>CM063172.1:142178635-143428635 GCA_031835075.1 Saguinus oedipus | reverse complement strand
ACCCTTTGAGATTTTCACTGAAGAAGGTGAACATGTTAGTTGGGCAAGGTGGTTCACTCCTGAAATCCCAGCACTTTGGGAAGCTGAGGTGGCGGATCACCCGAGGTCGGGAGTTCTAGATCAGCCTGACCAACATGGAGAAACCCTGTCTCTACTAAAAATACAAAATTAGCCCGGTGTGGTGGTGCATGCCTGTAATCCCAGCTACTGAGGAGGCTGAGGCAGGAGAATCATTTGAACTCGGGAGGCAGAGGCTACAGTGAACAAAAATCACGCCATTGCACCAAGAGCGAAACTCAGTCTCAAAAAAACAAAAACAAAAACAAAAAACAGGAAGTAAACATGTTAAAAAATTCACTTTGCAAAACATATTATTAGTGATAAGCAAACATTGGCACTCAGGTTAAAAATTTAGCAAAATGATGTTTATAAAAACTGTGTAATGAGACAGAAAAAAGCTTAATGATAACATGCTAAAATTGGTAAAATTTTCAAGTTTGAATTCTGATTCTGTCACCTTGAAGCTGTGAGATTTTTGACTAAGTTTCTTAATGTTCCTCAATTTCCTCAACAGTCAAATAGGGGTAGTAACAGTTCCTACCTCACAGAGCTGCTAGGAATCTCAAGTGAGGTAATACACAGGAAGCGCTTAGCTGTGCAGCCAGCATGTCGTCAGCCATGGTTATTACCACCACCGTCATCATCTGTGAGTATAGCAAGCAAAAAACTGCATGGAAAAGAAATCAGAAGTGCACCATTGGAGACTAGCCAAGGAACTACTCCTAAAAGTATAGCAAAAGAAATTCCAGAAGTTCACAATAACATTAGGAAGAAATTTACAGTTTGAAAAAAAATATATATATATTTGAGCCTATATATATCAGTTTAATAGTTAAGCCAAGTCTTAAATGTAATGCCTTATTAAAATCTTAAATTTAAGCCTGAAATTTAGCGACATCTGCTGGAAGAAAGGTGAATTATTCAACTCATGTATTAAGCACCTGTCCTAATTGATTCAGTTCAATACTTTACTGAGCAGGAATTTGGTATCAAATGCTTTCCTAGATTCTGTGGACAATGTGATTAATTCCCATGCTCAAGGAATTTAGTCTTTCAGCTCTGGTATAAACTACCTGTGCTTAAGAAGAAAAAAAGTGGACATTATCACCACCGACCTTTCAATTCTGTTAAAAAAAAAATTAGATCTATCAATCAGGCATGATGGCTCACTCTTATAATCCCAGTACTTTGGGAGGCCGAGTTGGGCAGATCACGATGTCAGTAGTTTGAGACCAGCCTGACCAACCTGGTGAAACCTGTCTCTACTAAAAATACAAAAATTAGCTGGGCGTGGTGGCAAGTACCTGTAATCTCAGCTTCTGGGAGGCCGAGACAGGAGAATCACTTGAAACCGGAAGGCAGAGGTTGCAGTGAGTCGCACCACTGCACTCAAGCCTGGGCAACAAGAGTGAAACTCCATCTCAAAAAAAAAAAATGAGATCTACAACCAAGAATAAATAAAGCAGCAATACAAAGCTGGTGTATGATCAAATACTAAAACAAAAATTATCAATAGTAGAGCCATAAGAGTTTTGGGAGAGACAGGACATAGCAGCCAAGGGAACACCTGGAAAGTCACTCAAAGGGGTGAGTCTGGAATTTCTTTTAATGACCAGGGGGAGCTCTGAATGTTTTGAGCAGAGAAGTGATGGTAGAACTAGTACAGTCATGTCTCATGTAACCAGAGGAATATGCTTTGAGAAATGCGTCACTAGGTGATTTCATAGTTGTTCGAACATTGTAGAGTGCAGTTACACAGACTGATGGATGGCCTATGACACACTTGGGCTATATGGGTGTAGTCTGTTCCTCCTAGGCTACAAACCTGTACAGCATGTTAGCGTACTGAATACTTAGGCAATCATAACACAGTGGTAAGTATTTGTGTGTCTACAGATATCTAAACATAGAAAAGTACAGAAAAGATACAGAGGAAAAGAGAAAAATAATGGTACAGTGTATAGGGCCCTTTCATAAATGAAGCTTGCAGGACTGGAAGTTGCTCTGGGTGAGTCAGTGAGTGAGTGGGGAGTAAGTGTGAAGGCCTAGGACATTAGCGTGCACTTACGTAGATATTTAAATACTGTATACTGAGGCTATATTAAATTTATTTATTTATTTTTAGATGGAGTCTTGCTCTGTTGGCCAGGCTGGAGTGCAGTGATGCGATCTTAGCTCACTGCAACCTCTGCCTCCTGGGTTAAGCGATTCTTCTGCTTCAGCCTCCCAAGTAGCTGGGAATACAGGCACATGCTACCACACCCTGCTAATTTTTTGTATTTTTATTAGAGATGGGGTTTCACCACATTGGCCAGGCTGGTCTTGAACTCCTGATCTCGTGATCCACCTGCCTCTGCCTCCCAAAGTGCTGGGGTTACAGGCATGAGCCACTGCACCTAGTCAGTCTATACTAAATTTATACGAATATATTTTTCTTCTTCTTCTTCTTCTTTTTTTTTTTTTGAGACAGTCTCATTCTGTTGCCCAGGCTGGAGTGCAGTGACCCTATCTCACCTTGCTGCAAACTCTACATCCTGGGTTCAAGCGATTCTCATGCCTAGGCCTCCCAGGTAGCTGGGATTACAGACGTGCACCACCAGGCCCAATTTTTGTATTTTTAGTAGAGACAGGGTTTCGCTATGTTGGCCAGGTTGGTCTTGATCTCCTGCCCTGAAGTGATCCGCCTGCCTCAGCCTCCTAAAGTGTTGGGATTACAGGTATGAGTCACTGCACGCAGCCAGAATATATTTTTCTTTCTTCAATTATTTCTTATTATTATTCTTATGATTTCTTCAATAATAAGTTAACATTAGCTTACTCTTTTTTATTTTATAAATTTTTTAGATTCTTTTGTAGGTAACACAGCATAAAACACACATTGTATAGTTGTACAATAATATTTTCTTTTTTGGTATTCTTATTCTACAAGCTTTTTGTATTCTGAATTTTTTTGCTTGTTTTTTACTCTTTAAACTTTTTTTTATTAAGCACTAAGACATGAACACATACAACAGCCTAGGTCTAGAGAGGGACAGGATCATTGATGCCTCTGCCTTTCATCTCCACATCTTGTCCCACTGGAAGGTCTTCATGAGGAATAACATGGGTGAGCTGCCTTTCTTTCTTTCTTTCTTTCTTTCTTTCTTTCTTTCTTTCTTTCTTTCTTTCTTTCTTTCTTTCTTTCTTTCTTTCTTTTTTTCTTTCTTTCTTTTTTTCTTTCTTTCTTTCTTTTTTTGAAAGTGTCTTGCTCTGTTGTCCAGGCTGCATTGCAATGGCACCATCTTGGCTCAGTGCAACCTCCATCTCCCAGGTTCAAGCAATTCTCCCTCCTCAGCCTCCCAAGTAGCTGGGATTACAGCTGTGTGCCACCACGCCCAGCCTGGAGCTGCTATGTCTTATGATACCAATATCTTCTTCGATAATACCTCCTAAGGGACATGCCTGAAGCTGTTTTGTAGTTAACTTTTTTTTTAAGAAGGAGTACATTCTAAAATAACAATAAAAAGCATAGTATAATAAATACATAAACCAGTAACATGGTCATTTGTTAGCATTGTCAATCATTATGTATTGTTAAATTGGTGTCCTTGTTGTGAGGATAACCTGTGGAGCCTTTCTATACTGCCACCTTGCTCCACCCCTCCCTGGAATTTGTTTTAAGTCTATAGATCAATTTGGGAAGAAAGGACTCCTTAAGTGTCTCTAGGTCTAATCTAGTCATTCTGAAATGTTTACTGCATATACATAATGAATATTCTATATTTCTATATGACTGACATTTCAGTAGGGTTGTTTACACCAGCATAACCACAAACATGTGAATAATGTGTTGTGCTGCAATGTCACTAGGTAATAGGGATTGTTCAATGCCATTATAATCTTAGGAAACCACTGTTGCATATGAGGTCTGTCATTGATCGAAACAATGCAATATGGTGCATGACTGTATTCTAGGACAATTAGCCTTCTGGCAATCTATAGGATGAATTGGTTTGGGCATGAATGAAGAAGAGAGACTGATTGGGATGCTGTAATTATAAACAGCTAGGATGATAAGGACCTGGACATAATTGACTCCAAAGTAGGCAGGATCAAAAGTCAACTTGGCAAAAGGTATTCTATCAGACTTACTTCCACTTTGTAACATGCACATGAAAATAACAATACATGTTTCTGTGAAATGGACAAATGAGTATGTGTGCCCACAACCAGCATTTGCTCCTGCTCACTGGAAATCTCAGTCAATTCTTTGTGTTTAACTTAGGATGTCATGAAATCAAACTTTTAAATATTTTATTTCCCCCTATTGAAAAATTGTCCTTCTAAATATGAAATGAGTTCAAGATATCACAAATATTAGACAAACAACCGGAACTTATATCTAGTTCCAATCTCATATAGAAGAGAGGTTCAGAACAGAGTTTTGATCCCTGTTATGGATTGAATTTTTTTCTCCACAAAATTCACACGTTGAAATCTAATCCATAATGTGATGGTTCTTGGAGGTGGGACTTTGGGAGGTAATTAGGTCATAAGGGTGGAGCCCTCATGAATGGGCTTAGTGCCCTTATAAGGAAAGGCCAATGACCTAGCTTTTTTCTCTCCATAATTTGAGAATACAAGAAATCAGTGTCTGCACCCAGGAAGAAGACCCTCACTAGAACCTGAATCTGCTGGCACTCTGATCTTGAACTTCTAGCCACCAGAACTGTAAGAAACATCTGTTGTTTATAGGCCATTCAGTTGATGACATTTTGTTATAGTAACTTGAGTGACTAAGAAAACCCCCATGACACAAATGCAATGGACTCATTTGCTCAGTCTGCAGAAACACAAACTGAAATGCTCAAGAAATGTGACTGTTCTAATTGGTTCAACAGTCTGCTTAAATATGGACCAAACCTTTTACTCTTTAAACTTACATCATTAATAATTTTCCAAAGGATACTTTTTCTAAATGTAGTTTTATGTTCTCGTTATAAAGAAAAGTATACTTTTCTCTTCCCTCAATTTGTTAATTAGCAATACCTCAGGTTATTGACCATATAACCTACTGTGATGGTTAATTTTAGGTGTTATCTTGACTGGATTAAGGAATACCTGGAAATCTGCTAAAGTATTATTTATGGGTGTGTCTGTTAGGGAGTTTCCAGAGTAGATTAGCAAGTGAGTCTGAGTGCATGAGGTGGGGAAGGTCCACCCTCCATGTGGGCAGGCACCATCCAAACTGCTGGGGGCCAGAAAGAACAAAACAGGAAAAGGTGAGTGTGTCCATCCTTACATCTGCTGCTGGAGTTGGGATACACTCTTCTCCTGTCCTTGAACAACAGCTCCAAGTTCCCTGGCCTTTGAATTCCCCAGGTTCTCAAGCCTTTGGCCTTGGACAGAAAGTTACTCTGTCAGATTCTGATTTTTGAGGCCTTTGATCTGGGACTGAGCCGTATTACTTGCATCTCAGCGTCTCCAGTTTGTAGATGGCCTGCGATGCGACTTAAACTCCATAATTGCATGAGCCAACTCCCCAGCAAATCTCCTCTGATAGATCTATATCTTTTTCTTTTTTTCTTCTTTTTTTAAGATAGAGTCTCACTTTGTAGCCCAGGCTGAAGTATAGTGGTGCCATCTTAGCTCACTGCAATCTTTGCCTCCTGAGTTAGAGCGATTCTCCTGTCTCAGCCTCCCAAGGAGCTGGGATTTCAGGCGTGCACCACCCCACCTGGCTAATTTTTGTATTTTTAGTAGATATGGGTTTTCACCATGTTGGCCAGACTGGTCTCGAACTCCGGACCTCGGCCTCCCAAAGTGCTGGGACTATAAGTGTGAGCCATCGCGCCTGGCCATACATCTATCTATATCATCAGTCTAGTCTACATCTAAAACCATATATCTATATCTGATTAGTTCTGTCCCTCTTGGAGAATCCTAATACATCTGTTGTTCAAATTGGGACAATTTTGAGAGTGAAAGGAAGTGGAACAAATGTTAGACTGGAGGAACTGCAAGAGTCCTCAAACCAGTGGGGAATTGTAATTGTCCTGGTCATGATAGGATTCCATTGGGGCTCCTCTGATTACATCCACTATGAAGTGCCATACGGGCATCACATCCTTCATTGGTTTGGTTTCTCCTTTGGTTCAATTTGGCCCACTGTTCTTTTAACTGCTCACCTCTGGCTTTGAGGATTTGCTGTAATATACAACTCCCTGAGCTTAGGAATCTCAAACTGGCTCCTTGACCTTGTACACATCATCAAAACTGTATCAGCCACAGAAGGGGAGTCTATTTGTTGCTCTGCTGCCTCAAAAACAAAAAGAAAACAACATAGGAATCAAGTGAGATAACGGTAGCATGAAAGTGTTTGAAACCATAAGTGTTATACAAATAAAGAGATGCTGGTAAGGGCAGTAGAGAAAACATGAGGGTAGGAATGGTTTTCTTGAGCTGCTGTTGAAGTGAGGCAGTTTAGCCTGTCTGTAGGGTGTGCATTATTCAAGCCAGTGGTGCTCTTAGGATAGTGTGTTAATTACACGCTTCCAATCTGCTAGAGGCAGTGGCATATTCTGGCTATCTCACTCTGTTCACAAGGTCTGTTTTAAGAATGCACTGAGAAGTGAGGGAGATGGGAGGCCTATGGGCAGCTGCACAGCCAGGTCCTCCAGAGAAAGAAGCCATCATGGAGCACACAACAGAGCTCTAGTGGCCTGCCAGCCTCTCTGGAGCCAGATGCAACTCTAGAAGACATCCCTGTGGAAGCCGGTGTCAGCTGCTTCCTCCCCCAGCATTTTGCTTCAGCCCTCACTCCTCAGCCACTTCTACTGCTCCTGTGGTTAGTGATTGCCTCTGCCTCCTCCACTGCAGCATGAGTCTTGTTTATTCACAGATTCTATGCCCCTTGGTTTCTGCTTACAGCAGTTCTTTGTGTGCTTGATTTCGGTGTCACTGTGACATTTCTAAACGTCTCTCATTCAGGACCCTCAAAGGAAGGGCTCTGGTGGGCTATGTCACTCACTGTCTTTTATAGAATACTCTTTCAGCCGGAGCTCTGGTACCAAGTATTTTTGAAGATTATTGGCTAGATAATTGATAGCTGACTCCTGGCATGTCAGTCATAAAAAAAAAAGTTACGTGTTAAAAATATTTGGCTATTTCCTTTAAGGGTGGTGTTGTACAACGGAACTCTAAGTAGTACTATTTCATGTTACAGTAATTCATTTTCCTTTAAGACTCTAGTTATATTACTTTATCTCATTGATTTTAAACTTGTAACCTTTTTAAATTTTAGCTCTCAGCATTTTCATACTCTCAACATACTTTATAGCACCTAAAGTGATCAATGTGTCGTCTTGAATCTGACCATCCTGTCTTTATTAAAAAAATCTAATTATAATTGATTTCCTGCTATATAAAACATTTTATATATATTCATCTCTCATTAAATTTTCATAACCTAAGTAGAAGATAGGTGTGATTAACCTCATTCTGCAGATAAAGAAAGTGAGTCTTACAAAAATTAAATAACTTAAGACTATAGAGTTTTCAACTCAATTCTGATTTCACAACTCATGACATTTCTTTTTTATCATGGTGACTTTCAGATGTTATATCCCAATCTCTTTTATGTTTTTTTTTTTTCCCCTAATGTCTTCTAAGATCTGTGTTGTTTTGTATTATGGTGTCAGACTATAGGTAGTGTTGTAATTCTATACAAACAGTTTCTGAGGCTGGGCACATGTGGCTCACACCTTTAATTTCAGTACTTTGGGCGACTGGGGCCGGAGGATCACTTGAGGCCTCAAGTTCGAGACCAGCCTGGACCACATAGCATATAAATAACAACAGGAAAAAAAACCCTGGGATCTTGTCTTAGTTTAATACTGTGATAGTTAATCTATATGCTTTTGGCATTTCACTTTTATTTCTCAATTACAATTTTTGTGCAAAATATAAATTAATGATCTATTTTATCTCCTCCTGTACCATCACCTATCCCACTTCCTCTTTACCCTATAGGGACAGCTGGGTGAATACTTCCAGGGAAAATTCTGTTTGAATTCCTCTGGTGGCATGCACATAACCGTTTGCAGAGCTGTGCGCCTTTCCCAGTATTCCACCGTTCGCAGGGCCACAAGAGTCTCAATTGCTGGATATTGTCCAAGTCCTCATCATTGCAGCTGCGATGGCTACATTGCCAGGCCTGGCTCAGAGGCACAAAAAGGGTTTTTGTTTGTTTGACCACAAAAAGGTCATCCCCACACTGAATTTTATCACCCCTTGGGGAGAGGCTAATATAGGAGTCAAAATAGCGAAGTTTTAAGGTGAGAGGCGCACTCTCCGCTTGACAGGTACCCATAATCATTCTCTTGAATCTCTAGATATCAGGTATCCATGATCCTTCTTCTGATTCTCTAGAACTCGGACTCAGGCGCTCCTCTCATTGGGACTCCCCGCAGGCGTCTGCATTTGCGGCGCATGGCACGGCCAGGCGGGTCCCCAGCGCGGGTATCGCCCTCGGCATCCCGGGGCGCGCAGCGCAGCCACCGCTCTTCTCTTCCACCTGCTCAGTGCAGAAGGGAAGACGCGCCAGTCGAGCTGTAAGTCCAGCCGGCCCGTGGCCTCCTAGCGGGAAAAGGACAGCACTGAGAAGCGAGTAAGGGGCAGCTCCACGTCTGAAGGGGCCCAGAACATGTCGACACCTAAGACTCCGGGCGACCAAAAGGAAGCTAATCCCAGGACGCTGCCAAGACCCGGAAAACCACCACAACTCCACGAGGGCCGGCCCAAAAAACTGGGGAAGGACAAAGAGTGGGGGCATCTCGCAGGAGTCCTCACGAGAGGAGCCGCTTCCTTCTGGGCCTGGACAGCTTTGCTCACCCCCACTGCCCCGGCCTTCCCTCAGGCCACCGTCACCTGCACCACCCACCTGCGTCCTCGCCACCGCGGCAGGGCCCTTGTGGGCCCAGTGGCAGCCGTGTCCCTCTGGCCGCAGTTCCCAGCCACGCCTCCCACCCAGGCACACACTTGCCCTCCTGGACGAAGCTAACGGCCCTCTTCACGCTGCTTCCCCACTCCCCTGTCGGTGAGGAAGTTGTTCTCTGGGTTTTTGCTTTGGGGGCACCTTCTCGGCTCCTCCACAAAGAGGGGTCCCGGAGGGCTGCAGGTCTTAAAAGGGGCCAGAGCCCCATTTCATTCTGGCATGCCTCACTCCACTGTCCTGGAGGCAGCTCCTGTGGCCATCGGAGGGGTGCGTGGCTCCCAGAACGCCCCCAGCCAACCTGTGTCTTTGTCACCACGCGGGGCTCACATTCATCTTTCATTTTTCCCCATCTTCCATAGTTCCTGCACTAGGTTGGACAGTCAGCCCCCTTTGTAATACAGGAAGGTGGGCAGGATTTGAGACCCCTACCCCATCTTCACAGAGGGTAGGGGTCCCAGCCCCCTACCCTGGCCCTCAGCCTGGGCTCTGAGTAGACATTAGTGCAGTGATGGAGATGTAGAGTCACCGGTCGTCCAGGTGAGGCCCAGGTTTCCTGTGGCAGCCAACTGAGATGGCCTGGGCTGCTCACCCAACCTACCTGTTGCCACCACCCAACCTATGTCCCCCGCTCAGACAGGACACTAATAACAAGGAGCTTGCCCTGCTGGCTCCCAGCCAGCCTGCTCTTCCCGACCTCACAGGGTTCTGATTCCATCTTTCCTCTGTTCACAAACTACCACTGGACAGTTGTGTTGTCTGTTCTTCAGTGTTCCATTCTTCAACATCCGTTGTTGCTGCTGCCACCAGCACCAAACATTCATCCTCATTGCCTCATGCCCTGTCCACTTTCCCCTCCCTCAAGATGGCCTCCATGACACAGGGGGTCTGGGGCTTGGCAGGCTGGCTGGGTTACCGACTATCCCAGTCCCAGGGAAGGCAGGACCTGCCTCTAGGATGCTGCAGCAGAGAGAGGACGGGGCTCAAACTGACCATAAAGGGTGGAGGGGCTACTTCCCCCTGTTTGGTTGGGGAATGGGTAGCTATTATTTGTCTCAGCCTGGGGCCCTGCCTCTTCCTTTCTTCTTGCAGTTACTTAAATTAAAAAAGAAAATCTTTTTCTGAGAAAAAAAAAAGAGAGAAAGAAAAAGAAATCTAACTCAAATTGGCCTAAGTGGGACAAAAAAAAAGAGAATAAAAAGAATGTTTACCTCATGTAATAAAAAAGTCATCAGATGCCTTTGCATCACAGGCTTAAAGAATGTTCTAAAGTCAGCCCCTCGCTAATACCCAGCTCTGTTCTAGCAGTGTGTCTTCACGTCTTCACTCTTTTTTTTTTTTTGGCAGAGGCTTGCTCTGTCATCCAGGCTGGATTGCAGTGCTGTGGCTTGATCTTGGTTCACTGAAGCTTCTTCCTCCTGATTCAAGCAATTCTCATGCCTCAGCCTCCCTAGTAGCTGGGATTACAGATGGACACCACCATGGCTGGCTAATGTTTGCATTTTTAGTAGAGACGGGATTTCATCATGTTGGCCAGGCTGGTCTCAAACTCCTGACCTTGTAATCCACCTGCCTCGGCCTCCCAAAATCCTGGGATTACAGGCATGAACCACTGTGCCCGACTTCACTCTTAAGCAAAGTATCTCCATGTGTGATGAGATTCAGGCCCAGGTTCTTGGCTGTAGGTCCAGAGAAAGGAGAGAACTTCTCTTCCCCAAAATGGAAACAAAAGTCTGGTTTTGATTGGTCTGAATTACTCGCTTACCAGTGAGCAAATTGCTGCAGTTAGATGTTTGGGCTGTTTTGATGAGCAGATTCTGACACTTCTCTATGCCTCTCTTCTTGTGTTGGAGCATGTTTAAAGGGGAGCAATGTGTCAGAGAAAACCAGGGGCTTTCTGAAAAGAGTGGGGGAAATCCTGCATCTTTTTCTATTTGAGACTAAGTTATCTCTCAGGGTGGACACATGGCCTTTGTACAAAAGGTTACCACGGCCCTCACATGGGAAGAAATCTTGAGGGGAAATTATGAGCTGGCTCACATGTAGGGCCTGGAGATTTGTGGCCAAGCATTGATAGCCCCTCTAGACTTCAGGATGTGTTGAGAGACAGTGGCTGAGCAGGGGGTTCTATGTATGGGTTGAATTGTGTCCTTCTGTCTCAGTCTGTTTTCTGCTGCTGAAACAGAGTATCACAGACTGGGTGAATTGTAAAGAAAGAAGTTTATTAAGCTCACAGTTCTGGAGGCTGGGAAGTCCACAGTATGGCACTGGCATTTGACAAGGTCATCCCGTGGTGGAGGGGTGGAAGGCAGAAGCAAGCACAGAAAAGCGAGAAAGAAAACTGAGCAGAAATCATTTTATCAGGAGCTCCCTCCCTCAGTAACTAACTCACTCCTGTGATAGCAGCATTACGGCCTTCATGAGGTTTATGAGTCTGTTCTCACGCTGCTATAAGGAACTGCCTGAGACTGGGTAATTTATAAAGGAAAGAGTTTAATTAACTCACAGTTCAGTGTGTTTTGGGAGGCCCTGGGAAACTTAGAATTATGGCAGGAGGTGAAAGGGAAGCACCTTCTTCACAAGGCGGCAGGAAGAAGTGCTGAGTGAGGGGGAAAGAGCCCCTTATAAAACGATCAGATCTGGTGAGAAGTCACACACTATCATGAGAACAGCGTGGGGGAAACCACCCCCATGATTCAATTACCTCTACCTGGTCTCTCCCTTGACACGTGGGGATCATGGGAATTATAATTCAAGATGAGATTTGGGTGGGGACACAAAGCCTAACCATATCATGAGAACAGGGCCCTCATGACCTAATCACTTCTTAAAGGTCCCATGTCTTAATACTGTCATATGGAAATTAAGCTACCAACACATAAACTTTGGGGGACATATTTAAAATATAGCACCCTTCCTCAGAATTCACATGTTTAAATCCTAACCCCCCAGTATCCCAGAATGTGACCTTATTTAGAAATAGGGCAGCTGCAGATGTCATTAACTGAAGTCATATTTGAGTAGAGGGGATCTCTAACCCAATCTGATTGGTATTCTTATAAAAAGAGTTATGTGGAATTAGATATGCATGCAGGGAGACTGCCATGTGAATCGTGTAATTATGCAGTCAAAAGCCAGGGAGCTCCCAGGCCTGTAACAGATTCTTCCCTAGAGCATGCAGAGGAGCACAGCCCTGCTAACACCTCTGACTTCTGACCTCCAAAACGGTAAGACAATAAATTTCTGTTCTTCTTAGCCATGCAGTTTGTGGTAATTTGTTATGGCAGTCCTAAAAACTAATAAAGAGTCTAGAGTTGATACACGACTGTGACCTGTGAGAGACTGAAATTGAGCATCAATAGGCATCATTGCATTGGGAGATAAAAGTCCTATGATTAATGCTTGAACCCGGGAACGGAGGTTGCAGTGAGCCTGGACAACGAGAGTGAAACTCCACCTCAAAAAAAAAAAAAAAAAAAAAAAAAGTCCTGTGATTAAATGCAAGATCGGCTGGCCACAGTGGCTCATACTTGTAATCATAGTACTTTGGGAAGCTGAGGCCAAGGCAGGAGGACCTTTTGAGGCCAGGAGTTCAAGACAAGCCTGGATAACATAGTGACACCTCTGTCACTACAAAAAAAAAAAAAAAGAAAGAATTAGCTAGGCTTGGTGGTGTGTGCCTGTAGTCCCAGCTACTCAGTAGGCTGCGGTGACAGGATCACTTAAGCCCAGGAGTTTGAGTCTGCAGTAAGCTATGTTCACTCCACTGCACTTCAGCCTGGGTGACAGAGCAAGACTCTGTCTCAGATGAATGAATGAGTGAATGAATGAAAGAATGAATAAATGCATGCAGGATTGGTGCTCAAATGTGAAAGAGCCTTTAGTGCCTGTGGGCTGACCAGCACCACCTAGTGTTTGAAAAATGGACGACTTTCATAATTTAGGAGGAAAGGAGGGGAGGTGATTATATAGGATCGTATGAATCTCAAATTATTAATTGGAGAATTACATATCTTTGTCAAATAATTTTTTTGAGGTAACGTCTCACTCTGCTGCCCAGGCTGGAGTGCAGTGGCATGATCTCTGCTCACTGCAACCTCCACTTCCCGGGTTTAAGTGATCCTCCTGCCTCAGCCTCCTGAGTAGCTGGGATTACAGGTGTACACCACCACACTTGGCTAATTTTTTTATTTTTAGTAGAGGAAGGGTTTCACCGTGTTGGGCAACTTCTGACCTCAAGTGATCCACCCAACTCAGCCTCCCAAAGTACTGGGATTGGTTACAGGCATGAGCCACTGTGCCCAGCCTCTTTATCAAATAAATTTTGAATAACCAATATGAAACATTGTTCAAGGTTCTGAGAATATATCTTTGAGTAAGATAGATGAAGTTCCTGCTCTGATGGAACTTGAGCAATAGGACCCTGTTTCCCCAGTACGCTGTACAGCGGGTCATGTGCCACATGGGCTCTTCCAACTCCATAGAGGTCATGGGTCCAGGGATTTGTAATATTCTAGAAAGCCTGAATCAGATTTGAATTTGTTGCAGTTTCTAAAAGTAAAGGCATGATAATAACTGTAATGTTTGTCATTTCTCATTATAGGATGAAGTAAGGAGTTTTCATTCCTGGTTCACACCAATAATTATTATAATCAAGAAATATCATTAAAGTTTTTGATCTGATTAGGTTACCTTTAATGAGTCTAGGCAGTAAGAAGCAGCAAAATCCTCTGTGGTCTTTTTTTATTTTTGAGATGGACTCTCACTCTGTCACCCAGGCCGGGGTGTAGTGGCACCATCTTGACTCACTGCAACCTCCACCTCCCAGGTTCAAGCGATTCTTTCAAGTAGTTGGGATTATAGACGGCCGCCACCACGCCCAGCTAAATGTGTATTTTTAGTAAAGATGGGGTTTCACCATGTTGGCAAGGCTAATCTCAAACTCCTGACCTCAAGTGACTGGCCCGCCTTGGCCTCCCAAAGTGCTACTAAAAATACAACGATTAGCTGGGTGTGGTGGTGAGTGCAATGGCACATGGCTGTAGTCACAATTACTTGGGAGACTGAGGCAGAAGAATCTCTTTAACTCAGGAGATGGAGGTTCCAGTGAGCCAAGATCACAAACTGCACTCCAGCCTGGGCGACAGAGCGAGACTCCATCTCCAAAAAAAAATTCTTTTATACCATATTTTTATCGTACCTCTTTGATGCTTAGATACGTACCTCTTCGATGCTTAAATACTTACCATTGTGTTACAGTGTTACAGTTGGCTGCAGTATTCAGTACATGCTGTACAAGTTATAGCTGGGGAGCAATAGACTACCACACATACCTAGTATACCATCTAAGTTTGTGTAAGTACATTCTACATTCCATGGTGTTTGCACAGTGATGAAATCACCTAATGACACATTTATCTTAATGCATCCCGTCATTAAAGAATGCATGACTGTGTTAAAAACTACTGATGCCTTGGTGGCGCGTGCCTATCCCAGCTACTTGGGAGGCTGAGGCAAAAGAATTACTTGAACTGGGATGCAGGAGGCAGAGGTTGCAGTGAGCTGAGATAGTGCCATTGCACTCCAGTCTGGGCTACAGAGCGAGACACCATCTCTAAAAAACAAAAACAAACAGGGCCCAAAGTGGCTCCGGCCGGATGTCGTGGCGCTTGCGAAGGCGAGGCCAAGAGTTCAAGGCCAACCAACCTCAGCAACCTTACAAGCTCTCATTGATTGGCAAAAAAAAAAAAAAAAAAAAAAAAAAAAAAAGCCAAAAACAAAAAAAAAAACAAAAACAAACAAACAAAAACTAATGGCTGGGCATGGTGGCTTATGCCTGTAATCCCAGCATGTTGGGAGGCCAAGGCGGGCAAATCACCTGAGGTTGGGAGTTTGAGACCAGCCTGACCAGCATGGAGAAACCCCATCTCTACTAAAAATACAAAATTAGCCAGGGGTGGTGATGCATGCCTGTAATCCCAGCTACTCAGGAGGCTGAGGCAGGAGAATCACTTGAACCTGGGAGGTGGAGGTTGCAGTGAGTGGAGATCGTGCCACTGCACTCCAGCCTGAGCAACAAAAGTGAAACTCTACCTTAAAAAAAAAAAAATCTACTGATGCCTGGGTCTCATTACCACCCCACTTCATTCCAGCCCAAGGTTCTCATTTAATTAGACTGGAGTGTGGCTTGAGCATCAGAATTTTTAAAAGCCCTCCAGCTGATGCTACACTTCAGAACCATTTTCTAAGCCATGAAAATCCATTAAGTATTTTTCAGTTGAGGTTGACAAGATCAGAACTTGGTGCTAGGAAAATTAATTTGGCAACAATATAAAGAGTGGATTGAAGCCCAAAGAAGTCTCAGAGAGAAATCAGATAGGAGACTTACGCAATAGAATAAAGTGAGATAATAAGGGCCTAAGATAGAAGATAGGTGGAGTTGAGAACACAGCTGCATTATTTAAGTAACAGAACTTCAGAGCTGATTTCAGGGAAGAAACAAGTTTAATCATCTAATGACCTTGACCAAACAATACTAAAATAACCTGTGCATCTAAATAATGAGTTGCTTTTCCAGTTGGCAAGCTGATGCATCTCTTTTGCAAAAAAAATATTTTATCAGTATTAATGCATATGTTAAATTTCACATTTCATAATGCAATTCATAGAATCTGCTGTTGTTTACTATTTTATAATTTTATTGCTGAATTCTCAATTTAAATCTACAGGTATTTCTATTATCAGTGATGTGAATTATAATATAATAACTATTGATAATTGGCCAGTCATGGTGGTTCATGCTTGTAATCCCAGCACTTTGGGAGGCTGACAGGTGGATCACCTGAGGTCGGGAGTTTGAGACCAGCCTGACCAACATGGTGAAACCCTGTCTCTAAAAAAATAAAAATAAATAAATAAAAAATAAATAACTGTTGACAATTGATATGGTCTGTCTGTGTCCCCACCAAAATCTCATCTTGAATTCCCATGTGTTGTAGGAGGGACCCAATTGGAGGTAATTGAATCATGAGTGCAGGTCTTTCCCATGGTGTTCTCATGATAGCAAATAAGTCTCATGAGATCTCATAGTTTTATAAAGGGGAGTTTCCCTGCACAAGCTCCTTTCTCTTGTCTGCCACCATGTGAGATGTGCCTTTCACCGTCCCCCATGATCATGAGGCCTCCCCAGCCACATGGAACTGTAAGCCTGTTAAACCTTTGTCCTGTATAAATCACCGAGTCTCAGGTATGTCTTTATTAGCATTGTGAAAATGGAAATACAAATTCAACAAAATGAAAATTGCAGACATAAACTAAATATTTTAATATGATAGCCGTTGTTTTTGTTGCTATCTCTTTTTTTTTTTTTCCTTTTAGACAAGATGTTGCTCTTTCACCCAGGGTGGAATGCAGTGGTGCAATTTCACATCACTTCGACCTCTGCCTCCTGGGATCAGGTGATCCTCTTGCCTCAGCCTCCTGAATAGCTGGGGACCACAGGCAAGTACTACTGAACCAGGCAATTTTTTTTTTTTTGTTAGAGACAGGGTTTTGCCATGTTGTCCAGGCTGGTCTTGAGCTCCTGGAGTCAAGTGATCCTTTTGCCTTGGCCTCCCTAAGTGCTGGAAGAAATTTTATAATTAAAAAAATTAACTGACGTTAAAATTATTTAAAATTGAAAAATATTGGGAGGAGAAAATGGGAAGTTATTGTTTAGTGGATATAGAGTTTTGGTTTTGCAAGATAAAAGAATTCTGGAAAGCCACACAACAATATGAATATAAATAAACTACTATACTGTACACTTAAAAATGGTTAAGAGGGTAGATTTTATATATTTTTACCATAATCATTGAAAAATATAACAAAATTTAAAATACAAAATTTTCGTATTATTCTCCAATGTTGGAAAGAGAGATCTAAATACATATATGTACACACATAGAGAGGTTATTATATGGAGAAGATTAGAAAACAGAAAATAAAGAAAAAGAAAAAAATTATTTTTATTACTGAATAAAGTTTTGATAAGAAATATTGAATTCAAATGGTGGCAATCAGTCTCCAAAAATGGCCTCCCAGAAATGACACCTCTTGAAGCTTACTCCCTTATTCAGTTTCCCTTTCACATTGAATCTGGGCTGGCCTGGGACTTGCTTTGACCAATAAATCATGACACTATGTCAATTGTAAAACTGGGTCTTTAAGTGATCTGCAGCTTCTTCTGCTTTCTCCTCTTAGAATGTTTCTCTTGGAACCTGGCCGTCATGCTGTAAGGAAGCTTGAGTTAGTGGGGGAGGGAAACAAGCAGGGGGACAGAGGTTCCCAACTGACAACTCCAGCTAAACTTTCAACCAAAGGCCAGCACCAACAGCCAGCCATGGGAAGGAGATGGTTTGGGACCTTCCTCTCATCTCAGCACATCAATTGACACCACATCAAGCAGAAGAACTATCTGGTTATCACAGAATGGTAATAAATGATACATTGTTTTGTTTTAAATCATTAAATTTGGGGATAGAGTGTTATATATCAATACATAATGGAAATAATTTCCTGTTTAATACCCTACTCCAAAACTTAGTTGCTTAAAATAAAAAATTATTATTTCTCGTAATTCCGTGGCTTAACTGAGCAGTTCTTTTGTTGGTCTTGCTGGGGGGTCTCTCATGTAATTGCAGTTAGATAGCTTTGGTTCAGAATTCCCCAAGAATTGCATTCCCATGATTGGCTGCTGGAGCTGGCTGCTGACTGGGTACTCAACTGGGGCTGTCAGCTAGGGCCATCATTCTTTTCACCTAGATGCTTGATCTTCCTCTCTCCATAGTGGCTGAATTTCTTGTTGTTTTTTTTTTATTTGCTTTTGAGACAGGGTCTGCTCTGTTGCTCAGGCTGGAGCACAGTGGCATGATCACAGCTCACTGTAGCCTTGACCTCCTGGACTCAAGTAATCCTCCCACCTCAGACCCACCAGCAGCAGGGACCACAGGTGTGAATGACCACATTTGGCTGATTTTTGAATTTTTTTGTAGAGACAGGATCTCACTATGTTGCCCAGGCTGATCTTAAACTCCTGGGCTCAAGTGATCCTCACACTTTTACCTCCCAAGTGCTGGGATTACAAGCATGAGCCACCACACCCAGCCAGTGTCTGAATTTTAAGTAAATATTTCAAGAGGAAAGAGGGAGAATTTGACAGTCCTCTTAAGGCTTGGACTTGGAGTCACAGAAGAATCTTGCTCCACATCCTGTTAGTCAAATCGGCCAGTAGTCCAGTTCCAAAGGATGTAGAAAACACTTTATCTCTTGATGGGGATAGGGGTGGAATGCTTCTATGGTGAGGGGAAGAACTGAGGGTAATAATCTTTGGAGAAAAATATACCATTGCCTGCTTTCTGCTTTTCTATTTCCCATGTAGAAATAGACTCACTTCCTCTCCCAAAAGTTTCTTCCTCGAGTTTCAGGATCATGTCATTTAAATCAAGGGTTTCTTCTGATTTAATCCCTTAAATGTAGCTCCCCAGATGAGTCTTCTTGGTCATAGAGACCTGGAAACTAAACATACAGCATAGTATGATGAGAAAGGGACAGGATAATTGCAATAGACATATCTATTAGAAAAGATGCAAAGGGACAGGAAGCACACTGCAGTTACTGGTCCATAGCAGTTCTGAAATTCACACAGGATCATGTTGCCAATTTCTCCTACTCAGGGCAGGAAACACTGCTTGATTAGAGCCCAGTTCTATTCCCTGGGAGTGGTTCTGCTTGACCCTTGAGTTTACTTTTTGATTAAAGGATAGACACATTCCTTCTTTTTTCTTAAGAAATGGCTTGTGTTTACAGCTGAGTGTCTAGCTTTCTTGTCCTGCATCTTAATTGGAAGTAGCTGGGGGCCCAGATGCCTTTTAAAATATCTGGTCCTTTATATTCTGATCTTGTGCAAAAACTTGTAGACTTTCAGTGTAGTTTAAAATCTTTGTGGGCTTCCTGTATATTGAATTACAGTCTGCTTCATTAGGAATAACTTAACTACAAGTCTCTTTGCTAAAAGGTCTCTCCTGTTTTTTTGTTTTTTTTTTAATGGAGTTTTTCTCTGTCACCCAGGCTGGAGTGCAATGGTGCTATCTCGGCTCACTGCAACCTCTGCCTCCTGGGTTCAAACGATTCTCCAGCCTCAGCCTCCCAAGTAGCTGGCAATGTAAGAACCCACCATCATGCCCAGCTAATTTTTGTATTTTTAGTAGAGACAGGGTGTCACCATGTTGGCCAGGCTGTTCTTGAACTCCTAACCTCATGATCTACCCTCCTCGGCCTCCCAAAGTGCTGGGATTATAGGCATGAACCACCGTGCCCGACCAGTCTCTCTCTTCTTTGGGTTGAGAGTCAGTTTGCCATGTGACAATCATTCTTAAGATTCTTAGAAGCACTATTATCTAATCGAGGGTCTCACCAATTATAAGCGGATCTTATAGTTACACTCTTGATCGGATTTTTTTTTATTCTGACAATATGTTTACAGGGTGTGCCATGAATTTAATTGTTCCCCCTTGAGGTCATTTCTTACTTCAAGAATGTTCTGCTGTGTAGACAACCTGAGAATGAGTAACTATTTTGTTTGTCTGAGACAGGTTCTCAGTCTGTCGCCCAGGCTGGAATGCAGTGGCATGATCAGCTCACTGTAGCCTTGACCTCCCAGTTTCAAGCAATCCTCCCACCTCAGCTTCTGGAGTAGCTGAGACCACAGGCATGTGCCAACACGCCCAGCTAATTTTTGTATTTTTTGTAGAGACGGAGTTTTGCCATGTTGTGCAAGTTGGTTTTGAACTCCTGGGCTCAAGCAATCCACCTGCCTTGGCCTCCCAAAATGCTGGGATTACAGGTGAGAGCCACTGCCCCAGCCATCTGTTTGTTTTCTAACCTAGTGAGTCCTGGGAGGAAAATATGTCTTCTAAACTCTTTTTGAAAATCAAATATATCTTTGTTTAGCTCATCTTATCCCTCCTGTACTTTGTCCTAAGCAGCCAAAACATATCAGTTGCTTTAGCATTTTCTTTGGCCAAATCCAAAGTTGATCAGATACCCCCTTCTATAATCCATATTATTGCAGATGACTCTTTTGCTAATGTTTTGCCTGGACATACCTTGTCCCCCTTTCTTTGCTTCTGGTAGCAATTTCCTCACTGCCCTTTTAGTTTTGCTGATGCTCTTAAGGCCTTACAAACTTCTACCCAATTGTTCATTTCCAAACCAATGCCATATATATTAGAAGTTTGTTATGGCAAGGCCCAGCTTCCAGGTACTGATTTTGTTTTGGATATCTATTGCTACAAAAAAAAAAAAATAAATATTCTATCCAAAAAACTTAGTACCTAACTAAATACAATAACGTATCATTATCTCTTACAGTTTTGTGGATTGGCCGGGTTCAACTAGGCAGTTCAGGTAGTTTCATTTCATATCCTTCGTGTCAGATAGATGCTGGGGCTGGAGTCTTCTAGAGGCTCAGCTGGGCTGAAGCATCCAAGGCAGTTTCTTTAGTCACATGTCTTGAGCCTCTTCCACATGGCCTCTTTCTCCAAGTTCAATCCCATCTTCCAGAGCCTCTGCATGTGCCTTCTCTCTCTTGCAGAATAGTTCAATCTTTTCACATGTTGGTTTGTTTCCAAAACAACAAAAGCAAAAACTCCAGGCCTTCTTAAAGCTTAGTCCTGGAACTGGTCTTCCATCACTTCTAATACATTCTATCGATTAAAGTGGGTTTTAGAATCAGTGCAGATGCATTGTGGAATCTGTACAAAGGTGGAGTCTGGAAGACAAGATTCACTGGAGGCCATCTTTCAAGACCAGCAAAAATTCAAAGGACTTAAAAAATCACTAGTTTCAGCTGAATGTAGCATACTTTATGTGCTTGAACAAGCAGAATGTAAATTTACCTTTACCTTCATGTCAAATAGATATGAATTTAAAAAAAAAAGGGGGCAAAGCCTCAAGATCCCGCTAAACCCAATGTGCTTTCCACGGAAAGAGGCATATGACTTTGTACTTTGAATAATGAACAATAGGACACCATTGTTTAAAATTAGCCCTATCATTAAAAAAAGTTATCCTTCTAAATTATAGATATGATGTTTTAGAAGCATAAATTCTTTTTGGTTAAATAAATTACTAGATCTTGAGATTTTTAATCTACCTCAAAAGACTGTGTATTTTCCTAAATCATAAATTCTTTGGGGATGGAAAAAAATTAACTGAAGAATGAAAATGCCTAAAAAGATAATCAGCATTTATCATATAGTTTAGTAATTATGAAGAAAGAAAAATGACATTGTGGAAGTGTTATTGGTGGAGAATATCCAGGTTCTTGGTGCTTTGAACAAAGAATTGGACAAAATGTACAATCAAATATGGAAAGAATGAAACAACAAAAGTAGAGATTTATTGAAAATGAAAGCACACTCCACAGGGTGCGACAGCCCAAGTAAGTGGCTCAAGAGCCTGGTCACAGAATTTTCTGGGGTTTAAATACCCTCTAGAGGTTTCCTATTGGTTACTTGGTATACACCCTATGTAAATGAAGTACTGACCTGTGCTCAGTCCGATGGGTTGTGGACAGTGACCAATCAGAGGCCAAAGTGGAATTACAAAGGTATACTCCTATGCAAATGAAGACTTGGCCCAGTGACCAGCCTGATTGGTTGCAGGAGGGGACCAGTCAGAAGTACTTTCAGTTTTTCATCTGCCACAGAGAAAAGATGGGGTTTGCAAAGGGAGTATCCTTTGGTCCTTTTGTTACTTGTGCGTGGAAAGTTGGGGTTTTCCTTTTGGTTTAGCTCTAGGAGGTTGGTGCAAATCAGACTTAGGTCTCCTGCCTCCGGACTGTATTCTCCTGCCTCAGAAGGTAAAATGCTAAGCTGGCCCCCAAGATTGCTGCCCCTCGATGTACACAACCTGTGTAATCCCCTCCTTTTGAGTGTGGGACTGAACTGTAACTATAATAGAATAATCACTCCTATGGTTAGATTACTGCAGTTGACTTTAAGAAACGGAGGTTATATTCAGTCTGCCTGAACTAATCAGATGTGCCCTTAAAAAGAGACTGAGCTCTTCCTTGAGGCAGAGATTTTAAATGTGAGATATCTTTAGCACAAGAAAGATTCTCTATTGCTGGCTTTAAACTCAGAGGGTACCACTTGTCAGGGGACTAAGAATGGCCCCTCAGAGCTAAGCATAGCCCTGGCTGACAACCAGTGAGAGAACAGGGACCACAGTCCTGCAGCTACAAGGAACTGAGTTCTGCCCCTATCCTGAGTGAGCTGAAAGAGGACCCTGAACTTCAGGTGAGAAAGAAGCTGGTTGAACCTTGATTTCAGCCTTGTGAGAAGCTGAACAACCCAGCTGCAATGTGCCTGAACTTCTGACCTACACAGAATGGTGAACTGGTAAGTGGATATTGTTTTAAGCCACTAAACTTGTGGTAATTTGTTATGCAGTAATAGAAAGCTAATTGAGAAATTAGTTTTCAT
Organism: Saguinus oedipus; assembly: GCA_031835075.1. Lineage (NCBI taxonomy): Eukaryota > Metazoa > Chordata > Mammalia > Primates > Cebidae > Saguinus > Saguinus oedipus. Next base: position 143,406,078 of record CM063172.1, on the reverse strand, counting down.
AAGACTTCAATAATGGTGATATGTCTTTGAAATTAAAATCTGATTTGAAAAAAATGCATGCTGCAGAGACTATGTAAGGAAAAATATTGGCTGTTACTCAATGTATATACACACGATTCAGATTTTAGCAAAACGACATCTAGCACAAAAAGATCATCCGAAAATGTTTTGAGTGTGATATGGAAAATTTTACTCCCTTAGCAGAAACCATAGCAGAATTTTGTACAGAACATTTATACATTAAACTGAATGTTAATATCAAGCATTACTCTAATTCATTTATAGAAGGAAATACAAAACCAAGTGATTAAAATTATAGAAGATGGGATAAATAAAATAATTTTAGAGAGGAAAGAAATGCTAAATATTACTTGGTCATTTTAGATAAAACCCCTGATGTAAGTAAGCCATGTAATTTAGATAATTATGTCTGGATCTGTAGATTCCCAAAATGCAAAAATTTCCAAACTTGAACATTTGGAGAATTTTGTTCAGTAGATTATAGGGCTAGTTATATGATGCTTTGATACTCTCATAATTGCTTCAAGTTTGGTGATTCACTAGAATGATTTACAGGTTCAATAGGAGGTTATACTTATGAAGAAGATATATCACAGCAATGAATACAGAGCGAAACAACAGAAAAAATATATGTGCTGGTGAAATACAGATAGGCTAGAAAGGGCTTCTGAATCCTTTCTCATATGAGGCTACAGAGAATGTGCTTTTTCCCTTGTAACAAGCTTCAGTGACATGTGTGGAGTATATATGCCCCAGAAAACCATTCAGATCTCAGGGTTGGAAGATTTTATGGGGTGTTGATGCTATAGGAATATCCTGCAATTCAACCAGCCCATGTAACTGAGACTCAGACCTTAGCAATAAGAACAGGGACACCTTATCTATCGTGATGTTTGTGCAAAACGATCTGACAAGCTGGTATAGCATGGTCAGATGCTTTAGTTGTAAACAACAAAATCATCAATCACTAACATAAAGAACATTCTAAGGGCCACATTCCCAGGGGTTGGCCAAGGGTCACTCTTGGTTCCAGATTCCCTTGCAGGTTTGCCAAAAGTAAGCAATCAGGTCTGTGATCTCTCTCTCTCTCTCTCTCTCTCTCTCGCTCTCTCTCTCTCTCTCTCTCTCTCTCTCTGTCCCTCCCTCTGTCAACAGCCTTCTGAATATGTGGGTTTTATGTCTATGGATTCAGTCAACTTAGGATCAGAAATTTTTTTTGGTTGTGTCTGTACTGAATATGTTCAGACTTGTGGTCATTATTTCCTAACAATTCAGTATAAGAGATAATTTAAAGTACACATGAAGATATGCACAGATTATATACAAATTTTATATCTGTGGATTTTGGTATCCACAGGAGGTCCTGAAACCAATCCCCCATGGAGAATGAGGGACAACTATGTGTACATATACATCAAAAACAATGTCAGACATACAAATAGAAAAACAACAGTTTTCAGTAGGAGATCTTTAAAAAGTATTAATTTTAGTCTACAATGAAATGATGGAATATATGTAAAAGCATTTAACAGGGCTACAATTAAAAACTTTAAAACCACAACTGGAAAGTTAGCACAAAATCTCAAGTAGTGAAAGTATGCAATTTCTTTTAGAAATTATTAATGTATTAATAGGAGCTAGATATACAAGCAAAAAGTATATCTTTGAAAAAAATAAATGTTACTGAATTCATTTTGCCAGTATTAATGGGACATGACATTTAAGTGAAATTAATGTTATAAACAAAAGAAGGCAGGAAACAAAATTCAGTGTACATAATGCCTTCGAAATCATCAAAGGCAAGAAGAAGGTCTTTGAGGAAAAACAAATTGTGTTTATAATACCTAACTGATACTAAATGGCAGTCCATATTAATGCCAACTTCTCTACATAGAAAACATTAAAACTATTAAGGTTTTTCTCAGCACAAAGTCAGTCCCACCTATGAGCCAAAATTAAATGTCAGTATCAATTATTTGTTTTGTTTATGTTAGATATAATAGCACTATTTTAAATATATATATATATTTTATTGAGTTTTAGGTTTTGGAGTACATGTGAAGAACATGGAAGATTGTTGCATAGGTACATACATGGCAATGTAGTTTGCTGCCTCCATCCCCATCACCTATATCTGGCATTTCTCCCCATGTTATCCCTCCTCGACTCCCCACCCCCCACTGTCCCTCCACTAGTTCCCCCGCACCAGACCCCAGTGTGTGATGCTCCCCTCCCTGTGTCCATGTGTTCTCATTGTTCAACACCTGCCTGTGAGTGAGAACATGTGGTGTTTGATTTTCTGTTCTTGTATCGGTTTGCTGAGAATGATGGTTTCCAGGTTCATCCATGTCCCTACAAAGGACATGAATTCATCATTTTTTATGGCTGCATAGTACTCTATGGTGTATATGTGCCACATTTTCCCTGTCCAGTCTATCATCAATGGGTATTTGGGTTGGTTCTAAGTCTTTGCTATTGTAAAAGATAATAGCACTATTTTTAAAGACAAATGTGGCTGGGCGTGGTGGTTCATGCCTGTAATACCAGCACTTTGGAAGACTGAGGTGGGTGGATCATTAGTCAGGAGTTCAAGACCAGGCTGGCCAACATGGTGAAACCCCATCTCTACTAAAAGTACCAAAATTAGTGGGGCATGGTGGCACATGCCTATATTCCCAGCTACTTGGGAGGCTGAGGCAATTGATTGAACCTGGGAGGTGGAGGTTGCAGTGAGCCAAGATCATGCCATTGCATTCCAGCCTGGGCAACAGAGAAGACTCTGTCTCAAAAAAGAAAAGAAAAGAAAAGATAGGAAAAGAGAAAAGAAAAGGTTACTATATCAAAAGCACATCCTGTTCTCTTCAATGCAAGATGACCAGTGTTCTCTGCAGAACTATTTTAACTATGAACCTAAAATGACACATTTACAATTTAAATTGACTGTTGACCATTCCATATTGATGGGCACCAACACAGAAGTTTGTCCTAAAACCTACGATAAATCTCATTGCAGTGCAGCATACTTTTGAGAGATAATTTCTTAGATGGATTTCTAGAAACTTTTCTTTAATTTTACAGAACAGATGTAACTTTTCCAAAATTGTTCGCCAGTGGAGAATGTGGCTTCTCAAATTTAAAACTTACCAAAAGTGACATAATGTCTCTAGTAACTATTTTTGTAGGAAAAAGATATTGGAGCAAGTAAACATTGAAACTAACAAAACGTGAATTTCCTTTCTATAAAAGAAATATATATAATAATTTTATAAGAAATCATAGTCTAATGACTTAGGGTGCCCCATTACTCCAATTAAAATGTAGACTTTTATGTCAATTGACTTGGTTTGTGTAAAACACACAAGAGGACACCATGTTTTTGTAATTATTATCATCCCTTCCTCCAAGTCCATGTCCATATCCATGGCAGCTACAGCTCAATTCCTTGATGTGCCTAATCTTCCAAGCAAAACAGCGTGAAGCTTTCTTCAGCAAAATTCATAGAAAATGAAGTTTAAGAGTAGTTTTGTACTTATTTAGAGCAAGAGGACAGTGCAGAAGAATGTATCTCCCAGAAATCTAAGTCTTACTTTTTTCTAACAAATATCAGTGAGGGTGGAAAAGTCCCTTTTCATCCTTCTAGTTTAACATAAAAAGCACTACAGATTATCCAGTAGCAAAAATATTTAGCCTCTCTTCTGACAAAAATGACAGCCAGAGACAAGAATATGGTAACTGGAAAAGGGTGCCATCAATTGAACAGAAATTTCAAGGAATTCCTGGGAAATCGACATCATATGGGCATATAATGATGAAGCATTCCGTGAAGAGAAGCCACAAACCAAAATAGCTGAGAAAGGGACATGTACACAGACGGGAGCTATTTTTCCTGATGGTGCCCCAGGGATACCCGCAGTTTCCAGTCTCTGTGAACAGCTGTAGGTATAGCCACAAGGTCATGAAAGAACCCAGCACTGGGTGGTCACCCCAACTCATTCTCCCACTACCCTGAAAGACTGAATTTACAAATGGACAATGGCCAGGCCATATATAACAATAGAACTTGACTGGGCATGGTGGCTCATGCCTGTATTCCCAGCACTTTGGGAGCCCAAGGCGGTGGATCACGAGGTCAGGAGTTCAAGACCAGCCTGGCCAAGATGGTGAAACCCTTCTCTACTAAAAATACAAAAATTAGCCAGTCATGGTGGTGAGAACTTGTAATCCCAGCTTCTTGGGAGGCTGAGGCAGAGAATTGCTTGAACCCGGGAAGCAGAGGTTGCAGTGAACCCAGATCACTCCACTGCACTTCAGCCTGGGCAACAGAGTGAGACTCTGTCTCAGAAAACAAACAAAACAAGACAAAAACAATAGAGCTCAGACCCACAACCTGCAGCAATGTGCCTAGGGGACCAGTGCCTTTATCTACAATAAGCAGCCCAGGAAGCCAGCCTGCTGTAAGTCAGACTGGCAGGAAGCCAGATTGCTATCTCTAGTTACGTCCAGGAAGCTAAACAAGAACTTCTGCTACAATTGGCACAAAATGTAATGTCCAGGACTTGGTTAGTAACTGGCAGCTTCTCTAATTTTTGTTCCCACTTCCAACTTAGGATCAACCTGAGAAAGCCAGTTACATGCCCCCAACCAATCACATGGGATGCCCCACTTCTCAATAGAAGCTTTCAGCTTCCCCATGCCAACAGCCGGCAGGCGAGGCACTCCTGAAGCCTTCTCTTTTCCCCTCACTAGGAAGTTCTCCTACTCCTCTGCCTACGTTGCAGTCTCTGCCGAACATAGGTGATGGTGGCTGACTTCCTTGCTTTAACAGGCTCTGAATAAATAGCTTCTGCTTTTCACATTTAGTTGGTCTTTGTTTATTTCCACAGCCCAGGCTGGGTGCAGTGGTTCACACCTGTAATCCTAGCACTTTGGGAAGCCAAGGTGGGAGGATCCCTTCAGTCCTGGAGTTCGAGACCAGCCTGGGCAACGTAGGGAGACTCTACCTCTACAAAACAAACAAACAAACAAAAAATTAGCCGGGTGTGGTGGTGTGCACCTGTGGTCCCAGCTACTTGGGAGGCTGAGGCAGAAGAATTGCTTCAGCCTGGGAATTGAAGCCTGCAGTGAGCTATAATCCCTCCACTGCACTTCAGCCTGGGTAACAGAGCAAAACCCTGTCTCAATGAAGTAAAATAAAAATAAATAAAAAGTAAAAAATGGACACAGAGAGGCGGTCTACTATACACTGGGGACTGTTGGGGGGAATGGGGGAGGGACAGTGGGGGGGGCTGGGGGGGATAGCCTGGGGATGAATACCAAGTGTGGGTGAAGGGGAGGAAAGCAGCAAAGCACACTGCCATGTGTGTACCTATGCAACTATCTTGCTCGTTCTGCACATGTACCCCCAAAACCTATAATGCAATAAAAATTAAAAAAAAAAGATAAACAAACAAACAAAAAAAGATTTTAAAGTTAGATTAAAAACATACCAGCATCCTAGTATTGCATGATCTATTAAAAAAAGGTGCATGTTTCTAATTACAAAGGTCAGACTTTCAAAAGAAGGTAGCATTTACATTATAATAAGAATTTCAAAAGCAAAAAAGTCATATTCTTGTAATTTTTAAAAAAACTTTCTGTGGCCTAAATTTGTTCATGATACACTCACGTAAATTCCTCCTTTGCTGTTCACCTTGACCACAATAAAAAAAAATTAGTCACTTTTCTATTTAAAAAAATATATATATTTCCAGAACACCTAAACAGCTCTCAAATATACAGTGGAGTATTATTCGGCCATAAAAAAGAATGAAATCCTGTCATTTGCAACAAGATGAATAGAGCTGGAGGCCATTATATTAAGTGAAATAAGTGGGTTTTTGCTCTAGAGGGCTCCCACACAGAGGCCAGGAGATGCAGATGAAAGCCCAAGGTAGCTTCTAACTTGACCACAGGGCCTAGTGGGAATAAAAGTCAAGTTTGCCTCCCCTGGAAGTGAAATGCAGCGAAGGCCTCCACTTCAGGGAAGTCTTTCCTTGGCAACAGTGAGGATTTCTTATGGCCTGCTCACTACCCCTAAAGGCATCGTAGGGTCTGTCTGACTGTCAGCCCAGCTTCCCCTCTCACTCTCACAGCTCTGGAGTTGGCTTTTCATTGAGACTGTTCTATGATTTATACTCTACATTAAAAAAGTTATTGGTATATAATAGCTGTACAGATTTTGGGGGTATATGTGATGTTTTGATAACTGTGTACAATGTGCAATGATCAAATCAGGGTCATCAGGATAGCTGTCACCTCAATCATTTATATTTTCTTTATGTTGAGAATATAACAATTCTTCTTTGTAGCTATTTTGAAATATAAAATAAATTACTGTTAACTATAATTTCCCTACTATACTATCAATTACCAGACTTATTCTATCTAACTATATTTGAGTACCCCTTAATCAACTTCTCTTCATCCCTCCCTCCCCCTTTCTTTTCCAGCCTCTGGTAACCACCACTTTACTGTCTCCCTCCATGAGATCCAGGTTTTAGCTCCCACATATTAATGAGGAGATGCAGTATTTGTATTTCTGTGCCTGGCTTATTTCACTTAATATAATGGCCTCCAGCTCTATTCATCTTGTTGCAAATGACAGGATTTCATTCTTTTTTATGGCCGAATAATACTCCACTGTATATACATACCTGTCTTTATCCATTCATCTGTTGATGGACACTTGGGTTAATTCTTGGCTATTGTGAATAGTGCTGCAATAAACACGCAAATGCAGGTATCTCTTTGATGTACTGATTTCCTTTCTTTCGGATATATATTCAGCAGTGGAATTGATGGATCATATGGTGGTTATAGTTTTAGTTCTTTGAGGAACCTCCATATTGTTTCCCATAACAGCTGTACTACTACTTTACATCCCCGCCATAGTCTACAAGTATTTATTCATGTATCCTGCCCATTTTAATAGGATTATTATTATTATTTTGCTGTTGAGTTGTTTGCATTCCTTATATATTCCAGTTATTAAGTTCTTGTCATATGGATAGTTTGCAAATATTTTCTTACTTAAACTTGGACAGTGTGGTATATGAACAAAGTGTGAAGGCCCTAGGATAGGTTGACATTTCAGGTGTATTTTCTCTAATAAAGAGTAGATGCTCCAAAAGTAGTTAGCATTTGAAACACTCTGATCAGGCAACCTCAGTGCAGAGCCTTCTCCTAGAGGCTTCAGTGGTTTCCATCTGTAATATAAGGATCGTTCAGCAGCATAAGAGCTGTTGGAATTCATTTTTTTATTGTTGAAATGAATGGCGTTCAAGTTATGTGATTTGCTAAGAAATACTATGCAGGAATGGTTGCCCTCGCATGAGCCAGGATATCAGTATCTGCCAAGTGCAACTTTCCATACCTTTCAAATTTCTTGTTCTAGGGCTCCAAAGAAAACCCGATCCTGCTACTTTAAAACCTCACTAGGCGAGTTAAAATATTAGCACATTCAATGAACTTTTTATGCAAGGTAGTCACAGAGCATGTAAAAACAGATTATGTAGCTGTTATTGTGCCAGCTTGCTAAAAGCTGTTTGAGGCATAATTCAACCTGAAACCTGCTTTCATCATAACATATACCTGATAGTAAGATTGTGTGGGAACACCTCTCACTTTCTACCCCATTTAGTCACTGGAGAGTACTGATGTGTCCTGAAAATTATCTGTTAAATTATCTGTTGGATTAGCTTAAGCTGACTTAAATCCAGGGAAAGGGCTTGTTTTGGAAATGTATCTACACAATGTCTGAGAAAATCTATGCCACTTATTTGTATTGATGAAAGCGCTTTCTTCTTCCTTTCATTTCTAAGTAGTTTTATATAAGAACTTTAACTTATGAAAATGAATGGATAACCAGGGTCACCAGGCAATTGAAGAAAACACGTTCAATTCAGTAATTCTTTTGGCATTACTATGAGGATTAAGTCAGATAGTGTGTGTTGAATGCTTAGTATTTCTCAGTTGGCAAGTACTCTGTAAGTGATAATTATTACTTTAATTAAATGTGAAATCTGAGAAAAAGTCAATAGAGCCCCTAACATTTCATTTTCTCAATAATTCTCATACAAACTCAATAAATTTAAGAAAATTCCTCCTATCTGGTAGGCGCTGGGAGTATAGTTGTGAAGAATTGGAAAAAACCTGCCTTGATGAAGTGTATACCTTAGGGTAGAGGCATAACACCAACAAATAAATATATAATATCACAGAGTGATTGGTGCTCCAAACTGACATAAAGCTGAGCTGGTTCAGGGATGGAGAGTAATGGGATGGAGTGAGGAAGGGGATGGCTGCCTTTGTTAGCATGTTTAGGGGAGCCCTGGATGTGGAAGTCACATTTAAGCAGAGGTTCTGATGACATGTGGAAGCAAGCCATTGCAACATCTGGGAAGAATACTCTAGTGGGTAAAACAGCAAATGCGAAGACTCTAAAGTGGGAATCTTCAGGCAGAGTTAGAAGTCTAGCGAGGCTGGGCACGGCGTGTAAGAAGAAGGCCAAAGGAAATAAGGTCATTCCTGCCCAGTTTCTCTGTGGCCTGAAGGCCATGCTAGGACTTTGGATGGAATCTGAAATATGAGATGGAGACATTGAGGAGTTAGAAGAGAGAAGGCTCATGATCTGGTTTACATTTTTAAAAGCTGAATTAGAAGACATTTCCCTAGTCCAGGGAAAGAAGGTGGCAGCTTGGCCTAGGGTATTAGCAGTGGTGGAGATGAAAACGATCAGACGACGGATATATCTTGAAGGCAGAGCTAATGAGTTGTCTATGGACTGAACTTGAGATGTGAGACAAAAAGAGAAGCTGGCCAGGTGCAGTGGCTCACGCCTGTAATCCCAGCACTTTGGGAGGCTGAGGCAGGTATATCATGAGGTCAGGAGATCAAGACCATCCTGGCCAACATGGTAAAACCCCATCCCCACTAAAAATATAAAAATTAGCTGGGCATGGTGGTGTGCACCTGTAGTCCCAGCTACTCGGGAGGCTAAGGCAAGAGAATAGCTTGAATCTGGGAGGTGTTGCAGTGAGCCTAGCTGGTGCCACTGCACTCCAGCCTGGGCCACAGAGCGAGGCTCTGTGTCAAAAAATAAAAATAAATAAATAAAAGGAAGCTAAAGAGGGCTCCAACCTGAGCAATGCGATGAAAGGCTATGTGGTTTGTTAAGGATCATCCTTAGTGAGATGAGAGCGTGGAGGGGCAGGCTGGGAGGACTGCAGAGTGTGCGATCCTCTAAACACTAGTGTTGGATGTGTTGCAGGAATTCTCTGTAATTAGTCTAAAAGCCCTCATATTAAAAAAAGGTGACCATTCAGATTGAACAAAATTGGGATTCAGAAAAGGAGACAATGACTAGAAAATTGGGTTATAATAAAGTTAAGACAGGAACATCTGGTAATAGTTTCTCCAAGTCTCTGGCAATGGGGATTATGGGTTATTAATTGAACTGCACTGTGTGTTCATTGTGATTTGTAGCATACGCGTGTGGCTGAGACACAGATATTAATATGGAAACGTTTCCTCCTCCTCATGACCTTCTGAGGACTTCCAGGGGGCCGCTTTACTCTTGGGCCTTTTTGATATTGATTAGGGTAATCAATCAAGAGAAGATTTGGCAGCAGCTAAGAACAGATAGGCAAATTTACACTGGAAAGGGCATGAGCCTACAGAAAAAAATTATAAAGTGAAGAAAGGGGAACAAGAGGCCGAAGGGTGTCAAGAGACAAGAATGTCACAGTGAATTCTGGTGCAGGGACTACGTGATCCGGGAAAGGCTTGGACATTTGTCTTCTATAATAATATCCACATTCTAGAAGCTGTTTTTAGGAATTATATGCTGCATTTTTTTTTTTTTTTCAAAACAGAGTCTCGCTCTATTGCCAGGTTGCAGTGCAGTGGCGTGATCTTGGCTCACTGCAACCTCTGCCTCCAGAGTTCAAGGGATTCTTCTGCCTCAGCCTCCCAAGTAGCTGGGACTACAGACACATGCTACCACACCCAGCTAATTTTTGTATTTTTAGTAGAGATGGCGTTTCACCATATTGGCCAGGCTGGTCTCGAACTCCTGACCTCGTGATCCACACACTTCAGCTTCCCAAAGTGCTAGGATTACAGGCGTGAGCCACCACACCCGGCCTATATGCTGCATTTTTAAAAGCATTATCTATTTTTTATTTGCTTATAGAGATATGTTTCAAATCTTATCACCATAATAAGTTGGATTTGAAGAAAAATGTGAACATTCAAGATAGAAATACTGCTTTTAAAAGGGCTATAACTTGAAATGACCCTAAGGTCTTAAATAATTTAGAGAGGTAAGAATTAAAACTTTAGTAAATTTCAGATTTTCCATTATGTTCTGCTATTGTAAAGTTATGAAAACAAACAGTTCATATCTTAGAAATCAGAAGTGTTCCTACAAGATAACCAAAAAGCTCTCTTTCATGTCTACCTTAGGAAGAGATATTAATAATAATAACAGCTAATATTCACTAAGCACATATTGGGGAGGATCCAAGATGGCTGATCATTAACAGCTTGGGATTGTAGCTCCCAGTGAAAGTGCAGAGAACGAGAGGATGCCACACTTTCAGACAAATTTTCATCACCCACGGATCAGAAGATTCCCAGTGGAGGAGCCCCACGTGTCGCCAGCGCGACTCTTGTGGCTGGCGCGCGGTTTTGCCGGCGCCTTGCCTCGGCAGCTCTTCGTGCAGAGTAAATGGGACTGGTTCCCCTTCTGGCTGACATCTGGAGCTCCAAGAAGGTAGAGCCGCTTATTACGGACTCAAGAAGAAAGCCAGACCGGAGATTCCCGGGCAGAAGAGCATCATCAATCTTAACACCGCTGTTTTAGCCAGCGCAGTGTGTTGCTCGGATTCCAGTACTGGGAATCAATAAACTGGACATCCACTCAGAAACCTATTTAGAAAGGCGGTAATTGTAAAGACCACAGATGGATAAATTTATAACAAAGGGAAGAAACCAGCCTTAAAAGGCTGAGAATACACAAAATCAGAACCCTTCTTCCTCTACAGGGGATTACAGTTCCTCATCAGCAACGGAACAAGCCCTGATGGAGAAGGACTGTGTACCATTAACAGAAGTAGGCTTCAGAAGGTGGATGATAAGAAACTTCTGGGAGTTAAAAGAACTTGTTCTAACCCAATGTAAAGAAACTAAGAACTTTGAAAAAAGGTTTGACGAAATGCTAACAAGAATAGACAATATAGAGAGGAATATAAATGAACTAACGGAGTTGAAAGCACATATTGTGTGCCAAGCACTGTTCTGAGTAAGTCTGTTTTATGGATGAGACAGTGAAGGTACACAGAGCTTGTATAACTCACCAAGGTCACACAGGTAGGAAATAGCACAGCCATGCATCTCAGTGCTCTTAGTATCTATAGCAAATTGTGAAATTCTTTCAGGAAGCCAATTTGAATAACATTCATAAAACAAATTAAAGCAAAAGCGAAAACAAAGCCTCCGCTATCCATCCATCATTTCATTTTATAAGCGATTATAGCAACTTCACCAGTAGATGGCAATGTTGGCTTGGAAAAGTCTGGTGAGCCCAAACAAGCAGCTGCTTAAGGCTTTTTGAAAGAAGGTTTTTGCTTTTGTTTACATAATGATGCTGTTGGTTTATCATTTTATGATTTCTCTCTAACCTTCAAGCATTATTGTTAGACTTGTAGCAAAGGAAAATTCTAGAAACCTTAAATTCACAAGATTTCTGAAACAACTCTTGATTCGACTCATTTTATCAGAGACAATGTCTGCATGAAAACAGATGTTAAGTATGCTTAGTTGGCTTTCTTTTTTCTTTTTTGAGATGGAGTCTTGCTCTATCGCCCAGGCTGGAGTGCCATGGTGCGATCTAGGCTCACTGCAACCTCCTCCTCCTGGGTTTAAGCAATTCTTCTGCCTCAACCTCTCAAGTAGCTGGGATGACAGGCGTCCACCATTACACCCGGCTAAGTTTTCACATTTTTGGTAGAGACCGGATTTCACCATGTTGGCCAGGCTGATCCCAAACTCCTGACCTGAAGTGATCCGCCCACGTTGGCATCCCAAAGTGCTGGGATTACAGGCATGAACCACCATGCCTACCTTCTTACTTACCTTTCAAAAACGTAAAACAACATTTTAAATTGTAGTTACTTAAAAAGAGAAGCAAAACACGTTTTCCCCAGGACTGAAGTACTCTTCCTAAGATCATGAAACTAAAAAGCTAAGAGGTAACTAAAATGTTAAGTTCTAATACCATAAACTAAGATAAATAAGATCATTTAATAGAATAAAAAACCCTTAAATCATTTGTCTTATGTAATGTAAATGTTGTTTGTAAATATTTACTTGCCTTATTTTCCCAAGGTATTTGATTTTCTCGCTCATTCTGTTTTTCATAGTAGTGGCTAAAATCACTTCTGTAATGAACAAATGTCAGCAATGCCATAAATGCTGAATATTTGAGGGAGTCACTATATTAAAATTAAAGGAAACTTCTCTAAGCAGCTTTGTTGGGGCTCAAGTACTAATTTATATAGAATTACCTGCTATTAATGCCTGTCACAATTTTTAAAATGATGAACAAGTTTAGACAGGAACTATGTCCTTCAACTTAGTTAATCTCTTATATAAACTGATTATACTCATTTTGAGATTAATCATTCTGGGATTTTCATTACCTATGTTGGTGCCACAAAGTGATAAACTTGTACTGAGACTTATTATCTCCAAAAACAAATAATAGGAACCAGTGGACAATTTTCCAAAGTGGATGGCAGAACGTTTGGCTCTGTGTGACTTAATTTGTTCATTTACTCATTCATTCCTTAATTTATTTTTTTCAATAAATGCATACCAAGCATCCAGACACTATGGCTATAGGGTTGATAAAAACTGTTAAAAGTCCTACCATTAAGGAACTTACATTCCAAGAGGCTTATAATAAAAGCTCATGCTTCAATTGACTGTAAGACTTACTGTTATAGCGACATTATATTGACTACTGTAAGCAATACTCTTATTTAATCTTCATAATAAATGCATGAGTTTGGGGCTGGGCATAGTGGCTCACACCTGCAATCCCAGCACTTTGGGAGGCCAAGACCGGCAGATCATTTGAGGCCAGGTGTTAGAGACCATCCTGAGCAACATGGCAAAATTCTGTCTCTACTAAAAAATACAAAAATTACCCCATCATGGTGGCACGCGCCTGTAGTCCCAGCTACTCAGGAGGCTGAGGCAGATGAATCTCTTGAACCCAGGAGGCAGAGGTTGCAGTGAGCCATGATTGTACCACTACACTCCAGCCTGAGTGACAGAGCAAGACTCCATCTGAAAAAAAAAATTGCATATGAGTTTGGTTCTGATTTACATCAAATGAATTAATATCAAGTAACTTGCTATCTTAACAGCATGATAGTTTTGCCTTGGAAATGGGTGTAAAATTTATTTCTTGGTTGCCAAAAAATGCCATTTAGATAATAAGGGACTGTCTATGGTTTAGAGCAAACTGGTTTGATCTATCAACAAAAATTACTGAACAATTACTATGTGCCTAGTACTCTGCTATAAATTAAGAAATGGGAAATTATTTCCTTCCCATAAGCAACATATATTCTAGTTGCACAGCTGTATTCATTTTTATTCCGTAATTTAAGATGGCACCTCATGAGGAGCTTCTGACCCATCCTATTCTTAATTCTTATTAAAATTCTTAGGAAAAGAGGATCCAACAGAGTTAGTTACACAGAAGATTGACAAGTGGCAGGCATGGGTGCAATGGTGCATGGCCTCGGGATTTCAGTCGGAGACCTCCTACTGAAAAATAAAATAAAATAAAAATAAAATTCTGAGGAAAAGAGAAATATACAAAAACTTGCAGCACTGAAAATCAAGACTGGTAATATTCTAGACCCTAAGAGAAATGTTTCTTAACTGTCAGGGATGGCCTGGGTTGAAATGTCCAGCCTGTGCTGTGACATAGGAAACTGAACAACCTTAATACCTCCCAAGCCATCTGTCCCTGTTCCAGAAATGCAAGGACTGGACTGGAAGGAAAAATGAAAACAAAAAACTCAGGCATCTCTTCCTCCCTGCTGTGACTGCAACTCCCAGAAGACAATTGAACTAGAAGAGAATGCATTGAATCTTGGGCTATGTAATCTTTTATTTTTTATTATTTATTTATTTATTTGAGACGGAGTTTCGCTCTTGTTACCCAGGCTGGAGTGCAATGGCACAATCTCGGCTCACTGCAACCTCTGCCTCCTGGGTTCAGGCAATTTTCCTGCCTCAGCCTCCTGAGTAGCTGGGATTACAGGCATGCGCCACCATGCGCAGCTCATTTTTTTGTATTTTTAGTAGAGACAGGGTTTCACCTTGTTGACCAGGATGGTCTCGATCTCTTGACCTCATGATCCACCCACCTCGGCCTCCCAAAGTGCTGGGATTACAGGCTTGAGCCACCACGCCCGGCCGGGCTTTGTAATCTTATAAGTAAAGTACTCTAGTCAGAAAGTGCCAACTCTGGAAGGAATTGCTTTTCATATTCTCCTTGTGTTCAGTGTCAGAGAAATAGTAGAAGTAGAATACAATCCCATTGGTACCACAGAACAAAGGTAGATGAAAGCAATTGGTTTGGGCTAGGAGATAAAAAATTTGGGCTAGGAGCTGAGTTTACTAACCTATTAAACAGTTTTAGATCTAAAGAGAACATTTAACCCACAGCCCATTGTTAGACAGTAAAACCAAAAGCATCATCCATCCTCAGCAAATTCTAGGTCTGTTAGGTAACCCCTCATGGGACTACAAATGGGCAAACAAACAAATAAGAAAATATGATGTATCCATTAGCAACTAATGCATAGCAACTAACCACAAAATCTTAGCAACATACAACAACAAATATTTATTCTCCTAAATGTTTGAGTCAGGTAAGGATTGGTTGATCTAGGCCAGCTCAGTTGAGTATATTCCTCCATATACATTTTTAAAAAATTTTTTATTGCATTTTAGGTTTTGGGGTACATGTGCAGAACGTGCAAGATATTTGCATAGGTACACACATGGCAGTGTGTTTTGCTGCCTTCCTCCCCTTAACCCACACTTGGCATTTCTCCCCAGGCTATCCCTCCCCAGCTCCCCCCACGCTGTCCCTCCCACATTCCCCCCGATAGACCCCAGTGTGTAGTAGACCCACTCCCTGTGTCCATGTGTTCTCATTTTTCTCACCCGCCTGTGAGTGAGAATATGCGGTATTTCCTTTTCTGTTCTTGTGTCAGTTTGCTGAGAAAGATGTTCTCCAGATTCATCCATGTCCTTACAAAGGACAAAAACTCATCATTTTTGATTGCTGCATAATATTCCATGGTGTATATGTGCCACATTTTCCCAGTCCAGTCTATCATCGATGGGCATTTGGGTTGGTTCCAGGTCTTTGATATTGTAAACAGTGCTGCAATGAACATTCGTGTGCATGTGTCCTTATATCTTTTCGAAAAACCAGCTCTTGGATTTATTGATTTTTTGAAGGTTTTTCGTGTCTCTATCTCCTTCAGTTCTGCTCTGATCTTAGTTATTTCTTGTCTTCAGCTAGGTTTTGAGCTTTTTTGATCTTGCTCCTCTAGCTCTTCCAATTTTGAGGATAGGGTGTCAATTTTTGATCTCTCCACTCTTCTCATGTGGGAACTTATTGCTATATATTTTCCTCTACAGACTGCTTTAAATGTGTCCCAGAGATTCTGGTATGTTGTGTCTTCATTCTCGTTGGTTTCGAAGAACTTCTTTATTTCTGCCTTCATTTCATTGTTTATCCATTCAACATTCAAGAGCCAGTTGTTCAGGTTCCATGAAGCTGTGTGGTTCTGAGTTAGTTTCTGAATTCTGAGTTCTAACTTGATTGCACTATGGTCTGAGAGATGTTTGTTATGATTTCAGTTGTTTTGCATTTGCTGAGGAGTGCTTTACTTCCAATTATGTGGTCAATTTTGGAGAAGGTGTGATGTGGTGCTGAGAAGAATGTATATTCTGTGGATTTGGGGTAGAGAGTTCTGTAAATGTCTATCAGGTTTGCTTGTTCCAGGTCTGAGTTCAAGTCCTGGATATCCTTGTTAATTTTCTGTCTGGTTGATCTGTCTGATATTGACAGTGGAGTGTTAAAGTCTCCCACTATTATTGTGTGGGAATCTAAGTCTCTTTGTAAGTCATTAAGAACTTGCCTTATATATCTGGGTGCTCCTGCATTGGGTCCATATATATTTAGAATCATTAGCTCTTCTTGTTGTATTGATCCTTTTACCATTATATAATGACCTTCTTTGTCTCTTGATCTTTGTTGCTTTAAAGTCTATTTTATCAGAGACAAGAATTGCAACTCCTGCTTTTTTTTTGCTCTCCATTTGCTTGGTAAATCTTCCTCCATCCCTTTATTTTGAGACTTTGTGTATCCTTGCATGTGAGATGGGTTTCCTGGATACAGCACACCGATGGGTTTTGGATTTTTATCCAATTTGCCAGTCTGTGTCTTTTTATTGGTGCATTTAGCCCATTTACATTTAGGGTTAATATTGTTATGTGTGAATTTGATACTGCAATTTTGGTGCTAGCTGGCTGTTTTGTCCATTGGTTCATGTAGATTCCTCATTTTGTTGATGCTCTTTAGCATTTGGTATGCTTTTAGGATGGCTGGTACTGGTTGTTTCTTTCTATGTGTAGTGCCTCTTTCAGGAGCTCTTGTAAAGCAGCCCTAGTGGTGACAAAATCTCTGAGTACTTGCTTGTTCATGAACGATTTTATTTTTCCTTCACTTATGAAGCTCAGTTTGGCTGGATATGAAATTCTGGGTTGAAAGTTCTTTTCTTTAAGGATGTTGAATATTGGCCCCCACTCTCTTCTGGCTTGTAGAGTCTCTGCTGAGAGATCTGCTGTGAGTCTGATGGGCTTCCCTTTGTGGGTAACCTGATCTTTCTCTCTGGCTGCCCTTAATATTTTCTCCTTCATTTCAAGCCTGGTGAATCTGACGATTATGTGCCCTGGGGTTGCTCTTCTTGCGGAGTATCTTTGTGGTGTTCTCTGTATTTCCTGGAGTTGAGTATTGACCTGTCTTGCTAGGTTGGGGAAATTTTCCTGGATAATATCCTGAAGAGTATTTTCCAGCTTGGATTCATTCTCTTCATCACATTCTGGTACACCTATCAAATGTAGGTTGGGTCTCTTCACATAGTCCCACATTTCTTGGAGATTTTGTTCATTCCTTTTTGCGCTTTTTTCTCTAATCTTGGTTTCTCATTTTATTTCATTGAGTTGATCTTCGACTTCTGATATCCTTTCTTCTGCTTGGTCAATTCGGCTGTTGAAACTTGTGCATGCTTCGTGAAGTTCTTGTGTTGTGTTTTTCAGCTCCTTCAATTCATTCATATTCCTCTCTAAGTTGTCCATTCTTGTTATCATTTCCTCGAATCTTTTTTCAAATATTTTTTCAAGGTTCTTAGTTTCTTTGCACTGATTTAGAACATGTTCTTTTAGCTCACTGAAATTTCTCATTATCCACTTTCTGAAGTCTGATTCCGTCATTTCATCACACTCATTCTCCGTCCAGCTTTGTTCCCTTGCTGGTGAGGAGTTTTGGTCCTTTGTAGGAGGTGAGGTGTTTTGGTTTCGGGTGTTTTCCTCCTTTTTGCGCTGGTTTCTTCCCATCTTCCACCTGTTGTCTTAGTAGTTGCTGATTTTTCAATTGGGTCTCTGAGTGAACGCCCAGATTGTTGATGATGAAGTATTTCTGTTACTTAGTTTTCCTTCTAATGGTCTAGCCCCTCTGCTGTATGAGTGCTGAGGTCCACTCCAGGCCCTGCTTGTCTGGGGTACACCTGTAGCAGCTGCAGAACAGTGAGGGATGCTACCAGTTTCTTCTTCTGCTATCTCTGTCCCAGAATGATGCCCGCCAAATGTCTGTCTGATTAGTCCTTTTTTGAGGTGACTCTTTGGATATACAGGGGTCAGGGAGCTGCTTGAGGATATGGTCTGTACTTTATAGGAGCTCCAGTGCTGAGCTGTGAGCTCCATTGTTCATTCAGGGTTGTTGGGCACCTGTGTTTCAGTCTTCTGCAGCAGAACTTATAAAACCCTCCCCCTTCTCCCCCCCCCTCAGATGCTCTGTCTCAGGGAGTTGGGGCTTTCTTTATGAGTATCTGTTGCACTGTCCTGCCTGGCTAGGAGGTAGTCTATTCACTATTTGCCTGTGGAGGCTCTGCCCTGCTAGCACAGGTCTGCCCTGCTGCCGCTGGGCTCCATTGTGCTGTGGTGCACTCCGCCCTGCTGGCGGAGTCTCTCTGTTATGGCGGGTTGCCTTGGCAATGAGAGGCTGCGTCAGCACTGGGCGGTACTTCAGTGGGGGCGGATTGCATCCATAGTGGTGAATGCCCCTCCCCCACCGGGCTCCACCATCCTAGATTCAGCTGTGCCCGCAGCAAAACTCTCAACCCCGAGTGCCTCCAATCGCCACCCTGCTTGTCCCCTTGAGGGTGGGACCTGCCGAGCCCAATCACCTGGCTCCCTGCCTCAGAGTCTGTCCTCTCTCTCTCTCTCTTTTTCTCCCCAATTTGGATGATTGACTCTCTCACTGGCGCCCCAGTAGCCTGCTGATAGGGCACTGGGATCCGTGTGATCTCCCGTGCCGCTGCCCACTGCACCGGCTCAAATCACGCTTCCCAGGAATCTCCTGGTCTGGCTCATTGTCCAAGTCCCGTTTAATCAGATGGACATGTCAATCTGCCCTTCCAAATCTCAGATTGCCGGTTTAACAAGGCACCCAGACCAGTGAGTTTTGTGCTGGGTGCCACTGTGCTGCGGCGCCTGCTGAACTGGCCACATGAGCCAAAACACTGACTGCGCTGGTGTCCTGTGTCTCTCCTACACCTGGAACTTTCCTTGTTCTGTGGGCAACAAAGGTCCATCTGAGAATGCAACTAGGACTCACCCTCTGTGCCTTCACTGAGAGCTGCAATCCTGAGTTGTTTCTACAGCTCCATCTTGGAAAATCCCCGAGGTGAATACTTTTTAACGGTCATCTGTGCTACTATACATAAACAAAAAGCATGGGAGATTTTGAAAATGCATTACAGAATCAGAGAAGAGATTCATGATATTGAATCCCCCCCACCAAAACCAGGCAAACAAAACCCTCTAAAAATAGTCTAAACATAATTATAGAACCCAGATGAAAAATTGAAAGGTTAAAAAACTCTTTGAATTTTTCAAGGAGATTCAAAATGATATTCCCATGTAAAATAAGACCAGCAAGTTATGAGACAAAAGACTGAACAGATCAAAAGTACACTAAGACAATGGAAGTAGAACAATTTTGAAACATTTTAAATGAGTTTGAAAATGCAGAAATAGAATTTAAAATTCACAATTGAAGCAATAAAGAGAAGACTTGATATTGGATAAAAATCAGTGATGATGTATAGAAGCCTTTTCTTTTCTTTTCTTTTCTTTTTTTGAGATGGAATTTTGCTCTTGTTACCCAGGCTAGAGTGCAATGGCATGATCTTGGCTCACTGCAACCTCCGCCTCCTGGGTTCAGGCAATTCTCCTGCCTCAGCCTCCTGAGTAGCTAGGATTACAGGCACGTGCCACCATGCCCAGCTAATTTTTTGTATTTTTAGTAGAGACTGGGTTTCACCATGTTGACCAGGATGGTCTCGATCTCTTGACCTTGTGATCCACCCGCCTCTGCCTCCCAAAGTGCTGGCATTACAGGTGTGAGCCACTGCACCCAGCCCTTAAAGCCTTTTCATAATGAAGAGAAGATACTAGAGAACAGACATCTATGATATAAAGTTAAGAGTTCCGTGAGAAAAACTCAAGCAGTTGAAACAACCAAAAATTATACTCATTATTGAGGAAAAAAGTTACCTAAGTTGTGTCAATGCCCTCTAGCCAAAGGCTACTAGGACCACACTGGTAACAAAACAAGGGCGGGTTCATTGACTTTTTGTAGCAAAGGAGAAGTGAAATACTGCACCATGCTGTGTATAGGGAACAGTGGGGCATGTCGGTAAGAGGGTATGAGAAGGACTTACACGATTTGGGCTGTGTAAGTCCTTCTCATATCCTCTCTGGGGGAGATTTCAAACAAGTAAGGCTTTTCTTTGGATTTGATGCTGTTAGAAGCAAGGCTTATCTCATAATTGGGTATGCATTAGTTTCTCACAGCTGCTGTAACAAAGTACGACAAAAGGAGGGGTTTCAACAACAGAGACTGATTCTCTTAGCATCTGGAGGCTGGAAGCCTGAGATCAAAATGTGGGCAGGGCCATGCCCTCTGAATATGCTAGGGAAATATCTGTCCCAAGCCTCTCCCAGCTTCTGATAGTTCCTTGGCTCATGTAGCATAACTCCAGCCTTCACATGATGTTCTTTCTGTCTGCATGTGTCTGTGTCCAAATTTCCCCTACTTATAAGGACCCCAGCCATACTGATTTAGGGACCCATCCTGTAGCACAACCCCATCTCAACCTAACTATTTCCAGTGCAATGACCCTATTTTGAAACAAGGTCACATTCTACATGACTGAGGGTTAGGACTTCAACATAAAAATTCGGGGATGAGGGAAAGGGACATAATTCAAGGTGTAACAAGTATCCTCGTGACCTTATCAAGAAAGAGAGAATAGAATGATGTCAAAGCTGTAATTGGTGGAGAAGTAGTTACTTAGGTTAGGGAGATTTTCTGTCACTTTCAGGCTAGGGAGAGATTTGGTCATTTGAGTGGTTTGGAGAACATTCACTGTTTTGTCTGTGTTCAGGCATGATTATAGTAGAGTGGCCTTATTTTTGTCCTGATCCATCTTGGTCACAGTATGACATCCATGTCTGGTGTTGATGTTCTGTGAAATTGTTTTTGTTCAACAGAAAAGGACAAAACTTAGCTGTGAGTACAATCCATGAGTGCTTGCAAAGCCAAGAGCTAATTGATGGGACAGAGCCAGCTTTCAGGGTTGCTTTGTACGTTCTAAGTCACCTACTTTGATCCAGGGCAGCTGAAGTCCGAATCACAGGATGTGAATCTATGGTTTCCAGATCTTCACCACACCTGAAATTTTGCTCATTTGGAGGCTTTCCAGAGAACATAGTCTACATCTCTGTACTTGAACTATTTAAGACTCCAAATTTCACCCTTTTATAACTCTCTTTTCTGCTTCCTGTTATCTGAGTAATTGAAAACAATAAAAATAAAACATAGCTCTCCTCTGAGCAGTGTGAAGTTCTTTTTCCTTTCTCCAAAACAAATATCAACCTTAACCTGGTTTCAGAATCATCAATAGGCAAACTAGAAAACGTATTTTCAAAATATATGAGGTGGTCAATCTCTATGTTTCATAGAGAGAAAACCGGATGCCATTCCATGAAGAGTCAAGGGCAGGGAGCTGCCCTTAGCTGTGCTTAGATGGATATATGGAGCTGCGGAAAGCTGGTTTCATTAAAGAAGTTCTGAATTACAGTGACAGCGAGGGCTGTTTCTTTCTAGTGTTTCAGCAAGGGGGAAGGGATAGATTCTGAGTTTGGTCATTACTGAGAAACTTTTAAATCAAAGCTGTGCAAAGCTCCAGATTTATCAATAGCCAAAGGATAAATAAATCTATTCTAAATCAAGGTTGAGGGAATGAATTTTATTTTATTACTAGGTGCTGAATCAGCTGTCTTATCACATTTCAGCTGTAGATTGGATGGAAGTATTTCTGAAAAAGCCATCTAGTTTGATCAAGATATTTAAAATCATGGGACATATTATGAACAATCACAATGTTTAAGATTAAAGGAAACTTATAATTATGACATTGTTTCTAGAATAAATTTTATTGCTTTGTAGATGTGAACCTTGTATTCTCTTAAAATAGGTAAGTAGTGTGGACTTCACTAAGCTCTACTACTCAGTCCCCAGGCCTCTTCACTCATGTCCTAGTCCTTTCACATTACTGCTAAGAACCTGGCAGCACTTCAGTAAGATGGAAAATGATGGCTTGTCCATCTGTTTAATCCCACCCCTCCGCCACTCCTCTTCCCCAGGTCTCTAAGGAAGTTCTGTAAAAGGGCTTAGGGAAACCAAACTGCTTTTTAATCCTCTAATAGGTATTAAAATATTTCTGTGCTTAATGAGTTTAAATTCCAAAAAGCAAAATAAGGTTTTACAAGTCTTAATTTTAGCTTCTGTGCTTAATGAGTTTAAATTCCAAAAAACAAAATAAGGTTCTACGAGTCTTAACTTTAGCCACCTCCTTCCCTTCTGCGCAAACCTTTAATTTCTTCTTCTTTTTTTTTTTTTTTTTTTTTTTTTTTTTTGAGATGAGGTCTCACTCTGTCACCCAGCTGGAGCGAAGTGGCACAATCATGGCTTACTGCAATCTCCACCTCCCAGGCTCAAGCAGTCCTCCCACCTCAGCTCCTGAGTAGCTGGGACCTGCCACCACACCCAACTAAAGCTTCTGATCAGAGTTGATACGTGGTCAGTTCTGATTCTGGGACCACGATGCAATGGTAATTGGTCTGAGGCAAATACAATTGGGATAGTTAATATTCTGTAGTAAAAATTTAAAAGCCATAAGATATTAATAGTCTAAATAGTCTAAACCTACACATCAGCAATTTTGTACTGTGCTATGTTTTGGACAGCCTCAGCACTAAAGTATTGTGCTACTGCTGAAAGAATCTGTCTTTGGTTTCAGTAGGCTTTCCCCCTTCACAGACTCTGTGGCCTTAAATAGGTCTTTATATACTCAGGTTTCTCTCCTTTAAAGTGAGGATGAAAAGGTAGTTTGTTAGAAGCCAATGAGATAATGGATGCCAGACTTCAAATATTAATGTTCTCCTTTTCATTTTCTTCCATTACATAATTATGAATTAGGTATAATAGTTCTATCAGAGAAAACACACATAATGCTCATTGCACTAAGCATTGTGATACACACACACACACACACACACACACACACTTATGTAAAATTCATTTAAGTAGTCAGAGGTCATACAAAGCAAGAGGATGGAAGAACTCTTTAATTCTCCCTTTCACCAGTCCTCTTCTGCTCTTTCCATCTGCCTCCCTGATATGGTTTAGCTGCGTCCCCACCCAGATCTCATCCTGAATTCCACATGTTGTGGAAGGAACCCAGTGGAAGGTGATTCAGTCATGAAGGTGGGTCTTTCCTGTGCTGTTCTGATGATAGTGATTAAGTCTTAGGAGATCTGATGGTTTTAAAAAGGGAAGTTTCACTGCACACGCCCTCTTCTCTTGTCTGCCACCATGTGAGACGTGTCTTTTACCTTCTGCCATAATTGTGAGGCCTCCCCACCCACGTTGAACTGTAAGTCCAATAAACCTCTTTCTTTCGTAAGTTGCCCTGTCTCAGGTATGTCCTATCAGCAGTGTGAAAACAGATTAATACACTCTCCATCTTTCTGCCTTAGCTTACTTCTGTTCTCATTCCTTCCCTTTTTTGCTAGAGCTTCCCAATCCTCAGTCTCAACGTGGGTCCTGCTGGGCCTGTGCATTCTAGGCCCTTGAGTCATCCTCCTATGAAGTGGTTCTTAAATCTTGGACCTCATAGACTAGTACATCTTTTTTTTTTTTTTTTTTTTTTAAAGAGTGGACCATGATAAGTTGTCTAGTTTCTTAAGAAAATTTTCAAATAGAGAAATTACAAAAAATAAAAAACTAAACAACTACTTTCTACCACCATTTTCATGTTTTCTGTTTGTTTGTGTGTCTTGTTTTGTTTTGAGACAGAGTCTCACTCTGTCACCCAGGCTGGAGTGTAATGGCGTGATCTCGGCTCACTGCAACCTCCACCTCCTGGGTTCAAGAGATTCTCATGTCTCAGCCTCCTCAGTAGCTGGGATTACAAGTAACTGCCACTATGCCCAGCTATTTTTTTATTTTTATTTTTAATAGAGATAGTTTCACCATATTGGTCAGGCTGGTCTCAAACTCCTGACCTCAAGTGATCTGCCTGCCTCGACCTCCTAAAGTGCTGGGATTACAGGCATGAGCCACTGTGCCTGGCCCAAATTCATGTTTTTTAAAAAAGAATTCATATTTTGATATCATAAAATAGTTGGAAGAACATAATATCAAAACATAAAAAGTCCTTTACATTGAATGATTTACCTTTATAAAAAATTCTTTGGGTGGCTTTTCTTTTTCTCAGTCTGTTTCAATCTAGTAAAAATTTGGATCCAGAGGCTGTCTTTAAAAATTACTTTATGTTTTTCTTTCTCTTTCTCCTCTTCTTCCTTTTGTCTCTTTCCTTCTTTCTCCCCTCTCCCCTCTTATTGAAATGTAATTTCCTTGTGCTCTATTTCTTGAAATCCTGCCTAGTGACAGGAATTAATTTAAAAAGCCAAATTTATGGTGAAAAATAGCTCAAGATGTTACAGTTCCTTTCAAAGTGTTTCTATCTGTTGACTTTTCAGCTCAAATAATAAAGATATTTTGTAAGCTCATATAACTCAAAATTTGAGAGGTCAGAGAGGATTGGTTTGATTTGTAAGTTTTTAAAGATATTATTAAAGACCCAGCATATCTGTCTCCTCTTATTGTTCTAACCACACAAATCTGGCTCTCCCTCATGTTCATAAGATTGTGGCAAACAGCATCTGAGGGATGTTTCCTCATTCACATCCAGGGAGAAAGCCTGTCCATGGTTATATTTATCGTTATATTTTGATGCTGGCCTTTCTGGTAGCAGAACCGTTTTGAAAGTCATGGTGAGCCAAACAGATCTTTCAGCAGGCAGCTGCCTGTACCATCAGAAGTCCCACTTGCAGGGCGAACATTAAGAATTGACTGTTTTATAATTGGCTAGAGTCCCATCTTTCCAAGACTTCTTTCCGTCAACATATAATTATTGAGTTCCTTCGCTAAATCTTCACTGAAGCATGCAGGGAAGGACAAATTAAATTGGATGCTGTATTTCCTCTCCCTTATAGATGATGAATTTTAAACCAAACCACCAAAATGCCTATCATTTAAATTGTAAATGCTGTTTTAACCAGGGAGCAGAATAAATTACTGGAATATTTATTTGCATTAAAAAATTTTGTAGGCAACCTCAAGAATGGAATTGTTTATTTCTCCTTTCACACCATAAGAAACTAGATTCTGACTCTGTGCTCCCTGACATCAGGATATTTTTATTGCAGAATTAAAAAAAAGAAGGTAGAAGGTGCTCAGAGTAAGCCCTTCCCTGCCTCACCCATCCTCCAGCTTGGGTTTTGTTCCAGGAATAGTGGACCATTGAGGGAGGGCTGTATTGTGGGTGGAGGAGCCAGACCTGACCAGATGAAGATGCAGGAGGATTGGTTCCAGAGCTTGAGGAGAAACTGGCATTTGGGGGTTCATACTGGGTGGGTGCTTGTGCCCCCAGAGGACCTAAGACCCTCCTTAGGAGGTGGCTCGTAACTGATAAAGGAACTGAATACTAATACTGAATATTAATACTAACATCAAGGGGAGTGTTTCCTGATGTTCCTCCCACATGGAGGGATCTCCCTATGAGTCAAACACTTGATCTCTCTCCAGACATAACTGTTGTTCCTCCCAGGCAAGAAGTCACTGCTCTGACAAACAGGTTGGGAGAAGGAAACAGGTCTCCACAACCCAGATCTACTGCATTCTTCCCTGGTATCTCCTGCTGTCAATTCTCCAGGCTCTGCCCTAAGGAACGAGGACTGCAGTTGCAGCCTTGGCTGTGCAGGTGAACCAGTCTATCTCTGGGGTTTGCTATTAGAAAACCATCCAGTCATCCTCCCCAGCATAGCTTTATCAGTGTCTAAAGTGAGATTTTGATCTCCATCTGCACCGTTCTTGCACCTGTTTCTCAAAGGTTCTAACTCAAGTAGCAGAGAAAGGGGGTGCCATGTATTGACACCTTCAGATATGAACAACTTAGAATGGTGGCCTTGGACACTGAGGTAACAAGTCTTCCTGTCCACTTTGGATAAACCATTCAAGCATTCATTCATTTATTCAACAAATATGAATTGACTTCTCGGAACCTGCTCAGCAGTGGAAATATACCAGATGGGTGTCTCAACCACAGCAATGATATGGTGAAAACAAGATGCCTTTTATGTGTTTGGGGGCATCATGTAAGACCTCAGATTCCTAATGACACTCCCAAAACCTGACTGATGTATGTAATTTGGAACAAATAATACAATCTTTTTCTTTCTTTTTAAGAGAAAAAAGAAAGGAAGAAAAAGAAAGAAATCAAGACCATCCTGGTCAACATGGTGAAACCCCGTCTGTACTAAAAATACAAAAAATTAGCTGGGCATGGTGGCACGTGCCTGTAATCCCAGCTACTCAGGAGGCTGAGGCAGGAGAATTGCCTGAACCCAGGAGGCGGAGGTTGCGGTGAGCCGAGATTGCGCCATTGCACTCCAGCCTGGGTAATAAGAGCGAAACTCCATCTCAAAAAAAAAAAAAAAAAAAAAAAAGGAAGAAAGAAAAAGAGAGAGAAACAAAGAAAAAAAAAGAATAAAAGAGAGAAAGAAAGAGGAAGAGAAAGAAGGAGAGAGAACGGGAATCTTGCTCTATTGCCCAGGCTAGAATGCAGTCTAAAAATGGATATTAAAAACCTCTTTTATGCCAATAAATGTGCTTAACAATGGAGACAGGAAGGAATAAGGGAGGAAAATAACAAACAAGTAGCCAACCAACATTTCATTTAAACCTGTGAAATGCTATACAATTGCTTTAGAATAGGTGTGATGTGACACTGAGGAAAATGTATGTTTTGTGGATTTGGGGTGGAGAGTTCTGTAAATGTTTATTAAGTTTACTTGTTCCAGGTCTGAGTTCAAGTCCTGGATATCCTTGTTAATTTTCTGTCTCGTTGATCTGTTTAATATTGACAATGTAGTGCTAAAGTCTCCCACTATTATTATGTGGGAGTCTAAGTCTCTTTGTAAGTCATTAAGAACTTGCCTTATGAGTCTGGGTGCTTCTGTATTGGGTACATATATATTTAGGATCATTAGCTTTTCTTGTTGCATTGATCCTTTTACCATTATGTAATGTCCTTCTTTGTCACTTTTGGTCTTTGTTGCTTTAAAGTCTATTTTATCAGAGATGAGAATTGCAACTCCCGCTTTCTTTTTTTTCCTCTCCATTTGGTTGGTAAATCTTCCTCTATCCCTTTGTTTTGAGTCTTTGTGTATCCTTGCATGTGAGATGGGTCTGGATACAGCATACTGATAGGTTTTGGCTTTTTATCCTTTTATCCAATTTGCCTGTGTCTTTTGATTGGGGCATTTAGTCCCTTTAAATTTGGGATTGATATTGATATATATGAGTTTAGTACGGCCATTTAATGCTGGCTGGCTGTTTTGCCCATTAGTTGATGTAAATTCTTCATTATGGTGATGCTCTTTACATTTTGGTATGTTTTTCAAATGGCTGATACTAGTTGTTCCTTTCTATGTGTAATGCTTCTTTCAGAAACTCTTGTAAAGCCAGCCTGGACAATCTTTTTTACATATAAGTACTATAGATCAAATTCATAACCACTACTCATAATTTAAATTTATTTAGAAAGGGTTAATTGAGGGAGCTAGAGGGCAGGATAGGCTGTTAACTGAGGGAGCTAGAGGGCAGGATAGGAAGGGAAAAGATAGGACCTATATAGAGGTTATACAAACAATGTAAAAATTGATAATCTTTTCACACAAAGCTATCTATCACATGGAGAAAAAAGTCCTAACTTCAAATAAATTGGGCTCAAAATGATAAAAGCAAAATGCTAAAAACTAAAAAGGCTAAGGTATATCTTGCTTTTCTCTTCATACAAAAAAATTTAAAATTATTGCACAGAGAAATATATTCATATATGCTGATTCAATAGTTGTCAGATTTAAAGTAGTCTTTAAATAGCTGGATGGCCAAAATACCATATTTCTAAGAAGTAAGTATATTAATCTGTTCTCACACTGCTAATAATGACATACCCAAGATTGGGTAAGTTATAAAAGAAAGAGGTTTAATGGACTCACCGTTCCACATGGCTGGGGAGGCCTCACAATCATGGCAGATGGCTAATGAGGACAAAGCTATGTCTTACATGGTGGCAGGTAAGAAGGCATGTGAAGGGAAACTCCCCTTCATAAAACCGTCAGATCTTGTGAGACTTCTTCACTATCATATGATTCAATTAAACTCCCACCGCATCCTTCCCATGACTTGTCGGGAATTATAGGAACTACAATTCAACATGAGATTTGGGTGAGAACACAGCCAAACCATATTCCTGATATAAAATTAATATCAGGAATATTAATCTGATAGAATAAGAAAAACCCAATAACCTTCTTCAAGATCATTAAATGATCTATTGCAGTCCCTATACCTTGCTTGTTTTAAAAACTCCAAAAGGAAAAGACTTTGAACCCCAAAATAATAAAGATTCTTATGATTCTCATTTAAATTCCTTTTTTTTTAGAAAGAGGGTCTTGCTCTGTTAGTGGGACAATCACAGCTTGCTGTAAACCTTGAACATCTGGGCTCAAGTGATCCTCCCACCTCCATCTGAGTAGCTAGGACTACAGGCATGCACCACCATGCCCTGCTAGTTTCCTTATTTTTTGTAGAAATGGAGTCTTATTATGTTGGCCAGGCTGGTCTTGAACTCCTACCCTGTATTAGTCAGGGTTCTCTAGAGGGACAGGACTAATAGGCTAGATGCATATATGAAAGGGAGCTTATGAAGGAGTATTGACTCACAGGATCAGAAAGTCCTACAATAGGCCATCTGCAAGCTGAGGAGGAAGGAAGCCAGTCAGAGTCCCAAAAACTCCAAATGTAGGAAAGCTGGTAGTGCAGCCTTCAGTTTGTGGTGAAGGTCTGAGAGCACCTGGCAGACCACTGGTGTAGGTCCAAGAATTCAAAAGCTGAAGAACTTGGAGTCCAGTGATCGAGGGCATGAAGCATCCAGCACTGGAGAAAGATGGAGGCCAGAAGATTTAGCCAGTCTAGTCTTTCCATGTTCTTCTGTCTGCTTTTACTCTAGCTGCACTGGCAGCTGATTGGATTGTGCCCACCCAGATTGAGGGTGGGTCTGCCTCTCCCAGTCCACGGACTCAAATGTTAATCTCCTTTGGCAACACCCTCATGGACACACCCGGTAACAATACTTTGCATTATTCAATCCAATCAAATTGACAATATTAATCATCACATGCCTCAAGTAGTTCTCCTGCCTCTGCCTCCTAAGGTGCTGAGATTACAGGTGTGAGCCACTATGCCCAGCTCATTTTTAATTTTTGTCTGTGACTAAAGCCATATACCAAAAGCAATTAAAAATTGTCCATTTTCTCTCATTTACCATAATGTTTGCCAAATCCAAAAGTGAAGTGCAAGAAATAGCTTTAGTTTAGTTAAGATTTTTTAAATATGTGTAAGAAAAAAGACATGTTACCATGCCAATTTCTACCATGCTCTAATCACAGAAAGTTGGATTTAATTTACATAATAGCTCTTGCAAAACTTGTTCCTTGGCAAGTAGCTCTGGCTCTCAGCAAAGTCATGAAGTTGGTAAATTCTCTTTTGGTCCACCCAATTTATAGGGGGGCCGGGCGAGGCAACGGAGTTTAGCTCTTGTTGCCCAAGCTGGAGTACAATGGCAGATCTCAGCTCACTGCAACCTCCACCTCCCAGGTTCAAGTGATTCTCCTGCCTCAGCCTCCCAAGTAGCTGGAATTACACGTACCCACCACTACACCCAGCTAATTTTTGTATTTTTAGTAGATGGGGTTTTGCCATGTTGGCCAGGCTGGTCTCAAACTCCTGGCCTCAAGTGATCTGCCTGCCCCAGCCTCGTAAAGTGCTGGATTACAAGCATAAGCCACCATGCCCGGCCTCCAATTCAAACTTCTTAAGGCCCAGTCCTTACTCCACCCACTATACCACTGTGGTCTTCTGACTTCCTGACTAGAAAGTTTAAAGTTTCAGGTGGATAGCTCTCTTAAAAAATTAATTTTAAGGATATGTAGATAAGAAATGCAAATGAGCAAAATGAGATATGAGAAGGCTTCAGTATAATTCTGCATATGCATCTGAATTCTGATGTCACATTGGGCTAAACTTTATTTGTTTTCGTGTCTGACTCTCACACCAGATTAAGAATTCTATAGCACAGGCTCACTCTTGTTCATATTTGAATCTCCCCTCCCTAGCTCAGGCTGTAGCACAATAGGTGATCAATTTATTTTTGTTAAATTAATAATGAATGAAGGTTTATCACATTTGGATACTTTGCCAACATATTTGTTGTCCCTATTCATCTAAATTTCTACCTCTAATACCCTTTTCATCTTTTCTCAAGAGGCATTTTGAAATTGGATGAGTGAGCAGAATGGAAATGTGGTTTCAGTGAAGCGCATCAGAAAACAACTTTGTTTTTTTCTCTCCATTGCCCTTTCAAACCTATTCTATAAAGGTATTTTTTTCTCTGATTTTTGGATAAAATCCAAGACAGGCTTCAAGAATCTTATAGTAACTCAGAAAATAAAAAAGACCTCCAGTTATTTCTAGTGATAACAGCTTTATTTCAATAATCGATATATCTAGTTCCATGTGAAGCAGTAACTCCAAACTGAAGGTAAGGCTTCTTCCTTACCCAGTCCAGGCCTCCTTTGGACTGGAAACTTGCAGTGGGAAAGAGGAATGTGGTAGTTTCCTTGCTATTTCCTTGACTGTCTCCTCTTTCCCAGCTGATCTGAGGCTCTACTGAGGATGGGGTATGGCGACTCCAAGCTGACTTTTCCTTTCAGTGCACTTTTGGGCCCTTCAGAGACCTCTGTGAGACTTCACATTACCCAGTTTTCTCATGAGGGATGCACTCTCTAGCTGAACTGTTGTAACAACTCTCACCTTCAGCACCTGACTCAGTGTGTTCTCTTGCCCTGATACTGATGGGATCCCCTCACTCAGCTGCTCTCTTATGTAGGATTCCTTCCAGATGGATCCAGTTACAATCCTCATTGCCCATGTGTTTCATGGCAATCTCAAGCCTTTCTTTCCTCATACATGGTGTCAGCTTAGCCTTTTAGCTTTGGCTCCATGGTAAGAGCCAAACACATTACCAACTCTAAGCCACACTCATCAACCTTTCCAAGTGTGTCTCTGAGGCTCTTTTCGCTAGACATGGGGTAAAGGTGCCCAAGTCTCTCCCCTCCCCAAAGTCTGGGATAGAAAAAAGATCTCAGCTTGCCAGCAGTTTTTTTTCCACATGAACTCTTACTCAGCCTCAACCTCTTAACTCTTTGGTGGATGTTAGGATGGCAGGAGTTTTTGATCATCTTCTTTGCTAGCTCCGTATAGGAGGCTAAGCACTTTGCTTGGGAATATGGGAATGGTTGCCATCTATTATTTTTGACTCAACCTTTTGAGACTGCAGTCAACATCGAGAGCAAAGCTGTCCTATATTAATATCATCCACAAACACAAAAGGCAGAGTTCAGAGTAGCCTATTGTTTCAAAGCCAGATGCTTTAAAAAATATAGCAGTTAGGTTTCAGTGCAAGATGCTGGATAAGTATATGTTACAAATAAAGAAATATAGGATAAAAACAACCACAAGAGGAAATGAGTGGTCTGGAGATTTTGACTGGTTTCTAGAATATAGAAAGAAGATTGGGTAGTGTTGAATGAGAAAACAAGCAACCGGAGTGCCTTCAAGACAAGGCTACAGTGGAGGTGGCACCTGATCTTCTGTGCAAGCCCCAGGGAACCCTAAGCTCAGGACTGGCCAGAACAAAAGCAAGAGTGGGTGGCAGGCGTTTAAGGCATTAAATGCTAGTGGCTGCCTTCCCATCTATTTTTTCTAACCCTACATTTATCAAGGAACTAGTTCTAACATGCTTAGTCTCAAGTGGAGACAAAAATGACTCCATTTTGGGAGCTAATCTACCATGTTGACTTCTGATTAGCCCCAATCCCATAAATGCCTCCTGCTTCTTACTTTATTGACTGCCCTTAGTGTAAGAACAGGTCAACCTTGATGTTATCATGCAATGGGCTATGACGCACATGGCATTCTTGCCTGTTCTGGAGGGTTGTCTTTCATTGTCTTGCTGGAACATGTGCTCTCTTTCCCTATTGTGTATGAGCTTTGGGCCTGGGAGGTAGCCATGTGAAAACCTACCTGTCTTGTGACCACCCACGATCACGCTTCTATCTGTAAGTTCCTGCAACAAACCATCCTTTATCGACAAACTGAATTTGTCTGTTTTGTTCTTTGATGTATTGACTCCTTTGGCATTTGGGGACCACTTTGCAAATATGGAGCTTTTATGAACATCAGAAAAAAAAACCCACAAAGATGTGGTTTCTAAAGAAAGCCAATGACCTATCACTCTTGTGCTTAGGGTCCCAGGAGTGGATGTTGGCACACCAGAGTAAAGCTCTAGCCTTTTTGTCAACAAAATTGGTCTACATGTTCCTTGCAGGGCTTCCATAAATCCTGTAATTTGGTGCATGTGCATGCATGCACAAGCATACACACACACACACACACACACACACACCACCCCCGTGACAACTTGACTGTTGCAGGACAAGCTGTGTTGGGAGAACAGACCTATGCAGTTGCTTTGGGAAGCATACCAACCACATGAATTTATCAGTCTAGCCCTTCATGTAGATATAAGGATCTACATGAAGATCATCAAGGATCATCAGACCATTCCCAAAGGGATCAGGGTAAACACCAGAGGCTACAAGTGGTTGAGGTTGGGAGCAAAAAGTTCTTGGGACCCATGTTGCCCACATCCTGTAGAGAGAGGCATGCTTGATCCAGAGAGCTGCTGAACACAGGGTGGTCTCCAGCAGGAGACCCTGAATTCCTATTGCACTCCCTGTGTATAAAGTGAGCCTGACAATGGTCTTGAATATGATAAATAAATATTTGACCTCAAGTACTAAGAAGTCTGAACTTAGGCACCAATTACCCTGAAAAACACCAGCTGTCAGCATCTGGAGAATTTGACAGTGCCTGCTACTGTGAGAAGTTGAATTCGGTTAGAGGCCATCCCAGTAGATGCAGGCGAGCACTTGAACACATGGGAAAACTCAGGTTCTTTCTCTGGGAAACATAAGCCATCAGTCTCAGCAAGCTTGTTGCCAGGTAACCAAGAGCAATTTCCCAAAATTAGTGATTGAAAGAGAAGGACCAAAAGGAATAAACAAAATGACTAAATCTGGAGAAATCAAAGTTTATCCAGGGAGCCAAAGATAATTGTTTTAAAAAGTCTAGAGAAGATATTGTGTATACCACACTCCCACAATGGCATCTGCCCATTTACCTGCCTTAAGAGTGGAAGGACAGAATTGTCAAAGTAGCCACACTTGAATGGTAGATCTTACCCAGCACCAACTTCTCTAATAATTCAAAGACAAGAATCAGACCAGGGACAGATGTGGCATTTATTTTGAGAGGAGTGGGAATCTGTCAGACTCCATTTTATAAAACAATATCTGTTTCCTCAATTAGTATACATTTTGTTTCAGATTAACAATTGTCTTCTGAACAATTGTCTTCTGAACAATGTATGTGAAATCATTATTTTCAAAGTATCAGCTGAAGAATCATGGGAGAGGGTCATAAATTTGGGAAGAATAGCCGTATTTCTCATAAAGGGTTGCAGCCTGCAGGTGGCCATTCTGACAGGCTGGGAAGGAAACAGACACTTCAAGAGAGGGGTGAGGCGAACAGGAATTTATGTTGAGTCAGTTGGCTACATATACATATTCAATAGGCTAAAGGAGGAGCTATGGATATTCACAAAGACAAGGCACAGGCATGTGTAGCAGGTAGGCTAACATACATGCAGCATGTATCCCATGTTGACTTTGGGGTGGACACTTAACATTTAAATGTATTGCAATTGGACCCTACCCCTCAAAAGGTGAAGCAGAGGACAGGAAGGCCGTCTGTATGCAGCCTCTGCTAACCACTCCATGGCCAGGCCAGTGGTCTCTTACTAGGAAGTAATGTTGATCACTTGTTATATTAAAACCACAAGGCAGGGGGCTGGCATCAGGTGGCTGGTTTCAAAAGGACTGGTTTCTGTTTAACCTTAGGGAAGAAAGCCTAATAGTAGTCAGTGAGGGAGGAGCTCTAATGAGGTGTGTTCAGCATCACACTCTGTCATGACCAGGAACTTAGTTTTTAAGGTTTTTCTGGAGTCTCCTTGGCCAAGAGGGTGTCTGTCCAGTTAGTTGGGGGGACTTAGCGTTTTATTTTTATTTCTCAAAAAGAATATATTTAGTTGTGTGCCATCCGTTCACCAACCAGTCATGCTGTGTAACTCCATAAATTCTGGGCTAACTTACAATAAGCATCCTTGTGAAATGGTGTTGTTTAGGATAAATACCTGGGGTTTGTTGTCTCACACCAAGAAGATTAAGGACACACACACACACACACGCACACACACACACGCACACACAGAGTGAGTTTAGGTGTGGAGATTCAATAGGCAAGAGAAAGAGAAATGAGAACAGCTCTCTCTTGCAAGAGAGAGGGGCTCCTGAATGGGAATTCCAGCCTGGAATGGGAGTGCACTGGATTTTATAGACAGGCTTGAGGAAGTGCTGTCTAATTTACATTGAGCCCACAGAGTGCTTTTACCAGGTGTAACATTTACATAGCGCTGGGGGGTGGGGGGCTGGCCATTCCACCTTAATTTTATTATGCAAGTGGGCTTTCCACTTGGCTGGGGCCATGCTGTCTGCTCCTTACTGTACACGTGGCTGGCAAAGAGAAAGGAAGACGGAGCAGCCATTTTGAACATACCTAGTCCCAGGTAGCCTTTTCCTATTGGCACAGCTGCCAGCATTCACCTGTGCAAGTTTCCAGCTTGCTTGTCTATGTCTGCAGCTTGATTTTACAGGCTGCTCTTGTTAGAAAAGAAAATAATTTGGGGTCTGCTTTTTATTAAAAGGAACACCTTACTGAGGATTTCCTTACCATCAGTATCTGCCTAAATAATTTCTTTTTAACACGTATATCACATATATATATATGTACATATATATATTTTACTTTATTTTATTTTTTTAAGACAGAGTCTCACTCTGTTGCCTAAGCTGGAGTGCAGTGGTACAATCTTGGCTCACTGCAACCTCTGCCTCCCAGGTTCAAGTGATTCTCCTGCCTCAGTCTCCTGAGTAACTGGGATTACAGACATATGCCACCTTGACCAGCTAATTTTGTAATAGAGATGAAGTTTCACTGTGTTGGCCAGACTGATCTTGAACTCCTGACCTCAAGCGGTCCACACACCTTGGCCTCCCTAAGTGGTGGGATTATAGATGTGAGTCACTGTGCCCAGCCCCTTACATTTATTTTAGATTTTGCTGAGGAATAGCCTTAATATTTTATTTTCAAAAGGATGAATGACAGAAAACCTCTGAGCTAATATGATATTGTGATATAATAAGAATCTATATTTTGTTTATTGATTTTTGGGTCCTGGTATAGAGCTTCTAAAAATCCTTGTAATTTCCTAAGTGATAGGGCTGATGAAGGAGAAACTTTTGTTATTTATCACAAGCCCCTTTCAACTACCTCTGAGTTATTATTAAGGGGGTAACTTTTGGAAAGCTTCTGAGGGTGGGGGCTGGTTTGCCAAGGGAACCAACCATGCGATTAGAGGGTTGGAACTTCTAGCCCCACTCTCTGACCTTTAGGGAGGAGAGGACTGGAGATTGACTGAATCATCGCTGGCCAATGGTTGAGCTAGTCCTGCCTATGTAAAGAAGCCTCCACAAAAACCCAGGAGGATGGGGTTTGGAATGTTCCCAGGTTGTGGAATACACGTAAGTGCTGGGAGAACGGCATGTCAGGAGAGGCATGGAAGCTGTGTGCCACTTTCCACATACCTTGGCCTGTCTTCTCTTTCCTCTGACTGTTCCTGAGTTGCATCTTTTTAATAAACCTGTAATCAAATTAGTAAATTACCTTCCTGAGTTCTGTGAGCCATTCCAGCAAATAACTGAACCTGAGGAGGGGGTTGTGGGAACCTCCAACTTATGGACCTGGACTTGAGACAGGCATCTGAAGAAGGGGCGGTGTTGTGGGATTGCACTCTTAACCTATGAAGTCTGCACAAATTCCAGGAAGATAAGGGTCAGAACTGAATTGTAGGACACCCAACTGGTGTCTCTAAAGTATTAGAGAATTGATGTGAAGAAAAACCCCGCACATCTGATGTCAGAAGTGAAGAAAGTGTAGTACTGAGCAGTAGAGGAAAGTAGTTTTCCCATTCAGCAGGGCACGCCTGAAAATGCCTTTATTTTACTTTCATGCTGGAGTAATGGTGTGGGTTGTTATATAACTCTAGATTATCTTAATTGATGACAGTAACTATAACATATTTACAAGGAGGTCTGGTCAAGGTCAATCATGCCCCCAGCAGCCAACGTCCCCCAGTGGGGATAGAGCTCATTCTTGCTGTTAGCCTTTCCTTTCTCAGTTATCTTCTTCATCTTATCGAGGGTAACCTATCTACGCTTCGATCTATGGCCAACCTTTTCCCTTGGGTGCCAGATCCTATTTCTTCCTATTTATTAAAGGCCGTTGCTCCAGCTACTGTCCCCTTTTCTCTTCTGTATCACTTTATTTTTTGCTCCTTCTCTTTTGGATCATTAGCACCTGCATACAAATGTGAAAGGATTTCTCCCGTCTTAAAGAACCTCTTAATCCTGTACCCTCGTCCAACACTGCCCCATGGTCTCTGTTTCTCATAGTAGAAAAACTCCTCCCTAGAGTTGTCCGTAGTTTCTGACTCCAGCTCCTCTTCTCTCATTCTCTACGGAAGCCACTCTAGAGAGGCTTCTACCGATATCATTCCACTGAAACTGTTCTTGCCAAGGTCACAATTATTTCATGTCACTAAATTCAATGGTGAATGATCAGTCTCTATCTTTCTTGACTCATCAGCAAACAAACTATGGTTTTAACATTGTTTCCCACTTCCTCTTCCTAAGAGGCTAAATGACATTAGTGAAAAGGTAAAGCCCCATGCTTCTCCTAAGAAAAAACAAAGGCAATTAGAAACTATAAGAAAAACAAACTTATCTAAAAGAAAATCAGGGTTCAACTATGAAGCAATCTATCTATTATAAAATGTGGCATCGGGAGGCTGAGACAGGAGAATTGCTTGAACCCAGGAGGCAGAGGTTGTGGTGAGCCGAGATCACTCCATTGCACTCCAGCCTGGGTAACAAGTGAAATTCTGTCTAAAAAAAAAAAAAAAAAGTGGCATGAATTTATGCAATTGATACAGTGTAAGAAAATATATTGTTTGACTTTAAACTTTGGACTTTTCTTTTTCTAGTGTCACAGCTTTTAGGAACAAGTGAGTACATTTCCTTATTTATCCCACAGCCTGACTTTGTTTAGTTCTACGGTGAATCCTATATTCAAAATCACTCTATTGTGAGTGCTGCATGGTGAATCCCAGGTTTAAAAATATATATATATATACAGAGCATAAATAAATTAATTAGAGCTACAGAGACTAAACCCATATAGGCTATAAACATTGAGAATATAAAAGTAAGTTTAGTTACAGAAGTCAGGAGGTGGTATAGTGAGAACTGGAGGCATGTGGAAAAATCCCACAGAAGAATAAAAAATAACTACAATGAGTTGGGAGGAGAGAAGTGGGCTGATGAGGTTTGTGTAAGTGAAGGATTCAGCGGGAACAGAAATCTAGTCCTCACTTTGCTCACCCACCCGTGTGTGTCAGGCGGCCAGCTAAAGGAACCCCTTTCTGATTTCTACTAGGACTGGATGAGGAGTGGAGGGGCAGCCTTTCTGCAAGAAACAGGAGTACAATCCTCTGTGATTCTGCCATCGTCCATCTTCAAGATATGTTGGAGAGAGCGTTGCTTCTCTAGGTGTGGAAATCACAGAAGCCCCCATTCCCTTCTTAGTTTCAGAAGGGAGCTCTTGAAACCTCCCTCCCCTACAGCTGTGTGGGTCTTTTCAACCCTGAGCACTCCCTCATTCTCAGTCTCTCAGGCTGC
This sequence comes from Saguinus oedipus, assembly GCA_031835075.1. Classification (NCBI taxonomy): domain Eukaryota; kingdom Metazoa; phylum Chordata; class Mammalia; order Primates; family Cebidae; genus Saguinus; species Saguinus oedipus. The sequence goes on along the minus strand of CM063172.1, from coordinate 143,367,909 downwards.
ACAATTCCCCTCCATTAGCCCTGGCCTAGGCAAGACAAAAGCCAGGAGGAGGGGTGTCTTCTGGGTGCCTGGCAACGGATACTTCCTGCAGAGCCGCACAAAGCGTCCCTCATGCTGGCTGGGAACACAAAGGCCAGGCTATCTTCTGGGAGGGAGGAGAGGAAAACATACTGTAGCAGCAAACTAGTATTTTCAGAAAGATCTCGCATCTTTTCCTCCCACCCCGCACCTCCCAAAGGATCTTTGAGTCTCTGAAAAGAAAATGTATTCCCCACCCTGATACCCCTCCAAGAAGGCCAGACCCTGGTTTCCCAGGATGTTCAACGCCCCCATCCCCGCATTTGAAGCCACCTTTTAGTTGGTGAGGAATCTTCCCCAGATGTCCTTCAGGACAAGGCATGGGAGCCAGGGTCTGCAGCAAATGTGCTGAGAGTCCCAGGTTGGGAAGGCAACCCCAACTCACTGTGCATCCCAATCTTGGAATCTTCTTTGTCTGATCAGGTCCCTACTAAGCCCCAAGTTTTGGGGAGCAGCATTTGCTTTAAAGACATCAGGAGAGAAAAAATGTCAATTTTTGACAAAAATAAATCTGGTCCTCTATCTAGGCCAGTGCCTTCTTCCTCTTCACCATTCTCCTTCTCATTTTAGGACTTCTGTAGTTTGGAGTAAAAGGGAAAACTAAAGGAGGCTGCAGAGCCTAATTTGGAGTGTTATTTGGAGTGTATCCACTCCTTGCACCTCCCTGATTTTCCAGGATCACTATAAACACACCTCATCTCCACTAGCCAGCTGCCAGTTCATCAATGGATGCAGTCTACCATCAGAAGAGCAAAAACAAGGCCATTATGCTTCTGTAAACCTTCAGTGGCTTGCTCTAAATCTTCCTACTAAACAGGGCTCCTGGTCTCCACTGGGACCACTGGAGGCCTCCTCCATGGTGCAGTTGCTTCACTTGGGTTCCAGGCCACTTTTTCAAGGACCAAATGGGAGTCACGTCTGGGCCAGAACAGAGGGTCCAGCTTCCAGGACTATGGGAGGGTGCTCACATCAAGCTCCCCACGGCCTGCACAAGGGCAGTCAGGGCTTGTGTTTGCTGTGGCAAATTCTCATCTATGACAGCAGGCAAGACATGGACTACTGAAGTCAACCCATCCATGTCTAGCTCCTGTACTCATGGAAGTAAGCAATAGCTTCCTTGCCCTGCTCTTTTCCCTCTCCTTCACCTGCTTTGATGGAAGGGAGAGGAATGGGGGTGGGGAGGGAATACACAGAGTTGAGGGAGGGTGAGTGTGCAGCAGAGACACTCAGTGTTGATGAGCCCATGTCTGTTTTAGACAAGCCTGGTCTACAGTTCCTGAGCCAGTTCCTTCTGTAGCAAAGAATTGAATCCAGTGTAGATAAAGACCCCATGCTTTCTGAAAGCCTTTTAGGTAGATGCTTAGGGAGGTAAACTGCAGTGTCCTCTGGTTTTCAGTAGACTCTAAATCCTCTTCTATTTCTAAAGTTCTCAGAGATTCAGGTGCAGTGCCTGAGAAAGGTTGTCCTAAGCAAAGACACTCAAATTGTGTCTGCAGAATCTATGCATTGAAGTCTGATGCCCAATACCTCAGAATGTGACCTTATTGGGCATAGAATCTATATAGAAACAATTAGTTAAGAAGAGGGAATACTGGGTTAGGGTGGGTCTCTCATCCAATATGACTGAGGTTCTTAAGTCGAAATTTGGAGATAGACATATGCAGGGAGAACACCAAGGAAAGGTTGGAATTGTGCTGCCACAAGCCAAGGAACTACCTGAAGGCAGGAGAGAGAGATCTGGAAGCCTTTGCATCCTCCGAGGGAGTGTGGCTCTGCTGACACCTGGATCTTGGAACTGTAGCCCTAGAATTGTGAGACAATAAATTTCTGTTGTATAAGCCACTCAGTTTGTAGTGTTTTGTTACAACTGTCTTAGGAAACTAATCCATCTAAGATATTTCATCAGTTGGCATCATTTCTGGCCTTAGTTATCTGTCCTGTGGTACCATCTACTTAACACTCCCACTTCCGCCAGCCTGGGACCTGCAGTGGCTTTTGTTTTCTGATTGATTTCCACCATGGGTTTCTCTGACCACCAATACCAAGTGCTTGGCCTGCAACTTGAACAGCATGGCCATGTTGGAAGACACTGGGGCTGCCCTTGCACTCCCGGAAACGGGTTCATTTCTTAAGAGATATTCAGAATCTGAGACAGTGGCCTTAAAGATTGCCCTCTGTGTCATTTCGCTTTCATTATGGTCTTCCGGGATAAATAGCAAAATCCAGTAAACTCAAGCAAAGTTGTCTTTGGGTTTTCTTCCTGACATGTTTGTTAATATCTCACTCAGTGTTTGCCCAGGAGTCCTGAAGCATTTTACAGGTTTTCAAAAAGTGTTATTTCAAAATCCATCAGTTTGTCCCAAATCAACAGTGACTTATGAAAGTCCTCACTCAGCCCTGTCAATCAGTTCTCCAAATGAGTTAAGGCCTTGTCAAAACAATCTGTGGCATACAATTATATGGATTTTGACCAGCCACGAATTGCCCAAGATTTCACATAAATCCTGGATCTATTCCTCCTGTGTCATTGTTATGAATTTTGTTTCACATCATGGGGAGTAAGAAATGTCACATTTCTTGAATTCCTGTAAATCAACCATATAAACTCAGGTTGACAGAAAATTCAATCTCAGCCATCTGGGGCTCTGTTTCTCCCAGGTTTGGGGAATGATGTGGAGGTTTCACTTGGTCCACAATGTTGAGAAGTAGCCTCTGGTCATGGGTCTACAGTGGTCACTGTGGAGCCCTCTACATTATATACTGGATGGTCCCTTGACAGAGTGGTTTTGCTTCTTCGGTGCTGTACTTGGTCCCAGGGATCTTTGCTGAGGTGGTTGTCACGTGCTTTGTGTCCAAACCCCTCTAGTACACCAGATAGCCATTGTGACCCAGGCCCTGGAACCTCCCAGGCCCCATGGGGGACACAGTTAGAGTCCTTGGCGATTGCGGTATCACAAAACCTTTAGTCTTCTCCCTAAATCCTCAAAGCCCCATTTGTCAAGGGACTGCTTCTGACTCTATCTCTAATACTGGATTGAATCATTGTTATTAGCCTGTTCTCATGCTGCTAATAAAGACATACCCAAGGCTGCATAATTTATAAAGGAAAACCTTTAATTGACTCACAGTTCAGCATGACTGAGCAAGCCTCAGAAAACTTAGGATCACGATGGAAGGGGAAGCAAACATGTCCTTCTTCAGACGGCAGCAGCAAGGAGAAGTGCTGAGCAAAAGTGGGAAAAGCCCCTTATGAAACCATCAGATCTCATGAGAACTCACTCACTCTCACAAGAACAGCACAGGAAAAAAACCACCCTCATGATTCAATTATGTCAAACTGGGTCCCTCCCATGGCACATGGGGATTATGGGAGTACAATTCAAGGTAAGATTTGGGTGGGAACACAGGCAAACTGTATCAATCACGTGCCTCATAGAGTAAAACCATATTTAGAAACTGGGTCTTTGCAGATGTAATTAGGTAAGATGTCATGCTGGAGACAGGTGGGCCCTTCTCCAGCGTAACTGGCATCCTTATGAAAACAGGAGAAGAAACAGACATACAGAGAGAAAGCCAAGTGACAACGAGGGTAGCAACTGAAGGGATGTGTCTACAAGCCAAGAAATACCGAGGTCAGCCAGCAAACACCAGAATCTGGAAGAGGCCAGGAATTTTCAGACAGCAAGGCCTGCTGATACCTGTATTTCATACTTCCAGCCTCCAGAACCACGAGAGACTAAATTGCAGCTGTTTTAAGACACCCAAAGTATGGTGCTTTGTTATGCAGACCTTGGAAACTAACACGAACCCAAGCACTGGTTTTTCTTCCTGTCAGTCAGAGAATCCAGAGCCGTTTTGCTGGTCAGTCTGGACTTTAGCAAAACAAAAGCCAGGAGGAGACCTGTATTCTCAGCACCAGGTCACTGCTGCTTCCCATTTGCTGCTCAATGCCCCGAGGCAGGGCACACTAAGCCCCTTAAGCCTGGGAGGGCAACACACTCAGTGTCTACAGAAACTATCCATGTGGAATTCTTACACATTCCCTTGAAGTTGATGAGGGAAAAATGTTCTTGGATGAGTCTTTCTATTCAAATGTTTCAATTTCCAGATATATTTGAACCCCATATGTCTGGTGTTGTCACCCACTCATGAAAGACTTGAAATCAGAAATAAAGCAAAAAAGATTGCTTTGGCCCCTGAAAAGTGCAAGTATGGGTCTGTGTGTTTTACTCACCAGGGGAGGGGCTGACACCCCTTCCTCAGGCACAGAGCCTATCTAATTATATGGGCGATTTTGGTTTATCTGTCTTTCTTTAATGGCCTGATGTTCCTCCCTAGGTTTCAAGTGGGGAGTGCAGAGTAGAGAATGTGGAGTGTAGGAAAATGGTGAGTGAAGAGCTGCAGTCTGTGGGGCCCTTCTGCGAGTCAGCGGGCTGGCCAGCAGGAAGCACTTGCAGAGGAGAGAGGGTCTGCCTGGAGGCCTTTCAAGGCTGGGCAGCTGCTCAGCATTCTGGGCTTTTGTCTTGAGGACCCGCACAGACCCTTGCCTTACCTCCTCACAATCCAGCCTTGGCAAATCTACAGCCAATGTAGACACAGAGAACAACTTCAAGCAGCCCTCAGTTCAGAGACCCAGGGCTGACCTCATCCTACCTTCCCTGCAGCCACCTGCCTGTCTCCACTGTCCAGGAGTCAGATCCTCTCACTGCTCAGCCCCCAACAGCAGTTCCCTGGGTGAAACCTTGACCCTGATTCTTAAACCCTTCTTCCCTAAAGTCCCAAAGAATGAAATATTTCCCTCCCTTCCCACCCAATTTCTTCCCCCAACCTTGAAGTTTTCATTTGTGGTTTTCAGATCTGCCCATTCTCAGGATGATCATGGAAATTTCCATTTGCTTCATGGAGTTGCACCCCCAATCCAGAGGGGTTGGCTTTCTTATTTGGTGCCAGCAAGACAATGATGTCTACTGTGCATAGCAGAGGAGACAGAGTGTACTGAGTAGTCTACTGTGATAGAAGCCATTGTCTTACTGGACTACATTATTGCAGTTCCTCAAGCCAGAGTGATTTAGTCTGGTATCACACCACCTGCAAGACATAAGTGGACGGTTCAGATTGAGCCTGGTCAAATCTAGTCCAATTGTTTTTCCTTTCTTTTTTTTTTAAATTTTTATTGCATTATAGGTTTTGGGGTACATGTGCAGAACGTGCAAGATAGTTGCATAGGTACACACATGGCAGTGTGTTTTGCTGCCTTCCTCCCCTTCACCCACACTTGGCATTCATCCCCAGGCTATCCCTCCCCAGTCCCCCCCGCTATCCCTCCCCCATTCCCCCCAATAGACCCCAGTGTGTAGTAGACCCCCTCTCTGTGTCCACGTGTTCTCATTTTTCTCACCCACCTATGAGTGAGTATATGCGGTATTTCTTTTTCTGTTCTTGTGTCAGTTTGCTGAGAATGATGTTCTCCAGATTCATCCATGTCCTTACAAAGGACAAAAACTCATCATTTTTGATTGCTGCATAATATTCCATGGTGTATATGTGCCACATTTTCCCAGTCCAGTCTATCATCATTGGGCATTTGGGTTGGTTCCAGTTCTTTGCTATTGTAAACAGTGCTGCAATGAACATTCGTGTGCATGTGTCCTTATAGTAGAACGATTTATAGTCCTTTGGATATATACCCAGTAATGGGATTGCTGGGTCAAATGGAATTTCTATCTCTAGGTCCTTGAGGAATCGCCACACTGTCTTCCACAATGGTTGAACTAATTTACACTCCCACCAACAGTGTAAGAGAGTTCCTATTTCTCCACATCCTCTCCAGCATCCGCTGTCTCCAGATTTTTTAATGATCGCCATTCTAACTGGCATGAGATGGTATCTCAATGTGGCTTTGATTTGCATCTCTCTAATGACCAGTGATGATGAGCATTTTTTCATGTGTTTGTTGGCCTCATGTATGTCTTCTTTTGTAAAGTGTCTGTTCATATCCTTTGCCCATTTTTGAATGGGCTTGTTTGTTTTTTTCCTGTAAATCTGTTTGAGTTCTTTGTAAATTCTGGATATCAGCCCTTTGTCAGATGGGTAAACTGCAAAGATTTTTTCCCATTCTGATGGTTGCCGATTCACTCTAGTGACTGTTTCTTTTGCCGTGCAGGAGCTGTGGAGTTTGATTAGGTCCCATTTGTCTATTTTGGCTTTTGTTGCCAATGCTTTTGGTGTTTTGATCATGAAGTCCTTGTCTACTCCTATGTCCTGAATGGTTTTGCCTAGATTTTCTTCTAGGGTTTTTATGGTGTCAGGTCTTATGTTTAAGTCTTTAATCCATCTGGAGTTAATTTTAGTGTAAGGTGTCAGGAAGGGGTCCAGTTTCTGCTTTCTGCACATGGCTAGCCAGTTTTCCCAACACCATTTATTAAATAGGGAATCCTTTCCCCATTGCTTGTTTTTGTCTGGTTTATCAAAGATTATATGGTTGTAGATATGTTGTGTTGCCTCCGATGCTTCTGTTCTGTTCCATTGGTCTATATCTCTGTTTTGGTACCAGTACCATGCTGTTTTGATTACTGTAGCCTTGTAGTATAGTTTGAAGTCTGGTAGTGTGATGCCTCCCGCTGTGTTCTTTTTGCTTAGAATTGACTTGGCTATGCGGGCTCTTTTTTGGTTCCATATGAAATTCATGGTGGTTTTTTCCAGTTCTGTGAAGAAATTCAATGGTAGTTTGATGGGGATAGCATTGATTGTGTAAATTACTTTGGGCAGTATAGCCATTTTCATGATATTGATTCTTCCTAACCAGGAACATGGAATGTTTCTCCATCTGTTTGTGTGCTCTCTTATTTCGTTGAGCAGTGGTTTGTAGTTTTCCTTAAAGAGGTCCCTTATGTTCCTTATGAGTTGTATTCCTAGGTATTTTATTTTCTTTGTAGCAATTGTGAATGGCAGTTCATTCTTGATTTGGTTCTCTTTAAGTCTGTTATTGGTGTATAGGAATGCTTGTGATTTTTGCACATTGATTTTATATCCTGAGACTTTGCTGAAGTTGCTTATCAGTTTCAGGAGCTTTTGGGCTGAGGTGATGGGGTCTTCTAGGTATACTATCATGTCATCTGCAAATAGAGACAATTTGGCTTCCACCTTTCCTATTTGAATACCCTTTATTTCTTTTTCTTACCTGATTGCTCTGGCTAGAACTTCCAGTACTATGTTGAATAGGAGTTCCAATTGTTTTTCTTTTTCTTTTTTTTTTTTTAAATACACTTAATTTTTTTAGAGTAGTTTTAGATTAACAGCAAAATTTAGCTAAAAGTACAAAGATTTTCCATATACCACCCATCCGCACTACACACGCACAGTCTCTTTTATTAATCTCCCCCACCAGAGAAGTCCACTTGTTAACATTGGTGAGCCTACATTGATACATCGTTTTCATCCAGAGTCCAGAGCTCACATTAGGGTTCACCCTTGGTGTTGTATGTTCTGTGGATTTGGGCAAATGTTTACACATGCATCCACTGTTATAGTATCATCCAGAGTGGTTTTACTGCCCTAAAAATCCCGTGTTCTGCCTGTCCATCCCACCCGCCCACTAGACCCCAGCAACCACTCATCCTTTTAACCTCTCCATAGTTTTACTTGATCCAGAATGTCATTGTTGGAACCATACACTATGTAGCCTTTCTGGATTGGCTTCTTTCACTTAGTAACATGCACGTAAGGTCCCTTCATGCCTTTCATAGATTGTACAGCTCTAGTTACCTTTCACCATTTTTCAGTGTAAGTTAGGGGTTGAGCCTGCTTGCTCCTCCTGCAAACTTCAGGTCTCAAATTCCAACTCATAGTGAGTCTCCTTCCTTCCTCCCTCCCTCCCTCCCTCCCTTCCTTCCTTCCTTCCTTCCTTCCTTCCTTCCTTCCTTCCATTCATCCTTCCTTCCAACTATCATCAGTCTACTTTAGAGTAAGAATTCAATGAGAATACTGTCACAAAAGATGCACATGTATGTGTTGATCTGAACTTAAAAATTTCCTGGTGGAAAATAAGTCTTATTTGACGTTTGGTTTGACACTGAGGGTGATTAGCATATGTGGCAGATGTTATCTACAGATTGGATCTGTAGTTCCTTGCTTTGATGCATATAATAAAAGAATATGCAATATACAGTACCTTGGAAAATATAGACTCTGCAACTATTTTAACTTATGGTAAAACATTTAGATCATCTTTAAAATGTGTGACGAGGTGCAGAGTTTTTAAAGAGTTTTTTGGCTGGATGTGGTGGCTCATGCCTGTAATCCCTGCGTTTTGGGAGGTCAAGGTGGGTGGATCACTTGAGGCCAGAGGTTCTAGACCAGCCTGGCCAACATGGTGAAACCCTGTCGCTATGAAAAATACGAAAATTAGCCTGGTGTGATGGTGTGCGCCTGTAATCCCAGCTACTCGGGAGGCTAAGGTAGGAGAATCATTTGAACCTGGGAGGCAGAGAATGCAGTGAGTCAAGATTGCACCACGTTACTCCAGCCTGAGCCAGAGAGTGAGACTGTCTCGGAAAAAAAAAAGGTTTTCAAATTATTTCATGGTGCGAATAAGCAAAAATGTTGAGGTCTGTATTAGTCAGTGTTCTCTAGAGGGAGAGAACTAACAGAATAGAAAAATACATCTATATGTAAAGGGGAGTTTAATAAGCATTAGCTCCCATGATCACAAGGTCCCACAATAGGCCATCTGCAGGCTGAGGAGCAAGGACAGCCGGTCTGGGCTCCAAAACTGAAGACTGGAGTCCAGTGTTCAAGGGCAGAAAGCATCCAGCATGGGAGAAAGATGTAGGCTGGGAGGACAGGCCAGTCTCTCTTTTCACATTTTTCTGCCTGCTTATATTCTAGCCTAGCTGGCAGCTGATTCGATTGTGCCCACTCAGATTAAAGGTGGGTCTGCCTTTCCCAGCCCACTGACTCCAGTGTTAATCTACTTTGGCAACACCATTCCAGACACACCCAGGATCAATACTCTGTATCCTTTAATCCAATCAAGTTGACACGCAGTATTAACCATCACAAGGACCATCAGCTAGAAGCAAGTGAGTGAAGGAGCAAATGTGACTTTGTATTTCACACATCAGCTACTCTTCAGGACATCATTGTACAACACCGCACACTCATTACCCAGAATAATCCGGAAGATACACAATCTGGTTCCTATCATAGTTAACTAAGGCATATTAATTAGGATAATTGAAATAAAAATTCAGAGTGGCCATAAAAAAATTTACTCATTATCTAGTTCTCCGACTGTGGTAAATGTGAATATACTATATGTTTTTAACTGCCTACTATGATGTATAAATATTTTGCCATGTAGAGAAGAAAATAGAAAGTACCATTGAGAATAAGGAATGATAAGATTGTATCTAGTGGTGTCTGATACTCATCTTTGTGGTTTTTTTTTTTTTGAGACAGATTCTCACTCTGTCTCACTCAGGCTGAAGTGAAGTGGCATGATCTAGGCTCACTGCAGCCTCTGACTCCCAGGTTCAAACGATTCTCCTGTCTCATCCCCGCTAGTAGCTGGAACTACAGGTATGCACCACCACTCCTGGCTAATTTTGTATTTTTAGTAGAGACAGGGTTTCAGCATGTTGGCCAGGCTGGTATCCAACTCCTGACCTCAGGTGATCCACCCGCCCCAGGCTCTGAAAGTGCTGAGATTATAGACGTGAGCCACTGTGCCCGGCCTTTGTCTTATTCTTCACCTACCCATCAAACCTGGACAAGCGAATTTCCTTGTCAGTCCTTTCTCAGGGTGAGGCAACGTGAGAATTGCATCTGTAGGGCCCAGGGCACAGCAGCACCAGTTCAACTTCTGCAGCACAAATGATACAGACTTGACTAATAGTTTTTGATAATTTAAAAAATGAAAGATAACATGAAAATAGTAATTCTACTACCTAATAGTTAGTGGTTTCCTTTGTAAACTAAAGTCACTGAGTAAGTCACTATGTGGTGAACCGCTTAACCACGGAGGAGCTCAATTTCTCTACCTGTCAAAAGGAGACACTGAACTAGACAGTGTCCGAGGTCGCTTTCAGTCCTTACATGTTGGGATTCTTAGTGATGTCATTCTAAAGCTGAAGAGAAGAAATGATCAGGAATCATTTTACTTATTCAAGTATGACTGCACATCAGAAAGAAACATCTTTTAAAGCCCTAGAATGGTTAGTCTGTCGGTAAAAGACTCTAGAACAATGCAAATCTCCTCTTCCCAGAAATAGTTTTCTGGAAACCAATCAAGAAAGGCATCCGATTGTTGCTCTTCTGAAAAGTGCTCACTCTTTGATCAACATGTTTGCTAACTCCTTTCTCTTAGCTTTCTTAGACTTACCAGTCTTTGAACCCACGTTTTCTCTTCTTTCATTCTCAAATGTTTAGTTAAGAGGTAGAAGGATCATTTTGAGAAGAGGAAAGTGCAGTTTGCCTGAGACCATATTATTATCCGTTAAGTCGATCTAGAGTTGACTGGGTTGTGGAAAGGCTTAAAATGGATTGTGATAAAGGTGAAGTTTGGGGAGAGGCTAGACTCTGGTTGCTGGTGGGTTTGTGGGTAGAGCACTTGGGACAGGGTCTAGGAGAGGCCTGCTGTCACTGCTGAGCTATCCAGCATGGTGGACGGGTCCCAGTTCTTCTCCCTTTTTCAGAAGGCAGATATAAGGTGCTGCTTACACCTGCCTAGCGGGTATTCAGAAAGCAATAAAAAAGAACTATTTTCATCCAGCCAGTGAGCCCTATATAGGAGCTCCAACAATGAGGAATTTAAAAGGCTCACCTGCACATCAGAGCTTCCAGAGCCCCAGAATCAGAAAGTTGTTTTGAGAACAGATTGCGAGAATACATTAATTTCCAAGTTCCCAGGATACAGAAGATGTTTTTTCTTCTACCACTTTACTTCTCATCAATAAATACCATATAATAAAGACGACTGAAGTGGCAAAGTACCTCAGCCTGCCTGGCCACTCTGTGTTGCTCTGAAGTGGGGCAAGACTCTGGAATTAGGAAAAAATGCTTAATTGCTGCTCAGAAGTTGCTGTAAAGTTAGAGCATCCAGGAAAGGGATGGAAGTGCTAAAAACTGCCTCATGACATTTTCCTTTTTTGTCCTGTAGAATTTTTTTTTTTTTTTTGAGACAGAGTCTTGCTCTGCCGCCCAGGCTGGAGTGTAGTGATGCAATCTCAGCGCTCACTGTAACCTCCACTTACTGGATTCAATCAATTCTCCTGCCTCAGTCTCCCAAGTAGCTGGGATTACAGGCGCCTGCCACCACACCCAGCTAATTTTTGTATTTTTAGTAGTGATGAGGTTTCACTGTGTTGGCCAAGCTGGTCTCAAACTCCTGACCTCATGATCCCTCCACCTTGGCCTCCCAAAGTGCTGGGATTACAGGCATGAACCACCATGCTCAGCCTTTTTCCCATAGAAATTTTTAAGAGTTCCATTTCTTGTGAACCATCACAGGATGATGACCAGTCTAGATATTAAGAATTCCATTAAAATGTCTTCCCCGAGTGAATACCCTTGCATGCCCAAGGTAGCCCCAAGGTATATTCTGTGACACAGACTCTGCCTCAAATCTCAGTTCAAAACAGAATAAAGTAAGAATTCTGGACATAGGGAAAATATCAACCTGAAGAGGCCATTTATAACTAAAAATAAAAACCAGTGTCCTTACTAAACAGAACTTGGGATCTGGGAAGCTGTGAAAAGTTGGTTGCTGGATGTGATGTGATAAGAAGAAAGGAATCTTAGATCAAAGACTTCAGTCTTTAAGATTTACATTTAGAAAGGAAGAATCTTAGAATCAAAGAAAAGTTAGGCACGAGTGTAGTGAATATAGTCAGATAGCCTGGAAGAGCTCTGGTCCTTCGATAAGAATGCCTCACTTACCTTCCTCTTTGTATTACCTTGCATTGCATAAGGCACATGGTAAGCGTCCAATATTTGGATAGAGGGATAAGTTTCTAAGTGAATGCCAATGCCTTTGCTCTAGGGCCCTAACACACCTGGGCAGGTGTAGATAGAGTACAAACAAGCAGCTAACAGGTCACGAAAACTGCACAGAGTGGTTGACAAGAGCAACTCTGAGGATTCAAGTGTCTGTCTCTTTCCCCAGTAGACTCTGGTACCAACTCAGTCTCCCTCCTCTGTCCATGGCATAGGAAGCCTGCTCTTCCTTCCCTCTCTCAAAAGGGGGCAGCAGACAAGAGAAAATTCAGGTTCCTGACCTGCTGTGAGCAAAGCTACCCTACTCCCATGAATGATGTAATGCAGATTTCCCAAACTGTGTTCTTTTAAAAGTTAGTGGGATTTTTTTTTTTTGCAGGGAAATTATGAATCCAAAATTTAAAAGTGTGAGGAAATCTACACTAAAACTGTTTCCACGTGTATACTGCAATATTTCTCAGACATGATACTTTTTTTTATGTCCTGAGAACAAAGAGTATATAATATGAAGAATTTCTCAAACTTTCTGAACCATGAAACAGCCTCCTCCTTTTTTAATTCCACAGACTATCTATTAACATCTCAATGGTCATACAAGCTCTGCAGAAGATAAGTTCGGAAGCTCTGTCCTAGGAAGTCTCGTCCTATTTTCACACTGAAGCTGATTATCTCGGCTTTCAGGTATCGGCTCTCTTTGCCAACAGGGAGAGAAGGATCTCGACTTTGACCAGTGCCATTTCATGGAGCAGACTTCTCTGAAGATGCAGCCTGAAGAATGGAAATATACCCTGATCCTTTACACACGCCCTTTCTCCTCCTGGTAGCTATCTCACCGCTCCTGGCAGGTAAGGGTAGCCCCCAGGTTTTCACCTGGGAGTTAAAGATCTCACCAGGGGCCTCCAGTTGTGTGTGGGCCTCTGTGAAATGCTGAGTCAGGCCATGCTAATGTAAAGACTGGAGATGCCTGGACCTTTCTGGTTTTTCACCACTGTTTCAGTCGCCAGTCTCCTGTCATATGCTGCTTCCAGGCTTATTTAGAAAGGGAGAGCATGGTTTGAATGGATAAACAAATGGACTAAGCATTACCTCGATTCTCTTCTACAGTTGCTATTGCTGTTGCCTTGGTGAACAGTTCATATTTATACAGCACCTTAATAGTTTTTAAGATGTTTTCAAATACTTCAACTGATTTTATCTTAACTAAAATCCTTTGAGAGAGTTTATGTTAGGGAATCTTTGTACTCTGGGTAACACTAGCCAAAAATGAATTTGTTGCTTGGCCTTTGAGTGGTTTATAGAACTAAAGGAAAAAATAAGAACAATGTCTTGGGAAAAAGCAGAATAGCTTAGGAGAAACTGGTCATAGAAACTGATGGTCTTTTTTGAGACTGTTCTATCCAGATGTAGTCTAATGCTACCACCTCTCAAGAGGGTAGAATATTTAATTGTCATTGCAGGTAGAGGGTGGTGAACATTAATTGGCAGGTACATCAGATTGGCAGGCAATATGCAATTCCCCCTTCCCCCACCATGAAAAACACTTACAGGAATATTGCCAAAGGGAGAGAGCTTGGCTTCTGGGAGACCAATTGACAGCTTTGTATGAGGCAAGTATATGTCTCCCCATCTTAGAGATGATGAAACTGAACCTAAAGCGATTATTAGACTTGCCCAAAGTCATGGATAATAAAGTTCCTACATTAGAGTTTATATTCTTTTACTTCTGAACCAGTATTTTTTTCTCCCTTTTTTTTTGGACACAGGGTTTCACTCTGTCGTCCAGGCTGCAGTTCAGTGGTGCAATCTCAGCTCACTGCAACCTCTGCCTACCAGGCTCAGGTGATCCTCCCACCTCAGCCTCCTGAGAAGCTGGAACTACAGGCGTGTAGCACCACAACTGGCTAATTTTTGTATTTTTTGTAGAGATGGGGTTTCGCCATGTTGCCCAGGCTGATCTTGAACTCTTAGGCTCAAGTGATCCACTTAATTCAACCTCCCAAAATGCTGGGATTACAGCTGTGAGCCACTGTGCCTGCCCCAATATTTTTTCTGTTATTACTTTATACTTCTATGGATTCCCTTGGGTGCAGCAACCGCTATCACTTATTGCAGATGACTGTGGTCAGATACCGTTCTAAGTACTTTCTATATATTAATTCACTTAATCCTCACAAGAACCCTATGAGATGGCTGCTATTGTTGTCCTTATCTTTTAGAAAAAAAGGAAACTGAGTCATTAAAGAGGTTCTAGAGCTTGTAAGTGGTACAGCCAGAATTAGAACCAAAACCAGTCCTAGAATCTACTTTCAAAATGATGCTGCAATGAGACCACATAAGATTGATTGGAAGTTTGATTGTGTATATCCTTTTATCCTTCCTCCTTTTCTCCTGGATTTCTTTAAAAACATATTTAGTGAGCAACTCAAGGTTTCAGACACTGTGCTGAACTCTGAAGGAGTGTGAACAAGGTGGTCATGACCTTGTGCTCACAATGTTGACAGACTAATACGGAAAACAGATTAGTAAATTATCACAGCACTCAGTTTAATGCTCCATCCGTGAGAGCAATATGTGCCCTGGGATCAGAGAGGAGAGCACTTGGCCCAGTCCAGGGGAGGAAGGTCAGAGAAGACCGAAGCACTTTGCAAATGCGGATGGGTAGGGAGTGAGGGGGAATAGAAAAGAGGCTATCAGTCAGCCCCTCCGCATAGAAGGGCAAGTATAAAACACAGCCAGGGCCAGGCACAGTGGCTCTGTAATTTCAGCACTTCGGGAGGCCGAGGCGGGTGGATCACCTGAGGTCAGGAGTTTGAGACCAGTCTGGTCAACATGGTGAAACCCCATCTCTACTAAAAATACAAAAACTTAGCCAGGCATGGGTGTGGTGGCAGGCACTTGTAATTCCAGCTATTTGGAAGACTGAGGCAGAAGAATTGCTTGAACCCGGGAGGTGGAGGTTGCAGTCAGCTAAGATCGAGCCATTGCACTCCAGCCTAGACAACAAGAGTGAAACTCCATCTCAAAAAAGAAAAACAAACAAACAAACAAACACAGTCAGGCCTAATAGAAAACCCGAAGCCAAGACCATTGTTATGGGGTCACAGAGTCTTGTCTCTGCTTCACTCTGTGAGTTTCCATTCTCCAGCACTCACCCTTCTTTTATCATGCATGTCTCTTTTGATCCTGCTATTATAACTTCGGCTTACATGAGCTTTGGTCTGCTAGGGCCCTGACCTGAAGCCCCAGCTCATATGATCTATTTATCCAAACATTCACTATGACGCTGGATACAGCAGAGTGGCCCTTTCAGTATCCATCCTGCCTTCCCTCCCACTGGAGAGACTAGAAAGCTATATTTCCCAGGTTTCCTTGCAGTAGGGCTGTAGATATCAGTTAGATGCACCTGCACGAAGATGAATAAGATGGGAATGTTTTGATTTCTGTTTTTTGTTTTCCTCTTTGGGGAGTTTCTGCTATCCTAGGGAATCAGGCAGATATGAGATTTTCCTGAGTTGGCATTTCTGCATCTATAGCTTCCTAGAGAATGCAGGTATGGGAGCAGAAATGGTCTGATCTCTGGGTTTAAACAATGCATTCCTGAACTCATTGCTCCATTGGGCAGCTTAGATGTAGGAGCCCAGCTGATGAGTCAGCTCTGTATTATTCTGGGAGTCATTCCTGAATGCTTGGAATCTTTCAGGCTTTCCAATGAAAATATAAGCACCCAATTCTCTGTGCTAAATTTCTTCCTACTTAAAGTTCCTGCACTGAACTCTGATTAATATAACCACCCCTAACTTAATCAGCGAGGAAAAGGATGTGAAAGAGAGGATCCTAGCCTGCCCTATTGGCTCCCTGAGCATAAAACATCTACCCCTGCTTAATTTAGTTTTGCTGGAGGCTTGCAGGGGCAGGAGCAGGTGGGGAGATGGGAACCACAATAAGGTGGGAGACAAGAGTGTCTAAAAGAATATCAGGTCAAGGAGGCAATGATTGGCTTCACTACCATACAGTTCATGAGGGGACCAGATTGCAGAGTTCAAGTCAGGAAGTGGTGAGAGATGATCTGGGGGGATCAGCCCATGCAAGACCCTGTGGGGTATTTTAAGTCTGGTGAAGAAATTTAGACCAATCCTAAGAACAAGTAGAAGTTGGAGAAAAGTTTAAAACTTAAATGGCTTCCAGTTAAGTGTCTAGATTTTAGAAAAAAACTCTTGGCATCACTATGGAAAATGGGCTTGGGAAGGCAAGAAAGCCCATAGAAAGACCTGTTAGAGGCTGTTGCAGCTCTCCCCATGGGAGATTATAAGGTGGCCTGGATTTAGAGAGTGGTGGTGGGGAAGACTGAACGGAGCTATGAGGTTTTCAGTAGAAATGGTCATCTGGAAAGGACTATATTTCTCCAACATAGGGGCAGATCCAGGTTTTGTGGGGCCTGAGATTTATAAAATTTAGGGACTACTGTTTTAAAAAATAATAATACAAAAAAAATGAAAGTGAGTATTTATTTTGATAAACTACAATTTAAAAAAAAATTGAAGCCAGGTGTGGTGGCTCACACCTGTAATCCCAGCACTTTGAGAAGCTGAGGCCGGCAGATCACCTGAGGTTGGGCATTCGAGATTGGCTTGACCAACATGGAGAAACCCCGTCTCTAACTAAAAAATACAAAAAATTAGCCTGGCATGGTGATGCATGCCTGCAATCCCAGCTACTCAGGAGGCTGAGGCAGGAGAATCACTTGAACCTGGGAGGCAGAGGTTGCGTGAGCTGAGATCGCGACATTGCACACCAGCCTGGGCAACAAGAGGAAAACTCCATCTTGGAAAAAAAAAAAAAAAAAAAAATCTGAGACAGGGTATCTAGTTCTCCCACTCAGGCTGGGGTGCAGTGGTGTGATCTCAGCTCAGTGGCATGATCTCGGCTCACTGAAACCTTGGCCTCCCAGGCTCAGGCAATCCTCCTGCTTCAGCCTCCCAAGCAGCTGGGACTACAGACACATGCCAACATGCCCAGCTACCTTTTGTATTTTTCATAGAGACAGAGTTTTGCCATATTGTCCAGGCCAGTTTCAAACTCCTGGGCTCTAGTGATCTGTCCATCTTGTCCCAAAGTGCTGGAATTGCAGGCATGAGCTACTATGCCTGGCAATAAATTACAAATGATAACAAGCTGCCAAGCATGACAAAAATTGCATAATCCAGGAATTGCTTGAGACATTTCCATAATACTTTTTTCCCTTCATTTTTTGATTGCGTACTTTTTGGTCTTTTTTTCATAACACAATTTTTTTTTGTGACATTGCTTTCTATATAGAAAAAATAACAGAATCCAGTCTGTCCTCTAGCATGGCCCTCTGCCATGGCCCTAAGAGCTATAGGACAGGGTCACATTGAGAGATAGCCTCTAGCCCTGTGCTTTTCCATCTTCGTGCCACGTGAATGACAATGTGGGTTATGTGCAACATGAGATGGCATAGTGAGTAGCAAGAGAATTCCTGGAAGTCCTTTCTGTACTAAGACAGCTAGTGAGAGCTTAACTGTACATGGTTAAGTGCTCCTGAGCCATCCATAAGAAACCAAAACCAGGCCCAGTACAGTGGCTCACACTTGTAATTCTAGCACTTTGGGAGGCCAAGGCTGGTGGATCACTTGAGGTCAGGAGTTTGAGAACAGCCTGGCCAGCATGGTGAAACCCCATCTCTACTAAAAATACAAAAAAAAAAAAAAAAATTAGCTGGGCATGGTGACACACACCTGTAATCCCAGCTACTTGGGAGCCTGAGGCAGGAGAATTTCTTGAATCCACGAGGCAGAAGTTGAAGTGAGCGAGATTGTGCCACTGCACTCAGGCCTGATTGACAAAGTGAGACTCTAAATATATATATATTTCTAACTTAACTGATCGTAAGTCAGATCCCAAATATTCCATGGCCACCCTTATGTCACATGACACAAAGGAAACTAGACGTTGCTGGCCAGGTACAAAGCATTAGTGGTCTTAACTAATTGCAGTTATTTTATTTTTACAATTTTTACAAAAACATGTAATTATATAAATTCTTTGCTGGTGCCTCCCAGGGCCTTGGAAGGGCTGCTGTGAATAAGGGGCCCTGCCACTTACACTTCATTAGCTTCCTGATTAATCTGCCTCTGCACACACGAGAAAGGACATATCTAGTTGAGTTCAGTGTCATTCCTAGTTTTTGGTTTAAAGCAAAAGATACCCACTCCAACTTGCAAACTGTAGTCAAGAATAACTCCCCAAATCCTGCTTTGAGCTAATCTAGCCACTCATGAGCACATACCTAACAGCATATATCTAGCAACTCTGACATTAAATATTTTGGCCAGAGCCACCGCCACCATTCTCAGTGGAAGGTGGGTCCCGTAGATCCTCCTACTTTGTGCCACAGCTTCTGATGCAAAATCCAGGGTGTATGAACTGCTTGGCAGAGCCTGGTCCTAAGTGAGAAAAAGGAAGTATCAGGCCTTTCCAGCTTCTGTTTAGGAGATAGGTTCTTCCATGCAGAGGGGAATTCAACACAGGAAGGGTCTTCAGCTCCTTGGCAGCCTAGAAGAAAATAAAAACCCATGACAAGCTCTAACATGTCCACCCACGCTGAAGTGTGGTGAGTTCACCTTAAGAAGCTGAGCACGAGGTTTCACATTTCCGTAAGCTTTCTGCTCCGAAATTTCCCTGAGTTATTCAGATTATTTAAGCTTGGAAAGTAGTCATTTTCTGTGCAATGCCCTCCTCATTGTCTTGTAAACAAGGGACATGTAATGAAAGCGGACCAGAACCCCCAACGCAATAACTACTGCTTGTAGCCATGTATGATCAAGCAACTTTTTCTGACTTCATGGTATCAAAGACAGGTTAATCTCAAGGAGAGTGTTAATCATTGAACAGCTTTTCTGTTAAAGCTCTTTATCCAAGGGGCCTGGCAATTGAACTGAGGGAGATTTTTAAATTAAAAATAACTTATTTGGAAAAATAGCTAATTAAAGGAAGAACAGTACTCATTCTATGTAGTTAGGCTACAAAGACAGGACATAGGACAAACTAACAGATACGATGTTGGTATGATTTAAAGGGAGATGATAATTTAAACAGCCCCATCAGTTGTCCAAATGTACCTTTGAGCAAATGAGTAAAAGCTGTCTTTTCTTCAAGACATTAGTATTGTCATATTCTGGAAAGTTTGCTTTATAAATAAGCAAACTTCAGTCTGCAAATGAGAATGACTCACTTAGAGTTGTACAGTGTCCAAATTGCACAATGGTAAATGGCAGCCCTGAGTATGAAGAACTTTTCTTCAGATTTCTATCTATTATATATACAATATGATAGAAGCATAAAGCAAACAACTTTTAAGACAGTACTCTTTGCACATGATTTACCAGCCCGACATATTAGTAATTTTCAGTTGTTCCAAGTTTCCTTTCAGTCTCTACCAATAGGCACATATAGTTTTAAAAATTATTGTAACAGTAATGAGTATGCAACTTTCTGTGTGTCACTTTGATTCTCCCACATAAAAGCATTGAAAAAACAATTTCTTGCATTGCTACATTGTCTTTCTTTTAATGATTTATCACACATTATATCAAGTGAATGCCACAGTGAATTTAGCCATACTTACTTTGTAATTTGAGGAACTTTAATCGACATGTTATGATTAATAATATTCTACACCCAAGGAAAAAGTTATAATAAAAACTTTCAGATAGAGAAGTTATTTAGATAGTGTAAACAGGTGAAATAATAAATATCCCTCCGAACAATCATACTAAGATGAATATTTTATTGGAATAAGGCTAAACAAGAAGTGAATTTGTATTTGGAATTTTTTTTGTTTCCCTAAAGATTATATTTCTCCACTTGTGTTTACGCTGTAAACACAAGCCATCATAGAAGGTTCATTCCACATCAATGTACTGCAACAGGGTGCACTGCAGAGAAGCAATAGGGTGTAGTGAAAAACATGTGGGTTTTGGAATCAAATGGACTTTAACTGCTGTGCTCTGAAATGTTATGTTCTGCAAAAAAAGACTTGTGCAAGAATGCTCATAACAGTTTTATTTGTAATAGCAAAAAATTGGAAACCATCCAGATGTCCATCAATAGGAAAATGGATAAACTGTGGTATGTTCATCCATATAACACTATTCACCTATAAACAAAATAAACTACTAATATATATAAAAACATGGATTGGTATCAAAATTATGCTCAATGAAAGAAGTCTTACACAAAACTGCATTCTCTATGGTTCCATTATGTGAATGAGGGTTTAGAACAAGCAAAGGTAACCTATGTAGAAAAATATCAGAAAATCGGTTGCATCTAGAGCTTTTTTGTCTCAAAAAAAAAAAAAACTAAAGTATTGAGCTCGATTGAAAATATGCATTCTGAAGTATTTCAACTTACTTATATATATATAAAAACTAATATGGATCCACAGATGGATGGAAGAATTGGTATATCTAGAGAGAGGTGAATGAGAAAGAATAGTAAAATGTTGAGTGTGGGTTTTCCTGTGGCATTCAAAATTTTGTAATTCAACATCAGAAATTTTTTTGTTCTTGGGAATGTTTGATAAACTTACTGCTTTCAATTTCTGCAAAATGGAAGTAATGATATTTGCTTCGCAAGGTTGTTGTGAAGCTTTTAAAAAATTGCTATGAAAATAGACGTGTTCTGCGAAGTGGCCTGCAAAGCTGCTCGTCTTCTCTTTCATTCCCTCGTCCCCTCTGTGTCAGTTCGTAAGCCAGGATAGGTTTTTTGGATTTGGTAGCATTGCCTAAGAATAGTGGTCTAAAGTGGTTTGTAGCAAAATTGTTTGGGTTACAAAGAATGAATTGTCTGCTGTCTGCTGATTATATATTCCTTGAGTGAAGAAACAGATTTTAATAATGGAAACGGCTCAGACTCCAGAGAAGTGGGATAGCCTGTGGTTATACTTGGTCTAAAGGGATTGGCAGAAAGCAGAGAGGAAGGCCAAAATGTTATAGGCAATTATCATACGGATTTTAACATTTAAAAACTAAGTTGTTATTTAGCTCACTAAAAGCTTTATTTGTGACCATTCATTTATCTAACAAATATTTATTAAGTGTCTACTGCATGCTTGGCATCGCGCTGGGAGCTGGACAAATGCGCAAGATAGGAATAGGTGCCTGCCCTCTTGGAAAATACATTTTGGTATTGCCTGGATTGGATTGGATTTACAGGGATCAGTCTGTTAGCAAGCAAATACTTACTATTTGCTGAGTGCCAGGCATGCAGAATACTATAATAAACCAAACAAACATAGTCCGTACTCTCACAGAGTTTGCCAGCTAGCAGAAAAGGCAGATTTATGGCCCAGAGAGGTGGCTCACATCTGTAATCCCAGCACTTTGGGAGGCCAAGGTGGATGAATCACAAGATCAGGGGTTCAAGACCAGCTTGACCAACATAGTGAAATGCCGTCTCTCCTAAAAATACAATTAGCCTGGCGTGGTGGCACATGCCTGTAATCTCAGCTACTCAGGAGGCTGAGGCCCGAGAATTACTTGAACCCGGAGGCAGAGATTGCAGTGAGCTGAGATCACGCCACTGCAATCTAGCCTGGGCGACAGAGCAAGACTCCGTCTCAAAAAAAAAAAAAAAAAAAAAAAAAAAAGCAGATTTAATCGAATCACTGCATGTAACTATATTGAATACACTACAGTGTGCAAAAGACTGGGAAGGAGAAGTCCAGAGTTCTTAACAGAATTGAGGCAGAGTTTCCCCGCTCTAGTCTGGTTGAAAAAAATTTTCTTCCCTAAACTTTTCTCTGAGTTGAGAGAATGAGATAAATACAAACAGAGCTTGAGATAGCCAGTGGCCCAGGTCAGGTCACCAGCAGAATAAAGAACAGACTAGGAGCACCAGGAGGTGATGATGTCAGTTCCATTGCTAAATATTCCTTTTGACACCTGGTGGATTTACTATGTCTGTGGAGCTCATGTATAGTTTGGCTACACAAAACAAGTGAGAACTGTTCAACCGCTTTTTTTTTTCTTTGAGACGGAGTTTTGCTCTTGTTACCCAGGCTGGAGTGCAATGGTGCGATCTCGGCTCACCGCAACCTCCGCTTCCTGGGTTCAGGCAATTCTCCTGCCTCAGCCTCCTTAGTAGCTGGGATTACAGGCACGTGCCACCATGCCCAGCTAATTTTTTGTATTTTTAGTAGAGACAGGGTTTCACCATGTTGACCAGATGGTCTCAATCTCTTGACCTCGTGATCCACCTGCCTCGGCCTTCCAAAGTGCTGGGATTACAGGCGTGAGCCACCGTGCCAGGCCTGTTCAACTGCTTTTAACCATAGTGAAGTATTCTGGAATTAGGTTTGTCTTCTGCCTGGTCAAGCACTATAGCAAACACTGTAACACTCCCATGCAGCCAAGAAGCTGCTAGAGACACAGGTCATGGGATCATGAAACAAAGCAATGATGCAACTAACCCATTTCAAGAACGTTTTCCCTCCACTGAGGTCATTGGTTCTGAGCAGAAAGAAGCTGCTAGAGACACAGGTCGTGGAATCACGAAACAAAGCAATGATACAACTAACCCATTTCAAGAACGTTTTCCCTCCACTGAGGTCATTGGTTCTGAGCAGAAAGAAGATAGAAGCCAAGAGAATATAGAGAACTTATAGGAAATATATGTGTCTGGCAGATAGAAACTGGAGCTCCTATATAATCATAATGCACCCTGGGAGCAAACAAATGAGTTGCTTAAAACCATCATTGCATTACACATTCTTTAGTGGGGACAACTGATGTGTAGGATTCTGAACTTCTCACCCTCTTAATCAGAAGGGGCTTGGATTATGCTTGGAGGACTTCCATTTTCCAGCACTACCAGCAGACATACAGTGGGTGCATAATAAATACTAGTTGAATTACTATAGGTTTGTTTCCATTTGCTACCTGATTCTCTGAAAGATAAGAAAAATATAGGACTATCTAGTGATGAGCAAATAAGTGAATTTAGAGCTTTGCTGTGATTCAGTTAAAACGTTGAAAGGATGAAACAAAAAATTAACTTCTGCTTAAACAAGCACAATTTTTTTTTTCCTGTCCAGAGAAATGCCTAGGACTAAAAGCCATATTTCATGGCATCTTCTTAAAGTCAAGTAGATCTGAAAGTGTACGAACCAAGAAAATCAGAGAAGGACAAGGCTGGGAAGTTAGAATATAGGAGAGTTACAGTTTTAGACCTCCTGGATTCGTAATCTCAACTCTACAACTGTTTAGCTGTGAGATTATAGGCAAGTTACCCAACCTCCATTTCCTCTTCTGTAATGCTCGTCCTGCCTCAAAGGTATTATTTGAGTTACTGTGCTTAGCACAATTTCTGGCACATAAGCGCTCCATACATGCTGGCTTTTATTCCAAATGATTTTAGGATGATCTCAATTTCCTCTAAAAGGATTTTTAATAAATATGATTTGCTGAATAAATAACTGAAGATAGGATGTCATAACCCTGTAAGATTTTTTATAAATATATTTACAAATCAGAAAAAGATCCTCTCTCTCATGCCCTGATTGTGCTTCAGATTACAAGACCACCACACCCACATAATGGGTCACTTAGTCTGGCCTCTCTGAGTAGTGAGTATCCTCCTCCTACCTAGGCAAACATGAAACCTAACAGAAGATTCAGTGTTAATTTCTCTCTTAAAGACAATTCTGCATTAAGAAATGGATTACTTTGCTATAACCTCAGGATATTAAAAAGTCTAAAGAATCTTTGTATTCTGAGTTTGCGTATTCTTGGTCTCAGGCTTTTATTAATCTGACAGGCCTTGGAGAGAAACATATAGGTATTTGCCTAGATCAAAATCAGGTTGAAACAATAAAGGTATTTTATGCTTTGTGTAAGCTGGTAAATACCATGACTTTTGGAATAACAGTCTTGCTGAAAAATTGACACACTTTTCCTTCTGGTATGTCTTTGCATAAATTGTTCTTCTTTCTGCAAGATTAACTGATACCATCTGTGAGTATTCTATCCCCACTCTCAGCTTGCATTTGAATCTGCATATTTCTTTTCTCTGCCTCTTTTCAAAGGTGCTAGAATACAAGAGCTACCCTTAGCTAATGGCCAAACACTGCGCCTGAGATCCCTTTCTTTTAACCCCTTGCTTCCCACTCTGCATCTAAAGCAAAAACAATCCTCTGACCCGCGGCCCTCCCCCTGCCTGTGATAGGCTGCTTGGAATAGCAACAGCCTGTGTCACCGAAAAGGGCAAAGCCTTCGGAAATAGAAACAAAGTTGGTCACAAATCACATTAGCTTTGCCCGAAGTTTTTCCCCACACTCTTCTTTAGCGTGCTATTATGGGGAAAGTGACCACTTCTGGCAGCCGGGGTGGTCGGGGCGGTTTGGTGGCGGGGGAGCGGCTGTAACTTCTACGTGACCATGGTACCTGTTGAAAACACGGAGGGCCCCAATCTGCTGAACCAGAAGGGGACAGTGGTGGAGACCGAGGGCAGCTACCGAGCCAGCGGCAGCCGGCATCCTCCCTGGGCGAGAGGTAAAGTGAGCCTGCAGGGCTCGGGTGACCCGCAGAGGAGCAAGCTGAACTCGCCTCCCAAGTCGTGTGTGTGTGTGTGTGTGTGTGTGCGCGCGCGCGCGCATGTGTGCGTGTGTGTGTGTGTGTGTGTATGCCGCGGGCGCGCATCTGGGCACGCTACATGCGTGGAGGGAAGGGGACAGGGTCTGGTGGGACGTGGGATAGCTCGGAGCTGTAATGTTGTGAAGATCGAAGTCTTGGTGTGTGCCAAGATAATACAGGTTACACATCCACCACTGGTATGATGAGTCCCTTTGACTGTGTTTACATAATACAATGTATGGATCTTTTTCATATTGGAAAGGTCCACCTGTAAAGACAGTCTCATTTGTAAACACACACAGGCACACGCATGCCCACACTTTTTCATTTATTGTCACAAATGGACGCTGTGTCACCAGTTGACATTATAACCACTGTTTTAAAAATCAGTATTTCAAACAGGCTTCATAAAATTATTAGTTATGTAATCAATGAGAACACAAACTTCCTTTTTAAATTCCCGGCACGTTTGCGATGGATTTGAGCGTTATTCAGAGCCTGAAACGCTTGCTTTGCTGGATTCTGCCTTCTTTAAAACTGGCCTTGCAAACTGAGGTTTATTTGCTGTGTTGTCCTTCTGGAGGTGAAATTTGGAAAAGTTTTAATTCATTTCAGTGCTGTTGGCTAAATGAGAGGCTGGCCTTCACTTCCATATGTACTGTTTCCACAAACACATTGTACACTTTTTGCTGCCTCTTCCTGTTCATTTAGTATGTGGTGAAAGGAATTGAAAGTACTTGAAATATGAAATGGCAACAAACACAATTAATCTTCTCTTTCCTACTACTTTCCTCAGCTGTATCTTCTTAGTCAGATGTTACATTCCCAAGCAGCATATAGGAATTTCATGCAAAATCCAATACACTAAATGATACAAAAGACATTTGCCTTTCTCTTGGGAATGGTCCTAACACTGATGTTTGCCTTGTGGGTTTGTCTGATCTTGTGGAATTGAACCTGTGATCCCTCACTTCGAGGCAGGAAGCGGCCCTCTTCAGGAGTGGAGAAGCCCTTCATCTTCCAGGTCCTGCGCTCAGGTTTCTCTTGCTTTCTCACTTCCCATCAAGAATGAGGCCAGGCTTGATGGGTCATGCCTGTAATCCCAGCACTTTGGGAGGCCAAGATGGGCAGATCACTCGAGGTCAGGAGTTCAAGACAAGCCTGGCCAACAGAGCTGAAACCCCATCTCTACTAAAAATGCAGAAAAAAAAATAGCTGGGCACAGTGGCACACGCCTGTAATCTCAGCTACTCAGGAGGCTGAGGCACAAGAATCGCTTGGAGGTCACAGTGAGCTAAGATCGCGACACTGCACTCCAGCCTGGGTGACAGAGAAAAACTCTGTCTAAAAAAAAAAACAAATGAATATCTGAGATCATCTTTCAATATGGTCTGCCCTCTCTTATGCAAAGGCACCCTTTTCTCTGAGTGCTTGCTAGTCACTACTCACTGGCCCATAAGTTCCTTAAGAGCAGGCAAAGCAAATTTATATTTGGAGATACAGGGAAAGAGTTGCAAAGTTCTTTTTTCCAAACTCCTGGGAATATGAGCTGCAGTGTAGACTGCAGAGCATGCTGAGGTGGTGATGTTAACAAAAGGGCCGGCTAAATAGAGTCAGTGATAATGTCACAAAGAAGATGAAAAGAAACTCTGCCTAGGAAGGGCCTTTGTATTGAATTAAAGTAACCATTAAAAGTGGACTGTTTATTTTGATATGGCTTTGAAGGTACAATGTGCTCTTGATAGCTTGTATTGTACAAGTTCACAATTATCCAGAAGAAAGATCATGTATATTTATATTTACAGAAGTTGGATACATGTCCAAAATTCAACTATTCAAAGTGCAACTATTTATGTTGTTGTAAAGAAACAATTAACGAATAAGTACCATAAATGATTTTCAAATTTAATTTTAAATGAACTTTTATTATATAGAAGAGAAAGCCTAAATGTTTCCTTAAAATGTCAGATGAATGCAACTTTGATTTGTGCTATATATAATATGCATTTAGATGAACGCAAACCTTTTATTTTCTACTTTTGTAAATTTTCTTAACTTGTCTTAAACGTCTTTTGGCACCCAAAAGCAATTATACATACATATGTATAAATGAATTCATGCTGCAGACGTGCTGTACGGTTTTCACAAGTGACTTAAAGTCTCCATTCATTAATACTGGGATTGTATCTTCATCTGTCTTACGAAGGTCTTGAGATTTAATGAGATAATATTTGTCAAATACTCCTTTGGTTTCTTTATATTTTAAACTTCTATAGCTGCTTTCATCTAAGAAATTCAGAGTATTTAAATTATGCTCAACAATTATCATAATACTTCTGCATTTGAAGGTAGCAAGCTTTTCTATATTCCTAGGTGGAAAAATCAAAGCATAAAGAGGAATGAGTTATATAACTCGGGACAAGGTAATTAAATCATGTGAGATACTGAAAAACAACCAGAAGACAACCCCTAAGCTCTGCAGTTGAACTCCCTTGATGCTACTGTGCACAGTGAAAAATTTTGGCAAGTCTTTCTTGACTAACCCTCTTTAACTGAAAAGAATGCTTTGTTCCAATGGCTAGAAGCTAATGAACTTAATTCATTTTCAATAAGCTGTGACTCCAACTGGTAGCATTTTTAGTAAATTTTTTCAGCTTTCTTGGGCATGGTCCAATCCATCTTATTGTAGGACAGGAGTAAGCTCAGTTTGAAATTCTGGTGCCTAGAGTTGACAACAGATATAGGTGATGTGAGACACTAGACGGCTAGAGCATCTCACACAAGGGAAACCTGAGGTCAGAAGATGTGTGATTGGCCCAAGGTCACACAGAGGATGGTCCAGAATTGACCCTGGTGGGCTCTGGCCCAGGAGGGCCAGACTTCTTCTTTAGCTCCCAGTCTTCCTTTATTTCATGATCTAAACAGTTGGCTGGGGAGAGAGGCCTCTTTAGTTTTCCTTAATCCCCATGTGCTCAAAGGTTCAGAAACCAAGAACGGTATTTACTGTATGAGTGCAGGTGGTCAGCACTGCAGAACTCTAGAACAGGACTCACGGACCCAGCTGAAAGGACAGTCCTTCATCCCCTCTGAAGATGCCACAGTCTGGAATTTAGGAAATACACACTTCGGCTCAGCAGATGGACATTCTAAGGCAGTTGTTCCCAAACACTTTTAAAGCTGTGAACTCCTTTTTCCTAAATAAAAGCTGGGCAGGTGGTGAGTATGTAAGATGTAACTGTAACTATGTTCCTACTGAGTGCTGTTCTCCCAGGTTTAGCTTAAACTGGGCCCGCTGGAATTTCATCAGGCCTGGCTTTCTCAGGCTTGGTCAGCCGGCTCTAGGGGAAGTCAACTTGTAAGAGAGACGGAGGAGACTTTTGGAAACAAACTCATCCCCAGGGAAGAGAAAGTCAGGCCATCCAGCTTGACCTTATGTCAGTGCTTCAGTTGTGAGATGACAGATTCTGGTAAGAGGCCAGTTACCTTGGGTAGACCTGGGCATCTCAGAGTTTTTGAGATGCTGGGGCATTCCCATTTTTCCACACTTTCTATATATTAAAAAATAAACAAGCCTGGAAACCCGTGACAAAAATTACAGAGCTTTAAAAACATATGTATTTAACAAGTCAATGTCTGATAACAATGATTATGTCTACTGTTTTACGTATTCCCAAGGGAATAACAGGATTTATTTATTTATTTTTTTATTTTTATTTTTTGAGACTAAGTCTTGCTCTGTCACCCAGGCTGGAGTAAGGTGGCACAGTCTTGACTCACTGCAATCACTCTCCCCCCGGTTCAAGTGATTCTTGTGCCTCAGCATCCTAAGTAGTTGGCTAATTTTTGTATTTTTAGTGGAGATGGGTTTTACCATGCCAGTCAGGCTGGTCTCCATCTCCCAACCTCAGATGATCCACCTACCTCGACCTCCCGAAGTGCTGGGATTACAGGTGTGAGCCACTGTGCCTGGATGGAAATGACAAGATTTTTAGACGTGTTCATTTATGGAGGACAACTTGCTCTTCTGTGTGGTCATGAGACCAGATTTAAAGATAAACATCTTCCTTTTCAGTCCAGACAGTGTATCTCTGTGGCTGTACATTTACCCTCACTTGGAAATCACATTGAAAGTCTAGATTTGAGGCTTTTCACCACTGTGAGCATTGGGCAAATGGCTCTCTGGGATCTCCTGGGAAGGGGGAAGGCTGTCGACATGGTGGGAGCTGTTTCACTGCAAACTCTGGGTGCCCTGTGTCACACGCAGCAGTGGTCTTGCTCCTCTCTGAGGAACTGTCACCCAGAGACAGCAGAGAGGCTGCCACAGACCCCCACCTGGGCTCTGAAGCAGCAGCAGACACACGCTGCAGGAAGCCTGTCCTGCCAGGGCCTGGCAGACCCAGACCAAGCCAGCCTGAGAGCAGCCAGCCAAGTGGTGGGGCCCACCTGGGCAGGCTGAGATTAGCTGGCACACACCAGCATGCCTGAACCAGTTTTTACAGCCATTCTGATAGGTCGGTGCCTCTGTTCTAGTTGTTAAATATTTTCCACATTGCTGTTCTCTCTGCCAGATTACCAACAGTTGCTGAGGCAGCTGAGAGCCCAGGAATAGGCCTGGTGGTAGCTGGTAGGACCTGAATATGAGCCCACAGGGTATCTTCCTTATGAATTCTCAAGAGGGTCATCTTTAGTGGTCTAGAGCTTACATTAGTTGGTAGAGACAGAACTCAAAATACACTTGGAGCAGCTGAAGGAAGCTGAGATTTGCATATATATAAAAGATGAATCTGCCAATTTTAAAATGCAATTTTTAATTGCTGGTGTGAGGATTTTATTATTCATTTGAGAATAGTTCGTTTTTGAATCATGATTTCATAGGTAGCTTTTTCTTGGTACTATTATCTACCCTTCAGATTAAAAAAGTTCTGAGAGCTCTAAAAGGCTCCATTACTGTGCAACAGTTTAAACAGTTTACTCAGAGTGTGTGAGAAATAACTGGTTTTATAAGATTTTGAAAGTGAGCAGAGTCAGAGCTCCTTCGTTCAGTTTTCTCATGAACAGTCTTCCCCAGAGGGTGAGTTATTGAAAAAGTAATGCAATGGAAGTCACTTAAAAGACACCAAGTTAAGATAATGAGAAAGGAAAAGTTGGAATTGGCTCCTTCCCAAGGGGTTATTTGATCAAATACCAAATGTGGATGATTTCTCATCCCTTCTTCCCTTAAAAAGTACTCAATCTCAGTTAAACTTACTAAATGTAAAGTACCCCAAAATACTTCCCAGCTGAAACGGAGTCAAACATTTAGAGTAAATCATAAATTCAAATGTTTTTTTCTGTATTATTTTGTTTTGTTTTTGCACATTGACATCATTT
This sequence comes from Saguinus oedipus, assembly GCA_031835075.1. Classification (NCBI taxonomy): domain Eukaryota; kingdom Metazoa; phylum Chordata; class Mammalia; order Primates; family Cebidae; genus Saguinus; species Saguinus oedipus. The sequence continues at coordinate 143,337,814 of CM063172.1, read as the reverse complement.
TTCTTCCCATGCCTTTTTTAAAAATATATATATATTATTGCAGTTTAGGTTCTGGGGTACATGTGCAGATCATGTACATACATGGCAAGTGGTTTGCTGCCTCCATTCCTCCGTCACCTATATCTGGCATTTCTCCCCATGTTATCCCTCCCCAACCTCCCTACCCTCTGCTCTCCCTCCCCCATTGCCCCCCAAGAGACCCCAGTGTGTGATGCTCCTTTCCCTGTGTCCATGTGTTCTCATTGTTCAACACCCTGCTATGAGTGAGAAGATGCGGTGTTTGATTTTCTGTTCTTGTGTCAGTTTGCTGAGAATGATGGTTTCCAGATTCATCTGTGTCCCTAAAATGGACACAAACTAATCTATTTTCATGGCTGCATAGTATGCCACAGCGTATATGTGCCACGTTCTCCTTGTCAAGTCTATCATTGTTGGGCATTTGAGTTGGTTTCAGGTCTTTGCTCTTATATAAACACTGTGGCCGTGAACATATGTGTGCATGTGTCTTTATAATAGAATTATTTAAAATCCTTTGGATATATGCCCATTAATGGGATTGCTGGGTCAAATGGAACCTCTGTTTCTAGATCCTTGAGGAATTGCCACACTGTCTTCCACAATGGCTGAACTAATTTACACTCCCACCAACAGTGTACAAGTGTTCCTATTTCTCCACATCCTCTCCAGCATCTGTTGTCTCCAGGCTTTTTAATGATTGCCATTCTAATTGGCATGAGATGGTATCTCAATGTATTTGATTTGCATTTCTCTAATGACCAGTGATGATAAGCATTTATTCATGTTTGCTGGCCTCATAAATGTTTTTTGAAAAGTGTCTGTTCATGTCCTTTGCCCACTTTTGAATGGGTCTGTTTGTTTTTTTCTTGTAAATCTGTTTTAGTTCTTTGTAGATTCTGGATATTACCCCTTTGTCAGATGGGTAGATTACAAAAATTTTTTCCCATTCTACTAGTCACTGGTTCACCCTAATAATTATTTCTTTTGCTGTACAGAAGCTCTGGAGTTTAATTAGATCCCGTTTGTCTATTTTGGCTTTTGTTGCCAATGCTTTTGGTGTTTTAGTCATGAAGTCCTTGTCCTGAATGGTTTTGCCTAGGTTTTCTAAGGTTTTTATGGTGTTAGGCCTTATGTTTAAGTCTTTAATACATCTGGAGTTAATTTTAGTGTAAGGTGTCAGGAAGAAGTCCAGTTTCAGCTTTCTGCACATGGCTAGGCAGTTTTCCCAACACCATTTATTAAACAGGGAATCCTTTCCCCATTGCTTGTTTTTGCTAGGTTTGTCAAAAGTCAGATGATTGTAGATGTGTGGTGCTGCCTCTGAGACCTCTGTTCTGTTCCATTGGTCTATAGCTCTGTTTTGGTACCAGTACCATGCTGTTTTGATTACTGTAGCCTTGTAGTATAGTTTGAAGTTGGGTAGCGTGATGCCTCCAGCTTTGTTATTTTTGCTTGTAATTGTCTTGGCTATGTGGACTCTTTTGGTTCCATATGAAGTTTAAGGTGGTTTTTTTCCAGTTCTGCAAAGATGGTCATAGATAGCTTGATGGGGATAGTGTTGAATCTATAAATTACTTTGGGCAGTATGGCCATTTTCACAATATTGATTCTTCCTAACCATGAGCATGGAATGTTTTTCCATCATGTTTGTGTCCTCTCTTATTTCCTTCCACTACAAGCAGTGGTTTGTAGTTCTCCTTGAAGAGGTCCTTTATATCCTTTGTTAGTTGCATTCCTAGGTATTTTATTCTCTTTTTAGCAATTGTGAATAGCAATTCATTCTTGATTTGGCTCTCTTTAAGTCTGTTATTGGTGTACAGGAATGCTTGTACAAAATGCTTGATTTTGTATCCTGAGACTATGCTGAAGTTGCTTATCAGTATCAGGAGATTTTGGGCTGAGATGATGGGATCTTCTAAATATACAATCATGTCTTCTGCAAATAGAGACAATTTGACTTCCTCTTTTCCTAATTGAATACCCTTTATTTCTTTTTCTTGCCTGATTGCTCTGGCTAGAACTTCCAAAACTATATTGAATAGGAGTGGTGAGAGAGGGCATCCTTGTCTAGTGCCAGATTTCAAAGGGAATGCTTCCAGTGTTTGCCCATTCAGTATGATATTGGCCATGGGTTTGTAGTAAATAGCTTTTATTATTTCAAGATATGTTCCGTTGATACCTAGTTTCTTGAGAGTTTTTAGCATAAAGGGCTGTTGAATTTTGTTGAAGGCCTTCTCTGCATCTATTGATATAATCATGTGGTTTTTGCCTTTGGTTCTGTTTACATGGCAAATTACATTTATAGACTTGCATGTGTTGAACCAGCCTTGCATCCCCGGGATGAGGCCTACTTGATCATGGTGGATAAGCTTTTTTATGTGCTGTTGCAAATGGTTTGCCAGTATTTTATTAAAGATTTTTGCATCTGTGTTCATCATGGATACTGGGCTGAAGTTTTCTTTTTTCGTTGAGTGTCTGCTGGGGTTTGGTATCAGGATGATGTTGGTCTCATAAAATGATTTGGGAAGGATTCCCTCTTTTAGGATTGTTTGGAATAGTTTCAGAAGGTGTGGTACCAACTCCTTGTTGTAAGTCTGGTAGAATTCAGTGGTGAACCTATCTGGACCTGGGCTTTTTTTGGTTGGTAGGCTATTAATTGCTGCCTCAACTGCAACCCTTGTTATTGGTCTATTCATGGTTTCAACTTCTTCCTGGTTTAGGCTGGGGAGGGTGCAAGTGTCCAGAAATTTATTCATTTCTTCCAGGTTTACTGATTTGTGTGCATAGAGTTGCTTGTAGTAATCTCTGATGGTAGTTTGTATTTCTGTGGAATCGGTGGTGATATCTCTTTTATCATTTTTTATTGCATCTATTTGATTATTCTCTCTTTTCTTTTTTATTAATCTGGCTAGTGGTCTATTTTTTGTTATTGTTGTTAATCAATGAAAGCTTCTTATGTTGCTCAGGTTGGCCTTGAACTCATAGCCTCGCCTCCTCAAGTGCCAGGACAACTGGCCGGAACCACCATGGCTCCCTGTTTTATTGATCTTTTGAAAAAACCAGCTCCTGGATTTATTAAGTTTTTGAAGGGCTTTTTGTGTCTCTATCTCCTTCAGTTCTGCTCTGATCTTAGTTATTTCTTGTCTTCTGCTAGCTTTTGAGTTTTTTTGATCTTGCTCCTCTAGCTCTTTCAATTTTGATGATAGGGTGTCGATTTTAGATCTTTCCTTGCTTCTCATGTGGGCATTTATTGCTATAAATATTCCTCTAGACACTGCTTTAAATGTGTCCCAGAGATTCTGGTACATTGTGTCTTCATTCTCACGGATTTTGCAGAACATCTTTATTTCTGCCTTCATTTAATTGTTTATCCAGTCAACATTCAAGAGCCAGTTGTTCAGTTTCCATGAAGTTGTGCAGTTCTGAGTGAGTTTCTTAATCCTGAGTTCTAATTTGATTGCACTGTGGTTTGAGAGACTGTTTGTTATGATTTCCATTCTTTTGCATTTGCTGAGGAGTGATTTACTTCCAATTATGTGGTCAATTTTACAGTAGGTGTGATGTGTGCTGAGAAGAATGTATGTTCTATGGATTTGGGGTGGAGAGTTCTGTAAATATCTATTAGGTTTGCTTGGTCCAGATCTGAATTCAAGTCCTGGATATCCTTGTTGATTTTCTGTCTTGTTGATCTGTCTAATATTGACAGTTGAGTGTTAAAGTCTCCCTCTATTATTGTGTGGGAATCTAAGTCTCTTTGTAGGTCATTAACTTGCTTTATATATCTGGGTGCTTCTGTATTTAATATATATTTAGGATAGTTAGCATTTCTTGTTGCATTGATCCTTTTACCATTATGTACTGCCCTTCTTTGTCTTTTTTGATCTTTGTTAGTTTAAAGTCTATTTTATCAGAGACTAGCATTGCAACTCCTGCTTTTTTTTTTTTTTTTTTCTCTTCATTTGCTTGGTAAACCTTTCTTTATCCCTTTATTTTGAACCTATGTGTGTCCTTGCCTGTGAGGTGGATTTCCTGGATACAGCACATGGATGGGTTTTGACTTTTTATCCAATTTGCCAGTCTATGTCTTTTGATTGAGGCACTTAGCCCATTTACATTTAAGGTTAATATTGTTATGTGTGCATTTGATCCCACCATTTTGATGCTAGCTGGTTGTTTTGCCCATTAATTGACACATTTTGTTGATGGTTTTTAACATTTGGCACATTTTTGGAGTGACTGGTACTGGTTGTTACTTTCTATGTTTAGTGCTTCTTTCAGGAGCTCTTGTAAGGCTGGCCTGGTGGTGAGGAAATCTCTCAGCAATTGCTTGTTTGTAAAGGATTTTATTTCTCCTTCGCTTATGAAGCTTAGTTTGGTTGGATATGAAAAATAGGTTAAATGTTCTTTTCTTTAAGGATGTTGAATATTGGCCCCTACTCTCCTCTGGCTTGTAGGGTGTCTGTGGAGAGATCCACTGCGAGTCTGAAGGGCTTCCCTTTGCGGGTAACCCAACCTTTCTCTCTGGTTGCCCTTAGGATATTTTTCTTCATTTCAGCCCTGGTGAATCTGATGATTATGTGCCTTGGAGTTGTCCTTCTTGAGGAATATCTTTGTGTATTTCCTGGACTTGAATATTGGCCTGCCTTGCTAGGTTGGGGAAGTTCTCCTGGATAATATCCTGAAGAGTGTTTTCCAGCTTGGATTCATTCTCTCCGTCACATTCAGGTACACCTATCAAACGTAGATTAGGTCTTTTCACATAATCCCATATTTCTTGGAAGCTTTATTCATTTCTTTTCACTCTTTTTTCTCTAATCTTGCCTTCTCATTTTATGTTATTGAGTTGATCTTCAATCTCTGATATCCTTTCTTCTGCTTGGTCTATTTGGCTACTGAAACTTGCATATGCTTCATGAAGTTCTTGTGCTGTGCTGTGTTTTTCAGCTCCATTAAGTCATTTATATTATTCTTCAAGCTGTTTATTCTCATTAGCATTTCGTCAAAACTTTTTTTCAAGGTTCTTAGTTTCTTTGCATTGGGCTAGAATGTGTTCTTTTAGCTCAGAGAAGTTTGTTATTGCCCACCTTCTGAAGCCTGTTTCTGTCAATTCATCAGACTCATTCTCCATCTAGCTTCATTCCTTTGCTGGTGAGGAGTTGTGATCCATTGGAGGAGGAGAGGCGTTCTGGTTTTGGGTGTTTTCATTCTTTTTGCACTGGTTTCTTCACATCTTTGTGAATGTATCTACCTGTGGTCTTTGTAGTTGGTGACTTTTGAATGGGGTGTCTGAGTGGATGTCCTTTTTGTTGACGATGAAGTGATTTCTTTCTGTTTTTTAGTTTTTCTTCCAACAATTAGGCCCCTCTGCTGCAGGACTGCTGGAGACCCACTCCAGACCCTGCTTGCCTAGGGATCACCTTTGGGGGCTGCAGAACAGTAAGGGTTGCTGCCAGTTTCTTCTTCTGTTATCTTCATCCCAGAAGGATACCTGCCAGATGTCAGCCTGAGCTCTCCTTTATGAGGTGACTCTTTGGATATATGGGTGTCAGAAAGCTGCTTGAGGAGACAGTGTATCCCTTATAGGAGCTCAAGTGCTGAGCTGTGAGCTCCATTGTTCCGATCAGAGCTGCTGGGCAGGTACTTTTACATCTCCTGCAGCAGAACTCATAACCTCCTTTATTCCCAGTTGCTTTGTCCTTGGAAGGTGGGCCATTATTTATAAGTTCCTGATGTGCTGCTGCCTTTTTCCAGAGCTGCCCTGCCAAGAAAGGAGGTAGCCTCATCACAGTCTGCCAGCAGAGGCATTGCTGAGCTGCCCTGGGCTCTCCCGAGCTGCTCTGTGAACTTCCTTGAGGTTTTGTTTATAGAGGTTTAATTAGAACTGCCTCGGTAATGGCATTCAGCCTCAGTAATGGTGGATTGCCTCAGTAATGGCAGACTGCCTCAGTAATGGTGGACTGCCTAAGTAGTGCTGGACTGCCTCGGTAATGGTGGACCCCTTCCCCCGACAGAGCTGGACCATCCTGGGTCCAGATGCGCTTGCTGGGAAACTCTTAATCCAGAGCATTTCAGATTGCTGGTCTTTGTAGGGGTGGGACCCACTGAGCCAGATCACGTTGCTCCCTGTTTCAGTCCCCTTTTTTTCAGTTGAATGGGTGGCTCTGTCTCCCGGGCATTCCAGGTGCCAGTTGAAAGGGCACCTGGATTTGTGTGAGTTTTTGTGTGGAGACCCATAGTGCCAAGCAGAAATGCCTGTGCTGGAAACTTGTTGCACTTTTCAGCCCGGGAATCTCCTGGTCCATGGGCAGTAATAATTCGTTTGGAAATGTGGTGATCACTCACCCTCTGTGTTGTTCTCTCTGGGAACTGCACTCCAGAGCTGTTCCTATTCAGCCATCTTGGATCAGTCTTCATAATTCTTTTTAAAAATTTAAGACAGAGTTTCACTCTGTTACCCAGGCTGGAGTGCAGTATTGCTCTCAGCTCACTGCAACCTCTGCTTCTGGGGTTTCAGCAGTTTTTTTGCCTCAGCCACCCAAGTAGCTGAGATTACAGGCATGCACCACCACACCTGGCTAAGTTTTGTATTTCTCTTTTATAGTAGAGATGGGATTTCACCATGTTGCCCAGGCTGGTCTCAAACTCTTGGCCTCGAGTAATCCACCTGTGTCAGCCTCCCAAAGTGCTGGGATTACAGGTGTGAGTCATTGCCGCCCCCCAGCTTAATTATTCTAAACAACTTGGTAGAAATAATAATAAGACTAAAATAAAATATTACATTATTCTAGTTTTAGGAGATTTTATTATTTTTGAACAATTATTCATTTTATAGTGTTTTCTCAGAGTTTCATGAAGAAAAATGTAATTCTTCCTTTGACTTTCAGGAATATGCTTTTTTAAGTAAAGCTAGTGTAATTTAATTTTAAACTGTTACATTGTGATTGCCTTGGAAGTAGCTGTTTCTCAGACAACTTATGACTCAGGTTTGCCTGGCCTCACTGTGCTCTGGAGTGGTTAGCAGTGCCCATTATTATTTTATACAAAATGTCTTGCTCCTGCACACATCTCCACACTTGATGGAAGTTGGAGTTGGGAGTTATGTGCAATGCTAATTAAAAAACCATGACATCTCAGCTTCACGTGTGCGAGGTTTTTGAAGAATAGGGTAAAAGGAAGTTGTAATTAGTGTCAATTTGTGTGGTAAGAGGGCATCCTCACACTAATGAAATGTTTTATTTATATTGGGAAACTAAACTGCAGAAACCTTCAGACAAAATCACAGGAGGAATTTTTTATGCTGCAAGCCCAATTATGTAGGTACTGCCAATTTTCAACGCAAAGGAATTCAAGAATTTATGAAAGACGCTGTTGTTATGTGGGAAACAAGGTATTATTTTATTTCTGTTGCAATCAGTAAAAGACTGTTTCAAAGTTTTGCCCCCGTATTATGAAGATTTTACCTTCTAGATCCAGATTAAACGAACTTTTGTTGAATGATTCTTGTAGACCAAATGCTTCTGTTACTGTAACCCTTCAGATTTTTACAACAACCTAATGAGGCACCCATTTCACAGATAAGAAAACTGAGGCTAAGAACAACATCCAAAATTTACCAATCACTTACTACCAGGTATCAGGCACTCTTCTGTCTCATTCATTCTTACAACTCTACAAAGGAGGCAACATTATTATCTTTTTAAAAAAATATTTTATTTTTATTTATTTTAAAAACATTTATTTTATTGCACTTTAGATTCTGGGGTACATGTGAAGAACGTGCAGGATTGTTGCATAGGTACATACATGGCTATGTGGTTTGCTGCCTCCATCCCCATCACCTGTATCTGGCATTTCTCCCCATGTTATCCTTCCCCAACTCCCCACCCCCCACTATCCCTCCCCTAGTCCCCCGCAACAGACCCCAGTGTGTGATGCTCCCCTCCCTGTGTCCATGTGTTCTCACTGTTCAACACCAACCTATGAGTGAGAAGATGTGGTGTTTGATTTTCTGTTCTATGTCAGTTTACTGAGAATAATGGTTCCCAGATTCATCCATGTCCCTACAAAGGACCCAAACTCATCGTTTTTTATGGCTGCATAGTATTACATGGTGTATATGTGCCACATTTTCCCTATCCAGTCTATCATCGATGGGCATTTGGGTTGGTTCCAGGTCTTCGCTATTGTAAACAGTGCTGCAATGAACATACGTGTGCATATGTCTTTATAATAGAATGATTTATAATCCTTTGGATATATACCCAGTAATGGGACTGCTGGGTCAAATGGAATTTCTATTTCTAGATCCTTGAGGAATTGCCACACTGTCTTCCACAATGGTTGAACTAATTTACGCTCCCACCAACAGTGTAAAAGTGTTCCTTTTTCTCCACATCCTCTCCAGCATCTGTTGTCTCCAGACTTTTTAATGATCGCCATTCTAACTGGTGTGAGATGGTATCTCAATGTGGTTTTGATTTGCATTTCTCTAACATTATTATCTTTATCTTATGAATGAGGACTCAGAGAAACACAAACCTTAAGGGACTTGTCAAAGTCTAGTAGGTAACTAATTAGGACTCTGATTCCAGACTGTCCTTCACCTTTAAGCCCAGGTTCCTCTTGGAAAGAAGCAAAGGGACTTATCCGAGGTAGCACAGATATTAGATGACAGCACAGTGATCTGAACCTCACTTTTTTCGGTCCAGTCCAGTCCACGGTTGCTCTCTTGACCAATATTACCAGCCAGCACTGACGTTTCTACTTTCTGATCTGTGAATGTGGGTTCCAGTTACACTCATTTCAGGACTTGTTTGCATTTTATTTTAGCTACTTCCCTAATTTTTTATGTAACACATTTTTCTAAAAGATTATAATTTTCTGGGTAAGATATATATTTCATGCACCTAACAGAGCTCTGAGCTGACTGACAGTGCTTGGAAAGTTCTGTGCAATTTATAATAGGTAGGAATTATGTCTTTTTTCTCTGTTATTTCCAGTCTACACATCAGGGATCACATCCATGTGGCACAAGTGCTACCTTCTAGTGTGATCAAATCCAGATGTAACCTAGGAAACATCTCAACACGATGCTGTCAGTACCCACGAAGGCTGATTGCAGTAGCCATCAGACAAACCTTGCCTCCCGGACAGTGCCGGCACACAGTATGTGCTTAATTGTTTAGGGAGTCAATGAGTGAAGAAGCCATTGCTGAACAGTTTGTCCTGACCCTTTCTTCTATTTTTTCTACCTCTGGGTTCTCTTAGCCTTTCATTCTGTCTTTCTATTTCTCTGTCTCTCTCTCTCTCTCATCAGAATCCCTCCTTTATATTAGATAAAGATATAGATATAGAGCACTTCAGCCTTTTCTCCCTTCCTCTCCCTCTCTCCCATAGGCCGTCTGTCCATTATCATCATGATAATGATGAGCTTAACCCTTAACATTCAGGTGGCCATTCAGGTATTAATTTAAGTAAATTGTTCTTCCTAAAGGAAGTTTCATTCACAGGCTTCACAGTATTTTTTTTGAGACAGAGTCTTGCTCTGTCACCAGGGTGGAGTGCAGTGGCATGATCTTGGCTCACTGCAACCTCTGCCTTCCAGGTTCAAGTGATTCTCCTGCCTCAGCTTCCTGAGTAGCTGGGATTACAGGCATGTACCACCACTGCCAGCTAATTTTTTTTTGTATTTTTAGTAGAGACAGGGTTTCACCATGTTGGCCAGGATGGTCTCGATCTCTTGACCTCGTGATCTGCCTGCCTTGGCCTGCAAAGTGCGGGGATTTACAGGTGTGAGAGGCCTCACAATATTATTTATGTTCTTCCCATATCATTTCTTTAATTAAATAATTTTAAAAGCACTACTACTGATTATCAACCATTATTGAGTACAGGAACTTATTTTAAAATATAAAACCAACTTCAAATTCTCACACAATTGTCTTCACAGTTTTATATTTATTGATTAGAAAATAAAGAGTAACAGAAAGCTGCTACGTACTCACTAGCACATTGAAATTTTAAAAACAACTTTCCATCCCATTTATATACATTTGAAATTGTTAAGTACAGGTAAGTTTTTACTATTGTTTTCAACATTAAATAATCTTCAGTGGCCTGGGGATCCTTTCAGAGATGTCAGTTTTCAAATGTCCATGGCTCACCGCGGCTCACACACATTGAGCATCCTTTTCCTGGCGATGCCCGGGGACTCTAGGAAAGACAGCTGTGGGTTTGTTCTCCAGATTCCCTCTCTCTTTACTATCTATCATCAAAAATATCCACAGACAGATGTGCAAAATCGCCACAACATTGAAAGCCTGAATATTTGTCAATGAGTTAGGATTTAACAGTAAATAAAACAGGGATCCTAATGTATAAGATTGGGCATAAAATGTTGGATTCCCGTAGACTTCCACTGTGCATCCTCATTTGACAGAGATGGAACCTTCACCAAGCGAGGAAGAATAGCGCCACAGACCCGCAGAGCTGCTTTCTTGGGGGTCAGAAGTTCTTGCCCTAACACCGGATTCTTCCAACCCCATCCCCCATCCTGTCATTATCACTTCCCTTTCTCTCTCTCTCTCTTTCTTTCTTTCTTTTTTTTTTTTGAGACAGCTTGCTTTGTTGCCCAGGCTGAAGTGCAGAGGTACAATTATAGCTTTTCGCAGCCTTGAAATCCTGGCCACAAGCAATCCTCCTGCCTTACCTCCCAAAGCCCTGGGATTACAGGGGTAAGCCACCATGCCTGGTCACTTCTGTTTCTGTATCTCTACAGGGGCTCCAGTTTCCATGATTTCAACAACTCTCAGCTGAATACACAAGACAGTGACTCACTGCATTTTGAAACATGAAACTAGTGTTAAGAAGAGACAAAGCCTATCAGAGCCACTGGAGCAATGTATTCTAGAAGTTTGTTTTGACAAGTAAAGAACTACAGGCTGCTTTAAATAATCCAGGAATGATCCCTCTCATTTATAATCAGGGGACCAAAAAGTGGAAGTAAAAAAAATAAAAAAGTTTCTTTCTTGGTTCAATGAAACCACACCAGAAAAATAAATGCAGACATCAGAAAGTTGGCTAGCAGCTGTGCACATCAATTGCACCTCCAGTGCAAAAGACCTGAGAGGAGTTTCTAACTGCAACCACTTGGCTAGAATAAGGTGTGTCAGACACTGAATATACAACAGCCATTCCAATTCCCTTCTGATTTTCTACTTTTCCTATATGAGTAACTAAAAGATTCAGATATGCACTTGTAAATCTCTCTCATAGCCAAGTTTGACCAGTCATCCGCTGGTTCTGGTCAATGAAATATTAAGTAAGTCTTTCAGGGTGCTTCTTGAAAGTTTTCTCTCTAATAAAAGGAGTGAGGCACAGGAGGGCAAACCCTTGTCCCAGGCCTCCTTCTATTGTCTCCTACCTATAGATCTGGTTGTGAGGGAATGTAATTCCTGGAGCTGCAGCAGCTGCCTTGCACATCTGGTGACAAGCCAGGGGACAGCAGACAACCCTTTGAGGAAGTGGGAACAGAAGGATGGGTACAGTATGAGTCCTTGGAGATGGCAAATCCAACTTTTTCTTTTGGTTAATTAATCAATAAATGCCACTATGATATAAGCTCCTGTTTTTCAGGGCTTGGGGTCTTTGCAATCTATGTTAGGCTGTTCTATAAAGAAATACCTGAGGACTGGTGTAGTGGCTCACATCTGTAATCCCAGCACTTTGGGAGGCTGAGGTGGGAAGATCACTTGAGTTTGGGAGTTTGAGACCAGCCTTGGCCACATGGCAAAACTCCATCTCTATCAAAAATACAAAAATTAGCTGGGTGTGATGGCATGCACCTGTAGTTCCAGCTACTTGGGAGGCTGAGGTGGGAGGATCACTTGAGCCTGGGAGGTATGGAGGTTGCAGTGAGCTGAGATTGCACCACTGCATTCCAGCCTGGGTGACTGAGTGAGACCCTGTCTCAAAAAAAAAAAAAAAAAAAAAAAACCTGAGATCGGGTAATCTATTTAAAAAAAAAGAGCCTTTACTGGCTTACTGTTCTGCAGGTTATACAGAAAGCATAGTAGCGTCTGCTTCTGGGGAGACCTCGAGAAGCCTCCAGTCACAGCAGAAGGCAGAGGGGGAGCAGGCACATCACAAGTGAAAGCAGGAGTGAGAGAGAGAGAGTGCGGGGGAGGAGAGGAGCCACACACTTTTAAACCACCATATCTCACCTGAATTCAGAGTCAGAACTCACTTATCACCAAGCAGATGGCCCAAGCCATTCATAAGGGCCCTCATGATCCAAACACCTCCCACCAGGCCCTACCTCCAACATCAGGGATTAGAAATAAACATGAAATTTGGTGGGAATATACATTAAAACAGTATCATAGTCTTGGAATGGGACATCAATTATGATGAAAACAAAACTATATCATAGTCAAAAATATCATAATTGATTTGGGGGCTACATGAAGAGAATGAGCAAATCTGGTTATGGGCAAGTATGTTTCAAACACAGAGGAAAAGAATGCATTCTAAGATTTCTGTTTGCAGGAAACATAAATTAATTATGGAAAGCATCTGATTTCTGTTCTTAATATAATTTTTTAAGACAGACTCTGGCAAAAGATGTAAACCACATCTGAAGATAAGAATAAAGTGTGGTGCTGATAGAGCTTGCTGAGAACTGAGATGCAAATAGATCAATGACATGTAGAGTGGACGAGAATGAAATGGCAACAGCAGAATCACCGTCTGAAATCTGTGATGTGGAGGATGAATATGAGAAGTTCTTCTAGGGTGCAGATAAAAAGAACAAGAGGAAAGAGATGAAAGAGGAAATGAATATATTAAACTAACATATACCTAATTATGCTTAAACAAATAGGACAAAAATACTAGAGGAAATCTTTTCTAACTGGAAAAAGAACTCAAGAAGTAGCAGAAAAATTTAGAAGAAAACACACCAGACTTATCCTGGTGAAAGTTTTGAATTGAATAAAGGAAGAAAGGAGGCTGGGCGTGGTAGCTCAGACCTATAATCCCAGCACTTGGGAGGCCGAGGCAGGCGAATCACCTGAGGTTAGGAGTTTGAGACCAGCCTGGGCAACATGGCGAAACCCCGTCTCTACTAAAAGTACAAAAAGTAGCTAGGCATGGTGACAGGTGCCTGTAATCCCAGCTGCTAGGGAGGCTGAGGCAGGAGAATAGCTTGAACCCAAGGGTGGAGTTTGCAGTGAGGTGATATCATGCCACTTCACTTCTGCCTGGGTGAAAGAGCGAGACTCCATCTCAAAAAAGGAAGAAAGGATAATAGAAAGAGCAGAAAGAGCCTGGGTGCAGTGGCTCACGCCTGTAATCCCCACACTTTGGGAGGGCGAGGCAGGTGGATCACCTGAGGCCAGGCATTCAGGACCAGTCTTGCCAACATGGTGAAGCCCTGTCTCTACTAAAAATACAAAAATAGGGGGCTTAGCAGCCCACACCTGCAATCCCAACTATTCGGGTGGCTGACACAGGAGAATCGCTTGAACCTGGGAGGCAGAGGTTACAGTGAGCCAGGATCCCACCACTGCACTCCAGCCTGGGCACCAGAGAGAGACTCTAAAAAAAAAAAAAAAAAAAAAAAAGCAGAAAGAAAAAGCATGAAAGTCATACACATAGGCAGAAAAAGTGAACCACAAAGCAAAGCACAGGAAAGTACTAATATGCAAATGTGAACAGTGTCCCCTCTTAATACCTCCTCAGCCAATAGGAGTGGGAGAATGAATGTTCGTTTCAGAGAAAGATGTCTGTGAAGGTGCCACTAAACCAAACCCAGGGTCAGAAAACTAACAAAGAAAGAAAGCAACATTTCTATATTTTTTCGGTAGAAAGTTCAAATAACAGATGTTGAGAGAGGCCAAAGTTCCTGTGGGTCCGAGCCTTACTGTGTGCTGAGGAGATCAGGGTGCAGGGGAGGGGTGGGAGATTGTGGCTAGATAAGACTGCTACCCAGTATTTGTCAAAGGGGTGCCCACGCAGGGTCCAAGGCCAAGAAGCAGCCTGTTAGACATTTGGTTGGTTGGCTAGAAACACCACACCAGAACTCTCCCTGGGACGTGCCCCCTGGGAGGTTACAGGAGGTGAGCCTTCTGCTAAGCCCCTGCATCTCGTTCCTGGGGCATCCTGTAACTCTACTGAGCACCAGCCCCCATGATACAGACACTCCTGTTCCCAACATGCTCCCAGTCTAAGGCAGGATACAACCCTAATGAAATATAATCCAGGGTGCTGTAAGACTTCAGATGTAAAGGCAAGAGAGAGAACAGAGAGTAAAGCTAATCCAGCCCAGCGCGGTGGCTCACCCCTCTATTCCCAGCACTTTGGGATGCCAACGCAGTTGGATTATGAGGTCAGGAGATCATCCTGGCCAACGTGGTGAAACCCTGTCTCTACTAAAAATACAAAAGTTAGCTGGGCGTGGGGATGCACACCTGTAGTCCCAGCTACTCAGGAGGCTGAGGCAGGAGAATTGTTTGAACCTGGGAGGTGTAGGCTGCAGTGAGCTGAGATCACCCCACTTCACTCCAGCCTGGGCGACAGAGCAAGATTCTGTCTCAAAAAAAATAAAGAAAGAAAAGAAAAAGAATTGGGTTTCTCTGGGTAGTGAATAAAGGCGAGGGACCCTGCGGCTAGGGGAATAGCCTGAGTCTCAGCACAAACCCGGGAAAGAGCACAGAAGATTCTGGAAACAGCTAGTGGTGCAGATGGGCTGCAGAGTTGGAGCCTGGAGAATGTTATGGAACCTGAAGACCTGGTCCACTGAAACGGGGCTGCCAAACATGCTGTCTTAACAACTAGAGCACAATTCCATGCACAGGACTGAATTTAATAAAATATAAATATAGGTGTGACAATAAAACATTTTATGATCCCCGAAATGGTGCTATATGAGCTAGCTAAGAATACTGTTAAAACCTTCATAGAAACGCTAATGGATTGCTATTCAATTGCTAAATATTTATGTGAAGATAAAGTTCTAAATACTAACCATTATAAAACACTACATATTAACCATAGTCTGTTGATACAACTGTGGGGAGTAGAGGTGCAAGGATCAGCGTTGTAGGGTGTTGCTTTCATTCATTCATTTATTCACTCGACAAACATTGATTATTTACCGGGTGCCAGAAGGCTAGAGGTGAGAAGACAGGTCTCAGCAAGGCAAGTTTCTTGCCTTCAAGCAACTTCCAGTCTAAAGGTGAAGACCAACAAGTCAATCAAAGAGTTCCTTAAAAGGAGACGGACTCTGAACACACACCATGTGTGCAGTGGGCGCACATGGGCTGAGGAGTGGGCTTCAGAGATGAGGTGGTAGTAGAGACCACTGCTGAAAGATGAGTTGGGATCAAAGGCTTTCAGGGAGAAAGAGCAGAGGAAGGGCAGGCCATAGCCACAAGGCCATTTTTGGACAACTGCAAGTTCTTGAACAAAACATCTGAAGCGAGGGTCGGGGGGGATCTTTTAAATTTGTGAAGCATTCACAGTTGGTCAAGCTATATAATTACCTGGCTGCCTGCCAAAAAAAAAAAAAAAAAAGACACACCTGTGTGTGCATGCGTTTCAGCTGGCTGTAGGATTTAGTCAGCTGGCATGTGTTTATTGAGTGTCCATTATGTCCATATGCAATAAAAGGCATATGGGGAAGAAACAGAAGAAGAAAGCATGAGGAAACTCAAATATTGTGGAAAATGGAGTGTTCCGTGTTGAGTGCCAGTTACAGTTGTGGTTTCATCTGACTCACTGTGACCAGCAGACAATGCAGCTATTGTGGTGGCTGGCACTGCAGTCTCATGGCGCCCTTGGTGCTCTTAGGCTGCGGGTCTCAGCTCCCATTTGCATAAAGCTGCTTGATTGTATCACAGCTCTGATAGGAACACTTTTACTTTACCACCTTAATAAAAAATTGTCATTGCATCAAAAGGCAAACTGGAAATCTTCCTCCTACTCCTGCTGCTGCACTTCCAGCAAAGCAGTGTGGGGACAGAAAGTTGTGATACCTTTCCTCACCCGTCTCAAGGGTCACAGCTAACACTCCTATCACAGAAGACAGAGTGACAAGAGAAAAGCACAACACATTTAGTTAATCGAAGTTGTATGTGACACGGGAGGCTTTCAAAATGAAGATCTGAAGACTCAGGGAAAAATGTGTTTTTTATGCTTAGGTGTGAAGAAGAAAGGATGGGTGTGTAGAAATGTAATTGAACAAAAGGGTATGAGTGAATAGTAATAAACTGAAAGAGAAACCCAGCAAGGCCTGTCTGTTCAGATTCTTCTGGGCCTCACTGTGTGGCATTTCTTCTGTAGAGGAATTCACTGTAGAGGGCAGGACTCCCGTGAAATAGGGTTTTCAAGGGAAAAGGGAGAGAGTGGCCTTTCTAGGTTTTAGAATTTGCTTTGGGTCAGAGTGGTTTTGGTTTCTGTGCCTCACCTTGGGGAAAGGAATTCTGTTTTCCATAACTTGCTTCAGGGGAAAATGGGAGAGGGTCAGAAAGACCTTGTTTCTGGCTGAATTCCTACAGCCAGCTGAAAAGCATGCATGCACATACAGGTTTGTTTTTTTTTGGCAGGCAGCCAGAGACCTTTCCTATGTCCAATTCAAAGTACTCAGCACACCAATGTGCCATACTTTGGGGTATCTTATTCTGAGCCCCACAGCAGGAAGAGATAGGATAGGCCTAACCAAACTGCCCGTGGGTACCACTTACAAGTCTCCAGGTAGTTTCCACTTCTGTGATGTCCACAAAAAGCCAAGAATTCCCTATGGCCCTTTTTGGGAGAACTGGGATATAAAGGAAGGGCCCCCGTGAAGCAAAGCCATGAACAAAATGGCTAGGAATGCTCTACTTCATCGTTATTAAGGACAGACTGACTTTGGGGCTGGGTATTTCTTGGAAAAGCAGTCATTGTGAATCCTCATCTTACTCTGTCCTTCCGCACTGGCAACTTCTCCTCAGGCCACGTGGCTGCCCAAACTCTCACATCTGTGTGCAAACAAACACAAACCCCACCTTCCTGTGAGGGCTTCAGACCACATTCTGATCTCTTGCTTCCTGTTCTCTGCCAGATTTCTTAGAAACAGGTATCTCTACTTTCCAGCATCCATAGGATAACATCTTGCTCTTGTTGTCATTGCTAACCAGAACACAGAAAAAAACCCACTGCTTATGCCTCTCTTCATTGCTATGCCATGGTTAAGTAGCACCAGGAAAACTTTGTATGATGGAAGTCTTGAGGTACCAGAGCCACAATCTCAGAAGTGCTTTATGCAGTGAATTCGAATTCAAAACCCTGAATGGGCAGGCTGAGGATCAAAGTGGAATTTTCAGCAGTCCTCAGCATCAGCAGTAAGGGAAGTGGGAAAGCTGGTTTGGGGCAGTATCTCTTAAAGCATAAAATAGGGAAGATGTTAAAATTCAGACAACTGAGACCGTAGCTTAATTCTGTAACATGTAACTCCATGTTGGTAAGCCCTCCATGTGAGACTAGGGTCCTAGAATGATCTTGTGCAAGGTTTTAACCTCTTAAAGCCAAATTGCCCAGAGTAAGAAGATAGAATAGAAAGATGGATAGCAAGAAAGGGATATATGCTATAATATAGAAAATTGTAAAAGGCTTTTACAATTCATATAAAAATAATTCTTTAATGTCTCTGAAGAATTATACTCCATGGGTTTCAAGGAGAACGTTGAGAAACTGGGATGGCTTCCAGACCCTTTGCACATATCCCCATTTGTCAATGTGCTGTGAGTCCTGGCCCGAAGACCCAGGCAAATATCTAAGTTCAGAAGGCAGTAGAAGATATTGGGTCTCTCTTCTGTCAGAAGCTCTTTCCTCCAGACAGAAGTCAGCACTTAACAAACCACCTCGGGCTCTCTAAGGTAGGATAATGGAGCACCAAAGGAAGGAACTCTTGCATCTCAAGGCATTTTTCTCTTTCTAGGGACATAGTATTTTCCATCTAATGAAAGAGGAAAACAAGAAAGGGGAAGGAGAAGCACAGGGTAGCAAGGACAATCTTCTGCTGTCAATCTTCTGCCATTGCTTTCCCTGTGTCCTTAACTCTGCAGCCCCAGGTGCCCCCTGTCCCACTGCATGCCCTTCCAAGGTGCCTCACTCAGTCAGGCCTCCAAGGTGGTCCAGTCTCCAACTTCACTTGTTTCTCCAGTCAGAATATCAGAGACCAATCATCAACTGCCAAAACACATACACTAATCAACACAGCACACATAGATAAAATGAACAATGACAAGTAGAGATAAGAATAATAATACAATATTCTTATCCAAATGTGAAGATTTGACCTAATTCTTGTCATAGAGGAATTCATTGTTGAGGACTTTAAGATCATATGGAAAAAAGAATATGGAAACCATGGACATGAATGAACCTATAAGAGAGTACTTTAAAGTTATTTTGCATGCAAAAAAAGTAAAACAGCACATAAAATCCATAAATAATAGGTAATAGAGATATCACCAGAATATTAAGTATTTTGGGTGTAAAAGACCACATTTGTTCTGTTTCATTGCTATGTATATATATATATTCCCCTAGTACCTAGGTAAGTGCCTGCCATGTATCATGCTAAATATTTTTTTTTTCTGATTAGCTAGATAAATTGCTGATTTAATTTTAATTTATTGGGTTTTGTTCAAAATGGTCATACATTTGCTTTATTTTTTGTGGGTTATTGTACCTTATTTGCTCCTCTATCTAAATATTCAGTGCTTTCTTCTCCTTATGTTTGGGGGTCCCAATTCCCATATCCTACCAGGATCCTGGAGATGGAAAATACCTTGAGCATTTGTGATAGAAACAGATTTAGATCACCTTTATGTGACCTGCTTATTCCACAAGAGCTGAACAGCATTTTTAACTATGCCCTTCCCCAACCCCCAAAAGGCAGGGGTAAATAGCCTTAGCTCAGCCTATGAAAATGTGTGCCCGAGTACATTTCTAACCCGTTTGACTTACATCTCAGTTCCGATTCTTCTCCGTCTCCTTTGCTGGCACTACTCTTCTAAATGTGGGCGTTGCCTAGGTCCCAGTCGTGATCCTGCTTCTCTTTTTCTCCTGTTTTATCTTCCTAAGTGATCTCACCCATTCCTGTGGCTTTAAATACCAAATGCATGCTGCTGGCTTCCAAATGCGTATGTCCAGGTTTGACCTATCTTTAAGCTCCAAATCTGTATACCCAGTCCCCTACTTAACAGTTTTAACTTAATGTCTTACAGGTAAAACAAATAAACCATTTTACTACGTCCAAAATGAACTTTTGATTTTTACCCTCTCCTCTTAATCACCTACCACCCACAACCGGTTCTATTCCTAATCTTCCCAATGTCGGTACCTTGCACTGCACAGTATATAGTACAATGCTCTCTACACTTCTCAGTGGGTGTTGGCCCCATATAGTACTGTATCGAGCATATTGAATATTATAAAATCACCCACCCAACCGCTCAAGCCACAGAGCCATCCTGGGTTCTGACCCACTTACCCTCCATCTCCAATTCTTTAACCAGTGTAATGTTTGTTTGTTTGTTGTTTTTTTGTGTGTGAGATGGATGGGGTCTTGCTCTGTTGCCAGGCTGGAGTGCAGTGGCACAATCGTGGCTCACTGCAACCTCTGCCTCCTGGGTTCAAGCAATTCTCCTGCCTCAGCCTCCTGAATAGCTGGGACTACAGATGTGCACCATCATGCCCAGCTAATTTTTGTACTTTTAATAGAGACGGGGTTTTGCCATGTTGCCCAGGCTGGTCTCAAACTCCTGACCTCAGGTGATCCACCTGCGTTGGCCTCCCAAAGTGCTGGGATTATAGGCATGAGCCACTGTATCCAGCCTTGAATAAGTATAGTGGGTTTTGGCTCCAAAATAAGTCTTGAATCTGCCTATTTATCTCCAGGTCCACTCTTAACACCCGAGTCTAAGACACTATTACCTTGTCCAAATCAAGGCAACAACCTCCTCCCTGCTACCAGTCTTGCCAGTCTTGCCTTTTGAAGAACTAATCTCTACATAGCAGCAAAGGTGACCTTTATAAATAGAAAACCTATAGCATCAATGCCTTCCACACCTCTCAATGGGTGTTGGCCCTATTATACTTGGAACACAACGAAAAGTCATCACGGTGACCGACAAGGCTCTACTTGAAGTGCCCCTTCTGTACTTATCTAAATTCACTGTAAGCCCTTTCCCTCCTACCTCTCCAGGCTCCTGGTGTGCCCCACACGGTACAGGCTGGCCATCTGACAGCTCCTAAAACGAAATGAGAACTTTCCTGCCCTAGGGCCTTGGAAATTACTTTCTCCTGGGACTGAAAGACTCTTCCCTCTGCTACCTTTTTGTTTTGTTTTGACAAGTTGCAAACATATAGCAAACATCTGTATTCTACCACCAAAAATTAAGAATTGTTAACTTTTTGACATTTTTCCTTGGATTTAAACATTAACAAGAGAACAATACAAAGGTAAAGTCTCCTTGTTCTGCCTGTGTTCCATTCTCCTTTCTCCCTACTCAGAACAAGTAAGGGATATTGCTGGTTCTTTACGCTACATGCATTTCTTTCGTCCTTCGGTTTAGCAAAACCTTGACTTGTTAAGACATTCATGCACTGCCCGTTCCTACCTCCACCCTCTGCCCCAGCACTCTCATGTGTGCAGCAGAGGCTGTTTGCAGCACAACTGTGGCCCAGGAGATAAAAGGGCAAGTTTCCCGGAGGCTGTGTTTCATTTTGACCCAGGCTATCCAGCAGGGAACTTGTAGCACATCTAGAGGCTCCTGTCCTCTCTCTCCTGCCCTCAAAGGTTTGCCTTCAGAGAACTGGGATGGGACCACAAGAGCCAGGCTCTTTGAATTGCTGATCCACTGCCGAGGTCTGAACCATTTGACACTCTCGTTTGTTCAGTCCTTACCATGTGTCATCGCTTATCTCAACATCACTGATCTAAACCAAAAACATCAACATCACAAGTAGAAGGAAACTGGACTTCCTATGTGTCTCCATGCCTCTCCTCCCCAAAAAAGAAAGAAAAATGATTTCTCCTGCCATGTCAAATCATTTTTTGGTTAGTGTACTATTTTATCATAGTTGTATGTGTGTTTAAATTCAGTGCTATGAAAGACTTTTACAAGGTTAAATCTCCGCTGCAATACGAAATGTTTAAAATCTCAATTGAGAACTGACCTCCCTGTCTCTTCTCTCTGCTTGTAGGTTGTGGCATGTTTACCTTCCTGTCATCTGTCACGGCTGCTGTCAGTGGCCTCCTGGTGGGTTATGAACTTGGGCTCATCTCTGGGGCTCTTCTTCAGATCAAAACCTTATTAGCCCTGAGCTGCCATGAGCAGGAAATGGTTGTGAGCTCCCTCCTCATTGGAGCCCTCCTGGCCTCACTCACTGGAGGAGTCCTGATAGACAGGTATGGAAGAAGGACAGCGATCATCTTGTCTTCCTGCCTGCTTGGACTTGGAAGCTTAGTGTTGATTCTCAGTTTATCCTACACGGTTCTTATAGCGGGACGTATTGCCATAGGGGTCTCCATCTCTCTGTCTTCCATTGCCACTTGTGTTTACATTGCAGAGATTGCTCCTCAACACAGAAGAGGTCTTCTTGTGTCATTGAATGAGCTGATGATTGTCATTGGCATTCTTTTTGCCTATATTTCAAATTACGCATTTGCCAATGTTTTCCACGGCTGGAAGTACATGTTTGGTCTTGTTATTCCCTTGGGAGTTTTGCAAGCAATTGCAATGTATTTTCTTCCTCCAAGCCCTCGGTTTCTGGTGATGAAAGGACAGGAGGAAGCTGCTAGCAAGGTTCTTGGAAGGTTAAGAGCACTCTCAGATACAACCGAGGAACTCACGGTGATCAAATCCTCCCTGAAAGATGAATACCAGTATAGTTTTTGGGATCTGTTTCGTTCAAAAGACAACATGCGGACCCGAATCATGATAGGACTAACACTGGTATTTTTTGTACAAATCACTGGCCAGCCAAACATACTGTTCTATGCATCGACTGTTTTGAAGTCAGTTGGCTTTCAAAGCAATGAGGCAGCTAGCCTCGCCTCCACTGGGGTTGGAGTCGTCAAGGTCATTAGCACCATCCCCGCCACTCTTCTTGTAGACCACGTCGGCAGCAAGACATTCCTCTGCATCGGCTCCTCTGTCATGGCAGCTTCGTTGGTGACCATGGGCATCGTAAATCTCAACATCCACATGAACTTCACCCATATCTGCAGAAGTCACAGTTCTATCAACGAGTCCTTGGATGAGTCTGCAATTTATGGACCAGGAAACCTGTCAGCCAGCAATACTATTCTCAGAGACCACTTCAAAGGGATGGCTTTCCACAGCAGAAGCTCACTCATGCCCCTGAGAAATGATGTGGATAAGAGACCGGAGACCACCTCGGTATCCTTGCTAAATGCTGGATTAAGCCACACTGAGTACCAGATAGTCGCAGACCCTGCGGACGTCCCAGCTTTTTTGAAATGGCTGTCCTTAGCCAGCTTGCTTGTTTATGTTGCTGCTTTTTCAATTGGTCTAGGACCAAGTAAGTACTTTATTCTTTATTCCTCCCCTCTTTCCCCCAATTAATATTAATGTATTGCTTTTGACCAGTCAGAGCATGGTACTGCTATAGTACCTCATACATATAAGTGCTAGAAGCAAGACAAGGATAACATTGATCATTTGATGCTCCTTGTAATGCAGAAGGCTTTTATCACTTATATCTGCTTCTGAAAAGTACAGGGCTAGTATTCAATTGAAAGATACATTCCCCACTATCTGTCACATGAGGATACTTTAACTCCCATTGATTGAGGATGAACCAGACCTGGAAAGATATTTACTGCCCAAGAGAATTGCATTGCTTTGTGACAGGAAAATTTGCTACGGTAACATTTTCCTCCATATCATCTCTGAGTTTCTTCCTTTGTAGAAGAAAAAAATTTAAATGTTTAGATTTTCTTAAAGACACAATACTGGATGCATTCTTGTGATAGTAAAGAAGGAGGACATTATGAGTTGAGAAGGAGGATGAATTATTTTTTTTGAGTACATCTTATTCACTAGAGTAGCCTCCCGGGGCGCTTTACTCTTTTCCATTAAACAGAAGCATGAAAGTCTAGTTACTGTCATTCAACATAAAACAAACAATTGACAGGAACATAGCTATGAGGTTGTTTTATTTTATAGAACTAGTCTGCTCTAATGACAAAGTATGAATACCTCTCTTCGGCAAACTCTTTTAGAGATGGATTTATTACAATACATAGTTTGTGGCAGTTCTCTCGTCTATTAGCCTCATACCTAAAGCCTGAATGTCTCTGTGGGGAGGTTGTGAAGCATAGCCTCTATTACTTCACCTCCTACCCCATTCCTTTCTCTCTCCCTTTCTTTTTTAGTCCTCTCCTTCCTTTCTCTTTCTTTCTCAGTCCTTCCCTCTCTATCACAAAGTTGGTTTTGAAACTCGTTGACAAGGATCAAGGAGGCAATCAAATTGGCTCAAATAATGGAAAGCATTGGAGGTTTGGGGCAGTAAGAAGACACAGGTTGTGATGAAGAAGAAGGAATTTCCTGGGGAGAGGTAGGGCTCTGGTTCCAGGTACTAGACAGGGTTTCTGGGAAGAAAGTCTGGTAGGGGCTTGCTCTAGTCATCCACTGCTAACTCATTAACTATTCATTCAAGTGATATGTATTGAGTGATGAACTTTTTCACAACCAAGAGCTATGGTAAATGATGGGGAAAGGGTAATGAACAAGATAGACACTGTCCCTATCTTCAGTGAGATTGTAGGTGAGTGGACTGAGCTACACTCTCTGTATCTGCCTCCTTCTGGTCAGCAGCCAGCAGTTTTGGCTTGCTTAATCTCAGTTAATAGCTAGACTTCCAGATGGCTGATATGGCCTCTCCTGCTCTAACTCTGCGTCCTCAGTTTTCAGCTTCTACTCCCACTTCTAAGTGCACTTCGTTTCTAGATTCTGATTTGTTCAGATTCTTGGGTGAAATCTGATTGACACTGCTCTTTGCTGTGCCAAGTCAGAGATGGAAGTTCAGGCTTAATCAGCTGTGGCAAGGTTGGGTCATGGTCCAGGGTGTGGAAGACTGAAAGTTGGCCCTTTCTCTGCACTGTGAGTAGACATATTTCCTCCTGTAAGACGGCTTGGGCAGATAGAGTAAACATTACAATACCATCAGCCTCTGATGATTCAGACTTCTTCCTGAACCTTAAACCTGCTTTTTAAGACTTAACAATGATAATTACCATGAATGAACAGTTTCCTGGGAACAGATTTCTACCATTATTTTGGGATTCATTATCTTGAGTGTATACCTATGAGATACTTATGTGGCTACTATGATGCTTTAATGAAATGTGAGCTAACATCTTATTTGTATTTTTATTTATTTGATTTGTATTTTATTTATTTACATTCTTATTTCAAGAAACTCTTCAAAGCAGAAGGACAAGATATGGGTGCAGTCTTATACTAAGAAACAACTTAGATTTGGGTATGAAACTTCTCTATGTTAACAAGCACAGTAAGTTTTGCCCATTTGAAGGACTTCAGGTGGTAGTTCCATTGGTTTCTTCTGCTAGCATCTCTTTTTCTTGTATATTCATCATACTAAAAATATTTCCTTTGTACATCAACTTTCTTGGTCCAATTTTTTGAAATGTCAAGAATCAACTGAGAGTGTAAGAAAAAGTCACAAAAAAGAAAGGGATACCCTCCTCATTCTAATTCAGAAAACCTCTCAGGTTGAAAGGGTATACATCATGGCACATATCATAATGTGAGAGACATTGATCTTAGGCCTCTTGAACCAACCTACTCACGGTTAGAGTCCTTTCAATCTCATGCTATCTATCTCTCTTTAGTTTTGGGGTAATTTTGAAAAATGCAGCAAACCTTCCAGTCTAACATATCATTTGATACCTTATTGTATTAGAGCAAGAGTTCTCCTTTTCAGAAAACCAAATTTGATTTTATAAAAAATTACTGGATACTGGGCGTGATGGCTTATGCCTATAATTCCAGCATGTTGGGAGGCTGAGGCTGGTGGATTACTTGGAGTCAGGAATTCGAAACCAGCCTGGCCAACATGGTGAAACACCGTCTCTACTAAAAATACAAAAATTAGCTGGTTTTGTGATGGTGCACAACTGTAATCCCAGCTACCCAGGAGGCTGAGGCAGGAAAATCTCTTGAACCCAGGAGGCAGAGGTTGCAGAGAACATTGCATTCCAGCCTAGGCAACAGAGTGAGACTCTGTCTCCAAAACAGAAAAAAGAAAAGAAAAGAAAAGAAAACATTAATGGTAGCTGTTTGTCTTTCAATAACATTCTATGCTAATTCTTTAGAAATATAGTTTAATCTTTAGATTCTACTAATATTTATTGACACCTACTATGTCAAATACTGTGCTAGGCAGGTTTTACATACTTTGGTGAATTCATTTTACCTTCAAAACAAGCCTGAGAAGAAAGGATATTCACTGCATTTTACAAATGAAGATACTGAGTCTCAAAGAAATTAAGTGACTTGCTGAAATAAATGAAAACATGTTTTGTCTTCTGAAATTCAACATTAATCTCAAGTCTAAGACAAGAATAGGCAGTCCTGTGCTGGTCTTGAGAGTAAATGTTAATTATTTCTAGTTCAGTCTTCTCCTTGAAAGTCCACTAGAAGGAAAAATGAATGAAAATAGTGTATCATTGTCCTTCCATCAGGATACTCATGGACCATTCTGCATTTTTGCAAAATAGAGACATAGTCCTTTTCTGAAGCTCTGCTAAGTAAGTGAACATGTACTTTTTATAAGACTGAATTATAGGAAAAAAGAGAAGAGTAATAACAAGAAGAGAGTTTTTGCTGCACATTTACTTGTATAACTGAATGTATTAAAATGTTGAACGTAGAATTCAAGCTCAGCAGATATAACAAGGACCAAATTAACAATGACTTAAACAAAGTTAGACATTTCTTTCTCTCTTACTTAACAGGTGGAGTTGGGTAGTTCTGGGTGCTGTGGAGGTACCCAGGGTCAGACAAATGAAGTCTACAGTTTTTCTATACCTTATTTCAGCCACTACTCTAATACTGGTTTCTAGTCTATCATGATAACCATTTATATAAGATGCATTTTAAAATCTCATGCATATTAAAATGCATTTAAAAATCTTGTCATCATTTATTCATAGCTAATGGTCCCTTGGGAATAAGTAAAAATGCATGAGTGCAGTCAACTAAAGGGAGGTTAGGTAGAGAAAGGCCTGGGTAATCCCTAGACAGCCTGAGCAATTGCAGCAGGGAGTTAGAACGGCTGTGAGTGATACAGTAAGGAATTTCTTAAGTGATTCGGCATCACACAATTGTAGGAGAAGCTGAGAACACAAAGGTCTGGAAGGGGACAGTTGGGGAAAAAGGAAAAATTTATTAATCAAGGCACGGAGGGATGTCGGTGAAGAAGCCCGTGGAAGGCTGCGGCCTTGGCATCTGGCGGTGGCCTGAAGCTTCTGCTCGGCAGCAGAGCAGACAGGAGAAAAGCTGGACTCAAAGCAGAGGGAAGCAGAGACGACCCACTGAATCTGGTAGACAAACTGGAATCCATGAGCAGAAACTGCAGCACGCATGTCTCTCACCACTTCACTTCAGTGAGGAAGGCGACCTGCCGAAAAACTGCTGCCTTCTCCCAGAGCCCACTCCAGTGCTTGGAGAAGTTGCAGGAGGAGATCTGGCCAGACTCACTGCCCCCGACCCCAACGAGGGGAACCAGGACGGGCAGCAGGGTGCATGAGCTGCGGGGGTGGCTGGGCCTGGCACCAACACCTCAAGCACAGCACTGTGGGGTCACTTTGGCCTTCCAAATCATGCAAATTTCTCTTCTTTCCAACCCTCACTGGGAGCTACGCAGGGAAGGGAACTCTGGGAAATGTCCTTCCAGCTTAGCTAAGTAACACAGCACAAAATCACCACCGTAACAGACTCTGGCCTAAGAGAGAATACATGTGACTCTGGGCGAGAAAAATTTCAAAAGGTCAAGGGCCCTGAATTCAGTCCATTGCTACGATAGACTTTAAAAATCAAAATGATAATTATTCAAATATATGACTAGCTTCCATTCCATCTAAAACAAGAGGTGAGATCATTTCATTAAGGTCTCCTGGCCTTCTGTTTCTTTAGCTATAAAACTGAAAAACACATTTGCTAATGCATTATAAAGGCTTTCCTGCTTGTTTTCTCAGGAACGTTAATTATCTCCCTTGAGCTGATGACTCTCACTTATCTCCAGTTCCATCTCTCACATGATTTCTGCTTCTTTTTTTCCCAGTGAGTACTAAACTCTTCCCCCTCCACGCTTCACTGTCAGCCAAACACAACCCCAAAGCTGAATTCTTTTTCCTTATACCAGAGTTCTTTACCACTTCCATTCCCTTTCCAGAGGGCAGTCACTCTTCCTGCTACTCGGAGCGATGTTCTGGGACTTTTTCTCAGCTCAGTGATTGCAATGGCTCTTGTATTTATGATTGCCTTCCTATTTCTGCCAGCCAGTGCTACCTCTTATCATCTCATTGTCAGATTACTGGGATACCCTCCCAGAAGTCTTTGTCTATTCCAGGTCCTTCTCACACCCATCCATCCTCCAGACCACTGTCAACCAAAAATGAGTGACCAACTCTCCAAAGTAGAGAGTTTAATAGGGAATAGCAGGGGGCTTGCAAACCTGTGATAGGCATGCTGTGATGGATCACAGACCTATCTGGGGGTTGGGGTAAAAGGGAAGCTTTTAAAGACAAAAAGAAGTCCACGCAGACTGTAACCAAAGGTTACAAAGAGCAAAGGTAACAAGGGTTTGTTACAGGAGCTGGCATTAGCTTATTGGTTGGTAGAGACAGACTTGCTAGGCAAGTGTCCTTGTGTAAACAGAATATTTGGAATACTACAGTCTTGAGGGACTTTCTTGCAATAAGTCCTGTTATTAGAAAACCATGTAGTATGTACAGAAATCTCTTGTCATAAGAGCTCCTTCTTTCCTGCCCTCCTGACTCCATTTTGTTTGTGTTTTGACATAGGTGACTCCATTTTGGTATTGGCAACTTTCATACCAATATTCCTTTAATACCATTTTTCTCATGTCACCAATGTTTACAAATCTTCAAAGATGGCCTCCTTTCTCCCATGGCAAACAAGTCAAATGCCTTTCTAGATGAAAGGGAGATTAGAAATCATCTGGTGCAACATTTTTATTTTTCTGTTTTTTGAGATGGAATTTCACTCTTGTTGCCCAGGTTAGAGTGCAGTGGTGCGATCTCAGCTCACTGCAACCTCCGCCTCCAGGGTTCAAGAGTTTCTCCTGTTTTAGCCTCCCAAGTATCTGTGATTATAGGCACCTACCGCCACACCTGGCTAATTTTTGTATTTTTAGTAGAGATGGGGTTTCACCATGTTAGCCAGACTGGTCTCAAACTCCTGACCTTAAGTGATCCACCTACCTCGGCCTCCCAACAAGTGCTGGGATTATAGGCATGAGCCATTTAATAGAAAATAAATAAAAGAAATTCTGGGAGATTGAGGACACACATATTTGGGACTAGAATCCTAGGTACTTGTAGGCTAATTCATGTTCTTTCTCCTTCTATATCACCTATGGTCAAGGCAAAAACTCTGGTTTTTCAGGGCCCTCCATTATCTCACCCAGCTCTGTCAGGGCATCTGCACGACCATAGGGTCACGATTTACTTGTGCCCTAGGGCCACCATACACTCCACGTAGCAAACAAGGTGATTGATGCCCCCGGGATTGTGCAATGAGGCAATACTTTACCAATGTGGGTTTATTCCCCACTGCTCCACACTCAGCTCAATAAACACAAAGCACTTTTGTGGCCTCTTCCTTCCCCTTCTACTCTACTCAGATCCTTCTTCTTTTTTTTTGAGATGGAGTCTTGTTCCCATCGCACAGGCTGGAGGCAGGCTGGAATGGAGTGATGAGATCTCGGCTCACTGCAACCTTCACCTTCTGGGTTCAAGTGATTCTCCTTCCTCAGCCTCCAAAGTAGCTGGGATTACAGATGAGCATCACCATGCCCGGCTAATTCACCCAGCTAATTTGTGTATTTTTAGTAAAGACGGGGTTTCGTCATGTTGGCCAGGCTGGTCTCGAATTCCTGACCTCAGATGATTCACCCATTTCGGCCTCCCAAAGTGCTAGGGTTACAGGCGTGAGCCACCACACCCGGCCCCTCTTTTTGAAGCTTAATGGAAGTTTTATCTCCATTTTGAATCCACCCCATTTTTTAGAGGTCTTTATTTGTATGAGCTACTAGTGTGTTTCTAGAGTAATTCAGCTCTGGGCTACCAAGAGTGTAAATCTAAAATCAGAAAATCTCTCTTCTAATCCCAGCCCTTCTACTTACTGGCCGTGTGATCTCTAAGTGGTTTTTCTTCTCTGAGCTGTTTCTAATCTATGAAATGGGCATAATAATAGCTGTCCTATTTCCTAGAGTACAGGTGCACGTTAGATGACCTAATAAATGTGAGGGTGCTTTCGATGCTATAAAGTATGAGAGTATGATGTAACGTAAGTGACAATGTGAGAACACATCTTAGTCCTTAGCAATAGTGTATTACTTCTGTGTGTTTTTTTTGATTTATTAACCAGAATGTAGATACAAACTGGAAGCATTTTCAAGGAGGAAACACCTCACATTTTTTTCTTTCTGACTCTTTAAGTGAACAACGCATGAGTCTTTAAAAATCAGGCTGGTTTACTTACCTTTGTGTTTTTAAGCGGGGAGGAGGAAAAGGACTTAAAAATGCGATTCAGACATAGGGAAGATTTCAAATTGGGCTTCTTGACTTGTGTAAAGACCTGGCTAGTGGGCAGGCTAGGGACCAAGTAAGCTAGAAATACTATCCTGTTTCTGCCAGATACTATCACGAGGTTTTTGCAGAACAATTCATCACTTGGACATGATTTAAAAAAAAAAAATCTCTTTCTGATTTTGGCTGTAAGAAAAGATGCAGGAGATTTAGTAGTATTAAGAAACAATCAGTGGCAGGTATTTAGGCATTTCTTTGTTAAGGCATAAATAGTTATTTGGGAATTTTGGACACCATATCTAAAAGTTGTTCTAGGTGTTTTTGGATCCTCTGCTTTTTGCTACAATATGGAGAAGAGGGACTTTGGAGAACTTCTTAGACCAAAAGCAATGCCAATGAGATGGAGAATCTCAGGGTTGAGGGAAGTTGGGGTCTAGGAAAAGGAAATGCTTCTTACGTCTCATGAACTGTCCAATTTACAACTGCAGGTGCAAGGACAGGCCTGGATATTCACACTTGAGGTTGGAGTCACACTGTCAGAGGCAGGAATCCAAATCACACGTTCTAAAGAGAACAGTCATTTCACATTCTTTTCTTGGGGCTATGAATTCCTCTCATGTTTTTAAAAGAGATCTGAATAATTATCCTTTTTTTTTCTTGCTAAGAGTCAGTCTTTTATCTCCATATTCACATTTTAGTTTCTTTCTCTTTTCTAAAGAAAATATACCATAGTAATTTCATTTCAATCCCCAAAACTGTATTCTAGGGCATTGGTATAAACTATATAAACTAGTTGGAGTTTAAAGAAGATTTTTATTAGGAACAAGTTTTTTCACACCAGATCTTGAATGCATTACAAAACTTATTAACCTGATGTGATTAGTGCTCAGGTATTTCATTTAGAGAATTTATTGCTTGTAATACAAACAAATCCTCTGTGTGAACAGAAGTATGAAGGGAAAAGTACTTGCTGTTCTAAAGTAAAACTGAAAACAAGATTAAACCATTCTTATTAGACCTTCTTAAATATGGATTGGCTTAGAACAACATTCTTAATTGTGCTAGATCACAGCATGCCTGCCAGGAAAGCGTTTTTATTCTTAAAGTAGATCCCCACGTCATTTTACTTTCTGGTTCCCTGTTTCCCTAACTGTAAAATAATTGGGTTGCCCGGGAATTTAGAATTCAGAAGGGGGTACACATGTAATCTTATGTGGTTTTTTTTTTTTTTTTTGTCTTTTTTTTTGAGAAGGAGTCTCGCTCTGTCATCTAGGCTGGAGTGCAGTGGCGTGATCTCGGCTCACTGCAACCCCCACCTCCCAGGTTCAAGTGATTCTCCTGCCTCGGCCTCCCAAGTAGCTGGGATTATAGTTGTGCACCACCACCATGCCCAGCTAATTTATGCAGTAGAGATGGGGTTTCACCATGGCCAGACTGGTCTTGAACACCTGACCTTAAGTGATCCACCCTCCTTGGCCTCCCAAAGTGCTGGGATTACAGGCATAAGCCACTGTGCCCGACATCTTATGTACTTTTAAAATGCATTTAAAATATGCTAAAAAGGGGTCCATAGCTTACCAGAGAGGCGAAAAGCCCCTCCCTTCCATTTTTCTGTAGCTAACATTAAAACTCTTTTATCAAATAAAATCAGAATATATACTTATTAATCACTCTGTTTTCCATATCTTATCTTTCATTTTAAATATGTTCAAAATCTTACCTCAACTCTCCACTGTTTCTGGGGTGCTCCTGATCATCACTTTAGTTCCTTTTAATAACAGAGTTTTTCTAACATGGTTCAAGTTTCACAACATAGAATCACAGATTCTTGACATTGTGAAGACATAGAATCATGTGCAGATTTTTGTATTCATGCTTCACAAGTAAAGTCAAGATGAGCCAAAACCCAAGGCATAATATTATTATTTCATGAGTTCATCTGAGGTGATACTTGTGTAGAAATCCAGCCCTCCTTAAAATAGCCACAGTAACTCAGAAAAACATGTGTGACTGGCTTTTCTTCATAACAATTATTAGGGCTTTTTTAATCCAAAAATTTATATGTTCATAAACTAATTAATTATCCTCTTGTTTCATCTCATGATGAATAACTTTTCACTCTGAGCAGATGGAAGATATTTTTCCCAGGGGCACATATGAAATTAGGTACTGAAGCTGTGACTTCAGCTACCTTTGTATTCACATATTCAAATGACTGGTGACATCAAATAATCTCCCCGATCTCTTCTACCAACTCTGAGGACTCAAATGGGCAGGAATTCCAGTAAGAACATCTTGGAGTGAGCACGAAGAGAAGATAGAGAAGCGGTAGGGACTCATTGATTCACTCACACATCCAGCAAGTGTGTCTTGCTCACTCACAACATGGTGGGCACAGCACAAGGTGCTGGAGATCCACATCTTACCTTCATGGAGCTAGTGATGGAGACAGGCAAAAAGAAAAAAGAAGAGAAAAAACACCCCTATGATACAGTTTCAGGAGACAGAAATGTTAAAATTAAGGTGGAAGTAAGTAATGAAGAAAAACAAAGGAGGGTAAGTGAAAGGGCATGCTTGAAGGAGGGTTATTTCAGATATGATGGTGGCTGAGACGTTTCTGGGGTTGTAACATTTGGGCCCAGGTGTGTATGAAGAAAGCAGCGTAACGATCTCGGAGGAGGGGGGTCTTGAAGCAGAGCTAATGACAGGTCAGATGGCTTTGAGAACATGGGCTTGAAGAGTGAGGAGAACTGCAAGAAAGCCATTGTGTTTGAATTTGGACCTGGCTTTGGCATTGAAATGCCTGGCCTTGAATCCCAGCACCACTGTGTAGGACTTTGGGTGAGTCCATTGATCTCTCTAGCTTTCAGTTTTCTTATCTAGAAAACAGGGCAATCGTATCCACCTGTGGCCTAAATGTGGAGTTAAATGAAGCAGTCTGTATAAAGTCCCCTAGTTCAATGCATGGTGTGTGGCATGGACTTAATACACTTAGTCATTAGTGTTACTAAATGTCTGGCTGTGGTCTAGACATGAGGTGAACAGTTCTGATAATGCCAGCACTGACTTCAACAGGCATTTTGCTGAAGTCACTCTGGGACACACAGAAAGTGCTTCAAGCCCTTTATTGATTTACGATGCTGTGGTCATCTTTCCCTCCCTCTACACATAAATCCAGCTGAATCAGGACCACAAAGACCACATTTGTGGCTTTGAGAAGTATAGTTCAATCCTAGGTCACCTGCAGTCTAAAGGGCTTCCTAGGAAACCAGACAGGTTTTACAGAAAATCATGAAGCTTTGGTGAAAGATGAAGGGTGAGATATAAGCTGAGAAACATGCAAATGTCCACTCTTCTAAGCTGATGCAGCTAATTTAGACTATATGCAAACATAAACTCTTCCCTGTTCACATTGGCTCCTCCAAGACTCACATGGCACCTGGCCCATAATTGGGGCTCAATAAACATTTGTTAGATGAATCAAAAAATTCTTTCTAGAACTCTTTCAGCTCCCATGCTTAAGGGGGAGCTCTATCATCTCGGGCTTGATATCCTGATCTCCTCTAGTATGACTCTGACCCAATATTAGGGATTGAGAGGTGACTGTGGCTTGTGCGGAACCTCATGTACCTTGGACCAAAAATTATTTCTGAGTAAAGCTACTAAACTGAGGATTCAAGGCCATCTCCAATATTTGGTGACTAAAGCATGTTTGTGTTTTCAATTCACTAAAATTAAGGCCATTTAAAAAAATTTACAGTGTTTGACAAAATTTGTTTCTAAGTTTTTCCATGTTTTTCTCTAAATATAAGACCCAGCTTCCTCTGACAAAAAGATTGAGAAGAGCTAATCCAAGGTAGGATAATTATTCCTACCTTGGTTTCATGTAATTGAATGTACTTAAACTCGACTCTTTACCAAAAAGATTGGAGGAAATTCCTTCGATGGTTTTCCTAAGAGAAATATGTGACAATCTAAACCTGGAATTTGCGAGAGAGGTGTTTTTGCTTACCTAATTAAACATTAGAGTTTATAGAAATATTTTAATGGATTATCTCAGGCTTAAGAATCACATTAAATCTCTCCGATGTGAATGAGCAATCTAAAGTTGATAATAGCAATAAAACATCTTCGTAGAAAATCATACCATAGCCACAAGTAATCAAAGTATCAATAACTATAAGGGGCTGAGATTTTATCCCACTTGCAAGCTAACAAGTTAGCCTGTCACTATTTCCACAAGCTAACAAGTTAGCCTGTCAATATCCACAAGTGGATATTGACAAAAAACACAAGGCTCCTTGATCAGAGACAAAGGGCCGTTTACTATCTACAGCAAAACAGTAGCCAGAACATCAGCACTTGCCCGGGTTCTCCAAGCCCCAGTACTCACAGGTCATCACAAAGGGGGCCAGATGACACCCTCATATAATTTTTTTATTTTTAATGAGGGAACCCTAGCTTAGCAAAGCCACATTTTTTTTGTTTTTTTATATAATAGAGGTAAAGCCACCCTGATGTATTCCCTGGAGGGAAACATGATCTTTATGTATATATTTATTTATTTATTTTTATTCTTTTGCTATTTTTTCTAGGAGACATTATCTTTAGTGAACAGGCAACAAATCTACCCTTTGCTCCAGCAGGTAGCACTGTCTTTATCTCCAAGGCTATTTATTATGCAGCCTACAAGGCTGTTATATAAGCAGCCTTGGAAAAGACAGCCTGGAGCAAAGACAGTCAGTGCCTTTGCCCACAAGACATGAAGAAATGTGAGAGACCCACGGAAAACTGGCTCCCAATCCAAATAGAATTCTAACTCAAATGTCTTTCTTTCTGTTCTAAACAACACACTAGAATTTCGAAAAACTCAAAGACCCTAGAGCCTAGCTTTTTGTTCTGTTTCATTTTATGGAGCTGAACCAGCCTACTGGAGGATGTGCATCAGTGTTGGAAGTGTAAGAGTCATCTTCCATAAAATTTAAACTTAGACTTAAACAAATAACTCTGGCTCTTCAAAAAAAATTGTTCATGTGATGTGTGCACAGCTAAAGATTATGGCAGTTCTGGGGATGTGGAGCAGCAGGTTCTAATTTGGAGGTTTACATAGTGGCTTCATTTCAAGACTTACTGGGTTTAAGACAAAGAGGCTGACATTGCAGAAACACATCAGGTATTTCAAAAAAGATTCTGCTGTTCTTCAGATTTCCTCCAAGGCTCCAGGTCCCTAACATGCAGAACCATCACAGTCAAAGGCTTTTTCAGTGCTCATCTTCCTCTTCCACCATTCTTGTGCGATAATCACATACCTTTAGAGAAAAGGCATATTTCAGACATTATTATTTTTTGAACAGGAGAGGGTTATTTATTTTTTAAATATATATTTATTTCCAACTTTTACTTTAAGTTCAGGGGTACATGTGCAGGATGTGCAGGTTCGTTACATAGGTAAACATGTGCCATGGTGGTTTGCTGCACAGATCATCCCATCACCTAGGTATTAAGCCCAGCATCCATTAGCTATTCTTCCAGATGTTCTCCCTCCCCCTACACACTCCAACGGACCCAAGTGTGTGTTGGTCTCCCCTCCATGTGCCTATGTGTTCTTATCATTCAGCTTCCACTTATAAGTAAGAATACACAGTATTTAGTTTTCCGTTCCTACATTAGTTTGCTAAAAATAATGGCCTCTACCTTCATCTGTGTCCCTGAAAAGGACATGGTCTTGTTCCTTTTAATGGTTATATAGTATTCCATAGTGTATATGTACCATGTTTTTTTAATCCAGTCTCTTATTGATGGGCATTTAGGTTGTTGATTCCATGTCTTTGCTATTGTGAATGGTGCTGCAATGAACATATGTGTGAATGTGCATTTATCTTTACAATAGAATGGTTTATATTCCTTTGGGTATATCCCCAGTAATGGGATTGCTGGATCGAATAGTATTTCTGCCTCTAGGTTTTTGAGGAATTGCCACATTGTCTTCCACAAAGGCTGAACTAATTTCCACTGCCACCAACAGTGTAAAAGTGTTAACAGAAGAGTTTTATTATTAAATGTAGCTATTATATAATAATAGTCACATAACAGGTTTATGTTTTTGTGTCTATCTTTTAAGATCTTTCAAATCTTGTTTTTCCCTTTAAATCTTAAGTTTCAGTTATCACCAATATTTACACAAACACTGCTCCCTTTTCTCAACAAATTAAGTCAAAGTTCATTTAGAATGATGGGAATGGTGAATTATTTGGTCATCTGGCATCAGTCATGAAAATAATGCAAAATATATGAAAAAGAGCACCCATGTGGTTCTGTGCTAACTTTGCATCCAAACAACACAGGAAAAACATTATGAAATATGTGCACTTAGCTAATTAAATCCTGTTTTCCCCTTTGGAGTTAGATGATGCAGTAGTAGTACCTAATAGAACCAAAGAGTTTAAAACTACATTTTTGTAGCATAAGCACAGCTAAACGCATAACAAAATGACACCATCGATCCTGTCACCATGAGCAACTGCTCACATAATACATCAGTGTTTAACTTACCTCTCAGTCTAATACTCCCATTATAGTTCTATGACCTTGAAATGATAAATATTGGACTGTAAAAGACAGTAAAGTGACAGGCTAACGTTTTAATACTATCTAAATAAACGTAAGTATTCATGTGTTACTTTACTGTTTTCTAGGACACAATGTTAAGAATTTTTCAAGGAAAATTTGTGACATTTAAAATATAATACTTTCCTAATTAAAATATCGATCATGAAAAATGTACAACAGAAAATATTACCTCTGAAGCCATGACATTTAAGTTATAGTTCAAACTAGGAAAGACCAGTTTCTTGTAGCTCCTTCCTTTTTGGCTTGGCATTTTTTTGTTTTCGTTTTTGTTTTTTTTTTGAGACAGGGTCCCACTCTGTCATCTAGGCTGTAGTGCAGTGGCACTCTCGGCTCACTGCAACCTCCAACTCCCGGGTTTAAGTGATTCTTCTGCCTCAGCCTCCTGAGTAGCTGAGATTACAGGCGACCACCACAATGCCCGGCTACTTTTTTTTTGTATTTTTAAGAGAGACGGGTTTTCTCCATGTTGGTCAGGCTGGTCTCGAACTCCTGACCTCAGGTGATCCACCTGCCTCGGCATCCAAAAGAGCTTGGATTACAGGCATGAGCCACCTCACCAGGCCTGGCTTGGCATTTCGAATGTTAGTTCAGTGGTCTGCAAATTGGGGTATGCATGATCCAGGGTAGGGGTCCCCAATCCCTGGACCATGGATCGGATCGGTACTGATATGTGGCCTGTTAAGAACCCGGCTTCACAGCAGGAGGTGAGCTGTGGGTGAACAAGTGAAGCTGAGCTCCACCTCCTGTCAAATCAGCTGCGGCATTAGTCTCGTAGGAGGACAAACCCTAGTGTGAACTGCCCATGTGAGGGATGTAGGTTGCACGCTCCTTATAAGAAGCTGATGATAAATACAATGGGCTTGAATCATCCCAAAACCATCCCCCTTACCCACTTACCCACTGTGGAAAAATTGTCTTCCACAAATTAGTCCTGGTGCCACAAAGGTTGGGGACCACTGCTCTAGGGAGTTGACTTTCTGAAGAGTACTCCTTCCGTGATAATTCAAAGCAAATCAACTTCCAGAGATTCAGGTTCAAAAAAAATCTGTTTCTTGAAATTTCTCCTTCCCCATCTCCCCAGTTATAACTGTTCTCCCACTGAAAGCACACTTGTTGCTATCAGAAATATTATTTTGATACATGTCAAAATTGTAAAAACCTAAGAACACTAATCAAAAAGACAATTGGAAATGTTGGTGTAGGTGTTAAAAAATGACTCTAAAGCCTAGACAATCATCCTTTTATAAGTCTATTTCCAATAATTTGCTTTCAACAAAAAATAGAGGATCATCTAATCAAGTTATCAGCAATATATTATAACAAATAATTTTTGTTATTCAAAGAATTAGGTGACTTTGTTATTACAATTTTTTTTTCAACTCCCCGTATTTTAATTATTCTTGAGAACAATAATTTTCATCCATTAAAAAGTATAAATATATCATATTAATCTAGAAATAAGTGACATTCACCCACAGACACAGAATAAAGGAAAAAATTTTCCATCCATCTCATTGAGAGGTATTTCCAATACATTTTTATTTTTCCAGTTTAATAATCATTTCTAAAATATGTAAGATATTTCTATAAGTTTGATCCATTTATAGTAATTATTATGTTAATAATTCAGACAAATTATTAGATGTGCTTAGAGTAAATAAAAATAAATTCCAATTTAAGGTCATATTTTAAAAAATTATTATGAATATTATTTTTTGAGACAGAGTTTCACTCTTGTTACCCAGGCTGTGGTGCAATGATGCAATCTTGGCTCACTATAACCTCCACCTCCCGAGTTCAAGCAATTCTCATGCCTCAGCCTCCCAAGTAGCTCTGATTACAAGCATGAGCCACCACACCTGGCCTAAGGTCATATTTTTTTTGAGAGATGTATGATGGGGTGATCAATAAAAGACTTTCCAGCTTAAAAATGCAGTACAGTAGAGTGAAATACTAAGTGAAAAGGAAACAATGTAAACTTTCTACTAAACACCTTGTTCCCATACTATTTATTTATTTATTGACATTCGAAGAGACAGGGTCTTGCTCTTTTGCCTAGGCTGGAGTGCAGCGGTGTGACTGATCACAGCTCACTGAAACCTCAAACTTCTGGGTTCAAGCCATCCTCCCACCTATACCTCCTGAGTAGCTAGGACCACAGGCATGCACCACCATTCCTGGGTATATTTTTAAAATTTTTTGTAGAGACAGAGTCTAGTTATGTTGCCCAGGCTTGTCCCAAACTCCTGGCCTCAAGGGATCCTCTTGCCTCAGCTTCCTAAAGCACTGAAGTTATAGGAGTGAGCCACTGCGCTGGCCTGTTTCTAAATTTTCTAAATGGATGACCATGCTATCCAATAGTTATGGTATTTGAATTCCACAGGAAACATTTAAAAGAGTAATAAACTATTCTACTTTAAATGTTAGAGTTTAAATACAACACAAGTTGCATCCTTTGCTATTATTTAATTTATGGTGAGAAAAGTGTTAGCTGTTGGCTGATAAATTAAAGAAAATTCTTAGTTTTTAAAATTCCAGGTGACACAAGCCAGAGAGTTTGAAGACCATTGCCATAGTTCTCTCTTGTCCCCAATTGGTGTCTGCTCACAAAAGAGTTCCATTTTTAACTCCAGCATTCATTTTTGAGGGCTCTTCCATTTAGTCCAATTCCCCCTAGTAGATTTTTTTGAAAATCATTTCAGTTGGTTTTGACTAGAAATCATTAGGACAGAAAGATGAGAGAACACTGAGCCTTTATTTCATTGCCATTTTTAGCTTGTAATTTAAGTAATTCAAGATAATATTCTTGAAAAAGTATTTCTTTTACAAAAGGCCATGAGTGGATGTGACTCAGGGAGTGTGAGAAAACAAAAAAGAAAAAGTAATTAAGGCAACCACATCACTGCCAGTGTTGGGGATGGTAACCTATAGTGGGGTTCATTTACTTATTTATTATTTATTTATTTTTGGAGACAGAGACTCGCTCTGTCTGCCATGCTGGTGTGCAGTGGTATGATCTCTGCTCACTGCAACCTCTGCCTCCGAGGCTCAAGAGATTCTCCTGCCTTAGCTTCCCAAGTAGCTGGGAATACAGGGGAATACAGGCACACCCCCCTGCACCCTGCACCATGCCTAACTTTTTGTATTTTTAGTAGACACGGGGTTTCACAATGCTGGCCAGGCTGGTCTCAAACTCCTGAGCTTAGATGATCCACCTACCTCAGCCTCCCAAAGTGGTGGAATTACAGGCATGAGCCACCATACCTGGCCTTTTTTTTTTGAGACAGAGTCTCGCTCTGACACCTGGACTGGAGCGCAGTGGCATGATCAGGGCTCACTGCAGCCTCTATCTCCTGTTAATAATTCAGAAAAACTCTTAGACACTCTTAGAGGAAATAAAAATAAATTTCAATTTTAGACCATAATTTGATCTTAAAATGAAAAGAGCACTCACTGCAGCCTCAATCTTCCTGCCTCAGCCTCCTGGGTAGCTGAAACTACAGGTATGCATCACCATACCTGGCTAATTTTTGTATTTCTTTTTTTTTTTGTAGAGATGGGGTTTCACCATGTTGCCCAGGCTGGTCTTGAACTCCTGGGCTCGAGCGATCCACCTGCCTCGACCTCCCAAAGTGCTCGTATTACAGGAGTGAGCCACCACACCCAGTCGTATACTTGTTTTTAAAGAACCCAATTTTTTCACTTACGCAACTTTTGAGGCCAGAATTTAAACATCTGGTTGGAAGGGAAGGGCACAGTCCCTCTCAAATTCACTTTTTAATTACTTCTTTGCAGTCAGAGAGGTAGGTATGCTGCATGCTGCTTACAGAGGCGATAAAAACAAGGATTTTTAACTCATACAAAGCATAGGGCATGGCTCCTTTGCAAATCAAGTTGTTGAAAACTCTGCAGCCTGAGTGTGGAGCTTCCTCCAAATTGTTAGGAGTCTCTGGCAAGACTTTCAAGACCTCTGTGATCCTTCCAAACCCTGGGCTAGCATGCCAGGTGGTTTAGGAAGGACTCGAGCCAAACAGAAAGTGTGCCTGGAGAGCTGCAGAATTTAAATCTGAAGGCATAGAAGGTTAAATGACAGTTTCTTTGGGAAAAACTGGGGCAGTAGCCTGAAATAGGTAGGATGGGGAAATACACATATAGTGGGGCTGCCATTTCCATTGAATATCCCTATTAATCCAAGTCCATGTCCTCAACCGAACACAGACAGACTTCAACATACTTGCCCTTCATGACCTTTTTATGACACTCTGTGTAGCCATAAACACTCTGTCTGTGGATTTCATCTGGATCAGGCAAGTTCTGATGGGCAGCCCTGATGATTTAATACCATGTGAAATATGAGTTCCTTATCTATAAACAATTACCACTCCTCTGACCCCCAGAAGTCCAAACTTCTTCCATCATTGCAACATAGACAAGACCTTAAAGATTGGTGCAGACCCTGACATTTATAAGGGAATGAATTGCTGAGGCAGTCCTGAAATGATGGGATTGAAAGTGGAGTAACAGGAGTCGAGGAGAACCATTTTAGTGCCTGCTGAACTGCAGTGGCTGCGCTCAAGAAGAATTCACTGTGTCTCTGTTATGAGTGCTCTGTGGATTCCTGATGAGGAAATAGGACAATGTATATCCCCTTTTGGCCTGTCATCAGGGTAGGGAATAAAGAGGATGCCCCAGAGAGAGCCACTGCTTCTTTGCTGTGGTAGTGAAAGGGAGCCCTCCCCTGCGGCAATAACTTGATTTTCCTCGGGAAGGAATTGGGCCATCTCATTGGGAAAAGGAATTCATGATTAGGAAAACTCCCACCTGTTATTATAAACATAAACACATTAAATCTCATGTGTGATTCATATCTCTTATGACTGAATAAGAGTTTCAGTCCTTATGAACTGAAACTGAGTTTCTCCACTGCTTCTGCTTTAGGTATTGACAGAATCTTTCCAGAGAACATCAAGGCTGGTGAAATTTTGGCACTGTCTTGCTTCAAGGTCTGCCATGGAAAGATGCTGTCCTTTCAGTGATTCTATCTTGCTGCACATGCTGCTTTCAGATTTGTTTTTCCTCTCTCTGGAGTGGAAAACCTGTGATTTTACAGCTCTGAAATCATTGTTAAAATAATATTCTCTCTTTTTAGGGGTGAGGGACAAAGTCTCACTCTGTTGCTCAGGCTGGAGTATAGTGGTGTGATCATAGCTCAGGGTAGCCTTGATCTTCTGGGCTCATGCGACCCTCCTGCCTCGGCCTCCCAAGTAGTTGGGACTAGTGGCGAGTGCCATCATGCCTGGCTTATTTTATTTTATTGTTTTAAGGAGTGACAAGGTCTCACGTCTCACTGTGTTGCGCAGACTGATCTCAAACTCCTGAGCTCAAGCAATCCTCTCACCTCAGCCTCCCAAAGTGCTGGGATTACAAGTGTAAGCCACCATGCCTGGATCAATATTCTTATTTTTAACTTGACAGGCTCCACATTGGGAGGTTGAACCATCCTTCTCAAAATACTTGTCAATTGCTGTGACATCCAGTTTGTCAATATTAGATAAACCAAGCCATCAATTCTTTAATTCCTTCTATTCAATCAAAAAAGAAGTAGACTTTTTCAGCAATGATACAGTTATTTTTGGAAGCATCAGGTATAGAGCTTGCTTGATAAGTTTCCTTTGGAACAGAGACTGAGGAAAGTCTTTTTTCCAATAATCAACTCACTGATTGCTGACTAAACTGCCCAAGGACTTGGCTCAGCTCTCTAGGACAGGCTTGCAATGTGGATCTTGAGTTTTTCTAGACAAGTCCCTGACAGTTCAAACTGAGCACATATGATTGGTG
This sequence comes from Saguinus oedipus, assembly GCA_031835075.1. Taxonomy (NCBI): domain Eukaryota; kingdom Metazoa; phylum Chordata; class Mammalia; order Primates; family Cebidae; genus Saguinus; species Saguinus oedipus. The sequence goes on along the minus strand of CM063172.1, from coordinate 143,295,456 downwards.
TTTTGTGCAACTGTCCCGACTTCTTGTTGGCGAGGTCCACTTTTGATCATAGCAGGGTCAACTCATTTTCATTTGAGGCCAAAGTGGTTCTGATGAGCCCAGCAATGATTCTCCCCGAATCTGACCAAATAATTCCAAGAGGTCACCATGATGAAAGATAGGGAGGGAAAGAAGGAGGTCTGAAAGGTGATGAGGTGAGGATGGAAGTTGAAACAAGAAACCCTGGGCTATCTTTACTAAAAAAAAAAAAAAATGAGAGTGCCCTTTACCCTACCACCTCCTCATGGCTGTTAAAGCAATTGGTTGTAGGAACCCTCACCTTCACCTGGCCAGCATCGAGTACCCATGGCAGAAAGGGGTATGAGGGGTTGGTCCATGGCATATATTATTTAGTTTAAAAATCAGATTTATATAATTTTATACTTCATTTGTCCAAGGACAGGTCTTCATTACAAAGCCTTCACCAGGATTATGCAGATACCATTCTACTCAGAGCTAAAATTTCAGTCTTGCAAAGCTCAAGACAGGGTTGCCTGAGCACTAAACTGGTCTCATTAAAAGTAAAGTGATTCCACCAAGGATATAATCTGGAAGAATCTAGTGAAGGTCTTTTGGCATGGAGAGGGGCAGGGGAAGAGAGGTGAGGTGAGAGGGGTGGCAGACATGGGATTTCCTAGTTTTCAATTCCCCATTAATAAGAACAATAATAATTATACTACTTTTTATTACAATTATCTTCCATGCGTGAAAGGCAATCCTGTATAGATTCACTTGGAGAAGATAATCAAGAAAAAATAGATTTTTCCAGTCTACTACAATCCAATTTCATTTTCTCTTCCTTTAAAGCAGCAAATTTACACCTAGCAGATGTTTTCTCTACAGAGCATAATCTGGTGAGGAGAGGCAAATTTTAAGTTAGAGGCACGGTTGACTGCTTGATTCTGGCATAGGCAGTTCAGGTGGTTGCTGGCCAGAGTGGCCTCTCCCTGGCTTCTAGTCTCTTCTTCCCATCCCCTCTCCTAGGATAAAATTGTGTAGTTGGCTGATATAACAATGCTGGTTTTCTAAATTATACCGAATCAGCCCGTAGGCAGCCTGAGCTGGGGACAGGGCTGGAGGCCTTCTTTCCACTGAATCAAAGATGCTTATACTTCACATTTATTTATTAATTAACAAATATTTATTGAGCCACTATCAAGGGAGCACAATGATAAAAAAGCATGGATTCCAGAGACTACCAGGGATAATGCCACTGTTGGTACTTAACGTGCTCCGTGACCTTGGCAAGTTAATTCTTCTAAGCCTCAGTTTCCTCTTTGATGAAAGAGGCATCGTAATAGTTCCTATCTTGTAGGGTTTTGTGAGAATCCAATGAGACGAGGTTTTAAAATTGTTTGTAAACACCCATAGTAAGAACTCCTGGCTGTTTTTTTATTAGGCAAACCGGGTTTGATAGGCTATGAGCAGAAGACAAGTTAATTTGCTCCTCGATTGCCCCATCTGATCCCATCAGGCAACCCCATAATGTTCCCTGTCACTCTCAGATCATAAAAAGTCCTCTGATGAATTTTGGTGCCAATAAAACTCTCCTTCTAGAAACTCAAATGTCTAGTCTGGTACAATAATCAAATCTTGGAACTCTATTTAATTTAGAACTTCTCTGCACCCAGCTTGCTTCAGGCCAGGATACCCAAGTCAGAGAAGGAAGAGTAGCCGGCTTCCTCACGCCCTGGTGGCTCCATTTCCTGCCCAGCCATTAGCTGTGATTTCCAATGCCTCCAAGGTCAGGGGGAGAAAGTCGAGGAAACAGCCCAGTCCTCCAGCAGGCACACCTGGGCTCTGGCATCTAGGCTCCTGTGCTTGGCACATGTCCAGAGCTGGCTTTCTTGTTGCTGCCAGGCAGGTGGCCCCTGCCTCTGCCTGTGTGGTTTGCATTTCTTAGGCCTGTGTCAGATATCAGTGCCCCATGCCCCTCATCCTACATGTGGAGACCCTGGTCCAGCTCTCCTAGTGTTTCTGTGAATCCTTTCTTCCTTGGCTGGAGGTGAGGAGGCAGCACGTCCCTTTTCCATCCTGTCCTGCTAAGGTAGGAAATGGCCCTGTTTCCCAACCACAAATCCTGGCAGGACGAGGGCAGAGAGAGATCAGGGTGCTAACACTCAGATTCAATGGGTTTTTGCTAAAATGCTGTCCACCATGCACTCTTCCCTTTCTTCTAGTGCCCTGGCTGGTGCTCAGCGAGATCTTTCCTGGTGGGATCAGAGGACGAGCCATGGCTTTAACTTCTAGCATGAACTGGGGCATCAATCTCCTCATCTCGCTGACATTTTTGACTGTAACTGGTAAGAAGTCTTTGTTTTCCTCTAATGTCTTTGGTCCTCATAGGACAAATGTTTGGGAATCACACCCACCTAAAAACTATTTTTTTGTGTGTGGAAATTTTTAAACACTCTTAGAATGGCCAGGACCCTGAAGTACCCATGACCCAATTTGTAGTTTTCAATCTAAATCTGTTTATAACCCCACCTGCTTTTCCCCCTACCAAATTATTTTGAGTCAGTCCCATAGGTAATGAATGTTGTTTTGACTGTATTTCAGCATAGATCTCTAAAAGACATTCAAAAAATATAACTACAATATCATTATCATACTTAAAAATATTAAAATCATCCCTTAGTGTCAAATAGCCAGTCTGTGTTCACATTCTAATTGTCTTATAATTTTTTTTTATACATGATTTGAATCATGACCCAAATACACAACATACAAGTGACTGATATGGCTCATAATTTGTAGGTTCTGTCTCCATCTCCTCACCCCCACTGTACCTTATATTTTTAATGAAATTAAAAAAATCATTTGTTTCATAGAATTTTCCAGTCTGAATTTTGTTGATTATAGTCATGTAGCTTGTCCCTCTTTCTTTTTGTTTTAAGAGTCTTGCTCCGTTGCCCAGGCAGGAGTGCAGTGTCACGATCTTGGCTCACTGCAACCGCTGCCTCCCGGGTTCAAGTGATTCTCTTGCCTCAGCCTCTGGAGCAGCTGGGATTACAGGCGCATGCCACCATGCCCAACTAATTTTTGTATTTTTAGTAGAGACAGAGGTTTCACCATGTTGGACAGGCTGGTCTTGAACTCCTGAACCCAAGTGAACCAACCATCTCAGCCTCTCGAAGTGCTGGGATTACAGGCATGAGCCATCATGCCTGGCCCTCCTCTCTGTCTTTTATGTTTCTTATAAATTGCTATTAGATTTAGATAGAGGTTTGAGGAGAAAGGGAAAGCAATCCACAATAACAAAAGTCAAGTTTAGGTGTCAGGCAGAATTGCTTGTAATAATAACAAACGTTTGTTTTCAAGGCGGATCTCATCAAATTCAAGGATTGAGAGCAGCAGAAGGGAGATTCTTTAGTAAAGTCAGGTTCATTGGTTACTTCCACCGAAGTCTGAAATTCAACTGCCTTGTATAGAAAATCTGAGGATCCCTAAGTTGGAAATAAGGCAAGGCATAAACAAATGTTATAAACAAACCAACAAATGGCTGTTTGTGTGTTCCATTCAGCAGCCCTAACTAAAAGAACAATAAATTAGATTTACATATTGTAATAAAATAACCCAATATTAGGGATCAAATCAGAAGCATTCGCCTTGTTTTCTAGCTCCAACTAGGAAGCTAGTACACATGGGCAGGGTAAGAAGGGAAACCCTTTGGGGATTACAAAGAATGATAGAGCTAAAATGAATAAATAAAGGCTTTTTTTTAAAGCTGGCAGCTTGAGGAGATTTGGATGTTGTTTATTGGTGAGCTCCCTGGCAGCTGCCGCCATGTGACCTGCCAGCAGGAGGCACATCAGGTCTGCTTGTCTCACTTGTCGCATAGGGCTCCTTTAATGATCATTTCCCAGACCTGTCTATTATATCATTCCTTCTCCATTTTCATCTGAAATACCTCTCTAGAGAGAAATTTATTCTCATTAGCTATTTGGCTACCCTGAAGTGTGGCTTATATAAGAAAGGTAAAATATGTGCTTGAAACTTTCTTTTTATTTTCTCGTTTTCAAAATAATGTGACAGTTGTTATCCACCAAAACTGACCAATGAGTCGGTTTGTCTTTATTTCATGTAGGGATCACGAACATGTAACATGACTGCAATCAAGAAAATCCAGACTGTGGAAAATTCTATGAAACAAATAACCCAATTTCTTCATTTCATAGATACACTCCTTATATAGATAATTTTCAAAAGTGGACGTTTGCTCAAAATGTGTGTGTGTATGTATATATATATATATATGTGTGTGTGTGTGTGTATATATATGTGTGTATATATATATGTGTGTGTGTATATATATGTGTGTGTGTATATATGTACATATATACACACATACATACATATGTAATTATTTAGTATATCCACTTTTGGAAATTAACCTTTGGAGTTACTATTTAAGCATGGTTTGGGCTTTTATATAAAATTTTCTAGTATTTCTAGCCTACCTTTTGAGAAATGGCTCAAGATTGAAGGAAACAAAGAAACTGGTCCTACTCAGATCACACACATAAACACATGCCATCCACTTTCATACGTGCACACAGGTACACGACACACACATACCTCCATCTGCTATTTGATGTGGAGAAAGAGAAATATAAAAGAAAAAATGGAATTGATGAGGGATGGAAAAAGATGACGCACATCTCTGGGAGGGCTAGCTAAGATACTGGATGTGGGCTAGTGAAGCTTTAGAAGTTCTCCTGTAATGGCTTTTAGAATGAATGTTAGGAAAACAGATCCACTTAAAAAAAAAAAGCCTAGAATGATCTAAAACCTTTAGATGACATTTAATTGGAATGTTTGACATTTCCTACTTATTTTCAAAATCAATTTTCCAAGTGTGGGATAGAGGGGTCTACAAGATGTGAGGTTCTACTTGGCAGCACGCCCTTACATACCAACATTTTTATGCAATTTCAGCTGTATCAATAAAGACAGACTGTTCCAGATAGACAAATGTACTCTGCAGTGGTCATGACACAATTGTAGTATTGCATTCAGCTCTGAGAAAAATATCTCCAGAGGGCCATTTAAAAATGGCAGTGTGTCCACTGAAGGAGGGCAACCTGAATGGCAAGGACTGTAACCTATGCTGTCGGAAGAATGGCTGGAAGAGTTCAGGATGTTTGACTTGGACAAGGGGTTTCTTGGAGGAGGGCTGAGGTGCATTCAAATGTTTGAATGGCTGTCATGGAGAAGGGGTGGGGAGAGCTGATTCAATGTGTGTCCTTCCAGAGGACAAAACACAGCCTCTGAAAGGCAGATCTAGGATCTAAGCAAGGGACAACTTTTTAGCAGATGCAGCTGCTAAAAGGCAATGAGAGGCTTCATGAAATGGTAAGCTCCCTGTTACTCAACAAGCTCAAACAAAACTGGGGACAATTTGATGAGACAAGCTTTGGGGTTTTTACAAATTCTGTATTCTGGTTTTATGCTCCAGAGAAGGAAGGAGACACAATTCTACAAGGACTTTATTAAGCAATCAGTTGGGCAGTACCCTATGCCAGCAAGAAAAGTACAGCGAGACAGGAGTTTAATTAAAATTGCCAGAAGAACTGCAGTGCTGCTGCTCCTTCCTGCTTCTCTCAATCTCAGCACAACTCACTGACAAGTGGTTACTATGCTTCAGTTCTTCCACGCTGCATTTACAAACACTGCCTCCGTACACAACTGCTCAGTCAGTTTTCCTGCCTGACCAACTGTGGTTTGTGGCTGCAGCTGTTAAGGGCTATTCGCAAAATCTTGTTCCTAGTTGGTTTGAGCCTATGTTCAGAAAGAGCCATCTTCTTTTTTTTTTTTTTTTGAGATGGAGTTTCACTCTTGTTGCCCAGTCTGGAGTGCAATGGCGCGATCTCAAGAGCCATCTTCTTTCTGACTACTCCTGGTCACACTAGATCTTCTGGTGCTGAGTCAGGGGCCGGCACAATGCAAATGGCAGACTCAAGTGCTGGGAGCCACATTCACCATTGAATGCGCCTTGACGTGGTCCATGACTACAGAGGGACTGTATCTTTGGCTGGAAGTGGTCAGAGGAAAAACTAGGTTTGCAGATGAGAGCCATCAGAATCTAGAGGATCCTGCTTCTTGTGATGCATCTTGGCAAGTTAATGTCTTTTACTGGATCAATGATTACTTTTTTCTCTGAACCCAGGAAGAAGCATTACTAATACACTGCAAGCTATTAAGAAATGATAAAATATTGCCAGCACGAAAAGATTTATTCAAATCAGAGCAAAGAGTGAGCTAATTCTAAAAAATCCATCTGTATAAATATGTCATTAGAAATGTTCACCATTGAAAATGAAGTAAGAGGGGGACAAATTGTCCACCAAACAGAAACTAAACTGCTACCATGTCGATTCCCAAGAGGGGAACTGCGGAGGGGGAGAAGAGATATTTCACCTTCTACATCATATGTTTCCATATTATTTGAGGTTCCTTTTTTGCATGTGCTTTTTTATATTAATAAAGATACATTGCCATTTTGAAACAGAAAGACATGCCCACCAAGAAGATGGCATTGGGTATACATCATGATAGTTACAAGATTGCTATTTACGTCATCAGTGAAAGCTAAGGTAGTCTGTAAAAGTAAGACTTTCAGAGCTGGCTACATTTTAAATTTGTGATTTCTATTTTCCTGGAAACATGCTGGCATGTTTGAAAATACATATTGCATTATGGATGCCCTAAGTGGCTGTTCACAAAGGGGATCGAAGCTACACAAAACACATTTCTAATCCATTTCTTTTGTCCTTTATAGATCTTATTGGCCTGCCATGGGTGTGCTTTATATATACAATCATGAGTCTCGCATCCCTGCTTTTTGTTGTTATGTTTATACCTGAGACAAAGGGTTGCTCTTTGGAACAAATATCGATGGAGCTAGCAAAAGTGTAAGTATTGCACACATTGGTTTCTGAACGATACTCTTTGGTCAAAAGTGCAGCTTTTATATACAACAAAGGAATAATATCTGAAATTATTTTAGTACATTTCCTTTAGCATAAGACTGTGTTTCAGTGCACAATTCCAATTTCCAAGCCTTATCTTTAATTTGGGTGATTCAGCTAAGGAAGAATAACCATTTCTTCCCAACAAGTGAACCTTTTTTTTTCCCTAAATACAAAGTGAATGTATTTGATTGACAAGTGCAAATTTTCATTTATACATGAATATACTGGATTTGAATAAAATCTTTACAACTGGAATGTTTTTAACATGTTAGTCTTTTATAAGTATCATCAAACTGTAATGCTATTATTCATTACTGTGACCAACCAATATGTAGGTACAAGGTTGCACCTTTTTTTCTTTTCTGTGAAACAAAAACAAAAATACAATATTGTAATTAAAAAGCATTAAACTATATTTTCCTTTTTTGTAATAATTTTTACTCACACACAGTTTAATATTTTTACTGTCTGCATTTCTTTTCTGAAAGAGAAAGAAACTTTCATTATTGTTTTTTTATTTTATGTTTTTTTTTTTTCTGAAATTAATTTTGTTGTATAGAGGATGGGAATCTGCAGTGCTACTGATTAAAACTATCTCATTTTTTTTAAAAAATAAATTATTTCCATAGGTTTTTGTGGAACAGGTGCTATTTGGTTACAGAGTAAGTTCTTTAGTGGTGATGTGTGAGATTTTAGTGCACCCACCACCCGAGCAGTATGCACTGAACCCAATTTGTAGTCTTTTATCCCTTACCAATCCCCATGCTTCCCACACCCAGTCCCCAACCAACGAGTGAACCTTTTAAAGCTCTATTCAGTAACTATACAGAACTTCTTCCATCTCTCTAGTTTCTTCCAACAGGTTTTCTTTCTTTGGGCTTTTGGGAGGCCATTGGACATGTAGATACACCATGTTCACCCTGGGCTAGGACCTTGGGCCTCAGCCCTTCCATCTCTATCAGACTTAGGGCTCCCCTCTGTGCCCTGAATACTTGCTAAGGCTAAGATTAGCAGAAAAACTCTCAGGCTTAACCGCCTATAGTTGTTCTCAATATTGCATATTTAAGGTGATTTTAAGAAAGATAAGTTTCTTATATGAATGGGCATTTAAAAAACTGGTTAAATTTCACATGGAGAGATGGTTTGAACAACTTAACTTAGAAGTGGGCGGCAGAAAATTCCCTTTCCTTTTTTAGTTGCTCTAATGACCACAACCACGTCCTAGGGGAAGAGGTCAGACACAGGGGCTAGCAATGAAGAAGAACTTGTTATTCTTCCTAGGATTACATCATTCCACTTAGAAATGCAGGGATACTTGTTCTTGAGTTTTAATATAATGGGAGGAAACTACATTTGCACAATGTGTGATTTTCTTTTAAAAATACTTAGAAAACAGTAGAGGGAAACAAATGATTATAGATATTATGAACATAGCAATTCTTCAGCTTTTACTAGAGGGAAGAATCAACCTGATAGGTGACTTGATAGTAGCTATATGTGTGCATATGTATTTATATTGAACCAACCATGAATCTTGGCTTATTGGGGGAATAGAAAATAAGATTGTGGAAAATTTTCACTTTGTGCATTATACACTTTTAGATAGCCTAAATTATAGAAATACTTTTCTATTTTTAGATAGCCTAAATTTTAGAAATACTTTTCTATAGAAAAAGCAGAAAAAGGGCTGGGCATGGTGGCTCATGCCTGTAATCCCAGCATTTTGGGAGGCCGAGGTGGGAGGATCATCTGAGGTTGGGAGTTCGAGACCAGTCTAGCCAACATGGTGAAACTCTGTCTCTACTAAAAATACGAAAATTAGCCAGGTATGGTGGTGCATACCTGTAGTCCCAGCTACTCTGGAGGCTGAGGTGGGAGAATCACTTGAACCCAGGAGGCAGAGGCTACGGTGAGCTGAGATCATGCCACTGTACTGTAGCCTGAGCAACAGAGTGAGACTCTGTCTCAAAAAAGAAAAGAAACAGCAAAAAAAAAAAAAAAATTCTCTCAATTTAACCTTAAGGTAAGCTTAAGCTTACCTTAAGTTTAAAGAAAAATATCAAATTATAAGGCTAATTTTTACAGATGAGGCCCTGTTTCTAACAAAATAAAATGAAAATGATTCAATTACAATGGGAAATAAAATTGTGAGGAAGGCTGGCTATATCCTTGAACTAACAAACACACTTTCTCCCTGCTTCAATTGGATGAATTGGCCCTATCCAAGTGGAGGTCAAAATGATTGGTGAGCATTAGACTCTGAATAATACTATCAATTACAAACGATTTAAATCATCAACGGCCTCAGACTTTGATAGCTCAATGAATCCACGTGTAAACTGGCAACATGCTCCATGGATTCGTCTTTTCTGGAACTGAGATGCCAGGATACTGATGAGTTCCAAATCTATTTGTCTTCCTCCATTTCTCATCCTTCCTTATGCCTGTTTCACATCAGTTATCCACTGCTGCATAACAAAGCATCCCAAATGTAGCAGCTGAAAATGATATACTATTTCCAATGATTCTTTGGTTTGGCTGGGTGGTGCCCTCTGCTTGTTTTACCTGGGCTCACTCATGTGTCTACCTGGACAGGAGAGCCCATGATCACACAGGACTTGATCACATAGGTGGCAGTAGGTGACGCTGTCAGTGGGGAGCTTCAGTCCTCCCCAGTGGCTTCTTCTCATCCTAGAGGAGGCGAAGTAGCTTCCTCACATGTCAAACCTGGGGCAGCTTTCCAAGGTAGTGAAGGCAGAAGGAAACTGCAAGTCCCTCTGAGGTTTACATCTGGAATACACACATCACTTCAACCACTCTATTTCAGCAAAAGTTCTGAGACCAGCCCAGATATAAAGGGTGAAGAAAAAGACTTATCCTCTTGATGAGACGAAGGGCAAAGTGTTTCTGACCATATTTAATCTATCACACCTACTCTTTCTTGAAATTCTTTTAGCTCATGTAAAACTATCTTCTTTCCTGGATGACCTCCTAGCTCATGACTCTAATCTCCTTATTTCTCCTCTCTTCCTACATTATAGCTAACTTTGAAGATTCAGCTCTATGTTTTCATGCTTTTAGACTCAACTCAAATTCTCATCCTTGAAGCCCTGATTAGCTCTAGCCCTGGAGAGTAATCATTTATCCTGGGTTTTCAGTATCTTCTAGTCCTCTTCTCTTCTACACTGTGTTGGCTAGAACTCTAGTGGCTTCACCTTGTTAACTACAGTTTTAGTTTCCAGAAACACTCTGTCCATTATCTTTCTTAATGTAACTCTTACAATGCCTACCTAGTTTAATATTGATTCCTGGTAGATGATTAAAAAGTATCCATTGTTCAATTTTATAATAACTTGTTTTGTTGGCTTCATGGTAAATCCACTTTGTGTATATGCACCTTTGAACTAACTACTCATCTATTAATTCAGGGAGCAAAATTCCTTTAAACATAGTTTTGTGGCCAGGTATGGTGGCTCACCCCTGTGAGCCCAGCACTCTGGGAGGCTGAGGCAGGCAGATCGCTTAAGCCTAGGAGTTTGAGAGCAGCTTGACAACATGGCAAAATCCCATCTCAACCCAAAATACAAAATATTAGCTGGGTGTGGTGGCTTGTGCCTGTAGTCCCAGCTACTCGGGAAGTTAGGGTAGGAGGATCATCTGAGCCTGGAAAGTCGAGGCTGCAGAGCTGTGATCATGCCACTGCACTCTAGCCTGAGTGATAGAGTGAGACTCTGTCTCAAAAGAACACAAAAAATAAAAGTAAAATTTGGTTAGAATTCCTATGAACAAAAATAACTAAAAAATTGAGGCAGGGAGAAAGTAGCAATTAATTAATTGTATGAAACTATATAGGCCTCCCTTACCATCACAACCCGTTGTTCTCTCTTAAAAAATCTAACTTGAAAGCAGAATGTTCTGTATAAGATTAAAAACTTTCAAATCCTTTTTTTTCATATAGGGCTGTCAGAATGTATCAAATTGCAAACCAAAATGAAAATTTAAAGACAGAATTTAAGAAAATCTAATCTTTCTATCTAGTAGGCTTCCGGAATAAGATAATCCTTAAAAACATATGATATGGGTATCTAAAACCCAACAGAACTCACTAATTCAGAATTTGGGGTGGGGAAAGAATCTGTCTAAATTACTAAAATCCTGACTTATGAAATGTTTTTGAAAGAATCACATTTATGTTACTTTTGAGTCATGCAATTACTCAAACTTAAATCCAGACCCTCTCCAAGAAAGTTAAAAATTGCAAATTAGGAGAAGACCAAAATCCAAAGGTACTACTGACCTCTAAACAGACTATAGAACGGCAAGGTTTGTAGGGAAGAACAAACATATAGATAAAGGCAATTATGAAAGATGAGATGGCAAGCCAATTTTACATGTTAAAGTCATTACAGCAGTCCTAACACCTACTAGCCATATACCACGAGGAAGCCCAGTACTGAGAACAGAAAGGAAAAAGCTTTTAGAAATTTTGCTTTTTTTTTTTTTTTCCCAACATTTTATTTTAGAAACAGGGTACATGTGCAGGTTTGTTACAAAGGTTTACTGGATAATGCTGAGGTTTGGAGTATGAATGAATCTTCACCCAGGTAGTGAGCATAGTACCCAATAGGTAGTTTTTTGCCCCCCTCCATCTCTCTCCTCTCCAGTTGTCCTCAGTATCTATTTTTTCCTCTTTATGGCCAATGTTTAGCTCCTGCTTATAAGTGAGAACACACAGTACTTGCTTTTCTGTTTCTGCATTAGTTCACTTAAGAAAATGGCCTCCAGCTCCATCCATGTTGTTGCAAATGATTTCATTCTTTTTGATAGCTGGGTAGTAATCCATAGTGTGTATGTACCACATTTTCTTTATCCAATCCACTGCTCATGGGCACCTGGGTTGATCCATCTGTTTGCTGTCGTGAATAGTGATGCGATGAACATACGAGTTCATGTTTTTTTGGTAAAACGGTTTATTTTCCTTTGGGTATATACTTAGGAATGATATTGATACGCCACATGGTAGGTTGACTTCTATTCATGCAATACTAGTGAGCCAGAGGCTTTTCTGAGCTGAAGCAACAGGTTGGCAAAAGCTTTTAAAATGATAATGTGAGCAGCCTGGCTTATGTAAATTGACCAAAGCGTCTATGAAGGATAAATGGTTAAATAAGGTTTCCAAGACAGAATGCCAGAGACAAAATAAAAAGTACAGTAAATTGTCAAATTAGTTAAGAAAATGTGAGGCGGCAAAAGCCCATGGAACTTACTTGTACACAGAAGCTGAAGTGAACTTGAAGAATGAGGAAGGACACTGCTGAGTTAAGAGAATCTTCATGAATTTAGAAGTTTATAAAACAATGAATCAACCTTAGTCACCAAGGTAACGGTCCTGATGTATAAATCTCAATGTCTATTTCTAAGTTAACTTCAAATATGATACGACACATTGCTTAGCATTTCCTCTCTATTTGGAGTTGGGTTCTTCTACCCCCATCTCTAAAAAGCTGAGAAAACAAATATTCTTCCAAGGATGTTAAGTTTCTTGTAAAATAAACAGTGACTCAGCTGAGAGGTCAGAAAAGATTTCTGCAATAATGTAATTTGAAAAGATTTTATTTTGAACTTACGCCTTGCAAGCTACAAACTCAAAGTGGGATGTGGTGTTTGTCATGGTTGCTGTTTCAGCTGTGATTTTATTTACTTTTCCTCCAGCTTAAGTAGGCACAAATGGAGAAAGTGAACAAGTTAATGTTTTGTAAATATTTCAATTCTGATGTGAACTTAGTTTTCACTTTTAGCAGTTAATTTTATGTGGCCATTTCTTCATTCATTCATCCACCCAATTCATTTATTTAATAAATATTTACTGAGCATCTACTATGTACCAGGCACTGATCTAGGTTCTACAACAACATTATCAGCAAGTACAATCACAAGATTTCAAACACGCTGATTAGATAGTAAGTGACCGGAGGGCTACTTGCAACTGGACAGGTCTAAGAAGGTTTATTCAGAGAGAAAACATTTAAGATAAAATCTGGGTAATAAAGAGCTAATCCTGGAAGACAGGGGAGAGAATCCAGGCAGAAAAAACAGCCAATGCAAAGGCTAAGTCAGAAACACACTTGAGTTTTGCCAGAAATGGAAAGAAGGCTGTAATCCTTGACAATGAGTTATGAAGTAGGTAGAGACTAGTGTGCAGGGCTTTGCAGGCTGAATGGAGAGTTGGGTTTCATTCTAATTGCAGTGGAAGGTACTGAAGGGTTTTAAGCAGGGCAGTGACATGATCTGACTTGCACTTTGAAGTGTGCCGTAGTGACATACATCCTGCTGAAGGAGGCTGGGAAAGCATGCAATTGGAGTGCTGAGCTGCTTTTCCCATCATGACCACAGACCTTAAATGGCCTTCAATCACATGTGGCAATCACACATGTCCCTAGTCTATTAACTGCTTCTCTCCTAGACAAATGCTCCAGATAACGTTCTCTCCGGAAACCTCCGCACATCCTCATTCCCCACTGATGGCCTTGCTTCTGACTTCACTGAGAAAATGGACATCATTAGGGGGAAACTTCCACTACCTTCCAAAGACACGACCATTCTTCCAGGGCCTACGTAGGAATGCAGTCCTTCCTATGGGAGGCCTCTTCATCCCCTCTCTCCTTTCTCCCTTCTCCAGCAAATTCTCCAGCAATTCTCCCAGCTCACTGCTGCGCCATCTGCATCTTTACCTACTTCTCATCAGCAAAGAAACCTGCTGATTCTTTCTCCATCTTTTTTTTAAAGGTCTTTTGGTGCCATTTTTCTCTCCAGCTTTTGTCCTATTTCTTTGCTACTATTTATAGCCAAGTTTTTCTAAAGCATTGTCCCTATTCACTGTCATCACTTGTGCTTCTTCTCTTCCCATTCTTGTGAACCTGCTCCAATGAGACTTTTATGGCCACCTCCCCTCCTGAAATTACTTTTTAATGTCCCAATTAGTTCCATGTTGGTAAACTCTGTGATCAATTCTCACTCCTCATCTTAAGACTATCCCCAGCATTTGACTAGAGAGTGCGTTTGGCTGGGGATAATCCTCCTTCCTGAAATGCTTGCCTCACAACCTTTAGGGACCCCTCCCCTGGTTGTCTCTGACCTATAGGTCTCTCTTCCTCTGCGTCCCCTCTTAAAGTTGGTGGGGAAGGGCTTAGTCCCCTGACCACTTCTCTGTCACTCTCACCGGCTAGTTATTATAGTTATTATCTCATCGATATGCCAGGGTCTGAAATGTATGTCTCTAGCAATCTCTCCAGAATTCAAGTCTTGTTTATTCAACTGCTTACTCTACACGTCTTTCCAAATGTCTAACAGATACCTAATACCTCGCACGTCCTAAATTGTACCTGTGATGTCCTCAGACCTATTCTGCTCACAGCCATCCCCACCTCAGTTGATGTCCATGTTATACTGCTACTTGCTCTGGCCACAAATCTTGGAGTCTTTCTTCTTTCCTAACTCTTTCTCTCCACGTTCAGTCTATCAGGAAGTTGTGTTGGTCAGAATGACCCCTTTAAATGTAATCAAGGTATTTGTTTGCTCCAATCCTCCAGTGGCTCTCCAGCAAGAGCAGAAGCCTTCAATGCCCTTAGAGCCCTGCACACTACTCACCTCCCCTTCTCTCTCACAGCCACACAGGCCAAAAGCTGTGTTCCAGACACATCAGGCATGCTCAAGGCTCTGGATCTTGGCACTTGTTTCACCTCCACCAGACTTTTCCTGTCACTCTATTTCAAATCCCAATTGTGTATCCAACTCTGCACCCACTTTCCAAACCCTCACCTTCAACCAAAGCAGAAACACTATATTTTACTTGGTCTACTGTCTGTTGTCTTCCTGCTATATTTAAATTCCACAAAGGCAGGGAATTTTGTATATTGTGTTCACTGTTGCTTCCCAACATCTGGAACAATTCCTTGGCATATAATCGAAGCCGAGTATTGAATAGATGAAAAGAATGAATGAGATGGATACAAGAGTAAGGCAATGAACTAGTCAGGATGACGCCGCAAGTTTAACTTGAGAAACTTGATGGACGGTGAGATGGGGAAGCCTGAAAGAAGACTAGGTTTCAGGGCTTGCGAGAGAATAGAGCTCGGATTTGGAGATATTGTGAGATGTCCATTAGACATCAAATAGACACATTAGTAGTAGGCAGTTAGCTATGTAAGTCTGAAATTTGGAGACTCTAGGAGTTAGACAGTCAAATGTGGGTGGCCATCAGCTTGTAAGTGGTATTCAAGTCATAGAGTCAGATAAGCTTATCTGGTCAGAGAAAAGAGAGAGAAGGGAATCAGGTCCAGGGCTAGGCCCAGTTTGGTGCCAACCTTAGAGACAGAGCAAAGAAGAGAGTGTTAAAAGGGACTGAAAAGAAGCCGAAAGTGAGGTTGGAGGAAAGCCAGAGTGTTGTAGGAAGGTGGGACTGGAGAGGCCAACACAAAGACACAGGTAACCATAGGCTTGACAGACTCAAGCTCAGTGGAATGAGAGGACAGAAGCCGACTGATGAGGTTGGAGGACAAAATGCAAGTCAAGTGAAGAAGCGATAGTCCACTCCTTGCATCAGGTTTGCTGTGAAGGGAAGCAGAAACACAGGTTGGTCATGCCTTAGCCTCATTTCCAATCACTGCTTCATTCTCAAGGATTCCACTCACCCTCTAAGCACTCATCTCTCCAGCCCACTCCAAGTATTGGCACTCCAACAAGTCTTCAGCCCCACCAGGACCTGGAAGTCCACGTTCTCCCTTCTCTCCTTACCCTGCTACTTACTTTCCATGGCCCACCACCAAGGCCACTTCTTTGCGCTTCCCCTCCTCCCTTTACCTTCTTCTCTCGCCCTCCATCACTCAGGCAAACCTTAACTCTGATCAAGTCAAGTCTTATTTTATCCCTGCATTCAAGGAGCTAAACATGGCTGAATCAAACACACAACTATGCTTATCAGCCTTGTTTTAAACTTAGGAACATAAATCTCAAGTCGATCTTGAAGAATGCCCTGGAATATACCACATTACCCTGGTGAGCTGACGTTCCTACTTTCGAAGATGATTACTTCACACCAATAATCTCCTTGTCTCCGGCATCCCCTGCCACGTCTTCACTCTAATTATTTTGCTTTTTAATTCACTGAGAAAATAAATTGAGACCACCTTGTCCTCTTGTCACAAAATCTCCTATCCTACCTACATCTATGCCTACACACCCTGCCTTGTTGCAAAGGCCGATGCTTTCATTTGTGCACTGACTGCATCACCCATTTCCCCCTTCTATGCGATTATCATCATGCACACACAGACAGAGCTGCAGTATTTCCCATCCTGAAAAAATATCTTCCTCAAGTTCCCTCCAGATACCAATCCATCTCCCTGTTCCCAATTCTCAGGTCTCTAGAATTCTTTGCAGGGTTCCCTCCCTAACTTTATTCCAGTTTCTGATCATCGTCACTGCTTCAGAGAGATGCCACCTCTATAATACAGTCTGTCCTCTCCCACCCAACTAAGTCATTTTTTCTCCTTCCCTGTTTACTTTTCTCATTAGCACTTTTACTACTTCAAATTATATGCTTGTCTCCCCTTTAAAATGTAAGTAAGCTCCTTGAAAACAGGAGTCTTTATCTACTCAACCCATACCACCTACACATCATGGCCACTTAAATCATTGGTTGTATTACAGAAAACAGTATTTGAAAAGGGAGGTTCAAAGGCAGCCCTCTTTTTTTTTTAGTAAAGGTAAAATACTATAGCATATTTTTATGGATGGGAAGAATCCTGTAGAAAAATGTGTTAATGTAGGAGTAAGGGATAATGTAGAAGGCAGAAGGAAATAAATATAGGCACATTGCTGGACTTTGAGAAATGGAAAGAAATAAGGTCTGGGATAAAACCTCCACTGGTCTCTGCAGTAATACTATCCTTGGAATCCTTCCCCACAGGGTGACTGCTGGGACTGCGTTCTGAGAAGACACCCTGTTACCTTTTATATAAGATTGACCAACGTCTGTGGTATACTGAATTTCATGATGCAGCAGGCTTCCTAAGAAAAACATGTATTTATTTTGCATAGCTAAAACATTAAAGCCCCAGGGTGGTTGAAAAAATAATAGCCTACACATTTTTTTTTTTTCATGTACTGTAAACTAAGAATGACATTTTCATTAGTGCCTCTTTCTCTTTCAGGAACTATGTGAAAAACAACATTTGTTTTATGAGTCATCACCAAGAAGAATTAGTGCCAAGGCAGCCTCAAAAAAGAACACCGCAGGAGCAGCTCTTGGAGTGTAACAAACTGTGTGGTAGGGGCCAATCCAGGCACCTTTCTCCAGAGACCTAATGGCCTCAACACCTTCTGAATGTGGACGGTGCCAGAACACTTAGGAGGGGGTCTTTGGACCAATGCATAGTTGTGACTCTTGTGCTTTCTTCTCAGTGTCATGGAAGTAATTTTGACGAGATACTCAAATGATAAAGACAGCCTTTATCCCCTCTTCCCCAAAAGGAAGCTCAAAAGTTAGATGAGGTACAAGGTCCTAAGTGATCTCTTTCTTATTCTGAGCAGGATATCAGGTTGAGAAAAAGCTACTGGCTGGTTTAATCTACCCTCTTCACAGAGCCTTTGAAAAGACTATGTCCTAGCGAAGACATCAACCTCTGCCTTAAGCTATATATGAACGGAGGCCAGTCGCAGCTTTATTATACAGACACACAAGTGGCCTGGACACGAGGGTACAGTTTTTGCCTACCAAGACACTACGTGCATTGGGTCTCACGTAAGAAAGAGGACACACGGTGTGGACAACTGCCCATATATTCTATCTGGACTAGGGAAGGGTCCCGGTGAGGATTTCAGTAGTAATTCCTAGTTACAGTTCAAAAAATATGAAGATTATACAGCTTATTTTATGAATTATAAACTACAATTTAATGCATAATATCCTTTTATGAATTTCATGTTAATATTGTAAAATATTAAAAGAATTCTGCAATAGTTGAGAAAAATGAGCATTTTTTCCATTTTTAAAAAATACATAGAAAAGACAATTTTAAAATCCTGGGACTACATTTATTTAGAAGTAGCTGTTAGTAAAATATTAGAAAAGGAGTCAGGCCTTAGGTTATTTATCCAAATCTCTAAGCAATTAGGTTTAAGTTTATTAAGTCAAGCCTATAAAAGTGGCGTTCTTGTAAGGCTTTCACGACAATGTAGTCATCCAGTGTCCTGCAATTCTTCACATGCCTCAGGAATATCACTACCTCAGGTTACGGCACACAGGCTATAATCGATGATGACTTTCAGATGACCGAAGACATAATAAATGACATTCAGACATCAGGACAATTCCCTCACTATGTGCTTCTCAGTGATGGCCACCTGCACCAGCAACGTGGGTTTCACCCACACAATGATGAACTGTTCTCTACTTCTCCAGTTGATTTTAAAGACTTGGTAAGACGTCTTACTAATAAAATTTGGGTAGGATGTTAGAAAATCCACAATCAAATCTTGAACCACGTAAGTAGTAACATATTAAATTACTGGTAAGTGATGGATGACACACAAAAAACTTAAAAAACATGAGCAACCTAACTTGGAAAAGGATTTGAAAACATGATTAACCTGAAGAAAAGAGAATACTAAGAACCAAAGCTCCTTTTTATTTAGCCTGGAATTTTCCTACTGGTTCCTAACAAACTGTCTCAATGTCATATAAGGGAACACGATCTACTACATTCCCTTATAACAATCAGAGAGACTATAAATCTATGTAAGATAGTAAAACTGTATCAGAGACTCAGGAGAATGACTAAAAGTCCTGGATCTGCAGTGTATTATCTGCATTAAAATTGGCAGGAGGAAGCTAAAAGTAGATTTGAGATCTCAGTTCTATCATGGTATATTTCAAATGCAAGTTAGAGCATGCATTGTCTTTTGTCTTTGGAAAGAGAAGGTAAAGTGTGTTCTGCCCCATGTTTCCGTGTTTCAGTTCAAACACTGTATATACTTTAGGTACTTTTTGGTTTAGCCATTCATTGTAAATGGGCAGGAAACTTTATCAACCTAGCTTGGTTTATTACTAGTGACTTCGACTTCAGTATCTTGAGCATTCTATTTTTCTTTTATTATCCTGAGTCTGTAAACAATTTTGTCTTCAAATTAATTTTTATCCAATATCCACTGCCCCACACCAAATCAAGCTTTTTTTCAAAAATAAAAAGGGGGAAATACTTACAATTTATACATATACATTGTTTTTATTTATAAAAAAAATTTACAGTACTTATGGAGAGCCAGCAGAAGACATCAGAGCACTCACTTCTTCCTGTCTTTATTAAGGTGAGCAAATTACCCATGGACACTGCTAGGTGAAGCTCACTCGGCAGCCCTGAAACCAGACCTGGTCACACTGTCTTTACCCTCTCCCTTCAGATAAAGCACTTCAATTAGCTATTGATCTGCCCCGTTTAAGTCATATGAATACTAAGAAGGTTCCATCATCTGGATTTGTACCTTGGCTATATAAGCGTGTTTTCCCCCATTCTATATTTCTTTTTTCGGTGAACATTGCAAAACAAGAGGTGCCTTACTACTGTTAATTAAAACTAAATGAAAAATGTAAAATCTTTATAACAGTGAGCTTGTAACTCTTTCATGTAATTTTATTCTCTATATTTATGAGTTTGGCTAGCCTACTGAGTCTTAAAATGAAGGAAATAAACACTTTTTTTTTTTTTTTAAAAAAAGGAAAAATAACAGTCTAAAAATCTCAATGAAATCTTTCATAAGAAAGAAAAATTTAAGTTAGGCTTTGCCTTCTACTTTGGAAGGAGTGAGAAGCAGGTTAGGGAAGGTGCTGAGAAGAAAAAAGATAAAAAGACTATGTATTGTTCAGTGCAGTGCCTAAGCTAGTGTTCAAGATTTTACAACATGGTAAGGAAAATATACTATATATGGAGGTTAGGATGTTGCAATTTTTCCACAAAGGTTTTAAAACATTTTGGAAATACAAGTTTTTGTGGAACATTGTGTTGGAATATTGTCCCCATTAGGTTTCTCCTGAGAAGTTAATTGGACTCTCCACTTAGCTTTATTTCTCGGTATAACTACTGTTGGTTACACTAAACTCCTAAATCTAAGTGACAGGGCACAACTACAGCTTGATCCTGTATTACCACTTCAGGGCTCCTGGGTGAGCCAGACACTCTGTTTCATAAATGCATATTTATTATCACTTTAAGAGTAGCAATCCCATATACTGAATAGTCACTCTTTAACTTCATTAAATAAGATCTAGCAAGGGGAAGGACAATATCACACGAAATGGCTTTCAAATTCAAGTGGGGCAATTTGATCATTACATTGTGGCACAGAGGCAGCTTGGCTTGTGGGCACTTCTTGTTAAAACAGCTCAATGTTATACCAGCTTCTGACAAGACTCTTAGTATAGCCTTGAGCACCAACCCAAGATTAAAGAACCTCAATCAATCACTTCTCTACAACTACAGGTGTTGTCTTTCCAGAAAAACAAAGGTCCAAATGAGGCACCATTCATCACAGCTTCTTTCTCATGTCCATCGAGTGGGTAAGAGGTTTCTCTTTTTAAAACTACAAATTCTTAACTTTTACAAGTTATTTAACATTTTCTATCATATTAAATTAGCAACATAAAACATTATCCTTTATCTATAAACTTCTAGTCCGGTTCCCTAGAATTTATATATACATTTTTATTTCTAATCTTCAAGAAAAAAATTTCTATTTGTTATTTGGTAACAGAGCATTAAATGATACTACACACATGTGGTGCACACACACACACACAATACGTGCACACACACAAACACACACAAAATACACTTCCAAAAGAAGCCAACACACTTTAGCCAAAGTCTTAAGCTTGGATAGATTTTTAAAAAAAGAAGTATGAATACGATTTTTGTTAAAATAGAAAATGGGGAATAAAAGTTATAGAATGCATATGAAGAGATTTTTCCAAATTTTATTTGTGCACATTCAATTGAAAAAGATAACTTTTACAGGTTCTTTGGTGCCCATATTCAGCATACAAAAATGTAAAAGACTATTCACAAATAAAACACATTAGCTCAAAATGGAAAAAAACAACAATGACAACAATAAAACAATCTAAGGTAGTGCACACTGTGACAGCTCTGCTTATGGGGACATGAGAATTACTGCGAAAATAAATAGAATGTCCTTTTGTAAAAGCAGCAATGTCATGTCTTGTAAACTTCCTTTTATATTACAGCAAGGTTTGGAATAAAATCCAAAGGGACTGGAGCTTACACTGTAGCCGTGAATTAATAAAAGAGTCTATTTCCTCAATTACTGTTGGTCCAGTTTTCCTTTTGAGTCCAATGTGCAGCAGGTTTTAAAAGGTGCTCAGTTAGAGATTCTAACCAATTAAGTGGTGACTTATAAAATTTCTTTCCTGCTTTCAAACACAAATGGGTAAATCTGTTCCACAGCAGTAGCAACAGCCTTTACGTTGGGCCCTGTAATAAACACAATGGAGAAAGGAGTGAGAAGAGTTGGAAAGCAGAGCACTAGGAAAAACTAATTTCCCAGAATTAAAAATATTCAAGTAGTACAGAATATCAAGTTAATTGTTTAAAAAAAAAACTACACATATAATTATACACATAGTCATAATAAGGGCAAAAATAATACAGATTTTTTTCTGGGCAATTAAAGGACATATGAAACACAAAATGAGGTTATTCACTTTGTTTTAGGGCACCAGAGTGAATAAAAAGCATATAAAAAACTGCATACAAACTATCATGGACTACTATGGTTTAAAAATCCCCACAAATTCACCACCACTGGGTATCCACATGTTTGTTACCAATCTGGTCATAAGCCTCAGAGCTTATACAAGTCAATAGAAAACAAAAAAAGCAGAAGGCTATGAGGTGACCACGTGTATGTTAATTCTCAAACAGCTTTATAAAAATGTAATCTTTCATTTAATAGCTAAAAAGAAACATAAAAAGGACAATGAAAACTATTTTCATAAAATTTATTTGAATAAAAATGGCTTCATTAAAACACACTTACTGCTTTTGAAAGACCCAGGAAACTAACAAATTCACCCACTGTAAACTGTCTAAAGGTCCTAACCACATCCTGTCTTTGTCAGGTCCTTCCTGACTCATTTTACCCCCACGTTGCTTTGCTTTGCTCATGGGAACCAATTTGGTATTACTAACATTTCACAGGATATTCCTGGTGTAAGTAAATAATATATACTACTTAACCAGGTCAATTGTCTTCAGTTTGTTATCGTTTTCATATCTAGTAACTCAGTAAATAGAGTTTTGCATATGCATTGTTTTACTGTATACTTAGCAGAGATTTACTAATAGACATTGGAGCTTCTCAGATATCCAGGCTCCAAAGTGTAGAAACAAGAGAGCAGAAAGAAGGGAAGAAACAGACGTGTCCCCTGCCGTCCCATATTTAAGATTCAGGTGGGATCTTGGAATCCGCTTTGAAAGTTCCCAAGGAAAATGGAAAAACTCATGGGATGAGTTAACACTAAAGTTTATTTGTTGAGAGACTAAATTGTTATTTTCCTCTAAGGACTGAAGAAAGAAAAAACAAAACTCAAGGACAGTAAAGAAATCTTAATTCATTTTTGCCTCAGGTTGGGCCTGACTCTCAAGCAATGCCTCTGTACACTTTATAATCATCATAGTATCATTAAAAAGTCACACAACATGCTAATGCTACCCTTTGACATGAATGCCCAGTCTTCTGAAACCACCCCTTCTCCAAATAAAGATTCAAAAGATATAGCAAGATAAACATCACAAACAGGTACTAATTATATTTAATATTTTGCTTATGTAAAACCTCTGTGAAATTTATAAAATGAGTCTCTCATGAGTATTTTAAATGTAAGGTATCATAAATTGAAAAAAAATATCATACTATGGATACACATACCAGAATATTTTTAAAGCTCCACACTGGAAACTATTCAAATGTCCATACATAAGAATGAATGATCTACATACAACTACACAGAACATAATGCAGATGAATCTCACTAAGATAATGCTGAGTGAAAGAAGACAGACACAAAATAATATGTGTAACATTTGTAAATAGTACAAAAATAGGTAAAACACATCTACAGTATTAAAAGTCAGGAGACTGGTTCCTCCTAAAGGGCAGAAGTGACAGGAACAAATCAGACATTATTTCTATCTTGGTATGAGCATCTTGTATCATTCAATCCGTAACTGACAAGTTTGGTAACGATATAATAGAATACCTGTTACTGTGATACTTCCTGTCGAAAAAATCTGTAATGTAGCTCTTAGAGACTTTATCCGATAGCACACAGCAGGATGAAGTTCAGGTTCATAACTATACAAAAAAAAGCCACAATTAATATAAGTGTTTATAGCCCGCCTAGTAATTTCAAATTTGGTAATTTATCAAGATAAATTGCTTCAAAGACTTACCTGGCATGAGGTCTATTGTTCTTTGTGAATTCTGGCAAACGGATTTCAAATGGCATGTTACACACTGCCAAAACGTTAACAACCTTAAAATCTGTAAATATTACCTTTAGGAGAGAAGTAAGACTCAATAAATTTATTTTGAAACAAACAAAAAAATCTGCTCATCATGGCAATCCTTAATAATTGTCAATCCTTAAAAACAAGAGCAAACAAGATAAAAACATTTTAAGTCTATGTTTAGTACTGTAAGTTGCGTAGCATTGAAAGCTTTAATTCAATTTTTTGGAAAGCTCAAAAACGTCATTAAAAAAATTAAAACCTAAGGTATTAGCATGATAGCATGATTAAAACAGTATGGGTCTTTCTAATCATATGCTTAATTTTTTTTAACACTTTAAGTATTAACATTTTTTTTTTTTAATACTTAAAACTACCAGGAAAAGAGGGAACAGTGAGGGAAAAAATTTAAGGCCAGGTCATCCTGCTAGAGCAAAAATGGAAAAGATGTCACTTTAGAATGTCAGTAAATACAGACTGTACACTGGGCTCCAAAAGTCAGATGTTTTTCTCATATGCAATTAGGTAAAATGGCATTTCTGTATGATTAGTTAGAGGTTTATTTTCTTTTTGGGGTTGGAGTGATAAAATTGTTTTTAACTAATTGGGATTTCTCTCTACACTTCTAATGTCATGCTAGGAAAAGAAGTTCCAAGGCCGAAAATAATGCTCTCTTAACAGTAATAACTTCGGCCACTCCTACCAGCATCTTCAACTGTTTCATCTCGTTATTTTTCAAACTTTCCTCCTAAAATCACAATTTTAGAGGCGCTAACTTCCCTCCAGCTCAGTCTTGCACACAGCAGTTGCAGAAAGCCAGGAAACCACAACGTGGCAGCACTCTCAAATCACAGTACCACTCAAGACTCTCTACTGCTTCCCTCCTCAAGCACCAACCCCTGCTCCCACCAGCCATTCAGTCTCTTCCTATCACCCTCTACTTCAGAAGGACTGAGTAGGCTGAGTCATCAGAGGGAAACGCAACTTTCCATCCCCACTTCTACAAACTTGTCTCAATCACAAATAGCCTTGCCTTCACCCCAAGGGAGCATATCTCATCTTTATCTTTCACTTATCTATCATTTGCAAGTGACCTAGCAAGTCCATAATACATAATTATTTTATTCAAAGGTATACCTCCATCAAATTATATTGATAAGGCTGACCCGCCGGTGACAGTCACGTTACAAGTGTGAGAGCCTGCCAGCTGGTGTGTCCCTGTCAACAGGCCTCTGCAGTTCTCTATTTACCAGCCTGACCTGGCATTCTTGAGATGACCAAAAATGATTTTGTATGTGTGTGTCAGAAGTGAAAAAACTTAAAAAGAGTTGAAAAGGAAATTAACCTGTGAGGAAACAAGTCTCTTTATGGGAAAGGAAGGAATTAGGGAAAAAGCTAGGATCCTTTACAAATACCCACATGGCCAAATTTTGCTACTAATTTTCACGCTGAAGGGCAGTATTAAAAACCTAGAAAAAGTTCAATCGCAAGACTAGTATGTATAGTGATTTCTTGAGTCTATTACAATTTTTAATTCTACAAAAATAAATCCTTCAATATTTGTAGTTTAGATAGTGTTTGAAAATGTTACCTGAAAACCTAGTTTCTGCAGACTGCGGGCTAAACGTCTGGCACCAAATTTAGCTTCTTCTTCACTATGGTTTTAAGGAAAGAAAAAGATGATCAGTCACAGAGGAAACAAATTTCACCCTGAGGAACACAGCAAACTTTACATATAATTTTGCTGTTAAATTTAGGAAAATGTCCTTTCCTTGAGGATAAAAGTAAAAAATAAAAATAAAAAATTCAAGTAGCATTTACCTTGTTGCTCCAGTGCAAATAATTTTTCCTGAGGACCAAATTGTAGCTGTAATTCTAGGTTTTCTAAGCTTCATTAATACTTTCTGGGGGGGGAAAAAAATCTGATTACCTCATAAGCATTACTTTCACATATGGTTCTGTTGTATACAGCCATATTAATGTCCAAATACTACTCCAAGCTTAACCAAGACTGCAATAACTGCTCGCCAAATCACCCATTCTGAAATCAAGTACAATGCTGAACACAAAGAACACATTAATCCAAAAAGACATTTGATTAATTAAAAAATACAAGGTGTATAGAAATCTCTCACTCTATATACTTGAAATCAATGTACTCCAAGTACATAAACATTTCAATTCTCATTCAACTCCAGTCACATAACTGAAACTTACATGGCTCCTCACACACACCAAATGTTCATGCCTCAGAAGCTTTGCAGTAGCTGTTGCTTTCATTTGGAATATTCTCCCCTCGATATTCTCACTTCACTCAGGTCTCTTACCAGAGGTACCCTCCTGAAGAGAGGCCCTCCCTTATCATTTCCCTGAAACACCCACCCCTTCATCACCTTCTAATTCCTAACCCTGCTTTATTTTTATTCTGCTTCGTGGTACCCATCACTACTTTATATTGCATCCTAGAGTTGGGATGCTTATTACATACTCAAGTTCAACATGGGCATCTTGAGTAAGGGAGAAATGTTGTAGCTGGAGAAGAAATTAATCAGCTTTGGAAGGCATTTAAAGCTATGGGTTACAATGAAATAACTACAAAGTGAGTATAAATAGTTCAAGGACTAAGCTCCAAGATAACCTGCAAATTTAAATTTTCATTGCAACTTTTCATTAATGGAAATATTTGTTAAAGCCCATTCTATGTAAGAAAGAGATAAATGTTTACTGACTAACATATAAATGAATCAGATGTTTCTGCTTAAAATTTTTGTTACATTTTGAGTTCTTCGTTCTCTGTCATATGCCATATTATCAAACCAGAAAGCTATTAATCTGGGCAGACTCACATCTTTACTTAGTTTCTAGTATTAAGAATGACAATTTACGAAGGTATCCTGGCATCTAATTTTTTGAGCTAAATAGTGCCTTGAGATACATTCTTAATTTTCATAATAAATGTATAAAATGCATATCCATCTCATCAATCTTTGGTTTATAATGACATTCAATATCTTTTATAATGTTAATCTCAAAACACTAAGGTTTTGTTAGTTATTAATATTCAGGCTTTAAAATACTACAGGTTTAACAAAAACTAAAATTCAAGCTGTCCAGTTTATCTTAATAATATCATATATTATTTTCAGCAGTTTGTTATGAAAGAAAACCATCTACGTTGGTTAATTAAAAAAGAATATGATAATTAATATAACAATTATATATTAAGGCATCATTCAAATATAATAATATTTGAATGGGTATATGTGAGAATATAAGGGTTCCTTTCTTCGGTTAAAATAAACTGAGAGAACAATAAAATGTCTCTGTAACCAATGAGTTCTTTGCTGATTCAGGTACAGGCACTCTATGTACAAAAGCTTGCACCTCCATGAGATGAAGGACTGCTTTTACAGGGCTCACTTCTGTAACCAGGACAACTAGTGCATGGTAAGGTGCTCATAAACTACCTGTAGAATGAATACATTTTAGTATCACTCATAGAACTATAAAATTAGGCTATGTAGTACAAATACCAAAACTCAAATACTTACTCCAACATCACGTTTATAAATTACATTTGCTCCTTCCAAAGCAATCTTCCGTAAGTTCAAATGGCATCTTGTTCTAAAAACACAGACTACATTTGTAATTAGAATGTCCAATGCAACGTCACTGTCTGCATCCATTGGGGTGGCTTAAAAATTTAGCTTTTCACCACGAAGATCACATCCTGAGAAATAAAACAAATAAGATAAAGTCATTAAACTTAAATGTTCTCTTAATTCACTTTTCACAATCTTGAAATGTAAAAAATGAATCTATATTTATTTTTCAAATATTACTAGAATCAAATAATGTCCCTGGCCAGGCACAGTGGCTCACATCTGTAATCCCAGCACTTTGGGAGGCCAAGGTGGGTGGATCATCTGAGGTTCGGAGTTTGAGATCAGCCTGGCCAGCATAGTGAAACCTGGTTACTACTAACAATACAAAAATTAGCCAGGTACGGTGGTGTGTGTCTGTAATCCTAATCCTAGGTACCTGGGAGGCTGAGGCAGGAGAATCGTTTGAATCTGGGAGGCGGAGGTCGCAGTGAGCTGAGATTGTACCACTGCATTCCAGCCTGGGCGACAGAGCGAGATCCAGCAAAACAAATAAACAAACAAACAAACAAAACAAATCATGTCCCTTCTTCTCCCCACTAAAAATGCCATTTTTAAAAAAGCTACCATGACATCCAATATACTTCAAAATCCAGGCCTTCCATTCCTTAAAAAGTAACTTTTACTTGCCAAGAGTTTGCCAGATTTAGCTGGGTACAATGTGGCAGAAATAAAATACTACAGATTTCAGCTTCCCTAGCAACAACTGGTATAGCCAACTGGCCACCTGAATATGTTCTGGTCAATGACACATAAAATGAAATGCTTATGTATCTTCCGGGAAGTCTACTTAGAGCAACCAACTAAGCCAGCAAGGGCTCCTTTGCCTTTCTGCCCTTTTTCCTTCTTGCTGTCTAGAGGTTGGATGTGACAGCTAGAGCTCAAGTAGCCAATTTTGGAGCACCAGACAATAAGGATGAAGATGGCAGAACAAGAGAGAAGCAGCCTGGGCCCCTTACACTGTGAATCTCCTTATTATCCCCCTACTTCTTAATTCTAGACCGCATGAGTGTGAGAGAAAAATCAATTTCCCTCATGTTGAATTTCTGTGATATACAGCCAAACTTAATCCTAACTGTTGCACATCCCTTGAGGATAAGCTACCACAAAGTAACTACGTAACAGGAAACTTCATGCGAATAAACTCTCAAATTTACTATTTCATGACAGACTTGTTTTTATATCAAACAGGTGAAAACAAATTGACTCAGATTTACTACTTTTGAGTTCTACTCTATTCTGAATTTACTATTTTGAGTTCTGCCTGAGAGGACAAAACTAAGGACAATATTAGTAAAACTGAGTCAAGAAAAAGGGTAAAGCAAATCTGTGGGAATGCAAAAAAGCAGCCTTGAAATTAGTTCAAAATTGCTAATTTTTCAACATTTCAGCAACTTAAATTTTAAAAATAAGGTCATGAGAATAGTTCATCAGAAGTTACTAAGTATTCACATTTTATAATATGAGTAATCTGACAAGCAGGCTCAGAAAATATTGCTTTAATAAGTTTCCAATTAAAGATGCGATATAAAAAGTCACTACTTTCTAAAAAGAGGCAACCTACATGAAAGAGCACATGTTTTGAAGCATGAAAAAAGACCCACTTGCAATCAGTTCATCTGTCTTGTAGAACAAGAGAACAGAACTGGATATTACCAAAGATTTCCTTTTAAAGTTAAATATATTATATCCCTTTTCAGCAATATAATTAGAATAACAGTCCAATGAGACAGACAAATCTCAATTTCTACAAAGCATCTGATTGCCTACCATATCACTTGTATGTTTAAGTGTAGTGACATAATTTATTGATGGGTTAAAGTGGTCTACCTGACTAAATATTAGTAGTTCAAAGGCTTAGGTTATTCTTGAAAACATACACACACGCACCACTTTGTTTAAATTAAAACAAGAAAAACAACAAAACAGCTAAATGAAAGATGGAAACTAATTCCCAAAAGGGAATATATATTCCAAACTCTTTATGACTATGATATACCTACACTTAAACATCAGAATCACCTATTTTCCCTACTAAATTAAGCTTCTTGAGATGAAAGACTGTTTTATAGGTCTATACATTCCCATGGCTCAAATTGTATTTGACACATTATAAATGTTCAATTATTTGGTGTATGAACGCTATGAAATCCAACATTTCAACCTCCAAACTATACTAAATTTCTCCTCTACCTAGAATTCCAAACTATTTCTTTTACTTCTCAGCATGAAAAAAAAAAAAACCTATTAGCAAGGCTGAAACTTTATTTTCAAAGCCACCTATTTTCACTGAATGCAAAAGAGTCAACAATCTTTCTTCCTACAAGTCCTTTAACACAACATTCATGAAAACGCATATACAGTATACTTCATTATATTTTGTGGTGGTTTATTACATGATTTTTTTAAAACTGCTTTGTATAGCTTCGAAAGGGAATGTGTTTAAGCAACTCTACCAAAAATATAGCATTTGAAAGTGACATTTAAACCTACAAAGCTATTAAGCCTGCTAACTATGGCACTAGAGTATAAAATATTCAAGATATACAAAAAGGCAAAAAGAACACAATGAACATCTATGTACCTACTATTCAGCTTAAAAAATAAACATTATAATACAATTGATGCCTCCCCATATAGTTCTCCAAATCACATTCTCCTCAATGTTCCCTCCAGAGAAAACCTCTACTTTCAATTGAGGTTTTATCATTCTCATATATTTCTCTTAAACTTATTACACACACACAGTGTTATGTCCCTAAATCCAATTAATTCATGATTTTTAAAGATTATTGATGGATCTGGTTTGCTAATACTTCATTTAGGATTGATATATCTATGTTATTAAGCGGAATTAGCCTGTAGCATTCCTTTCTTGTATTGTCCTTATCTGGTTTGAGCATCAAGGTTATACTAGACTCATTAGACAATTTAAGGTAGTTTATTTCTTTTCTCTTTCTTTTTTAATTCTCTGGAAGACAGGTTAGAAGACGTTACCTGAAAATTATCTGGAACTGTTTCTTGTTTGATAAATTTTTAAACACTAATTCAATTTCTAAGAGTTTTTAAATAATTCATGTCTCTGATTTCTTCTTGAATCTGTCTTGCTAAATTAAATTTTCCATTTCTTCTAAATTTTAAGATTTATTGGACATACAATTCTTCATGGCTGTCTTAATAATCTTTTAAAGTCTATTATAGCCTACTTATCCTTTTTTTCATTCTAGTGTCATTTGTTCCTGCTTTTTATTGTTCTCATTAATCTTACTGGAAGGCTTTTCTACTTTGGTTTCTTCACAGAACAAACTATCAGTAGCTGATTCTCTCTACTGAATTTTTTGCCCATGTCCATTATTTCCTGCTTCCACAGATTTAATATATTATTTTTCTAATTTCTTACATGAAAGTAATTAAGTTGAATACTTTAGTTTTTAACAGTCTTTTCTTGTATGAACATTTAAGATAATTATAATCCAGTTCCTTAGATGTGACTGAAGTTGGACATGTGTTTTCACTATCCCTTGATGCTAATGATATTAAAATTCAATTTTTTTTCTTGGACTAATCAGTTATTTATTTAGCAGTTCTTTGCATTTACTAGTAATTGAGGAAATACTAACTTAAAAAAATAAGATGCCACTGACTTATATTGGCAAATACCAAACAATGTGGAAGGTGTGAGTAAACCAATGTTCTTTTACAGTTTGGTATAAAAACCTTCTATAGGAGATACTCTGGCAGTGTGTATTCAGATAATTTAAAATGTGCGTATATGCGGAACTGCAGTCAACTGGTAACAGTAAGAAATAACTGAACTGGCCGGGCGCGGTGGCTCAAGCCTGTAATCCCAGCACTTTGGGAGGCCGAGGCGGGTGGATCACGAGGTCAAGATATCGAGACCATCCTGGTCAACATGGTGAAACACCGTCTCTACTAAAGACACAAAAAATTAGCTGGGCATGGTGGCGTGTGCCTGTAATCCCAGCTACTCAGGAGGCTGAGGCAGGAGAATTGCCTGAACCCAGGAGGCGGAGGTTGCAGTGAGCCGAGATCGCGCCATTGAGCTCCAGCCTGGGTAACAAGAGCAAAACTCTGTCTCAAAAAAAAAAAAAAAAAAAAAAAAAAGAAATAACTGAACTGAGCGAAGTATAAATAAGATGATATACTGCAATTTTATTTATAACAGAAACAACCTGCACATCCAATGAAAATGGACTAGTTAAATAAAGTACAGTACAGTCTTATATAACAGACTACTAAATGGAGCTTATAAATTATAAAGCTACACAGATATAGACAGAGGCCCATGTTTATTAGAGTAGAAAAAAATTGTATGTCTAATTATGAGTTTATTTTGGTTTATATATCTACATATGCACTTACGTAGTTATATCTGCTGAAATGTTAACAACTGTTCTATTCAGAGACCTGGCACAACAGAGTGCCTTTTCTTTTTGATTTCTTTTTTTTTGGTAATGTCTGGATCTTTTTTAAAAAACAAATATATATATATATATATATATATATATATATGGTTTAGTATAAGAAAAATAGTTGTTCCCATTTTGATGTAAATATAAATACCAATTATTTGCCCACTGCCCAAGGGCTAATATTAAGACATAAATTGATCAGGTGTTTTGTCCTGTTTCTCAAGGAAATGGCTTAGTTTGACTTGTCAAATATTTTCTTATAAAAAAAGCAAACATCAGAACTGTAGCTGTCTTCCCTTCGGAAAGTGGCATATATCTAGCTTTCTATTAAAATGCATCATAGAAGTTAAAACACATTCTTCCACACTCAATGATTTTTCAGACAAGAGCACATTATCTGTATCTTCGGTCCTCTTTCTAGTGGTATTCAGAAAACATTGCTCCAGCAACTACAAGGAATTGAAATCTTAATTGGAAAACATCGCCACCTTCTGGCTTTTAAGACATATTGCATCAAAGACTACTACATTTAAAATTTTCCACACCAGGAAAGATATTTAAACTGAAAGGCCACAATAAGCCCTGTCATAAAAACAGAGCAAAAAGGGCCGGGCGCGGTGGCTAACGCCTGTAATCCCAGCACTTTGGGAGGCCGAGGCGGGTGGATCACGAGGTCAAGAGATCAGACCATTCTGGTCAACATGGCGAAACCCCGTCTCTACTAAAAACACAAAAAAAATTAGCTGGGCATGGTGGCGCACGCCTGTAATCCCAGCTACTCAGGAGGCTGAGGCAGGAGAATTGCCTGAACCCAGGGGGCGGAGGTTGCGGTGAGCCAAGATTGCACCGTTGCACTCCAGCCTGGGTAACAAGAGCAAAACTACGTCTCAAAAAAAAAAAAAAAAAAAAAAAAAACAACAACAACAACAACAACAAAAAAAAACAGAGCAAAAATAAATCTAAATTCTAATTGAAATCCAAGAGATTAAATAAACCTGAGAATGCAAAAAAGAAGAATTTAGCTACTTTAAGTGCACTCAAGTTGCAGCTAACGATACAGAGGAATTGACACCTCAAGACTCTAACCACAAAATTACCATCTATGATTTGAGAAATGGCAGAAGCAGGGGAGGACTGATAACAGACCAATCTGCAAACACAACATAAACCCACATCGTGTCCTAGAGATAGCTCTTTTCTAAAAGTCAGACATGCCACAGAAACTAACCTCATATTATTTAAAATGCTCCCAAATTAACAGATTAGGAAATAGACATTTTGTGTCTCAATTCCAACATACTACTTGACAGTCTCTCAACACATGCCCATGATCAAGATGGAGAAAAGCTAACATTTGCCTTTTAGAATGTTGATGTTCTTTCATTTCTGTTTGACAGTATAAAATAAGTTTTACATAGGGGGCTCTAACCTAGTGTTCCCACTTAGCTATGTGACACTGGGCCATGGTATTACCTAACCCCTCTCTAAATCTTCATTTTCTTGTCTATAAATAGGTGATAATATCACCTGTCCCTTCCAGGGTGCTTTTAAGGATTAAATATTATTATCTATGCCAAGTACATAGCATACAGTGTGTGTTCATTAAATTGTGGCTATCACTGACAGATGGATTCACCAATAGTTGAATATTCATTGTATTATTTAATTAATTGCAAAACTTGAGAACAGTTACAGATGAGAAAAAAGCAAAACAAAATCAAGATCATAATAGGTTAGGCAAGGGTCAGTACACTGCAGCCAATGGGCCAGTGCCGGTTTTGCCCTGTTTTGCAAAAGTTTTACTGGAACACAGTAAAACTGTGGCATTATGGATGCCTGTGTGTATCCATAATGACTATGCAGTACAACTGAGTAGTTGTGACAAGGGCCAAATAAACCACAAGTCTAAAATATTTACTCCCTGGCCCTTTAAGAAAAAGTTTGCTGGTTACTGGGCAAGTCCGAAGAGGTACTACCAAGAAAATAAAATTTATCACGGATAAATGTAAAGCCCATATTTTTAATTAAAATGAAAAAATGTCTGTATAACATGGTCCCTGAATGGATCCTGGTTTTAACAAACCAGTATAAAAGATACTTGAGAGATATCTGAGCGATTTGAGTGGATCTGAATAGATGAGTGACATGATATTATGAAATTACTGTTAATTTTGTTAGAAGAGAAAATAGAGTGGTTATAGAGACAGACTTTTTTTTTTTTAGAGATGTACACTCAAATACTTGGGGGAATGTCATGTCTGTAATTTAACTTTAAAATCTTTCGCTGTTTGAACTCAGTAACAAATACATTGAGATACTTTCAGATGACTCTCTTGATGTCTGGAATCTTGCCACGAAACAAATTTGGATAATCTATTCTGGGATACAGCACAGATACTAGTTATCATAGTATTATACATGATAATACTAGTTATCATAGTATTTTCGGATTAAAAAATGCTGTGTTACTGTTTCATCTCTTAATGATTATTGGATCTAGATGACAGGGATCACATCAAACTAAAAAGCTTTTGCACAGCAAAGGAAACTATTAACAGGGTGAAAAGCCAACCT
This sequence comes from Saguinus oedipus, assembly GCA_031835075.1. Lineage (NCBI taxonomy): Eukaryota > Metazoa > Chordata > Mammalia > Primates > Cebidae > Saguinus > Saguinus oedipus. The sequence goes on along the minus strand of CM063172.1, from coordinate 143,261,191 downwards.
ACAGAACAGGAGAAAATATATGCAAATTATACATCTGATGAGAGATTAATATCCAGAATATATATAAGAAATTCAAACAACTCAGCAAAGAAACAAATAATCTGATTTAAAATAAGCAAAACACCTTAACAGACATACCAAAAGAAGACATACCAATGGTTGACAAATATATGAAAAAATGTTCAATGTCACTTATCATGAGGAAAATGCAAATTAAAACCATAATGAGATATCACCTCACTCCAGGTAGAATGGCTGTTATACTAAAGCAAACAAACAACAAAAACACCTAAGTACTGGTAAGGACGTGAAGAAAAGGGAGCTTTACACACTGTTGGTAGGACAGTAAACTAATACAGCCATTATAGAAAACAATATAGAGGTTTCTCAAAAAATTAAAAATAGAACTACCCATGACCCAGCAATCTCACTACTGAATATATATGCAAATAAAATAAAATCAGGATGTTGATTTCTGCACTTTGATATTTACTGCAGCACTATTTGTAATAGCCAAGATATGGAATCAACCTAAGTGTCCAACAGTGAAAGAATGGACAAAGAAAATGTGAATATTATTCAGCTGTAAGAAAGAATGAAATCTTGTCATTTGTGACCACGTTAATGAACCCGGAGGATATCATGTTAAATAAATCAAGCCACACACAGAAAGACAAATTCCTCATGATCTCACTCATATGTGGAATCTTAAAAAAAAAGTGTTATAATAGAAGCAGAGAGCAGAAGAGTGGTTAACAGAGACTGGGGAGGGCCGGGGGGTGGTGCCTCACACCTGTAATCCCAGCGCTTTGGAAGGCCGAGGCATGTGAATCAAGAGGTCAGGAGTTCAAGATCAGCCTGGCCAACATGATGAAACCCTGTCTCTACTAAAATTACAAAAAATAGTCCGGGTGTGGTGGCAGGCACCTGTAATCCCAGCTACTCAGGAGGCTGAGGCAGGAGAATCACTTGAACCCAGGAGGTGGAGGTTGAGCTGAGACGGCAGGCCAGCCTGGGCAACAGTGAGACTCCGTCTTAAAAAAAAAACAAAAAACCAACCAGAGAATAGGGAGAAGATGAGGATGAAGGGAGGTTGATCAATGGATATAAAATTACAATTAGATAGGAAAAATAAGTTATGGTGTTCTATTGCACAGTAGGTGACTATGGTGAACAGTCAAGTATTATATATCAAAATAGCTAGAAGAGAGGCTTTTGACTACTCTTGCCACAAAGAAATGATAAATGCATGAGGTGATAGACACACTACCCTGGTTTGATGATTATACAACATATTTGTACTTCATAAATATGTGTCAATTAAAAAATAAAAAACCAGTCTGGGCAACACAGAGATACTGCATTTCTACAACAAATTTAAAAATTAGCCAGGTATGGTGGTGCACCCCTGTGGTGCCATCTACTTGAGAGGCTGAGATAGACTGAACCTGGGAGGCTGAGGTTGCGATGAGCCATGATAGCGCTACTGCAGTTCAGCCTGGGTGACAGAGTGAGACTCTGTCTCAAAAAAATAAAGCAAAATAATAAGGGGAAAAAAAACCCTTGGTGACAGATATGTGAGTGTTCATTATACTACTCTCCCCACATTTCTGCCTAAAAGTTTCCAAAATAATATCTAAAAGCTATTTAAGATCAAGACTTTATTTAATAATAGGTTATATTAAGACAACATGGGGTTCAAAATATACTGTACTGTATTACTTAAACAAACACATACACACACAAACCTAGGTTACATGGGAGGGTCCGGATCAAAGAAAGTGATACCATTTGTTACTGAAACATCTAGAATATCCTGAATTTATCAAATAAATTATTATTTAAAGATATTATTATTTTCAAATAGCCAAAGGAAAGTACAATGGTGTGAAATATAAAAACAGTGAGCTGTGTGAAGAAAATCTTAGAACGTTTAGTATAAGAATGGAAAAAGAGTAGTTGTTCTCAAATAACTGAACAAAAAAGAAAACTGACAGTCAATTGAAGTCACATGAAAGATCTCATGAAGCCACACACACACACACAAAAAAACCACATGCTTATACTGCAAAGTAGTAGGCTCCCCAGAAGACATGTGTCCAAAAAAAGAAGGCAGGGCTAGGTAATTAACAGTTAAGAGTGACATAAAGCAAGTCTTCTATTAGATGAAAGATGAGACTAGGCTGATGGTTTGTAAGATTCTCATCTAATTCTAAAATCCCAGGAGTCTAACATATTAGATGAAGATACATTCTAGACAAATGTAGAAATTATACCATAAATTTCCATTTTAATTCTACAACTATTCTGTTAGTTTAGATAAATTATCATCAATTCTGAACTCCCCACTTTCCCTTCAGCATGCATTTGTGTTCAAAGGGGCAGTAATGGGAGACAGCCAGATGCACTAAGGTGTAACAGTTGAAAACCTTGAACTTGCTTGGCGGGGTGACATTCTATCATGAGGACATTTTTGTAGTCTAGCCACATGAAGAAAATTTTACCAACAGTTTGCCTGGCTATAAAAAACCTTGTATCTTCCAAAGAAAAAGACTGTATATTATACCACCCATAAAACATTTAACAAATGCTTAAGCGAAAGCAAAAGTATTTGATGTACAAAAAACATCATTACATTAAGTTAAACAGAAGTTAAACTACCTTCATTACATATGTCTCCACCTACTAGCTATGAGACTCAATCTGGATATTCAGTCTGGAGACTGATAAGCAGGTAGCACTGATGTGAATAATTATGTATCAAAGTGAATTATGATTACAAAAATCTATATTAAGAAAGCTACAAGGTACTGTTTTTTAATGGAAATTAGTCAACAACTCTGAGGTTGCCAGCATCTATTTATTAAATATATAAAGGAGTGTATTTTATGCTCCAGTCAATGACATTATTTGTAATGGTGTCTAAAAGGTGATGGGGAAAGATTTAAATGATACTGATTTTCTGAATGACTGTTTAAGAAAAGATAAGTTCAATGGTTTACACTCTCATGCAAAAGTTCCAGTTGAAAAAATGAAATATTTTGCAATATTAAGAAGACATAATTGAAAACCTGTCTCATCTTAATAATGCTGAAATAGTAGTCTATTTAAGATTTTCACTGTTTCAACGAATATTAAAATACATCTGTAAAGTAAGAATACTTGGATGCTGGCTAGGCGCGGCTGGCTCATGCCTGTAACCTCAGCACTTTGGGAGCCCAAGGTGGGTGGATCATTTGAAGTCAGGAGTTCAAGACCAGCCTGGTCAATATGGTGAAACCCTGCCTCTACTAAAAGTACAAAAATTAGCCAGGTGTGGTGGTGGGCACCTGTAGTCCCAGCTACTTGGGAGGCTAGTGAGGCAAGAGAATCACTTGAACCTGGGAGGCAGAGGTTGCAGTGAGCAGAGATTGTGCCACTGCACTCCAGCCTGGGAAACACAGCGAGACTCCATCTCAAAAAAAAAACGTGGATGCTAAGACAGTAGACATGAACAGTAATGGAAGCTACATGACAGTGCACTAGTTCTGTACTGCTTCTGTTCTCACAGAAACACAGTACATTTACTTCCCATGATTGTTTTGAAGAATTAAAAACCTCACAAATTATGATATGCTCTTTTAAAGTAATGTATTAGTCAACACTAACAATAATTTTAACTAATATACTATTATGGATAAAGGAAAAAAGTGTATTTTACTGACTACAACTTTAAATTTTGAAATTCAAACTCAAAGATGAGCCATTTGGCACACGATTCCTTATTATATAAAAGCAACTTTTATTTTGGATAGATTTCTTAATATTTCAGATAAATTGTCTAAATATACAAGATTTAAAGAAGATAGCACATCATTTTCTGATTACATAATACTTGAATAAAAGTCACCTATAACCCTACCAGTGATAACTGGTTTTTTCTATGCTCATATAAGCACATGGTTCTAGGCTCTAAATCTGTATATTTATCTGGCATATGAAACAAGATTGGGATCATACGCACATGCTGTCTTACCAGTCACCAAAGGATTTTATAAAAATCTTTAACAACCTGAGATATGAAAAGCGACAATAATGAATTAAATGATTTTCCTTGAATACTAATGAGGGTGAACTTTTCAAATATAGTCACGCGCTGCCTAACAATGTTTCGGTCGATAACAGACACCATATAATACTGTATTTCTACTATACCCTTTCTATGTTTAATACCCAAATACTTATCATTATGTTACAACTGCCTACAGTACTCAGTAAAGAAACATTCTGTACAAGGTTACAGCGTACAAGCCTACAGTACTCAGTAAAGAAACATTCTGTACAGGGTTACAGCGTACAAGCAATAGGCTACACCATATAGCCTAGGTGTGTAGTAGATTCTACCATCTGGGCTTATGTAAGCATACTCTATGATGTTCACACAATCATAAACTCACTTCGGAGAACACAGCCTTGTCATTAAGCAATGCGTGACTCTATTCCTAACCACTTTTATTTCTTTAAAGTTAGCTGCCTCCTGTCTTCTGTTCATTTGCCTTCTAAGATTTCTTATTGATTTATGGAAGCTCTAATATGTAAAGAATATTAACCTTTTGCCTGCTTAATCTAATTCATTCTGCTGAAAATAATTTATCTCTACTTCTACATGTGATCGACTCCCACTTGTTCTACAGCTCAGCATCACCTTCATTCAATGAATTCTGTAATAATGAACTGGAAATCTAAGCATTAAGCCCCATACTAGGGGATAGGGACCTGGCAGTGAACAGACTTGGTTCAGGAAATGGCAGATGTTCTCAGCTGAGTTAAGAGAAGGAACTGCTCAGACCTGAAGGAAGAATCAGCAGCATGGCTACGATGGGAAAAGTGAAAGGTAAAGTGGCATAAGATGAGGCTAGAGATGCAAGGAGGGGTCAAATAATGCCTTCTATGCCATGTTAAGAATTTTCATATTTATCTCAAAAGTAATGGTTAGCTAAAAGAAAAGCAAGACCTGACATCACGTATTTGCATTATAAAAACATATCACCACCACTCTGCAATGGAGAATGGACTGAAGGAGAAGAACGGGTAAGGGGGGTCTAGCACAGCAGTCCAGGCAAGATGACAGCAAGGATCACAGTGGTAGTGCTGTTTGAAAATGGAAAGTAGTAGACAGAAGAGCAACAGTTTTAGGAGACAGAGTGAACAGAACTTTGTGATTGATAGGGGGATAGAAACAAGGGAGATGGAGAATGATTTGCAGTTTGTGGCCTAAGACACTATTCACTAAGATAGGAAACACTGGAGAGAGGGCAGGTTTGCAGGACAGGTGAGAAAAGTATGAGGGGGTTAACAATTTGGTTTTGGACATTTTGAGCTGAAGGAACTTATGAGACATCCAAAAAGAGACACGGAACAGTTAATCAGCTAAAAGTCCATTGCTCAGGACAGGTCTAGGTCAAGACTGGAAGTGAAAATTTGGAAATCCTAGTACAGAAGGTAATTAAAATCACGACAGGTGAAATTTAAAAATCAAAGGAACTCAGAAATCTGATGCTCAATACTCAGCCAGAGTGTCCCTATTCTGAGTCCCATTACCATATTACTAAGCACACTTCTACCACAGCAGTTTTACAAACTATAGTCAAACTATGGTAAAATCCTTCCTATTTATGTCTCCTCGATAGACAATAAGCTCCTCAGAAGCATGAGCAAATCTTTATTTCTGTACTCCAGCCTTGGCATAGTTCCCAATGCACTATACACATTCAATAAAACGTCTGCAGAGCTTAACTGTTAGCTTGAGGTTATTAAAAAGCAATGTTACTTATACATACTCTCTCTCTCTCTCTCTCTCTCTCTCTCTCTCTCTCTCTCTCTCTCTCTCTCTCTCTCTCAAGTCGAAGAGCTCAGCAGAATGCCTGGGTTAAATCTAGACTCCAGCACTTATTAGCCATAAGACTGGATAAATTAACTCTCTCTCTCTCTCTCTCTCTCTCTCAAGTCGAAGAGCTCAGCAGAATGCCTGGGTTCAATCTAGACTCCAGCACTTATTAGCCATAAGACTGGATAAATTAACACCTTTATGCCTCAATACCCTCCTCTGTAAAGTAAGGCCGATAAACAGAAACTTCCACAGTGTTGTGAAAATTAAATTTCATATGAAGTGCTTGGCACAGTACTTACACGTGATAAGCATTCAAATTTAGCTATTATCACTGTTACTATCATTATATCTCCTTTATTCAACTTCTACGGATGGAGAAATGTTCAAAAATGGAAAGGATTTCTAGTTATTCACTGCAGTCCTCAAGCTTTGGAACACAAAAACAAATCGTATTCCTTCAAGTTTAAAAGCAAGGGGCCAAAATAAAGAATACAACTTTGATTTATCTGTTAAGTGGAATGAGTACTGAAAAAAGCCACTAAATTTAACAGTGAATTAAAAAAAAAAAAAACTCACAAAACTCCAACAGTAACAAAACCATTCCTAATCAAAGCAAACAGTTGTTGATCATGGGGTTCTTTTTTGGTGGTGGTGAGGGGAGTGGGGACAGGGAAGGTGGTGAAGGAAACAGGAAGAGACTGACCAAATCTACTACATATTACAAAATAGGTACTATGCTAAATTTTACTTCATTAGGTACCTGCAAAAACGCAGGAAAATTAGAAGCATAACAGGTTTGGATATTAAATTGTAATATGTTTATGATGTTCCTTTCATTGAAATGTAAGGTATCTGTTTTCTTGAGCAAGTCTTATATGTGTCCCTACTTCCCATATTGCAGACTATAATTTTAAAAGCTGGAAAGTTTTATTTCTCTACAGAGAACTTTGATATTCGTCCTAAGCTACCCATAAGTGACTATAATTTGTAAGACCAATTTAGCCACTAAACTAATGCTAACAAAACGGCATAATTTTTGAAAGATTATCATTTTCATTTACAAGTGGAAATGTTCATTCACTAGGTAGCTAAAAGACTGAATAAATCCTCCCATAAGTTGGTGTCAAATTGGCATGCTTCAAGATCAAGCTTCTCTATATTCTGATTTATTTCGAGGGTGTGAATGCAGCGCTCAAGTTTGAAGCACTGATAACTCATCAAGAATTCCATCGAGAGAAAGTGCTGCATGGGGAAAATACAATAGGTGAAATTTCCGATTTTGATAGTTTCCTTTCAACTGCTTTTACAGAGTTACCCTTCACATAAAATGCTCTAGCACAGAACACCTGTTCAGGGTCTATGTCATGCACAAGAGCCATTTTAAGAAAAGGAAGGTCAGATTATGAAATTAGCTACTTGGGAAAATAAAACAGCGCCAACATTTCTGCTTTAAAAAACAGTAAAAGATAAACAAAACAAACATGATTACATAATGAATACTCTTTCCACATATAAGTACCACTAAGAATTTCTTATTTTATTCAGAACTTGTCAGATCTGAGTAACTGACTGATGGCTGCATCACTCAAAAAAGATAAATATGGAGAACTTGGCTAGAGATCAGAAGAAAGCTATACATTTTAAAACCTGAAATTATGGTCTATGAGAAAGTCAAGAACACTAGCGCAATAGTAGGGTGAGTAATTTAATGATAATATACAAGTAAAAGAAAGGGTTCTTACACAGAACACACAAGAGTGATAAGGAAGTTTTCTGATTGTAACATTGGTTCTTAGCTATTAAGAAAAAGACAAGGCCAGGCATGGTAGACTCATGCCTATAATCCCAGCACTTTGGGAGGCCAAGGTGGGCAGCCTTGCTTGAGCCAAGGAGTTAGAGACCAGCCTGGGCAACATGGTTAGAATCTGTCTCTACAAAAAATACAAAAAATTAGCCAGGTGTTGGGGTGTGTGCCTTTAGGCCCAGCTACTCAGGATGCTGAGGCAAGAGGATTGAGCCTGGGAAGTTGAGGCTGCAGTGAGTTATGATCATACCACTGCACTGCAGTCTGGGTTATAGAGTGAGATTGTGTCTTAAATAAATAAATAAAAAGACAGAAAGACAAAACAACAGAAACAAGATAACAACCACGAAGATGCTCAAATCCCAAAGATACAGACTTAGGTTGCTTTGGTAAGGCCCTAATTTTGCAAACATTTCCAAGATGTTTCTAATGTGTGGTCAGCTGAGAACCACTGGGTTGAAATATCATCGTAGGTAATCAAAATAATGGAATTTCCCTTTCAGTAAGTCCTTAAAAAGGGCTCTATTCTTCTATCAGTACTGTTTATCAGAGAACATCAAGACTCTACTCTCTGTTTACCTTGCCTTGTTTCCCAGACTCCCACTTCACTCTCCAAACCGGCATAATCTGCCTCTACACAGTACAAAACGTTACAAATGAATGGCTCACTGCTGAATCCAATGGCACACTTGAAAGTCCCTCCTACTCTAGAGCACAAAGCACTGGGAACCTCTGATTCTCCAACTGCTCCCTTGCCATGCCCTATCCCCTGGCTTCTGAGGCACCTTTCTTGAGTTCTCTCCCCATCTCAAATACTTCTCTGTCTGTTCCTTAAATCAGAAGTTCTTAACTGAAATCCATGCCAGACCCTGAAAAGCTCAACAATAGGTTTCAGAGGTTAGGAACCCCCTAAAATTGTATACACACTAATCTGTATATGTACTTGAGAAGGCCATTGTTTTCTTCATATTATCAATGGGTTTAAGATCCCTAAAGGTTATAAACCACTGCCTTAAATCCTTTTCCTCTTTACTTTCCAGGCCTCAGTTGCTATCTATGAGCTTATGGCTGGCTCTTACATCAATCCTGATCTATCAGAGATCTGAATCCATATTCCCAACCATCTATTAGGCATATCTGTTAAAATCAACACATCCAACAAAACTCATTAGGCCCCTCAAAAAATCTTGCTCTCTTTGTAATTTTGTGAATGGAGTGAGTCACAATAACATTCACTCACCTGAACCAGAAATTTCAGAATTATCCTTCATCTCTCATTTTTCTCCTCTACTCAGTTAACATTTAATAACTTATTTTCTGCATCCAAAGCATCCATGTTTTATTTTAGACCCACTCACATGTCATTATAGCTACAGGCTTCTAATGGAACTCTCTGCTTGCAGTCTCCATGATCTAGTCCATCTACCAAACAGCTAGCAGGATTATCTTCCTAATTGTGTTACATCCCTATCTGAAGAAATATCTCTTGGCTCTCTTAGAATGAAAAACAGAATCTCATCTGCTTGCCTTGGAGTGCAGTGGACTTCCCACCTCCCATCTTCCTTATATAACCTAATCTTCCACTTCCAACACACCTAACATTTTCAGTTTTATACCACTCCTCTTCCAATAAAAGACTGTTTGCTGGTTTTATAGCTGCCTAAATTGTCCTTTCCCCATTCATTTAACTTGGAAACTTTTACGCATAATTGCATATTTAGTATGCAACTGATGTGAACCAAGCCCTGCGGGTAGACACTGGGAATACAGTTCAGAACAAAATGGTCAGGCAAGGAACCCTCATGGCAGTTGTATTTCAGTGGAAGAAAAAGACAACAAATAGGCTGACAAAATAATTAAGAGAATATGATGTACGTTGTAAAGGAAATGAGATAACAAAGGAGAAACTTCAGGAGGAATGACCCAGGGGAAGGCCTTTCAACTTTCTTAAGGGATAAGAAATAATTTTTAAAATGAGATCTTAAAGGATAAGAAGTAACCAGCCATATGAAATACAGAGAGAAGAGCAACCTGGCAGAGGGCACAGCAAATGAACGGTACTGTTTGTGTTGTAAGTGTCTACTGAACTGCAGGCACCAAGCTCCTTTGAAGGTAACTGTTTAATTTAAATGTGAGTCTTTAGAACTTGGCTCTCAGTTGCCGGCATTTGGTCCTAAACACAATAAAAAGTTGATGAATTAAATGAATACCTTAAGAACAACTGAGAAAATGGTTTGTGGGGTTGGGGACAGGTAAGTGTAAAGAGTAGATATCTTTCACCAGGGAAATAAGAATCTGAGTAGTCCCAACCCACTCAAGTTCTCTGATGGGGTATCCTATTATTCTCTTATTTCACTTTCTGGTATGTTATATTTAGTGCTCCTACACCTAACAAGTTATATGGTTTTAGGTCAGACTCCCGAATCCTGAAGGACAACTGTGTTCCAGGAGTTTTTACAGATGCAAAAATAAGTTTCTGATGTAAGAAAATAATTATTTTAATTAAAACATACCTACTGACCTTCAACACTTTTTATAGTATCTTTTCTCATCCTCTGAAAGTTACTCTCCTTTACTTCATCCCCAAGGGTTCTACCTCACCCATGTTCTACAGCCTACAGCTAATTCCATGATAGCTGGTCATCAGAGAAGGGCAACCCTGTTATTTACTTCCAGGATATCAACCAAACAAGGTTTGATGATAAAGCCATTTTTCCTCTATTTAAAAAGAGAGAACAAAACTATATAACCCAGACAAATTCAGAATATGGGTTTCAGGCATTTGTAACTCTTCTAATTCGAACAGGCCAAAACCAAAAGCCTAGAAAGAGTAAATCAAGAGGCAGACATTCTAAATGTACAGACAAATTAAATATCCAAGTTGTTTTGTACTGCCCATTGAAATGGAAGTTTCAAGATTACTGGCCACAGACAAGGAGTAGTGTTGAAATTTCTAAAAATAAAAAAAAAAGAGAGATGGCTAGTCAGCCAAAGGCTTTCTCTGGTATACTGAGACCTAGAGATTTCCATTATTAATACAGCTTTTTAATCCGTTGAGCCAATCGGTATCCCTTAGTGAAGGCTCCCCCCATCTCCCTACAAAGGAAGCATAAAGAACAGAGTACCTTTAAAATTAGCACACTTATTTCTGTTGACGACGGTCTAATGAATTAGTCATGGTGCCTTCAATGTGGTTGTTTGTGATTCCTGCAACCACCCTAATCTGTAACTAGCAAAGATCCTGGAATGTGGTCAACCCACAAGCAATTAAGGGATGCTCATTGCAATTTTCCTAGGTTGTACAAGCACACAAGTCACAGGAAATGCCCAAGGAACACACTGCAGCCATACATAGCTAAGAGAAAAAAAAATGCTTGTGGCTCACCAAAAGTCTCTGATAAATTAAAAAGGATGGAGTGGTCCTTGTTCTACAAAAGCTTCAAGTTCATTAACTGAGTTTCAAACAGTAATGCACTCAACAAATGTTGACCACAGTCATAAATCAAATTCCCATCTTCATATTTGCACTTTTGGGTTACACATTGACTTTATTACGTTCATATTCGAAAGACAGCAACATCTGTCCCTGAAAAAGAAACAACACTGGGGATAGGCGTGGTGGCTCATGCCTGTAATCTCAGCACTTGAGGCGGAAGGTCAGAAGTCAACAAGTCAGAAGTTCAAGATCAGCCTGGTCAATGTGATAAAACCTTGTCTTTACTAAAAATACAAAAAAAAAAAAAAGTCAGGTGTGGTAGCAGGCGCCTGTAATGCCAGATTCTCAGGAGGCTGAGGCAGGAGAATTGCTTGAACCTGGAAAATGGAGGCTGCAGTGAGCCAAGACCCCGCCACTGCACTCCAGCCTGGGCGACAGAGCAAGACCCTGTCTCCAAAAACCAACCAATCCACCAACCAAACAAAAAAGAACACTAGGGAAACATTAGCAACGTGTTAGACAGAACTTTTTTTCAAAACAGGCAAATTTTATTGTGGACAATAGTACTGATACCTTGATGACTTCTTAAAAATTTCCTAACACAGGCCATCCATGATGGCTCATTCCCATAATCCCAGCACTTTGAGAAGCTGAGATGGGCAGATCACTTGATGCCAGGAGTTGGAGACCAGCTTGGCCAACATAGGGAAACCCATCTCTACTAAAAATATAAAAATTAGCCAAGCGTGGTTGTGCACGCCTATAATCCCAGCTACTTGGCTGGCTGAGGCACAAGAATCACTTGAACCTGGGAGGCAAAAGTTGCAATGAGACAAGATGGCACCACTGCACTCCAGTCTGGACCATAGAGCAAGACTCTGCCTCAAAAGAAAAAAAAAATACCCTGCACAGTCCTCAGACTATCTAAAACTAAAGGAAATACATATCTCTATCTATTTGGTGCAACTGTCATCATTTCCTCTCTTAAACAGGAAAACAAAAGTCACACCTCTCCATACACACATATTTGCCAACCTCCTTAGTGTGTGGAAGCTTATAAAAACCAGCTAAAGCAAATAAACAAAACCAGCACAACAAAGAGGAAGGAATTACAACATTTTACCCTGAATGTTTAAGATAAAATATGCTTTTAATAGAATATTTTATATAAACCTCTATAGTACATATATTATAAAAATGGATTTCAACTAAAAACCAAGACCTGGAGATTAGCCAAAATAGGAAAGAACAGTAGTTTGCAATTCACTTTGTTTAGGCAGAAACAGTTATTTTTAGTCAGCAGTTTCCAATGTCCACACAACTAAACTAAAACATTGGGACTTAACTTTTTAAAGTTAGCTATTTAAACAGCAGCCTAAACAAAACTATAATTATCAAATTATTTTCCTGATTAGGTAGCTTCAGTATTTGTTTTTAGTCTTACCATAAACAAATAATTCTGCAATCCTACGAAGTCATTCTTGAGTCACTTGAATTACCGGAGCAGAGCAGCAATTTTAGCTACTTCTAAAATTACAAAAAAAGCGACTATTAGAACATTTATAGTGGCACACAAAACTCAATAAATGGCTTTACACTGATACTAACAAGTTTCAAGTTTACCATCAACTAAGATTATACAAGCAAAAAATAGTGCCTTCTAAAGAAAGCTTAATTCTGTTAAATGAAACCATTGGGGTCTATTCCTTTTATTCAGAAGTATCATACAGCTAAACAAGTCAAGTCCACAGGGAAACAGCATTTCAATAGCTGCAACGCGGTGCCAGCCCAGGCTTTGTTGGCCTTCCTTTTCCAAGAAACAGAGATGTCTCTCTTTACTTAGTCCATCTGCCATCAGTGATAACCAGATGCCTGTGTGACAATTCAAAACTTAAAAAAAGTGCTTCACCCTTCTAAAACCTAACAGCAGAGATGAGTCCAATAGTCAGTGACCAGAAAGAAAGAAAGAATTTCAATGCTCTAGTAGAAAGCCTCTCAACAAAAGAAACAAAGCATCCAAGGGGTCTAACAGTTCACCTTTAATATACTATCCAGTGCTATTGCTACTAGCACCTGCTAATACTTCTTTCAGTTTTTAAATAAAGTTCTAAGTGCTTTATACTTAATTCTCACAGCAACCCTGTAAGGTAGTAGTAATATTAACCCCCTAGTACAGATGAGAAAACTGGGGCTCAGGGCAGTGAGAAAGCTATTTAATACTCGAGGCCATTCCATTAACTAAAAGCACAGCCATGATGCTGAACACAGGCAGCCTGTATCTAGAGTCCACACTCTTTTAAGTGTTGTACCAACCCTAGTATCAAGAAAATGTAACTGATCCTGATCAAAACTCTTCTGTCTCACAACGAAAATAATTGTAATTTATCAGGAGTGGGAAAGTTAACACCTGATTCTTTGGAACAACTTTATTAATGGAAATACATTTTTTTTTTTTTTTGCTTCTTTTAAGTAAAACTTAAGTCCCCACCTAGTGAGTTAAAAAACAAAAACATACCATGGGCCAGTGTCTACAGACAGATGTCTATCTTGTGCTAAGCACAATTCAATGCTAAAGTCATCCACATATGTCCTAAGAAAACTCTGTCCTTAACACACCATCTGGTTTTCAGTATTTTTTATTAATGGATGGTGAAAGTAACCAACAGCCAAACTTCTGTGCTGTATTTTTCGGTGAAATTTTAAAGTTTCATTATTGCCTCCCAAATGAAGGCACATCTGAACTGCCAGAAATCATCCTCTTACGTTTTTTTTTAACATTTAATGGGATCCATAGCAGCATGCTTCCACCCACAAAACCAGGCTTTTAAACCAAATTCTCAACTTTATCACCCTTTAGTCACAGATGAGTAGAATTTCTGACATGACCTGATTCCTTTCCACTAAGGACATACTTTGGAATTCTGCTTTTTCACAACTATACAAACACACAAACTCCATCTGCCTTCTAAAGAAAAGACTGGTTAATAACACAAAAATCAAATCTGTCTATGTAGCCTGGAAAAAACTCAGATATGTATAGTTTCTCATCCTTTTGAAATTTCCCAAAGTGGTAGTCATGTGACAAGAGCAAATACCGTATCTACGCAAGTGAAGGTAGTCCATCATTATCCTTATTGTTCAAATTGGTCAGAAGAAAGCCCTACTCAAGAGTCACTGCTCATAACTTGCAGGCCCACAGCCGGAATACAAAGTTGAAATTTTAGGCATCAAGAATTAGATTTCAAAAAGGTTCTCTTCATTCACTAGCTAAGACCTTGAAGTAAAATAAAATAAACATTTTTATTCTTCTATTAACAAGGTAATCTTCAAAATACACACACAGGGCAGGAACATCCAATATGATAGCAACTCATACTCTTAATCCTCAAGAAACTTTTAATTTAGTATAGGTGATGAAGTCCATTCACCAATAATGACAGTACCAGGCAGTATGTAATAAAAATTTTAAATTCAAATTGTGTCTGTCATGTTTTGTTACCCGCATATGTCATTTCTCTGCATCTACAAGTGCACAAAAAAACACCTGAAGGGAAACACCTCTTTCATCCAGCTTTACACACCTGACATGGCACCAGGCATACAGAAGGTGCAACAAAATGGACGTAAGTTTCTGGGAATCTTTATTAGTTCAAATGTCACAATACAGTTAACATTTGAAAACAGAGATTTTGACTCAGAGACAATGAGGAAACATTCTACTATAAATTCTTCTAAAATCAGCTTAAACATTTGTATTTTACAGCAATAATTTCATCACATGGTCTATGATGAAACAGAAGGAAATCAATACCCAGGTTATTACTGGTCTCCATCTAAAAACAGTCCTTATGTTCACTCAACTAGACTGTACAATATTTGCTTATTTTTAAATAATGTGCCATAACCACGAGAAGAAATAAGTTTCTCCAAAAACATTCAGCTATATGTTTCTTAAGTATTTGTTCTACTTTATAGCAAATTCTGCATTCTGTAAGTGTTCATCCACAAAAATGTTGACATGACAATTTTCTATGTTAAGAATAACTTGGGGAAATCACTATAAGTAGTTCCCTCAAATTTGGCACAATGTAATTTCAGTTAAGATTGATTTTAAGAATTTTTTTTTTAGAATAAGATTCATGAAAATCTAAAGTTCAATTTAAAACACACAACATGCTCTATAATACTCTTCCAAAAAAGTGACTGTCTACAATTGCAGTATTACCATTTGGACTCCTAACGTCTTTCATTCTGCTAAGTTCAAAAATTTTAATATACTTTAATATAAGCTCTTGATTCTCAGCACAAGGTTCTTAACCTGCTGTATTCACAACAGGCAATTATTCAGAATGAATACAGAACTTCTAACATAATCACTCCAATTTTCCAAATAAAGAGGAGGGGTACAGAAGGAAAATGCAACGGACAAAAATCACATTAATGAAACACATATGCAGGCGAAGGACACATGTTGAAAATGCCACAAGAAACAGACATGATACAGCATTTAAAAAATAATTTTTAATTGGGACATGATTAAGAAAAGAGAGGAATTAAACCACCACCAAAGTTGGGAGTATTGGGGCAGAGGAGAGCAGGGAAAGCAGACACTGGATTGTTAACAAAGGTGGAAGCTACGGCTTGACCCTCAGTCAAACAATGAAGAGACAGAGACAGAGACAACAGCAAATAAGGTCTAGGTCAAGTGAGTCTGATAGCAGCCCTGAGGTTGAGGGACACTTCGTCAAGTCTCATATGCACAAAGATAATCCCAGGATTCAACATCCACAGCCTCAACTGTGGCTATCCCAGCAAATCCTTCACAGAACTGCTACAAAGATTAAGCAACAGTCTTTGATTCATTTATCTAAAGATGTTAATACTGTCTTTTTCTTCTTAGAGTCTTAAAATACAACTTAGGTTTCCCAATGTTCACACTTTCCATTTTGTCCACGTCTTTGCACATGAATGAAATTCCTTTAACAGACACTGGAGCTCAATTCCATATTAAAAGCTTAAGATGCTAAAACTATATTCTGGCTGGCCCTCATTCAGGAATAAGCCAGCTAATCAAGGGCACACAGCTGTAGGTCACTACACTTTCCGATACTGATTTTGAGGGCAGAGGGTATATAAAGAGGAGCCTGGGGAAAAGGATGACACCTTTTTTTTTGCTTGAGAAGCCAGGTTTAACAAAAGGGGTGGGGGACAAACAGAGGCTGTGGTTGACCTAATTGCCCCTATGATTTGTCAATTTTATTTTCATCTTTAATCTTCAACTTTACGTAAAGAACTTTGTATATGTGGCCTTTTCATTGTGCTACAGGAAAACCTCAATTACTCACCTAAAATGGTTTTGGAAAGTATAAAACCATTAAGCAGCTTGTGATGTAAGGCTTACAAGACAGCATAAACTGGTATTTCCCTGGGCATACCAAAAAATAATTCTTTCAACCAGATAGTGCTAAAATCACTTCTCAATTGGAATGAACTGCCATTTTCTCAAAGAGACTACGAAATTATGCCAGGATGGCTGAACCTTCTCATGTATCTCTTTTTAAATTTTCCCATAGTCCACATTGCTCAAATACACACACACCCTACCAAGTATGCTCCCTTTTATTGAGTCACAGTTTTAAGGCACTGTTCTGAACCCTAAATACAGAAGCTCATGCTACTTACTGCAAGGGTCGCTTTGGAACTGCAGGTGACAGATGCAGTCAGAGAGCTCACAGATGTGGACTGACTGCAGTTTGAATCTTATTGCAATGAGCACATTGACAGAGCCTGCAGAGGCACATCTCGGCAGTAGAAGAGATTTCTTTTTTAAGTCCTTATACCCTATTAGATTTACTTTTAGGGCTTTTATGGGCTATTTTTATCACTTATTCTGGCTCTCATCCCTGCTAAGCCCTACCCACAATTCATTTTCTCTTCTTCAGTTCTAGATCCTTCTCTATCAATCCTAAATTTGGTCAAAAATAATAATAATAAGATAAAGCAGGGCTGCCGGCATTACGAGAAACAGAAACCGATGAAGCCGCTTTTTGGGAGCTACTAGAGAGGCCGCTGTAAGTTTTCTGAGAAGCAACGGACCCCTAGCATCTTTGCACGGTCCCTCCTCCCCTGGGAGATGGCTCCAGAGACAGATGAGGAATCTTTCTTCCCTGTCTTTCCTAGTGGTGGCTTAAACGAAAAACAACCCCTCTTTTCTTATCCCACACCAAGCTCGATAACGCTTCCAGGTACGGACGCCCCACCCGCAACCCGTTATCCCTAACGAGATCCCCAAATATCGCCCAGTCCTCTTCAGAACTGAGCCCTCCCTCGGCCACCTCAGAGGCTGCCCTCCAGTCGCCCGCCCCCGCACACCCCACCCCAAGTCTGACCTGGGCTCCGCACATGCCCACCCCGCGCCCAGATGCCCTGCACCCGACGTTCGGGCCGCTCAGCCTCCCGCGCTCCCCGCGCCCAGGGTCGCCTGGGGGGGTTACCGTGGGAAGAGGGAGCGGCGGCAGAGGACTCGGCGGCAGCGCTGCTGCCGGTTGCGTCGGATGCGAAGGAGAAGCTGGAGGACGAGGATGAGGATGAGACGGGCGCGCTCCCCAGTCTCCATGGAACTCCCGCCCCGGCCCGTTGCTAGGAGCCCCCGAGGCTCGGACTCCGTCTTCCCGGCTTTGTTGTTCCGGGTGCGAGGCGGCCGCTGCTTCCCCGCGACAATAAATAGACCAGACGCGGAGGAGCATAGAGACAGCGCGCGGAGGCTAGAGCGTCACCGGACAAGGAGCTCCTGGGTACCTCGCTAGCCACCCATTTCCGGCTCTCACTGCTCCCGTCACTTTCCCTACCCGCCCTCTCCCCCCGCCCCCGCTTCCTTCCTCTTTCCAGGTCCCCAAGTCAGGTCCCTCCTGCTCACCCGCTGGGCGCGGCGGGGGCAGGGGAGGTGGGTTGGGGGCGGTGGTGAGTGGTGGAGTGGGGGCGGTGCTAGTGAGCATCGGGCTAGACTTTTTTAAGAACCGCTTGAGGGGGTTCTGAAAACACCGTGTATCCCTTGTATATTCTTAGTTGATATCTAAACGTGTAGTAATTTATGGCATACAGCCAAATATTTAGGTGGCCCTTTTTTTTTTTTTTTGTCAAAAACTTAGAACTTTCTCGTTAGCTCACTAAATTTATACAAAAGGTCCACTCCACCCCCCCCACCATTATATAATTTGTAAAGCTAGCCCTTATCGACCAGACGTGATTTATTTTCTGCCTGAAAAAAGTCCTTCGCTTTTTCAGTCAAAATGAACGCGTTAATTTATGATGTCGCGATAAGTTCCCCTAGTGAGATTCCTCACTGGGGGAATTGGAATCCTGGTCTAGAGCGACAGGGGATGACAGATGACGGACAGAGGGAAGGAAGGGGGAGAGATGGAGACACAAGGTGTGGAGAGACGGAGGGATAACGCAGGAGTGTAGGCCACTTCTGTCACCTGTCCCTTCCACATTCCTTACTCGACGTGGGTTTGCGGTCGGGACAGTCCCTCGGGAACGGAGAGGCAGATGCAGGAAGGATGGGATGTGGGAGAGGGCGGCTGCTGGCGAGGACTCAGCCCGGAGTAGGAGGGCGTCTGGGGACAGAGACCCCTCCGCAGCTCTGCGCCCAGGTAGCCCTGCAGGGGCCTGGGGAACCTCGGGGGTGCACAGCTACCGTTTGAACCGCCGCGCTGGGGCCCGAGTGCGTTCTCGGGACCCCTCGGGGATGGCCTGAGAGGCGCTGCTCTCGGGAGCGAGAATTGCCTAACGGCCCTGGGAGCGCCACGCCACGCCACGCCGCGCGGAAGTTCCCGGCCCCTGGCCCCACGCTTCCCACTCCCAAGCCAGCTTCAGCCTCTCCTCCAGAGCTTGGCTGCAGTCAGAAGCCTCTGGCGCTAGTTGAGGTCAATGGCAGCCCTGATTTAATTATTAAAAGATGACTTCGAGCCGGGTTCATGGGTGCCTGGTCTCTGATTGGTGGGAATCAGATGAAAAATGAAAATGTCATTGCCTTTTTAAAAGAGAAGACGTGGGCTGAATTCTTGGGGTTTTGTCAGTAGGCAACCATTTGGGTTTTTTATTATTTACGAGATATCCAAGGATGCTTTTTGATTTTTTTGCTTTCCCATCTGAGTGTTCAGAAGCATATCGGCATTTGAAAGCTCTGTAGAATGATGGAGTTTGTTTTCATTTCTGTACTAATTTATTTTTCAAGGGATAGCAATTATATGTTGGGTCAGGTTTAATGAAGAAAATGAACAAGAAGCTGGGTTAGAAAGTAATGTCTGTGTGGTGGTGGGGAGAGGACTCTTAGGAGGAAACATCTCAGCCGATTTCTAAAATGGGGGAGTGGGAAGGATGTATGTAGAGTGTTCAGGCAGAGGGAACAAGATATGCTGAGTGCTTGCTGTGCTGGGATATTAGTGTGGCTAGCGTATCAGGAAACAGAGCAAAGGAAGAATGGCAGCCGTTGAAACTGGAGGCTAATTAAGGTCTTGAACTCTCAGTGTCTTGCAGACCATAGAAGGAGTTTGAACTTTCTTCCAAGTAGTAGGGAAATTGGAGTTTTAAGCTGGAAAGTAACATGATTTACCAAGGAAATGGCAGGGGAAACTCTCTATTCCAGTGGCTACTGCCACTGCTGAAAAGTCAACGTTACAGCAATGGCGACCAGTTTTAAGGTCCTTATGAGGTATTCTTCTTCAAGGGGATCAGCCAAATACATAGAAGCAGGAATGTCAATTACTTTAGACTCCCTTTTGTCATGGATCAACCAATAGTTTGCTTCCCTACAATAGTTCCTCATTCTGGAATTGGATTTGGTTTTGCTGCAGGCACTATTCTCTATTAATTATAGACTTATTATACTATTCTGGTGATGGTTAATACTAAAAGCCCAGATTTCAACCACTATGCAATATATCCATGCATCAAAACTGCACTTGTACTTCTAAATTTATACAAAATAGTAATAATAGCTCTATCACATTATCCCGTAGACCCATTCCTCTAACCAAAGGCCGTAGGCTTTTATTTTGGGAGAACTACTTTTCCTCTCTGCCTATCCCCAGTCTAATGAGAGACCAAATGGGAGCTGCAATAGCCATGGTGATTGACAGAGGTAGTTTTTGGCCTAAGCTAGCCAGCTATATAGTACCTGTGCTATAATTGATTTATTACCTCTCACTTTCAAATTCACTTTTCATGCTTTCTCTCTATAGATGGATCTGACCACTTAAAATAGTTTTCTTCTTCTCTTAGCATTCTCTATGGACAAAACTTACCATTGTGTGTGTACCTATCACAGTGGTAAGTTCTGTCCATAGAGAATGCTAGGGAGGCATTGAAATAGAAAAGTGTTTACTTTCTGGTTCTGGTGTGTTTCCCTGATAGGCTCCTGCAGCATGGAAGGCCTCTCTAGAATCCATCTTCTGCAGCACAGGTGGCTATCCTAGCCCTACTCAGAGGCCAGAAGGCCAGTAGGAAAGGAAACTCCTCCAGGTGGGCATCATTTAAACAGTACATTTGTTTACCCAGCATGTTTGGAGAGAGAGATGACCAGAATGGGCAGTTGCTATTGACTTGTATAGATAGTGACTTGGAAAGAATGAGATTGAAAAATAGGCAACAAGGAAGTGTGGGAAAGAGATATATGGAAACACTTATCTGAATGTATACAAACTATGAAGTGTATCGGCTACATTAAATACATCCATTACTAAGGAGACTCCTAATAATCAGCTGGACATAATGGCACACTCTGTGGATATCAGTCAGCATCTTTCCCAGCAAGCCAGTGCTTGCTCAGAGGTCTTATAAACAAAGTGGCCATAGTGGCAGGGATGGACACTATGCATGTGCTCAACAACCTGGAATTCCCCTTTCCAAAGTTTACCCTGCCAACACTACTGCCAACTAGTTAATATTTCAAGAGGAGAGAACAACACTGAGTACCTGATAATGGCACCATTCCCAGGGGTAATGAACCAGCCATCTGGTGGCAGGTTGATTACGTTGGACTTGTTCCATCATGGAGCAAAGATTCATCTTAATTGGAATAATTACCTATTTTGGAAATGGATTTGCCTTTACTGCTTATAATGTTTCTGCCAGCACCACTATCTGTGAACTCAAAAAATGCCCTGTCTACCATCAGTGCACTCTACTCAACATTGCATTTGATCAGGGAACTCATTTCATAGCAAAGGAGGTGCAGCAATGGACCATGCCAATAGTATTAATGAGGGTTATCACATATACTATCACTTGGAAGCAGCTGGCATAACTGAAGGGTGAAATGGCTCACTGAAGACTCAATTATGATCTCAGCTGGAAGACAATACCCTAGTAAATGGATTCTGTCTTATATGTTTTGAGTCAGAGGCCATTATATTTTGCTGTTTTTCTCATAGCCAAGATACATTTGAATCTAGTTATGGCAGTGAGAGTAGCTCTTCTAGTAATACCCTCTACTCTCAGAATTTTTCCTCCCTTACTTGGAAACTCTGTCTTCTGCTGGTTTAGGGACCTCAGCCTTCAAGAAGGGGTGCTTCCATCAGGAGATGCAACAGTAATTTTGCCATGATACACAGTGAGATTACCACTTGGCCATTTCCTTATACCACTGAGGCAAAAGGCAAAAACAGGAGGTAATCTACTGGCTGGAGTGATGGATCCTGATGACTGAGAGGATATTGGTTTGTTTCTAGACAATGGGGGCAAGGAGTATGCTCTAGAATCCAGGGGATCCTCTAAGGATCCTCTCAGTACTTCAATGTTAAGGTAAATGAAAAGCAACAGCAACTGAAAATAAAAGGTAGAGTGTTGGAGGACTTAGACCTTATGGAAATAAAGGTTTGGATCACTTCACCAAGAATCCTGACCAGCTGAGTTTCTGGCTGAGGGTAGAGGAAATACAGAATGGGTAGAGGTGGGGGGAAAGCTACAGATATCAATTATAGCTTGCAGACAATTATAGAAATGAGGACTGCAGTAACTTTGCATATTTCTATTGGCTTGTCGTATGTGTGTGTTGATTTGTATTTACTCACCATTTTCTTTTCACTCCTTCCCCATTTGAATTTTTTATTCAAACTCTTGGCACCCAGGCTATTTTCCTAGGGCTGCTGCAATAGGGTTACCACAAACTTGGTAGCTTAAAACAGAAATATATTTTCTTACAGTTCTAGAGGCTAGACATCTGAAATCAAGATGTTAGCAGGGTTGGTTTCTTTTGGAAGCTCCGAGGGCCTTTTTCCTAGTTCCTGGTGGCTGCCTGGCAACCTTTGGTATCCTTCTTGGCATTATCATGCATTACTCTGATCTCTGCCTCCATTTTCACTTGAATGTCTCTGTGTTTCATAGTCCTCTCTTCTTTATTTAATAAAGACCCCAGTCTTCGGATTCAGAACCCACTCTAAATCCAGGACGATCTTGCGTTTTGTTTGTTTTTGTTTTTTTTTAAGACAATGTCTGTCGCCCAGGCTGGAGTGCAGTGGTGCAATCTCAGCTCACTGCAACCTCCGCCTCCAGTGCTCAAGCTACCTTTACACCTCAGCCTCCAGAGTAGCCGGGACCACAGGTGCACACCACCATGCCTGGCTAATTTTTGTATTTTTTGTAGAGATGGAAGTCTCACTATATTGCCCAGGCTGGTCTCGAACTAGTGAGGTCAAGTGATCCACCTGCCGCCTCAGCCTCCCAAACTTCTGGGATTACAGGCATGAGCCACTGTACCTAGCTGATCTCAAGATTTAATAGCATCTGCCAAGACTGTTTCCAAACAAAGTTCCAGTCACAGGTATTGGGGTTTAAGACCTGGATCTTTTTGAGGCCACAATGCAACTTTCTACAGAAGTTAACCTCACAATTTGTCTTTAGGTAACAATATTTGGTGGTACTGAGTATGAGGATTAATTCATATAGCCAGTGATGGATACAATTACTCCCAGGACTCTCTCTCCTCATTTTGGGGAAAGCATAAACTTCACTTGTAAGAAGATAGCTGTACCTTATTATATAGAAAGATAGCATTGTTTATTGCAGAAAGGTGCATGCGGAAGCTGAATAGTCAGGCGGGTTTCTAAAGTGCATGCTGCAATGTGAGCAGCTTCTCTGGCTTCTGACTCTTGCAACACATGCAGCTCCTCCAGTGCTCAACTCCTGCAGCAATACCCCCACCTCTGCCCCGTTAGGTGCCTCCAGTAAACTGCTTTCCCCAGCACCTAGAGGATGGATTTCTGGTCTGTGAAGCATCGTAGATTCCAAGGCATTCATTCAGTGAGCCCTGGCCATGCCCTCTCCAATAAGGGCTAGAGCGCAGGCATGAGGGTGGCGTGGGTGGGGATGACACGAAGGGAGCTCTTCTTCCCTTCCCTGAGATGGTGCCTCATCTCAGCCCTAGGAGTAGCACCTGCACCTTATACATACTATTTATACATTTAGAGTTTTCTTGCCTTCTTCCTAGATATTTGCTCAATACTCCAGTCCCTTGCTATAGTTCAAATTCTTTATATTATTGTCTCTATTCAAATTACTGTATGGTTTATCTCCCCCGATTGGACTCATTATCCCACCTTCCTGGCCACTGTGATTGGTGGGAAGAAGGCATATGACCAAGCCAGTCTAAATAGTATTCTACCAGGATTTATTGAAGTGCAGCCAGGAAAAAAAGCAACTTCCTTTTCTGGTAGCAAAACTGGCAGGATGTGAACTAAAAGCAACAGGCTGAGATATCTTCTCTGAATATGAGGATAATATGCACTAGCAGATAACAAAGCTGACATGCATAGAGGAGCAGAGACAAAAGGTGGAGAGAAAAGAAAAATAAGTGTAATATTACTTGCACCAAGCTTGTCCAGCTCTAGGCCTGTAGTTCAGATGTGGCCCAGGAGAGCTTTGAATGTGGCCCAACAATAATTTGTAAACTTTCTTAAAACACTTGTGAGACTTTTTTGTGATTTTTTTTTTTTAAAGCTCATTGGCTATCATTAGTGGTAGTGTTTTTTATGTGTGGCCCAAAACAGTTCTTCCAATGTGGCCTAGGGAAGCCAAAAGATTGAACACCTCCTGACTTACATGAAAAGGTCAGTAGTATAAAGATACCAATTCTCCTCAAATGTAGCTACAAATCTAGTGTTACCCCAATCCATAGCCAATGATAATTTTTATAAAATTAATCAGATTCTAAATTTCATCTGGAAAAGAAAATGCAAAAGCACAACAGAAAATTTTGCAAAAAAAAAATACATTAAGACTGCCAGGGACCAGGCACAGTGGCTCGTGCCTGTAATCCCAGCACTTTGGGAGGTCAAAATGGTAGAATCACTTGAGGCCAGGTATTTGAGACCAGCCTGGGCAACTCAGCAAGGCCTCATTTCTATGAAATATGAGTGGTCCTAACTTGGAAGACTGGGGCAGGAAGAGTCCTTGAGCGCAGGAATTGAAGGCAGCAGTTAACTCTGTTCATGCCACTGCACTGCAGCCTGGGTGACAGAGTAAGACCTTGTCTCAAAAAAAAAAAACTTTTTTTTAAACCTGCTAGCCAGGTGTGGTGGTTCATCCCTACAATCCCAGCACTTTGGGAGGTTGAAGTGGATGGATCACTTGAGCCCAGAAGTTTGAGACCAGTCTGGAAACATGGAAAAACCCCATCTCTACAAAAAATACAAAAATTAGCTGGGCATGATGGTATGCATCTGTAATCCTAGCTACTGGGGAGGCTGAGGTGGGAAGAGCGATTGAACCCGGGAGGTTGAGGCTGCAGTGAGCCATGATGGTGCCACTGCACTCCAGCTTGCATGAGACCTCATCAAAAAAAAAAAAAAAGGAAAAGAAAAAACCTACTAGATACAAAAACACACTGAAAAGCAATAATAATTAATATAGTATAGTATTGGGACAGGGATGGACAAAAATGTGGTGGAAAATTGAAAGTACAGATCCATGTATTTAAAGAATCTAGTAAATAATGAAGGTGGCATTTCAACTCTGTTGGAAAATGATAAACTATTAGTAAATGTTATTATGTCAATTGGCTGTTTTTGAAAATATATATGATCAGATCTGTATTTCATAATAAAAATAAATTCCACATGGTTTCCCACTGTCTCTGCTCTTAGGCTTCTCTTGGAGGTGTTTCTAATGAGATTTGTCAAATGCATATGTTTCAAAGATCCTCAGCTCTGTTAGGTTTTATTGTCAAATCTGGATCCAGTATCTATATAGTTTATTTATAAATGATTATACAGAAATACATTTTCTTTGTAGAAATTCAGTACACACACACACACACACACACACACACACACACACGAGTCTCCTTTAATCCTACTCCTGCCATTCCACTTTCCTCCTCAGAATTAACACTTGATATGACATCTACTTTAAGTAATTCAGAAATTATCCATTGCGCCGGTCTTCTGGTTTTTAGTGCTGCTATGAATTAATTTTTATGTTCCTATTTCTTCCATTAATTTAATTAAGTTTTGAAAGAGTATGAAAAAAATATGTATTTAGTTTTGAAAGTAAATATGGAGTTTCGAAAGAATATGGAGATAAATATGTATTTTTTAAATTGGTAAATAATAAATGTACATGTCATGGAGTTCTTGGTGATGTTTTGATACACATAATGCATACTAATTAAATCAGGGCACTTAGCAAAGCTATCATTTCTCATTTAAGTAACCTTGAAACAAAAGATCAGCTGGTCATTTCAAAAATTATTCATTTTATAGCTAATATAAAACTAAAATAGGCCTGTCTATTCTAAAAATACAAAAAATTAGCTGGGTGTGGTGGCATGTGCCTGTAATCCCAGCTATTTGGGAGGCTGAGGCAGGAGAATCACTTGAACCCTGGAGGTGGAGATTGCAGTGAGCCGAGATCATGCCACTGCACTCCATCCTGGGCAACAAAGGCGAAATTCTGTCTCAAAAAAGAGAGAAAAGTAAAGAAAATGCATTCCAGCTGGGTGCAGTGGTTCATGCCTGTAAAAAGCATAAGAAACTGTAAGAAAGTAGAAAAAATTATTGATGAAGATAAAGACAGAAACTCATGACATAGAAAAACAGAAAACAGAGAGGAGTCTATTGATTTAAGAAAAAAAAACATAAAATAACAATTGCGTGAGTCTGACCAAGAAAAATGAGATAAATCCCAAATAAAAACAATTAAGAATGAAAAAGGGAGTCCTAACTTCAGATACAGTGAAGCCTAAAATGATAAAATGGAGAACACTGTGAACAACTTTGTGCCAGTAAATTTGAACATTTTAAAGAAATGGATAACTTTTTTAGGAAAAAAAAGCTTAGCAAAAGTAACTCAGGAAGAAAGAAATGAACCTCTGGATTTTGGTAATTGACCAAACATCCTGAAGAAAACTACTGAAAATGCTGGGGGCTAGGGGAATCTGAAAGCCTTTTTTAAAAGCAACTACTGAACAGAGAATAAAAAATACAAGACCAAAATTAAGAACAAAGAAGAACCAAGAGAGCTAAATGAGCAGTAGAAGGTGTTTATGCTTTGTGGGGGTTATGATAACTTGAACTTTCATTTTGATGTCCCCACTGAGTGAAAGGTATGGCAGTTGCCCAGGAATTGCACCAAGTGGGAAGTTGAACAGGAAGAAGGTCCTCCTGACAGTGAGGTGGGACATGAAAGAGCTGTGTCCTGAGGGCATGAATATAGCTGAAATAAACAAATCCTCTTGTGGTTATTTCTATCATGGTAGTGGTCCAAGCACTTTCAAACTCTGAACTTAAGACTAAGGTGATCTTAGACTGATGGTATCCTTAGGTGCCTAGCAGAAACAAAGAGATATCTCTATAGGAAGGTAGATTCCTGTTAGGCTAGGATCATTCTTACATCTTAAAGTACTATTATCAGAACATGTGTAGTCAAGTTTAAACAGGCACACGAGAAAAGAAGACAATGTAAGCAAGAACAAACAGAAATAACAAAGGTCATAGAACCACAAATACTTAAAATTTGGATTTAGCAGGTTATAAAATAAAACAACTAT
The DNA here is from genome assembly GCA_031835075.1 of Saguinus oedipus. Taxonomy (NCBI): domain Eukaryota; kingdom Metazoa; phylum Chordata; class Mammalia; order Primates; family Cebidae; genus Saguinus; species Saguinus oedipus. Next base: position 143,234,037 of record CM063172.1, on the reverse strand, counting down.
GATTATTAGTTAATAAAATAAGACAAATTTGAAATATCTTTACAAAAAATTACATTGCAGCTATTTTAAAAAACCCCAAAGAATAAAATAAATTTATATGGTTCAGAAATTCTTCACTGTTTTAGTCTTCTAGTGGCACTCCATACTGGTTTTTAGTGCTGCTATGAATTAATTTTCTTTTCTTTGAGATGGAGCCTTACTCTGTCACCTAGGCTGGAGTGCAATGGCACAGTCTCAGCTCACTGCAACCTCTGCCTCCTGGGTTCAAGTGATTCTCCTGCCTCAGCTTTCTGAATAGCTGGGATTATAGTCATGTGCCACCACACCTGGCTAAATTATTATTATTATTATTATTATTTTGGTGCTTCTAGTAGAGATGGGGTTTCACCATATTGGCCAGGCTGGTCTTGAACTCCTGACCTCAGGTTATCCACCCACCTCAGCCTCCCAGAGTGCTGGGATTACAGGTGTAAGCAACCTTGACTGGCCTGAATTAATTTTTGTGTTTTTTTTTTTACATAAATTTTATTTTTACATTTCTTCAATTTAATTGCATTTTGGAAGGGCAAGGAGGTAAATTTGCATTTTTAGGTCACCTTGAAAGCCAGTTGATGACTTTAATAACGGACTAAATACAGCTGAAAAGAGAATTGGTAAACTAGGAGTTAGGTCAGAAAGACAATTTTGAAGTGAAACAGAGAGACAAAAAGAAAATACAGAATAAGAAGAGAAATAAACAACAGAGGAGAATGGATTAATATACGTTTCGTCAGAATCTAGGAAGGAGAGGAGAGAGAAATGGGGCAGAGGTAATATCTGAAGAGATAACAGCTGAAAATTTTCCAGAGGTGATGAAAGACACTAATGTACAGACTAAAACAACCCAATGAATCTTGAGCAAAATAAGAAGAAACCTGTATCTAAAATTGCCAAAACAAAATAGTGGAAGAACAAAGCTAAAAAGAAGAAAAAGAAAAAGACATGAAAATAGGGAAAGCAATCAGAGAAAAGTGACGGTTGCTTTCAAAGGAGTAAATGTGAAACTGACACATGATGCTCAGCAGCAGCAAGGGTCATCAGAAGACAATGGAAGGAGATCCTCCACTTACTGAGAGAAAATTATTATCTAGTTCTATGTCTAGTGAAAAAATATTTCAATAGCGAAACTGAAATAAAGACATTTTCAGGCTAATGAAGACTGAGGAGTTTTTCCTAAGCAGAATCATAGTAAAGAAAGTTACAAAAAAAAAGTGCTTTAGGCAGATTTTTTTAAAGAGTAAGATATAAAAGGAATAAAAAGCAAAGAACGTGGTGAATAAGTAAGTAGGTTTAATATACACTTAAAGAGCAAAAGAGCAAACAATAATATAGCATTTAAAAATAGAAAAAAATGTATTTAAAAGGGTCATATATGTTGAAGAGGGTCAAATGGAATCAGATATCCTAAACAGCTTGTATGAAGGGTAAAAGTTAAATATGCACATTGTAATTTCTAGGAGAATTACTAAAAGAATGGAAACAAATTACACAATCTCAGCAGTAAAGGGAAAAAATTTGATAAGAAACAATTTGTTGAAAGAAGCGGGAAGAAAGAAAAATACATACTGAATAGGTAGAACAGATAGCACACCATAGGACGGTAAATTGAAACCCAAATATGTAGACAATTGCATTAAATGTATGTGGACCAAATGCTCCAGTTTAAAGTCAAGTTTATCAAATCTAATTAAGAAAAACAAAACAGCCTAGGTGCAGTTGTTCATGCCTGTAATCCCAGCACTTTTGGATGTTGACGTAGGTGGATCACTTGAGGTCAGTAGTTGAAGACTAGCTTGGCCAACATGGTGAAACCCCATATCTACTAGAAATATAAAAATTAGATGGCATGATGGCACATGTTTGTAATCCCAGCTACTTGGGAGGCTGAGGCAGGAGAATCACTTGAACCTGGGAGGTAGAGGTTGCAGTGAGCCCAGATTGTGCCACCGCACTCCAGCTTGGGTGACAGAGTGAGATTCCATTTCAAAAAACAAAAACAAAAACAAAATCTATATGCAGCTTGCAAGAGAGACACATCCAGGGCATTTTGGGATCATGGTGGATGGGAGGCAGGACTAGATTGCAGCTCTGGTCAGAGCAGCATGCAGAGGCTTGAATTATGAATTTTATCTCCAGATCAATTGCAAGAACAAACTAGCAATCTTGAGTGGACCCACAGACCCCCTGAAGGAAGAAGACTGCTCCTGCAGGACTCAGGAGACACCTTAAATACTATGAGTGCTTCAACTGCAGAAGTGGGAAAAAGAGACCCTCCTCTCCTGAACACATACACCCACTGAAGAAGCTGAAGATCTGTTTTCAGAAGTTTCCAACTTTACCTGGAGCTGAGTCAAGTTATAGAGCTGAGCCAAGTGAAATACAGTGGTAGAGGAAGCAGAAGAAAGGCACTGGGAGGTCGCTGGGTCACCAAGCAGCCCATTTCTGCCTGGCACTACAGGGATCCATCAGGAGGGTGGCAGAGGAGCAGGGGGTAAAACTCTAGAGGGAAAAGGAATTCCCTAGCTGAACTTTTTAACAATTTTAACGGGGGTGAGAAGCCTACTGGCCAGAACTCTAGGGAGGGCACGAATCCGGCTTGCAGACTTCACAGGTCGGGGAAGAATTAAAGCCCTTTTCTTTTGCAGGTGGGAGGCAGAAAGCCTTGGGCAAGTTTTCAAGCCCATCTTGCCCTCCACCTGAAAACAGTCTTGGGGCTTTGTTGCAGGGGGCACAGTGGAAGTGAGACCAGCCCTTTGATTTGCTTGGGAGCTGGATAAGGCCTGTGGCTGCCAGCTTTCTTCCACTTCCCTGACAACCTGCATGACTCAGCAAAGGCAGCCATAATCCTCCTAGGTACACAACTCCATTGACATGGCAATCTCACTCTCAACCCCCACAGCAGCCACAGCACTACCTGCCCAAGGAGAATCTGAGCTCAGACATGCCTAGTCCCACCCCTACCTGATGGTCCTTCCCGATCCAGCCTGGTAATGGAAGACAAAGAGCATATAATCTTGGGAGTTCTAGGGCCCCATCCACCACCAGTTCTGCTCCACGTTACTACAGTTGATGCTCTCTGGAAAGTGCCACCTCCTGGGAAGAGGCCAACCAGCACAAGAATAGAGCATTAAATCACCAAAGCTAAGAACCCTCACAGAGTCCATTGTACCCTCCACAACCTCCACTGGAACAGGCACTGGTATCCATGACTGAGGACCCATAGATGGCTCACAACACAGAACTCTGTGCAGACAACCCCCAGTACCAGCCTGGAACTAGGTAGACTCATTGGGTAGTTAGACCCAGAAGAGAGACAGCAATCGCTGCACTTTGGCTCACAGAAAGCCACATCCACAGGAATAGGGGGAGAGTACTACATTAAGGGAACACTCTGTGGGACAAAAAATCTAAACAACAACCTTCAGCCCTAGACTTTCCCCTCTGACAGAGCCTACCTAAATGAGAAGGAACCAGAAAACAAACCCTGGTAATATGACAAAATAAGGCTCATCAACATCCTCTAAAAATCACACTAGTTCACAGCAGTGGATCCAAACCAAGAAGAAATGCCTGATTTACCTGAAAAAGAATTCAGCAAGTTAGTTATTAAGCTAATTAGAGAGAGATCAGAGAAAGGCAAAGCCCAATGCAAGGAAATCTAAAATATGATACAAGAAGTGAAGGGGGATATATTCAAAGAAATAGATAGCTTAAAGAAAAAACCATCAAAAATTCGGCAAACTTTGGACACACTTTTAGAAATGTGAAATGCTCTGGAAAGTCTCAGCAATAGAATTGAACAAATAGAAGAAAGAAATTCAGAGCTCAAATACGAGGTCTTTGAATTAACCCAATCCAATAAAGGCAAAGAAAAAAGAATAAGAAAATATGAACAAAGCCTCCAATAAGTCTGGGATTGTGTTAAATGATTGAACCTAAGAATAATCCATGTTCCTGAGGAAGAAGACAATTCTAAAAGCTTGGAAAATATATGTGGGGGAATAATTGAGGAAAAATTCCCCAGTCTTGCTAGAAACCTCAACATGCAAATACAAGAAGTACAAAGAACACCTGGGAAATTCATCACAAAAAGATCATTGCCTAGGCACACTGTTGTCAGGTTATCCAAAGTTAAGGTGAAGAAAAGAATCTTAAGAGCTGTGTGACAGAAGCACCAACCAGGTAACCTATAAAGGAAAACCTATCAGTTTAACAGCAGAATTCTCAGAATATACCCTACAAGCTAGAATGGATTGGGGCCCTATCTTCAGCCTCCTCAAATGAAACAATTATCAGCCAAGAATTTTGTATCCAGTGAAACTAAGCATCATATATGAAGGAAAGATGCAGTTGTTTTCAACAAACAAATGCTGAGAGAATCTGCCATTACCAAGCCACCACTATAAGAACTACTAAAAGAAGCTCTAAATCTTGAAACAAATCCTGGAAACACATCAAAACAGAACCTCTTTAAAACATAAATCACACAGATTCTATAAAACAAAAATACAATTTAAAAAGCAAAAACAGGCTGGGCACGGTGGCTCATGCCTATAATCCCAGTGTTTTGGGAGGCTGAAGTGGGCAGATTACAAGGTCAGGAGAATGAGACCATCCTGGCTAACACAGTAAAACCCCATCTCTACTAAAGATACAAAAAATTAGCCGGGTGTGGTGGTAAGTGCCTGTAGTCCCAGCTACTTGGAAGGCTGAGGTAGGAGAATTGCTTGAATCTGGGAGGCAGAGGTTGCAGTGAACAGAGATTGCGCCAGTGCACTCCAGCCTGGGCTACAGAGCAAGACTCTGTTTAAAAAAAAAAAAAGCAAAAACAAACAAAAAACCCCAAAGTACACAGACAACAAAGAGCATGATGAATGCAACAGTACCTCACATTTCAATACCAACATTGACCGTAAATTGCCTAAATGCTCCACTTAAAAGATGCAGAACCGCAGAATGGATAAGAGCTTACCAACTAGTTATCTGCTGCTTTCAGGAGACTCACCTGACTGTAAGGGCTCGCAAAAACTTAAAGTAAAGGAGTGAAAAAGAGCATTTCATGCAAATGGACACCAAAAGTGAGCAGGGATAGCTATTCTTATATCAGACAAAACAAACTTTAAAGCAACAGCAGTTAAAAGAGAAAAAGAGGGACATTATATAATAGTAAAAGGCCTTGGCCAGCAGGAAAATGTCACAATCCTAAACATATATGCACCTAACACTGGAGCTCCCAAATTTATAAAACAATTACTAATAGACCTAAGAAATGAGATAAAACACAATAATAGTGGGATACTTTAATACTCTTCTGACAGCACTGGATAGGCCATCAAGACAGAAAGTCAACAAAGAAACAATGGGTTTAGGCTAGGTGCAGTGGCTCATGCCTGTAAACCCAGAACTTTGGGAAGCCAAGGTGAGCGAATCGTGAGGTCAGGAGATCGAGACCATCCTGGCTAACATGGTGAAACCCCGTCTCTACTAGAAATACAAAAAATTAGCTGGGCGTGGTGGCACACACCTGTAGTGCCAGCTACTCAGGAGGCTGGGGCAGGAGAATCACTTGAATGCAGGAGGCAGAGGTTGCAGTGAGCCAAGATCACGCCACTGCACTCCAGCCTGGATGACAGAGCAAGACTCCATCTCAAAAACAAACAAACAAACCAAAAAAGAAAGAAACAATTGACTTAAACTCTACCTTGCAACAAATGGACTTAACAGATATATACAGAACATTTCATCCAACAATCACAGAATATAGATTGTATTCAAGGGTGTATGGAACTTTCTCCAAGATAGATCATGTGATAGGCCATAAAACAAGCCTCAATAAATTTAAGAAAATTGAAATTATATCAAGCACTCTCTCAGACCAGTGGAATAAAACTGTAAATCAATTCCAAAAGGAACCTTCAAAGCCATGCACATACATGGAAATTAAATAATGTGCTCCTGAATGAGCATTGAGTCAAAAATGAAATCAAGATGGAAATTTAAAAATTCTTGGACTGAATGACAATAATGACACAACATATGAAAAGCTCTAGGATGCAGCTAAGGCATTGCTAAGAGGAAAGTTCATAGCCCTAAAATCCCTACATCAAAAGTCTGAAAGAACACAAATGGGCAATCTAAGATTACACCTCTAGGAACTAGAGAAATAAGAACAAACCAAATCCAAACCCAGCAGAAGAAAGGAAATAACCAAGATCAGAGCAGAACTAAATGAAATTGAAACAACAACAACAAAAACAACAAAATACAAAAGATAAATGAAACAAAAAGCTGGTTCTTTGAAAATATAAATAATATTGATAGACCATTAGCAAGATTAAACAAGAAAAGAAGAGAGAAAATCCCAATAACCTCACTAAGAAATGAAACAGTAGATATTACAACTGACACCCACTGAAATACCAAAGATTATTCAAGGCTACTATGAACACCTTTACACACATAAACTAGAAAACCTAGAAGAGATGAATAAATTCCTGGACAATTACAACCCTCCTAGATAACTCAGGAAGGAGTCGATACCCTGAACAGACCAAAAAACAGCAGCAAGATTGAAATGGTAATTTAAAAATGGTAAACAAAAAAAAAAAAAAGTCCAGAACCAGATGGATTTATAGCAGAATTCTACCAGACATTCAAAGAATTGGTACCAATCCTTTTGACACTATTCCACAAGATAGAGAAAGAAGGAACCCTCCTTAATTTATTCTATGAAGCTGGCATCACCCTAATACCAAAGCCAGGAAAGAAAACTACAGACCAACATCCTTCATGAACATAGATGCTAAAATCCTTGGCAAAATACTAGCTAACAGAATCCAACAACATATCAAAAAGATAATCCACCATGACCACGTGGGTATTATATCAAGGATGCAGGGATGGTTTAACATACGCAAGTCAATAGATGTGATATACCACATAAATAGAATTAAAATAAAAAATCACATGATTATTTCAATAGATGCAGAAAAAACATTTGACCAAATTAAGTATTCCTTTATGATTAAAACCTCAGCAAAATCGGCATACAAGAGACATACCTTAATGAAATAGAAGCCATCTATGACAAACCCACAGCCAACATAATACTGAATAAGCAAAAGTTGAAAGCATTCCCTCTCAGAAAAGGAACAAGACAAGGATGCTCACTCTCACCACTCCTCTTCAACATAGTACAGGAAGTCCTAGCCAGAGCAATTAAGCAAGAGAAAGAAACAAAGGGCATCCAAACTGGAAAAGAGGAAGTCAAACTGTCCCTGTTTGCTGACAATATGATTGTTCACCTTGAAAACCCTAAAGACTCCTCCAGAAAGCTCCTAGAACTGATAAAAGAATTCAGCAAAATTTCTAGATACGAGATTAATGTACACAAATCAGTTGTTCTTTTATACACCAATAGCGACCAAGCAGAGAATCAAATCAAGAACTCAACGCCTTTTGCAATAGCTGCAAAGAAAACACACACACACGCAAAAACAAACCAAAGAAACCACTTAGGAATATACCTAACAAAGGAGTCGAAGGACCTCTATAAGGAAAACTACAAAACACTGCTGAAAGAAATCATAGATGACACAAACAAATGGAAACACAACTCATGCTCATGGATGAGTAGAATCAATGTTGTGAATGTGACCATACTGCCAAAAGCAATCTACCAATTCAACGCAATCCCTATCAAAATACCACCATCATTCTTCACAGAGTTAGAAAAAAAAAAATTCTAAAATTCATATGGAGCCAAAAAAGAGCCCGCATAGTCAAAGCAAGACTAAGCAAAAAGAACAAATCTGGAGGCATCACACTACCTGATTTCAAACTATAGTATAAGGCCATAGTCATCAAAACAGCGTGGGACTGGCATAAAAATATCACATAGACCAATGAAACAGAATAGCGAACACAGAAATAAACCCAAATACTTACAGCCAAATGATCTTCAACAAAGCAAACAGAAACATAAAGTGGGAAAAAGACACGCTTTTCAACAAATGGTGCTGGGATAATTGGCAAGTCACATGTAGGAGAATGAAACTGGATTGTCATCTCTCACCTTATACAAAAATCGACTCAAGATGGATTAAGGACTTAAACCTAAGACGTGAAACTATAAAAATTCTAGAGGATAACATTGGAAAAACTCTTCTGGATATTGGCTTAGGCAAAGATTTCATGAACAAGAACCCAAAAGCAAATGCAATAAAAACTAAGATAAATAGCTGGGAACTAATTAAACTAAAGAGCTTTTGTACAGCAAAAGGAACAGTCAGCAGAGTAAACAGACAACCCGCAGACTGGGAGAAAATCTTCACAGTATTTATATCTGACAAAGGACTAATATCTAGAGACTACAACAAACTCAAACAAATCAACAAGAAAAAACAATCTCATCAAAAAGTGGGCTAAGGACATGAATAGGCAATTCTCAAAAGAAGACATACAAATGGTCAACAAACATGAAAAAAATGCTCATCATCACCAATGATCAGTGAAGTGCAAATCAAAACCATAATGTGATACCACCTTACTCCTGCAAGAATGGCCATAATACAAAAATCAAAAAACGGTAGATGCTGGGGTGGATACAGCGATCAGGGAACACTTCTGCACTGCTGATGAGAATGTAAACTAGTACAGCTGCTGCGGAAAACAATGTGGAGATTCCCTAAAGAACTAAAAGTAGAACTACATTTAATCTAGCAATCCCACTACTGGGTATATACCCAGAGGAAAAGAAGTCATTATTCAAAAAAGATACTTGCCCATGCATGTTTATAGCAGCACAATTCACAACTGCAAAATTGTGAAACCAACCCAAATGCCCATCAGAAACTGTGATATATATAGATATATAATTGAGTACTACTTAGCCATAAAAAAGAATGAATTAACAGCATTTGCAGTGACCTGGCTGAAACTGGAGACTATTATTCTAGGTGAAGTAACTCAAGAATGGAAAACCAAACATCATATGTTCTCATTGACATGTGGGAGCTAAGTTATGAGGATGCAAAGGCAAAAGAATGATACAAGGGACTTTGGGGACTTGGGGGGAAGAGTGGGAGGGGAATGAGGGTAAAAGACTACAAATATGGTGCAGTATACACTGCTAGGGTGATGGGTGCACCAAAATCTCACAAAATCACCACTAAAGAACTTACTCATGTAACCAAATGCCGCCTCTACCCTAATGACTTATGGAAAAAAATGCAAAAATATAAAAAAGAGGCACATCTAAAATATAAAGACATAAAATGATTGAAGAAAAGTAAACAATATGACATGCAAATACTAACCAAAAGAAAAGTTAACGTCCCTAGACAAGATAGCTTTTAAAAGCAAAAACATCACCAAAAATGATGAAGATCACTTCATAATGGTAAATGATCAGTTCACCGAGAACATTTAACAATTTTAGATTTGTATGTACCTATCAATATAGCCTCAAAAAGTATAAAGCAAAAATGAGAAAATTAAACCCCATAATACTAATGGGGATGTTTACTAACCTCTCTTGGAGCTTGATTAAACAAGCATTTAAAACAAATCAATAAATGAAAGATTCACATAGTGCAAAGAAAATTTCAACCTCTCTCTCTCTCTCTCTCTCTCTCTCTCTCTCTCTCACACACACACACACACACACACACACACACACATTTGGAAATAAGCCATTTAATATTTTTGGAACACATATAGAACATACACAACAACATTGGGCCATGAAGCCAATCTCAAGAAATATGAATGTATTGAAACCATACAAACATGTTACCTGAACACAATCCAATTAAGTTGTAACCCAATAACATAAATATAATATGAAAATTTTTATATAGTTGAAAAATTAAAATTTTCCCTTGAAATAGTTCATAGAGCAATAAGGGAATTATAACAGAAGTTTGAAAATATTTTAAACTGAATGTCATTAAATATGTTATTGGTAAACTTTTGTGATCCAACTCAAGCAGTAGCACTTAAAAGAAAACTTAGTCTTACATGCATGTATGTTAGTAAAGAAGGAAGGCTGACATTAATTAATCATCAACAAGAAGTTAAAATAAGCTCATACAATTTAAAGAGAAAGAATATTATCTATTGGAGCATAAGTCAATAAAATAAAATGATTATAAATAGGGAAAACTAATAGGGCCAAAAGTCAGTTTTCTGAAATAACTAATAAAAATTATAAGTATCTGTTTAACTGAGAAAAAGATAGAGCAGGTAAAAATAATTACCACAGAAATACAAAAAGAAATGTCGTTATAGATGCTATAGTCATTAAAAAAAAATAAGGGACTTTTGGAGGCCGAGACAGTGGACCACCTGAAGTCAGAGGTTCAAGACCAGCCTGGCCAACATGTGAAGCCCCATCTCTACCTAAAATACAAAAATTGGCTAGGCATGGTGGTGCATGCCTGTAATCACAGCTCCTCGAGAAGCCAAGGCATGAGAATCACTTGAACCCGGGAGGCAGAGGTTGCAGTGAGCTGAGATTGTGCCACTGCACTCCAGCCTGGGCGATAAGATTGAAACTGTCTCAAAACAAAAACAAAAACTAAAAACGAACAAACAACAAAAGGGATATTATAAACATCCTGCATACCAATGGATTTGAAAGTATAACAGACAAGGACAAATTCCTAGGAAAACATATTTTTCCACAATTAAGAACTCAAATCAATAGTGAAAAAATTTTCCCACAAAGAAAACCAGCTTCAGATGGCTTTTGTGGATAGCTCTAACCAACATTTAAGGAAGAAAAGTAGTTCCAATCTTACAAAAAGTGTTCTAAAGAATAGAAAAATAGGAAATACTCCCATATTCATTTTATGAAACTAGAACAACTTGCCACTAAAACATGACAAAGGGAGTGTAAGATATAAAAGTTACCAACCAGTTTTAATCATAATGCAAAATTCTTGAATAAAATAGTGGAAAAATGATAATCTTCTCAACAATAGCGCTGGAAGCATTTGGTAGCCACATTCAAAAAAAAAAAAAAAAACAAACAAAACTTCAAACTAATCCATACCTTATACCATAGAGAAAATTAATTCTAAAACTACGAACTTTCTAGAAGAAAGCATAGGGAAAAACCTTCATGGCCTCTGGTTAGACAACTATTTCTTACTTATGACATCTAAAGAATATCCATTAAAGAATAGACTAATACACTTATTAGTATTAGATAGAGCTTACTCAGAGTTAAAATTTTCTACTCCTCAGAAGACATTGTGAAGAAAATGAAAAGATAAGTCATAGACTGGGATAAAATATTTGTAAATCAACTCTAAAAACTCAAAGGTAAGAAAAAACTCAATAAAACAATGAGCAAAATATTTTAATAGACATTTTGCCAAAAAAGATATACAGAAAGCAAATAAGCACATGAAAAGATACTCAGTCATTAGTCATTAGAGAAATGCAGCTACAACCACAATGAGATACTACTACATAGCTATTCAAATAGATAAATTTTTTTAAAAAACTGATCATATCAAGTGTTGGCAAGTATGAGAAAGAATTGGATGTCTTATAAAATGATGGTGGGGATATGTAATAGGAAATTCATTTTAGGAATGAGTTTGACTGTATGTTAAATAGTTAAATCTAAACCTACCATATGAGTCAGTCATTCTACTTCTAGAAATGAATACATATGTTTATCTGGATATCTCATGAAAAAGAAAAATAAGACTTGTACACAAATGTTCAAGAAGCTTTATTTGTAAAAGCTAAAATGAAGAAACAATCCAAATATCCATCAACAGGCCAATGGTATCACCATAAAATGGAATACTACTCAAAGACAAGAAGGAATGTACTACTGATACAGGCAATAAAAACACAGATGAATCTGGAAATAATTATAATTATGCTGAGTGAAACAAGTCAGGCAAAACTGAGCACATATTTTATCATTTCATTTATACGAAACTCCAGGAAATTCAAACCCATATATAGTGACAGAAAGCAGATCAGTGCTTCACTAGGGATAAAAGAGAAGGGTGGGAGAAAGAGATTATAAAGGGGCATAAAGAAACTTTTTGGAGTGATGAATATGCTCATTATCTTGTTTGTGTTGATGGTTTCATGAGTGTATACACACATGAAAATTTATTGAATTGCACACTTAAATGATAAATGTGCAATTTATTATATTAATTGTACCTCAGAAAAGCTTCTAACATATTAGCCAATATATAAACAGGTTAATAACACCATGACCAAGTGAGTTTATCCCAGGAATGTAAGGTTACTTTCACATGAGAAAGTAAATAATTGTGATCTATTAAATGAATAAAGAAGAAAATCAGATGAATATTTCAATAAATACACAGAAAGCATATAATGAATTTTAATATGCAACTATAATTTAAAACATAACTCTTAAGGAGTCAAGAATAAAACCAAACTTTCATAAACTGATAAAGATTATTCACAAATAATAACTTTACTGCAAATATCACACTTAATGGTGAAATACAAAAAACTTTTCTTTTAAGAATGGGATTAAAACAGACACTTGCAAATAAACTTTTATTTTATTTCAACCAGCTCTTTACTGGAGTACTAGCCAGTTCAGAATAGCAAGAAAAATAGATTAAAGACACAAAGATTTTTTTCTACCATGAACCCAACTCTTCTAACTGGAAAAAAAAAAAAGAAAAAAAAATACCAAGATTTAAAAAAATAGAATAGTCAATGATAGCAGATGCTGTGGTCATGTCACAGAAAATTCAAAAGAATTTATAGATAAACAAGTAAAATTTTCTTTTTTAATTTTAAATTTTTATTGCATTTTAGGTTTTGGGGTACATGTACAGAACGTGCAAGATAGTTGCATAGGTACACACATGGCAGTGTGTTTTGCTGCCTTCCTCCCCTTCACCCACACTTGGCATTTCTCCCCAGGCTATCCCTCCCCAGCTCCCCCCCACTGTCCCTCCCCCATTCCCCCCAATAGACCCCAGTGTGTAGTAGACCCCCTCTCTGTGTCCATGTGTTCTTATTTTTCTCACCCACCTATGAGTGAGTATATGCGGTATTTCCTTTTCTGTTCTTGTGTCAGTTTGCTGAGAATGATGTTCTCCAGATTCATCCATGTCCTTACAAAGGACACAAACTCATCATTTTTGATTGCTGCATAATATTCCATGGTGTATATGTGCCACATTTTCCCAGTCCAATCTATCATCGATGGGCATTTGGGTTGGTTCCAGGTCTTTGCTATTGTAAACAGTGCTGCAACGAACATTCGTGTGCATGTGTCCTTATAGTAGAACAATTTATAGTCCTTTGGATATATACCCAGTAAAGGGATTGCTGGGTCGAATGGAATTTCTATTTCTAGGTTCTTGAGGAATCGCCACACTGTCTTCCACAATGGTTGAACTAATTTACACTCCCACCAACAGTGTAAGAATGTTCCTATTTCTCCACATCGTCTCCAGCATCTGTTGTCTCCAGATTTTTTAATGATCGCCATCCTAACTGGCGTGAGATGGTATCTCAATGTGGTTTTGATTTGCATCTCTCTAATGACCAGTGATGATGAGCATTTTTTCATGTGTTTGTTGGCCTCATGTATGTCTTCTTTTGTAAAGTGTCTGTTCATATCCTTTGCCCATTTTTGAATGGGCTTGTTTGTTTTTTTCCTGTAAATCTGTTTGAGTTCTTTGTAAATTCTGGATATCAGCCCTTTGTCAGATGGGTAAACTGCAAAGATTTTTTTCCCATTCTGATGGCTGCCAATTCACTCTAGTGACTGTTTCTTTTGCCGTGTAAAAGCTGTGGAGTTTGATTAGGTCCCATTTGTCTATTTTGGCTTTTGTTGCCAATAATAATAAAAAAAAAGCCAAAATGGCAACAAGTAAAATTTTTAAAAAGACTGGATGCAGTGACTCATGCCTGTAATCCTAGCACTTTAGGAAGCCAACGCAGGCAGATTGCATGAGCCTAGGGGTTGGTTGGAGACCACCCTGGGCAATATGGTGAAAACTCATCTCTACAGAAAAAAGGAAAATTCGAGATCCAAGATGGCTGATCACTAACAGCTCGGGATTGTAGCTCCCAGTGAAAGCTCAGAGAACGTGAGGACGCCACATTTTCAGAGAAATTTTCGTTGCCCACGGACCAGAAGATTTCCAGTGGAGGAGCCCCGCGGGTCGCCAGCGCGACTTCTGTGGCCGGCACAGCGGTTTTGTCGTCGCCTCGGCGCGGCAGCTCTTCGTGTACAGTGAGCGGGACTGGTTTTCCTACTGACTGGTGTTTGGAGCTCCGGGAAGGCAGAGCCGCTTGTTGCGGACTCAAGAAGGAAGCCAGACCGGAGATTCCCAGGCAGAAGAGCACCATCAGTCTTACCGCTGCTGGCGCAGTGGGTTGCTCGGATTCCAGCACTGGGAATCAATAAATTGGACATCCTCTCAGGAACTTAATCAGAAAGGCGCTAATTGTAAAGACATCAGATGGATAAATACACAATAAAGGGAAAAAAGCAGCCTAAAAAGGCCGAGAAAACTGAAAGTCAGAACCCCTCTCCCTCTACAGGGGATAGTAATTCCTCATCAGCAACGGAACAAGCCCTAATGGAAGAGGACTGTGTTCCAGTATCTGAAGGAGGTTTTAGAAGGTGGATGGTAAAAAACCTCTGGGAATTGAAACAAATTGTTCTAACCCAATGTAAAGAAACTAAGAACTTTGAAAAAAGGTTAGACGAAATGTTAAAAAGAATGGACAATATAGAAAGGAATATAAATGAACTAATGGAGTTGAAAAATACAACACGAGAACTTAGTGAAATATGCACAAGTTTGAATAGCTGAATTGATCAAGCAGAAGAAAGGATAACAGAGGTCAAAGACCAACTTAATGAAATGGAACGAGAAGACAAGAATAGAGAAAAAAGGATAAAAAGGAATGAGCAAAGTCTCCAAGAATTATGGGACTATGTGAAAAGACCTAATCTACGTTTGATAGGTGTACCTGAATGTGATGGAGAGAATGAATCCCAGCTGGAAAATACTCTTTAGGATATTATCCAGGAGAATTTTCCCAATCTAGCAAAGCAGGATACCATTCAACCTCAGGTAATACAGAGAACACCACAAAGATATTCCTTAAGAAGAGCAACCCCAAGACACATAATTATTAGATTCACCAGGGTTGAAACGAAGGAGAAAATACTAAGGGCAGCCAGAGAGAAAGGTCAGGTTACCCACAAAGGGAAGCCTATTAGACTTACAGCAGATTTCTCAGTAGAAACCCTACAAGCCAGAAGAGAGTGGGGGCCGATATTTAACATCCTCAAAGAACAGAAATTTCAGCCTAGAATTTCATATCCTGCCAAACTAAGCTTCACAATTGAAGGAAAAATAAAATCTTTTATGAACAAGCAAGTACTCAGAGATTTTATTACCACCAGGCCTGCTTTACAAAATCTTCTGAAAGAAGCATTATACACAGAAAGGAACAACCAGTATTAGCCTTTCTAAAAATATACCAAAAAGTAAAGAACATCAACAGAAAGAAGAATTTACATCAATGAATGGATAAAATAGTCAGTTAACATCAAATGGCAGTAAATTTTCTAATTAAAAAATACAGCCAAAATCTAACGGTATACTATATCCAGACCCATTTCATATCCAAAGATATACATAGACTAAAAACAAAGGGTTGGAGAAAGATTTACCAACCAAATAAAGAAAAAAAAACCCAAAAAACAAAAAACAAATAAATAAACAAAAAGGAGTTGCAATTCATGCATTTGATAAGGATCAATGCATCCTAACACCCAGATACATAAGACCCATAAAGAGATTCAGACTCAACGAAACAGAAAATAAATAAGGATATCCAGAATCTGAACTCAGATCAGTAACAAGTAAACTTAATAAGCACTTGTAGAACTCTCCACTTAAGATAAATAAAATATACATTCCATTTTAAATACACAAAATAATGATCGGCCATTATTAATAGCCATTTATAGAATAAAGCAATATTCCTGTTCTCTCTCCCTCTTTTTCTTTTTCTTTCAAAAAAAAAAAAGGAAAATTAGCCAGGTGTAATGGTGAGAGCCTGTAATGGCAGTTACTCAGAAGCCTGCCTGAGGTGGAAGGATCACCTGAGCCCAGGGAAGTCGAGGCTGCAGTGAGTCATGATCATGCCACTGGACTCCAGCCTGAGTGACACCACATCCAGCTAATTTTGTATTTTTAGTAGAGACAGGGTTTCTCCATGTTGGTCAGGCTGGTCTCGAACTCCTGACCTCAGGTGATCCACCCATCTTGGCCTCCCAAAGTGTGAGGATTACAGGCGTGAGCCACAGTGCCCAGACAATCTAAAACTTTTTAAAGAAAATATGAAAAAAATATGTTTTCATGATTGGGAAGTATTTCTTATATAAGATACAAAAAGCATCAATCATAAAGCAGTTACATTATACAACATTAGTATCCTCAATCCAAAAAAAAAAAAAAATTTTGCCTTAGATGAAGTGAAAAGACAAGACACATGCTGGAAGAATGTATTTGTAACTTACATAAATGCCAAAGGGTTGGTGTAGAGCCCAGTTTTTATGAAAAACTTTCATAAATGAATAAGAAAAAGGCAGAAGACTCAGTAGAAAAATGGGAAAAAGACATTAAGAGGCGTTATACAGGGGAAACAGAATAATATGAAATATAAAGAAAAAGTAGGGAAACATGCTCAATTTCATGTTGCTAGAAGCCATCAGAATAACTCTTGCACCAGGAGACAAGATACAAAAATGTTCATAGCCACATTGTTAATAGTAAAAAGTATAAGCAATCCAAAAGTTCCTTGAAAGTAGAATGAATAAATTGTGGTGTGTTTATACAAAGGAATATAATATAGCAGTAAAAATTAATAAGCAAATGCTGGAAGCAATGACATGGATTATTAATATAAGCAATTTAATATTGAGAGTCCCGAGTAACTGGGAAAAACCACGTGGAGTATGATACTAGCTCAAAGACAAGCAAAACTGAACATATATGCACAAGCTCTTTTGAAGCAGTGCAAAAAAACCCTCATAAAAATCAGTTTTTTAGAAAGTAAGAGATAAACACAAAATTCAGGACGGTGTTTCCTTTTGATGTGATGCAGGGGGATGCGATAGGTGAGAAGTGAGACTTTGGGTCATTTGTGATGTCTTTCCTGTTGCACTATTTGTTTCAATGCAGCACATTCATTAAAGTAAAGCTAAGACAAAGACTTCTCTGATCACCATTATTTCTCCTTGTTTGTTCTAGAAGTTCTAGCCAATACAGTAAGATAAGGAAAAGAACTGAAACATTACTAACTAATAAAAGCAGAGGGAAGTGATTTTTGTTAGTACGTGATGGTATTGTCTGAAAAACCCAATGAAATCAATTAAAAATATCCATTAAATTCTGGGTGCAGTGGCTCACGCCTGTAATCTCAGCACTTCGGGAGGCTGAGGCAGGTGGATCATGAACGAGGTCAGGAGTTCGAGATCAGCCTGGTCAATATGGTGAAACCCTCTCTCTACTAAAAGTACAAAAATTAGCTGGGTGTGGTGGTGCATGCCTGTAGTCCCAGCTACTCGGGAGACTGAGGCAGGAGAATCCCTTGAACCTGGGAGGTGGAGATTGCAGTGATCCCAGATCATGCCACTATACTCCATCTAGCTGACACAGTGAGACTTCATCTCAAACAAACAAATAAAAAACAAATAAAAACTAATAAAACTTCAGTGAAATAATTGGTCATTGGTATCACTATCTGCCATTTGTGGTATATCTACCATGTGCCAGAAATTGGGCACATCAGCACTTTATATTCATTGTCTCAGTTAATCCTCAGAAGCAAACCTATGTGTTACATTTGTCCACAAAGATGAGGAAAAGTTTTAGATTGAGTAACTTGGGCAAGTGTCAGGACAATTTGAACTTGCTTTGTCTGATTCTAAAACTTGTGCTCTGAAACACTTGGTTACGTTGTTTCCAAATAAATACTTAAATGCTTAAGCTAAGATATTTTCTCCATCACAAAACCATCAGTGATCAGGAAATTCATCCATGGAAAAATATTTTGAATATTTTCAGTGGCAAGCATTATCAAACAAGGTTAGTATCTTGTTTAAAAGTACACACATCTCAAATGGACAAAACCTATATGCAAAGTGAACATAACTTTCTCTCCTGCCCAATGCTGCAGAAGACAAAATTCTTCTTCTCTGTCTCCCGTTTTTTAGGCATCATGCAGATGGCTACCTTTCTTTTAACTTATTTTTTCTCCAGAGGAGTTACAGTATTATTGATTAATATTTCTTTTCCCCCCTGAGACTATGCCTTAGGTGTTGGTGGTGGTACGTTTCTCCTCTAAGCAGAGTTACTTACACTAGGAGTTGGTGTTAGCATTCTTCTGAGATTGGCAGTTTTAATCGTAAGAGTTGATTTTCGCACATTTTTTAGGGTCTGGAAATTAAACACAGAACCAGTGTTTTCTAGCTCATTCATAGCTTCCATCAAAATCTTTCTTAATTGTTTTTGTCCTGGAGACCTTCATACTTTCAAAGAGTTTTGATGAGCTCTTTATTTTTATATTTTTCTTTTGGAAAACCCTGGAAGCATCCTCAGCCTGCGCTTTCTCTTACTATTTCACCACTCTCTGGAGTGTGCCTGCTGAGCTTGCCTATGACGTTTTTGACCCCACCAGTTTCGTCTCCTGTGTAAGCCCAATCTCAGCAGGTTCAAGTTCAGTATCAGTTCAGCTTTGAATCATGAATTAAAGCTAGGCATAACTTTAGAAATCATCTAATTCAATTTTACAAATAAGGAAACAAAAGCCTGCTCACTTTTTCCTACTAGTTTCCTCCAGCGCGTGGTTCTGCCTTAGTTGATTTCTGAGAATTTTCCTTTCTTTTCTTCCCTAGCTGGGTACCTATTAGGCACCAGTGAGAGACCGGTTGTGAACATACGGAAGAGGAAATGAGAGAGGCTGCCACCATGTGGTATGACAGGTGAACAGAAAGAAGGGGTTTGTACAGAGAAGCGTGAAGACTGGGAAGCTTATGAAAGGTGAATGTCTATTCATTAGAACAGTAATTGTCAACTGTTTGTAATTGCCGCCATGACTTAGGAGATCTGTAAGTTTGTAAAATCCTCTTTATGGTACATCGGCAACTCCTGGACAGCCATTAGACCTAGTAGACCTAGCCATGGAACTGCCTTAAGTCTTAGGAAGATTTTATAATTGACAGATGTCCATGGATTGAGAGGTCTATACAAGGCCCTTAGGAATATTTTTTTATCTAAAAATAGACCTAGACATGGATAATTTTATTTTATAAAATCATAGTGAGTGAAACAATATTATAGGATATTAAATTATTAGCATTCTTTTTGTGTTCCGATCTTTTTTACAATCAGATAGTTTTGGCATGAAAAGCAGTGGTGCTATGTTCTATTGGTGAGATAATTTAATTAAATAGAATTTAACAAATGTTAAGTGAAGCAAATATTTAAGAATTCAGCATTTAAATAGGTTTTGCTTTCAGTAGTTACATAGTTGTATTCTAGTTTGAGTGTCACAGAAATGTGCACTGAGATATATTTTTGTTAGACATAAAAGGGAAGCACAAGTGGACTCACTGCTCGAGCGTCATAAAGGCCACTCTGTAGATGTGATGCTCCGGCAAGCTGACCCAGGATAAGAAGCAAGGAAATGAAAGATAAATCCCCAAAATACTGTATCAGCAGTTATCCTGGTCCTAGACAATCACAAATTGCTCATGGCATGTACCCACATGTCTGCACTACTTTACCCAGAATCAATGAGAATGCTCAGGGGACACTATATCAGTGGCTCTTCCTTTACTAATCTAAAAGAATTAGAAATAGGCTTATCCTATAAAATTGCCTAATATTTTTACAACAGCCTAATAGTTTCAAAAGAGCAATTTCCTTTATTAATTGAAAGCAGCTGAAAAATATATTATTGCATATTTTTAAAGCTTACATATCTCAAGAATTTGAAACAAAGAAAACTGTACATCAGAGGGGAAGCAAAAGGTGACTGGATGGGCCCTGGCCTCATGGCATGGTCAAGAAGTTGAGCTGGCTGGGTGCGATGGCTCACGCATGTAATCCCAGCAGTTTGGGAGGATGAGGAAGGTGGGTCGCTTGAGGTCAGGGGTTTCAGACAAGCCTGGCCAACATGGTGAAACCCCACCTCTACTAAAAGTACAAAAATTACCCAGGCTTGGTGGCATACACTTGTAATCCCAGCTATTCAGGAGTCAGAGGCAGGAGAATTGCTTGAACCCAGGAGGGCGGAGGTTGCAGTGAACCAAGATCGTGCACTCCAGCTTGGGTATCCAAGTGAGACCCTGGCCAAAAAAAAAAAAAAAAAAAAAAAAAAAAAAGTTGAGTCCTGGAGTAAGACTTATTTGGACTAAAACACCAGTGTCACCACTTAGGTGATGACTGTGGTCAAGTTATTGAACCCCTCCCTTCTCCAATTTCCTCATCTGGAAAATGGGATAATAACCTGTCCTCTGGGTGGTGGCAAGAATTATACAGGTAGATGCACGCACAGCACTTAGCGCAGTGCCTAGCATTTACTCAGCAATCCATAAATGCTATGCTAATAGACTCTCCCATCACTAGAGATGTGAATACAGCTAAATTCTGAGCACACTCACAATAAAGCTTAAAGAGAAAAACTTAACTTCTATTGCATTTTTTAGACATTTACAAAAAATATGTGTCACCCAAAAAGCAGTCGTTGAATGGCCGCAGGATTTCTCAAAGGCTGGATCTTAGTGAAGGCACTACATTTTCAGCCTAGAACTCGAAATTTCTTAGCACACCAAGCCAAAAAATTAGTCTCTTGGTGAAAAGTTCATCCTGAGTTAGTAAAGAGAGCACCAATTTTCTTTTTTTCTTTTTTTTTTTTTTTTTCCTTTTCTTTTTTTTTTTTTTTTTTTTTTTTAATTTTTATTGCATTATAGGTTTGGGGGTACATGTGCAGAACGAGCAAGATAGTTGCATAGGTACACACATGGCAGTGTGCTTTGCTGCTTTCCTCCCCTTCACCCACACTTGGTATTCATCCCCAGGCTATCCCCCCCAGCCCCCCCCTGCTGTCCCTCCCCCATTCCCCCCAACAGTCCCCAGTGTATAGTAGACCGCCTCTCTGTGTCCACGTGTTCTCATTTTTCTCACCCACCTATGAGTGAGTATATGCGGTATTTCTTTTTCTGTTCTTGTGTCAGTTTGCTGAGAATGATGTTCTCCAGATTCATCCATGTCCCTACAAAGGACACAAACTCATCATTTTTGATTGCTGCATAATATTCCATGGTGTATATGTGCCACATTTTCCCAGTCCAGTCTATCATCGTTGGGCATTTGGGTTGGTTCCAGGTCTTTGCTATTGTAAACAGTGCTGCAATGAACATTCGTGGAGCACCAATTTTCTAGTCAAATGATCCTACATTCAGATTTTCAGATTCATCACTTACTAGTTGTGTGTTCTTGAACTTCACTATTCTCATACGTAAAGTAGGAAGAAGATCTGGCCATGGTGGCTCAAGCCTATAATCCCAGCACTTTGGGAGGCCGAGGCGGGTGGATCAGGAGGTCAGGAGTTTGAGATCAGCCTGGCCAAGATGGTGAAGCCCCGTCTTTACTAAAAATACAAAAATTAGCCAGGCTGGTGGCGTGCACCTGTAGTCTCAGCTACTCGAGAGGCTGATGCAGGAGAATCCCTTGAACCTGGGAGGCAGAGGCTGCAGTGAGCTGAGATACCACCACTGCACTCCAACCTGGGTAACAGAGTGAGACTCCGTCTCAAAAAGAAAAATGAAAGAAAGAAAAAAAAAAGAATAGTAGCAAGTACTTACAGACAGCTTTCCAAAACTATGGCACTCACTATGTTACCACTACAGCAGGGAGACAATGTATGCAAACACCTATCCTGGAACCAGCCTGAATAATTTTTTTTTTTGTTTTTATTACCTTGGAATTCTTTGATGGTGGTGTCTAGAGAAATCCTGGGATTTAGGAATCTGGGAATGCACTTACAAACTTATTTTGTCTGATGAATAGAAAAATAAGAATATGGGAGGAAATGATTTGACAGTTTTCCAGTTATTAATTTGTTGTCTCTCACCTCCAAATCCATGCCTGCTTGCCTATTCAGCTGGAAACCCACCATTCTGGAGCTGGGCTCTATCAGCATCTCTCCTTTGCAGTTGGCACGATGCTACACTTTATCAGTAGAGGGCGCCAGAGGGACACTGCAAGGAGAAGTGTTTCCTTTTTCGCATTCATCCACTGTGCCCCCTCCTAGCAGGCTTTTAATTTAATTTAATTTTTTATTTTTGAGACAGAGTCGGGCTCTGTCACCTGGACTGGAGTGCAGTGTTGTGATCTAGGCCCCCTGCAACCTCCGCCTCCCGGGTTCAAGTGATTCTTCTGCCTCAGCCTCCCTAGTAGCTGGGACTACAGGCATCTGCCATCACACCCGGGTAATTTTTGTATTTTTAGTAGAGACAGTGTTTCACCATGTTGGCCAGGCTGGTCTCGAACTCCTGACCTCAGGTGATCCACTGGCCTCGGCCTCCCAAAGTGCTGAGATCACAGGCCTGAGCCACCACATCGCCCACTGTGCTCCTCCTAGCAGGCTTCTGCAGACCATGCTCCTGCAGCAGGTGTGGCCTCCTGCAGCATCTGGTGGCCAGAACACAGCCACTCCCTTGTGGAGATCGACATCCATAGCCTTCTTAAGTGGCTTTACAGTGACTTCCTAGGTGTGGCACCTCTTGTGGGTGGCTTTCCCCTTAAGTCCTAGAGGGCAGATTCCCAGTAATTCCCAGCGATGGTTCTCAGCTTGCCAGCCTCTGCCAGCCTGCACCCCAATAGGGAGTTTCCTGCTTGCTAGCTCTGGCTGAAATTTTAGTTTGCAATGCTTTGCTCAGAGCAGCTATGGGACAGCTATGGCCCCAATCAACCCAGGAACCTCTCCTCTCTCCAATGGATTTCTCTAGTGAGATCTGAATCCCAACCTTGGGAAGGGGCCCTCTCTTCCAACTTTGTTCCCTTGGTGGTATATTCACTCATCCCCAGGGTTCTCCTTTTATAGTTAATATCGTTCATCCTCTGCTGTAGTCATTTTTTTTTTTTTTTTTTTTTTATAGATGAAGTCTTGCTCTGTCACCCAGGTTGGCGTGTGGTGGTGTGATCTTGGCTCACTGCAATCTCCACCTCCTGCATTCAAGCAATTCTCCTGTCTCAGCCTCCTGAGTAGCTGGGATTACAGGTGCATGCTACTATGTCTGGCTAATTTTTTATATTTTCAGTAGAGAGGGGGTTTCATCATGTTGGCCACGCTGGTCTTGAACTCCTGACACCAAGCGATCCACCTGCTCAGGCTTCCCAAAGTGCTGAGATTACAGGTATGAGCCACCGCACCTGGCCAGTAGTCAACTGTTTAAGCTAAATGTATTCAGATTACAATCTGGTTTCTGCCCTCTGATAGGACACAAACTGCAAAGGTGGGTCATTCATCCAACCTCTGTGAAAAACCAATGGACCGTATTCTACCATGAATAGAGTAGAACTCTTATTTTACTTTCCTGTGACCAAATTTCCTCTGTCCCTCATATCTTTCTAGGAAATTCTGAATTCATAATGGAGATTTTGGTTCTTTATGTGAATCACATCCCTTTTATCAATACATCCTTGGCTCAGATGTATAAATTTCACGGAATGGTCAAATCAATATTGATAGGAGCCTGCAAATGTTATGCCTCTTCCTGTTATGAGTTGATTTTAACTGATTCTGATCCTACAATTGGTCTCACTTACACAGCAGCTTACACCTTCTTGGTAAGGTAATTGGGAGAGCCTTCAGGGAGGAGGTGGCATTTGAGTTGGACCTTGAAGGAAGGATGGAATTTTACAAAAGTGGAATACAGCCAAAATCATGGGAATATTCCAGGCATAAGGAAAAGATGCAGATGTGTAAGCATTTATCCAACAAACATATTTGATGGTGGAAAAAGTAGAGATAGCATTGAGATGAAGGTGAAGTCAGAACATGGAAGGTCTCGAATGCCAAGCAAAAAAACATGGAGGTGTCTTATGTTTCCATGAAGATTTGGTTTCAGTATAGAATAGATTGGATTGGGGCATAATTCTGAGACCTAACCAAACTCATAAATGAGAAAATGATTGTAGTAACCAAGATATGAGGCAACTTGGACCTATAGAGCCATGAGGATAGGGGAAATGGAAAGAAAGGAATAGATGTATGAAACAATGTAAAGGAAAAATACATGAGATTCTGAATGAGCGGATATAAGAGAGGAGACTTTGATAACTGGAGACTTGTCCAGTTTGTGGCAACAGAAACAGGGGATCATAGGGAAAACATGTTAGTGCTTATTTTCCAATCTGACAGAAATGTGGTGTGAGGAATAGAAAGTCCCTATAATTACTTTAACTGCTAGGATGATCTAATCTTAACACTTTATTTATTTATCCATTTTTAATTTAGAAACACATCTGCTAATTTTGTTTTTTGGTAGAGATGGGGGTGGATGTCTCATTATGTTGCCCAGGCTGGTTTCCAACTCCCTGGCTCAACCAATCCTCCCATCTCAGCCTCCCAAAATGCTCAGATTTACTGACAGCGACCATCATGTCCAGTCCTACTTACTTATTTATCTACTCTCTTATTGTGTCTTTCAAAAGGGTTTAGTGGGGGAAGTTACTATTATTCCCATGAATGAAGATTTGGCAGTTTCCATACTTTTTGTGCAAATTCTTAGTAGACAGACTAAGTGTCATAGAGTTTCAATTCAGTAATTATGAAGTCCAAGTCAAGATATTGATAGGAACTCTGAACTGTATGTGTTAAACCTCAGCTTTCCAGCACAGATTTGCCTGAGGCTGGAAGTGGAAAAAGGGCATGTAGTGGCTTCATCTTGGTCTCTCTCCATGTTTTACTCTTCCTCTACCCCTAACCTTGCCAGTTTCTGATCCCCAAAAGTTGAAACAGGAAGGGGTGAGTTTGGAGACTCGTAAGGGGAAAGGAAATATAGAACAGGGTATCATTACTATTTGGCTCCACAAGTTCTGGACCTGCCAATGTCTAGAGCCAACCTTTTTCTTGTGGGAACTGTCCCTTGCCCCAGACAGATGCATCTCCACTTCATGTCGCCCCTTGAGGTTCTGTCTCTGGGCTTCATCTTTCTGCTTGGATTCTTCTGCCTCTCCAACTGGTCTGCTTGGACTGGGACCAAGCTGACCTTGTGCCAGCTTGCTCTCCTGTGGATGACAGCTCTGGGTAAATATAGTCATGCACCACTTAACGATGGGGATACATTCTGAGAAATGTGTCCTTAGGTGATTTTGCCATTGTGTTAACATCATAGGGTGCACTTACACAAACCTAGATGGTATAGCCCACTACACACGCAGGCTGTATGGTCTAGCCTATTGCTCCTAGACCGCAAAGCTATATGGCACCTTACTGTACTGAACGCTGTAAGCAATTGTAACATGATGGTTAGTGTTTGTGTATCTAAACATAGAAAAGGTACCATAAATATATGGCATTATAATCTTGCGGGATTACTGTGGTATATGTGGTCCATCACTGACTGAAACGTTGCTATTTGGTACATGGCCACAGATCCCAGCAGTTTTTCTCTCCTGGCTCTGCTATGAAGGAATTGAGTCTCTGTGGCCTCAGGTAGGAATTATCCCTGGGAAATCTCTCCCACTCCAGGAAAGGTCTCCTTCCCCCTTGAGATAGGAGTGAGATGGGGCTCACAGCTCAGCCCCATGCCATGTACATCTTCTTCCAAAGATATTCTTCTCACAGAAATCTTTCTCTCCACACTTACCTCTCCCTTTTTGTTCTTGATTTGGTTGTGGGGTTTAAGGGTCATGAAGCCGTTTTTGGACCAGTTTCTTTACAAATTCTTTATAATGGATTCTTTCTTGAATCTTACATCCGTTACAGTGTACTATCTTAACAAAAACTTCAATGTAAACATTATCTTACAGAAAGGCTAATCCCAATGGTAAGTTCTTGTCCTGAATTTCTTTTATAAAGCATAAATTAAGTTAATGCTATAATTTTTGCATCAAAATTTATGTGTTTACATATTTTTAATAAATAAAACATATTTATGTAAACAAATTATTTATATATGTTAATAGATTAACGGGATTTTTTTTACTCTTTTAATTCTAAGAAAATTTTAAGACAGCTTTCATAGATTTGGTATATTAGTTCCATTGCTGCTATAACCAATTCCCACAAATTTAGTGGGTTAATAGAACACAAATTTATTGTTTTACATTTTTGGAGGTCAGAGACTTTAAATTGGTTTCATTGGGCTAAAATCAAGATACAGCAGGACTGCCTTCTTCCTGACAGCTCTAACAAGAATCTGTTTCCTTGTCTTTTCCACATCCTAGAGGCTACCAGTATTTTGGCCTGTGGTCTTTTTTTATCTTTTTTTTTTTTTTTTAGACACGAGTTTTGCTCTTGTTGTACAGGCTGGAGTGCAGTGGCGTGACTGGCTTGCTGTAACCTCCGCCATCTGGTTTCGAGCGATTCTCCTGCCTCAGGCTCCCGAGTGGCTGGGATTACATGCGACTGTCACCACGCCCGGCGAATTTGTGTATTTTTAGTAGAGACAGGGTTTCACAATGTTGATCAGGTGGGTCTTGAACTCCTGATCTCATGATCCACCCGCCTCGGCCTCCCAGAGTGCTGGGATTACAGGCATAAACTACCGCGCCCCACCTCTTTCTATCTTTAAAGACTCTTCTGCCTCTCTCTTTGACCCTTGTGATTGAATTGGTTCCACCTGGACAATCCATGACACCTGCACCATCTTAAAGTCAACTACAGCTAATTGGTAAGTTACCTTTTGCATTGGATATCAGTCGGGTTTCAACCAGAGAAGCAGAACCAGGAGGAGAAATATATATTTTAAGAGATTTGTTGGCCGGGCGCGGTGGCTCAAGCCTGTAACCCCAGCACTTTGGGAGGCCGAGGCGGGTGGATCACGAGGTCAAGAGATCGAGACCATCCTGGTCAACATGGTGAAACCCCTTCTCTACTAAAAATACAAAAAATTAGCTGGGCATGGTGGCGCGTGCCTGTAATCCCAGCTACTCAGGAGGCTGAGGCGGGAGAATTGCCTGAACCCAGGAGGCGGAGGTTGCGGTGAGCCGAGATCGCGCCATTGCACTCCAGTCTGGGTAACAACAGCGAAACTCCGTCTCAAAAAAAAAAAAAAAAAAAAAAGAGAGAGAGATTTGTTGCAAGGAATCGGCTTATGTGATTGTGGGGGCTGGCTAGGCAAGTCTGAAATGTAGGGTTTCTTGGTCATAAGGACATACACAGAGCAGAGAAAAATTTGACTCAACCATCTTCAGAACAAGTCTCTCTCTGAGGTTTAAGACAATGCTCCGCTTTCCAGTCTTAGCTTTCATACAGCGATGACCAGAGAATGTAGCCAGTAGGGGGCAGTGCAGTGTAGTGCAAGAAGCTGCAGCTTTAGGGTCAGTCTGATGAGGTTTGAATTCCAGCTCTGTTAGTGTGGCAGCCTCATGCGAGTTATTTAACACTTCTGAATCTCTTTTTCACTCTTTTAAAAAACAAACTTTAACTTTTGAGATAGTATTTTCACTTTTGTAAAATAAAGAATATAGAATCGACAAGCATAAATTGTTTTTAGGAGTTAAGATTATAATCGATGTGAGATATGCTTGCATACATATGAAGTATGTAGGAGCACATACCCTAGGAGCAATGGTTCAATATTTGCTAATTCACTGTTTGCAGCTTCGTTGTGGAACATAACTACCACAAATAATGAGAACTAGCTGTACTGAGATGGCACTAGGGTATCTCTTGTACATTCTTCTTTACTTTCATGCGTAGTAGCAACCCAATTCCACTTCATAATCAGGACAATACAGCAGCCCTTTCTTTGTCTGTGAATGTTATGTAATGGAATCATACATTATGTAAACTTTTGGGGTTGGCTTTTTCACTTAGATAATTCTCTGTAGATTCATCCGGATCGTTATGTGAACTAATAGCTCCTTCCTTTTTTACCAGTTTGTTTAGCCATGAGGTTCAAATCCTAACCCTGTTAGTAGGGCAACCTCAGATGAATTATTTAATACTTCTGAACCTCCTTTTCACTCTTTTAAAAACCAAACTTTAAATTTTGAGATAGTTGTAGCATTTTTATTTTTGGAGCTATTATGAGTAAAGCTTCCATAAGCATTCATGTATAGGTTTTCGCGTGATCCCAAGTCTTTGTTCTCCGAGATAAATGACTGGCAGTGCGTGGTGATTGCATATTTAGTTTTTTAGGAAACTACCAAATGTTTCCAGAATTGCTGCACATTTTACATTACCCAAAATAATGTATGAGCGACCCATTTCTCTGCTTATTTACCAGCAGTTGATGTTACTTTTTTTTGTTTTTTTGAGATAGAGTCTCACTCTATCACCCAGGCTGGACTCTCACTCTATCACCCAGCTCACTGCAACCTCTGCCTCCTGGGTTCAAGCAATTCTCCTGCCTCAGCCTCCTGAGTAGCTGGGATTACAGGCATGCGCCACCATGCTCAGTTAATTTTTGTATTTTTAGAAGAGACAGGGTTTCACCACATGGCCAGGCTGGTCTTGAACTCCTGACCTTGTGATCCACCCGCCTTGGCCTCCCACAGTGCTGGATTACAGGTGTGGGCCACTGCACCCGGCCAATGTTATTATTTTTTAAAATAATACTTTAGTCATTCTGAGAGGTAGGCAGTGATACCTTATTGTGGTTTTAATTTGCATTTCCCAAATGACTGATAATGTTGAATATCTCTTCTTGTGTTTATTTGCTATCTGTATGCCTTCTTTGGTTAAATGTCTCTTCATGTCTGTTTTGAATTGAATTGTTTACTGTTTAGTTTTGAGAGTTCTTTATAAATCCTAGATACTAGTCTTTTGTTGGATATGTGGTTTGAAAATACATTTGTTCCTCAGTATGAGTGGGGATTGGTTGCAGGGCTGTCCCCAGTACCAAAGTCCATGCATATTCAAATCCCCCAGTAACCCTACAGAATCTAACTCTTGGATTTGAAAAATCAACCCTCCATATCTGAGGATTTGGCATTCTGCAAATACCATTTTTGAATTGTGTTTGGTTGTGAATAAAGAACCTGTGGATATAGAGGGCTGATGGTATTTACTAAAAAAAAAAAAAATCTGTGTATCAGTGGACCTGTGTAGTTCAAACCTGTTATTCAAGTATCAACTATGTTTTCTTCCATTCCACAGCTTGTCTTTTCATTCTTTTCACAGAGTCATTCAAAAGGCAAAAGTTTTAATTTTGAGAAAGCCCAATTTATTAACTTTTCTTTTTATGGATTATGCTTTTGGTGTTATCTTTGTTCAGGCTGCTATAACAAAAATACCATCGACAGGGTGGCTTAACAGAAAATTATCTCTCACAGTTCTTGAATCTGGGAAGTCAAATTTCAAGTCACTGTCAGATTTGGTGTCTGGTGAAGGCTCACTTCCTGGTTTGTAGATGTTACCTTTTCCCTGAGCTCTCACATGGTGGAAGGGGAGCAGATGCTCTCTGGGGTTTCTTTCATAAATGCACTAATTCTATTCTCAAGGACTCTGCCCTTATGACCTAATCACCTTCCAAGGCCTCACTTCCTAACACTGATGATTAGGTTTCAAGATAAAAATTTTAAGAGGACATAAACATTCAATTTGTAGTAGATGCAAGTCTAAGAATTCTTTGTCGGGCTTTAGATCACAAAGATTTTCTCTTATTTTATTTTTTAAAAAGTGTTATGGTCTTATATTTTACATTTAAGTGCATGATCTGTTTTAAGTTAAATTTGTATAAGGTAGGAAACTTAGGTCTAGATTTTTTTTTTTTTTAATTTTTGCCTGTGATTATCCATTTTCTCCAGCACCCTTCATTGAAAAGACTATCTTTCCTCCATTGTCAAAAAACAGCTGAACATGTTTGTGTTAGTATATTTTGGGGTTCTCGATGCCAGCTTCATTGATTTATGTGTCTCTCCCTGTGCTAGTACCATGCTGCCTTGATTGCTGTAGCTGTGAAGTAGGTTGTAAAATCAGGTAGACTGACTGCTTCCACCCATTTTGTTCATCTACTTCAAAACTATTTTAGCTATTCTAATTCCTGGACATTTCCATGTAAATTTTAAAATTATCTTGTCTATATCTATAAAAATCTTGCTGGTATTTTGAGAGTACTTGTTTTAAGCCTATATATTAATTTGAGGAGAGCTGACAGCTTTACTATGTTATGTTGAAACTTCTAATCCATGAACATGGTATATGTCTCTGTATTTATTTAGATCCAATTGTTTACCCATACAAGAAAAGCATCATTTAAAAAAAGTTTGTTATTTTTTTTGCTTTTAGTCTTCAGAATTTTAATTATATCTCAGCCTGTATTTCTTTGGGTTTATTCTGTTTTGAGTTTGCTCACATTCTTGAATCTGTAGTTTTATGTTTCTTCGAAAACTTAGGAAGTTTTCAGCAATTATATCTTTGAGTACTTTTGTAGTCCTGCCTTCTTTTTTCTCTCCTTATAGGACTCTGATAACACAAATATCAGGTCTTTTGTTATAATTCCACAGATCCCTGAGGGTCTAATCATTTTTTTTTTTCCAGTGTACTTTCTCTCTGTTGTTCACGTTAGGTAATTTCTATTGTCCTATCTTTTACTTCACAGATTCTTTTCTCTGTCCCCTCCATCCTGCCATTGAGCCCATCAACTGAGCTTAATATTTGCTTATTATATGTTTCAGTTCTAAAATAGCATTTAGGACTGGGTGCGATGGCTCATGCCTGTAATCCCAGCACTATGGGAGGCTGAGATGGGCGGATCATTGAAGATCAGAAGTTTGAGACCAGCCTGGCCAACATGGTGAAACCCCCTCTCTTCTAAAATTACAAAAATTAGCCAGGCATGGTGGCAGGCACCTATAATCTCAGCTACTTTGGAGGCTGAGGCAGGAGAATTGCTTGAACCCGGGAGGCAGAGGTTGCAGTGAGACAAGATCACACCACTGCATGCCAGTCTGGGTGATAGAGAGACACCATTTCAAAAAATAAAATAAAATAATCATTTAGAATTTCTTTATATATTCTTATGCCTCTCTCTCTCCCCTCCCCTTCTTCCTCCTTCTCCATTCTTCTTCTTCTTGGCTGAGACTTTCCATTTCTTTGTTGAGGCTTCAGTTTTTCATTTGTCTCAAGCATATTTGTAGTTCCTCATGAAGCATTTTCATCATGGCTGCTTTCAAATATTTATTAGATAATAGAGCACCTCCGTCATGTCAGTGTTAGCATCTTTGATTGTCTTTTTTCATTCACTTTGAGATCTTCCTGGTTCTTGGTATAATTTTAAATTTAAATGCCATCTTGTTCCCCAAAGGAATTTTTTGGATTTTAGCCTAAGTAGTTGATTCGTCAACTATGCACCTTCGTGAGCAAGTGAAGACAGAACTGGAGACAGATGGAAGACAGATGAGAGTTGACCACAGGGTGAGGAGACCCTGATGGCAAGAGCACAGAGGCTAAAGGGGTTGTGAAAGCTAAACAGAGAAAGATACAGAGACAAACTCCATTCTAGGGAGCTGTACAGAAGGGTGGCTGCAAGACCTCCTCTCCGTTCTCAGTGCACGCCTCTCTGGTAAAGAGCCTGCAGAACTTATTATTGAGCCCACAGGAGAGGAAATATTTAGACTCTCACTATATAAAAGTTAGCCAGACCAAGTGAGAAGTGGCAACAACCAACAAAGGACCAGGCCAGTGGGCAGTTAATAAAGAAAAATCCTCTCTCGTACTCCCTTCAACCCCCAACACCAGAGACACAAGACCTTGAATAAGGTAAAGGAAAAGATAAGCCAGACTTCTGGCCAGGTGCAGAGGCTCAGGCCTGTAATCCCAGCACTTTGGGAGGCTGAGGCAGAAGGATCACGTGAGGTCAGGCATTTGAAACCAGACTGGCCAATGAGGCAAAACTCCATCTCTACTGAAAATACAAAAATTAGCTGGGTGTGATGGCAGGTGGCTGTAGCCCCAGCTACTCAAAATTGCTTGAACCTGGAAGGCAGAGGTTGCAGTGAGCTGAGATTGCACATCAGCCTGGGCAACAGAGCAAGACCATGTGAAAACAAAACAAAACAAAACAAAACAAGACTGGGCGTGGTGGCTCACAACTGTAATCCCAGCACTTTGGAAGGCAGAGGCAGGTGGATCACGAGATCAGGAGTTTGAGACCAGCCTGACCAACATGGTGAAACTTCACCTCTACTAAAGATACAAAAATTAGCCAGGCGTGGTGGTGTGCGCCTCTAGTCCTAGCTACTAGGGAGGCTGAGGCAGAAAAATCACGTGAACCCAGGAGGCAGAGGTTGTAGTGAGCTGAGATCCTGCCACTGTACTCCAGCCTGGGAGACAGAGCAAGACTCCATCTCAAAAAAAAAAAAAAAAAAAAAAAAAAGTTAGACTCCAGACTCTTTTGCCTTCTGCTTCAACCCACATGAATGACTTGGAGAAGCTGAAGAGCAAACCCACTGCAGCTCCCTGAGAGATGGCCCAGGGCGAGTGGAGGAGATGAAATCTACATCAGATATGAGATCTGAGTGGTCAACAGGAAAATATTGAATTTGTCTTTTAACAACAAGGTGTTGGAAATGCTGTAGCATCAGCCCAAGACATTATTAGGGATCTGTTCCATACTAAGGAAAGGAGATTTGACATAGCATAGATTATAGAAAAGTGAAACTGGTTTATGAGTTATTTGTATGAAGCTGAAACTGCTAATCAATATGTGATATGCACACGTATGTACTATATGTATGTTTGTATATATCTGTTTGCATATTCTTGTTAGTCTATATGTTTACATTTTCTATAAGGAAAGAAAACTATTCAAAAGGATCCAGCCTCCATTATTAACAATGATCACGAAATAGTATTAGTAAAGTTGGAATTTATAATAACCAATATGTTTTAAATTTGAGAAACAAAAATGTTTCCTTTATAAGCAATGGGATATATAGTTCCAGCCAGATAAGAGCATGCCCATAAATTTCATAAAGATGAAAAAGACTTTACTGATTGATGAGAATAATCTTTCACCTTTGCATCCTACACATCTCAATGCTCTGAGCACCCACTGGCTTAACTGCCAAGCTGTAGCCTTTTGATTAATGAATTCTTAAGAGAATGACCCTGTCTAGGGTCATTTTAAATGTAAGAATCTCTGAGGAATAAGGGGCAAGAGTTGGGTTGAAGTTTGGAGCTACTCCCTTAAAGTAATCAAAGTGGTGGCTCTGGCTCCATTGTTGGCTCCTCTTACCTTCCTGTTTTGTTGATGGCTTAAGCAATATCAGCTTTTAGCACTCCCTCCCCTCCTCCGGGTTCCTGCCCCAATCTTTGCTGATCTTCTGGGTACAGCTTCCCAGTGTTCTCTTCCCATTAGCTATAGGAAATCTCCTAGTTTCAGTGATTCACTCTTTAAAAGAGGGTTCTTACAGCAGAGCAATTTGTTGTCCTGGGACACTGTTCTTTCAGCCCTCAGTGGGTAGTTTAGAGGAGGTTGACTCAGTTGCTCATTCTCCCCAGAACAAATACTCTCCTCGATATCCAGATCCTGTGGCACAGTGACCCCCTCCACTACACTCCTTTTTACTCATGGTGGTGTTTTTCTTGAGGCCATCCCTGTCCTCCTTCCAATCCAGTTTCCTTTGGGGATACACAGGTTATCAGATCTGCACATCTACCTCTAGTTGTAAATAAAGCTCAAGTTGTTTCTCATAGGACTTCTGAGTCTATGCTAATCAAGGGGCATGACTGAGGATTTGCTCTACACGTCTGTCAATATTTCCTAATGGTAAAGTTCATCAAGAGGCAAACGTGACAGGATCACATGATGGGCTGCTGGTGCCTAACTCCAGTTGACCACATAAATCAGCAGTTACCCAACTCAAATGCCACAAAGGGAAGTAACTTGCCTTTCAGAGAAATCCTTGGACAATTCTGGGAGTGGAAACTTTCTTTTTCTGTCTCCCTTTCTGTCTGTCTTTCTCACTACAAGATCTATAAGTAAAGTTCCCAAAACCTGATTTGAAAACAATCTGGAAATATAATAATAAAGTCAATGAAATATCTTGGACAAAGATTTAGAATAGTATTCAGTGTTTATAAGAGTTTATTGTAATGGGCATTCTTGTATACTGCTGGTGAGAGTTGAGTGGATACAACCCTTTTGTAAAGCAATTTTGCAATATGTGTTCATAAAGAATCACTAAGAATCCATTATAAGAAATGTAACTTGAAAAACAAAAAATAAAAAAAATAAAAAAATAAAAAGAAAGATAATTTGAGAGGTAATCAAAGATTGAGGATGTATGAAGATGTCTCATGCAGCATTACTTATCATAGAAAAAATTGGAAACAACTTAAATGTCCAAAAATAAATTGTTATTTATACATTAAATGTAACATTTAAAAATATTTAATATGATGTTTTCCAAAATAATTGTATGAGATGGCAACGAGCTTATTCTGTAATAGTAAGTGACAAAAGTAGAATATAAATGGCATATACAATATTAACCTAATTTTGTTATGTTTATCCTCTATGTCTCTGGAAATAACCCTTTCTTCCCAAATGCTTTAAAATAATCATAATGGTGTTTATGGTCAGAAAACCAAGTTAATTAACAGAATCTGTTTCAATTTGGCACCAGTCTGTTTTAGGGGTTTCTGGTTTCGGGGTAGAAGCCTCTCATGGTGAATTGTGTTTTTAAAGGTTCTTAGAGATGGATAGGAAAAGCAAAACGTTGGAAGCCAGTTTATTCACTCCCCCACAGATGTGCTTTTAATCGTCCACATTGTGGTCATGGTATGAATTTGTAGAGAGGAGATAAACTCATTCATCTCAGCTCCTCATTCTCTTTATCTGCAGAGTGGTCACACTTCCCTTTGCGGCAAGAGAAAAATATAGTTAAATTAAAAATTAACCCCAAGTAGTGAACTAAGTGATGGCTGGTGAGGTATAAAATAAGAAGCAAGTTGGAAATGTGTATCAACATCCATGTTGACCATGATGGTCTCGATCTCTTGACCTCGTGATCCACCCGCCTCGGCCTCCTACTAAAAATACAAAAAATACAGGCATGGTGGCGCGTGCCTGTAATCCCAGCTACTCAGGAGGCTGAGGCAGGATAATTGCTTAACCCAGGAGGCGGAGGTTGCAGTGAGCTGAGATTGAGCCATTGAACTCCAGCCTGGGTAAAAAGAGCGAAACTCCGTCTCAAAAAAAAAAAAAAAAAAAAAGAAAAAAAGAAATGTGTATCAACATCCTAAATGTGTATCAGCATCCTGGTCGTGATCTGTGGGCCAGAATTCAACTTCTGGAAGATGGAGACAAGGATCTAAAATGCACATCACAACCCCAAGTGAAACTGCAAAATCAGACACAAACTAGATACCTGAAAATCATGGGATGGTTAGCTCAACTGTAGATGGAACAAATAAAACGTGATAAAACATTACATTTTTTGAAGGTTTAGCAAGTTCTTGGAGTACCATGCTCTCTTCTTCTCAGAGAGGACCATCATCCTTCTCTTCTCAGCCCCATTTTGTGTATGCAATCCATAAGCAAAGTGGAGATGGGTCCCAGACCTAGGGGCATAACGACAGCTAAACAGATGTGAATGTATAATTTGTTTCAGAATTTTCTCTAAATATTGTGGAAAACGAACTTATTCTAATGAGAGAGAGAGAGAGTCTTAGAAGCAATCTCATGCTCTTTTAGGTATTGGTTCTAACTAGTTTTAAGACTTCCTGCAGCATACAATTGAGACTGGGTCGAGTATTTATCAGGCCAAATAACAGAGTCTGGATCAAAAACCTTGGGATTTTTCTCTAGAGTTATGACTTTTTAAAAATTGTTTTTATTGCTGGAACTTTAGAAATCTTACTAGTGAAGAATCCAAGGCACAGAGAGATTAAGTGACCGTTTACATCGTAATATCAAGACACATTTTTGAATGCCGTAATCTTTAATGTTGAAATCCAGAAAGAGTAAAATCCCCAAACTCTAAACCCCTAATATATAAAATCCTGAAAATCACCATCACAGGATAGTTGAATCACAGTTGACAAGCTCTTATGAACTATCTCCATGCAAATTGCCCAAATCTATCCCTATATTATACTTTTTTTATATGCTGAATTTTCTAGTGTTTTAATTTTCTTTTCCTTTTATAAAAAAAGTTTCACTATTTTAAGTGGTCAGCATTATTTTTTACAATTCTACATGCTATGTATTTAATCTTCACATCATTTCCAATATTGAGGTATAAATTGTATAGAGACTTTTAGAGCATTCTAATTTGTTTTATGCATGTTTTGCAAATTTGACTCCATGAAGGTGCAGTATCAGAATGTTGTCTTTGTGTGTAAGCACTGCACCTGTACATAAAAATGTTAAAACTTCTTCAATGATTGAACAGATGTTCTTTTTGTATATCTGCATCTGTGAAAGATAAGATTTCTCAAGATCTCAGCTCTTAGGGTAACTGTATATGTGGTGGTGACCCACTGAGATTTTTAATTGATCTTGTCAGAAGACTTGGGTTGTTCATAATGGTATTTCAGATGACCACAGTTATTAAGCTGGGTACACTCAATTACCAACCATGGTGATAGGCACTGATACATCTCCTTTTCTGACCTACTTCTTTATGAATACAATTTGTCTGCTCACAACTGTTTTGTCCATGTGACTATCATTAGTATGCCTGAGTGTTTATGCTTGCAAAAATATATACATTATTATGGCCTATTTTATTGTGTTAAGGGGCCTATGAGGTCTTGTGTTGCATTTTTATGTTTCTCAAGTAAATCCCCCTTTAAAAGTGTAAGTAAAAATCTTTTAAAAAATTAAATTTTTTTCAGAATTACATTTTTGAGATTTTGATCTTTTGGGATTCCAACATTCAGGTTTATAGCATTTGGGATTGTGTCTTTTGGGATTATGATCAGCTTCCATTAAAGGATTTGCTTGGGGTCAGAGCAGGTAGACGGCAGAGCCTCCAAGCTTAAGTCTGTCTGTGAGCTTTTGAGAATATCACTTTTCGGCTGGTGTCATGGTTCACACCTGTAATCCTAGCACTCTGGGAGGCCGAGGTGGACTGATTGCTTGAGCACAGGAGCTTGAGACCAGTCTGGACAACATGGAGAAATCCCATCTCTACAAAAAATATTAAAAAATTAGCCAGGCGTGGTAGCACACACCTCTAGTCCCAGCCACTTGGGTGGGTGAGGTAGAAGGATTGCTTGAGCCCAGGATGTTGAGACTGTAGTGAACTCAGATCATGCCACTGCACTCCAGTCTGGGTGACAAAGAGAGACCCTGTCTCAAAAAAAAAAAAAGGGAAATATTACTTTTGAAAACCTTATTCTAATAAATTTATATGTACCTGATATGAAATATTAAGAAAGATAGTGAAATTCAGTATCATATAATTTGTGAGTTAATGTATAAGATTCAAAAAAGAAGAAAAAGCAAAAGACAGGTTCTACAGACAAAAAGTTCTGGAAAGTTTATGAATTGTTTGAGGGGAAGGTCCCTAAGATGATGTAGAGGGCCTTGGTAGGTGGGGAATGAAAAGTTTACTCAGCTAGCACTGAGTTAGCACTGACTCTGATGGTCTATCATTCCTAGTTTTTGAATTGATTTTCCAGTAGTGGAGGTAAGTTTCTGTGAATACATCTATCACATTTAAAACATTTTTCACTTAGGACCAAGAGTACATATTTACAAGATGGCTGCCCATACCATGTAGCAGAATGACGGCCCACCGTATATAGCTCATCTCCAAATGGCCCAAGTCCAATTTTAGCCTTGGGAAGTTAAAACCTCCAGGACAACTACTTAGGTACAGAGAGGGATCTTTTGGAATCACTTCTTCAGATACTTGCCAACCGTTGGGAAGTTGGTTAGTTTGGGATAGAGGCAGGTGGGAGTGCTGCATGTCGGGCTAGCTGCAGGAATGGCAGGTGAAGTGTGAGTAGCCTAGTGGTAGAGTATGGCAGGACCAGCCAGCATGTCCTGGTAGCTGACCCTTTTGGAAACTGGCACAGTTGGCACTGTTTAGAACACAAGACTGTCCTGCCCTGTCTTGCCAGGTCCTTGTAGAAAAGCGATTGAGTCTTCTGAGGATGACCCAAGCAGGAAGTCAGGAACATGTCCTCTCATTCAGCCTTATTTCCAGTGCATAGCACAGGGTCATGCCTACAGTGGATACTCCATGATGATGCATGTAGCCAGCCAGCCACAGATATAGGAGAAAGCCCCAGCAAGAACAGTAGAGCCCAGCTCAGAATGAAATGAGTTACTGTATGTCATCATTCTAAAATGCATCCCCCTGCCAACATTTTCCCTTTAATTAATTAATTAATTAATTAATTTTTTTTTTTTTAGATAGAGTCTTGCTCTGCTACGTAGGCTGGAATGCAGTGGCACAATCTCAGCTCACTGCAGCCTCTGACTCCTGGGATAAAGCAATTCTCCAACCTCAGCCTCTGGAGTAGCCAGGATTACAGGTATGCACCACTACACCTGGCTAATTTTTGTATTTTTAGTAGAGACAGGATTTTACTATGTTGGCCAGGCTGGACTTGAACCCCTGACTTCAAGTGATCCCCCCCGCCTTGGCCTCCCAAAGTACTGGGATTACAGGCATGAACCACCACACCTGGCCCATTTTCACATTTCTAAAATTGGGATGCATCTTAACATTGGTCTATTAGTTTCAATGATTTGTACTGTTGGACCCATAATGGATTTAATTGCAGTTAAAGAATGTTTTACAGGCTGGGCATGGTGGCTCACGCCTGTAATCCCACCACTTTAGGAGGCCAAGGTGGGCGGATCACTTGAGGTCAGGAGTTTGAGACCAGCCTGGCCAACAAGGTGAAACCCCAATTTCACAAAAAAAAAAAAAAAAGGATGTCTTTACAAAGATTATGCTCTGATTCCATATTGAAAAAAAAATTATTTTATGCATAGAAAATCATGGAAATAGAGAAGTAATGCATAGTAACAAAAGCATTTGTCATTGGAAGAATATCCATAATTCCACATTTTCTTTTTTAATTTTTTTATTGCGTTTTAGGTTTTGGGGTACATGTGCAGAACATGCAAGATAGTTGCATAGGTACATACATGGCAGTGTGTTTTGCTGCCTTCCGCCCCTTCACCCACATTTGGCATTTCTCCTCATGCTATCCCTCCCCTGCTCCCCTCTGCTGTTTCTCCCCTCTGCTGTTTCTCCCCTATTCCCCCCAATAGACCCCAGTGTGTAGTACTCCCTTCCCTGTGTCCATGTGTTCTCATTGTTCATCACCCACCTATGAGTGAGAACATGTGGTATTTCATTTTCTGTTTTTGTGTCAGTTTGCTGAGAATGATGTTCTCCAGATTCATCCATGTCCCTACAAAGGACACGAACTCATCATTTTTGATGGCTGCATAATATTCCATGGTGTATATGTGCCACATTTTCCCAGTCCAGTCTATCATCGATGGGCATTTGGGTTGATTCCAGGTCTTTGCTATTGTAAACAGTGCTGCAATGAACATTCGTGTACATGTGTCCTTATAGTAGAACGATTTATAGTCCTTTGGATATATTTTCTGTTTTTGTGTCAGTTTGCTGAGAATGATGTTCTCCAGATTCATCCATGTCCCTACAAAGGACACGAACTCATCATTTTTGATGGCTGCATAATATTCCATGGTGTATATGTGCCACATTTTCCCAGTCCAGTCTATCATCGATGGGCATTTGGGTTGATTCCAGGTCTTTGCTATTGTAAACAGTGCTGCAATGAACATTCGTGTACATGTGTCCTTATAGTAGAACGATTTATAGTCCTTTGGATATATTTTCTGTTTTTGTGTCAGTTTGCTGAGAATGATGTTCTCCAGATTCATCCATGTCCCTACAAAGGACACGAACTCATCATTTTTGATGGCTGCATAATATTCCATGGTGTATATGTGCCACATTTTTCCAGTCCAGTCTATCATCGATGGGCATTTGGGTTGATTCCAGGTCTTTGCTATTGTAAACAGTGCTGCAGTGAACATTCGTGTACATGTGTCCTTATAGTAGAACGATTTATAGTCCTTTGGATATATACCCAGTTAATGGGACTGCTGGGTCAAATGGAATTTCTATTTCTAGGTCCTTGAGGACTTGCCACACTGTCTTCCACAATGGTTGAACTAATTTACACTCCCACCAGCAGTGTAGAAGTGTTCCTATTTCTCCACATCTTCTCCAGCGTCTGTTGTCTCCAGATTTTTTAATGATCGCCATTCTAACTGGTGTGAGATGGTATCTCAATGTGGTTTTGATTTGCATCTCTCTAATGACCAGTGATGATGAGCATTTTTTCATATGTTTGTTGGCTTCGTGTATGTCTTCTTTTGTAAAGTGTCTGTTCATCTCCTTTGCCCATTTTTGGATGGGTTTGTTTGTTTTTTTTCTTGTAAATCTGTTTGAGTTCTTTGTAAATTTTGGATATCAGCCCTTTGTCAGATGGGTAAACTGCAAAATTTTTTTCCCATTCTGTTGGTTGCCAATTCACTCTAATGTCTGTTTCTTTTGTCATGCAGAAGCTGTGGAGTTTGATTAGGTCCCATTTGTCTATTTCGGCTTTTGTTGCCAATGCTTTTCGTGTTTTGGTCATAATTCCGTATTTTCTTAAAAATTAACATCCAAGTTCTTTTTGGGGTGTAAGAAAAAAGTAAGCAATAAGTAGATGATCCTGTGACATTTGGTTACTGAGATATATTCAGAGGATTGCCTAACACATGCTGTATTAGTGCCTGTGGCTGCCTTAATAAATCACCACAAACTAAGTGCCTTCAACTGACAGAAATTTACTCTTCTTGTAGTTCTGGAGGCTGGAAGTTCAATGACAGTTTCATTGGGTTGAGATCAAGGCGTAGGTAGAGCAATGCTCCCTTGGAGGCTTTAGGGGACAATCTTTTCCTTGCCTCTCTTGGCTTCTGGTGGCTGCTACTGTTCCTTTGCTTGTGGCTGCATCATTTAAATCTCTACTTCTGTCTTTACATCACCTTTTTCTCTTCTGTGCATCAATTACACCTTTCCTTTTCTTTATAAGGACACTTGTGATGGGATTTAGGTCCCACCCAAATAACCAAGGATAATCTCTCCATCTCAAAATCATTAATCATATCTGCAAAGACACCTTTTCCAAATAAGACAACATTTAGGGTTTCCAGGGATTAGAATCTGATCTCTTTGGGGCCACCATTTAGCCCACTACACAGGCCAAACAATGCAACTAGGATAAGCGAAACCTCCAAATTTGTAAGAGTAAGTAAAAGAAGGCCTGACTAATTTACATTGGTATTTTTATTATGCTCCCTGCTGAAAAAAAAATCAAGAAAGAGTCAATAGTAAAACTATAGACTAGGTATCAGTGGCTTGGAAGAAAATTACAGAGCTAACAGAACTCTTTTAAGAAATGTTCTTAATAAAAAATTGGGTGATAAATCACTAGACATTGACATTTCAAAGTGGAAAATTATTCAG
The DNA here is from genome assembly GCA_031835075.1 of Saguinus oedipus. Classification (NCBI taxonomy): domain Eukaryota; kingdom Metazoa; phylum Chordata; class Mammalia; order Primates; family Cebidae; genus Saguinus; species Saguinus oedipus. The sequence goes on along the minus strand of CM063172.1, from coordinate 143,192,242 downwards.
AAGGGCTGAAGAATTCTTTTTACAGGACTTTAGTATGGGCCAGGTGTGGTGGTTTATGGCTGTAATCCCAGCATTTTGGGAGGCCAAGGTGGAGTTCACAAGGTCAGGAGTTCGAGACCAGCCTGGCCAACATAGTAAAACCCTGTCTCTACTAAAAAATACAAAAAATTAGCCGGGCATAGTGGCGGACACCTGTAATCCCAGCTACTCAGGAGGCTGATGCAGGATAATTGCTTGAACCTGGGAGGCGAGGTTGCAGTGAGCCGAGATCATGCCATTGCACTCCAACCCTGAGTGACAGTGCGAAACCATCTCAAAACCAAAACCAAACCAAACCAAACAAAACAAACGTTAGTATGGTAGATTAATTATGAAAATGGTCCTAAATTTCCGCACTTACACTGTCTCTATGTTCTAAGCAAAGTGCATTTGTAGTTTCTTTCATTGAGAGGTAAAATTTATTTCCCTATCCCTTGAATCTGGGATGCCCTTGTGACTGGCTTTAGCCAACAGAACACAGCAGAAGTGGCACTATGCCTGTTCTGAATATAGGCCAAAGAGGCCTTATGACTTTCTTTTCCCTCCCTAGCTGCCACAAGGACAAACTAGCCTATGGCATGATTAGAGATGCATGATTTAGCTGAGCCTAGTGGCTCATGCCTGTAATCCCAGCACTTTGTGGGGCCAAGTAGGCAACTTGCTTGAGGTCAGGAGTTCAAGACCAGTCTGGGCAACATGGTGAAAGCCTGTCTCTACTTAAAAGAAAAAATAGCTGGGCATGGTGATGTGTGCCTGTAACCCCAGCTACTTGGGAGGCTAAGGTGGGAGGATCGCTTGAGCATGGGAGGTGGAAATTGCAGTGAGCCAAGATTGTGTCACTGCACTCCAGCCTGGGTGACAGAGCCAGACCCTGTCAAAAAAAAAAAAAAAGATGCATGCTTCAATTTTCCTCATACCCTAGCCAATAACCAGCTAGCCATTATTGTGAATGAGACCATTCTTGACCAGCTAGCTCCTAGCCAAATAGCCAGCCAGCCAAATACATGTGAGCAAGCCCCAGCAAGAACAGCAGAGCTCAGTTCAGATCAGTAGCGTCTTAACTGACTTACATACTCCTGAATAACTAAAGCTTATGGCTTTAAGCCATTGGATTTGAGGATGGTTTCTTTTATGATAAAAACTGTTACATAATAAAAAATCACAAGAGTTTCATGACTGGGATTGACTAAATGTTTCAGAATGAATTAGACTCTGAATATAAAATAATTTCTGGAATATTTTACTAGTTTATTTTGCTTATTTCCTTTTATGTATCTTTAATGGCAATATAGGATTACAATAAAGAAATGGGTCTAAAAGAGATAATTAAGTAAGTATAAAATAAAAATTATACTTTAAAAAATGCGTAATGTTATGCTTTTATTGGAAGTATTTCTTTCCTTTGCAGGGCTACAGTTTTTTAAGTTTCTTTTATTCTGTGACACTCCTACATTCAAGGCAGTGTCAACAAAATACAAGAGCTCTGTACTCAGCTTTCTGCCACTTTTTCATTATATAGCTCTTGGCAATTTATTTTGCCTCTCTGAATTTCAGTTGTCTTATAAACAAAGTGAGGATTATAATATCTCTGGGTCAGGGTTGTTTTGAAGATGAAATATGATAATGTCTGTAAATGTGCTTTGTGAATGCAAATGGATAAAAAAATTAAGAAAGCTGAGTCTATGCTGGTATTTCTTAAATGTGCCTTGTAATAACACTTTACTGGCTACAAAGTGCTAGTGATTTCCTCAATAAAATTGTTCTAGGCCATAAAGTAGGTCATTTAGGTTATATGAATTTTTGTTTTTGTTATCCCTGGTCCTTTCCCACATCATAGACACAATAAGACCTGAGAACATGGCCTTTTCCCAAAAACAAGTTGCTCCCCATGGAGGTAGCAGAATAAACCCAGGTGGTCCATATGTAGACGTTCCAGCCCTGATGGCATTATATTATGTTTGTAGCAAACCCATTTGGGATTCTCGTTGCATTCAAAGCCTCCATTGCACAAAATCTGCCCCAGCCAACAGCCAACCCATCTCCAGCCAACTACAGCTGATGGGATAAGGGGCATACAACTAACCTGGAGAATCTAACCAGAGCCTTCTAGAAGAAGTCAATAGTAGTCCCTATCTTGAAAATTCAAATTCAAGAGATAGGGAGATGTAAGTTTTGGATAGTGGAGTTTACAATTGAATTCAGTTCTTGTAGAATTGAGGCCATAGTCAGCAATTTAATAAACCAAACCTATGTAAAATAGACAGTTCAGAAGCAGTTGAAAGTGAGCCAGCACAGAAAATCAGGTTGCAGAGGACAAAATGCAGAAGACAGGCAAGAAAAACAGAGACAAGGGCCCAGAGCTTCAGAGAGGAGAGAGTTTAGCTTCTGACTTTTCAGTTTCCCAGGAGATATTCCCTAATTCCTAGCTGCAATTTATTTTGTGCCAGGAGATGTCAGCCAGATTCCCAGGACTATCTTTACAACACCTCATTCCCCTTTATATTTAAGCCAGTTTGTATGGATTTTTATTCCTTGTAACTATATGACCCAGTTAGTTTTAAAAAATTCTCCTGGGTTTAGAGATGTCTTAGATTTCTTTTATTCCTTGTTGGGGAATATTATTTAGTGATATAAAATATAGATTTGATCTCTGTCCTGGTTCCTGGCACAAGGGCTTCTAAGACCCTTGGAATCTCCTGAGTGATAAGAATTTTTTTTTTGCATGCTAATGAGATGACTGGTGGTTGGAATCACTTCATGGTCCATAGACAGCTACTGTGTGTGGGCTGGTTGCCTAAGGAACCAGCCTTGTGATCAGAGGGTTGGCCCCACCTCACCTCTAGGGAGGGAAAAGGGGCTAGAAATTTGAGTTGAATCCCCAATGGCCAATTATTTAATCAATCATGACTATGTAGTGGGATCTCTATAAAACCCCTAACCAACAAGGTTCATAGAGCTTTGGGACTGGTGAACACATCCATGTGCCGGGAGGGTGGCACACTCTGCCTCCATGGGAACAGACGCTCCCATGCTCAGGACCCTTTCAGACCTTGCTCTATATACCTCTCTATCTGGCTGCTCATCTGTATCCTTTTCAATATCCTTTATAATAAACTATTCTTCATAATAAACAAGTAACTGTAAATAACAAACTAGTTCATCTGCGTCCTTTGTCATATGCTTTATAATAAACTAGTAACTGTAAATAAGTGTTAGCTGTTATAGCAAATTAGCAAGGAGTTAGCATCGGAATTGAGTTGTAGGATACCTTGTTGGTGTCCATAGAGAATTGAAGAATTTATTTGTATGGGAGAAAACTCCACACATTTGGTGTCAGAAGTGTTATGACTGTGTAGAAAGGAGGAGTTTTTCTTTTAAGGAGGATAAGTATGATTGTTAAGAAAACAGAAAAAAAAAAGGCAGAGTGTGGTGGCTTACACTTGTAATCCTACAGGATTACAGTGTGGGAGGTTGAGGCAAGTGGATCACCTGAGGTCAGGAGTTCGAGACCAGCCTGGCTAACAAGTGAAATCCCGTCTCTACTAAAAGTACAAAAATGAGTGGGACATAGTGGTGGACACCTATAATCCCAGCTACTTGGGAGGCTGAGGCAGGAGAATTGCTTAAACTCAGGAGGTAGAGGTTGTAGTGAGCCAAGATCGTGCCCTTGCACTTCAGCCTGGGTAACAACAGCAAAACTCCATCTCAAAAAAAACAAAACAAAACAAAACAAAACGAAAAAACAAACCAGAAAGAAAAAAAAAAAGAGGGCCAGGTGCGGTGGCACATGCCTGAATCGCAGCCCATTGGAAGGTTGAGGCAAGCAGATCACCTGAGGTCAGCAGATTGAGACCAGCCTGGCCAACATGGCAAAACCCCATCTCTACCAAAAAAAAAAAAAAAAAAAAAAAATTAGCTGAACATGGTGGCATGTGCCTGTAGTCCCAGCAACTTGGGAGGCTGAGGCAGGGGAATTGCTTGAACCCAGGAGACAGAGGTTGTAGTGAGCTGAGGTTGCACCACTGCAATCCAGCCTGGGTGACAGAGACTCTGCCTAAAAAAAAAAAAAAAAGTAGGGAAAGGAGCTACTGAGTGGGAGATGGATGACTGAACTTAAGAGATTTCAGGGCAGCAAAAGATGGTGGTATTCACATAAACTACAAAAGAAGAATGATTCTAGATGAGATTCACTAGTAAATGACCCCAAGAACCAAGCAGAAAACTTTGGAGGTGACTATTTCTCAGCAATGGTCAGAATGCTGGCAGAAGACACATTGCTTTAAAGGACACAGTGCTTATTGTGGACTCTTGCCTGAGATTTAGTGGACCCTTGTTTGAGAAAAAAAGAATCAAACCATGTGTGAAGTCATGTGGACCAATGTTTTATATTAATCCCCCTTCAACAAGATTGATGGTATTTTTTCCAGTATAGATTTATTTTTACTATGGAATAAATGCCAGTTAAATGTTTAAGTACTATGGCATATCACCAAATTCTGAAATTAAAATTAGACAATATATTAAAGCCAGTCTATGGTCCTCGAAGTGCAGTATAACCTTACTCAGCAGACACAGGTATCTCTAAGAAGCTTATCATTAAACTTTGTGTATCTCTCTTTGAGCACCTACTGTGTACCTGAGACTGTGGTAGGTGTTAAGAAAACCAAGGGAACCAAACAGACATGGTTCTTGCATTCATGGAGCTAGAAGAGATAGACACAAACAGAGAAATGAAAGGAAATAATAATTACCTATTATCACTAAGTGGATAAGGGCTGAAATACAGAAATAAGGGCAGGACCCACTGCAGATAAGGTGGTGAGATCTCACTAAAGAAAGAGATCTGAATGATAATCTGTTTTAATCACAGTCAAGGTGATTTGATGCTATTGGATTATAACAATTCAATAATTGTTTACTATTGTCTAGATAACTAGGGGAAATGCATATCATACTTTCAGGCACTTTTGTAACTTAGTGACCAGAAGAAGGTGGGGGACCAATTTAATTAGTGTCCATTATGATCCAGGCATTGTCCAATTACACATTATCTCATTATTATGCCCATTTTAGAGATGGAAGAAGCAAGTTCCTGAACGGTCTAGTATTTTGTCCAAGGACACAGTCAAAAGCTCTTTCCACTATACCAGGGTCTCACCTACATCTGTGAAGGGCAGTACATTACTCCCTCATCACCAATTGGATTAACTTTAAAATAAGGTCATGTGAATTGCTTAAGGGACTCAAATTGTTTTCATTATTTTTTTTTTTTTTTTTTTTTTTTTTTAAATTTTTATTGCATTATAGGTTTTGGGGTACATGTGCAGAACGTGCAAGATAGTTGCATAGGTACACACATGGCAGTGTGTTTTGCTGCCTTCCTCCCCCTCACCCACACTTGGTATTCATCCCCAGGCTATCCCCCCCAGTCCCCCCCGCTGTCCCTCCCCCATTTCCCCCAACAGTCCCCAGTGTATAGTAGACTGCCTCTCTGTGTCCATGTGTTCTCATTTTTCTCACCCGCCTATGAGTGAGTATATGCGGTATTTCTTTTTCTGTTCTTGTGTCAGTTTGCTGAGAATGATGTTCTCCAGATTCATCCATGTCCCTACAAAGGACACAAACTCATCATTTCTGATTGCTGCATAATATTCCATGGTGTATATGTGCCACATTTTCCCAGTCCAGTCTCTCATCGATGGGCATTTGGGTTGGTTCCAGGTCTTTGCTATTGTAAACAGTGTTGCAATGAACATTCGTGTGCATGTGTCCTTATAGTAGAACGATTCACAGTCTTTTGGATAGATACCCAGTAATGGGATTGCTGGGTCAAATGGAATTTCTATTTCTAGGTCCCTGAGGAATCGCCACACTGTCTTCCACAATGGTTGAACTAATTTACACTCCCACCAACAGTGTAAGAGTGTTCCTATTTCTCCACATCCTCTCCAGCATCTGCTGTCTCCAGATTTTTTAATGATCGCCATTCTAACTGGCGTGAGATGATATCTCAATGTGGTTTTGATTTGCATCTCTCTAATGACCAATGATGATGAGCACTTTTTCATATGTTTGTTGGCCTCATGTATGTCTTCTTTTGTAAAGTGTCTGTTCATATCCTTTGCCCATTTTTGAATGGGCTTGTTTGTTTTTTTTCTGTAAATCTGTTTGAGTTCTTTGTAAATTCTGGATATCAGCCCTTTGTCAGATGCGTAAACTGCAAAGATTTTTTCCCATTCTGATGGTTGTCGATTCACTCTAGTGACTGTTTCTTTTGCCGTGCAGAAGCTGTGGAGTTTGATTAGGTCCCATTTGTCTATTTTGGCTTTTGTTGCCAATGCTTTTGGTGTTTTGTTCATGAAGTCCTTGCCTACTCCTATGTCCTGAACGGTTTTGCCTAGATTTTCTTCTAGGGTTTTTATGGTGTCAGGTCTTACATTTAAGTCTTTAATCCATCTGGAGTTAATTTTAGTGTAAGGTGTCAGGAAGGGGTCCAGTTTCTGCTTTCTGCACATGGCTAGCCAGTTTTCCCAACACCATTTATTAAATAGGGAATCCTTTCCCCATTGCCTGTTTTTGTCTGGTTTATCAAAGATGATATGGTTGTAGATATGTTGTGTTCCCTCTGATGTTTCTGTTCTGTTCCATTGGTCTATATCTCTGTTTTGGTACCAGTACCATGCTGTTTTGATTACTGTAGCCTTGTAGTATAGTTTGAAGTCTGGTAGCGTGATGCCTCCCGCTGTGTTCTTTTTGCTTAGAATTGACTTGGCTATGCGGGCTCTTTTTTGGTTCCATATGAAATTCATGGTGGTTTTTTCCAGTTCTATGAAGAAATTCAATGGTAGTTTGATGGGGATAGCATTGAATGTGTAAATTACTTTGGGCAGTATAGCCATTTTCACAATATTGATTCTTCCTAACCACGAACATGGAACGTTTCTCCATCTGTTTGTGTCCTCTCTTATTTCGTTGAGCAGGTGTTTGTAGTTTTCCTTAAAGAGGTCCCTTACATTCCTCGTGAGTTGTATTCCTAGGTATTTTATTTTCTTTGTAGCGATTGTGAATGGCAGTTCGTTCTTAATTTGGTTCTCTTTAAGTCTGTTATTGGTGTATAGGAATGCTTGTGATTTTTGCACATTGATTTTATATCCTGAGACTTTGCTGAAGTTGCTTATCAGTTGCAGGAGCTTTTGGGCTGAGGTGATGGGGTCTTCTAGGTATACTATCATGTCGTCTGCAAATAGAGACAATTTGGCTTCCACCTTTCCTATTTGAATACCCTTTATTTCTTTTTCTTGCCTTATTGCTCTGGCTAGAACTTCCAGTACTATGTTGAATAGAAGTGGTGAGAGAGGGCATCCTTGTCTAGTGCCCGATTTCAAAGGGAATGCTTCCAGTTTTTGCCCATTAAGTATGATATTGGCTGTTGGTTTGTCGTAAATAGCTTTTATTACTTTGAGATATGTTTCATCAATACCAAGTTTATTGAGGGTTTTTAGCATAAAGGGCTGTTGAATTTTGTCAAATGCCTTCTCTGCGTCAATTGAGATAATCATGTGGTTTTTGTTTTTGCTTCTGTTTATGTGGTGAATTACATTTATAGACTTGCGTATGTTGAACCAGCCTTGCATGCCCGGGATGAATCCTACTTGATCATGATGGATAAGTTTTTTAATGTGCTGTTGCAATCGATTTGCCAGTATTTTATTGAAGATTTTTGCATCTATGTTCATCATGGATATTGGCCTGAAGTTTTCTTTTCTTGTTGAGTCTCTGCCAGGTTTTGGTATCAGGATGATGTTGGTCTCATAAAATGATTTGGGAAGGGTTCCCTCTTTTTGGATTATTTGGAATAGTTTCAGAAGGAATGGTACCAGATCCTCTTTGTGTGTCTGGTAGAATTCAGCTGTGAACCCATCTGGACCTGGGCTTTTTTTGTGTGGTAGGCTCTTAATTGCTGCCTCAACTTCTGACCTTGTTATTGGTCTATTCATAGTTTCAGCTTCCTCCTGGTTTAGGCTTGGGAGGACACAGGCATCCAGGAATTTATCCATTTCTTCCTGATTTACTAGTTTGTGTGCATAGAGTTGTTTGTAGTATTCTCTGATGATGGTTTGAATTTCTGTGGAATCTGTGGTGATTTCCCCTTTATCGTTTTTTATTGCATCTATTTGGTTGTTCTCTCTTTTCTTTTTTATCAGTCTGGCTAGTGGTCTGTCTATTTTGTTGATCTTTTCAAAAAACCAGCTCTTAGATTTGTTGATTTTTTGAAGGGTTTTTCTTGTCTCTATCTCCTTCAGTTCTGCTCTGATCTTAGTTATTTCTTGTCTTCGGCTAGGTTTTGAGCTTTTTTGATCTTGCTCCTCTAGCTCTTTCAATTTTGACGATAGGGTGTCAATTTTGGATCTCTCCACTTTTCTCATGTGGGCACTTATTGCTATATATTTTCCTCTACAGACTGCTTTAAATGTGTCCCAGAGATTCTGGTACGTTGTGTCTTCGTTCTCGTTGGTTTCAAAGAACTTCTTTATTTCTGCCTTCATTTCATTGTTTATCCAATCAACATTCAAGAGCCAGTTGTTCAGTTTCCATGAAGCTGTGCGGTTCTGAGTTATTTTCTGAATTCTGAGTTCCAACTTGATTGCACTATGGTCTGAGAGACTGTTTGTTATGATTTCCGTTGTTTTGCATTTGCTGAGGAGTGCTTTACTTCCAATTATGTGGTCAATTTTGGAGTAGGTGTGATGTGGTGCTGAGAAGAATGTATATTCTGTGGATTTGGGGTGGAGAGTTCTGTAAATGTCTATCAGGTTTGCTTGTTCCAGGTCTGAGTTCAAGTCCTGGATATCCTTGTTAATTTTCTGTCTGGTTGATCTGTCTGCTATTGACAGTGGAGTGTTAAAGTCTCCCACTATTATTGTGTGGGAGTCTAAGTCTCTTTGTAAGTCATTAAGAACTTGCCTTATATATCTGGGTGCTCCTACATTGGGTCCATATATATTTAGAATCGTTAGCTCTTCTTGTTGTATTGATCCTTTTACCATTATGTAGTGACCTTCTTTGTCCCTTTTGATCTTTGTTGCTTTAAAGTCTATTTTATCAGAGATGAGAATTGCAACTCCTGCTTTTTTTTGCTCTCCATTTGCTTGGTAAATCTTCCTCCATCCTTTTATTTTGAGCCTTTGTGTATCTTTGTGTGTGAGGTGGGTTTCCTGAATACAGCACACTGATGGGTTTTGGTTTTTTATCCAATTTGCCAGTCTGTGTCTTTTGATTGGTGCATTTAGCCCATTTACATTCAGGGTTAATATTGTTATGTGTGAATTTGATACTGCCATTTTGATGCTAGCTGGCTGTTTTGCCCATTGGTTCATGTACATTCTTCATTTTGTTGATGGTCTTTAGCATTTGGTATGCTTTTAGGATGGCTGGAACTGGTTGTTTCTTTCTATGTGTAGTGCCTCTTTCAGGAGCTCTTGTAAAGCTGGCCTAGTGGTGACAAAATCTCTGAGTACTTGCTTGTTCGTGAAGGATTTTATTTTTCCTTCACTTATGAAGCTCAGTTTGGCTGGATATGAAATTCTGGGTTGAAAGCTCTTTTCTTTAAGGATGTTGAATATTGGCCCCCACTCTCTTCTGGCTTGTAGAGTCTCTGCCGAGAGATCTGCTGTGAGTCTGATGGGCTTCCCTTTGTGGGTGACCTGACCTTTCTCTCTGGCTGCCCTAAGTATTTTCTCCTTCGTTTCAACCCTGGTGAATCTGACGATTATGTGCCTTGGGGTTGCTCTTCTTGCGGAGTATCTTTGTGGTGTTCTCTGTATTTCCTGGAGTTGAGTATTGACCTGTCTTGCTAGGTTGGGGAAATTTTCCTGGATAATATCCTGAAGAGTGTTTTCCAGCTTAGATTCATTCTCTTGATCACATTCTGGTACACCTATCAATTGTTTTCATTATTAAAGCACCTTTCAAACTAATGATTCCAGTGCAGGCCCTTGTAAATTAACCTCTAGTAACATATTTTACTGGAAAAGGAGAGAACATATTTTGTGAGTGCTGCAAACATCCCACTGCCACCTGATTTCACCCGGTCCCATCATATCTATTTGCTTTATTCTTTTCTCAAATGTGCATCCAGACTTCAAGGTAAGAGGTTCAAGTTCAAGTTCAATTTAACCACAGCAACAGTCCCATTGTAATCTCGCCTCACTAGAACCACAGCAACAGCCTCATTTTAATCTTGCCTCACTAGTCTCTATCTTATCTATCTTATAGCCTCCAAGAGTTAATGATTCATTCATGATTCAACATTTATTGAGGCGTCAGGCACTACATTGAGTGCTGGGTACAAAAGACCGCCTGACGTTTTTGAGAAGTCTGTTCTCATCACTCTGGGGCATTCTAAACGGAAGCTCTCTCTTCCTTTTCCCACCCTTTCTCCCCGCTCGGCCCTGGGAAGGGATCTTAAATAGTCCTTGGAGGTGGTTAATCTTTCTGCGAACTGGAAAGAGTGTGAGCCCGCGGAACCTGCCCTGACCCAAAGATCAAAGGCGTGTCCCTCCCAGACGCCTGGAGGAAGCCCGGCGAACTCTCAAGAATGCTGCTGGCACCCAGCGATTTTCCAAGGGCAGAGCCAGCATTCGGAGCGAAATATGCAAAGCTAAGAAAGGATGTTGGCAAGCCAACTGTGCCCCTCTCGCAGCAGAACCTGCCTTGCGCCTCATCCCTGAGCCGGCGGATCCACAGCGGGACACGCACTCGCTGGCCGGGAGATTGCACCCGGAAAGTGACGGAAAGAAGGCTGCGCTGGCTAGGGTTCAGAACGCCTTCCTCCTCCCGCCTACTTCCAAAAACTCTTCTCCCAGGCAGGGAAGCCTAGGAGGCTGCTTCCCTCCTCCGCCTTTGTACGCAGCTCCCCGCTGGCCGCGAGCTCCCCACGCACTCCTGCTGCTCTCGCCCTGGCGTCCTTGCAACCCTAACTCCAGGCCGACTTCCCGACGCATGCAGTGCCGGACCGGAGCAAAGCCAAGCCAACTACTCCCACTGGAGTCATGGGGAGATCTTTTCTGGCCTGAGGCTGGACCAAGGGACTCTCTTGCAGGGGACATGATTCCAGGGCGTCCAGATTTCTCTTTCCCTTAGAGGTCGCAACGGAGCCAACAGCAGCCTGGCTTTAATCCACTCCGGACTTAAAAACATCGTTTAATGACTCAAATCTGTCTGAGAACACAGGATGAGCGCATCCATGTCCATAGACACCGCTGGAACAAATCTTTTATTTTCTGAAGAAAAGTGATAAGTCCAGACTGAATGGCATTTAAGGATTAGGAATTCATTCTATTCCTGGAGTGAATAGAAAATTAAACTAAATTGGAGCCCAGAACATGCAGCTTCTTTAGGAAAAAATTCCCCTCTGCAATGTTTTCTTTCCCACTGCATTAATTAGTGTCCCTCGTGAGACATCTGAAAACACTGATTGTTAAAATGTTGTCCTAGGACAAGCAGCATTGGCATCACCTGAAAACTTGTTAGAAATACCAGTTCTGGGCCCCACCTCAGACTCCTGGACTCAGGATTTCTGGAGGGTGGAGGTGTCCAGGTGATTCTGAAGAAGTACTGGCTTAAAAGTCTCCTTGGTCAGTGTTTTCTACTAATCAGTAAATATATAGAGTCAGCGGGTGCTGGAGCTGTTTATCACTTCTCTTTTTAGAATGAAGTCTCAGTGGGAAAGCCTGCTAGAAGGATACTGAGTTGCTTTTAAAGTGACATAAGCAATGAGAGAGAGAGAGAGAGAGAGAGAGAGAGAGAGAAAGAGAGAGAGAGAGAGAGAGAGAGAGAGAGAGAGAGAGAGAGAGAGAGGACTTCCCTGGCTGCAGTCCAGACTGGATATCTGTCTGCTTCTGAGAACTTGCAGGCTCGCTTACTTGAAACACTTCATTCTCCCTTCAGGCGTCTGTAAGCAGCTTTGGTTGTTCTGGTTCTTTCTAAAAGCACCTTCTAAGATAGTTTTCATAACCTAGAGGTCACAGGCAGGATATTCCCCACCCTTAAAACTTCCCCAACCTCCAAACTATGCGGGCTGAAGGCCAAGGGAGTCCCCTACTCTTTCTATGAAGCTGCTCACCCCGTATTCAAACAGAGACACACCAACTACTCATAGCAGGGTAGACTGGGAGTTTTACCCTTCTGGGAAGACCAGAGGAGAGTGTAGGTGTGCTAGTGATCTGGCATGGGAATAGGGCCCACGGAGAAGGAGAGATATTTAGACTGGCGGTGTATGTTGGAAGCATGTGTGGTGTGGTCATGTTCCTGGGCTAGTGGCAGCCACCACTCAGTCATTCCCACCTTGACCCTCACTCCATTCAGTGGACAACCATGGGGACCTGAGTGTCCAGGCCCCTCCTTGGCTGAGGCTCCTGATGGGACTGGGCAGCCGTATCATTAGACACCAGTGTCATCCTATCTGCAGGTGCCAAGCCCTGACTTTGTCTCTGAATTTTTTTGGATTTCTAGGAAAAAGTCACAATGGTAAAAAGCTCTGGACAAACTTACAGAATACTGGGGAGAAGTGAAAGGTGAGAGACAGAGAGAGAAAGAAAGAGTCAACAGACACCCAAAAGAGATATTTTAGTTCATGCAAAAAAAAAAAAAAAAAAAAAAAAACCATTGCCTGCACAGTATAAACATACACTCTTTTGAGTTTCCTGCATGAGACACTTCCAGTTTGGGTCTAGGCACAGATAGTTCACTACCTGCCACTTGGTACAAGTAACTGACATTTTCACAGAGTCTTTCCTTTACCAAGGGATTTTATAGATATAATCTCATTTGAGCCCCACTAAGCCTTTCTAAGACGGAAGAGGAAGGTCTGCATATAATGATTATTATCATTCTCATCACCTTTATCCCTGCTTGCAGAGATGGGAAAACTGAGGATCCAGGCTCTTGCAAGAAAAGGCCAGCTGGATGCAGAACCAGGGTGAAATCTACGTGTTTCCTATTCATAGCCCCATACCTCCTGCCTAGAGCAAAGGCTTCAAATTATAGATAAGGAACTGTGGATAGCCATGAAGACTTTCAAAAATCGATGCATAGATTGGGGTTGAAAGAGAATGAGCAAGAAAAAGTTATTTCTTTATGGACAGCCTGCCTGGAATGCTCAGAATTTAGAGCATTTGGTTTGTAAAAACATCAGTGGGAGATTGGAAAATTTGCAAAAGGTGGAAGTCAAAACAATTGAATCATACTGGGGACTCTTTGATTGGAACTCTGGATAGGTTGAGGCTTGGGTTCTATCCCTCTGCTAGAAAGGACAGAACACATGAATTTGAGGAAAGGGGCTCTGGCCAGAGCTTAAAATGTTCTTGAAAGTCAAGTTGGGGTGATGGAAAGGTATCCTGACATCTTGAAAAGTCCTCCATGTGCAAATGGACAGGTGGATGAAGTCACCAAAGTTCTCAGCCCTTGGAGAATGCGGAATTGTGCTTGGTAATGTGGTCACTACCCCTTGGTAATGAGATCACTATCACTGACAGAGGACACACCTGGCAGAGCAGCTCTCCAGTCGGGACCTGCCTCTCGGGCTCCTTCCTCCAAGGGCACGCAGAGGGCTCCACCCACGAGGCGCCCTGTGGGGTTGGTGGGAGGGCGGAGAAGCAAGCGCTCGCTCTAGGTACCAAACGAAGCCGAGAGAAAAGGGGAAAAAATCGAAAAGAAAGAGCAAATGAAGCGGAAGTTTCAAGGCTCTCTGCGAGGAATAACAGTATAAATAACTGAAGACGTCTTGTAAACACTGCGGTCATAACCCCGAACATTAAACAGCCCCGGTGGCATCTGGCTCATCGGCCGCCGCGGGCTGCGCTGGGGCAGTGAGGGAGCCCGGTCCCAGGCTCCTCGGCCTTGCTTCTCTGTTTATCTCAACTTAATCTTCCCCTAGGAGCTGTTTCGTAGCCTGGAAAATGTTTGAATTAAACCCAGTGCGCCGGAAGTCGTGGCGGGAGTTAAACGCACCCGCTAACTGCAACCAAAATGCAGGCATTCAGGTTTATCGTTAGAATTAATTAATGGATTATTAATAAGAAATGTAGATATTGTATGCTGCAGAGCTTTGAAAACCGTGAAACACATCCTAAGGGGTATGGAATTTACATCTTTCATAGATTCTGTGATTTCTTCACTAGTTTGCAGCCATGCCCACACCTCCTGGAAGGTGACAGAAGGTGGAGTCTACGTTCTCGCCCCTGTCATCAGCCGTACTATGAATCGGTGAAAATTGGATTTCCTTTTTCTGGCGCGTTTTTACTCTTGAATTTGTAACTGTGAATAACTTTAATACTGCCCATTCTTTGTTTGCAGTTATATAATTTCTATTGGCCTTAAAAGTAACTGATATATTTCCTTTTTAAGGTTTCAGTATAAAACGTAATCTGCATCTTCATTATGAAACTCATATTCAATTTTCTTTTGTCTCTAGTTTAGCTTGAGGCTTAAAAGAACGATTTTTATTATCAAGCTTCCCCGCAGTTTCCCAGTTTTCTATTCCAAATACTTTTAAAAATCACACCAAATGTCAGAGCTTTTAGCAATATAGAGAAAGATTTATTTTCAAAAGTAGCAAAACTTGTTTGAAAAAAATATATATCTTTAAGTGACTTACTTTATAAATGTGACTGTCAAAGTCAGCTATTCTATGATCTACATTTTACAACATATTGTACAAAAGATACGTTGATAAGTTCTTATCTATTTATATATTTATAATTACATATTGCACTTGGACCAGCAAGGCTTGCAGAGTCATTCACGGTAGAAGTTAATAAAGTTAAATAGATGGGGATCTTTTTAAGTACAATTGATCTCCTCTGGTTTGGAAACGAATCTCCTCGTCGTCGTAAAGTGTTCTCGCGAGTGGGACAGAGAGAGGAGCCTTGCGAGGGGGAAGCAGAGACAGAGAGCAAGGAGGGCAGGGGTTGCCTTCCAGGGGCCCGCTCCCCCCGGGAGCGCGCCTTTCCCAGACTCGCACCTCCAAGGTCAGGACGCGGTTGTTCCACATAAGCGGCTCGCGGTCACCACTTCTTTCAGGTCACTCTCGGGTTTTCCGGCCACCATAAAGGGCCACGTCTGCGAGAAAGAAGAGGGTGGAGGAGGTAAGTGGTGGTGGCGGAGGAGGCGGGGTGGGCTCGGGGCCAGAGATGAAAGGAGTGGGCTCCGTGAACAGGAGAGACCCTTTATCTATGCTGTTTCCTCCGCGTCCTAGAGGCCAACTGCGTAAAGCAAAAAGCCACCCTGTCGCCAAGTCACAGCTCCAGAAGGTGGTGGTGGTGGTGGTCTTTTAGAACGAGAGCCAGAAGGGCTCACACTGGGTTCCTTGTGAGACCCAATGCAGGAAGCCTTGGGCAAGCAGAGAGTGGGTGGTGCTGTGGCACTGCCTGGAGGCAGACGCTCTGGCAGCCTGAGCCAGGAAGCCCAGAAGGATCCTGTGCCTTCTGGGCACCAAGTTGGGGCGAAGCCCCTCCTGGCCCCTCTTCTGAGGTAGGGTCGGGTTTCAGGGCCCTGTCGATTTCCTAGCCTTTCATCGCCTTCTAT
This sequence comes from Saguinus oedipus, assembly GCA_031835075.1. Lineage (NCBI taxonomy): Eukaryota > Metazoa > Chordata > Mammalia > Primates > Cebidae > Saguinus > Saguinus oedipus. The sequence continues at coordinate 143,176,618 of CM063172.1, read as the reverse complement.
TTCCCTGGTCCCGACTTTCGTTTCCTTTATGGCAAACACTGGTTTTGACTACAGCTTCTAAATTAACCACCATCTTTTAAGGAAAAGGAAAAGGAAAAAAGCTAATAAAACTACATCGACTTTTAAGATCGTCTTCACGCGGGACTGAGAAAGCATGCTTTCTCTTCCTTTCTCCAAGCTGTTTTATAATAAAGCTCATTTAAGGTTCTTATTCAAAAATGAGGAGAGTAGCAATTGTAAATATTCTAGGCAACACTTTCATTTTAGGTGCAGATTTTACAAAAGCTATTTACTCATTGAAAAAAAAAGTCCCAAACTTTCAATTGGAGGAAAAAACTATTTTTCATGGCTAAATATGGTTTTGTCTCTTCTCCCGCAATTCCAGAAATCAGTTCAGTGAGAAGACAATTCAGGCCTCTCTCACTAGTGCTCTAGTGCTGGTTGATAAGACTTGCCTTTTAAGAGGAAAATCTCTCATTCTTATCATATACAAACAGAGGTCCTAGTAAGTTGTTGTTATTGTTTTTCTTTAGAACTTAGAAGTTTTAAAATAAAATCCAATGAACAAGGAATTAAAATATATTTCTTAAACAGTAAAATGCATTTGAGAAAAAAGACTCAATGATTATTAGTTTTGTTGTATTTAAAAAGTTAGGCTCAATGGGCGCTACTTTTTAAGATAAAAGGTAACATTTCTTAAATCTTGGGTGAGAGTGACCTATTTTGATATTTATCACACTCATAGTAGTGAGAATTTACTGATTTTGCTGATAAGTACTAGAGCTTCTAGGATTTAAAAATATTAATCCACTTAGGAGAAGCACAGAATAAGTAGTTGGGGGCTTACATGAACAATTTGGGGGGGAGGGATGGATGTGTCCTTATCTAACGGTCCTGTTTATTTACAAGGAAAGGAAAAATCAAGTTCCACTCTCAGCTAAAAGAAGAATAAAGGGATTAATAAAATGCCTCATCGGCGCGCGCAGTGTCTTGTCAGTTTCTCAGTTTCTCAGGAGCCACTCCACCCCAGCGAGGGTGGCGATGGAGAGGGCGCGGGGGATCCCTCCTCTGTGCCAGCTCAATACACTTGCAAACATTTAATTGGCTGCCACGTCAAACCCTCGCATAAATCACTCCCGCTCCGGGGGCTGGTAGGGCCAAAGCGAGGGCCCTGTCTAGACCGCCCGCCTCCGGTCCCTGGAGGCTCTGGGCCTGCGGTGGCCGAGGTGTGTAAGCCACTGCCGCGCCCGCACCCCGACTCTCAGCCTCGTGCGCACTCACGCCCCCCGCAGGCACGCCCGGGCCGCAGCTGCAGTCCCGGGAACACTCACCAGGTTGACCGGGTGGATGTACCCGTTCTCGTACTTGTCGTTAGCCAGGATCTGCCTCAAGTGGGCGATGTAGCTGGACGCCAGCCTGAGCGTGTCCAGCTTGGAGAGCTTGGTGTCAGGGGGCACCCAGGGTAGGGTAGTCTTGAGCCTGGAGAAGGCCTTGCTGAGCACCCTCATGCGGGCCCTCTCCCGCGCGTTGGCCGCGTTGCGCTGGACCTGCTTCCCCTCCTGGTTGACCCCACTCAGGGGGCTCTTCTTGGTGGGCGCCTTCCTCCTCTTGCCCAGGCCGCCTCGGCCCTTTTGGGGAGAGCCGTTTTCGCAGTTGGAGCTCTCCTCGGTGCTCTCGTTGGAAGTCACAAACTCCTTGTTCGAGTCCATTTTCAGCCCTTCACATTCCAACATCTCCACCTCTTGAAGGTCCTCCACATCGCTGAGGGAGCCAGTGGACATGTTTTGGGGGAGTAGGGGAGTAGGGGAGAAAGAGAGAGAGAGAGAGAGAGAGAGAGAGAGAGAGAGAGAGAGAGAGACCCTGAAACCAAGGGGCCTCCCGCTTGTGGCGCACACACCTCCTGTTGGGAGCTGGAGTTAGGGTCTGGTTGGGTCTCACAGCCCTTTTCCGTTCGCAGACTTGTGAGAAGGAACCTCAAGGGCTTCTGCCGCAGAGGAACCGGCTCTCTGTTTCCCCACTCCTGGAGTCGTGGCCGTAGAGGAGTGTGAGCGAGCGCTTAGGAATTTGGTGGACACTAGGAATTTATCTGGGGAATAGAGGGGCGGATCCTTGCAGCCCAGGGGAGGGGCCTGCCGGGCCCCAGGAAAGCGCTTAGACCCCTTTAACAACCAGAGGGAAACTCACTCACAGACCCAGATTTGCAATTTGTAATGTAAATCAACTCAGCTGCGTCACGCACTTACTGGCCACCTTCTCCTAGTTTTGGCCTGGCGAGCAGGAGCAGGTCCTATTCATCTCTAAAAGGTCTTCTTTCACTATTAAGATGTCCCAACTGATTTTTACTGAGAACTTTAGAAAAACGAACAGATCATTTGGCTCTTTGGCCTTCCACCTACGAATTTCACAAGCACTCCATGCGCTCTCTCCTCCCAAGAAAACACGAATTAAAACAGGGAGTATCAATCGCATCCTGCAAACACCTCATTAGACTCCAAGGCTTTACCAAGATCTCCTTCCACCTTTCCCGGGATCAATGAAGAAGACAAGTGCTTCACAGAATCTCTACAGTGATGGAAAAGTAAGTATAAAAAATTTCATCTACACCCGGTCATTTTCAAGACATCAAGGAACTGCCTATGTGTACACAAACATAATTGATTTGCACACTCAAACCCAACCACACACAGATTAGCGGGAGTGGGTAGGGAATGAGAGGGCAGTATGAGTGAATGTGTGGAAAACATTTTGTTAGTTGATCATCTTTTCCAAATAAGCAAAAACTTTCCCTTCATTTTTTTTTCTAGAAATGCATTTAATATTGCTTAGGAGTCTTAGTTGCTCTCAGAAATCATCCTGTCTGGCCCTTTTTGTGATGCGCCCTCCCTCCCAATGCTGCTGCCTTTATTTCTTCCATCTTCTTTGCTGCCAGAGTTCCTCACATGAAGCTGACATTATAAAACACAAAGCAAGATTATCCTTCTGGGAAAGGTTCTTATCCATCTTTAACCCCAACTCTAACCATCTTTCCTAGAGAATAAGGAAGTCTTCTGGGAAGTAGGAAGAAAAGCACGAGGAACCGGAATCTAGGGACTGGATGAAATTGATGCAATGAAACCAGGGAGACTGAAGGCATACATCTCCCTTACTATTTCTTTGACAGGTTTTCTTTCCTTGCAGGTAGGCATTGAAGATGAGGGGCTGGAGCAAAATATAAGAGTGGTTTCTGAGTGGTTGGCTCAGGGTCTGGAGACTTCTCCTACATTAAGATATCATATCTCTAATCCTAGGCTCAGCTGGGAATTCTCTAAGCTCTAATGTTTTGTTTTGCTAGCAGGGTCTTGTTTGCTTTCCCCCTATGCTGTAAACTAAACAGGTTGTCAGCAAATCAGTCTTTATTAATGAATTAGTGACCCTTCTTCCATAATATCTTCGCTGAGGATCCAAAATTTGTTAATCACCAGTGTAGAGATTTATGAGCTCTCTTATTTTCTGTTGTTTGTGCAGGTGGAGATTTAAATGACCACATCTACCCTAAGATTTATTGCGAGAGTGATTGATGTTATAAACCAGGAAAAGGACTCTTCCCACAGCAGGGATGACAGAAATATCAAGTTGAAGTTGCCTTTGTCTTCATGTACAAATGACCCAGTACTACAACACAGAAAATATAATAATTTAATCTGAGGTTCAAGACAGCCGTAGAGAACACCCAGCAGGCCTGTTAAAAATTTCTCCACTTATTCCCTGACTAGTTTCCTTTGATTTGCTCTCCCTTTTCTCAGTCTTGGTAAGACATGAAAGTTACAGTTATTTTTAGACTAAGGAGCTATGTGAAAATGGGCATTGGCCAATACTTTGTGAAAGTGTGTGTGTGTGTAGCTACTGAAATATCTGCAAAATAACTACAAATAATTAAGTTGGCCTCTGGAATGTGATAATAATTACAAATCCAAACTATGGCTTTACTACATACCAGGCTATTAAGCTGTGATTTTTCTTGTTGGAGTCATATTTTTTTTTTTTTGACTCTGGTTCTCTGTTATATCTTAGTTAATTGACTGCTCAGGCTGTTTGAGGGAATAGTAACACTCATAGTAATATGTATCACTGAAAAGATTTCTGTTATTTATGTATTTTTCAATGTTGAGAACTGAAAAGTACCAATTTCTGGAAGTGTGCAAAGTTAGTCTCATGTCACAGGCTGGTTTTTATGCTTAGCAATTTTTAAAATAGCCATATAAGCAATAATTAAGTCCCCTGTCCGTTTTTCTTGCAGTGAAACATTTAGGCTGAGAAAGGCTCGTGGTCTGATAATAAATTTTGGAGTGTTTCTAAAATTCTGTAAAGATGGCAAGATGTGAAGAATGCTGTCGCTTATGTATCTTGATATGAAGCCTTGGAGAAAGAATATTCACATGAAAAATTTTTTTTTCTTTTACAATTTTGTGTCTATCCCTGCTAATAAACACTTAGGGGCAACTGGGTGGGGGAAATGGCTTCTTGTTGCATTCTACCGAGCACAGCAGTTAAGCTGTAACTTAAGCTGTGCCAAATTCTCCCAAAATATAAACTATATTCTGTGAGAAGAGAAGCACTTTTGAGAAGCTGTATTAACCCTTTTGGTACGCTGACCATTTCTGTTCCAAAGTACAAAACAGAAAACTAGTGATTTGAAAGTATGAGATCATTCTAAAAGTTCTTACCTGACTTGTAAGAAACAGTTGTGCCCCAGAGGCATCTGGCCAATTTGCTGCTCACTTCTAACAATTTGTTTTGCAAGAAAGGCTATCTTTGAAAGATTTTAGTGCTAAGGAAATTTTATCTCTGAAAGCTGTAAAATGAAGATTAGGCATGGAATGTATCCTTGAACTTAAATCCTGGTTTATCAACTGATACATTTACAGGAAGTTCAAATTTGATTCAGTTGCACTTGGAGGGAATAATTTGCTTCCTTTTTTTATGAGAAGGAACACATCACAGGCTTCTTTTGAAGTGACTTCATATGCCATTACATAATCTTTCTCAGGGGAAAAATATGCCTTTAAATTCAAATTTTAATCCTTTTTTCTTACTCCTCATTGTTTGATCAGGAGACATACAGGCAAATTGGCAAAACTGCCTCTTCTCTCATTCTCTTTTTTCTAATTAGCATCTTCAGATATTTTATTCTTTTTATTTGATGGTAACTACCACCACTTCAAATATTTGCTGACTTTCTATGCAAGTTGGTGCCTCTTGGTTTTTTTTTTTTTTTTTTGAGACAAAGTCTTGCACTTTTGCTCAAGCTGGATTGCAGTGCTATGATCTAGGCTCACTACAACCTCTCCACCTCCTGGGTTTAAGCAATTCTTGTGCCTCAGCCTCCCGAGTAGCTAGGATAACAGGTGCCCCCACCATGCCTGGCTAATTTTTGTATTTTTAGTAGAGATGGGGGTTAGCCATTTTGGCCAGGCTGGCTTCAAATTCCTGACCTCAGGTGATTCACCCATCTCACCCTCCCAAAGTGCTGGGATTACAGCATGAGCCGCTATGCCTACCCCAGTGCCTCTTTTTTTGATTTTACATAATTTTCTCTGTACCCTTTGTTTGTTGCAGATTGTTTTCTATCTCCCACTTATACACCTATCAAGATCTGACTTTGTTTCATTAAATTTTCACTTTATTTCATAAAGTGAGCATTACCTCTCTTTGCTCATTTTAAATTATAGCGGTGCTGACCTGTTATATTTTGGCAGCCTGAGTAAATATGGCACTAGTGAGCTTGGTGGTTAGCTAAGAGGGTCAATAATGGTGATGCTGGCTCTTGCTACCTTTACTTGGCACCAGCAGAGGGACAGTATAAATCCTGGATGGTATAAATCCATTCAGTAATCAGAAGTCTTCTGTGGGTTCACTATACCTTAACCCCCTCTTCTCACATTTAATTCAATGAATTGTAGATAAGATGCCACAGCATTAAGATTTAAAGCTGGCAAATAACAATAATAAAGTCTAGATAAAGATTTTTCAAGGTTCTTTGAATCCAAGAGTTAATCTTGCATTTCAGGTGTTCCATAATACAGCTTTGAAAGCAGCCAAGCCTGTGCACATGAAAGTCAGAGTTTACCCTGAGGTGTAAGTGGATGGGAGAAAACTCGGGCAGACAAACAGAGTTAAAACTTTTGCAAAGCCAGTTTAATGTCTTCCTAAGTTTTCTAATACTAAATAATTTTATTAGACCCTCTTGATGTTAGCAAAGAGAGAGAAAAAGACTGAGCCACTCCTGAGTCAGGTACCATGCAGGGAACTTTGCCTCCATTCTCTTGTTTTGTGTATTTTCTCTCCTTTCTGTTGGCACTACTAGAAAAAGAGCTGCCACATGAAATGAATACTGTATTAGAAATGTATGCCAGAGGCTTTCCCCTGTAATGAAGTCTTAGAAAAACTGGCTTGAGTGATGACTATTCCGTATCATAAAATAAAGCTTAAAAGCAAAACCTCCCAAGTTTTTCCCAAAATAATAAATCTTCTAGGTTGTATAGGAGACCCCTGTAATGCACTTACATGTTAAATATAGTTTATTGATGGGCATAAAAAAAATACAGGCCAACTTGCTGTCAGCCTCCTTCCTGTCAGCTTGGGAGAGCATGGACGCTGGAATCAAAGGCTTCTTCGTGTGTTTATCTCTTTGGGATTATTTCCTTGTGGCAGGTGCTTTCAGCTTCAAGGAGCCAAGAGTTACAGGGCTGAGATCTTAGGACCAGCAGGAAAATTCTGAGTGTGAATCCCAATTTTAGGAGGGTGAAATATTTCCTGATAATGAAGCATTTTTAAATGGAGACACAAACTAATAGTTTGTCAGAATTGGATGAGGTGAAGGACCAAGGAGGCAATAAATATGAATTCTGTTCCCATGAGATGTCAGGGACAGTTCTGCCCACCTGACTCTGTGTCCTGATTTGCCTCTTAATATGCCTTCCAATAAGCCACGTTGCCTTTAATGGTTTTTGCTGTTTGAATAATCATAGTAAATCTGAGAAAGCTTTTATTCTGTTATTCCCTATTTAGAATATGTAATCATTGATTCCTGAATTATACAAAGCGAGATGGACTTGAGCTGTCCTGGAATATAATGCTTAGAACCCCAAAATTATATAAGTAATGTAATGCCAGAAGGACTTTGTTAAAATAAAAATCTCATCTCTACGGTAGAAACCTGATGAGCCATCCAAGGGCCACCTATTCAATTAACACATCCCCAGATCTGCCCTCTTCTCACCACCTCCTCTTCTAAACACTGGATCAAGTCACTAAAGTCACTCAGATGATTACAACAGTCTCTTAGAGAGTATTTTTGTTTCTATACTTGTCCTCTTAAAATCTATTGGCAATGAAGTAGTTCAAGTCATTTCCCTGCTTAAAATCTCTTAAAGTTTCCCATTGTGTTTAATATAAAATCCACACTTCCTATTGTGGCTTGCATGACTCTGGTTTGCTTGCTACCCTTTAACCATGCCAGCCATGTCTGTGCCCCTCCAAGACACCACACCCCTGCCTCTCTCAGGACCCTGGCCTTGCTGGTTTTCCTGTTTGGATGTTTGTGACTGGCTCTCTGTGTGGCTGAGCCCTTAGTTTGCAGGTCTATGCTCAAGTGTCACTTTCATGTGAGAACTTTCTGAGCATCCAATGAAGAATATTTTTGTTCCATGATTCTATTTTATTTATTAATAATAAAAAAGTAGCTAACATTTACTGCTTAATACCACGCACTGTTGTAAAGCCCTTTCCAGCTTAACAAATTTAACCCTAGTAACAACCTTATAGGGTAGGAAACTTACAGATGAGAAAACTAAAACACAGAGAAACTTATTTAATTTGTAAAATTGTGTTCTAGTTGTCTATTGCTGTGTAATACCCCAAATTAGTGACTTAACTTATTATTATTTCTCTTGGTTCTATGGGTTGACTGGGCAGCTGGGTGGTTCCCAAGTGGGGACTATCATGGTGTGGCAGCCAGAAGGCATCCTACAAGGCTAGAGTCGTGGAAAGGCTAGACTACGCTGAACATCAAAGGGGACTTCCTCATTCACACATTCCCCTCAGCTGGGATGGCAGGAACAGCTAGTTCTGGGCCGGCATCTCTCTCCAGACAGCCTCTCCACATGGCTTCCTCAACCTGACAATTTAGGTGGCTGAACTTCTAACATAGTAGCCAGCTTCCTTCAGAGGGAGCATTCCACCAGACCCAGATGAAAGGTGGAAGTCTTCTTATGATGTAGCCTTGGAAGTTACACATCACTTCTGCTTCCTTCTGCTAGTCAAAAGTGAGTTCTAGGGCCATCCCAGATTCAACAGCAGGGTTTATATAAGAGCATGAATACTAGGAGGTATGGCTCAGTGGGGGTGGTGGGGGGCAGGGTGGGGGTCATCCTTGGAAGTTGGTTACCACAGTGCATAAATGCCGGAGTCAGGAATAATACACAGGCAATCTGACTTGAGCCTTCACTTTAAACTACCATGTTCTGAAGTTATTATTTTTTAAAATTTTGTTTACATTGTTATTATCTCTCTGCCAAACTCTCTCCAACCATAATGAAAGCTTTGTGAGTCAGGGACTTGATGTGTCTTGATCAGTTGTGTACTTGGAACCTAGTTGTTGAGTAAATGACAGAATGAATAAATGGATATTTTATTGTTTGAAAAAATCACTCAGCCCCCAGTGTTGGATATTTTAGATTTTAACATTTGGAAGGTACACTGTAAACTGTAAAGTATAATCATTATTTAGAGTACTAACAAACTTTCAAAACACAGTGGCTCAAATAAGCCACAAATTTACTTTTCTCTTTTATATCACTGCAGACCTAGGTAAGTGGGTGACTCTGCTCCATAAGGACACCCAGGGATCCAAGTTTTTTCTACCTTGTTACTCTCTCATCCTTTGGGGGTTGACATACATGACTAAAGCAGGCTTACCTTCACCAGCCCTGAGGAAGTGGGAAAAATAGGGTGGAAGGCAAGCAGATTCCTTTTAATAATGGGATCTGAAAGTTATACAAATAAGTTCCACCCCATCCATTAGCCTCTTTAGCTGCAGGGAAATTTGGAAATATGGTTTCTAAATATGCTATGCTAAAACTTAGGGTTGGGGGAATCTATTAGAAAAAAGAAGAGGAGCCAATTCACAGAATCTGCCAGTGTATTTAAAGCATAAATGATAAAATTAACTGTAATTGTAAATACCTGAATCTTTTTTTTTGACCCTGATATAAAGTTTACTTTCTGTATGTTAGCTTCATTGCTTTTATGCAGACTTCAGTTTTCTGTGAAATTTATGATTAGTCAAAATCTAGTGCTAGTAGGCTTCAGGTCTTATTTGGAGCTCAGGATCAGTTGAAAAACATTTAAAACTCACCTCTGGCTACATGTTTGAGGTCACACACTAATGTGAACCATTCCAACTAATGTCATTAATTTACTTTCAAACAACAGCTCTATAAAATTACTGTTTTGGAGGCTAGACCAATAAAATTGTTTATCTTATATTTACTAACAATGATTGGCACTCACTAAAGCCCTGCAAGTTGTTTGTTTAATTTCTATTAATCTGATTATACAGCAGGTATAGTTATAAGAGTTGAGAGTGAGTGGAAGCTCTTTCTAAAAAAAAAATACTGCTCTGTCACTCAGGCTGGAGAGCAGTGGCACAATCTTGGTTCATTACAACCTTAGCTTCCTGGGCTCAAGCTATCCTCATACCTCCTCTTCCTAAGTAGCTGTGAATAAAACTGTGTGCCACTATGCTTGGCTAATTTTTTTATTTCTTGTAGAGATGAGGTTGCACTATATTTCCCAGGCTGGGCCCAAACTGCTGGACTCAAGCAACCCTCCTGCCTTGACCTTCCAAAGTACTGGGATTACAGGCATGAGCCTTACACCTGGCCTCACATATTTTCAAGGTTTGATAGTAGTGTGCTGTTTTAGTCAGTGTAGGCTGCCATAACAAAATACCATCTGGCTTAAACAACAGAAATTTATTTTCTCACAGTTCTGGAGGCTGGAAGTCCAAGATCAGGGTGCCAGCATGATTAGGTTCGGGTGAGGACTCTCTTCTTAGCTGGCAGACAGCCTCCTTCTCACTGTGTCCTTACATGGCCTTTCCTCTGAGTGCATACAGAGAGACAAGCAGAGAGAGACAGAGAGAGAGAGAGAGAGAGAGAGAGAGAGAGAGAGAGAGAGAGAGAGAGAGAGACAGGGAGAAATCTCTTCTTCTTATGAGGCCACTGGCCCTATTGAATTACGAACCTCCTTCAAGACCTCATTTAATGTAACAAAAATGACTCCTGAAAGTCCTGTCTCCAAATACAGTTACACTGGGGGATGGGACTTTAACGTGACTTTTGGGAATACACAATTCAGCCCATCAAATTCACAATTAGAAATTATAACCAAAAAATGCTTTTTCTTTATTATTATTCCCAACTTTCAACCTATTCAGAATTAAGGGAAGATAGTCCTAGGACTCTTCTGTCATTTGAAGATTTACTGTAGGTTTTATACCATTGGCAATGATGGTAACAACAATAAACCTCAGGCATTGGCTGTCTTAATTTTCCTTTTTGAGGGATCATTAGAATGAAGAACTGTACATCTAGATTCATGACCTATGATGAGGGGGGTCATCTGATTCTCATTTCAAAAATTTGCAAAGAGAGAGGAGGACTATTCTTTAGTTAGAAGCTCTAAATCAATTTTAAAGAACCATTAGTAGAAGAATTTAGGAATTTTTTATCTAGCACACTTGAGTACACCACATCACTCCCACACAGAAATATACATGGGTTAGATCAATTTGGTAATAACATTTGCCAAATGATTTTGGGGGGTTACTCTACAGACAAAACAAACAGTTGATAGACTGCACTGGAGTCTTTTCAACTGGTCACTTTGACATATTTGAGATAAAGCCAGTATTATTTTAAGTTAGAATGTTAAGCAGATACTATATTTCTTCCTCTCACATGAGTAAGTTTTTTCTCCTCTCAACCTAATGGCAAAGCCATCTACAATGAAGTAATTTGCCCAGGAAGGGTAGGATTAATACTTCTCAAATGAATTTGAGTGGAAGAGTAAACTAAATATTGGATGGAAAGTATAAAGCTCACATCCTATCAATGTATAAAGCAGGAAAGTCCTTAATAGAATTATGATTTTCTGTTCATTTTATGTTTTTCTCTGAAGTTATTGTGGTAGAATAAAATACCGGACTGTGAACCAAAGGACCAGGTCCAAGTTCTGCTTATACATCTAACTAGTTGTACGAACTCGGACAAGCCCTTTAACTTCACTGGGTCTCAGTGTCTTCTTTAATGTGGTAACAGCAGGAATGGTTCCATAGGGTTGATTGAGATGATGCATACAAAAAGATTTTGTTTAGTGCTTAACATGAAGTAAACATTTATAAATACCGGTGGTTGTTGTAATGGTGGTTGTTGCCATCTCTTAGGCCCTTTTTAACAGTAACATTCCATTTTTTTCCCATTTCCATTTTTGGCTAGGGGTAAGATTTTATAGACTATAAGACTTTCAGCAATAACAAGATTATTCAAAATAGTAACAATAACAGGTTATTCAAAATAGTAAAAGATGCTAGTCATATGTTTGTATCATGAAAAAAATTAGACTAGCATTAGATCTTTATACACATGGAAAATGGAGCTAAATTTGCTATTGCTGATGAGGGAAGCTCTCAATCAACAAACCAAACAAATAAACAAGAATGCTTTTTAAAACGATGCTGTTGACACTTTGGAAGGCTGAGGTGGGAGGGTCACTTGAGGCCAAAAGTTCGAGACCAGTCTGGGCAACAAAGTGAGATCCTGTCTCTATAAAAAACAAAAAAGTTATCTGGGTTTGGTGGCTTGCACTTGTAATCCCAGGTACTCAAGAAGGTGAGGCAGGAGGATCATTTGAACCCGGGGGTCTGAGGCCACAGTGAGCTCTGATCACACCACTGCACTCCAGTCTGGGTGGCAGAGCAAAACGCTGTCTCAAAAAATGGTGTTGTTGAATAATGACTTTAAACTGTTAGAAGGAATAAATACTCATGCCTCTCTAATAATAATATTTACATATGATTTCCCATTAAACAGGGGCAGGTAATAGAATAATGAAACCTCCATTTTAGTCTTACTTAAATATATGCATTTTATTTTAATTTTTTATGTATGCATTCATATTTATTTATATTTCAAGTAAAAATTAAAAATCATCTAAGAACCGAACCAATTATTGCATGTATTGTTTATCATTTTGTCTTTGAGAAGAAATTTTAAAAATTATAGTCTATTGTTATATGAAGAAAAGCAATGAAAGGCTTAAATGTGTCACCTTCAATTTTTTTATTTCTACCAAGTGACTCTACTTGATTCCAATTATTTTGCATCATTATCTCCCCACTTTGTCTTTTAAAAAGTGTTCAAAGTCAGTATCTTAATAATGAATGATCTTACAATAACTGTAATTTATTTCCTCATACCATATAGACTTTTATCCATTGGATCAAAAGCTTTATAGACTTTCCAGGCAATAAAGAGTTAGCCTTAGAAACTTCACATAAACCATATAGGTTAGGCAGCATTTCCATTTTTCGCTCTCATTTTTTAATAACTTTTCTGACTGTGGAAAAGACTCTTGATCAGACAGATGTCTTTTCTTTTTCCCTTGGGCTCTTTCAATTTGTGTTGTAAAATTTTAAAAAATCCTTAAAAGACAGCATTAATGTAATATGCTTGGTCAGATGTGTTCTTTAAAAAAAAATTACATGTTGACATATAAAAACAACTCAGGTTGTAAGAGGCTTCCATCTTTCATACTCGAAGTGTTACTGACACATACCATGTGAAATGAGTTAAAGAGTAATTTTATCTCAAAGCCTCTGCAGACATTTTTTTGTCCTTCACCTATACAAAATGACAAATAAGAATAAAACATTCTTTCTCACCTCTTAGAACACTCATGAATTTTTATATCAAGTGACCGATGTATTTTTCAAAAAATACTGTTTTCATGATATGAAAGAAAAATATAGTATACACTAGGCTGATGGCTATTTGTAAGATGGCAGCATACTTTATCATCCTACAAGTTTTTTTACAGAAAAATGTTGAGAGGGATGATGTCTTTTTTGACTGCTTGTTTCTGAAATGTTAAATAAACTACATTAACATGTTTCACTTACGTTGTTTCTAAATATGCAAAACCATCAGAGGAATTTTCATCATTAGGATAATCCATGCCAATTTTTTTTCTCCAAAAATATAAAGATAACAGAGAAACTGGTATTTTGGGAAAGAGCTTAAATTATCTAAACAATTGCCTTCCTTCCTCTGCTTCACAATCATTGTAAGTTCTTAAATATTCTAAAATATTTTAGCTTTCTTTTCTCATATTTTAATTTTTGGTATGGGCCAGATTGAAGTAAACATGCTCTGTTTCATTTAAAATTACATCCAAAAGAGTGGATCACTTTGGCCAAATCATCGTTTTATTCCTAGCTTTCTATACTTGATTTCCTTTGACAACATGCACAATGTTAACTTCAGTTAACAACTACAATTCCACAACCAGACTCGACTGAGTGTTGTAAACTCATGGAAACAAAAAACCTCAATGCCTCTGAAAAAAGGGAAAAGGATTTTTCAGAAGGTAGGCAAGGCATAAGTTATCGTGAGGGCTGTGGGTAACTCTATAGTGTAAGTAGCTATTGACCTGTCTACTGAGTTACTGAAACCTCTCTCGAAGCTCCAGGAAGGAAAATAAAGTGTTAGTAGAAGTTTCCTGTAATCCTTCCTCGTCGTGACATAAGATCCCTTGGGAAATCTGCTGCTGTTGCAGGATTTCTCTGCTTCTATATGGAATAGTGGTTATCTTTCCAATGCCATCTTCTGGGTCCCTTAACAAGTGATCCAATTCATTCTTACTCAGATACCATCTTTATGAGCAGGTCTTCTCAAATTGCTGAGTTTGAAAATTTCTAGTTTCACTTCAATATGGGCACACAAACAGAGTATGTAAATATTAAAATTTAGCACATTGAAGCTCTTCAAAATGGCAAACAATGCATAGATTGCATTAATAACTGAAAAGAAAAATTAACCAGACTCAGTATTTTAGAGATATTATGACAGAATTTCACTTTTTAGAAGCTTTATGAAAGTGTAACTTACATACCATAAAATTACCTCTTACAATTCAGTGATCTTAGCAAGTTCATAGAGTTGTGGAACCATCACTACAATCCAGTTTTAGACCATTTCCATTACCCCAGAAATTCTCTCCTGCCCATTTGCAGTTAATCCTCACTTACCTAGCCCCAGGCCATCATTGCTCTGTTTCCTGTGTCTAAACATTTGATTTTTCTAAACATACTATAGAAATTATAAAATACATGAATCAGAATATGTAATCCTTTATCTCTTCTATATCTTCCTTCTTTCACTTTACATATTTTTGAGGTTCATCTGTATTATGGCATATATTTGTATTTTGTTTCTTTTAATTGTTGTGTGGCATTCTTTCCTTTCAATTTTTAACCAGATATTTGGCATGTTACAGAAACACAGACCCAGCTAAAGGACAGCATTTTTGACTTTAGTATTGAGAACTATATATTAAGTGCTTTAAAGAGAAACAAAATAAGTACTTTTCCTTTCACTTTTCAAAGCGTAACGTAGTGTGATGACTATTTCTTCCAGTTTCTACCTAGGTTTCTACAACACTTCAATTCGTTGTGAGAAAGTTGTAATAGGTAGACCAGCTTTTTCTATCAGTAATTCCTGAGAAAGAGACTATGTTACTACCATAATCTTTTCATGCAGACACTGGCTTGGATATATTATTTCTGCTCCTATTCCCAGATTACATGAGGTATGAAAAAGGAGGAAAAAATTGAACAACAGTACAAGATAGAAAGCAAAAGCATTATGCACCAGGGATATTGAGACAAACTACAGCTATATTCAGCATCACGGATGAATCATAGAAACATGCTTAATCATAGGAATGTTGAATGAAAATCAAGCCATAGACTACATACAGTATGATTGTTCAGAGATAAACATATATGTGATAAAACTATATAGAAATATAAGGGATTGTTGAAAACAAAATTCGGAATGTGATTTTATCTAGGGATTATAGGGCTATATGATTGGAGGAGCACAAAAATAGATTTGCTGATGTTGGCATTGTAGTTTCTGTGTTGTAAACAGATTTACTAGGTGACAGATTTAAATGAATGGTGACTAAGGTGTTTGTGTGGATCAAATATATATAATTATGTAATTGTCTGATATAAAACCATGAAACTCAATACAAGCTCATAAGTTTTATAAAGTCATTAATTTATATCTTCTGGAATAATGTGGAAACTGATATATTTTCATGATGATGATAGCCATTCTTTCATAGTACTGAATATTTCCACTGTTAACATTCAAAAGAAAATCTACAATTCATTCTCTAACCATATGTCAGGAAAAGTAACCTGTTAAAAGTGATAACTTCAGTGAGACCAAACTTTTTTTTTTTTGTCAACTTGACTGAATATGTTTGGGGTTCACCGCTTTAGCCCTTGGGACTGATTGTGAAGTTCTTTTTCCATTCACCTTTTGGAATTTTTCACTACTCATTATGCACTCCATTAGAGAGGAGGGAAAGGAAAGGAGAGGAGGTGAAATTCAAAACGCTCAGTGTTATTTCAGTGTTGGTTAGCAAGCTGTTCCGGTGAGAGTTCTGAGACAGACACTGAAATTAATAGCCATACCAAATATTTTGGATTTGTGAAACTTGCTATCTATTGAAAGGTGTTCTTTAAATAGAGTAACAAATAAAAATACGCCTTTTGGATGGGTTCTGCATCAAGTGACAGAAAACCCATTTTGATTTAAGAAAGAAGTTGGGAATTTATTGGCCTGTATAGGTCAAAAGTCCAAGGATATAGTTGCCAACTACAGAGCTTAAATTATTAGAAATCAGTCCACATTTCTCTCTGCTTTCTTTTTTATTTTTAATTTTTTGAGAAAGACTCTCACTCTGTTGCCTAGGCTGGAGAGCAGTGGTGCAATATTAGCTCACTGTAGTCTCATCCTCCTGGGCTTAAGCGATCCTCCCACTTCAGTTTCCTGAGTAGGTGGGACTACAGGTGCACACCACTATGCCTGGCTAATTTTTATATATTTTTTTGTAGAGATGATGTTTCACCATATCGGCCAGACTGGTTTCAAACTCAGGTTCAAGTGATCTCCCTGCCTTGGCCTCCCAAAGTGCTTGGATTACAGGAGTGACCCACTGTGCCTGGCCTTCTCTGCCTTCTGCTGGTTGACTTCTGTGTCGAGCTACAAATGGCATTAGCATCACTGCATGATGGTCCAGACATCTTCCCAGGCATAGCCTTGGTGGGAAGAAGAGGGAATGATCTTCTCTCAAAGCTCCAGCAAAAGGTTTGCAGCTGTGAAAGGCTCACTGGACAGCTGACTTAACCCTGAACAAATTTGTGGCTTATTAGTTCTCTCTAGTCTTTCCCCCCAGCACAGATGAATATTTTGAGTATGTTGTATCTCTGACCCCCTCTTTCACCTGTGCTCACTCTTGTGATCAGAATTCTTTCCTTGCCAGTATTCTAAACTTGCTCTTGTAAGGCCACTGTCAATTTTGAATGAAAAATACCAATGGCCTTTATCTTGGTTTTCATCCTCTTTGTTTTTTTTCATACAACATTGGTAGCTGGCTTATTATTGTTTTATTATAAACATTTTATAGTGTTTATCTGATTTTATACAAAGAGTGCCTAAACAAAATTTTTTATTGTAAAACTTCAAATAAAGCAGAATCAAAGTGAGAAAGTCCCACTTCACACTGCTGTTCAACGGCCCCTCTTTTCTTCAGGTGGTGGTCAACCTTGAAGTCCACCAAATACTTACAGTCTGTGAATATCTATCATCTATCAATATAGATAGACACGTGTGTGTGTGAGTATATATTTTACATATATTTTATAATGTTTAAAATTTTCTTTTTACATATTTGAAATCTTAACCACATATATATTATTCTGTGATTTAATAAATAATAGGGCTTGGAAATCTTTCCATGGTAGGAAACATAGATCCACCTTTCCCAATGGTCATGTAATATCCTGTGGTATTATTACAACATAATTTCATCATTTTCTGATAGGCATTTACGTTAACATTTAAAAATATTATTTCAAATAATGCTATAGCACGTTCTCTATTTTTTAAAAAAATACTCCTTTTGCTTGGATCCTGTGACACTACACACTTTATATTGTTTTCCCATTATCTTTGATCACTTGTTTTATTTTCCCTGGGTCCTCTTACACAAGCTATCTAAATGTCAGCATTCTCAGTTTCTCTTGCTGTTTTTTTGTTTTTTTTTTTTTTTCATTTTCTTTCTTTACATTAAATGGTCACTAATTAAAGACATTTCCAAGTCTTTAATTGGCAGTTCTACATGTATGGTTGTCCAATTAGGTTTTTACTCTGGATTTAAATCCTGCAGGTTAGAAATGAATCTTCAGACACCTTCTGATAATTTCCATATGCATGTATTTCACAGGCAGCATGCCCCAAACTAAGCTCTTTCCTTTCTCTTTCAAACTGCCTCCTCCATGTCAACACTGATTACTGATGAGAAGGAAGCCTTGGCTATTTGATAAGAAGAAATAATAGGGATGTCTATGAAATATTTTTGAGAGTTTTATAAATTTGAAATCATTACTGAAATGTAAGGGAATTTTTAAAAAATTATATGTTCTGATTTATTAGTTGTATAAGTAGCATTTGCATTAATAAAACCATAAAATCAATAAATTGATCAATATACAAAGTATAAACAATAGGGATTATTCCTGTTTAAGCAGAACTCTCCTTAAATACATAAAATAATGCTATCAATACCTATAACAACTCATGCCTCTTGCCTGTCCCTCAAGCTTCTTTTTCATTCAGCAAATATTTATTAGTACCTTCCACGTATCAAGTAATGTACAAGATTCTGTGGACTTTCACGATTTGCCTCTTGTTCATCTCCATCTCTATCATATTCTTTGGGTTGAAATACAAGGCACAGCATTTTGTTTCGGGGAGCAGGCTGTAATTGCAAACTGCAAATCAACAGATGAAATGTTGAATGGGCGTTTATTTTCTCCTTTCATTTAACACACGTTTTGAACTGTCACATTTTTCTGCCTTAGTCTGTTTTAAATTTGTGCCTTAAATAAAACAATTGAGTTGTTGGCTGCAAAATAGCCAGGTCTGAAGCAAAAAGGGACGCTTAGTTTATTGTGACCTTTCTCTTTTTTCAGTGAACTCGCTGCTGGAGAGAATATCTTTGAGAGACAGAATAGTACAGGTAGGTTTAGTGCCAGATGACTGGATCATTCCGTTCCTTTCTGCTTGCATAAACTTGGCATAATTAACCTGTGTAGCTTCATAGGGTTGTTTTGAGGATGAAGTGAGATGGTACACACACACACACACACACACACACACACACACACACGTGCATCTTAAGTACCCGATAACTATTAACTCATTAATAACATGCTCTATTTTGTGTTTCCTGTATGTTTTAGGTTAGAGCTCTTTTTCTGCCATTTTCTTTAAGTAAAATATATTATTTTGTTTATTTAGATGTATACCTTAATCTAACCTTTCTAGAAAAATCATCATTCTCTGTATAATGTGAACTTTTAATGAATTGTAAACTATCAATCCCAATTCTATGTGCTTGAGCAAAGTTACCATGAAAATCTCTGCATAACAAAATGATTATAAAACCTGCGGAATTTATGTATTTTAATAAATAATGACTAAAATGTGAATTTCAGAGCAATCAAAATATTTGAGATTTTAAAATACTTGAATTTTTGTTATAAAAGAATTAGATCCGTATTGTTGTCATAATTTTGATAAAACTACTAAGCTGTGTTATACATGTGGACAGATATAAGAGCACTATTCTACCATATGACATTTAAAGAAGTTCAAAGCAAAGAAATATATTTGAAATATCTGTATCCCATGACTCTTTTAATGGCCATATTTCACTGTGATAATATTATATTTTACATTTCTTCAACACATTTGATAATTTCATACAAATATAAATTTTATGTGATCTTTTGTAACAATTCTTCCTCCATTGAATATTAAGTATTTACAAGAATACAAGCTCATTTCAATATTAGCCTCCAAAAGTACTGTTTCCATTTAAAAGGTAGTAAAATAATTTGTACCAAGGTGCCGAGGACTCGCTGTTTTATATTCACCAATTACTTACTAATTAAAAGCAAATTTAGCAATTCAAAAAACCCTCTAATTTGACGGAAAAGATCTACTGTATATTAGGTGGGTTGAGGGCTTGACATGCTACATCTCATTCAATCATAATAATGTTTCTATGTAGATAATATCTCCCTTTACACGCATAAAACCAATACTTAGAATGATTATTTACTCAAGTTCACTCAAAGCAGGGAGAAGCTGATGAAATCCAAGTCTTTCTGAGTGATATTTCTCCATTGCCTCATACTACTTCCTAATTATTTGCTTGTGGTAGAAATATTTCTTAGTAGAGAAACTTCCAAATGCCTTTTAGAAACTTCCAAATGCCTTTATCCATTCTCTCAGTAATGGATTCTTGGATCTTTTTAGAATTGTTCAAATTATTTTATTTTTACTTTATTTTACTTATTTATCAAAATTTCTAAATATTTATTTATTTTCTAGAGACAGGGTTTTACTTTGTCATTTAAGCTGGATTGCATACTGTAGCCTGGAACTCCTGGGCTAAAGCGATCCTCCTGCCCCAACCTCATAAGTAGCTAGGACTATAGACACATGCCATCACATATGGCTAATTTTTAAATTTTTTGTAGAGATAGTATCTTGCTGTGTTGTCCAGGTTGGTCTTGAAGTTCTGTCCACAAGTGATCCTCCTGCCTTGGCCTCCCAAACTGCTGGGATGCTCAAACTATTTTAGGGACTTGGCTTAGTATCTTTGTAATATGTGTAGATATCTACTAACTGCATAAATATATATATTAACTTATTAATTATGTCCCTATTTTCCTGAGTTTAAAATTTGAGATACTCCTGTTTTCAGGGGTACAGGCCATGCACATAGAGCAAGGAAGCTTCATACGTCTCAGTAACACTGACTAGATGACAGAAACCCAGGATGGATTCTTGATACTTCTTCCTGTCTCATTCTCTGCATTAGATAATCTATCACCAATTTCTCTTAACTCTACCTTCTAAAAACCATTGGAATACATCAATTTCTCCCATCTTTCTAGCTAATATTAATGTTGAAGTTATCATCATCCTTCACCTCAATAACTGCAACTGGATTAGTACAAATAAATTTCCCCATAATTTTTTGCCCACTTCTATTTACTCTGTCAGGCAGCCAAAATAATCATTGGGAACACAATTCTAATTAGGTTAGTCTTCTGTTTAAAACTCTTTCTTTTCCATTGCATTTAAGTTGAACACTGTCTTAGTCTGTCCAGGCTATGATAACAAAATTCCTTAGACTGAGTAATTTAGAACCAATAGGAATTTATGGCTGACAGTTCTGGAGGTTGGAGAGTTCCAGATCAAAGCACTGGCAGATTTGGTGTCTTTTTTTCAAAGATGGCACCTTCTGTGTCCTCATAAGGCAGAAGGGGCAAGGAGGCTCCCTCAGGCTACTTTTTTTAGGGCACAAGTCTCATCCATTAAGACAGAGTCCTTATAACCCAACCACCTCCTAAAGGCCCCACGTCTTAATACTACTGTATTGGAGATTAGGTTTCAACATATGAATTTTCAGGAGATGAAAACATTAAAACTGTAGCAAAAACCAATGCCGATTCTTGGTGGGAGGTACACTGAGTGGGGCACATACACACATTTATTTAGTGTTTTAAATATGTAGAAATGAGTAGTGGCTTCAACATGTTCCCTCGTGGTTTAATATTATGAAAAGTTACTATTACTTGCGACGAAGAGGAAACTTGTTTTTGAAGGGAATTTTCTGAGTGATCATATTAGTACTAAAACTCACTGATAAGACCAATATGATCGATAGGAAGTGCAGTGTAATGTTTAAGAATATAGACTTTGCTGGAGTCAGACTGCCAATGTTTGACACCTGCTTGCTTTGCTACTTCCTCACTGGAAAACTTACTTGAGCTCTCTGGGCTTCAGTTTCTCCATCTGGAAAGTAGGGACACCAACAGTTCCTATTGTGAGGATTAAAAGGGAAAATAACATATAAAATCTGCTTTGGAGAGCTTGGCACATAAAAGGTATTTATTAACTCATAGCTGTTTTCATTAGATTCTTTAGTGTTAGGCAAAATCTCGTTAAGGAGACCTACACAAAATATTTTTTGAAACTGCCATTAATTAGATTAATAAATGAGAACTGAGCAGGATTGCTGTTCTTAAATATTAAAATAGGATTTAAGTTAGAAAAGAGAAAGGGAAAATTACCACAGATAATTAGATAACCAGCAAAATTTAAAGAGATTACTTTAATAACTAAATAACTTTAAAGATGTTTCTCTCTAAGTTTAAAGAGTAAACTCGTATTATTTTGTAGAAGAATATTATATAGCAAAACTTAAACTAGAAGAAACAAAAAAATCTAACAGTCCTTAGAAGAATTGAAAAGCTGTCAAGACTTTTCACTGTCTCCTCATCAAAAAAGCAACAAGCCTAGATGGTTTTATTATGGGAGTTGATCTCCAAGGAACTATTAAAGCCATTATTACTTATACAGTTTCAGAGGATAGAGGGAAAAAAAAAGTTTCCAAATTATTTGTATGAAGTGAGTATAACATCAATACTAAATGTTAAGAATGCTGGTGCATTTGGACCTGTGCACACATGTACCCAACTACTCACCATATCCGGGAACTGTGTTCAATTTTCATCTAAATCTTTGCAAAAATCCTAACCAAATTATTTATGAAAAGAATGAAGCAGCATATAAACAGACTAATATGATACATATAAGTACATTTATATGTTTTTATGTGTATGAAAACAATGATGTTTTAGTATCAGGGACTCTTATCTCACATAGTCATTGCTATGGTCTGTGTATTAGTCAGTGTTCTCTAGAGGACAGAATTAATGGAATATAATAAACTCATACATATATGAGTTTATTAAGTATTAACTCACACGATCACAAAGTTCCACCATAGGCTGCCTGCAGGCTGAGGAGCAAGGAGAGCCAATCTGAGCTCCAAAACTGAAGAACTTGGAGTCTGATGTTGGAGGGCAGGAAGCATCCAGTATGGGAGAAAGATGTAGGCCTGGGAGGCTAGGCCAGTCTCCCTTTTCACTTTTTTTCTGCCTGCTTATATTCTAGTCACACTGGCAGCTGATTAGATTGTGCTCACCCAGATTAACAGTGGGTCTGCCTTTCCCATCCCACTGACTCATATGTTAATCTCCCTTGGCAACACCCTCACAGACACACCCAGGATCAATACTTTGTATCCTTCAATCCAATCAAGTTGACACTCAGTATTAACCATCACAGTCTGACTCTGTGTCCCCACCCAAATCTCATCTTGAATTGTAGTCAAAATTATAATCCCCACATGTGGGGATAGAGCCCTCATGGGAGGTGACTGAATCATGGGAGCAGTTCCTCTGTGCTGTTGTCATGATAGTGAGTGAGTTCTCATAAGATCTGATGGTTTTGCGAGGGGCTTTTCCCCCTTGCTCTGCACTTTTCTCATTCTTCTTCTCCCAGCCGCCATGGGAAGAAGGGCATGTTTGCTTTCTCTTCCACCATGATGATAAGTTTTCAGAAGCCTCCCCAGCCCTGTGGAACTGTGAGTCAATTAAACCTCTTTCCTTTATAAATTACCCAGGCTCAGGTGTTTCTTCATAGCAGTGTGAGACTGGATTAATATAGTAAATTAGTTCCGGTAGAATGGAGTGCTGCCATAAAGATACCTGAAAATGTAGAAGTGACTTTGAAACTGGGTAACAGGCAGAAGTTGGAACAGCTTAGAGAACTCAGAAGTAGACAGGAATATTTGGCAAAATTTGAAACTTTCTAGAGACTTGTTGAATGGCTTTCTCCAAAATGCTGATAGTGATATGGACAATGATGTCTAGGCTGAGGTGGCCTGAGATGGAGAGGAGAAACTTGTTGGGAACTGGAGCAAAGGTGACTTTTATACTTTAGCAAAGAGATTGGCAGCATTTAGCTCCTGCCCTAGAAGAAATCTGTGGAACTTAGAACTTTAGAGAGATGGTTTAGGGTATCTGGCCTGGTGCCTTAGCTATTCCAGCTTTCAGGCTTTGGAGAGTCTGAGCCGACTCAGGGCAGAATCCCATTCCTCCTTACCGGACTGGACCTCCCAACCAGGACCTCCAGCTACCCCTGCGCAAGCTCTCCAGCTGACAGAGATCTGAATTCCACTTGGGACAATGTTCCCAGAGGGAGGGGTGGGCCACATCTTTGCTGTTTGGGCAACTTAGTTGTTCTAGCCTTTGGGCTTTGGAGAGTATGAGCTGACCTGGGGTATAAGGGATCACCAGCACAGCACAGCCACTTTACCAAAATGGGACCAGACTGCTGCTTTAAGTGGGTGTCTGACCCTGTTCTACTCACTGGGTGGG
This sequence comes from Saguinus oedipus, assembly GCA_031835075.1. Taxonomy (NCBI): domain Eukaryota; kingdom Metazoa; phylum Chordata; class Mammalia; order Primates; family Cebidae; genus Saguinus; species Saguinus oedipus. The sequence goes on along the minus strand of CM063172.1, from coordinate 143,152,920 downwards.
ACCTTCCAACCAGGGAGGCCACTCCTGCCTGAGCTCTCCTGTTGACAGAGATTTGAATTCCTCCTGGAATAGCACTCCCAGAAGGAGAGGTAGACCACCATCTTTGCTGTTTGGGTGACTTAGTCATTCCAGCCTTTGGGCTTCAGAGTGTCTAAAGTGACCAGAGGTTGAAGTGGACCCCCAGCACAGTATAGCTGCTCTACCAAAACATGGCCAGACTGCCTTTTAAAGCAGGTCCTGATCCCATTCCTCCTCACTGGGTGGGATCTCCTAACTAGGGTCTCCAGCCACTTCCTACAGGTGTCTTTGGGCAAGAAACAGGTCTGTACCTCCCTGGGACAAAGCTTCCAGAGGGAGGAGCAGGCTGCTACCTTTCCTTTTTGCAGCCTTCATTGGTGACACATCTAGGTTCTGAAAAATCCAAGGTGGCTAGAGACTAGAGGGGGCACAAAGCATACCACAGCAGCCCTACAGAAAAGTGACCACACTGTTACATGAGTGGTTATTCCCATATCTCTTTACCAGGCAGGTATTCTAGGCCTGGGCCCCAGCCATCTCCTGCCACAGGTATTGAGCTAATACCAACTCAGCAACTACCTGGACAGTCTCCAGAGGCAATTGAAAGACTCTTAGCCAGTGCCTCCGGAGTGGAACTGCCCTTGCCACCCTCAGACTAATGAAGGAGCAAAGACCCTAAGTGCCTTATCCATACCTCCAACAAACTGTAGTCCACCCAACAAGAGGAGGCCAGTTCATTTTCCATGAATTCCATACATTCCCCATGGCTCACCACTGGACAGGGAACCCCTGTCCAATGGGATCTCAGCACAGGGCTTGGGCTCACAGCACAAACCCTCCATCTTGGGTTGACTGCACTGAGTGATTGCTGACCTGCATCTCTCTTGGGTGGAGACCCCAGGAGACAAGCAAATGGCCCTTGGCCACTAAGATCTCTTCCTCTGTTGCCTCTAAGCTGGGGAAGGAACATAAACACTGAGATTGTCCCAGAGTTGCTGTAGGCAGCCCAGGAATGCCAAGTTGTGAGCTATAGGCAGCACTCAAGGGGGAGACGAACCCACACTTTCAGAGAACTGAGAAGGAACATGGCTGCAACTGAGGAAACATAAGTGAGCCACACAACTGAGCAAGAGTCAACCAACTGAACAATACACCTAAGTGTCACCAGCTGAATAACACCCCCAAGCTTCAACACCCAAAATACTTCAATAACATACCTCTGAAACCAGAGGCAAGAAGTCAGCTTCAAGGAGAGACCCTACACAAAGCCTTGGTCCAGAAAAGATCCAGAAAAGAAGTCTATTGACCATATTCAATCTGCACTGCAGTTAAAGGAACATCCACACAGAGATGACAAAGAACTAATGCAAGAACTCTAGTAACCCAAATAGTTAGAGTGCTATATGTCCTCTAAATGACTATACCAGTTCTCCAACAAGAGTTCTTAACCAGGCCAAACTGGCTGTAATGACAGAAATAGAATTCAGAATATGGATAGAAACAAAGATCATTGAGATTCAGGAGGATGGCAAAACCCAGTCTGAGGAAAATAGGGATTATGATAAAATAATACAAAACTCAGTCTGAGGAAAGTAAGAATCATAATAAAGTAATATGGGAGCTGAAGGACAAAATAGCCAACATAAAAAAGAAACCAGTGGTTCTGACAGAGCTGAATAACACAGTGTAAGAATTGCACAATGTAATTACAAATATTAACAGCAGAATAAACCAGTTCGAGGAAGAAATCTCAGAACTTGAAGACTGGTTCTCTGAAATAAGGTAATCAGACAAAAATAAAGAGAAAAGAATAAAAAGGAATAACTAAACCTCTGAGAAGTATGAGATTAGGTAAAAAGGCCAAATCTATGAATCATTGGCATCCCTGAAAGGGAGGGGGAGAAAGCAAACAACTTAGAAAATATATTTCAGGATATAATCCATGAAAACTTCCCCAACCTTGCTAGAGAGGCCAAGAGTCAAATTTAGGAAATACAGAAAACTCCTTCAATATCCTAAACAAGAAGATCATCCCCAAGACATATCATTGTCAGATTTTCTGACGTTGAAAAGAAAGAAAAAATGTTAAATGCAGCTAGAGAGACAGAGTAGGTCACCTACAAAGGCATACTCATAAGGCTAACAGTGGACCTCTCAGCTGAAACCCTACAAGCCAGAAGAAATTGGGAGCCTATATTCAACATTCTTAGAGAAAAAAATCTTCAACAAAGAATTTCATATCCAGTCAAACTAAGCTGCCTACGTGAAGAAGAAATTAGATCATTTTGCGATAAGCAAATGTTGAAGGACTTTATTACCACCAGACTTGCCTTACAAGAGAGCTTGAAAGAGGCACTAAATATACAACGGAAAGACTGCTAGCAGCTAATACAAAGGCACACTTAGAAACACAGACCAGTGTAACTCTAAAGCAACCACACAAACAAGCCAGCAAAATAGCCAGCTAACAGCACAATGACAGGATGAAATCCACACATATCAATACTAACCTTGAATGTAAACAGGCTAATGAGACACTTAAAAGGCACAGAATGGCGAGCTGAATATAAAAGCTAGCCCAAATGGTATGCTGTCTTCAAGAGACACATCTCACAAATAATGACACTCACAGGCTTAAAATGAAGGGATGGAGAAAAATCTCCCAAGCAAATGGAAAATGCCAGGGTTGCAATTCTAATTTCAGACAAAACAGATTTCAAATCAACAAAGATAAGAAAGGACAAGGAAGGCATTTCATATGGTAGAGGATTCAATTTATCAAGGGGACCTAAATATCCTAAATGTATATGCACCCAACCCAAGATAATGAGGTCTTCTTGATGAATTAAGCACCCAGATTCATAAAGCGAGTTCTAAGAGATATACAAAGAGACATAGACTACCACACAGTAATCATGGGAGACTTCCACACTCCACTGACAGTATTAGACAGATAATTGAGGCAGAAAATTAACAAAGATGTTCAGAACCTAACCTCAGGGTTGAACCAAATGGATGTGATAGACGTTTACAGAAGTCTCCATCCCAAAACAACAAAACATACATTATTTTCAATACCACATGGCACATACTCTAAATCGACCACATAATTGGACATGTAAAAGTCCTCAACAAATGTAAAAGAGGTGAAATTATACCACACTCTTGGACCACAGTGCAATGAGAATAGAAGTCAACACAGGGAAAATTGCTCAAAACCATACAATTACATGAAAATTAAACAACATGCTCCTGAATGACTTTTGGGTAAATAATAAAATTAAGGCAGAAATCAAGAAGTTCTCTGAAAATAATTAGAACAAAGATACAACATACCACAATCTCTGGGACACAGTTAAGACAGTATTAAGAGGGAAATTCATAGCACTAAATGCCCACATGAAAAAGTTAGAAAGATATCAAATTAATAACCTAACTTCACAACTGAAAAAATTATAGGAGTAAGAACAAATCAACTCCAAGGCTAGCAGAGGATGAGAAAAAACAAAAGTCAGTTCTGAACTGAAGGAAATTGAGACAGGAGGAACCATTCAAAAGATAAACGAATCCAGGAGATGGGTTTTTGAAAAAAATAATTAAATAGGCCACTAGCTAGACTAAAAAAGAACAGAGAGAAGAGCTAAATAAATACAATTAGAAATGATGAAAGGGATGTTACTACTGACCACTCAGAAATAAAAATAACTATCAGAAACTACTAAGAACACCTCTATGCACACAGCAAGAAAACCTAGAAGAGAGGAATAAATTCCTGGACACATACACCCTCCTAAGACTGATTCAGGAAGAAATTGATTCCTCGAACAGACCAATAATGAGCTCCAAAATTGAGTTAGTAATAAATAGCCTACCAACCAAAAAAGCTCAGGATCTGATGGATTCACAGCTGAATTCTACCAGATGTACAATGAAGCACTGGTACCATTTGTATAGGAACTATTCCAAAACATTGAGGAGGAGGGACTTCTCCCCAACTCATTCTATGAGGCCAGCATCATCTTGATACAATTGAAAAGAATCAATTGAAAAGCTATGGTAAGGATAAAAATAAAACAATAAAACAAAGGAAACAATATTTAGAAAAAACTCAAGAGGCAATGCTCAGGACCTAATAATAATAAGAAATATTTTTTGAGCATTTACTATTGTCAGACATTAAGTACTTTGAATGAAACTTCTCATTTTCTTATTACAACTCTCTGAGGCAGGTGTACTGTTATTTCTATTTTGCCTGTGACAAAACAGAGGTATAAAATGTTCATGCAACTTGCTCAGGTCTCATAAACGTGAGTCTATGCTCTTAATCAGTATAATATGCTTCTTCCTGGACAATCTAAACCTCACTGAGGAACATTTTTATAAATTGGGGAAAAAATTCTGCCATAAAACCATAGCTCCTCTTGGGTCAGAAGATTCAATATTTTGAAGACACCAATTCTCCTTATCTAATTAATAAATTCAATGCAATTTCAATCAGGATATATGTACATTTTTTAAAGCTAAGTAAACCTGTTCTTATATTGCCAGAAACATTAAAGAAAACAATAAGTAATAAAGTAATGAGGGAAAAAAGATGTCATATATTAACATATATATTAATTTAAATAATTATATGTTGACATCTGTGTAAACAGACACATTATTCAACCAATGTGAAGAGCCTAGAAACTCAAATATAAATAAAAATTTAATTTATGGCATAGTTGATATTTTAGATCAATGGAAAAATACATTCCATAAATTGTGTTTATACAAATAAACTGTATTCTTACTTCACTGCTTGAACCCAAAGAATTTCTAAATAGACTAAAGATTTAAAAGTAAAACATGAAAACTATAAAAGTACTAGAAGAAAAGTGACAAAAATTTTTAAAAATGCAATTTTATCGTGTGTGTATGTGTATACAGGGGAGGGAGCTTTTTTAGCATATGTAAAACCTAAAAACCATGAAAGAATAGATTGATAAATGTGTCTACACATACATGTAAAAATAAACAAAATAAAAAGACACATTTCGAGCAGAAAATACATTTGGAAATATATGACAGAAAGACAGCTTATTTCCTTAATCTATCAAGAACTTTTCAAACCAATAAGAAAAAAGTCAACAGCTCAAATTCAACTGGATAAGGAAAAAATGTTTCTATTGTATGATTTTTTGTATTTTAAAATTATATACATGTAAAAATTTTGAACAAAAAAGTGGAACATCATTATCCTGTGATAAGCCACCTCCATATATATCTTCTCAGATCTTTCTTATGACTTTATTTTTTACAAAAAAGTGAATTATATTTTATAATAATCCATGTGTCATCTACTGTCATAAAATCTTTGGATGTCATAAAATTTTCTTCTATGACATAATTGATGAAAAAACAATTATTCATGTTGTGTTGTATGTATTTATTCCCAGTTTTTTGTTACTGTGAATATTCTCTAAGTAAAATCTTTGTGTACATTCTTAGTTTTTTCATCAAATACATTACCTGAAATAGAATTGCTAAAGTTAAAGGATATATGCACTTTAAAGTCTTTTTCCAATACTTTTGGACATTCCTAGGTTCTTCTAATTTACACATTCTCAAACAGTATTTGGGAGTGGCTATCTCATTGAATTCTTGTCAATATTGAGTATTGCATCTTAGGAAATTTTGACTAGAGAACTTGAAAAGGAATCCTATCATTATTTTAATGTTACATAAATGATTATAGTTGAGATTGAATTTTAATATATACGCATATCAGTTATTTTTTCCTTTGTGAATTTAGGCATCTATTTAGAAGAAATTAATGCTGTGTCTATGTGGTTAAAATAACTATCTGGACTAGAAACAAATGCACTGATTGATAATTTTGCTTTCTATAATCACTAAATATTCTTGCAATCAGTTTAACGACAATGCCACAAATAATATCTTGACTGAACTCTTAAATAGTTGCTTTTGTCAGGGAGCCTACATATGCATATTCACCAAGCAGCCAGACCAGAAGAAAAGCCTGATGAGTTATCATAAAATTTGGATGGTTCTCCAGTGTTCATGCAGACAGTAGAGTTTTTACAATTGCTTCTTTGCTTCCTCTACTTCTTTTTCTTATAATTTCTTTACATAATAAACCCAATAATTTAGAACTCTCCCTTCAACCGGATTGGTTTCATTTCCAACAGTCAAGGGAAGACACAAACAGCTCGGTGTTACATTGTCAATTAAACCAAGGTGGAGGAGGGGGAGGGTGGGCTCAGTGATAAATGAGCAGTCATTTCAATGTTTTCTTTCCAGCCGAAATCAGAGCCAGATTACACTTTATCTCGCCCTGACTTTTAGCAAGATAGATAGCCACGCAAAATTTTCAGGTTCAAATAGTCTCCATCAAAAGAGCTAAAACCCTCATCTTCTGGCCACATTGAACTTTCATCTTTTTAACTCAAAGGAATGGATCGCTTTTACTGAATAAGAAAGGATTTTATTCAACTTATTCTCCCAGTCTTAGGTCTTTAACCAAAATAAAGGCAAACAATTAAACAAATTAACCTCACTGTTTGATGCACAGCTTTTTAGATATTGTCCAAAAAGTGCTGTTTCAGATCCTGAAAGCCAAATGATTAAGTTTACTTACTATCAACAAGGGAGTCCTTGCCTGAAATTACGTATTTTAGGTATCTAAGGCTGTATATTCTGATGAAACAGCGTTGGCCATAAAGCTGGGGCGGCAATAAATTACATTAAAAGTAACAAGCTTCTGGAAAAATAATTCCTTTTGATTGCATTGCAGTTAGAAATTTACCTATTTATGTTTGTGCATAGATATTTAATACAAATGTCTTTGTTTTTAAAGGATGTTAATGTCGCACTTAATATACTAACGACAGAAATAAAGTTCAGAAATACAGAACGAATGAATTTAACAGTGGTTTGTTCTTTTCACATTAGGTGTATGAGTTGTAGGAACAAGGCTTGCAGGGTTTTGGAGCAGATCTAATGCAGAGTCGCTGATACCAAGGGTTATCTGCTGTTAAGAACCAGTGTATTATAATCACATTTCATATTAAGTGGAATTAAATTTCACGTTCTAATCACTTGTCAGTGCTTAAAAAAAAAAAAAAAAAAGACTTTTAAACGACCTCTCAGATATATAACCCGGATGCTGCCAGACCAAACGACTTTTATTCAGGTGGACCCTTCCGGGGTACTGGGTCACTTGCCGGGCAATCGGGCAGGATCTCAGATTTGGTGACCGTCCCGGAAGCTGGGGAGAAGGTGCCGCTGGAGAGTGAGCGGAAATCTTCCTCTCCAGCCTGGTGGCAGCAGCCCAAACCCCTCAAGCTGGGAGAGGGCACCCTGGCTGGCTGGGGCCTGCCGCGCTGCAGGTGAAGTTGCGCTCTCGCGGGGCATGCGCGCCCCCTGGGGCCAGGAGCAGGTGGGAGGATACTACCTTCCGCCCAAGCACAGCCTGAGGTCAGAGTACTGTCCCTTCTTGCACTGCCCAATTTGTCAAGGTCCGGTATCGAATAAATAGCTGTCTCCCCAGACCTTTATAGTGACTAATCCAAATAAATCTCAGTCACTTTTACTGTGCGTTTCAGCTGGCAGCGGGCTTTAATGGCCTCTGCCTCCTAGACCTCCGGGGAAGACTCGCCGCGGCCTCTGCGCGATCGTCAGCTCCCCTGGCTGGCCTCAGAGCCTCAGCCTCCCCTCCGCGTTTAGTGGGGTCATTGGGAGCGGTCGCAGCCCATTCCCTGCACGTTGGCACTATCTGCTGACTGGAGTTGCCTCTGGGGTCCCCAGGGTTAAAAGCGAGGGTAAAGCCTCCCATTTTCCATGTGCGCCTGTCTCCGTGGGCTTTCCTCTGAGATCTTGTTTACTCCCTGCCTTTCCACCCTCTTCCCCTGCTCCTCTAAACCTCAGAAATTCGAATTATCTTCCCCATTTCACTTAAATCCCTTCGGCCAATCAATCCGGATCTTACCGATTTCCTCTGGGATCTCGAAAGCTTTGATCCCTAGTCTTACAGCTCCATGTTATGCACTGCCATCCTTCCCCTCTGGGATCCCTCTAGATGCCTGCTCAAAATACCTGCTGGCGCCAGAGGAAATTCATTTGTAACAGATACCCAGCGAGTGTGAAACTAGCACTCTGCTTCCAGGGTCGTTTTCCTCCTCACCTTCCCCATCAAATGGTCTATTAGCGAGTGCTAACACTAGGCATTATTGTGAATCCTGAGTGCCGGGCTGGAAGATATGGAACCGCTTTAATAGAGCCGATGATTGCTAACTTACACGTGGCATCGCGCACTCCGCCCTCCCCTACTCTGTGCAACCCTGGGTGCCCGACGTTTGTAAAATTAATATGAGCCCCAGGATTGGTCCACAGGTAGCTTTTGTAAAGGAGTCCAGAATGACCTCAAGCAAACGTCAAGATATCTAAAATAAAAGATAATTACTCACTTGCTTCTAAAACTGTTACTGAAGTAGAAAAAAAAAAAATCAGAGGAAAGCAGCAGATCTCACTCATTTTATTTTGGTGAAAATAAATTACTAGGAAGATTTAACAAGTAACATTGGTTTTGCAATGAATTTATTCCAGATATCTTTTACTTTTATTTTTCATGTATGAGGTGAATTATCCATGAAAATAACCACTTTATATGAATGCAGATGGCCAGGATGTTGGAAGAAATGAAATTGGCTTCAGTGAGAAATAGCAAATGTAAAGGGAGACACACTTTCTGTCCCTAAACATTTGCAAAAGTGTCAAGTACATTTTATTTGAACAAATAACATTATTGTATTTCTTTTCAAAAAAGCAAAAACTAGTAGTCTATTAGTAAAACGTTTTTTATTGTTGTTGTATTCTCTCATTCAATTTAATATCTGATCTTTTTCAAATTTTACACTTTACAAATCATTTGGCATACATGTAATTATCTAAAACCTATTGAACTTTATCCCAGAGGAAATCGGTAAAAAAAAGTATGTGTTATGTTTACATTTCTAAACATTTGAATTTCTTGGGGAGACAGTGGATAATCCCCAGTGATTTTATTTGAAAATCTCACCTGATAATTGTCTTTCAGAGGAGGTGTGGCTCTGGAGTTGTTTCCCTCTGGCTCTGCCTTTGTGCTGCTGAGCAGAGCTCTAGGCTCTCAGTAGAAGCTCACAGAATTTCTTTTGATTGATGGTGAGGGGTGATGCCCTATGCAAAAGTTTCTACTTCCAACTTCGCTGTCTTCTATGGCAGCTCAAGATTAGCTCAGTGGGTGTGGGGTATAATTTTCAGTCAAGATATGTGATGCTTCATAGTTTACTTTCTACTGTAGCATCACTCTTACGGTTAAGAACTGCTGGAACGCTGTTGAGCAGTTTCGCCAGTATCAATTTTGGAGATCTTGGCCTATTTGTTATTTAGCAATGGATTTTAAACAGTGATAAAGATAAGGAACAGATATACACTGAGAGTTAGTAAGATCTTCCTTTGGAAAAAGATCTACCATATTTCAGAAGTCCAGAGCTGTTAATGGAGCCAAGAAAGACATATCATTTTTGTTACTTGAGGTCTTTCTTATCAAGTTTTCCAGTTTTCTTTTCTGCCAAACGGAAATGGCAGAAAACATCAGCATATGAAAATTTTAATCAAAAGGCAATATCTTCTAGGTTCTGGGAAAGTTAGGGTGATTTTAAGGAGACTACCAGGGAGAACATAAGAAATACTTTACAAATTATATTCAGACGTCAATGTAATAGTTGGTATTTCTTGAACCTTTTAGAGAACATGAGGGAGGAACTAGGTACAGGAGGGAGTTTCTTAGGATTATCAAATTAGATTTCTAAGCTGTCCATTACAGATTTTTTGTTTGTTTGTTTGTTTGAGACAGGGTCTCGTTCTGTCACCCAGGTTAAAGTGCAGTGGTGCAATCGCAACTCACTGCAGCCTCCACCTCCTGGCCTCAAGGATTCTCCCATCTTAGTCTTCCCATGTGCACAAAACCATCCTGAGGTAATTTTTATATTTTTAGAAGAGATGGAGTTTCACCATGTTGCCCAGGCTGGTCTTGAACTCCTGGGCTCAAGTGATCCACCTGCCTCAGCCTCCCAAAGTGTGGGGATCATAGGCATGAGCCACCAAGCCTGCATATAGAATTTATTTGATGGTTAAACTGTGCAAGGTCAGTTAAACTGATTGGATTTTCTCACCCCAGAGTTTGGAAGGTGACAGAGCATAACACTGTTGTTTGAGATATTAACTTATCCTAAAAATAAGTCATTTTTTGATAACACCCAAGGTAAAATTATTAGCTTCAGGTTAACAAAGCATGAAAACAAAGTTTCATTTTGGTAAAGTTGAGGTAAGTTATTATAGCATTAGAACAGACAAAAAGCAACAGCAAATGAATGAGGAATAAAATATGAAGATCAAAACAATAATTTAATGCCTATTGTGATGATTGTATCACTTTTGATTATCTTCTTTTGAAGTAAAATTTTAAAATGTCTGTTGTACTTTGTAACTGCCTCAGTTTTTTTTAAGGGAGAGATTAAGAAAAGCCTTAAAAACTGTTTTGAAATACAGGAATTACCTTATCAAAAAAGTATAGCCAAGAGTAATTTTCTAGTGATTTTGAGTTGTGTAGGAAATTAAGTAGGTAAAACCTCCTCTCCATGTTTTCACCAGAAACCTCTTGCCCATTGGCAGTCACTCCCATACAATAGGTGGTCCTTTATGACTGGCTTCTTTTACTTAATATAAGTTTTTTTTTGTTTGTTTTTTTGTTTTTTTTTTTTTTTTTTTTTTTTTTTTTTTTTTTTTTTTTGAGATGGAGTTTTGCTCTTGTCACCCAGGCTGGAGTGCAAAGGTGTGATCTTGGCTCACTGTGACCTCTGCCTCTTGGGTTCAAGTGATTCTCCTGTCTCAGCCTCCAGAGTAGCTGGGATTACAGGTGCCTGACACAACACCTGGCTAAGTTTTGTATTTTTAGTAGAGATGGGATTTCACCATGTTGGCTAGGCTGGTCTTGAATCCCTGACCTCAGATGATCTGCCCACCTTGGCCTCCCAAAGTGCTGGGATACAGACATGAGCCACTGTGCCCAGGCAAGCATATGTTTTTGAAATTTATTCGTGTTGTAGCATGTATCAGTAATTTCTTCTTTTTAATGGCTGAATAATATTCCATTGAATGGACGCAGGACATTTTGTTTATTCATGCATCAGTTGGGGGGCACTTCGGTTGTTTCCATTTTTTGACTATTATGAATAATGCTGCTGTGAACATTCTTGTGCAAGTTTTTGTGTTCTCTGCCTTGATTGTGTAGATAGCGCCAAGCATGGCTTGATCTTTATGTCCATGTGATATTACAAAAATTTGCCCTCTACCTTAAAAGAAGTAGAATTCTAACCCAAGTTCTTCCTGTTCATTTACCAGGTTGTGAATTGTTTCCTCTGATTCATGCATGTGGTTTATCTCTGAGAAATACCATAGGAATGAAGAGTTATTTATTTATTTGAATCAATTGGAAACAAAAGATTTAGAAAGCAGAAAAAAAATTTGTTTTGTTTGCAGGTAGGCAAATTAATATAATTAACCAAATTAAGTTACTTTCGAGTGTTAGGAACTAACTATATTTGCTTATGGACTTTCCATCTGCTACAATTTGGATGATTATTTTTTGATTCTGCTAACCCCCAATTCTTGGATGCTTGCAATTGTAATTCCTATGCAGAAAGCCCCTGATTTACAATGGTTTAACTTAACAAGTTTTCAATTTTACAGTGATGTGCAAGCAATTCATTCAGTAGAAGCCACACTTTGAATTTTGATCTTTTTTATCCTAGCGATACACAGTACGATACCCTCTTCTAATGCTGGGCAGTGGCAGGAAGCTGCAGCTCCCAGGCAGCCACACGATCACAACAGTTAACAACAGATACTACACAGTGCACTGCAGTCAATAAATTACATGAGATATTCAACACTCTATTATAAAACAGGCTTTGCATTAGATAATTTTGCCTACCTGTAGGCTACTGTCAGTGTTCTGAGCACACTTAAGGTAGACTAGGCTAAACTATGCTGTTTGGAGTATTAGGTGTATTAAATGCGTTTTCAATTTACGATATTTTCAGCTTAGAATGGGTTCATCACAGGCAACCCCCACAGTAAGTCAAGGAGCATCTGTATTCCCATAGAACATGCATCTTCCACTTTAGGTAGTATTCTATTTCATTTGGTAAGCACAGCTTCTTTAACCTTTTATTTCTTTTATTTGGTACAATCATATCAAGGAATATTTGATTTCCATGGCAGCAGGCTTTTTTTTTTGAAGGTTAAGCGGAATATTTATGGTATTCTGTCTTGCAATGGTGATGAATCTGGCTCTGCCATGTATTTTAAAACAATTATTGGTTCCAAAGAAGAACTCCAGGGACATAACATGGTATGATATTGGATTGTATGAATGGCTGTTAGCAGTTACACATGTTCTCTATAAGAAGGGGTCATATATTCATCCAATAGATATTTATTGATTTCAAACTATAGATATTTAAATCTCTCTGCTTTAGGATCTTATAGAAGTGTTATTTATTATATAGATTCACCTAGCACCTCTTAGACTATCTGAGACCTTTTTGGAACTCAAAAGTTACATGGAACATGATCTGTAGCATGATCTTTGAAATGCAACATGTAACATGATCTTTGTAATGTAACATGTAACATGATCTTTGTAATCACGAATGCAATTCCAACTGAATTAACGTTTACATTGTGCAGAGTGAATTATAGAGCTAGTGGTTACTACTACATAGTTAATACACATTAATAATTGCAGATAATTCAGAAAACCTACTTTGGTAGCATCAGCAATGCTTCTGCAAAAATCTCAACATAGATAACGGTTTTTTGTTTGTTTTTGAGATGAGTCTCACTCTGTTGCCTAGACTGGAGTGCAGTGGTATGATCTCGGCTTACTGCAACCTCTGCCTCCCAGGTTCAAGTGATTCTTCTGCTTCAGCCTACTGAGAGCTGGTACTACAGGCATATGCCACCACACTGGCTAATTTTTGTATTTTTAGTAAAGATGGGGTTTCTCCATGTTTGCCAGGCTGGTCTCAAACTCTTGACCTCAGGTGATCTGCCTGCCTCAGCCTCCCAAAGTGTTGGGATTACAGCCGTGAGCCACTTTGCTTGGCCAAAAATCTCAACATATGTAATGTTTCAAATGAAATAAAGTAGATCTCTTTCAATTTGCAAGAAATAATCTTAGACATATTCTAGTTATTCAGGCAGCTATGGCATCAGGGTTAACATAGTAGCCTCTGAAAAAGATGTCATTGACTCTTTTACAATCTCAGCAGTCCAGATTCAATATTATATTTTGTTTGAAAGAGAACATAGGTTTTCCTGAACTATGTAAGCTATACAGTTAATGCAAGAAGATTCAACAGGATTTTAGAGCTTTCCGATTTTCTTTCTCTCATGTGTGATTTTGATTAAATGCATCTATGTTCTAAACCTTGATGCAAGCTATATCTCTTACCTTCAAGTCCCTTTTTAAAAACTTGTATAGGCAAGACGTATGTTTGGAACTGGGTACAGCTAGTTGTCTGAGAACAGAATTTTAAACATGGCAGCATGTTTCTTGTGGTAGGGAGTTCAGATGAGGTTACTCCACCCAGTTGACATCTTATTAACTGAAGCTTTTTACTGCTTTGTCCTGACTAGCACTTCAAAAGATAGTGTACACAGCAAACATTCCTTTGAATGTTGGAAAGCTTGGTTCCAAGTGTGCTTCTACATGGAACCAAGGATATCTGGGTGTTAAATACTGTAGGAATGTGCTTTGGTGCAATGAAGAATGTTGCACCAGACATAGGATGCTTCATTGCACAATTATTCTCTAATAATTTTCATTGCAAGAAAAGAGATCTGACTTCCTTTCATGGATATAGATAAACTTAATCCTTCTTAAAGTTGTGCATATTTATCTTTTTAATGACACAGAAATTGTAACACAAATATGTTATTTACATATCACAGGACAAGTGGCGTCTTGACAAACTGGCCTCAGAATAGAATACAGTTCATTTGAAAAATTACAAATGAACAATTAGTATTCAAATGAGTCTTCTGTGATTTTTATAAATGCATAGCATCTTACAAACACTATAAATTTGTTGGTGGATATTTAATATGATAGAAATGATCTCATCTGAATTTTCTGGGGAGGTCAAAGTTACTTTGCTATTTTTTAAGCCAAATTAAGGGTTATGTTTTCTTTTCCTTTTTTTTCAACTTTTAGGTTCAGGGGATACATGTGCAGGTTTGTTACATGGGTTGCTGTGGTTTGTTGTATAAATGCTTTTGTCACCCACATAGAGAGCATAATACCAAATAGGTAGTTTTTTGAGCTTCTCCCTCCTCCTCCACTCCACCTTCAAGTAGCCCCACTGTTTATTGTTTCCCTCTTTGTACTCAACGTTTACCCTCCATTTATAAGTGAGAACACATGGTATTTGGTTATCTCTTCCTGCATTAATTAACTTAGGATAATGGCCTTCAGCTGTGTTTGTGCTGCAGCAAAGGTAATTTCATTCTTTTTTATGGCTGTGTAGTCTTCCATGGTGTATATGTGTCACCTTTTCTTGATCTAGTCCACCATTGATGGGCATCTATATTGATTCCATGTCTTTGCTATTATGAATAATGCTGTGATGAACGTACATGTGCATGTGTCTTTTTAAACTATAGATATTTTGACATTAGTAGCATGCAAACCACTCTCTAAAACCATTGTATAGACTGTCTAATGGTTTCCAGTTAAATACACAAAGATAAGTGAATAAATAAAAGAATGAATGATGGAATAAATATACGATAAAATCCAGATATCTGTTGTCTTTGTAGGAGGGAAGAAAAAAATTTATCATGAACTTTGGAATCTAATAGGAAATTTGCATTTTATTATCTCTCTTGTCTCCTTGTGCTATAAGAATGCAAGTTACTATTATTACTAGGTGGACAGCTGAACAGTTTGGCTATTTTACTACACAGATTTTCATGGCTCATGTTCTGGGGAAGAGGGAAAGAATATTTGAAGATAAGCATATATCTCATTGGGAATTTAAAATGTTTTAGTTTAATTCTTTTGTAGATTCTGTGTTAACAGGTGGGGCTGGATCTTGATTAAAATACAGAGGATAAAGCAACTGTGGTAAACACTGATCTTTCCACTTTAGGAACCCGAGCTCTATTATTGTGTAACACCATGAGTGCCCAGTGAACGTTCCATGATCGCTTGAATGATTACTATGGGTTCAGATACAAAACTGTGCTTTTGTGCATGTGCACATATGTGTGAAAAAAGAGGAGATATAAAAGAACTTGAACTTGTTACTCCATAGTAACTAACAAAATTAGGTACATAAGTGCTCAAAATAAAATTTCTTATTTAGAATTGTCAGAAGAATAAATGAGAGAAAATTATTAAATTATTAGTTTTATAATAGAAGACGGAATAAACTCAGTTTTCACTATAGTACAGTATTCTTTTATAAGCAATCCTTACAAAATGTCAACTAAAAATCAATTACATAATTTTTCCTTCAAGGAAAGAGCTCCAATCTTTGGTTTCTGTTACTCCTGTGTTTTTAATGTCTATTTATATTTAAAAGATGAGCTAGGAGATCAATGGACAAGTCCTTAGAGCATTAAAAACTATTGTTCTAATTTCATTCTTTAAAAAATATACATATTTGATCTCTGTGAAAAATAGGTATAAATGAATGTCTCTTAAAAATATACAATTTGAAAATTCAGAAAGCGTAAAGGAGCAAATAATTATAATCTTGACTCAATTCTGATTAAATCTCATAATATGGCTATCTTTCTTTCTTTCTTTCTTTTTTTTCTTGAGACGGAGTTTTGCTCTCATTACCTAGGCTGGAGTGCAATGGCACAGTCTCGGCTCACCGCAACCTCCGCATCCTGGATTCAGGCAATTCTCCTGCCTCAGCCTCCTGAGTAGCTGTGATTACAGGCACACGCCACCATGCCCAGCTAATTTTTTGTATTTTTAGTAGAGACAGGGTTTCACCATGTTGACCAAGATGGTCTCGATCTCTTGACCTCACTATCCACCCGCCTCTGCCTCCCAAAGTGCTGGGATTACAGGCGTGAGCCACCGCACCCAGCCTATCTTTCTTTTTTTAATGGTTGACTCTTCAATGTACTAATTAACACCTTCTTTATATTACAGATACAACAGAAAGACTACAGAATCTCATTGTGAAAAATAGGTATAAATGAATGTCTCTTAAAGCTTCTGCTACTTTGCATAGATAAATAGAAATTATAACAAGTATAACTAATGGACCAACATTTGTTTCTTTTAGTTTGAAATTGAGGGAAATATGTCCAGCTGGTGGTAAGAGCTACACATTGTTTTATTTCAGAGGAAATGGACTGTTAAAGAATTATCTGTGTTCCCTTTGGTTGTAAAACTTTCAAAATACATACTAAAACAAGAAATAATAAATTATTATTACATACAGTCTGTTTTTTCCTAGGAAAGAACAGTGGAAAACTGAAAAATTATTTATTCATTCCAATTCAATCACTCTTATGAAATAAAAAAATATCGCCCTAAGAAACTGTGACTTCTTTTATTTCAGATAACCCAAGCCTGTCGGGGTAAACCCAACCTACATCATCACTTAAAGCTGATAGAAAAAAAAAAGTATACTATAACTTTTAGTTTAAAATAAATACCACTGTGCATGTTTTTATAAATTATTCAAGTCAGAGTGAAAAAATTATGTATCATTCAGTATTAACTAAGCAATTCAGAGTAGCAGGGCTTTGTGGTTAATATTTGCACAAACTTCTAATAATTAATAAAATGCCCTTTATTTGTTTTTTCTTGCCACTGACCTATAGGATATACTAAAAGAAGACAGATCAGTCTCTCTCCTGATAAGAAGAGTAACCAAGAGGAACATCTGCAACTAGGTTGTGAGGAATTTCTTTTTAAAATGTACATAAGAATATGTTAATATACACTGCCTTCCATAGATTTGTTATTTCTTTAAGAAGTTTGAGGACATTTACAGAAAAACAGTTAACATAGGCACTTATTTTTTTTGTAAAGAAAGGAATTAGTAAAAATGGAAGTTCCAGAAAATGCTAATTTCTTAGAATAAGATCTGTTTAAATTTTTCCAGCACATAACACAACACTTAAAACATTTTTTTAAACATTACATTTAACATAGTATGTTTTAGAAAATATATGGAATCAACCTGGATTTAGAGGGTTTAGATGAAGCCTTTGAAGTATCTTAAATCTCCTTGAGACCTAAAAGACTTGTTTATAACTAACAGTTGCTTTGTAAAAACAACATTATGAGATGTTTTAAAATTTTCTTGTTAAATTTTTATAAGAATATTTCAGTTGGGGAAGGAAGCATCTGTAGTGCAAGATGATTTCTAGTATTGATTTATTTAATCTCCGGAATGGAGAAAAGGATGCCTTGCAGGGAACTTTATCTGTGTCTTATATACTTGAAGCAACTGAAAACATGGAAAGTTCTATCATCTTTAGATGGGCCTAATAATTTGTCTTTAAGAGTATAAGACAAGTGATATGGCATCTTTAACAAATTTTTTTTTTTTTTTTTGTAAGACTAATGAAACTTAATCTTGGTTCACCCAAGTTTGAGAGTACACTGTGAGACTATTGAATAGATCAAACCCACAAACATGTAATTTTCTTCCAGGATTTGCTTTTAAAGTGATCAGAATTTATTTAAAACAAATTGACAAAAGAAACTTATTTGGAAATAAAGTCTGCATTAGTATTTGGGACTATTGATAGAATGAGAATTTTCTTCTGAGAAAAATATTTCACTGTCTTTCTGTACAACAGAATTTTTCACATTTACTCTGTACCTCACCCACTCTTGGCTGTGTACTTTTATAACATTGTCAGACTTTGCAAGAGAAGGCCAAGGAATAGGGGGAGATTCAACAAAGATATCACATTCCAAATGCCGAATTCTTATTTTTCTACTACGAATTAATCTGCTGGTCATTTATTTCACTAATTAAGTCCTACAGGAAAATGTGAACTTAAATTCGTATCATTGCTGAATCCTAAAGTAACAGAACAGTTAGGTTTTAATTAAGAGATTTAGCAGAGTGTTCAATATACTTTGCATTTCACTTATATTATTAATATATACCTTAAGCAAACACACAAATATATTTAAGATGTATTAATATATTATCTAAATCTATTTAATGTATATTAATATATTATCTAAATATATATGGACTATATTTATTTTTCCTCTTTTTAAACACATATGCATTCTAGAATTTTCAGAATTGATTGCAATGACCCCCATTCTTTTCCCCCATTCTCTCTAGATTCATTGTTCAGACTATTAACAACTTATATCTCCATTACTTTGCCTTTATCTCTCAATAATAAATGTATTTTAATCTATTTTTTTCTCTAGATTTTGAGGGTTTTATTATTACAGGGTAATAGTCTAGATTTCTTAATATTTTGGGAATTCTACCATTAAACTACTGAGTGATTTGAGGGTAAACTTTTTTTGGGGGGGAAGGATTACTTTGCATTTGGTGTTTTGTTTTATGTTTTTAATCCTAAACCCTATACTCATGACAAATTAAACATATTTGTGCTTATGTTAAAAAAATTGAATTGAGATTAATCTATTTTTTTTTTTTTTTTTTTTTTTTTTTTTTTTTTTTTTTTTTTAGACAGTCTCACTCTATCACCCAGGCTGGAATGCAGTGGTACAATTTTGGCTTATTGCAAACCCTGCCTCCCGGTTCAAGTGATTCTTCTTTCTCGGCCTTCTGAGGCAGAGGTAACTGGGATCATAGGAGCGTGCCACCACGCCTGGCTAATTATTTGTATTTTTAGTAGAGATGGGGTTTCACCATGTTGGCCAGGCTGGTCTCAACCTCCTGACCTCAAGTGATCTACCCACCTCAGCCTCCCAAAGTGTTGGGATTACAGGTGTGAACAATTATGCCCACACGACATTGAAATTAATCTATTATAACAGTTATATTTCTACTCCTCTAAAGAATCCATGTTTGTTGAGTAAATATATTCAGTAAAAAAAGGCAGGCTACAAAAAATGCATTAGATATGATATTATTTTTCTAAAAACAATATACACATAGAAAAAGATTTAAAAGGATCTACATCAAAGTACTTGGTGGTACTTGGTGGATTTGAAGGAGATTTCCCTTTGTATATCTGTATTCAGTAATTTTTCTGCATTGAATCTTAATTGATTTTCTAAATACAATAAATTTTAAAAATAATTCTTGCTGTAGAATTGAGTATAGAAAGTGAGCCATACTGGATCTTGATAGATTGAGGTATACTTAATACTTTGTCAGCAGTTAGGTCAGAAGCCACATCCTCATCTGAGAGCTGAAATTGGACCTGGGGAGGATGATTATAACTCAGAATTGTGGAGTTCTGAGAATTGTTTCCCTTGTGAAGAACTCCAGAGGCTGCCGCCAGGGCAATTTTCTCATACATCCTACGATGAGGTCACTGAAGCCCTAGCTATAAGGTCATGAGTCCAGGTTCACATGGCTACATGGCTAAACCTGGTTTCAAGAAGTTCTTTTCTTAGGGGTCACAGATTTGTGAAACATTTGCTGCTATGTCAGGTCTGCAGGCCTATGCAATATTTAAGAATTTGGGATTAGTGTCTGCATTTAAAATTAGGAGTATTCACATAAAAATGCAGATATCTAAGTTATCTTGAGAAAAACCTTGAAAAGCCATATTTCATGTTCTTTTCCTAAGGTAACAGGTGGAATGAAACAGGGATTACTCATTTTGTAACAGGCACAAGCTTTTGTTCTCCATTGACCGCACAAGAACCACCTGGCTTCATAGGCCTTGGAATTAGCAACTTCTGTATACTGGCCCCAAACAATGAAACAGTGAGAGAGTGATTCTTCATTGACAGTAATTAGGATTGCCAAACACCATTTCTCAGAATATGTCATTCTCAGAATGCTTCTTTTCTTCCTATAATTCAATGTCTTTTGGGAATCATTACTGAAGAATGAAAAAACCTCATTACCGAGTTCTTATTACTCAGTAATAATGAAGTTCTTATTATAGTGAGAGAGTGATTCCTAAACAACAGATTGGAGTGCTTAGTGTCAGACCAAGTTAGGAAACACAGCTTAAGAGTGTAGATTTGTCAATTCTGTGATACATGGATAGTCAGGGGAGAGAAAGCAGCAGAGGGGATGGCCCTGGTCCACTGGGCTTTCCTGAGACCTTAGACAGCAGGAGGTAACCCTGCCTTCTAAGTGTCTTTTTCCCTTGACTCATAAACCTTCCACTTATATTCATTTATATGGTTATTAATATTTGTACCTCTGACAGCACCCTGAAGGTAAGCACATTTAATGCCATAACGTGAAAAATACATTGCTAAGCCTTGACTTGAGTTCAAAGTCAAGAGGATGGCTTAGTTGTGATGTTATTTCTATACTACGCTCTTCTGAAAGCAAATTATCAAGATTTGTTACAGATAACTATTCATGTACATCTTACTAACCCTTTTCCAAGATGGAAGTGGATTCTGAGATGGATGTTAGCATGACAATTAAGGGTAAATGGCAGGACATTTTACTCAGGAGGCAAAGAAAAGCCATATATGGCTTAAACGGGATGCCAAATAAGGTACTTACTTTTCCCATGCTATATAATGCTGACACATACATCTTGAAGACATTGTAAGTTTGGATTTGTTTGGAGGTTCCATTATCCATTGTCATATGTGCAAAAAATTTTATATGTACTATAGTTAGAGATTCCAAAGTATTTTTGGTTATTTAATTCTTTTCTAGATCAACTCTCATCTCTTGGCTCTGAATGACCAAATGCCTTGCTTACTTCAGATTCATCTTTATAGCTGCATTATTGAACTTTGACCGGTTTTATTTGAAGAAAAATATTAATCTAAGCAGAAGCATTCAGAATACGTGTGTAAAATCGTTTGTCCCAGTACACATTTGTTTTGGTAACTTTAGTTCTCAGTGTCTCACCAAGCTGCCTCTAGCACCATTTTCTTGTTAATCTAAGTAGAGAAGTCTTCTTCAGTCCTGAATGACTGCTTACATCGGCTGTTGATCAATTTTGTTTGATTTTAAAAAGATGTTATTAAATCTAAAGACAATACCTAAAGCATACCAATTTAATCATTTTTTTTTTCTGGTTTTATCCCTAATTTTAAAATTAGGAAATGAGAAACTGATTCCTAAGTAGTTTTGGGCTTTAAATCATACACTTTTTTTTTTTTTTAACACAATGCTTAGCTAGGGCTTTTGGTCAACATTTATCCCTCGCATGTCATTTGTGACTGCCTTCAAATAAAAAATGTGCAGAGTTGAATTTATATTTTTGGCTTCAGAGACAGCACAAAAGCTGCTTCCATGCTAATTTTGAGCTAGTGCTATAGAGAGATAGAATGCTACTTACATTTTAAACTCATCAAGGATCTCAAACAGGGCTGTGTTACGTTATCCCATCTGGTCATTCTGTGCATTAGGATTATTCCTAATGTTTTGCAATGTTCACTACTTGGGCATCCAAAATCTCAATAAGAAACCAAGACCCTAAAGGGTCCCTATTAGAGAGATACTATCAAGAATAGAGTATTGAAACACACTTTTGTCTTTAAGATCATTTTTTAAAGGTTTGGGTTCAGGGATTTCTCTGAGAATCTAATGAAAGCTGTACAGCCTTCTCCAGAAAAATGCACACACAATGGAAAAATTTGAATATTCAGTAAAGCTTTCATCATGTCTCTAAGTTTATAGGTCACAGGTTAGAAAGCCCTGTGACAAACTGATATATGATATGGATATATGTTCATAGATATGTATGCATGTGCTATATATACTATAGGATATACATATATTTACATTTTTAAAAACTTCCTTTAAAAACTCCTCAAGTGGTTGAAAACTCGAAAACCTTGGTTGCTTCTATTCAAGGACTGTTTACTTCCATAGAAGAAAGGTAGATGTACTGAGTTTTAGGAATCAATATATTAATGAAATAAGAGTATGTTTAAAACAAGCAACTGACCTAGAGGTAGTTTATCTAACTACAGCTGTATGACACCATCTTACAGCTGTATGACATCCCTTGAACAGGTTTTGGATTCTAATGTACATGACATGCCAGTTTTCCAGGTATGTTTATTAAAACAGATATTATATTCATTGTCTTCAGTCACATTCAGTTCAAAATATTTCTAATTTTACTTTGGATGTCTTCTTTGGATACAGAGGAAATTTAGAAGTTTGTTGTGTCATTCCAAAGTTACTTAGAAATGTCATATTAGAGTGTTTTCATAATTTTCAAGTATTTTGGGTTTCTATATGTTTCCTTTTGTCTGTGTTTTCTGTTTTCATTCTGTTATTGTCAGAAAACATACTCTGCATGATTTTGATCCTGTGGAATGGATTATAATTTGGTTTTTATATAGCCCATTTAGTTGAATGTTTCAGATGCACTTAAAAAGACTATTCTGCCACAGTTGGTTATAGTGTTCTGTATATGTCAATTAGATCAAGTGGGTTGATATATCTTTACTGATTTTTGTCTATTTCTTCTGTCAATTACTAAAACTGGAGTGTTAAGATCTCCAAATATCATTGTTGCACTCAGTTGAGTAGTGTTCCTCCAATATCTATGTTTACCCAGACCTGTGAATGTAACCTTGTTTAAAAATAAAGTCTTTGCAGGTATAATCAGGTTAAGGTGAAGTGGGGCTGATTAGGGTGGGTCATAGTTCAATGGTTGGTGTCCTTATACACCTAGAGAAATCTGGACATAGAAGCAGAGGGAAGAAGGCTATGTGAAGGAGCAGACATAGATTGAAGTCATGGTCAAGGAATGCCAAGGACTGCCAGTGAACACCAGTAGCTTGAGGAAGGAAAGAAGGATCCTTTCCTAGGGCCTTCAAGCGAGCATGTCCCTGCTGATACCTTGAGGTCAAACTGCTGGTCTCTATAACTGTAAGATAATACATTTCTGATGTTTTAGGGAAAAAAAAAAAAAAAAGGTGTTAGGATGCAATAGTAATTATTTTGACAGGTTTTTCTGGAAAGTTTTAAGATTTTTTAAAAGCAAAAATACTCCTTATAGCAAGCAAGATGTAGTCAGATGCTTTAGCTTGCATCTAGTAAGATGATCACATCTTACTTGCTATAAGGAGTACAGTATTAAAATTTTCAACAACATAGTAAGTAAATATTTGTCCCCTGCATTTACAATTATGAGGTCAAAATTAAATAAAAGTAAGTACACAAAGATGAGAACCCTCATCCAAATTTCGATGTAGATTATTATTTCTCAAACATCAATCGACACTGTGCTAAGCACTGGGCTGGGTGCTGTACCTTTTGAGGTTTCAAAGGTAGAGTAAAAGCTGCCCTGTCCTCACGGTGCACTGGACAGCCTGCGGGTGAAGACATATAACCAGCGACACCATAATATGGGCCACCACTACTCTAATAACGCTGACAGTGATGCTTCGGCAATACTTCATGTTCGTGTTTCCTTATTGGCCAGCTAGGCTTTCTCTCCTCTCTCCTTACCCATATTAAGGAATCTAAGAAAGGGGCAGACCAAAGCTACTCAGAAGAGAAGGGCGGTCTTGGTGAGAGTGCAGCAATAAGGGAAGATCGGCGGGCGTGGGGGCGCACGCCTGTAATCCCAGCCAGTCTGGAGGCTGATGCAGGAGAACAGCTTGAATCCAGGAAGGGGAGGTTGCGGTGAGCTGAGATCGCGCCACTGCACCCCAGCCTGGAAGACAGAACGAGACTCCATCTCAAAAAAAAAAAAAAGTAAACAAAAACAAAAACAAAAAAAAACCAAACCTGCACTAGAATAAGTCCTAGTTCTTTCTTTTCTTTAAAGACAGACAAAATGCGACGTTTTAATTCTCATTTTACCTAATAATAAAGGATGTACTGTTAAAATCAAGTAGGAAATTGTCTGACACTTTTTAAAAATTGGGCTATTCTGCACAGTACCAATTTCTTTAGAACATTCCCTTGCTGACTTTTCCTCTGTAGTATCAGTTATACTGAAAACCAGTTGTACTCTTACTTTTTTTACTGGGCACCATCAAACTAAGGGAAGAGGAGAGGAAGAGAGGAGAAGATGGAGGATGCAAGGGAGTAGGACACCTGTGTCCTAACCTTCTCCTGGGTATTGATCTCAGGTTGGGGAAATCTTTCCGCAAGCCCAGAGAGAACTAGTAACAAGAGGGCGGGGCGCGTGAGGGTTTCGATCCAGGTGGGGCTTCCTGGTGGAGCGCCAGGGATCTCAAGGCACCTGTCCACCCGGCGGGAGGCGCAGGAGTGAGGAGCCCTGATTGATTCTGCACAGATGGGCCAGGGCTCTCGTGGGATTGATTCTGCACAGGATAGGCCAGGGCTCTCGGGGCCAGAGGCGGCGCGGAGGCAGGGGGCACCGACCCTGCACAGCTCCCTCCCCGCCCATACCGAATAAAATAAAATAAAATAAAATAAACCCCAGCAGCCCGCAGTGAGACCCAGTTGGAAAAGGCGCCCTCTGCAGAAAAGGCGCAGAGGGGCGCATCTGGAAGAGACAAAACCCCAAACACCTGAGCATTTATCCCAGAGACTATAATACTTCAAGTAGGAGGCAGGGGAAGCCTTGCCTTGTCAAGTTAAAGCGGACGACTTGTTCCTTCTCAGCATACCTCACTCCCAACTACCCTGCAGGATGGTGTATCAGGAAAAACAGAGCAGCTGGATCCCTTACCTGAGCTCTGGAGAGGTCACGTTTTCTTCGCAAGTGTTCTTAAGTCAACTGGGAGGACAAAGATTGCCCGAGTGCTTGACTTGTAAGTCTTTATTTCAATTTTCCAGTTGTCCCTGTAGGCATGATCAATCTGCATAAACAAAAAGAATAGGATTAGGAGTAAAGTAAACCTGAAATTAAGATTTCTAACTGTTCCCTAAGTGTATTTAAAAAGGGGCGCACCCAGTTTCTTGATATTTTGCATTTATGATGATGATGATTATTATTATTACTATTACTAGAGACAGGATCTCACTCTGTCGCCCAGGCTGAAGTGCAGTGGTCCAGTCATAGCTCACTGCAGCCTTGAACTCCTGGGCTCAAGCGATCCTCCAGCCTCAGCCTCTCAAAACTCTGGCATTACAGGCCTTAGCAATTTCTCCCGGCTGCATTTCATTATTTTTATTGCACAACTTTGGTAAAGGATGGAGGACGCAAGAGACGAGGACACCTGTGTTCTAACCTCCTCCTCTTGGGTAGAGATCCCAGGTCGGAGGCCTTTTCCACCTGCCGGAACAGAACTGATAAGGAGAGGTGTGGCTGTGCTTTTCTGTCCAGAGGAGGCCTTGCTGACAAAGGTAGTTCATTCTGCCTTTATATACCTCTTTTGTTAGTTTGATGGTGCCCAGTAAAATCAAGCAAAAGAGTACAACTGACTTTCTGTATAACTGATACTACTAGAGGAAAAGTCAGCAAGGAAACATTCTAGAGAAACTGGTCCTGTGCAGAACAGCACAATTAAAAAAAAAATGACAATAGGACAAGGATAATTTCCTACTTGATTTAAACTGTACAATCTCTATTATTAGGTAAAACGGGAATTAAAACATCGCATTTTGTCTGTCTTTAAAGAAAGAACTAGGATTTATCCTAGTGCAGGTTTTTTTTTTTCTTTTCTTGCCTCTTTTTTTTTTTTTGAGATGAAGTCTTGCTCTGTCACCCCAGGCTGGGGTGCAGTGGCAAAATCTCAGCCCACTGCAACCTCCACTTCCCGGGTTCCAGCTATTCTCCTGCATCAGCCTCCAGAGTAGCTGGGATTACAGGCATGCACCTCCACACCTGCCTAAGTTTTGTATTTTTAGTAGAGATGGGGTTTCCACATGTTAGCCAGGCTGGTCTGGAACTCCTGACCACAAGTGCTCCACCCGCCTTGGCCTCCCAAAGTGCTGGGATTACGGGCCTGAGTCACTGCACTCGGCCTTTAGTGCAGGTTTCTACATTAATCTTTCTCTCTGTTCTTGTGAGCTGACTATCAAGACCAGATTAGGATTATGTGGTTGTTTTCTAAGAGACCTACGCTTGAGGGAAGTGTGTTTGTTTTGGGAGTTTGTCCATATGTATGTGTGTGTGAGTATGGTGGGCAAGGGAAAGAAGGATGAGATCTACCCTCCCAGTTTAAGGTAGTCTAGGTCTCAGGAAAGAAATGAGGTGTCAGCTGCATAACATTTGGGTAATGAAGCAGGGCTGTGACAAACCAGTAGGCCTCCAATGTCCCCATTGATGGTCATAGGCGTGGAATCAGTAAAATGGATGAGAGTAGGTTCTAGGTCAGAATTATGACCAGGGAGGTGAGAATTCATATTTGTTTCTTTCAGAAGACCAAGTTTAATTTTTCCACCCAACAGGGGTCAGCAACACACAGAAACTTGTCTTAACTAATTCTTTCCCCTTCTTTTAAATACTATCTATATGTAGATAATTTCCCTTCTTTAAAAATTATCTATCTATAAAATTCCTTCTCTACATATATAGATAATTTTTGAAGGGGAAAGATATATACATAAAGACATATATATATATGTTTAATATATAGATAGTTATATACATGTATCTGTTTTACATATATGATAAAACAAAAGAGAAAGAGGGAGACTGTATGTGTGTACTCTTCTTCACCCAAGTACATACGGCTTTCCAGTGCTTTGCAGAGTACTTTGAATAAGAAGGCTCAGGGACATCTGAAAATTATCTGTGAATTTTTGCTATTCTGATTCTTTTAAGGTGATATATTATAAAATTTTTAAATGTACAAAGTTACTTTAAAACAGCCAGTGGGTTAGTAGTTGGTAATGCTAGTAAGTAATAGTAGGTGACATGTAAGTGCTCACTATGCCACTATGCTGGACAACACAAGCAAATACCACACATACATTACAGAACCTGCTTCTCACCAGCCTGATATTAGTGTGTCTCAGGCTTTTCTTGTGGTTTCCGGTGTGCTAAGCACCTCAGTATGCACTGTTGCATTTATTTTTTCTTAGCCTTACAAAAAAAAAGGAACTACTATCAGTTCCACCTTAAAAATGAGAACACTTTTGATTACCTCTGGAAAAGAGAAAACAATGAGAAAATCAAGGCTTAGGAAGGTTAAATAATTAAAGTCGCACTGGTAGTAAGTGGTGGCACTGGGATTTGAGCAGGCGGGCTGGTCTTTGCCACTCTTCTTATACATTTTACACTGTTTCACAGAGGAGTTAGTTGAGATTCTTTAGAGGTAAATCAAATCATGTAACTCTTGTTCGATATCCTTTAGTGACTTCCTGTTCCTATCAAAGTAAAATCCACATTCTCTATTACCATGCACAAGGCCCTCTGAGTTCTAGTTCCCTGTTACTCTGCCATCACCTCCTCCTGCTTTCTTGCTCTCTGCCAGCCATAGCTGACTTTTTGCTGATCCCTTAACATGCCAGGCAACACTCTTCTGTTTCAGGGCCTTTGCACTTCTGTTTCCTCTTTTGGGAATGCTATTTTTCTCAGCTATCGCATGACCTCAGGCCTGGTGAAGCACCGTATCAGGAAGTTATGGACTAGCCTATTCCAAGTTGCCACCTCCCCTTCTACTCATAATCCTGACATTCCCTATCCTTCTTCTCTCATTCCTTATTTATTTTTAAAATGTCTATACTTTTAAATCCATCTATTTATTAACAATTAGTTTTCCTCTTTAAAATGTAAACATCGCTGGGCACGGTGGCCTGTAATCCCCAGCACTTTGGGAGGTTGGGGCGGGCGGATCATGAGGTGAAGAGATCGAGACCATCCTGGCCGACATGGTGAAACCCCGTCTCTACTAAAAATACAAAAAAAATTAGCTGAGCGTGGTGGCACACGCCTGTGGCCCCAGCTACTCCAGAGTCTGAGGCAGAAGAATCGCTTGAAGCCAGGAGGCCGGGGGGGGGGGGGGGCGGTTGCAGTGAGCCGAGATTGCGCCACTGCACTCCAGCCTGGCGACAGAGTAAGACTCAGTCTCAAAAAAAAAAAAAAGTAAACATCACAGAGGGCAGGTACTTTTGCTTACCCATTTAAATCGCAGCATCAGCATTTACAATAGAACGTGGCATAGTAATGGGCACTCAAAAAGTATTTGAATGAATGAAAAGGGCTTAGGAAACTCACCCAAGTTCACAGTTAGCAATAGGTGAAGTGAACTTTGTTGAAAATCCAGTATTGGATTTATCCACATATCACATGCATAAACCTTCTTCCTGGCTCTTGTTAGAATTCCCTTGGTCTTTAATTATAATAGACTGGGTGAACATGAATAAACAAACCAAACAGGAAAAAGGCAGCATTTGTTACTGTCTCTTAAAGTGGGATACTTTAAAGTGAGATCAAATCAGAGGCCAGGTCAGGGAAAGGGGACACTGGTGTTTAACAGAAAGGGAGTTGACAAGTGATGAAGTCAGGAATGCGCTGATGTTTCTGGGCTGCGTGAAGGGGCAAAGTGTGGGAAGGTCCTGGATGAAGCTGGTGTTGGGTTAATTAATTAGGGTGGGATGCCTGTGCATTAAGGGGAGGAAGGAACCAAGGGGATTGATTTGGAGTGGACTGCAGTCTCAAGTAGCATTTACAAAGGATCCTGCAGGCACAGGAAGGATGGGAGAAGTGTTGGGTACAGCTCAATTTGGCGAGTGGCCAAAAAAACATGTCAGATATTAGTGAAAACAGGCCACAGCTGCTGCACTTTACAAGCTAAATGGTAGGCCTTTCCTTAGCCCTCCCCCAGCCCAGCCCATCTTATGTCCTGTAATAGTTATTTTCTTCCTGAGACAGTCAGTCATAACTCAGTTCTCACTTGAGGGCACAGGAGAAGCAAGGGATGCTGAGGCTTCATTGCTAATGGAAGAGGGTTCAGAGCACAAATGAAAACTCCATTTCTCCTGAAGCTGAGAATTTAAATGTTAATGTGTTGAAGACCTACCCCTTTTGTTCCCAGGATTATTTTTTAAAAATCATGGTTATTTCTCTTTAATCTCTTGATATCTAAACTTGTCATTTTAAAGACTTCTAGTATACTATTTTCCTCTTCAGAATGTATTTGTACATTTTGTATATGTGTATATTTCTTCTTCCTAAAAAAAAGATCCTAGATAGTTCAGAGTAAAATGTGTGTGTCTGTGTATGTGTGTGTGTGTGTGTGTGTGTGTGTATCCATATACATATATTACACTGGAGTGTTTAAACATAGAAGAAAAGAGCTGAAAGATAACACATGTTGTTACTGAATAGTACAATTTGGTTGATCTGCTTGGCAGCATCTCTTCGCCTCCTCTTTCTTACCCCTTTCCTATCCTTACTTTACAAAACTTTGCAATTCAGTGCATGGACTCTGGAATTCACAGCTGCGTTTCAGTCCAGGCTCTGCCACCTTCTAGTTGTGTCACAGTGCCTGAATTATTTAGCTTTTATTTTCCTCATTTGTAAAATGGGGCCAAAAATAATTAACTAAAGGACATTTGTAATAAGATAGTATTAAATGTTAAATATTATTATTATTGTTTACAGACACATATTTTCTTTAAGTTCAGGGGTACATGGGTAGGTTTGTTACATAGGTAAACATGTGTCATGGGGGTTTGTTGTACAGATTATTTCATCAACCAGTCATTAAGCCTAGTACCCTTTAGTTGTTTGTCCTGATCCTCTCCCTCCTCCCACCCTTCACCCTCTGATGGCCCCAGTGTGTGTTGTTCCCTTCTATATATCCACGTATTCTCATCATTGAGCTTCCACTTAAAAGTGACAACATGTGGTATTGGTTTTCCTGTTCCTTTGATAGTTCTTTTTTAAGGATAGTGAACTCTAGCTCCATCCATGTTCCTTCAAAGGACATGATCTCATTTTTTTATGGCTGCATAGTATTCCATGGCATATAAGTACCACATTTTGTTTATCCAGTCTACCACTGATGGGCATTTAGGCTGATTCCGTGTCTCTGCTACTGTGACTAGTGCTGCAACGAACATAGGCATGCATGTGTCTTTATAATCCTTTGTGTATATATATCCAGTAATGTGATTGCTGGGTTGAATGATATTTCTGCCTTTAGGTCTTTGAGAAATCATCACACCATCTTCCACAATGGTTGAAAGAATTTACACTCCCACCAGAAGTGTATAAGCATTCCCTTTTCTCTGCAACCTTGCCAGCATCTGTTATTTTTTTGACATTTTAATAATAGCCATTCTGATGGGTTTGAGATGGTGTCTCATTGTGGTTATGATTTGCATTTCTCTAATGATCAGTGATGTTGAGCTTTTCTTCATATGATTGTTGGCCTCATGTGTCTTTTTTTTAGAAGTGTCTGTTCGTGTCTTTTGCCCACTTTTTATTTTTATTTATTTTAATTTTTATTGCATTTTAGGTTTTGGGGTACATGTGCAGAATGTGCAAGATAGTTGCATAGGTACACACATGGCAGTGTGTTTTGCTGCCTTCCTCCCCTTCACCCACATTTGGCATTTCTCCGGGTTATCATCTCTTGAAAATATAAGTGTTTTGTAGATACTGGTTATTAGGCCTTTGTCAGATGCATAGTTTGCAAAAATTTTCTCCCATTTTGTAGGTTGTCTGTTTCCTCTGTAAATTCTTCAATAATTTCTGTATACATTTGGAACTCTATATTGGTTGCCCATTGTTTTAAGTTTAAAGTGGGTGGGAAACTGGTTTCTTAACTGGTTTAAATATGATTATTATATTTTTAGCCAAATGATGCTTCTTATTCTTGATGAAAATATAAATGTATATGGCATATGAAAAACTCTTCTATTTGGTAAAATAAAAGTTAATATAAAATTAAAAGCAGGTTCAACATTTAGAAAGTGAATTCTATTAAGTTTTCTTATTATCATTTTTTCTTTCTGACATTGTCCAAATGTTGTATGAAGTTGTTGCTTTGTTTTGTTTTGTTTAACACTCATTTGAATGCTGAGATGGTATAAGGTCCATGATCTCAGGAACTACCTGCTGTTTAAGGTGAGAAAAGTGGTGCTTTATCAAGCAACCCTGATAAAAATGAAGATTTCACTGTAACTTCTTTCTTGATTTCTTCTAACATGAATTGATTCCTATGAGGGTATTGTAAAGCATGGATAAAGATTATGAAAAACATAGAAACCAAACTAAATTTTATGTAAGTTATCAATGAATAGATTTACCTCGAGTTGCTAATTTTAAGTGCTCTATTGTTTAATCAGTTGTTCTGTGGTCTTTTGATTACTTAAACAAATTATTAACTTTTAAAATCAGATGCTGAGTGTTGTTAAGGGGGCTAAATATAGAAAGTTGTATAAGAACAAGTCTTGCCCTCGGTAGAAATCATTTTGTATTAGAAGAGATAAAAATTATCTTCATTTAATTATAATGTACATGTGGTAATGCTATGACAATACAGGACTAGGAAGATGCTAAAAAGACAAGGACTAATTCTTCTAGAAGTAGGGGATATGGGTTATCTTGAAGAATGAATAGAGGTAACACAGCCTCAACCCAAAGAGCAGCCTGAGAATCCTTGATGTTTTTGGTACATGCAAATAGTCTGTTGAAGCAGGAGTATAAGTTGCATGGTGGAGACTGTCATGATATTTGATTGGAAAAAGGATAAAGCTGAAAACAAGGCAATGCCAATGAACATGGGGAGGAAAGTGTTTACTTGATAAACATTTTGAGGTATGATAGACAAGACATGGTGACTAATGGCTGTGAAGGTCTAGGGAGCTAGAAATTGGGGATAAAGTGGCTTGAGTTTGTAATATTATCTGAGATGGGAAACACAGCACACATTTATTTTTGTTGTATTTTTGCATTTGCTTGTCAAGCATGTGTCTATTGCTAATTCAGATTAAAATATTTTAAGTTTAAACATTTTGTCACCACGCAACCAAAAGTACCTTTGCCTTACTGTCTCTGGTGTTCAGCTAGTCACAGCATCCTCTTAACTTGTATTTGCACTGTGCCATGCATCTCAGGACTGGTCTGGTTCATTTTTCCTCTCTCATGGAATGCTGTGTGCCTTTTTCAGGGATCCTAGTTTTTAATGCTAGTGACAAGCAATAGAACTAACTCATATCAACTAAAATAAAACAAAGAAAGCTCTTTCTATAATTCAAATAGCACACATACCCAACAATGTAACCCATTCCTCTGGGCACAATATTCCAGGTGACTGTTTTGGGCCTTAGAAACTTCTATATCCCTAACCAGACAGGAGAGTTAGCAAAGGAAGTAAACAGTTCATTTGAGTGCATCAGGAAACTTCTCCCCACTCACAGATGCATTCCTATTCCTGAGAGTTATGCACAAGTCAATAAAGTTTAACTAAACAGTTGGAAATACAACTAAATAAAAACCGAGACTTTAAAAAACACTCAAGAATATGCACATTGTAAGCCATTTGGTAGGAAATGGCTCCATGTTTGTTTTTGCTCTATTTCTTAACAGTTTCTTAAAAAATCAGCTTTGTTAGAAGAATGGAAGATCCTCTATAAATGGGTACTTGAGAACTTGGGCTGTGTTCATAGTTTTCTTCTGGAACTGAAAGCCTTAATTCACATTACGGATTGATGAGCTATATATTTTTCTCCCTTTAAAACTAATTTTAAACTGTAGTACAAAATGTGAACATGGGCTAGGCATGGTGGCTCACACCTGTAATCCCAGCACTTTGAGAGGTGGAGGTGGGCAGATCACTTGAAGCCAGGACTTCAAGGCTAGCCTGGTCAACATGTGAAACCCTGTCTCTACCAAAAATACAAAAAAATTAGCCGGGCATCGTGGTGTGCACCTGTAAACCCAGCTACTTGGAAGGCTGAGGCACTAGAATAGCTTGAATCTGGGAGGTGGAGGTTGTAGTGAGCTGAGATCGCGCCCCTCTACTCCAGCCTATGCCACAGAGTGAGACTCTGTCTCAAAGAAGAAAAAAAGTAAACATATAAAAGTGACATATATTAAACAAAAGCATATTTTAAGAGTTTTTAAAACAGATGAAGGCAAATATTCTTTTGGTTTATCAATTAATATTTAGATGTTAGTCTACAAATACTTTAAAGTACATGTAATTGTGACTAGTATTTAATTTTAGAGAACAGTTATTCAATTTGTGGACTCAAGAGATACATGAAGTGTTAAAAATTTTCATTAACTTTTTACTTTTGGTCTTATAATTAATTTGTGTATTCTTTTCAGGATGAGGATAGAAAAATGAAACAAATCAATTTTGCTCCTTGAATATAGCTCTAGTACAAAGTTAGGTGGAGTTGAGAAGATTTAAATTACTCTGCAAACTGGAATTAAGTTTCTAATGACGTTTGCATTAAGATTTATTTATGCTACATCTTCTAGTTACAATATAGAATTGAAAAATGGATTTAAATGATAAGAAGCATACATATTTCAACACTAGAATGTCTTCACCGGAGAAAAATACAGAATCAGTAATTTGATAGTATATTTTATTTTTTTTCTTGTTATTTGTACAAATGTATGAGCTACATATGCAATTATTTTACATACATAGATTGTGTAGTGGTCCAGTCAGGGCTTTTATGGTATTCATCACCCAAATAATGTACATTGTATCTATTAACTAATTCCAAATTGTCCTTCCCCCTCACACCCCTTCACCCTTCCAAACGTCTATTACCTATCATTCTTCTCTCTACGTCCATGTTAACACATTTTATTAAAGCACCCACTTATGAGTGAGAACATGTGATATTTATCTTTCCACTCCTGGAGTGCTTAGCTTAAGATAATGACCTTCATTTCTATCCATGTTGCTGCAGAGGACATGATTTCATTCTTTTTTTAAATGGCTGAATAGTATTTCATTGTGTATATATTCCACATTTCCTTTATCCAGTCATCCATTGATGGACACTTAAGTTGATTCCATATCTTGGTTATTGTGAATAGTGCTGCAATAGACGTATGAGTGCAGGTATCTTTTGATATATCGATTTCTTTCTCTTTGGATAGATACCTGGTAGTGGGATTGCTGGAGTGAATGGTAGTTCTATTTGAGTTCTTTGAGAAACGTCCATACTGTTTTCCATAGAGGCTGTACTAATCGACTTTCCCACCAAAAGTGTATAAGAGTTCCTTTTCCTCTGCATCCTCATCAGCATTTGTTCTTTTTTGTCTTTTTAATAATTGTCATTCTTGCTGGTGTGAGATGATACCTCATTGTGGTTTTAATTTACATTTCTCTGACTTTAACTTTGATAATATACTTTCACCATGTTGACCAGGATGGTCTCGATCTCTTGACCTCGTGATCCACCCGCCTCTGCCTCCCAAAGTGCTGGGATTACAGGCGTGAGCCACCACGCCCAGCTGAAACTATCAAAGTAGTTTTAATTAATCATTTCAGTTTTATTTTTTCCTCAGTTGAGGTTACCATGCAGAGCCAATTCTAAAAGCATTGTTGAAACGCAGAATTTTCACTCAAAGAGTCATCCTCTTCTTCTTACCATGGCCAGAAACCTCATAAACCTCATGTATTTCCTTAAATAAGGTTACCCACTGTAGAGTCTCCACCTTGTGTTCTGGAATTTTCTTTCATTCTCTCTGTTAAAACTTCTTTTGTCTTTCCCCTGAGTTTTGAACTCTGATGCTAGACTATTATTAAAGCATTAATGGCTGATATGCATTAATAATAAGTTATGCCTTCCAGGCAACATCTTTTTATACTTCCAAGATGAAGTAATTTTAAGGAAAAAAAATCAGGAGTGTTTTATTTCAAGGGAAGCCTTTCTATAATTTCCCCAAGTCATACTTTTAGAATCTGCTTCCCTAGTTTGGTGCAATAATCCATAATAATCCCACAGAACATTTTACGGGTCACAACTTGAAACCATACAGGAGTGCTGACTTGATGGGTAATGCCATACTCTACTGCAGTGGTTCTGAAAGGAGGATGATCTCCCTTTCCCTCCTCCACCCCAAAGATATTTGGTAGTGTCTGTAAACATATTTTTGTTGTCACAACTGGGGAAGTGCTACTGGCATCTAGTGGGTAGAGGCCAGGGATGCTGTGCAACATTCTATAATGCAAAGAGTATCCTCCTCCAAGGATTACTTAGCCCACAAATGTGAATAGTGCTGAGGTTGAGAAACCCTGCTCTAAGATAATACCAGCCTAGGATACAGGTAATTAATCTAGCCAAAGGCGTTCCTTTTAATCTGGAATCAGAACTGAAGTAAGCTTTGATTGACCACCTACAGTGATGCAGCTATTTATGAAATAGTCTACTACTTTTTTGCTTTGGCAGAGACAAATAGTTAAAACATATATACTTTCAAATTGGAATTTAAATTAAGCATTCTGTAATAAATGAAATAGGGAACTTTAGAGTTTTGCCTCGGTCATTAATATTATAGTTTTAGAAATAACACTTTTAGTGCTTTTTCTTAGTGTTATTTCCCCACTCAGATTCTTTTTATTTTCTTTAGTTTGAGACAAATAACCCAGCAAGATTCTTGGGTTTGTGTGAATGCACATATTTACTACATTTTCTTCTGTTTCTTTAAGTTACATCTTTCTATGTTTGAGTTCTTCAATGCTTTTTATTGTTAGAATAATTCACTAATTTATTCATTAAATAAATGTTTATTGTCAATTGATCCAGATACAATATGTTAGTGCTAAAATAATGACTAAAATAGACAAAAATCAATACAGTCAAGGAATATATATTCTAGTGGAACAGAGAGACAGTGAGTGAAAATGCATTAGAACATTGCATAAGGAAGAGTGTGATGGAAATAATTAAGAAAGGAAGAGAAGGGGGAGTTTCAGGGTGAGGGATGGGAGTAAAATTTTAAATTGATTGACAAGCAAAGACCAACTGAAAAAGTGGCATCTGAGCAAATACCTGAAGAGGATTGGAGAGTGAGCCATGTGGATATCTGGGAGAAGTATATTTCAGGAAGGGGAAACTACAAGTGCAAAGGTCCTGAGGCTGGAATATACTTGGTCTATTTAAGGACAACAGAGCAATTTGCATAGCTGGAAGAGAGTGACCTGGAGATGAAGAAGAGCCAGTGGAATCAGGGAGGTGATGGATGAGATGATCATGTCAGATTTCATAGAGCTGTTGGAGAGATGTCAGCTTTTACCCTCAGCGAGGGGGGGAGTGATTTGAGAGTTTTGGGCAGAAGCACAACAGAATCTGACTTGTGTTTAAAAATGATCACTTTTGACACTTACTTATACACTGTGGGTGGGAATATAAATTAGTTCAGCCACTGTGGAGAGAAGTTGGGAGATTTCTCAAAGAACTAAGAGCTGAACTACCATTTGACCCAGCAATCTGATTACTGCATATATATCCACAGATTTCACCAAAAATCTGTACCCATATTTTCATTGTAGCACTATTCATAATAGAAAAGACATGGAGGGGATTTCCAAGATGGCGTGGTAGGAACAACTCAGGATTGCAGCTCTCAGTGAAGGCGCAGAGGGTGAGTCCTAGCCGCATTTTCAGATGGACCTTTGTTGCCCACAGAACGAGGAAATTCCCAGGTGTAGGAGAGACACGGGACACCAGCACAGCCCTTTCAGCTTGCGCGGCCATTTCAGCTGGCTCCACAGCACAGTGGCACCCCGCACAAAACTCACTGGTCTGGGTGCCCTGTTAAACTGGCAATCTGAGATTTGGGAGGGCAGATTAACATATCCATCAGATTAAATGGGACTTTGACAGTGAGCCAGACCAGGAGATTCCTTGGAAGCGTGATTTGAGCTGGTGCAGTGGGCTGTGGCATGCGAAATCACACAGATCCCAGTGCCCTATCAGTAGGCGACTGAAACACCTGTGAGAGAGTCAACCGTTCAACTTAAGAGAGAGAGAGAGAGAGAGAGAGAGAGAGAGAGAGAGAGAGAGAGAGAGAGAAAGGGCTCTGAGGCAGGGAGCCATGTGATCAGGCTTGGTGGGTTCCACCCCCACAGGGACAAACAAAACAGCGATTCGAAATGCTCGGGGTTGAGAGTTTTACTGCGGGCTCAGCTGAATCCAGGATGGTGCAGCTTGATGGGGGAGTGGTGTCAGCTACTACGGACGCATTCCACCCCTACTGAGGTACACACCCATTGCTGAAGCAGCCTGCCATTGCCGAGGCAACCCGCCACAACAGAGAGACTCCACCAACAGGGCGGAGCCCACCACAGTAGGGCGGAACCCCATGGCAGCAGGGCGGACCCTGCAGTAGCAGAGCAGAGCCTTGGCAGGCAAACAGTGACTAGACAGCCTCCTAGCTGGGCAGGACAGTGCAACAGATACTCATAAAGAAAGCCCCAACTCCCTGAGACAGAGCATGTGAGGGGAAAAAAAAAGGGGGGTATTATAAGTTCTGCTGCAGCAGACCTAAACACACCTGCCCAACAACCCTGAATGAACAACAGAGCTCACAGCTCAGCACTAGAGCTCCTAAAAAGTACAGACCATCTCCTCAAGAAGCTCCCTGACCCCTGTATATCCAAAGAGTCACCTCAAAAAAGGACTAATCAGACTGACATTTGGCGGGCATCATTCTGGGACAAAGATAGCAGAAGAAGAAACTGGTAGCATACCTCACTGTTCTGCAGCTGCTACAGGTGTACCCCAGACAAGCAGAGCCTGGAGTGGACCTCAGCAGTCATACAGCAGAGGGGCTAGACTGTTAGAAGGAAAACTAAGTAACAGAAATACTTCATCATCAACAATCTGGGCATCCACTGAGAGACCCAATTGAAAAGTCAGCAACTACTAAGACGACAGGTGGATAAATCCACAAAGATGGGAAGAAACCAGTGCAAAAAGGAGGAAAACACCCAAAACCAAAACACCTCACCTCCTACAAAGGACCAAAACTCCTCACTAGCAAGGGAACAAAGCTGGACGGAGAATGAGTGTGATGAAATGATGGAATCAGACTTCAGAAGGTGGATAATGAGAAACTTCAGTGAACTAAAAGAACATGTTCTAAATCAATGCAAAGAAACTAAGAACTTTGAAAAAAGATTTGAAAAAAGATTCGAGGAAATGATAACAAGAATAGACAACTTATACAGGAATATGAATGAATTGAAGGAGCTGAAAAACACAACATGAGAACTTCGCAAAGCATGCAC
Source organism: Saguinus oedipus (assembly GCA_031835075.1). Classification (NCBI taxonomy): domain Eukaryota; kingdom Metazoa; phylum Chordata; class Mammalia; order Primates; family Cebidae; genus Saguinus; species Saguinus oedipus. Next base: position 143,114,576 of record CM063172.1, on the reverse strand, counting down.
AAGTTTCAACAGCCGAATTGACCAAGCAGAAGAAAGGATATCAGAAGTCGAAGATCAACTCAATGAAATAAAATGAGAAACCAAGATTAGATAAAAAAGCGCAAAAAGTAATGAACAAAATCTCCAAGAAATGTGGGACTATGTGAAGAGACCTAACCTACGTTTGATAGGTGTACCAGAATGTGATGAAGAGAATGAATCCAAGTTGGAAAATACTCTTCAGGATATTATCCATGAAACTTTCCCCAACCTAGCAAGGCAGGCCAATACTCAAGTCCAAGAAACACAGAGAACACCACAAAGGTATTCTGCAAGAAGAGCAACTGCAAGGCACATAATCATCAGATTCACCAGGGTTGAAATGAAGGAGAAAATACTAAGGGCAGCCAGAGAGAAAGGTTGGGTCACCCACAAAGGGAAGCCCATCAGACTCACAGCAGATCTCTCGGCAGAAACTCTACAAGCCAGAAGAGAGTGGGGGCCAATATTCAACATCCTTAAAGAAAAGAACTTTCAACCCAGAATTTCATATCCAGCCAAACTGAGCTTCATAAGTGAAGGAAGAATAAAATATTTTGCCAACAAGCAAGTACTCAGAGATTTTGTCACCACCAGGCCTGCTTTACAAGAGCTCCTGAAAGAGGCACTACACGTAGAAAGGAACAAACAGTACCAGCCATTCTAAAAACATACCAAATGCTCAAGAGCATCAACAAAATGAAGAATCTGCATCAACCAATGGGCAAAACAGCCAGCTAGCATCAAAATGGCAGTATCAAATTCACACATAACAATATTAACCCTAAATGTAAATGGGCTAAATGTACCAATCAAAAGACACAGACTGGCAAATTGGATAAAAAACCAAAACCCATCAGTATGCTGTATCCAGGAAACCCATCTCACATGCAAGGATACAAAAAGGCTCAAAATAAAGGGAGGGAGGAAGATTTACCAAGCAAATGGAGAGCAAAAAAAAGCAGGAGTTGCAATTCTCATCTCTGATAAAATAGAATTTAAAGCAACAAATATCAAAAGAGACAAAGAAGGTCATTACATAATGGTAAAAGGATTGATACAACAAGAAGAAGTAACAATCCTAAATATATATGGACCCAATACAGGAGCACCCAGATATATAAGGCAAGTTCTTAATGTCTTACAAAGAGACTTAGACTCCCACACAATAATAGTGGGAGACTTTATCACTCCACTGTCAATATCAGACAGATCAACCAGACAGAAAATTAACAAGGATATCCAGAGCTTGAACTCAGACCTGGAACAAGCAAACCTGATAGACATTTACAGAACTCTCTACCCCAAATCCACAGAATATACATTCTTCTCAGCACCACATCACACCTACTCCAAAATTGACCACATAATTGGAAGTAAAGCACTCCTCAGCAAATGCAAAACAACTGAAATCATAACAAACAGTCTCTCAGACCATAGTGCAATCAAGTTAGAACTCAGAATTCAGAAACTAACTCAGAACTGCACAGCTTCATGGAAACTGAACAACTGGCTCTTGAATGTTGATTGGATAAACAATGAAATGAAGGCAGAAATAAAGAAATTCTTCAAAACCAATGAGAACGAAGACACAACATACCAGAATCTCTGGGACACATTTAAAGCAGTCTGCAGAGGAAAATATATAGCAATAAGTGCCCACATGAGAAGAGTGGAGAGATCCAAAATTGACACCCTATTGTCAAAATTGAAAGAGCTATAGGAGCAAGATCAAAAAAACTCAAAACCTAGCAGAAGACAAGAAATAACTAAGATCAGAGCAGAACTGAAGGAGATAGAGACACAAAAAACACTTCAAAAAATCAATAATTTCAAGAGGTAGTTTTTCAAAAAGATCAACAAAATAGACAGACCACTAGCCAGACTGATAAAAAAGAAAAGAGAGAACAACCAAATAGATGCAATAAAAAACAATAAAGGGGAAATCACGACAGATTCCCCAGAAATTCAAACCATCATCAGAGAATACTACAAACTACTCTATGCACATAAACTAGTAAACCAGGAAGAAATGGATAAATTCCTGGACACCTCTGTCCTCCCAAGCCTAAACCACGAGGAAGCCAAAACTATGAATAGACCAATAACAAGGTCTGAAGTCGAGGGAGCAATTAAGAGCCTACCACACAAAAAAAGCCCAGGTACAGATGGGTTCACAGCCGAATTCTACCAGACACACAAAGAGGAGCTGGTACCATTCCTTCTGAAACTATTCCAAATAATTGAAAAAGAGGGAACCATTCCCAAATCATTTTATGAGACCAACATCATCCTGATACCAAAACCAGGCAGAGACTCAACAAGAAAAGAAAACTTCAGGCCAATAACCATGATGAACATAGATGCAAAAATCTTCAATAAAATACTGGCAAACCAATTGCAACAGCACATTAAAAAACTTATCCATCATGATCAAGTAGGATTGATCCTGGGGATGCAAGGCTGGTTCAACATATGCAAGTCTATAAACGTCATTCACCACATAAACAGAACCAAAAACGAAAACCACATGATTATCTCAATTGATGCAGAGAAGGCATTTGACAAAATTCAACAGCTCTTTATGCTAAAAACTCTCAATAAACTTGGTATTGATGGAACATATCTCAAAGTAATATGAGCTATTTACAACAAACCAACAGCCAATATTATACTTAATGGGCAAAAACTGGAAGCATTCCCTTTGAAATCCAACACTAGACAAGGATGCCCTCTCTCACCACTCCTATTCAACATAGTACTGGAAGTTCTAGCCAGAGCAATCAGGTAAGAAAAAGAAATAAAGGGTATTCAAATAGGAAAGGTGGAAGCCAAATCGTCTCTACTTGCAGATGACATAATAGTATACCTAGAAGACCCCATCACCTCAGCCCAAAAACTCCTGAAACTGATAAGCAACTTCAGCAAAGTCTCAGGATATAAAATCAATGTGCAAAAATCACAAGCATTCCTATACACCAATAACAGACTTAAAGAGAACCAAATCAAGAACGAACTGCCATTCACAATTGCTATAAAGAGAATAAAATACCTAGGAATACAACTTACAAGGAACATAAGGGACCTCTTCAAGGAAAGCTACAACCTCTGCTCAACGAAATAATGGAGGACACAAACAGATGGAGAAACGTTGTATGTTCATGGTTAGGAAGAATCAATATTGTGAAAATGGCTATACTGCCCAAAGTAATTTACAGCATCAATGCTATCCCCATCAAGCTTCCATTGAACTTCTTCACAGAAATGGAAAAAACCACCATGAACTTCAGATGGAACCAAAAGAGAGCCCGCATAGCCAAGTCAATTCTAATCAAAAAGAACACAGCAGGAGGCATCACATTACCAGACTTCAAACTATACTAAAAGGCTACAGTAATCAAAACAGCATGGTACTGGTACCAAAACAGAGATATAGACCAATGGAACAGAACAGAGGCATCGGAGGCAACACAACATATCTACAACCATAGAATCTTTGATAAACCAGACAAAAACAAGCAATGGGGAAAGGATTTCCTGTTTAATAAATGGTGTTGGGAAAACTGGTTAGCCATGTGCAGAAAGCAGAAACTGAACCCCTTCCTTACACCTTACACTAAAATTAACTCCAGATGGATTAAAGACTTAAACATAAGACCTGGCACCATAAAAACCCTAGAAGAAAATCTAGGCAAAACCATTCAGTACATAGGAGTAGACAAGGACTTCTTGACAAAAACACCAAAAGCATTGGCAACAAAAGCCAAAATAGACAAATGGGACCTAATAAAACTTCACAGCTTTTGCATGGCAAAAGAAACAATCACTAGAGTGAAACGGCAACCAACAGAATGGGAAAAAATCTTTGCAGTTTACCCATCTGACAAAACGCTGATATCCAGAATTTACAAAGAACTCAAACAGATTTACAGGAAGAAAACAAACAAGCCCATTCAAAAATGGGCAAAGGATATGAACAGATACTTTACAAAAGAAGACATACATGAGGCCAACAAACACATGAAAAAATGCTCATCATCGCTGGTCATTAGAGAGATGCAAATCAAAACCACATTGAGATACCATCTCACGCCAGTTAGAATGGTGATCATTAAAAAATCTGGAGACAACAGATGCTGGAGAGGATGTGGAGAAATAGCAACACTCTTACACTGTTGGTGGAAGTGTAAATTAGTTCAACCATTGTGGAAGACAGTGTGGCGATTCCTCAAGGACCTAGAAATAGAAATTCCATTTGACCCAGCAATCCCATTACTGGGTATATATCCAAAGGAATATAAATTGTTCTACTATAAGGACACAAGCACACGAATGTTAATTGCAGCACTGTTTACAGTAGCAAAGACCTGGAACCAACCCAAATGCCCATCGATGATAGACTGGACTGGGAAAATGTGGCACATATACACCATGGAATATTATGCAGCCATCAAAAATGATGAGTTTTTGTCCTTTGTAAGGACATGGATGAATCTGGAGAACATCATTCTCAGCAAACTGACACAAGAACAGAAAACGAAATACCACATATTCTCACTCATAGGCGGGTAAGAAAAATGAGAACACATGGACACAGGGAGGGGGGTATTACACACTGGGGTCTATTGGAGGGAATACAGGAGGGACAGCGGAGGGGGAGCTGGTGAGGGATAGCTTGGGGAGAAATGCCAAATGTGGGTGAAGGGGAGAAAGGTAGCAAAACACACTGCCATGTGTGTACCTGTGCAACTATCTTGCACATTCTGCACATGTACCCAAAACCTAAAATGCAATAATAAACAAAAAAGACATGGAATTAACCCAGGTGCCCATCACACTGGAATGAATAAGGAAAATGTGGTACCATGGAATACTGAACTATTATCCGAAGCAAACTAACACAGAAACAGAAAACCAAACGCTACATTTTCTCACTTGTAAGTAGGAACTAAATATTGGGTACTCATGGACTTGAAGATGGGAACAATAGATTCTGGGGAATACAAGTGGGAGGAGGGAAGAAGAGGGGCAAGTTTTGAATAACCACCTATTGTCTACTATGCTCAGTACCTGGGTGATGAATTCATTTGTACTCCAAACCTCAGATCATACCTTTGTAACAAAGGTATGATTAAACCTGAACATATACCCCTGATTCTAAAATAGAAGTTGAAAAGAAATTATTAAATAATGTTGCAGAATTCTAAGAGGATAATTTATTAAACTAAAATTTTAATAATTAAATAAATAAGACATTCACTTTTGCCCCCTACCTGGAGAATAGGCTAGCGGGGAAAGTGTAGAAATGGGAAGACCAGATGGAAACCTATACATGGCATCTGGACCAGGGTGCTTGAACCTAGAGGTGTTAGATTTATTGATGGTTTTGATTTGAGAACAAGAGAAGAGCCAAGAGTTTTAGCCAGAGCAACTTGGGGACCAGGTGGTAGACTGTTTTACTGTTTTAGTTTTGCTTCATGTACGTTCTTTTCCTGTGAGGGAACAATACACCTCAGCCCTGTGGAAAATAGGAAGTCATGTGACTTGCTTGACCAATAGAAGTGGTCAGAAGCTTCAAGAGCCAGCACTTGATTAGTGTTTCTTTTTTCCTTTTGCCACAAACCCAGCAATTTCCAGATAAAGGCTGGTCTGTCAGTCTGGCTTCTGGAGTAAAGCTGATGTGGGCAGCAACTGCAGGAGACAGGCAGAAGATATGGAGCAAGAAATAAACCTTTGCTATTGAAAGTTGGTATAGTGTTAAGTTCACTTATACCTTCAGCAGAACCCAGCTGAGCCTGCCTAATACAGATGGGGTTGGCATTAGCTGAGATGGATGTGTCTGCTTGAAAAGCAGGTGCTGGATGTGTATAGAGAGACCAGGAGTCTCAGTTTAGGTAAGTGAGATTTGAGATGCCTATTAGACATTTAAGTGGAACTGTCAAGTAACTGGTTGTCTATAAAGACCTGGAGTTCAAGAAAGAGGTCCTGGGTAAGAATCTACATTTGAGAGTCATTAGCCTGAGACTGAACAAAATTACCAAGGGAGTGAGTAGATGTATAAGAAGCCCAGGAACTGAGCTTGGGAGTATTCCAACAATGAACAAACAAGACTGAGAAGGAGCAGTGTTAAAGAGGAGGAAGACTGGGAGAACATGTTATCCTGGAAGCTAAGTGAACAAAGTATCTCAAGAATGATCAGCTTGTCATATGGTGCTGATACATGAAGTGCGGTCAAGACTGAGAATTGACTTTGGGATGCAGCAATGTGGAGGCCACCAATGCTAAGCTGCTCTTGACAGGAGCAGCTTAGACCAAGTGGTCTGTAGGAAAGCCTGAATGAAATGGGTTCAAGAAGGAATGGTAGGAGAAGAGTGAAACAGCAAATATATATAACACTTTCAAGGAGTTTTTCTGTAACATGGAGCAGAGAGTGATAGCTGGGTGATATGGTTTGGTTCTGTGTCCCCACCCAAATCTCATCTTGTAGTTCCCATAACTCCCATGTGTTGTGGGAGGGACCCCGTGGGAGGGAGCTGGTTGGAGATGATTGAATCATGGGGGCAAGTCTTTCCCCTGCTGTTCTTTTGATAGTGAGTGGGTGTCATGAGATCTGATGGTTTTAAAAACGGGGGTTTCTCTGCACAAGGTCTCTCTTTGCCTGCTGCCATCCATGTAAGATATGACTTGTGCCTCCTTGCCTTCTGCCATGATTGTGAGGCCTCCCCAATTATGTGGAACTGTAAGTCCATTAAAATCTCTTTTTCTTCCCAGTCTCTGGTATGTCTTTATCAACAGTGTGAAAATGGACTAATACACTTAGGAAGTAAATGGGGCAACAAGGTGTTTGTGTTTTGTCTTTTATGTTTGTAAGATGGGTAAAGTGAAAACTTCCTGATTTGCTAATGAAATGATCCAAGAGAGGAAAAACAATTGATGAGGCAGAAGAGAGAGGGAGAACTGCTGGAGACATGTCATTTAATAGGCCAGAAGAGATGGACTGTAATACTCAAATGGAGATGAAGGACCACATACAGTTTATTTATAGGAAGAGGATGGGAATGAAAGTACGTGAATATAGATGGGTATGGGGTGAGAGCTTGTAGAACTTCTGATTGCTTCTGTTATCCTTATTAAAAATGAAAGCCAGGTTCTCCACTGAGAATGAGGATGGATTAAGAGCTGCTGGAGATTTGACATCATCATATGTTTTTCTCTATCTATGTTCAGTAGATGTATTGTAGGTGTGGAGTGATGGAAAAATGCATATAACCATTGGTGGAGGTTTTCCTAGCAAATTCAACCAGGCAAAAGAGGATGAAGTGTTTGCGGGTATATTCAGTGGAGCAATTACAGTGAGCAGCCATGGAATTTTAGGTGGTTAAGGAGAGATGTGAGGAACTGAGCACACTGAGAGACAGTGAGAAGGTGGAACTGTGAATGGATTGGTCAGATTGGAGTAGTAGAAGGAATGCATTGTAAAAATAGAAGTTGTTGGTCAGAGAAAGGACTGCTTAAAATTGAGATTCTGGAAAGGCTGCAATTGGTAATGGCAAGGGCTAGGATATGTCAATGGGAATGAGTAGGGTGTAGGACAAGATCCTGGAAGCTTTTGACTTTGAAGTTGCTCTATTTAATTCATTGTTTTTTTCTTAAGCATTTTCTTTTATTAAAACTCCTCAGTTAAACTCACATTTCTTGTGATTTCTATTCATATGGATTTCAAATCTAGTGAAAATTTACAAAGCCAAATTGAATAAGGAAGAAGTTTGTTGAGTATTATTTCAATAATTAAGATGCATTCATATCAAAGATGACCTAATCATTCATTAAGGTCTCTAAATATATTAGTTAAAAATTGATTACTCATTTGTTTAATATTTGACTTCATGCTACCTTTGTAAATTATTATCTTTAATATCACTCTTTTGCCATCATCTATTAAATTATTTATATTCCTAAGATATATAGAAATTATATATCTTATAAAATATATAGGAATTATATATCTTATAAGATATATAGGAATTATATATCTTATTACATATCTTATAAGATATATAGGAATTATATATCTTATTACATATCTTATAAGATATATAGGAATTATATATCTTATTACATATCTTATAAGATATATAGGAATTATATATCTTATTACATATCTTATAAGATATATAGGAATTATATATCTTATTACATATCTTATAAGATATATAGGAATTATATATCTTATTACATATCTTATAAGATATATAGGAATTATATATCTTATAAGAAATATAGGAATTATATAGCTTATAAGATATATAGGAATTATATAGCTTATAAGATATAAGTTTAGTATTGGACAGTCACTAATTATTATGTTGTGAAAAATCAGATAGGAGATACCTGTTATCAGAAAGGTGAATGTGTTGTTTATCTTAAACACTGGAGAAAATCCTGTTTTATACTTGACAAATCATAGAAATATAAGTTATCTTTGAAGTGTCAGGGCTACAGCAGAAATTTTGGATGCTTAGAAAAAGTTGGTGGTAATCATTGAATTTACATGAAAAAATAATTACAAACAATTTAAAGTTTGAGATAGAATGAGACTTATTGCTAAGGAGAAAATAAGATTATTTATCCTAACCTGACTGATTTTATGTCAGTCTTTTATGTTGACATTTGATTGATATAAATGTCATACAACCCCAAATTTTGGATTGTCTTTTTTCCAAATGATTTCCAATGAACGCAAATTCATATTTGTATATTTCTAATTTACATATATGTCATATAAATGTAACTTTATGACTGATTCTGAAGTTGTTAAAGATCTCTATGGCAGAAACTGTTATCTCCCAACTACTCTTCTCCTGTCTTTAATATAAACATCTAATTTTGTCTTAGAATTTTGCAGCTTAAAGACTGCATTTTCCAGGCTTGAAAGCAGCCAAATGAGTTTTGGGGAATTTTAGGTGGTTCTCCTTACAAGTCTCCTTTCAAGTGAGCACACATGCCTTTCTTTTCTCCCTCTTTCTAGTTTCCTGCAACTCAGATGTCCATGTGATGTCTAGAGCTCTAGCAGCCATGTTGCATGATGAGATGAAGGCAGTTACTAGCTCGATGATTGGCAAAGACCTGGAAGGTGCCTGGGTAGCTGAAAAGCTCATGAAGCCAATGCATCAGCCTGGACTGCTGAATATGTTTTCTTGGCAGAACAAAATCTTGTTTGTGTAAATCACTATTTTCCAGGTCTCTCTTAATTGCAGCAAAATTCAATTTCTACAGATAAAGTCAGAATCATTCACTCTCATCCCACCCACATGTCTTTTAAAGAATTTTTTCTTTTCTTGGCTGCTCTTCTCTGATACTTTTTTATTTCTCCAAAGCTTCCTAGGAAAAGAAAAACTTTGGGTGGGTCATTGTTTTCATGCGCAAGGTTTCTAGCCATTTGTCTTGGTCTTCCACATCTATGACAGCAGTTTGATCTCATTATGAAGTAACAGCTCAAACAGTAGTTCCAAATGAGGATGAGAGTGGGGGAGTTGTAGAATCACTTTGGGGAGTTTTTCCAAACCACACATTCCTAGCTCCATTATCGCTGCAGAGATTCTGATATTCTCCTATCAGCTCCCATTTGAGACTCACTTATCTGGAGCACATCCGCAAGTTTTTACTTGCTTCCAATTGGCAAAATTTAACATTAAAAACAAACTAGGAATTCTGTGAAGTGAAAAATTGCCAGAGCATTACAAGGTAGTAGAAAAAAAATTATACATTTTCTTAATATTTTTAAATACACTTAGAGGCTCACAACCTTTGAATTTAAATGTGTCTTAAATCTTAGTTTGAAAAATCCCGGGCTGAGCGCGGTGGCTCAAGCCTGTAATCCCAGCACTTTGGGAGGCCGAGGAGGATGGATCACGAGGTCAAGAGATCGAGACCATCCTGGTCAACATGGTGAAACCCCATCTCTACTAAAAATGCAAAAACTTAGCTGGGCATGGTGGCGCGTGCCTGTAATCCCAGCTACTCGGGAGGCTGAGGCAGGAGAATTACCTGAACCCAGGAGGCGGAGGTTGCAGTGAGCCGAGATAGCACCATTGCACTCCAGCCTGGGTAACAAGAGCGAAACTCTGTCTCAAAAAAAAAAAAAAAAAAAAAAAAAAAAAAAAAAAAAAAAGAAAGAAAAATTCCAGTCAAATGTAAGTGACCTAATATAAGTGACTATATGTGTTTTCTCCACTAGGTTCTTCCTAGAATTGCTCCTTCAGAAATATGGGGAGGAGGTAGGGAAGAAGACACTGGCCTCCATGTCTGTCAGACCACTATTTTTCTTTTCATTATCACACTTTCAGTAATATTTATTAAAGACTAAAGCATATGCGTTGCTGTGCTAGGTACTATTTGCATTTGCCAATGGCAAAACACAATTATCTCCTGTTTCCATCAGAAGCTCTTCCAGGTCTCTGTGGGAGGACTCAGGTTCTTCTTTTTACTCTCTTGGTGGGTGGCCTGTTGATTTGGGCTTACACTGCTCAGCGTGCACTCATTTGGGTAAGCTGTAATTGGACCAAGACTGGAGTTTTTGCTTTGTCTACGAGACGTGGTGATAGAAGAGACAAAGACTACATCATACATACCTGATATATTTGATGAAGAAGTAGTGTGTTGGGGACAGGGGAGCTCTTTATAAATAAAAACCATCAAAACAGAAGCAAAAACTGAAGAGAGCAGGATTACACATAACAAGGAAATGACCTTAGCTTAGATGCATGGCAGTGGCACTGCAGATTTTAAAATTAAGAAAGAAATCATAGACTTTCTTCAATGATTAGTTTCACAATTAGAGAAGAACAAATAAGATGCAAATCATATACTTGTGTGTACTCAGAGCATCACAGAACACAGTGTCTTGGGCAAACCATATGCTCAGGGAATGTGTATTATTGGCTGATTAATTTTTTAACTAGTAATTTTGTGCTTGGGGTGATACTGAAAGCCAATTTCAGTTTGAATATGCTTTTGATTTAAAAAAATCTTTTATTTGCAACTTTAATTGCATTCTTTGCTAATTAATGTAAGTTGTTTGAAGTCAGTGATTTATTATTATGGCATTCAGCACAAGCTTTTAATAAATAATGGGTGAATTAAGTAAGTACAAGGAAAAAAACCTTAGCATTTTTCTGTAGATTTGACTTTTTACCTTATTGATTAAGATGTAGCCTTCAGTACTAGATTTGAGAGAAGGACTGTGGTTGTCAGCTGACCACCTGAGTCCAGTCTCTCCTCTACTTTAGTGAAGGGACTATTGCCAGGCAAATGCTAAGACTTCACTTCTCATTCTTCCTTGGCTTTTGAGTGAAAGTGACTTGCGTCACATCTGAGCTGGCTGAGGCTTTTTATAAGTGCACCTGTGGGGTTTTCCATGCTCTTTTCCAGTTTCTGCCCACTGGATACAGATGATGATGCATTATTAGATGATAGGAGAGTCACACAGTAAGTAGAGGAGAGAGGCACACTAGTTATGAATACCAGCCCTCTGCTGCTACACGTGAGAAATAAATTCCTATTGCTTTTAACTCACTAAAATGTCCAGGCCTATTGATTACATTATTTTAAACAGGACAGTTTTAAACTTATTTATTTAATATGAAAATTAATTATCCAATCATCAAAATACTAATAAATAAAGTAAAAACAGATATATGCTATATACTACAATTTGTAAAGTCTGAAAAAGTAGCTGATCTGATGACCACTTTCAAAGAAGGGAAAGATTTTAGAAAAATGGGATTTCTGGGAGTAAACTCATAGGATGAAGAGTGTATCTTGAGTAAAGATCTAGATTTCTGGTGCCTAAAAATGACCTGAGTTCTATTGCTTGTTTTGCTCAAGCAGCTGTGATCCCAGGAGGCTGGTTATGAATTTCTCATTAGCTGAAAGTGGTTAACCTACTGCTACTTCCAAGAAGGCTAAAATTAGGGAATATATTCTATTTTTGATGAGGTGCTATAGTTTCTTGGGCCATTTAAAATTATCATTGGTTTTTTATTAGTTTTGTCCTATCACAGCTTGATTCTGTTGCTGTATATGTTCATGCTTTGTGAATTATAAGTAAAATGGTATCAGATTTTCTAAAAATGTTACTTAGCTTTTAACCTCTTGCTTTAGTATATTTTTCAATTTATAAATAGTGCACAGAATAAATGTATTGACTTACACATTTAATAGCATACTAAATAAATCTATTTCTATTCAGTAGCATATTTAATACTGATATGGTTTAGCAATGCCCCACCCAAAACTCATCTTGAATTGTAATCCTCATAATCCCCACATGGTAGGAGATAATTGGATTATAGGGCATTTCTTCCCATGCTGTCCCCATGATAGTGAGTGAGTTCTCACAAGAGCTTGTGGTTTTATAAATGGCAGTTTTCCCTAGGTTTTTCTCTCTCCTTCCACCTTGTGAAGAAGGTGCTAGCTGCCCCTTCTGCCATGATTGTAAGTTTTTTGGGGCCTCCCCAGCCATTTGGAACTGTGAGTCAATTAAACTTCTGTCCTTTATAAATTGCCCTGTGTCAGGGAAGTGCTTTATAGCAGTGTGAAAATAGACTAATACAAATACATTTAATGATATTTGGTACTATATTGAATAAATGTATTTTCCTCATGTCTGTGTCTAGGTCACAATAAATGAGCTGAATTATTTTCTGTAAGGTTCTTTTCTGAAAACTGAGATGTATTTTACAGGAGGAAGTTTGCTCAAGTGCTATAATTGGGAAGCATTGGGCAAAGAAGAGGCAGATTGTCCTGTTGGCTCCAAGACAGACACAAGCTGGGAGTCTGCTTTCACAGGATAATTCCTTTTAATCCAGTACATAGTAACAATTTTTGGATTTCTTTTTCACACTCAGTTCTCCTCTCTGCAACTGTTCTGTTCTACTGCATCATGCTGGCACTGTGGTTCTAGGAAATACCCTGACTCTAAGGCCCAGGTCCTGGCAATATTTTTTTGTTTTTTTGAGAGTGTCTCACTTTGTTGCTAAGGCTGGAGTACAGTGGGGCAATTTCGGCTCACTGCAACCTCCATCTACCAGGCTCAAGCTCTCCTTCCGCCTCAACCTCCAGAGTAGCTGGAACTTCAGGTGAACACCACTGGCATGCGAGAATTTTTACTTGCCCGGGTAGGTAGGTATTGACCAGGTGCAGTATCTTGCTTGTCCAGTGGGGGCGCTGGCCACACTATGTTTGGTTTAACTCGAAATTCCTTTTGGGTCTGGGGTCCAGATTGTGTAACGTTCTTTCTCTATGCAATTACTCCTGAAGCACATTTTTATTTTATTTTAAATCCTTAATATATTTTATCTACTTATTTAAAATCCTTATAACATTTTACATTAGTTAGCAGATTGAATAGGAACAAAATAGTACTCAAGGCTCTGAGTTTTTAATTATGGTGCAAAACATTTGATTCAAGATATAGATGTTCAGAATAAGGTTCCTAATTCTTAAAAGCTGGAGTTGTCTTTACCTAATAATTTGCTGATACCCTGACCACTTGTTTGGTCTGACTCTGCCAGCTCCCTTCTTTTTTTAAAAAAAGGGTATTTTGGCTGGGCATGGCAGTTTACACTTGTGATCCCAGCACTTTAGGAGGCTGAGGCAGGAATATTGCTTGAGAGCAGGAGTTCAAGATTAGCTTGGGCAACATAGCAAAACCCTGTCTCTACAAAAATAAAAATAATCAAACCAACAAAACTGGTATTTGTGTTTGATGTGTTATCAATGAAACATTTTTCTTTCTCCTTCAGTTTGCAACTGAGGGGGAAGTCCTGACATTACAACAGCCTTGTCCATTATACAAAGAGCATCTGCAGGCCTGTTCTTCCTCTCCCACTGCCAACTCATTATGAATATATTGGGATGCATAGGTATCCGAGGCTCATTAAATACACAGTAAAATGTTGGCCAGAAGAAAAAGGGATCGAAATCTATGGAGAACTCTCCCAGAGAAGCTAAAAGGTAAAAAGGCCAAAGTTTCCTTGTGTGTATTTCAAATGTTTTTAAATGAAAGAAGACACTGCTTTTATGTTCTGAGTGTCCAAGTGTTAACAGAATGAGAAACACTTTTTGTTCACATTTCCTTGTAACCTTGAACTAACTTGAGAATGTTGAAGTTTTTGTCTTTCTTTTTCATTGCATCCCACAAAAAGGTTATTCCAAATTCACTTGGCAATATTCAGACAAGCTATTTCCTAATTCTCAAAATAGCTTTTGTTTTGAGTGTTTCCCAAAAGTCTTAAAATATGTTCACGAACTGTATGTATGCTTCACTACTAAACTTTTGGATGGAAAATCCTTAAAGGAAAAAACGACACTTGAAGAGCAAAGATTTTTAAATACTGTAAATCTAGATAAGCAGAAAAGCACATTAAAATATCATCTTTTTACTAATAAAGTAGCTTAAAATTATATACTCAGGAAAGAACCTCACCAATACTAGAAAGTTAAATTTTTGTTGCTCTTATTGTGAATCATACTAATTTATTGATTTTCAACCACAGAATGTTTTTACTTAACATAGAATTGCTCATGAAATAGCAAACAATAAGTAATATTATGAAATCATTCAAAATTTAATGTCCTTTTTGAAACATTCCACATGGTATAGATTTTCTCCTAAGGAAACACATTCTATTTCCTGAAATTGTAAACTCATTCTTGTACTCATTCAACAAATACTCATTGAGTGCTAGCTGGCACTGTACTGGTACTGAGAATATAATAGTGGAGGAATTAGACATTAATGAAATAATCACACACAACCATATAATCACAGATCGGGATCTGTATGATGGAGAGAAATAAGTTTGGAGTCTTGAGAGACCTGATTGAGGCTGAAGAATTGGGAAGAACCTTGTGAAGAAGTAACCCTTGAGCTGTGATGTGAAGGATGAGTGGGAGTCAACCAGGCACACAATGAACCAGGATAGCATGTACAGTGGTCCTGGCATGAGAAATAGCATAGCATCTGTGAGGACCTGAAGGAAGACTAGTGTGCCCAGGACACAGAAGGTGAGGGAGGATATGTCCCCTGAGTTCAGCCAGGTCTGGATCTTGTTGGATCTAAAACCATGCTAAACATTTTGATTTTATGTTAAACCCAAAGTAAGTTTTAAGGTATTTTAAGAAAAAATGTGGAAAGACCATATGGGCATTACAAATATTGCTCTGTCTGTATTGTGGAGGATAAATTAGAGAGGGAGATGGGTGTGGATGAGACAAAGCCAGATAAGGGGCTGTATTAGTTAGTTTTAATGCTGCTATGAAGAAATACCTGAGACTGGGTAGTTTATAAAGAAGGGAGGTTTAATTGACTCACAATTCCACATGGCTGGGGAGCGCTCAGGAAACTTACAATCATGGCAGAATGCATATCTTCAGAGGATGGCAGGAGAGAGAATGAATGCAAGCAAGCAGGGGAAATGCCAGTTGCATATGAAACCATTAGATCTTGTGATAACTCACTCACTATCACCATAACAGGATGAGGGAAGCTGCTCCCATGATTCAGTTACCTCCCACTGGATTCCTCCCATGACACTTGGGGATTATGGGGATTATAATTCAAGATAAGATTTGGCTGGGGACACAGCCAAACCATATCAGGGGCTATTAAAACCATTCAGGAGAGAGTTGTCAATAGTGGCGATGGAGAGAAAGAGAAAAGTAGAGAGGTTCAAGAGATTTTTAGGAGATAAAATCAATAGGAAACTTTCTGAGTTCTCAAATAGTGATCCTTAGAAGTATGGGCAAAAGCCAAAGTTGATGAGGCACCCGTCTTCCTCATTATTGTGAGGTACGTGGCATGTATGTCGCATCAGCAGGGTGGCTGCTGAGGAAGGTAGACAAGTAATTAGGCCATTATATACCAGAAATTTCTATCAGAAACAGAAGAGCCAAAGTTAAGACAAGTTAGTGGCCAAGCTAAGGCCAGCAGCAACAGCTGGAATCTCTCTTGGAAAGGCTCCTTGAATGAACCAACATAGGTGACATTCAATGCTGGGTATATATGGGGTGGCTTGTGATTCTCAGGCAGCTCTAGTTACCCAAGAAAGCTCAACCTGCCAAGCCACCTGACGTATGTCTACAACTGTTTGATGTGTTCTCTTTCTTTCTAGGTTGCAACACAATGGTCAGGCTTCCTTGTCCCTCCCTCACTGAAGAAAAGTTGATATTCAAGAAAGACTTTAGAATAGGGAGTCAAAAGGTTGGGGTCTAAATGCTAGCCCTGAACTTTTTCAGTGGTATAAATTTTAGAGGCACAATTTCATTCCTATTTAAAATATGGTTAATAAGATCTACAACCTTGCAGTATGGTTGTGAAGATTAGGTAACAGGTACTCTGCAAATGGTAGCAACAGCAATAATAAGTAATAATTTTTTATTATTGAAATATACTTTTCTTTTACATCTTTTTTTAAATAACTACTTTTTTTTTCACATCCATAACTTCAGCTGTATCTTTATTTGGCAAATGTTGCATACTAGTTAGGTGACAGATACCATAGAAGGTGATGAAGATAAAGTGTAGGAGATGAATATAGTCTCTGTCCTCACAGACTTTTAACTTTATTTTTAATTTTCACTTTATACATATATTTTTTGAGACAGAGTCTTGCTCTGTTGCCTAAGGTGGAGTGCAGTGGCATGATCTCGGTTCACTGCAACCCTCTAGTGCTTCATGCAGGGGCAAAGGTGAGCACCTGCTAACTTATAACATTTCCACCAGCCTCCCTCACTTTCAGTCTATGCTGCCAGCTGTGTTATATGAGCCTTCTGAAACCATTGGTGTTGTTACTTCCCACTTAAGTTCAGTGGCTTCTCCTTATTTATCAAAATGAACTCTGTAACCTTGTATTCAAAGTTTACTGTAACCTAGCCTCATTTTATGTCTCCAGCTTTTTCTTCTATTATTCTTACCCTTGTTTCTTAATGCAAAGAGTATTGGCCTTTGGGAGGGAGTATTATTTGTTGAACCATAACGTTCCAAGAATTATAGAGCAATTAGCCATACTAAGCCCATCCACTAAATGCCAGGAGAACTCTCTGGGCATTACAAAAATAATAAACGTGTCCACAAATTTTGGAGAAGGGAGCAGAAGACTGTCCCTGGTTGAGAACTCCTATGACTACACCATTAACAAAAGACAACATGTATTTATTGAGTCTGCACCACACTGTTATTTCCTTATTTAATCCACATAACAACTGTCTAAGCTTGGTGTCATTTTTATGAATATAGATAATTGGAGAAAACTTTGGCTCAGGGAAGTGAAGGAGTTACATAGCTACTGAGAGAAAGAGAGCTGGCTCCAAATGTACACTTGTATACTTCATCCAAACTGGGCTAATATGCTCTGTTTTATACTGATTGTCTTCATTCTGCTTATTCTGCCTGATATGGTTTGGATATTTGTCCCCTCCAAATCTCATGTTAAAATGTGATCCTCAGTATTGGGGGTAGCCTAGTCGAGGTGGTTGGATTGTGGGGGCAGATCCCTCATGAGGGCTTGCTGCCATCTTTGTGGCAATGAGTGAGTTCTTGCTTTATTAGTTCACATGAGATCTGGCTGTTAAAGGAGCCTGGCACCGTCTCCTCTCCCTCTTTTGCTCTCTTTCGCCATGTGACACACCTGCTCCCTCTTCATTTTCTGCCATGAGAAAAAGCTTCCTAAGGTCTCACTAGAAGCTGAGCAGTTGCAGGTGCCATGCTTGTACAACCTGCAGAACCGTGAGTCACATAAACCTCTTTTCTCTCTAGAAATTACACAGTCTCAGGCATTCCTTTATAGGGAAAAAGGAATACATTGTCTAAACACCCCGTTTGTTTCTTTCTCTTTGTCTCTTTCTTTCTTTCTCTTTCTTTCTTTCTTTCTTTCTTTCTCTTTCTTTCTTTTTTCTTCTTCCTTTCTTCTTTCTTCTCTCCTTCCTTCCCCCTTCTCTCTTCTCCTCTCCTCTTCTCTTCTCATGATGGTGTTTCACCCTTGTCACCCAGGCTGGCGTGCAATGGCATGATCTTGGCTCACTGCACCTCTGCCTCCTGGGTTCAAATGATTCTTCTGCCTCAGCCTCCTGAGTAGGTGGAATTACAGGCATATACCACCACACACAGCTAATTTTCATACTTTTTAGTAGATATGGAGTTTTGCTATGATGGACAGACTGGTCTTGAACTCCTGACCTTGGGTGATTCGTCCACCTTGGCCTCTTAAAGTTCTGGGATTGCAGGTGTAAGCCATTATACCTGGCCACCCCTTGCCATGTCTTCAAGCATGTTTCTATACCATTTCCTTTAGGAAATCTTCCCTGACCGCACTAACCACAAATCTTTCAGGAACCCTGTATGCTTTCTCCTGCTGCTCAGCCTTTTCCACAACTTGTATTGGACTATTAGACTATTTTCTGTGCATCCTCCTCTTTTCCCATGTTGGGAGATATGCTCCCTAAGGGCAGGACTAATAATATGGAAGCCATTGGGTTGCCGTGAGAAGCAAATAAGAATATATGAGCAAATTAATGGGAGCTATTAGAAGTAATAATGAAAAGACTTACATATCAAAGCTTTAAAAAATCAACACAAATGTTTTTCAGTGCTGACTTAAGCATTTGCCTGAAAGTCCAGGACTGAATTATCTCTTTATGGGCATGCCTGGGGCTGGTGTCCATAAAGTAATATTGGTTTCAATTCTCACTTTTCTCACACTATTTAGGTTGGTTCTGAACCTGGGAAAGCACAGAACTATAGGACAGGCTTTCCCTAATACTCCCCAGTAAGCTCCTCTATAAACCTGGCTATCAGGGGAAAAGAGGAGAGCTCTTATTCTAATCCTCACAGGAATTTCACTAGGCCATCGTACATCTAATTGTAATTCTATAAGATTGTGATATTAAACCAACAATTCATTTACGTATCCACCTATCCATCCTTCCTTCCAGCCATTCATCCATAGGCCACGTGGCATTTTTAAGTGCCACCTATGTATTTGTATTATGCTAGGAACTAGAGCTGTAATGAGTAAGCAGACATAGTTTCTGTCTTCAAGAACATTACAGTCAAGAAGATCAGAGAGAAATGTAACAAATACAATGAACACAGTTATCAAGTCAATTGTAGAAGCATGCATAAATTTCAAAGTCTTTTGGATCTCTAGACTGCCAGTAGACTTGAGGACTATTCTTAGTATTTAAAGGAAGTGATAGAAAAGAGTTTGCTTCTAACAAAGCAGGGTCATCTATTGTATAAGTTAACTGTGAAGTTAGAGGGACCAGTGCATACAGGCCACCCTCATTTCTGATACCAGTTGCAAATTCAGGAGATTCCCAAAGCCGTTTCAGGTTTGATAACTTGCTAAAAGGGCTCACAGAACTCACTAAAAGATGTTATACTCACAGTTATGGTTTTTTGGCAAGGGAAAAAAAACATTCAAATCAGCCAAAAAAAGAGACACATAGGGAATGTACAGGAGTATACCAAACAAAGAGGGAGCTTCCAGTTGTCCCCTGTGGTTGACTCAGGACAGCATTCCTTCACTAATGTCAATGAGTGACAATATGCATGGAATATTGCCAGTCAGGTAGGCTTGCCTGATGTCCAAAGTTTTTACTGAGGCTTCATCCTACAGGCATGGTTGATTGCTCATATAGCTGATCTGTCTCCCGTTCTCCAGAGGTCAACCAATACCACATGACTCAAAGTCCCCACCCTGATGACATTGTTACTGTCAACTCAATCAGTAGCCTAATAAGACTACCTGTTGTTTCCAGCCCCCACTCTAAATCAAATTGTTAAGACTATCCAGTGTGACTCAAGTCTGCCAGGCAAACATATTAAAAATGCATGCTTTGAATGAAGAGACCGCCCCAAACAGGCTTTGTGTGAGCAACCTGACTGTTTATTCACCTGGGTGCAGGTGGGCTAAGGCTGAAAAGGGCATTAGGTGGAAAGGGTGAAGGGCAGTGGGATAAGGCCAAAAGACTGGTGGGATAAGGCCAAAAGGGTAGTGCAGGTGGGCTAAGGCCGAAAAGGGATAAGGCTGAAAAGGGCAAAGTGTGGTGGGATAGGAGTTGGTTTTGTAGGTTTGGGGTGGGCAGTGGAAAGTTACAGAGTAAGATTAGTTACAGTGGTGGGGGTAGGGGCAAGGAGTATATGTTACCATAAGTTCGGTTACAATGGCGGGTGGGATAAGATTATTATCGTAGTATCAGTTAAGATGGCAGGGTGGGGTTAGAAGCTTAATGTCCAGGGGTAGCTGGGCAATCAGGGATAATGGTAAACACAGGCGAGGGGTAGGGGGTGATTAGCCATGGCAGGCAGGACTTCAGACTTTCTGGGTCTGGACTTGCACATGGAGGCCTGACAAAACAAAGACTGTCCTATTGGGCATGACATTCCAGGAGCTCAGAGACTTCTTACAAGTAGCCATGGGCAAGGCCAGACCTCTCTTTGGGCAAGGCTAAATTATTTACCACAAATTCATCTATGGTATTTCCAATTTGAAAATTCTCACAGTTTATAGTAACTGAATTTTTATTGTCTGCTCATAATCATCTACCTAACTGAATTTTGGAAGTTTTGCTGAAGGGTTGAGGATGAAGTGGTTAAGAAGAGTGATGAGTTTAGTGGATTATCAGATATATTATTTGGGATTTTAGTTACAAATAATAAAATCTTGGCAGCTCTGGTTTGAGCAAAAAATGTGGGATTTATTAGAAGGATAAGTTCATGAAATTCATGTATGTGCTTCTTTCTTCCTGTAGTCCAGAAAGATGAACTTGGTCACTCCATAGTTCTGGATATATGTGATTTAGGTTGAGTAAAGGATGGACTGATTATTTCTTTTAGGTCCCAATTCCAAATTTCAGTTAGAAGGAATTTAATGTGCTCAACGTAGAGAAGTTATTTACCTTGGGTCAATAAGCTACAAGCATTGGAATAGGGCTACCAGGTGTAAACATGTGGCAGGGAGCCAGAGAAATATGACAGGGAAGCTGTCCTATTAGTTGTTGATTATAGAGATCCAGACCCACTGCAAGGGCTGATCATCCATGAAATGTCATATAGAGAAAGGACTCATGGGTAGCTTAAAAGCAAGGTAGGCTAGATGCCTGGGAAAACCCTGGGATTACAAGAAGGATGCTTATGATCTCCTTTTAATTTTGTCACACATTTATAGCATTATTTTATGTCAGACTCTGCATTAACATAAGAAAGACATGGCATCTAGATACAAAGAAACCACATTTAGCCTCTTACTAATGGCTAAGTTAATTATCTTCCTGGAGCCTTTGTTAACTTATTTGTGAAATGCAGAAGTTCCCAACTAATGAGGTTGTCGTGAATAACAAATGAGATCATGTATGTGAAAGCACTTCCTAAAATGCTGAGCATACATTAACAATTATCTTTTGAAAATAATTTATTGGCTTATTCCTAAGATGTTCTAATTCATGTACTCAAGAAAATGTGTACATTTAATTAGTCTATTAAGTATTTTGAACTCAAAATTATATGTGGATCTAAATGTAAAGATTTATTTTGATGCAAAAAAAAATGTTTCTCAAGGAGCAATAAGACTTATTCAACAATATCCTCATTAAATTTGATACTTGACTGTTTTATAGCTTATGAGATGGTTAGTTGGGGATGATGCAATATATTTCAACAATTCTTTAAAATCTTAGAATACTCCAATTAAGAAGTGTTGAGTGACCATAATGTGCAAAGAATTATGTTTTTCCTTAAAATCATGGTATTATATTTAATACCATGATTCAGAAGGTTGGTGCTACTTCTTTAATCTTCTTTTTTTGATCTATTACAAAATCTAGATAGAATCTATTTATTAGATCCTTATTGAATTCCTATAAGAAAGGAATTTATTTTCCCTGTGTTTAAAGGTAGCAGATGTAATTGATATCTCTTATTTCATCTTGGAGTATATAGTATTCTGGTTAAATGATTGAGCATATGGTCTCCCAATAAGAGAATGTTTTACTTCTTTCCCAGATATCTTCTTCCAACAATAACTTCAAGATCCTCTCTGAAATTTTTATACAGTCCAATGAGCCTGTCCTACTTCCTGTTGTCCCAGTGAGAGAACAGGAGAGCTTAGGAGTCTCATTCCTATGACTGTCACTGAAACACAGATGTTGAGGTATTTCTAGTGGTATCTTCATTTTTGTCTACTAAAAAAAAGTCCTTCAATAATGGTCCCCACTACTGTGGCTAGCTGACATATAATTGCTCCAGTCTGACTTCCTGTGCTGCTTTTGCCTGGCTTAGTTGGGTCTGAGGGGTTTCCATCTTCAGTGACTGTATTAGTCCATTTTCATACTGCTTTAAACATATACATGAGACTGGGTAATTTATAAAGAAAAGAGGTTTAATTGATTCACAGTTCAGCAGGGCTGGGGAGGCCTCAGGAAACTTACAATCACGTTGGAAGTGGAAGAGACACTTCTTACCTGGTGGCATGCAAGAGAGAATGAAGAGCAAAGGGGGAAGAGCCCCTTATAGAACCATCAGATCTTGTGAAAACTCACTAACGAGATAGATCCAAGATGGCTGATCGCTAACAGCTCGGGATTGTAGCTCCCAGTGAAAGCCCAGAAAACGAGAGGATGCCACACTTTCAGATGAATTTTCATTGCTCATGGACCAGAAGATTTCCAGTGGAGGAGCCCCACGGGTAGCCAACATGACTCTAGTGGCCGGCACAGCGGTTTTGCCGGTGCCTTGGTGTGGCAGCTCTTCCTGCAGAGTAAACGGGACTGGTTCCCCTACTGACAGGTGTTTGGAGCTCTGGGAAGGCAGAGCCACTTGTTATGGACTCAAGAAGGAAGCCAGACCAGAGATTCCCAGGCAGAAGAGCACCATCAGTCTTATCGCTGCTGTTTTGGCCGGTGCAGTGGGTTGCTTAGATTCCAGCACTGGGAATCGATAAATTGGACGTCCACTCAGAAACCTAATTAGAAAGGCGGTAATTGTAAAGACAACAGATGGATAAATTCATAATAAAGGGAGGAAAACAGCCTAAAAAGGTCGAGAATACCCAAGATCAGAATCCCTTTCCCTCTACAGGAGATTGCAATTCCTCATCAGCAATGGAACAAGCCCTGATGGAAAAGGACTGTGTTCCATTATCTGAAGTAGGCTTCAGAAGGTGGATGATAAGAAACTTTTGGGAGTTGAAAGAACTTGTTCTAACTCAATGTAAAGAAACTAAGAACTTTGAAAAAAGGTTTGATGAAATGCTAAAAAGAATGGACAATATAGAGAGGAATATAAATGAACTAACAGAGTTGAAAAATACAACACGAGAACTTAGTGAAATATGCACAAGTTTGAATAGCTGAATTGATCAAGCAGAAGAAAGGATAACAGAGGTCAAAGGCCAACTTAATGAAATAAAATGAGAAGACAAGAATAGAGAAAAAAGGATAAAAAAATGAGCAAAGTCTCCAAGAAATATGGGACTATGTGAAAAGACCTAATCTGCGTTTGATAGGTGTACCTGAATGTGATGGAGAGAATGAATCCAAGCTGGAAAATACTCCTCAGGATATTATCCAGGAGAATTTTCCCAATCTAGCAAAGCAGGACACTATTCAACCCCAGGTAATACAGAGAACACCACAAAGCCATTCCTCAAGAAGAGCAACCCCAAAGCACATAATCGTTAGATTCACCAGGGTTGAAACAAAGGAGAAAATACTAAGGGCAGCCAGAAAGAAAGGTCAGGTTACCCACAAAGGGAAGCCTATTAGACTTACAGCAGATCTCTCAGCAGAAACCCTACAAGCCAGAAGAGAGTGGGGGCCGATATTCAACATCCTTAAAGAACAGAACTTTCAGCCCAGAATTTCATATCCTGCCAAACTAAGCTTCACAATTGAAGGAAAAATAAAATCCTTTATGAACGAGCAAGTACTCAGAGATTTTACTACCACCAGGCCTGCTTTACAAAAACTTCTGAAAGAAGCATTACACACAGAATAGGAACAACCAGTATTAGCTTTTCTAAAAATATACCAAAAAGTAAAGAGCATCAACATAAAGAAGAATTTACATCAACAAATGGATAAAATAGCCAGTTAACATCAAATGGCAGTTACCCTAAATTTAAATCGACTAAATCCCCCAATCAAAAGATACAGCCAAAACCTAACGGTATACTACATCCAGACCCATTTTATATCCAAAGATACACAAAGCCTCAAAACAAAGGGTTGGAGAAAGATTTACCAACCAAATGGAGAGCAAAAATAAATAAATAAACAAAAAGCAGGAGTTGCAATTCTCGCATTTGATAAAACAGATTTCAAAGCAACAAAGATACAGTGGTAAAAGGATTAATGCAATAATAAGAGCTAAGGATCCTAACACCCAGATACATAAGACCCATAAAGAGATTTAGACTCAACGAGACAGAAAATTAATAAGGATATCCAGGACTTGAACTCAGATCCGGAACGAGTAAACTTAATAAGTATTTATAGAGCGCTCCACTTTAAATACACAAAATATACATTCTCCACTTTAAATACATTTTAAATACACAAAATATTGATCAGCCATTATTAATACCCATTTTTAGAATAAAGCAATATTCTTGTTCTCTCTCCCTCTTTTTCTTCCTCTTTCTTCCTCTCCTCTCCTTTTTTTCTAAAAAAAATAAAAAAAAAGAAAACTCACTATCATGAGAACAGCATCAGGGAAACTGCCCCTGTGATTCAATTAACTCTACCTGATTTCTCTCTAGACATGTGGGATTACAGAGATTACAATTCAAGATGAGATTTGAGTAGGGACACAAAATCTAACCATATCAGTTACATACTGTGCCAGCCTTCTCCCAAACCTGCACATCTCAGCATCAGAATGTGATGTTCAGTGCAGGGAAAAGACTCTATCTTGTTTCAGAGAGATGGAGAAAATGTACTTCTTAAAGACAATTCAGAAGACATATTTTAAGTAATATGTAGGTAGTATGATTTAAAGCTAAAATAATTGTCTGATTTTGTTTACAATTAACAAAACCTTGTGCTATGCAAACTATTATTCCTTATTATTACTCATATGCTTAATTTCTCTTTGTACTTGTGGCCATAGAATGCTTGGGACAGCTTGGTTACATAAAGAAGATAACAAATTCAATGAAGAAACTCAGAAACAGAAAACTGACAAATAGAATAAACAAGTTTATCATATTTCCAAAGGAAAAACATAAAGGGTTTGCCAAGGGGATTGTAAGATTTGCCAGCTTCAAACTGTGCAAATGTATAAAGTAGTTCCTAGGAATTCTGGCCATTTCCCTCATGTAACACTGCTAAGTTACAGAGAAATCAGACAAGTAAACAAAATATTTACAAACATCTTAGAGGACGTTTATGGGTCTTTGACTTTACACACCCTCTTCGTGTTTGCTTCTTACCTCAAGTTGTTCTTCGTTTCCCAAAAGAAACATATCATGTCTGTTTATTATTTAAATCAGACAGATTTTCTCTAAAAATTGCATTCTCACATATCTCCATAGAAATAATGGACACTGGTTTATTTAAAATTTTTCAAATATAACCCCAAGTAAAAAATGTAAAAGGCATTAATCATATTATTCCCTATCTTTTAGACTTATTTGGCTGGATGGCTCTATGTGTAAAAATTTATTTTGATTCTAACTAAATTTAATATAGTAGCTGCTGCATTTCAATTCTTTGGGGGCCCCCAAAAGCTGACAAAACATAGTACTGCAGTTTAATCTGCTTTTTATGGAGTTCCCTAAAGTGTTGCAAATGCATCTTCATTTTAACCCTAATGTGAACAACTGGAAATTGAATCATGACATGATTCATTAGTTTAGTGAAAAAAATATAAAAAATAAAAATTAGATACACTAGTGTTAATATAAAGGTTACTTTTTAAAATCCACTTAATATTTCTAGTCAATTTCACTCAGGAAGAGAGGGATACTCCTCCTGCAGAAAGAGTAGTTGGCTGATTCCATCTCTGTCTTGCATGTATAGAAGATGATTCTCCTCTCAAAGGATTTCCTACTCATTATTCAGATGACCAGTATGCCTTTTTATAAGCTAGAAAGAAGCAAGTTTTCTATAAACATGGCAATGAGTAAATGGAGGCTATGGTTACTCAAAGCTCATCTCAGTTCTGAATGATGATTCTATAGATTTTCTAAAACAATCATGTGTTTCTGGAAGTGGGCAGTCTGTTCAGGATTGGCCATGAGCAGTGAAAGGAATCAGGGAAAGTGATCTCTGTGAGCCCTACTCCATTTCCCTGGTGTACTTGCTGTCCTCATCTCTGAGAAGGCAAATTGTTATCATCTCCTCCATCATCAGATTTTCAGCTCCATTTTCCTATTCTTCATTATCAGGTGGTGACCTCATTTGTTATTTCAGTGAGAAATCAGAATTATTCGAAGAGGATGACCTCATCTTTGCATCATCAAATTGACCAAACTTTACATGCACTTGTATATCAACTTTTCTCTTGTTAAAATGAGGAGCTCTGTGCTCTTCTAAGGTCACTGGTCCCATCCATTCTTCTGCAACTATCATCTCTTGCTTGCATCATTATTTTATCCCTCTAACTAAATTATTCTCATGAAACTTCAAGTATAAGGTCATTTGTCTTAAATAAAAACAAACACTCTCTTGACCCCATCCCCATGTCTAGCCCATTTATTTGCTCTTCTTTAGTAAAATTCCTACCTTGACTATGAATACTCAATATATCCTAAATATATCCTACTCTAATTGGCTTTTCACCCTCACTATTTCACAGGAACTGCTCTTGTTCATAAAGCCACTCATCTCCCCACTCGCCAAGCCAAAGGTCAGTTTTCTGTTGCCCCCTGGCTTGTGCTCCGGGTAACATTTTGGACTGTCAGTCAATCTCATCTTTTAGAACACTTCCTTCTTTCAGCATCTGAGATGACACCACTCTCTTAAGATCTGTTACCTTACTAATTGCTCCTTTCCCCCAACTAGCTCCTCTCCCAACCCTGACCTCTCAATATTGGCACACTTCAGGTTTCAGGCCTCAGCTCTCCTTTTTCTTCCATTGGCACACTTTTCTTAGCTGACCTTATTCTGTGTAATAGTTTTATTTTGTTTTGTTTTTTTTTTTTGTTTGTTTTTGAAATAGAATCTTGCTCTGTCACCCAGGCTGGAATGCAGTGGTGCAATCTTGGCTTACTGCAACCTCTGCCTCCCAGATGAAACTGATTTTCCTGCCTCAGCTTCCCAAGTAGCTGGGATTACATGCATCTGTTACCACACTTGGCTAATTTTTGTGTTTTTAGTAGAGACAAGGTTTTGCCATGTTGGCCAGGCTGGTCTTGAACTCCTGACCTCAAGTTTTCCACCTGCCTCATCCTCCCAAAGTGCTGGGATTACAGGCTTGAGCCCCCATGCCTGATCTTGTGTAATAGTTTTATTTTTTAATTTATTTTTATTTTTTAATTTTTTATTGCTTTTTAGGTTTTGGAGTACATGTGCAGAACATGCAAGATAGTTGCATAGGTACACACATGGCAGTGTGTTTTGCTGCCTTCCGCACCTTCACCCACATTTGGCATTTCTTCCCATGCTATCCCTCCCCAGCTCTCCCCGCACTGTCCCTCCCCTATTCCCCCCAATAGACCACAGTGTGTAGTACTCCCTTCCCTGTGTCCATGTGTTCTTATTGTTCATCACCTGCCTATGAGTGAGAATATGCGGTGTTTCATTTTCTGTTCTTGTGTCAGTTTGCTGAGAATGATGTTCTCCAAATTCATCCATGTCCCTATAAAGGACACGAACTCATCATTTTTGATTGCTGCATAATATTCCATGGTGTATATATGCCACATTTTCCCAGACCAGTCTATCATTGATGGGCATTTGGATTGGTTCCAGGTCTTTGCTATTGTAAACAGTGCTGCAATGAACATTCGTGTGCATGTGTCCTTATAGTAGAACAATTTATAGTCCTTTGGATATATACCCAGTAATGGGATTGCTGGGTCAAATGGAATTTCTATTTCTAGGTCCTTGAGGACTTGCCACACTGTCTTCCACAATGGTTGAACTAATTTACACTCCCATCAGCAGTGTAAGAGTGTTCCTATTTCTCCACATCCTCTCCAGCATCTGTTGTCTCCATCTGGCACCATAAAAACCCTAGAAGAAAATCTAGGCAAAACCATTCAGGACATAGGAGTAGGCAAGGACTTCATGAC
Source organism: Saguinus oedipus (assembly GCA_031835075.1). NCBI lineage: Eukaryota > Metazoa > Chordata > Mammalia > Primates > Cebidae > Saguinus > Saguinus oedipus. Next base: position 143,086,263 of record CM063172.1, on the reverse strand, counting down.
CAAAACACCAAAAGCATCGGCAACAAAAGCCAAAATAGACAAATGGGACCTAATCAAACTCCACAGCTTTTGCATGGCAAAAGAAACAGTCACTAGAGTTTCCAGATTTTTTTAATATCACCATTCTAACTGGCGTGAGATGGTATCTCAATGTGGTTTTGATTTGCATCTCTCTAATGACCAGTGATGCTTAACATTTTTTCATATGTTTGTTGGCCTCATGTATGTCTTCTTTTGTAAAGTGTCTGTTCATATCCTTTGCCCATTTTTGGATGGACTTGTTTGTTTTTTTCTTGTAAATTTGTTTGAGTTCTTTGTAAATTCTGGATATCAGCCCTTTGTCAGATGGGTAAACTGCAAAAATTTTTTCCCATTCTGTTGGTTGCCGATTCACTCTAGTGACTGTATCTTTTGCTGTGCAGAAGCTGTGGAGTTTGATTAGGTCCCATTTGTCTATTTTGGCTTTTGTTGCCAATGCTTTTGGTGTTTTTGTCATGAAGTCTTTGCCTACTCCTATGTCCTGAATGGTTTTGCCTAGATTTTCTTTTAGGTTTTTTATAGTTTTAAATACCTTCAGTATACTCAAGTTTATATTCTTCAGTCACAGATTCCCTCCTGAGATTCAGATTTGTGGATATAATTGGGATTCAGATTTGTGGATATAACTTATGTTAAGTTTCTGCTTGAATGTCTAATAGGCATCTCAAATGTTAATGTGTCCAAAATGTAATTCTTTATATTCTCACTCAAAACATATGCTACTCAAGCTCCTCCAACTGAATAAGTAGGATTAATATTTTATTCAGGTCCTCAAACTAGAAAGTATAATGGATCTCTGTCTTTTCTTTACCCCCTATACCCAATCCATTAACCAGGGCTGTTGAATCTGCTTTCCTAATACATCCTGAATCTGATCACCTCTCACTGTTGTCACAGCTCCCACCCATTTTGAAACAGTTGACTGTCATTCTAGGCCTGGCCTCCCACCATAGCCTCTTCACTGGGCTTCACGCTTCTGCTGTGCCATTTCTGTGATCAGTTTCTCACTGGTTCCCATTGCATTTGAAATAATGCCCGTTATTCTACATTATCTAGTGTGGTCAGACTTTCCTATTACTTTCTCCTTGACTACCTCCACCTGTGCCATGCTTACCTTTCTGACATTCTTCAAACCATCTGTGCTCCTTCCTTCCTTAAAGCCTTTCCACACCTCTTCCCTCAGTGCAGATATTCTTTTCCCACTTCTCCACATAATTCAGGTCTCTGCTCAGACATCACCTTTTCAAAGAGGTCTTCCCTAATTGCATGATTAAACACATTGCTGTCCTCTTCTTTTGTCATTTTTTCCCCATCCCTGCTTTTTTTCTTCATATCCCTTATCACTGTTTAACCCTAATTGTTTATTAAATTTTGGTCATTTATTTTTTTCTCCTTTTAAATAAAATTTCTATTCATTATTATTTTACATTGCTCTCTTCTTAAAACGTCTTTGTTTTGTGGCATCCAGGACACCACTGCTTTGGTATAGCTTATCTATTTCCCAACCAGACTTCAGACTTCCTGTTGCATAACTCCAACAGAATGGTATGGGGCCAAGGAATAGGGAGATGCTAGGCTGGAAAAATTGGGAAATATTTAGATTGCTTAGGGAAAGTCAGAAGGGCTATCAGAAAAGTTCAGGGTCTAGGCAGCTAGTCTAGAGCCAACCTAACATCAGAGTTGCCCCTGGGAGTTCTAGAGAAACAACAAAACTGAACACTAGTTGTGGTTTTAAAATGCAGTGCTCAGGCTTTCCCAGTCATGCTCTGGAGCAATCTTTCTTGATCTTAAAGATAACAAGCTCCAGTGGGTAGATGAAGTTCTCGTGGAAAGCCTTTACTTTTATTTTCCACCTCTTTTGTCATCTCTCTTTCTGTTGTCATCTTTTCTCCTTCTGTTGTCTGCCCTTGCACTTCATAAGGTTTAATTTTAACAAGCTAGTAGAAGCAACTCATCAGAGGATGAAATGTGTATGATGGGATATTTATGCAAGAATCTGAAGATAAAATGGTGAGCAAAACAGATTTTCTGAGTTTTATTGAATGCTTTTTCAGCATCTATTGAAAAAATTATATGGTTTTTGCTTTTGATTTTATTAACAACATACCTCAACATGATAAAGGCCACATATGACAATCACATAGTTAATATCATACTGCACTGGTTTCATCGCTTTTATTCAACATGGTATTAGAAGTCCTATCCAGAGAAATTAGGCAAGAAAAAGAAATAAAAAGGTATTCACATTTGAAAAAAAAAATGTCAAATTATTCTTGTTTGCAGATGACATACTCTTATGTTTAGAAAAACTAGACCCCATGAAAGAACTCATAGAACTGATACACAAATTTAGTGAAGTTGTGGGATACAAAAGGAACATACAAAAATCAGCCAGACTTCTGTATAGTAACAGCAATAAATCTGAAAATGAAATCAAGAAAGCAATCTCATTTAGAACAACTACAAAAGTAAAATACTTAGGAATAAATGTAACCAATTGAGTAACTACATTTGGAAGAATGAAACTAAACCCCTACCTCTCATTGTATACAAAAATCAAATAAAAGTGGATTAAAGAGTTGAATCTAACAGCTAAAATTATGAAAATACTGAAGAAAAGACATAGGGAAAACACTAAAACGTTGATTCAGATTTTTTGTTTAAGACCTCAAAAACACAAAAAAGAAAGCAAAAATAGACAACTGAGATCATAGCAAGCTGAAAAGCTTCTGCAAAGCAAAGGAAACAATCAACAAAGAGACAACCCACAGAATGGGAATTTTGCAAACTATTCATCTGACCAGGGATTAATAACTAGAATATATAAGTAACTCAACTCAATAGCAATAATAATAATAATTCAATGTTAAAAAAGGACAAAATATCTGAAAAGACATTTCTCCAAAGAAGACATACAAATGGCTAATAGGTATATGACAAAATGCTCAACATCACTAATCATCAGAGAAATGCAAATCAAAACCACCAGTGATATTATCTCACCCCAGTTAAAATGGTTTATATCAAAAAGAGAGGCAATAACATATGCTGGTGAGGATGTAGAGAAAAAAGAACTTTCATACACTATTGAAAGAAATGTAAGGTGGTACAACCACTAGGAAGAACAGTATGAAGGTTTCTCAAAAAACTGAAAATAGAACTGCAGTGTGATCCAGCAATCCTATTACTAGTTATATATTCAAAAGAAAGGAAATAAGTATATCAAAGAGATACCTTCACTACTATGTTTATTGCAGCATTATTCATAATAGTCAAAATATGAAATCAACCTAAGTGCCCATCAATGGATGAAATGGATAACATCATATATAAACACATGAAATATTATTCAGTCATAAAAAGGAATAATATCCTACCATTTGCAGAAACATAGTTAAAAATAGAGTGATTAACTCATATGTGGGAGCTGAAAAAGTGGATCTCATGAAGACAAGACTAGATTGGTGGCTACCAGAGGCCTGGAAAAAGGGAGAGGAGAGAAATTAAGAAAAAAAGAATATAAATGTATTTATTACCACTAAACTGTACACAAAAATGCTAAAGATGTAAATTATTTATGTATATGTTACCTAATAAAAATAAAGAAGTGAAGGATCTCTACAAGGAAAACCATAAAATATTAGTGAAAGAAATTGAAGAGGACACAATACATGGAAAGATATCCAATGCTCATGGATAGGAAGAATTAATATTATTAAAATGTTTCTATGGTCAGGCATGGTGGCTCATGCCTGTAACTCCAGCACTTTAAGAAGCTAAGGCAGGGGGATTATGAGGTCAGAAGATCTAGACAACCCTGGACAACATGGTGAAACCCCATCTCTACTAAAAATACAAAAATTAGCCAGGTGTGGTGGCAGGCACCTGTAATCCCAGCTACTTGGGAGGCTGAGGCAGAAGAATCGCTTGAACCCAGGAGGCAAAGGTTGCAATGAGCCAAGATTGTGACACTGCACTCCAGCCTGGGTGACAAAGCAAGACTTCATCTCAAAAAAAAAAAAAGAAAAACGTTCCACTACCCAAAGCAATGTACAGATTCAATGCAATCAAAATACCAATGAAATTCTTCACAGAAATAGAGAAAACAATCCTAAAATTTGTATGGAACTACAAAAGACTCCAAATAGCTAAAGCAATCCTGAGCAAAAAGAACAAAGCTGGAGGCATCACACTACCTGACTTCAAATTATACTACAAAGCTGTGGTAACCAAAACAGTATACTGGCATAAAAGCATATATATATATATAGACCAATGAAACACAAAAGAGAACAAAGAAATAAATACACAGACTTAGTAGCCAACTCATTTTCAACAAAGTCACCAAGAACAAATGCTGGATAACAGACCATCTCTTTAATCAATGATACTAAAAAATTGGATATCCATATGCAGAAGAATGAAACTAGATCCCCATTTTTTACCATATAAAAAAATCAACTCAAAATGGATTAAAGACTTAAATGTAAGACCTGCAACTATGAAACTACAGTAAGGAAACTTTGCAGAAATGCTTCAGGACATTGGTCTGGGCAAAGATATTTTGTGTAAGACCTCAAAAACACAGGCAACAACAGCAAATATAGGCAACTAGGATTATATCAAGCTAAAAAGCTTTGGCAGAGCCAAGGAAATAATCAACAAAGTGAAGAGACAACCCACAGAATGAGCAAAAACATTTTCAAATAATTAATCTGATAAGAGATTAACAACCGGAATATATAAGGAACTCAGATAACTCAATAGCAAGAAAATAAATAATATGATATTAAAATGGGCAAAAGAGTGGGGCATGGTGACTTGCATCTGTAATCCCAACAACCCAGGAGGCTGAAGTGAAAGGAACACTTGAGGCCAGGAGTTTGAGACCAGCCTGGGCAACATAGTGAGACCCTGTGTCAAAAACCTAAAAAAAAAATTAGCTTGGTGTGGTGGCCAGCTACTCAGAGAGGTTGAGGCAGGAGGATCACTTAAGCCCACAAGTTCAAGGCTGCAATGAACTATGATTATGCCATTACATTCCAGCCTGGGTGACAGAGGGAGATCTCATCTTTTAAAATAATAAATAAGAGCCTGGCCAAGGTGGCCAACTGGGAGCAGCTAATGTGTGCCTCTCTCATGGAGAGAAATAGAAGTCATGAATAAATACAGCATTTTGAACTAAAACATCCAGGTGTATACGTTGGGATTCATCAAGAAAGCAACCCATAGAAAATGAAGAAAAGCAAGGCAGATGACTGCTTACCCAGGAGTAACATGGAGCCAGGGGAGCCTCCCCTACCCAGGGAAGCAGTGAGTGAGTGAGTGACTCTAGGACCCATGCTTCTCCCATGGATCTTTGTAACCCTCAGGTCAGTTGATCCCTTTGTGAATCTGTTCCACCAGGGCCTTCAGTCTGACATGAAGAGGTATGTGGAGTCTCAGCTGCTTAGGCACACTCAGAGCCCTGGGAACTTTAGATGTCTGAGCTCCCCAGCAAAAGTGACTGCAACTGTGGCAAAGCAGGAGGATAGACCCCTTTAAATATCTCTAGGAAAGGGGCTGAATCCAGGGGGCTGAGCAGCAATGGTCTTCAGGCCCCACTTCCATGGCACCTTACAGGTTAAGACCCACTGGCTTGGAACTCCAGCCAGCCACCAGTAGCAGTGTTACATCTCCCTGAGATGGAGCTACCAGAGTGAGGGGCAGGCCACCATCTTTGCTGTTTCTCAGCCTTAGCCATTGTTTGCTTTAGTAAAGCCACTGTAGGAAAAGCAGCCAGATTGCTTTTTCTACATAGGTCACTGACTTTGCTTCTCCTCACTGGGCAGGACCTTCCAACTGGGGTCACCAGCCACCCCTACAAGTGTATTCCAACTGACAGTGCTTCTGAGCCTCCCTGGGATGGCACTCCCACAGGGAAGGATGGGCTGCCATCTTTGCTGTTTCACAGGCTAAGCCATTGTTGCATTTGAGCTCTAAGGAGTCTGAGGTGACTAGGGACTGGAGAGGTCCCCCAGCATAGTGCAGCAGCTTTACAGAGGAGTGGGCAAACTGGTTTTTCATGAGGGTTCCAGATCCTGTTTCTCTTCACTGACTGGAATCTTTTGACTGAGGTCTACAACCACCCCTACAGCTTTATTCAGGCTATCAATAGGTCTGTACCTTCCTGGGACAGAGTTTCCAGAGAAAGGGGGAGGCCACCATATTTGCTGTTTTGCAGCCTTCACTGTTAATACCTTTAGGTACTGGAAAATCTAAGGTGACAAGGGACTGAAGTGGACTCCCAGCATGCAGATTTTTTTGTTACAGGGTCCCCTGATCTCATATCTCCTCACTGGGAGGGTCCTAAGTCTCCAGTCACACTCTTCCGGGGCTGCAGAGACAGTAGCAGTCCTATAATTCCCAGTGGGAGGGGGTGGGTTGCCATCTTTGCTGTTTCACAGCCCTTGCCCTTGTTGCCAGGCTCTGGAAAGTCCATAGGGACCAGGAGCTTGTCTGGACCTCCAGCACAGAGCATTCACATCATGGAAAAGGGGCCAACTATTCTCCATGCAGGGTTCTGGTTCTCACTTTTCCTCACTGGGTAGGGCCATCTCATCTGGGACTCCAGCGCAACCACCCTGGCCCCACCTGATCTCTTTAATCAGAGGCAGCCTAGCAGTTAAAGGAACACCTACATGCAGAGATAAGAAAGAACCAACATAAGAACTCCAGCAACTCGAATAAACAGAGTGTCTTATGTCCTCCAAAGAACTGCACTAGTTCTCCAACAAGAGTTCTTAACAAGGCTGAGTTGACTGAAATTACAGAAATAGAATTCAGAATATGGATAGAAATCATGATCATCGAGATTCAGGAGAATGGCAAAATCTAATCTAAGAAAACTAAGAATCACAATAAAACAATACAGGCGCTGACAAATAAAATAGCCAGTACAAAAAAGAACCTAACTGATCTGATAGAGCTGAAAAACACACTACAAGAATTTCATGATGCAATCATAAGTATTAACAGCAGAACAGACTAAGCTAAGGAAAGAATTTTGGAACTTGAACACTGGTTCTCTGAAATAAGATAGTCAGACAAACATGAAAAGAAAAAGAATAAAAAGGAAAGAACAAAACCTCCAAAAATATGGTAGTATGTAAAGAGGCCAAATTTAGGAACTATTGGCATTCCTGAAAAGAATGGGAAAAAAGTAAACAACTTGGAAAATACATTTCATTATATCATCCATCAAAACATCCCCAACCTCACTTGAGAGGCCAACAGTCAAATTCAGGAAATACTGAGAACCCCTGCAAGATTCTACATAAGAAGATCATCCTCAAGACACAGAATCATCATATTTTCTAAGGTTGAAATGAAAAAAAAAGAATGCTAAAGGCAGCTAGAAAGAAAGAGTAGGTCACCTACAAAGGGAATTCCATTAGGCTAACAGTGGACTTCTTGGCTGAAACTCTACAAGCCAGAAGAGATTGGGGACCTATATTTAACATTCTTAAAAAAAAATCTTCAACCAAGAATTTCATATCCATCTAAACTAAGCTTCCTCAATGAGGGAGAAATAAGATCCTTTTCAGATAAGCAAACTCTGAGGGAGTTTGTAGCCACCAGATGTGCCTTACAAGAGATATGGAAAGAAGCACTAAATATGGAAAAGAAAGACTGTTACCAGGAAATAGGAAAACATACTTAAGTACATAGACTAGTGACTCTATAAATCAGCCATACAAGCAAGCCGGCATGATAGTCAGCTAACAAGAAAATGACACGTTCAAATCCACACATATTACTACTAATATTGAATGTAAACAGGCTAAATGCCTTATTTAAAAGGCATAGAGTGGCAAACTGGATTAAAAAACCAGACTCCATGGTATGCTGTATTCAAGAGACCCATCTCACAAGTGGTGACACCCACAGGCTCAAAATCGAAGGATGGGCCAGGGACTGTGTCTCATGCATGTAATCCCAGCACTTTGGGAGGCTGAGGCAGGTGGATCATGAGGTCAGGAGTTTGAGACCAGCCTCACCAATATGGTGAAACCCTGTCTTTACTAAAAATACAAAAATTAACTGGGCATGGTGGCACACACCTGTAATCCTAGCTACTCAGGAGTCTGAGGCAGGAGAATCACCTGAACCTGGGAGGTGGAGGTTGCAGTTAGCTGAGATCATGCTACTGCACTCCAGCCTGGGTGATAGAGCAAGACTCCATCTCAGAAAAAAAAAAAAAAAGGGATGGAGAAAAATCTACCAAATAAACTGGAAATTATAAAATAACAGGCGTTGCAGTCCTAATTTCGCTCAAAACAGACCTCAATCTCACAAAGATTTAAGAAGACAAAGAAGGGTATTACTTAATGGTAAAGGGTTCAAATCAACAAGACCTAACTATCCTAAATATATATGCACCAAACACAAGAGCACCCAGATTCATAAGGCAAGTTCTTAAAGACCTAGAAAGGGATTTAGACTCCCACACAGTAATAGTGGGAGACTTTAACACTTCACTGACAGTATTAGACAGATCATCAAGCAGAAAATTAGCCAAAATTCAGGATCTGACTAAACATTGGACTACATGGATCTGATAAAACTCTGCAGAACTCTCCACCGCTAAAACAACAGAACGGACATTCTTCTCATTGCCGCATAGCACATAATCTAAAATTAACCACACAATCAGACATAAAACAATCTTCAGCATATGCAAAAGAATTGAAATCACACCAAACACTCTCCTGAGCCACAGTGTAATAAAAATAGAAATCAAGACTAAAAAAATTGCTTAAAACCATACAATTACATGGGAATTAAACAACCTGCTCCTGAATGACTTTTGGGTAAATAATAAAATTAAGACAAAAATCAAGAAGTTCTTTAAAACTAGTTAGAACAAAGAAACAGTGTACCAGAATTTCTAGGAAACACCTAAGGTAGTGTTAAGAGGGAAATTTCTAGCACTAAATGCCCACATCAAAAAGTTAGAAATACCTCAAATTAGCAACCTAAAATCACAACTAAAAGAACTAGAGAAATAAGAGAAAACCAACACCAAGTCTAGCAAAAGACAAAAAATAACCAAAATCAGAGCTGAACTGAAGGATATCAAGACACAAAAACTGAGAGAAATCAAAGGTGGCTGAATAGGAACAGCTCTGGTGTACAGTTCCCAGTGAGAGCAATGCAGAGGGTGAGTGATCACCACATTTTCAAACGAATTATTACTGCCCACAGACCAGGAGATTCCCAGGCTGAAAAGTGCCATGAGTTTCCAGCATGGCTGTTTCAGCCAGTGCTGCAGGTCTTCGCACAAAAATTCACACAAATCTGGGCACCATTTCAACTGGCGCCTGGAATGCATGGGAGACAGAGCCACCCATTCAACTGAAAAAAAAAAAAAGGGGGCCGAAACAGGGAGCCAGGTGACCTGGCTCAGTGGTCCCACTCCAACAAAGACCAGCAATCTGAAACACTCTGGATTGAGAGTTTCACAGCAAGCACAGCTGTATCTGGGATGGTCCAGTTCAGGTGGGGAAAGGGTATCAGCCATTACCGAGGCAATCTACCACTACTGAGGCAGTCCACCATTACCGAGGCAGTCAGCCATTACCAAGGCAGTCCACCATTACCAAGGCAGTCTGCCATTACCAAGGCAATCCACTTTTACTGAGACAATCCACATTACTGAGGCAGTCAGCCATTATTGAGGCAGACTCCCATTACTGAGGCAGACTGCCATTACCAAGGCAGTTCTAACTGTACCTCTGTAAACAAAACCTCAAGGAAGTTCATATAGCAGCTGGGCAGAGCTCACAGCAGCTCAGCAATGCCTCTGCTGACAGACTGTGACTAGACTACCTCCTTGCTAGGTAGGGCATCTCTGAAAAAAGGCAGCAGCACATCAGGAACTTATAAACAAAGCCCCATCTTCCCAGGGCAGAGCACCTGGGAAAAAAAAGGTGGTTATGAGTTCTGCAGCAGCAGGCTTAAACGTACCTGCCCAGCAGCTCTGAACAGAACAATGGAGCTCACAGCTCAGCACTTGAGCTACTATACGGGGCAGACTGTCTCCTCAAGCAGCTGCCCAATCCCTGTATATCTAAAGAGACACCTCATAAAGGAGAGCTCAGGCTGACATCTGCCGAGTACCATTCTGAGGTGAAGATAACAGAAGAAGAAACCAGCAGCCACTCTTACTATTCTGTAACCGCTGCAGGTGATCCCCAGGCAAGCAGGATCTGGAGTGGACCTCCAACAGTCCTACAGCAGACAGGCCTGACTGTGAGAAGGAAAAGTAAAAAACAGAAAGAAATAACTTCAACATCAACAAAAAGAACATCCACTCGGAGACCCCATCCGAAAGTCACCAACTACAAAGACGACAGTTAAATAAGCCCATGAAGATGGGAAGAAACCAGTGCAATAAGGATGAAAATACCAAAAACCAGAATGCCTCTCCTCCAAGGGAGTACAACTCCTCACCAGCAAGGGAACAAAGCTGGATGGAGAATAAGTCTGATAAATTGACAGAAACAGGCTTCAAAAGGTGGGTAATAAAAAACTTCTCTGAGCTAAAAGAACATGTTCTAACCCCATGTAAAGAAACTAGGAACATTGAAAAAATGTTAGATGAAATAGTAATGAGAATAAACAGCTTAGAGAAGAATATAAATGATTTGATGGAGCTGAAAAACACAATACAAGAACTTCACGAAGCATAACAAGTTTCAATAGCCAAATCAACCAATCAGAAAAAAGATATCAGAGATTGAAGATCAACTCAATTAAATAAAGCAAGAAGGCAAGATTAGAGAAAAAAGAGTGAAAAGAAATGAATGAAGCCGCCAAGAAATATGGGATTATGTGAAAAGACCTAATCCACATTTGATAGGTGTACCTGAATGCGACAGAGAGAATGAATTCAAGCTGGAAAACACTCTTCAGGATATTATCCAGGAGAACTTCCCCAACCTAGCAAGGCAGGCCAATAGTCAAGTCCAGGAAATACAGAGAATACCGCAAACATATTTCTCAAGAAGAGCAACTTCAATGCACATAATCATCAGATTCACCAGGGTTGAAATGAAGGAAAACATGCTAAGGGCAGCCAAAGAGAAAGGTTGGGTTACCCACAAAGGGAAGCTCATCAGACTCACAGCAGATCTCTCCACAGAAACCCTACAAGCCAGAAGAGAGTGGGGGCCAATATTCAACATCCTTAAAGAAAAGAACTTTCAACCCAGAATTTCATATCCAGCCCAACTAAGCTTCATAAGCAAAGGAGCAATAAAATCCTTTATGAACAAGCAATTACTCAGAAATTTCATCACCACCAGGCCTGCCCACCAAGAGCTCCTGAAAGAAGCACTAAACATAGAAAGGAACAGCCAGTACCAGCCACTTCAAAAATGTGCCAAATGGTAAAGACCATTAACACAATGAAGAAACTGCATCAACTAATGGGCAAAACAACCAGCTAGCATCAAAATGGCAGGATCAAATATACATAATAATATTAATCTTAAGTGTAAATGGGCTAAATGCCCCAATCAAAAGACACAGACTAGCAAATTGGATAAGAAGTCAAAACTCATTGGTGCTGTATCCAGGATACCCATCTCATGTACAAGGACACATATAGGCTCAAAATAAAGGGCTGGAGGAAGATTTGCCAAGCAAATGGAGAGGAAAAAAAAAGCAGGAGTTGCAATCCTAGTCTCTGATAAAAGAGACTTTAAATCAACAAAGATCAAAAGAGACACAGAAGGGCATTACATAATGGTAAAAGGATCAATGCAACAAGAAGAGCTAACAATCCTAAATATATATACTCTCCTAAATATATCCTAATATATCATATATATATATGTGTGTGTGTGTGTGTGTGTGTGTGTGTGTGTATATATGTATGTATGTGTGTGTGTATATATATGTGTGTGTGTGTGTGTGTGTATATATATATATATATCCTAAATATATAAATAAATATATACACTCAGTACAGGAGCACCCAGATAACAAAGCAAGTTCTTAATAACATACAAAGAGACTCAGACTCCCACACAATAATAGTGAGAGACTTTAACACTCCACTATCAATATCAGACAGATTGACAAGACAGAAAATTAACAAGGATATTTAGGACTTGAACTCAGATCTGTTCCAAGCAAACCTAACATACATATACAGAACTCTCCATCCCAAATCCACAGAATATACATTCTCCTCAGCACCACATCGCATGTATTCTAAAACTGACCACATAATTGGAAGTAAATCACCTCCTCAGCAAATGCAAAAGAATGGAAATTATAACAAACAGTCTCTCAGACCACAGTGCAACCAATTAGAACTCAGGATTAAGAAACTAACTCAGAACCACACAACTTCATGAAAACTGAACAACTGGCTCTTGAATGTTGACTGGATAAACAATGAAATGAAGGCAGAAATAAAGATGTTCTTTGAAACCAATGAGAATGAATACACAACGTACCAGAATCTCCGGGACACATTTAAAGTAGTGTCTAGAGGGAAATTTATAGCAATAAATGCACACATAAGATGTGAGGAAACATATAAAGTGGACACCCTATCACCAAAATTGAAAGAGCTAGAGGAGCAAGATCAAAAAAACTTCAAAACTAGCAGAAGACAAGAAATAACTAAGATCAGAGCAGAACTGAAGGAGACAGAGACACAAAACACCCTTCAAAAAATCAAGAAATCGAGGAGCTGGTTTTTTGAAAAGATCAACAAAATAGACAGACTGCCAGCCAGATTAATAAAAAAGAAAAGAGAGGAAAATCAAATAGATGCAATAAAAAATGATAAACGAGATATTATCACTGATTCCATGGAAATACAAACTACCATCAGAGATTATTAAAAACAACTCTATGCACATAAACCAGTAAACCTGGAAGAAATGGATAAATTTCTGGCCAACTTGCACCCTCCCAAGCCTAAACAAGGAAGACGTTGAAACCCTGAATAGATCAATAACAAGGGCTGAAGTTGAGCCAGCAATTAATAGCCTACTAACCAAAAAACGCCCAGGTCCAGATGGGTTCACAGCCGAATTCTACCAGACATACAAAGAGGAGCTGGCACCACTCCTTCTGAAACTACTCCAAATAATACAAAAAGAGGTAATCCATCCCAAATCATTTTATGAGACCAACATCATCGTGATACCAAAACCCGGCAGAAAATCAACAACAAAAAAGGAAAATTTCAGGCCAATGTCTATGATGAGTATAGATGCAAAAGTATTCAATAAAATACTGGCAAACTGATTGCAACAGCACATAGAAAAGCTTATCCATCACGATCAAGTAGGCTTTATCCCAGGGATGCAAGGATGGTTCAACATATGCATGTCTATAAATGTAATCCACCACATAAACAGAACCAAAGACAAAAACTACATGATTATCTCAATAGATCCAGAGAAGGCCTTGAACAAAATTCAACAGCCATAAAAGGCTAAAAACTCTCAATAAACTAGGTAATGATGGAACATATCTCAAAATAGTAAAAGCTATTTATGACAAACCCACAGCCAATATCATACTGAATGGACAAAAACTAAAAGCATTTCCTTTGAAATCTGGCACTAGACAAGGATGCCCTCTCTCAACACTCCTATTCATAGTATTGGAAGTTCTAGCCAGAGCAATCAGGCAAGAGAAAGAAAAAAAAAGGGTATTCAACTGGGAAAGGAGGAAGTTAAATTGTCTCCATTTGCAGACGACACGATTATACATTTAGACGATACTATCATCTCAGCCCAAAATCTCCTTAAACTGATAAACAACTTCACCAAAGTCTCAGGATACAGAGTCAACCTGCAGACATCACAAGCATTCCTATACACCAATAACAGGCTAAAAGAGAGCCAAATCAAGAGCAAACTCCCATTCACAATTGCTACAAAGAGAATAAAATACCTAGGAATACAACTAACAAAGGATGTAAAGGACATCTTCAAGGAGAACTATGAACCACTGCTCAAGGAAATAAGAGAGGACACAAACAGACGAAGAAACATTCCATGCTCATGGTTAGGAAGAATCAATATTGTGAAAATGGCCATACTGCCCAAAGTAATTTATAGATTCAACACTATCTCCATCAAGCTACTTATGACCCTCTTCACAGAACTGAAATAAATCACCTTAAACTTCATATGGAATCAAAGAGAGCCCACATGGTCAAGACAATCCTAAGGAAAAGAACAAAGCTGGAGGCATCATGCTACCTGACTTCAAACTATACTACAAGACTACAGTAATCAAAATAGCATGGTACTGGTACCAAAACAGAGATATAGACCAATGGAACAGAACAGAGGCCTCAGAAGCAATGCCACACATCTATAACCATCTGATCTTTGACAAGCCTGACAAAAACAAGCAATGAGGAAAGGATTCCCTGTTTAATAAAAAGTGTTGGGAAAACTGGCTAGCCATGTCCAGAAAACAAAAACTGGACCCCTTCCTGACACCTTACTAAATTAACTCCAGATGTATTAAAGACTTAAATATAAGACCTAACATCATAAAAACCCTAGAAGAAAACCTAAGCAAAACCATTCAGGACATAGGCATAGGCAAGGAGTTCATGACTAAAACACCAAAAACATTGGCAACAAAAGCCAAAATAGACCAATGACATCTAATTAAATTCCAGAGCTTTTACAGCAAAAGAAACAATTAGAGTGAACTGGCAACCAACAGAATGGGAAAATTTTTTTGCAATCTACCTATCTGTTAAAGGGCTAATAACCAGAATCTACAAATAACTAAAACAGATTTACAAGAAAAAAATAAACATGAACACTTTTCAAAAGAAGATATATATGAGGCCAACAAACATGCAAAGAAATGCTCATCATCACTGCTCATTAGAGGAATGCAAATGAAAACCACATTGAGATAGCATCTCACGCTAGTTAGAATGGCTAGCACTGAAAAATCTGGAAACAACAGATGCTGGAGAGGATGTGGAGAAATAGGAACACTTTTACACTGTTAGTGGGAGGGTAAATTAGTTCAATCATTGTGGAAGACAGTGTGGGAATTCCTCAAGGACCTAGAAATAGAAATTCCATTTGACTCAGCAATCCCATTACTTGATATATATCCAAAGGATTATAAATCATTCTATTATAAAGACACATGCACATGTATGTTCATTGTGGCACTGTTTACAATAGCAAAGACCTGGAACCAACCCAAATGACCATCAGTGATAGGCACTTCTTACAGAAAGTAGAAGCTGGAAAAGTAGCTATTAAAGAATCTCATTTACATAGCACTAACCTAACACATCTGAGAGCCATTGTGGAATCAGCCAAAAACCTGGAAGAAGTTGTTAGTGTTCTTCATGTCTTTGGTTACACAGTTGCCTTGGGAGAAAAGCAGTCCCTTGTGGTAGATGTAGTTGCAAATGGTGGTCCTACTTGGGTGGAAGTTATTGGCTGGAAGGCTGAAGCTATTCATAACATCTGGCTGGGCAGGGACGAATATGGTGACAAAAGCGTCATTGAGCAGGCTGAAGACTTCCTCCAGGCCAGTCACCAGCAGCCAGTACAATATAGCAAACCTCACATCATCTTTGCATTTTACAACAGTGTCTCCAGCTCCATGGCAGAAAAGCTGAAAGAAATGGGCATATCTGTGAGAGGAGTCATAGTAGCAGTCAACTCTGTTAGATCACCCTGAAGAGCTCCAACTGAGTGAGAGTGAATCAGATGATGAGGGCCCTGAGCTTTTGCAGGTGACCAGAGTAGACTGAGAAAATATACTAGCAAGTGTTGCATTTCCAACAGACATTAGGGTCGATGTGAGCAAAAGAGTAAATCTGGACATTCCTACTTTAATCACATACGTATCTGCCTTCAGCTATGGAGGCTGCTACTTTATTTTCAAAGAAAAAGTGCTCACAAAACAAGCAGAGCAAAAGAGGAAAGAGTAGGTTCTATCTCAGCTGGAGGACTTTATGAAGGACAAGGAGTTGTTTGCTTGTGAATCTGCTGTCAAGAACTTTCAGTCTATTTTAGATACCTTAGGAGGACCTGGGGAGAGAGAGAGGGCCACTGTGTTAATTAAGTGAACTAATGTAGTACCAGACCAGCCTTCTGAGCTTGCCTTGAGACTAGTGGCCAGTTCAAAAATTAATAGCTGCTCATTAACATTTTTTGGGACAGGAGACACCCTAAAAGCCATCACAATGACTGCTAATAGTGGTTTTGTCAGAGCTGCAAACAAACAGTCTGTCAAATTTAGTGTGTTTACCCATCAGCCCAGAGCAATTACTGAGAGTAAAGCAGCTCTAGCCACCCCCTTACCAAAAGACTACACAACTGACAGTGAACACCAAAGATTCCCTTTAAATATTGTCGTGGAATTAAGTTATTTATACCAAAGGCTGGTTCTTCCCATCTAAACTGGTGGGGAGAAAAGGTCTATAGTAAAAGTAAAACTTAGAACTCTGAAGCAAGTAGAGTTTCTTTCAGTCTTATCTAAAGTATGTAACTCCCCAAAGTAGAAAAAGCACAAGAGACAAGCTTATCTATCAAACTGTCTACATTAGTGCAAGTAAGAACAGAAATATGTCTATATAAAGCTTTCAGCTGTATTGTAATACTTTGATTGATTCAGTAGGGCTATGACTGCCCTACTGGTAACCACATTTCATGGAGTATGGCTACATTGCATCTTGCATTAAATATCTAGAAAAAACTAAAAAAAGGAAAACAAGGAAACAAGGAAAATGTGGCACATATACACCATGGAATACCATGAAGCCATAAAAAATGATGGGTTAGTGTCCTCTGTAGGGTCATGGATGAATCTGAAAACCACCATTCTCAGCAAACTGACATAAGAACAGAAAATCAAACACCGCATGTTCTTGCTCATAGGTGGGTGTTGAACAATGAGAACACATGGACACAGGGAGGGAAACATCACACACTGGGGTCAGTTGGGGGGACTAGGGGAGGGATGTGGGGGGTAGAGAGGTTGGGGAGGGATAACATGTGGAGAAATCCCAGATATAGGTGACAGGGGGATGAAGGCAGCAAACCACATTGCCATGTATGTACCTATGCAACAATCCTGCAAGATCTGCACATGTACCCCAGAACCTAAAATACAATAAAAAACATATCTATGAAAGACACAAAAACCATTAAACAGATCAATGAGTCCAGAAATTGTATTCTTTTAAAAATATAATAGATTGTTAACTAAACTAATAAAGGAGACTGGAGAGAAGATCCAAATAAACACAATTGTAAATAACAAAGGGGATGTTACTATTGACTCCAAAGAAATATAAATAACCACTAGAGACTACTATGAATACTTCTATGCAAAAATCTAGAAAACCCTGGAAAGATTGATAAATTCCTGGACACATACACCCCCCCAAAACTGAACCAGAAGGAAATTGATTCCTTGAACAGATCAATAATGGAGCTTTGAAACTGAATCAGCAATAAATAGCCTTCCAACTAAAAAAAGTTCAGGAACAGATGGATTTACAGCCAAATTCTACCACATGTGCAAAGAAGAACTGGTATCATTTCTAGTGAAACTATTCCAAAAAATTGAGGAAAGGGGACTCCTCCCAACTCATTCTATGAGGCCAGCGTCATCCTGACACCAAAACCTGGCAGAGACACAACAAAACTTTAGGCGAATATCCTTAATGAAGATTTATGGAAAAATCTTCAACAAAATACTAGAAAACTGGGTTCAGCAACACATTGAAGAGTAATCCACCCTGATCAAGTAAGGTTTATCCCTGGGATGCAAGTTTGGTTCAACATACACAAATCAATAAATGTAATTCATCACATAAACAGAACTAAAGACAAAAATCACATGATTATCTCAATAGATGGAGAAAAGGCTTTTGATAAAATTCAACATCCCTTCATGTTAAAAACTCTCAATAAACTAGGTATTGAAGGAACATACCTCAAAATAATTAGAGCCATCTATGACAAACCCACAGTCAACATCATATTGAATTGACAAAAGTTGGAGGTATTCCTCTTGAAAACCAGAACACAACAAAAACGCCCTCTCTCACTACTCCTATTGACATAGTATGGAAGTCTTGGCCAAAGCAATTAGGCAAGAGAAGGAAATAAAGGGCAACCAAGTAGGGAGAGAGGAAGTCAAACTATCCCTGCTTGCAGATGACATGATTCCATATCTAGAAAACCCTATAGTCTCAGCCCAAAAGCTCCCTCAGTTGATCAACAACTTCAGCAAAGTTTCAGGATACAAAATTGACAAACAAAAATTAAAGCATTCCTATAGACCAACAACAGCCAAGCCAAGTGCCAAATTAGAAACACAATTCCATTCACATCTGCCCCCAAAATAGTAAAATGCCTAGTAATACAGTTAACCGGGGAGATTAAATATCTCTACAACGAGAATTATAAAACACTGCTCAAAGAAATTACACAACAAAGAGATTACACAAACAAATGTGAAAATATTCCATGCTCATGGATAGGCAAGAATCAATTTCATTAAAATGACCATACTACCCAAAGCAATATACAGATTAAATGCTATTCCTATCAAGCTACCAGTGACATTCTTCATAGAACTAGGAAAAACTTTAAAAATTCATATGGAACCAAAAAAAGCCCAAATAGTCAAGGCAATTCTAAGCAAAAAGAACAAAGCTGGAGGCATCACGTTACCTTACCTGACTTCAAACTATGCTACAGGGCTACAGTAACATAAATGGCATGGTTCTCTGGTACATGCCAATGGACCAGAGTAGAGAGCCCAGAAATAAGGCCACAAACCTAGAACCATCTTTGATAAAGCTGACAATAACAAGCAAGGGAGAAAGGACTCCCTATTTAATAAATGGTGCTGGGATAACTGGCTAGCCATATGCAGAAGATTGAAACTGGACTCCTTCCTTATACCATATACAAAAAAACTCAAGATGGATTAAAGACTTAAATGTAAAACTCCAAACTATAACAGCCCTGAAATACAATCTAGGCAATACCATTCTGGATATAGGAACTGGCAAAGATTTCATGATGAAGATGCCAAAAGCAATTGCAACAAAAGCAAAAATTGACAAATGAGATCTAATTAAACTAAAGAGCTTCTGCACAGCAAAATAAACCATTAACAGAGTTAACAGACAACTGACAGAAAGGCAGAAAAATATTTGTAAACTATGCATCTGTCAAATATTCGCAAAACCATATGAGCAGCGAGGCAAGGCTAAGACAGGTCAGGAACAATAGTTGGCATTTCTTGTTGGTGGTTGATTTCTGATACTGAAACAGTCTCAGTGCAGCTTGCTTCAGTATCAGAAATCATTGTTTAACCAAGTGCCCCAGCATTTCCCAGGCAGCTTCTTGGCTCTCTTAGCATTTGGTGTTAAGTGGGCCACTTTTGAGGGACTTGAGGTTTTCCACCGACACCTTAACACTTGAGAGACTTCTGCAAATTTACATGAGGAAACATTAGAGCACCCTAGAGAAAGAAAAACTCTTGGACATACACTTAAGAGGTTGAACACCAGACAGGCTCAGAGAGACAACTGGAAGCTACTGGAACTTCTTCTAAAGCAAGCTGGAAGTCTTTAGGTATTGTAGGTAGTGAGAGGAGGGGAAGAACATATGTTTGAAATAAAAAGATAAAAGAATAAAAATTTATAATTACAAGGGTTAGGGAATAAGTTGCTTATGTACAATTCTTCAAATTGTGAGACAAAAATACATTTTGCAATAAAATAATATCTATGCTTAACTTTTTCATAAAATCATATTTGTATCAAGAAAATTTCATTTAGTTGAAAAGAAGTTATGGAAAATTCTATTTGTAGCAAAAGACAACTAGGCATCACCATCCACTGGTGGTAACAAGTCTTAAGAAAGTAAACCTAGGAATGGTGTATCTCAATTGGAAATATACATACATGCCCCTTTTTGTCAAAGTAATATATCCTGTGCCCATGGCTTGCTACATAGATTGATGACTATAAAAGAAAAATGCTAGGGTCCTTATTCAAAATGCAGGAAAAAAGCATTTTCATTCTTTTCTGTTGTCTCTATTGACCTGTTACGGTGTTCTTTGTTATTTGGCATCAAACTTCTGGACCCTTGCTGGTATCCAAGGGTCATATACCATGACTTGGTGTGTGGGCTGGATGCTATTGCTTCCTACACCTGTGCTCTAACCCAATCTGTGGCAAGGGTAGCAGCATCACTGGGCAGGGGCAGGTGCAGGCAGCTGCCGCCCATACTGGGGAGGTAGTGAAGTGGTGAGAAGTATGTGCTTCTGAGAGGAAGCTCTGAGCCCCTGCTCATGCTCCATAATCCCATAGAACTTCACTTACACAACACAAATCCAAAGATAAAAATAAGAACATCGGAACTGCAAAGTACTGAGCCTCAAATGCAGGATGGGGATGGAAAGGAGCCCTTCTGACAAGGGCTGGCCCTTCCCCCATGCCATCAAAACTTCTGATATATTCTCCTTAGTTAAGACAAAATCACTTTGTCATAAGTTAGTGTGTTCTTCAGTATGTTGGTCATCAAAATCATCTCCTGAACTCTACACGTAGATTCCTGGGTCACACTAATGAGATTTCTGTTGGATTACAGAAATCCAGCAGGAATGTTGGAAGAAATTACTCCTTTATCCCTTCACATTTTTTTTTTTTTTTTTTGGATGATGGAATCTGGAGCACACTGGGTAGTGGCCCATCTTTTATTTTTTATTTTTATTTATTATTATTATTTTTTTTTTTTTAATTTTTATTGCATTATAGGTTTGGGGGTACATGTGCAGAACGAGCAAGACAGCCGCATAGGTACACACATGGCAGTGTGCTTTGCTGCTTTCCTCCCCTTCACCCACACTTGGTAGTCATCCCCAGGCTATCACCCCCAGCCCCCCGCTGCTGTCCCTCCCCCATTCCCCCCAACAGTCCCCAGTGTATAGTAGACCGCCTCTCTGTGTCCACGTGTTCTCATTTTTCTCACCCACCTATGAGTGAGTATATGCGGTATTTCTTTTTCTGTTCTTGTGTCAGTTTGCTGAGAATGATGTTCTCCAGATTCATCCATGTCCCTACAAAGGACACAAACTCATCATTTTTGATTGCTGCATAATATTCCATGGTGTATATGTGCCACATTTTCCCAGTCCAGTCTATCATCGTTGGGCATTTGGGTTGGTTCCAGTTCTTTGCTATTGTAAACAGTGCTGCAATGAACATTCGTGTGCATGTGTCCTTATAGTAGAATGATTTATAGTCCTTTGGATAGATACCCAGTAATGGGATTGCTGGGTCAAATGGAATTTCTATTTCTAGGTCCCTGAGGAATCGCCACACTGTCTTCCACAATGGTTGAACTAATTTACACTCCCACCAACAGTGTAAGAGTGTTCCTATTTCTCCACATCCTCTCCAGCATCTGCTGTCTCCAGATTTTTTAATGATCGCCATTCTAACTGGTGTGAGATGGTATCTCAATGTGGTTTTGATTTGCATCTCTCTAATGACCAATGACGATGAGCACTTTTTCATATGTTTGCTGGCCTCATGTATGTCTGCTTTCATAAAGTTTCTGTTCATATCCTTTGCCCATTTTTGAATGGGCTTGTTTGTTTTTTTCCTGTAAATCTGTTTGAGTTCTTTGTAAATTCTGGATATCAGCCCTTTGTCAGATGTGTAAACTGCAAAGATTTTTTCCCATTCTGATGGTTGCCGATTCACTCTAGTGACTGTTTGTTTTGCCGTGCAGAAGCTGTGGAGTTTGATTAGGTCCCATTTGTCTATTTTGGCTTTTGTTGCCAATGCTTTTGGTGTTTTGTTCATTGAAATAAGAGAGGACACAAACAGATGGAGAAACATTCCATGTTCGTGGTTAGGAAGAATCAATATCGTGAAAATGGCTATACTGCCCAAAGTAATTTACACAATCAATGCTATCCCTATCAAACTACCATTGAATTTCTTCACAGAACTGGAAAAAACCACCATGAATTTCATATGGAACCAAAAAAGAGCCCGCATAGCCAAGTCAATTCTAAGCAAAAAGAACACAGCAGGAGGCATCACGTTACCAGACTTCAAACTATACTACAAGGCTACAGTAATCAAAACAGCATGGTACTGGTACCAAAACAGAGATATAGACCAATGGAACAGAACAGAGGCATCGGAGGCAACACAACACATCTACAACCATATTATCTTTGATAAACCAGACAAAAACAGGCAATGGGGAAAGGATTCCCTATTTAATAAATGGTGTTGGGAAAACTGGCTAGCCATGTGCAGAAAGCAGAAACTGGACCCCTTCCTGACACCTTACACTAAAATTAACTCCAGATGGATTAAAGACTTAAACGTAAGACCTGACACCATAAAAACCCTAGAAGAAAATCTAGGCAAAACCATTCAGGACATAGGAGTAGGCAAGGACTTCATGAACAAATCCCTTCACATATTTATTGAACACCTACTAGGTTCTAGGCCCTGGGGTAAGCTTTATGAACAGGATGAAGACAATAACTGTCAGCATCTCTGTTTCATGGACCACATAGTCCACTGTGGAAGACTGATCTAAAAGAAACCAACAAACAAAACTCTACATACTGCAGAATGAGCGATGAAGAAAATTCACCCAAGTGAAAGAGTAACTGGGAAAGGTTTAGCCAGGAGTAGGAAATGGATGATATTTAAAGCCTGGAGTGAGAGTCACTTCAGAGTATTTTTAGGAACCTTCTCAAGTAATTCTGATAGTGCACTAGGTTTAGAGTTTTAGCCAAAAGTCCAACTGCTAGCTGTCTTCACCATGTAAGAGGAATTTGGCAAATCCACCCTCTCTAGTTTGTGTTATGAAAGCAATGTGAAATCACAAAATCATAATAATGAATGTGCTTTTCATGTTATAAGTGCTCTGTAGAGGTTTTCCCATCCCACCTCTTGGTTGTGAATCTGCAAATCTATTAATTGTCCAAATACAGTGATGATAGGTTTCACAGGCACCGAGAAGGTATTATGGATCCTGGCAAGGTTGTAGCATATGACAGAATTGTGACCTAAAAAACCACATCTCTTAATTCCCAGTCTGTGAGAGACCACGGATGTCATCACATGTTCCCAACACTTAATATCAAACATGATGCTTCCTTGTTTCCTTCATAGAATCACTTATATCTGTCACAGTAAAATTAATGGTGACTGTGGCAAATGGGTCAGTGTGAGGGTAGGAATGTTTTTGTTTTTAACACAGAAAAACTGTAGGAGACACGGTAGTTGCTCAAAATGCCTAACAAATCTTAAATGCATACCTCAATTGATTTTTTCTTCTGTTTCATGACTTTTTTCATCACACCGCACCAATTGAACTAGGACATGAGTAATCAGGCCTGAAAGCCCTTAATCATGAAAGTTGGGGATGGTAGACTCGCCCTTCCATTTATCAGGACATCCAGTAATAGAGAATGATGGACAGGTGATGTCCAAGCAGAACTTTTTAAATTAATGAAAAATGTGGATCATTGGGAATATCCACATGAGAATACATTTAAAAAATATCATCTAGATATTTTTTGGAGCATGTGTTGGAGCAATGGAGTTAAACAACAAAACTTAATTAGACCAAAAGAAAGCAGTGGCTCACACCTGTGATCCCAGCACTTTGGGAGGCCGAGGTGGGTGGATCACCAGGTCAAGAGATCAAGACCATCCTGGCCAACATGGCGAAACTTTGTCTCTACTAAAAATACACAAATTAGCTGGGCATGGTGGGGTATGCCTGTAGTCCCAGCTACTTGGGAGACTGAGGCAGGAGAATTGCTTGAACCCGGGAGGCGGAGGTTGCAGTGAGCCGAGATTGCACCACTGCACTCCAGCCTAGTGCCTGGCAATGGAGAGAGACTCTGTCTCAAAAAAAAAAAAAAAAAAAAAAAAGAACAAAGAAAACTATTGCAAAATCAGGAGATGCAGCACAAAACAAAATTGCAGAAATAAATTCAGATCTATTAGTAATAGTAATTTCTATAAATTCAATAGACTTAACAGTTAAAAGTTGCATATTGTCAAGGAGAATGAAAGAAACATCTAAATTATGAGTTTACAGAAAGACCAAAAGTAAAGGGGAAAAGATATACTAGAGCCCAATCCACTAGCATCATGACAGATAGATAGGCCCATCAAAATAGTTTTCAAGGCAAAAAGTCATTAAGGTAATGAGTATTACTATATGATGATAAACATTAAATTATAATCTGTAAACTTTTTAGCATAGCCTCAAAAATGTATAAGACCATAATGGACAAATCTATAAGAAGAGTGTAAGAATTTACAAACTCCTCTGAGTAACTGATGAATCAAGCAGCAAAACATTTTTATGAGTGTATTAAAAGTTTAGATAACATAATTAGCAAGCTTGAGATGAAAGAAAAATAACCCTCATGAAAGAACAAACTGTATTCTCAGTTATACAAGGATCAGTTGTCGAAATCAACCCTACCTACAGTTTTGTAGAATTTTTATCATCTAGATACTTTTCAATGTTAGAAATCAATAACAAATAGTTATATAGGAAAAAATTCATATCTTTGAAAATTAATTTTAAATAGAATTTCTAAATAATTTATAGCCAAAAATGAATAATAACAAATACATGCCCAAATTGTTTCAGTTGAAGAAGCATACTTTCTGGTGAATTTATAGCTCTAAATGCTTATACTAGAAAAGAAGAAAGCTGAAAATAAATGAGCTAAGCAACTTAAGAAGTTAGAAGAACAACAAAATAAACAGAGAGAAAGCAGAAGGAAGGAAACTATAAAGATAAGGGGAAATTAATTAAACGAAAAACAAATATACGGTAGAGAGAATCAACTAAGGCAAAAGTTCATTTTTTGAAAAAAACTAATAAAATAGACATTTTTGGGTTCCCAGAAAATATGAAACAACACAAATAAACAATATTAGAAGTAAAAAAAGAAGACAGCTATAGATACTGTTGACAAAAAAGATAAAACTATGAAATTAACTTTTGACAAACACAAAAACTAAGAATTTCTTACAAAAGCTACAACTTGAGTCGATTCAAGAATAAATAAAATGCATGAATCTTCTTCTCCTCATTATATAAGTTTAATCAATTGGAAATGGACTCACACAAAAGCCAGTTCCACATGCTTTCAGAGGTCATTTAAATCAAAGAGTCAAAAAACATGATTTCATTTTTACCCCAGCTTTTCCTGGAGAATAAAAAAGAAGGACATCTTCTAATGGTTTTATAT
Source organism: Saguinus oedipus (assembly GCA_031835075.1). NCBI lineage: Eukaryota > Metazoa > Chordata > Mammalia > Primates > Cebidae > Saguinus > Saguinus oedipus. The sequence goes on along the minus strand of CM063172.1, from coordinate 143,060,880 downwards.
GAAACTAGTATAATCTTGCTACCTAAATTGGATAAGGAAAATATTAGAAATGAAAATTATGGGCTAATTTATGATCATAGATGTAAAAGGGCTAAATAAAATATCAAAAAGAAAAAAATTAAATCAAGTTTAAACTGGTTTTCTCGGGAATAGAGGATTATTAAAATAAAATAATCAAAAGAATAAAATAGAAATTCATTTAATTCTTCAAATAAGAGACAAAAATTTATCTCAAAGGATGCAGAAATATTAAAATATTAAACACTTCTTTATGATTAACAATGTAAAAGATCTTCCAATGCACTGGTAGTGGAAAGCATCCTAGTTTGGATTCCCCTAACAGCAGACACCTGAGGCAGAGAAGCCAGTGCCTCCAGTATTTGGGAGATGATTTCAAGAAGCGTGGATGAATCTCACAGATACAGGTTCAGTAAACAAACTTTACAAATAGACAAAACAGCACTATGTGTAGCTCAAGAAAGTCTATGCGCATACTGGCAGTATAAAGCAATGCAAAGGAATGATGTACAGGAAATTCAGAATAGTACCTCCCTCTGATGTTGGTGCATAGAAGTTTTTTCTTGAGGAGGAGCAAACGGGGCTTTGAAGTCTATTAGTAAGGTTTACTTTCCTAAGCTAGGCATTGATGTAAATGTGTTCATGTGACTATTCTTTATGCTTTCCTTAAAAAAGTAAGCAAGAAAGAAAAATGTAGAAAAGATACAGAGAACACAATTATAAGCAAACAGTAAGAGTACTATAACCAATACATTGTTAAGATATGCAAAGCATTGATCAGAGTGATTTGGGAGGAGACAGTGAAAAATAAAGAGAGAGAGGATATGTTATTACATACAGAATAAATAACTACAAATGAAAAATGGAAATATAATAAAAGTATTTATAAAGATACATGAACAAATTTGAAAAACTACAGAAATATAAATTGCCAAAATTGACACTGGAAGAAATAAAAAAAAACCTTGAGTACATTAATAACCATTAAAAAAAAATCAAAGTAGAAGAAAAATATCCCCCACACTCCCAATTATAAGCCTCAGGCCCAGGGAGTTTCTAAATGAGGTTTACAAAACTCTTTGAATTGTTCTAGAAAATTGAAAAATAACTGTTTGGTTTTTGAAATGAGGTTAGTAAAATCTGACTTTAAAACTGGACCAGGATGGTGCAGAAAAGGAAAATTAGAGGCACACAATACTTAAGAATGTAGATGTAAAGCAGCTAACTATAATATTAAATAACCAAAATGGACCTAACAGACAGATACAGAACATTCCATTCAACAGCAGCAGAATATACATTCTTCTGAAATACACAGGAAACATTCGACAGGATAGATCAGACGTTAGGCCACAGAATAAGTCCTAATAATTTTAAGAAGATTAAAATAATATCAAGCACATTTTTTCTAGCCAGAATGGAATGAAACTAGAAATCAGTAACAGGTGGAATTTTGGAAAATTCACAAATTCACAAATAGTCTTTTCTTATCTGTGAGTTCCACATGGATTCAACCAACTGTGGATCAAAAATATATGGAGAAAAATATATATAAAAACTATAATGATAAAAGTAATACAAATAAAAGATACATAACGTGTTTAAATCATGTTTACATTGAATTAGTTATCATAAGTAATCTATAGGTGATTTAAAGTATCTGAGAGGATGTGGATAGGTTATATGCAAATACATACTGTGCCATTTTGTATCAGGAACTTGAGCTTCTGTACATTTCAGTATCCATGGGAATCCTGTATGTGGAAATTAAACAGCGTGCTCCTGAATAATCAATGGCAAAGAAGAAATTAAAAGAAAAATTATGCGGGCTGCGGTGGCTCATGCCTGTTATCCCAGCACTCTGGGAGACCAAGGCGAGTGGATCACCTGAGATCAGGAGTTCAAGACCAGACTGGCCAACATGGTGAAACCTTGTTTCTACTAAAAGTACAAAATTAACCAGGTGTAGTAGTGCATGCCTGTAATCCTAGCCGCTTAGAAGGCTGAGGCAGGAGAATCACCTGAACCTGGGAGGTGGAGGTTGCAGGGAACCAAGATCACACCATTGCATTCCAGCCTTGACAACAAAAGCAAAACTCTTTCTTAAAATAAATAAATAAATAAATAAATAAAAGAAAAGAAAACTAAAAAATATCTTGAAATAAATGAAAATGAAAACACAACATGCCAAAGCTTATGGGATGCAGAAAAGCAGTTCTAAGAGGGAAGTTTTAGCAATAAACATCTACATCAAAAAAAAGAAAGATCTCTAACAACTTAAATTTACACATCAAGGAAGAAGAAAAGGAAGTACAAATTAACCCCAAAGCCAGTAAGAGGAAAGAAACAATTATAGATCAGAAACAAGTGAAAGAGAGACTAGAAAAACAATAGAAAAGATCAATAAAATAGGTTTTTTTTTGAAAATATAAAATTTATAAAGCTCTAGCCGTACTAAGAAAAAAAAAGAGAGAAAATTCAAATAAATAAAATCAGAAATGAAAAGGTAGACATTACAACCGATACCACAGAAAGGATCATAAGAGACTATGATGAACAATTATATGTCTACAAATTAGATAACCTAAAAGAGATGGATAAATTCCTAGACACAAACAACCTACAAAAATATAACTCAAATCATGATGCAGAATGACAAAGTGACTCATCAAGTGATATTGCGTATGTGATTAGTATGATGGAATAAATCTCAAGCATAAAACTTCAGAGTGTACTAGAATGAGAGTGGATACTTTCTGTCAGGGGAGACTGGGAGGTGGGATTCCAAGTGTGGTCAAATAGTCTTTAATTTTATCTATAATTTTCAGTGTTCTTTCTCTTTGTCTTTTATGCCCACCCTCTAAATTTTCTTCTTCCCTCTTCCCTTCCCTCACTGCTTTTTTCTTTCTTCTTTCTCCTTTTCTTTCTTCATCCCCCTCAACTTCTCATTCCCTCTCTCCTTTTATTCTTCTTTCCTTTCCTTTCTTCTGATATAGGCTTATGTTATGCACATAGGATTTCAAAAGTATAGACATAAAACATTTCTGCAGTAAATGTAACAGTACAAATAAGTACTTTCTAACTCTTAAATGTTATTCTTTAAAATAAAAAATTAAATGAAGCCTAAATTTTGAAATAAGCACATGTTCTTGGTGAACTACTTTATTCTAATTTTAGGAATTAGTCTATATGTAGGCTTCACAGCTAATTTAAAAAGTGTTTTATTGTGATTGTCTATAATTTTCAATCATCTCATAGGAGCCCTGACCTACTTAGCATGGTATTAAGTTATTGTGAAAGAAAGACAAACCAGACAAGAAAAAATGTAGTTTCGTGTGGAAAATTTCACTTCTTTTGAATACCAGAAATGAGTTCACATTCTCAGGGATGACAGGAATGAATCCAGAATCCTTAAAAGGAATCTTTAACTTGCCTTGAAATATTGTATTTATATCAGTTCTCTCATAAAAATTAATTTCACCAGAACTGACAACCTTTCCCACAGTCATGGACAACCTTGCTTGTATTCAATGCCTGGAAGATTTCCTCTTAGCCTATATCAGAGTGGAAAACATTTCCACTAGGATAGTATCTAGAAGAAAGAGTGACAACACTATTGTCTTTGAAAGAGAGGCAGCAATTGTCATGTGTAGTATTGGCTATCATTGAAAAGTATATTTCAATGTGATGCTACTTGAAAAGTGGCCAAGACTAAAACTGGTTTTATTTTTCCTAAGAAACACAAAATGCTCATCTGACTCTGATTTCCAAAGTGGCTTGACACTGTTCATTCAATGACCATTGGAAAAAAAAATAGTTCATTTGGATAGTTACTTTCTTGTGGTACCTGTGCCACCAGAGGAAAAGTACTGGTGAGATTCTAAATGTTTTGAGGCCTCCCAAACCAGAGTTGGGCATAAAATAGATATGGTTATATAATAGCTTAATTAATGTATGGAGCTCAGACTTTCCACATAGAAGACAGTCTGCATTGAGTTTCTGGCTGTGCCACTTAAGCTTGTTTGAACCTCCTCGGTTTCTTTTGTGGAACACAAATAATTATAAGCTCTCCCAAGGTTGTTGTTGATGAGACAATTAACGAAATGATGAATATAAAGTGCTAATTGTATTATGAGGTGTTACTTGGATCAGTAAGTTAATCATATTGTGTCAGTCTTGCTGTTGTTTCTCTTTCTCTTATACTATTGTCTGTTCTATTCATTTGGAACTTCTAGCATTTTACCTTGTACAATTGCTTACCTGTATTATAAACATGGTTCTATTATTAATTTTCTCTCTCTCAAATCCTTTGGAGAATATTGAATAGAAACAATTTCTATTTGTTAATAGCTAAATTTTTCTAGATCTTAGATTCCTTGTGAGCAAGACTGAGTATAAGCAGATTAAACTAAGTAATTCGATTTATCACGAATCTGTGTGCTACTTTGTCAAACAGATGTAGAGTTTTTTGAAATACATAATCTTATCTTTTGTGACTTATCATTTTTCATGGTGCACATAGTAATGTTGATACATTATAACTTCTGGCATTCATCAACCATGGACAAACTTTATCTAATTTCTTTAATAATAAAACATATTGGCCTCAAATCAGTTTCTTGTTTCATAAAATAGTGTGTGTATATTTATAAATGTTTCTACCAGGCATTACTTTACTTTCTTCTTCTTCTAGGATTTTAACCTGTATTTTTTTCTCTGACAAAGTCTTTTATTATTTTGAACTCAGGCTTTAAGACACTATACACAGATACACACACACACACACACACACACACACACACACACACACACACAAAACATATATAGTACTTATATACTGCAGGTAAAAAGTACACAAAGATCAAAGATTAAAGGTTATAGTTATGATTTACTCTAGGCCTGCATTTGAGCTAGGAAAGCAATGTCAAAAATCTAAACAATGTTTTTTTATTGCTCAGTTTAAGTGGTATTGTTGGAACACTTAACTGTATAAATATGTGGCTGATATTACTGCAAACACCAGTCAGTTCTAATATAGATATTGTTTTCATGCACTTGAATAATGTTCTTTATCTGGCTACATTTCACTGTATTGGTGCAAGATTAATTCTGAAGAATCTCTGGGTCAAATACATAAATCTGTTTTAGTTTAGAAGAGTAAAAATGTAACTTGTATATAAACCAATTTAATAGATAATAAGTGTAGTTTTGTATTGAGTATGGGCTTAGAAATCTTCCATGTGCTTATATTTTTAAACCAAATGTGAATCATTAGGATTTGCCAAGATCAAAAATGTAGTCGTGTAAGGCCCTGGACATTTGGACAGTGTTCTCTCCCCATATGAGTCTTGCTAGGTCACACGTCCAAGTTTGAAATGACTTTGAATTACTGATTTTTTCCCACTCTTTTTCAGACTTTAGGTTAGTCCAAACTGGCTTGAAACAAACTCAGTGAAGTTGAAAAATAGGCTTAAAAATAAACCTTTCAGAGACAAAAAAATATTTTCCACCTTCAATAATTTTTTAAGCAACTGGAATTTCAAATTGGAGCTGTGACATTTTTTGAAATTTGAATTTTGTATTTGGATTCCCTAATTTAAACATTAACTTCTGAATACGTTCTTCATTAAAAACAATTAAATCTATAGCAAATGTTAATGAATTTCCAATTGAAAAAAAATGACTTAAATTTTCCATCATGAAAAATGCATCCTGGTCGGGTGTGGTGGCTCATGCCTGTAATCCCAGAACTTTGGGAGACTGAGGATGGCTGATCATTTGAGGCCCAGAGTTCGAGACAAGCCTGGCCGACTGGCAAAACCCCATCCTTACTTAAAACACAAAAGTTAGCTGGGCATGGTGGTGGGTGTCTGTAATCCCAGCTACTTAGGAGGCTGAAGTAGGAGAATCGCTTGAACCCAGGAGTCAGAGGTGGCAGTGAGCTGAGATCAGGCCACTGCACTCCAGCCTGGGTGACAGAGCAAGACTGTCTCAAAAAAAAAAAAAAAAAAAGAAAGAAAGAAAAAGAAAAAAAAAAAGCATGGTAAGAGAGTTTGAGAGGAAAGAAAATATTACATTATTAGGTAAGAAAAAAAGACTTGTGACATGTGATTTGATTTAAACATATGTTTAAAGTGTATATGAAGAACTGTCATTCTGATGAATGATATGCCTTGATGGCAAGACCTCTTGTTGCAAAGTCAAAAATCAAGTAGTGGCAATGGATGTATCATTGAATATTGCCTGAATCATAAAGGCTATTGGTACCATACTCCATAATACAATTTTGCTGCAAACAATATAAAAAAATTGCGTTTAAGAGAAAGCAAAGTATTGTAGTTAAACCTTTGACAGTTTTATTTCTTATAGGATTGTTTTTATTTTTAAGTTATTAAAAAATTTGAATAAACAATAACAGAGTCTCTTGATTAGAAATTTAAAAATTCAGAATGAAATAAAAAATAAGAATTCCAATTCCCTTACCTTTTTTCCTGTTTTCTAGGGAGGCTTTATTAACATTTTGGCATGTGTCTCATGGTTTCTGAATTCAATAACACAAAATATAAAAATATGTGAAAATATGATCTTCCTCTCATGGACTAGGAGAAATAAGAATAACTCATTTCTCATGTCAGAATAACAGTTCTTTTCTGCCTGGGCTACTTGTATTTCTGTTGGTATGAAATTTGTTAAAATGATTTGGAGAGAGTTTCCCTAAATATTTTTGCCTGCCACTCTATTCCAGTAAGTTTTGCTGTTTTCTCTAGCATAGAGAGATATTTCTGAAACAATTTTTTTGGATGATGTATATCATAGACACATTTGGGAAGAATTTTTTTTTTCTAATGCAAGCTTTACTATACTTAACAATTTCCACCTGAATAACTTAGTAAATTGACATATGAACCCAAAAGTTTTTATTGGGGTATTTGTGATTTTAAAACGAATCAAATGATATATGTAAATTTACAGTGTTATTTATCTGTAGAGAAAGAAATCTGAGCTTCCTAGAAATGAGTGAATATGACTTAATTAAATTAATTGTTGGACAAAAGCCCCCATATGAAATTTCGAGGGAAAGTAGTAATGACTCTTCTTGCTGTCAAATTTATGGGTAGATAGGCCAAACCTAGCACCAGCCTCTGGAAAACACATTTCAGAGCTCTTCTGCAGGGTTTCCACACCTTGGAAAATGCTGCTTGTATCCATAGTAAGCTGTTTCACTCTAGTAGCCTTTGAGTTTCTAGTTGCCACTAATTAGACACATTTATCCCATGTAATACTGCCTGTCCCCAAGTAATCCACAAATAACCTTATCTGTAAGTTCCTTGGCCAAGATACGACTTTGTGTCAGTTTTATCAAAGTCTTTTGTGTGGCTGGTGGTCCCTAGCATTTCCTTCTCTGACTTCTCAGCTCTGTGAATCTTGTCTCTGCTTCAGTACTTAGCTCTATTTTTTCTATTGTTTCAGATTTTCTTATTCCTGGCCCTGTCCTACTTTTGCCCAGTATTCCTATCTTGTTCTTCAGTATCTATATCCTTTTGACTCCAGTTACTTTTAGTATTTGCTTTGATCTGTATCTATGCGTTCCTCAATTAGTCACCATCACATTAGTGTTTGTTGCTTGTGTTGAGCTAGTTTCACATCTGTGCCTCTGTGTTTTGTTTTGCTATGACTCTCTTTGTCCTCTGTTTCCCTCTTTATTCTTGCTGACAGCCAGTTATAATACTTTCATCTATGATCTATGCTCCTGTGTCCCCATAGGCACACACATACACATATATGAATAATTTAACTTATGTACACATATATATAGTATATAAACTCATAAATATTTGACCACATATTCCTAATGCAGTCATTCTTTTCCTTTCTGTTTTGTTTCCCTTTCCCCACTTCCCTTTCTGACTACCAAACCTTTTGCCTCCCAACTGTGGGGTAGCCATATTGGCAATCTAGTTTGTATACTACCATAATTTTTAACTGTGCTTAAAAATCATCTGCACACATACACATGTACATACAGAACACATATGTAGAAAATAATCTCTATATACACACACGATACACACACAGAAATACACACAAATACACATTGAAATGTATATGTACACACATATATGAGGGAAGGTATTTAACATCCTTTTTTGTTTTATTTTTTTCCACTTAATGTTACCTCACGAAAATTCTTCCAAATGTAATAATATAACCCCAAGTTTTTGACAATAGCTTCAAAATATTCTATATGGTAAACATCATTTTTTATGCATTCTCTCATTAACTAAACCTTCACTTTGTCCAGCTTTTATTTCTGACTTTCATTTGGCCTCTTGGGCTTATGATTTATGTCATATATTTGATCTTTCTCTCTGACCTAACCCAAAGAGAGACTTTTCATCCTAAAAAGACATATTTATCATTGAAAAATATTTATAGGTATTTCATTTAGAACTGCTGAATAACAAATTATTCCCCAAACTCAGTGGCTTAAAATATTCATTTTATTTTGCTTAATATTTTGAGGGTGAGAATTCAGGAGTTACTCATGAAGTTGCAATCAGATATTGGCTGAGGCTGCCAATATCTAAAGTCTTGACTTGGTTCTATGTTCAAGATAACTTACTCTCACGACTGGCATTTGCTATTGGTGATGTTGACTGGAGTACCTACTGGTGAGTTCTCCAGCATGACAGGCTCAGCCTAACTGGACGTCTTTCATGATGGATGGTTGGCTTCCCCTAGGGTGAGTAGTCCAAGAATATCAGGCACAAGTTGCATGACATTTTCATACCTAGACTCAGAAGTTACATAGCATCACTTCTTTCATACTGTGTTGATTTTAATAGTCATAAATACATCTACATAAATCCTACTTTTGGATAGAAGGAATGTCAAAGGTTTTGGATCCATTTCAAACAACCAATGTCTATTCTCTGCTCATGAATTATTTTTGGTTCTCCTACACGCGAAATAGACTCACCCGTGCTTAGGATTCGCCTTCTCCTCTTTATCCCCCCAACCGTATATCATCCTATTTCAGCATCAGGCTTGGAGATTCAGAATCTTCTCATCTAAACCAATTCTAGGGAGGAGTCTCTTCAGATATTGTTTCTTGGGTTCAACTCTGTAAGTACCATTCTTCCTGATTTGAAGATCCATGACAGAAGAAACACATTATCTACTCCCACACTCCCAGTATAAAATGGTGGAATAGACATTAGACAAGGTAGAGGTACTCTCATTTAAAAAGATGGGAATGGGTTCCAAGATGGTGTCATAGAAACAACTCAGGATTGCAGCTCTCAGTGAAGGCACAGAGGGTGAGTCCTAGCTGCATTTTCAGATGGACTTTTGTAGCCCAGAGAACTGGAAAATTCCCAGGTGTAGGAGAGACACAGGAGAGCAGCGTAGCCGGCTTGCATGGCCATTTTGGCTGGCGCCACACTGCAGCACAGTGGCAGCCTGCACAAAGCTCACTGGTCTGGGTGCCCTGTTAAATTGGCAATCTGAGTTTTGGGAGGGCAGATTGACATGTCCATTTGATTGAACGGTACTTGGATGGTGAGCCAGAGCAGGAGATTCCTGGGAAGAGCAATTTGTGCCAGTGCAGTGGGCTGCCGCAGGGGAGATCGCACGGATCCCAGTGCCCAATCAGCAGGTGACTGGGGCGCCTGTGAGAGAGTCAACCATTCAATTTGGAAAGGAAAAGAGAGAGAGAGCGAGGAGGGACTCTGAGGCAGGGAGCCAGGTGATCGGGCTCGGCGGGTCCCACCCTCATGGGGACAAGCAGCACGGCGATTTCAGGCGCTTGGGGTTGAGAGTTTTGCTGTGGGGTCAGTTGAATTCAAACAGTGCAGCTCAGTGGGGGAGGGGCATCTGCCACTACTGACACAATCCGCCCCTACTGAGGTACCACCCACTGCTGACGCAGCCTGCCATTGCTGAGGCAACCAGCCATAACAGAGAGACACCACCAACAGGGCAGAGTGCACCACAGTAGAATGGAGCCCTGCAGCAGCAGGGCAGAGCCCCAGGAGGCAAATAGTGAATAGACTGCCTCCTAGCCAGGCAGGACAGTGCAACAGATACTCATAAAGAAAGCCCCAACTCCCTGAGACAGAGCATCTGAGGGGGAAAAAAAAGAGGGGGGGCTTTTATAAGTTCTGTTGCAGCAGACACATTTGCCCAACAAACCTGAATGAACAATGGAGCTCACAGCTCAGCACTGGAGCTCCTATAAAGTACAGACCATCTCCTCAAGCAGCTCCCTAACCCCTGTATATCCAAATAGCCACCTCAAAAAAGGACTAATCAGACTGACATTTGGCGGGCATCATTCTGGGACAAAGATAGCAGAAGAAGAAACTGGTAGCATCCCTCACTGTTATGCAGCTGCTACAGGTGTACCCCAGACAAGCAGGGCCTGGAGTGGACCTCAGCACTCGTACAGCAGAGGGGCTAAACCATTAGAAGGAAAACTAAATAACAGAAATACTTCATCATCAACAATCTGGGCGTCCACTCAGAGACCCAATCAAAAAGTCAGCAACTACTAAGATGACAGGTGGATAAATCCACAAAGATGGGAAGAAACCAGAGCAAAAAGGAGGAAAACACCCAAAACCAAAACACCTCACTTCCTGCAAAGGACCAAAACTCCTCACCAGCAACGGAACAAAGCTGGACGGACAATGAGAGTGACGAAATGACAGAATCAGACTTCAGAAGGTGGATAATGAGAAACTTCAGTGAGCTAAAAGAACATGTTCTAAATCAATGCAAAGAAACTAAGAACCTTGAAAAAAGATTTGAAAAAAGATTTGAGGAAATGATAACAAGAATGGACAACTTAGAAAGGAATATGAATGAATTGAAGGAGCTGAAAAACACAACACGAGAACTTTGCGAAGCATGCACAAGTTTCAACAGCCAAATTGACCAGGCAGAAGAAAGAATATCAGAAGTCGAAGATCAACTCAATGAAATAAAAAGAGAAACCAAGATTAGAGAAAAAAGTACAAAGAGGAATGAACAAAATCTCCAAGAAATGTGGGACTATGTAAAGAGACCTAACCTACGTTTGATAGGCGTACCAGAATGTGATGAAGAAAATGAATCCAAGCTGGAAAACACTCTTCAGGATATTATCCACGAAAATTTCCCCAACCTAGCAAGGCAGGCCAATACTCAAGTCCAAGAAATACAGAGAACACCATAAAGATATTCTGCAAGAAGAGCAACCCCAAGGCACATAATCGTCAGATTCACCAGGGTTGAAATGAAGGAGAAAATACTAAGGGCAGCAAGAGAGAAAGGTCGGGTCACCCACAAAGGGAAGCCCATCAGACTCACAGCAGATCTCTCGGCAGGAACTCTACAAGCCAGAAGAGAGTGGGGGCCAATATTCAACATCCTTAAAGAAAAAAACTTTCAACCCAGAATTTCATATCCAGCCAAACTGAGCTTCATTAGTGAAGGAAAAATAAAATCCTTCATGAAGCAAATACTCAGAGATTTTGTCACTACTAGGCCTGCTTTACAAGAGCTCCTGAAAGAGATACTACACATAGAAAGAAAGAACCAGTACCAGCCATTCTAAAAACATACCAAATACCAAAGAGCATCAACAAAATGAAGAATCTGCATCAACCAAGGGACAAAACAGCCAGATAGTATCAAAATGGCAGTATCAAACTCACACATAACAATATTAACCCTAAATGTAAATGGGCTAAATGCACCAATCAAAAGACACAGACTGGCAAATTGGATAAAAACCCAAAACCCATCAGTGTGCTGTATCCAGGACACCCATCTCACATGCAAAGATTCACAAAGGCTCAAAATAAAGGGATGGAGGAAGATTTACCAAGCAAATGGAGAGCAAAAAAAAGCAGGAGTTGCAATTCTCATCTCTGATAAAATAGACTTTAAAGCAACAAAGATCAAAAGAGACAAAGAAGGACATTATATAATGGTAAAAGGATTGATACAACAAGAAGAGCTAACAATCCTACATATATATGGACCCAATACTGGAGCACCCAGATATATAAGGCAAGTTCTTAATGACCTACAAAGAGACTTAGACTCCCACACAATAATAGTGGGAGACTTTAACACTCCACTGTCAGTATCAGACAGATCAACCAGACAGAAAATTAACAAGGATATCCAGGGCTTGAACTCAGACCTGGAACAAGCAAACCTGATAGACATTTACAGAACTCTCCACCCCATATCCACAGAATATACATTCTTCTCAGCACCACATCACACCTACTCCAAAATTGACCACATAATTGGAAGTAAAGCACTTCTCAGCAAATACAAAACAACTGAAATCATAACAAACAGTCTCTCAGACCATAGTGCAATCAAGTTAGAACTCAGAATTCAGAAACCAACTCAGAACCACACAGCTTCATGGAAACTGAACAACTGGCTCTTGAATGTTGATTGGATAAACAATGAAATGAAGGCAGAAATAAAGAAGTTCTTCGAAACCAATGAGAATGAAGACACAACATACCAGAATCTCTGGGACACATTTAAAGCAGTCTGTAGAGAAAAATATATAGCAATAAGTGCCCACATGAGAAGAGTGGAGAGATCCAAAATTGACACCCTATCATCAAAATTGAAAGAGCTAGAGGAGTAAGACCAAAAAAACTCAAAACCTAGCTGAAGACAAGAAATAACTGAGATCAGAGCAGAACTGAAGGAGATAGAGACACGAAAAACCCTTCAAAAAATCAATAAATCCAAGAGCTGGTTTTTCGAAAAGATCAACAAAATAGACAGACCACTAGCCAGACTGATAAAAAAGAAGAGAGAGAACAACCAAATAGATGCAATAAAAAACGATAAAGTGGAAATCACCACAGATTCCACAGAAATTCAAACCATCATCAGAGAATACTACAAACAACTCTATGCACATAAACTAGTAAACCAGGAAGAAATGGATAAATTCCTGGACACCTCTGTCCTCCCCAGCCTAAACCACGAGGAAGCCAAAACTATGGATAGACCAATAACAAGGTCTGAAGTCGAGGGAGCAATTAAGAGCCTACCACACAAAAAAAGCCCAGGTACAGATGGGTTCACAGCCGAATTCTACCAGACACACAAAGAGGAGCTGGTACCATTCCTTCTGAAACTATTCCAAATAATTGAAAAAGAGGGAACCCTTCCCAAATCATTTTATGAGACCAACATCATCCTGATACCAAAACCAGGCAGAGACTCAACAAGAAAAGAAAACTTCAGGCAAATATCCATGATGAACATAGATGCAAAAATCTTCAACAAAATACTGGCAAACCGATTGCAACAGCACATTAAAAACGTATCCATCATGATCAAGTAGGATTCATCCCGGGGATGCAAGGCTGGTTCAACATACGCAAGTCTATAAACGTCATTCACCACATTAACAGAACCAAAAACAAAAACCACATGATTATCTCAATTGATGCAGAGAAGGCATTTGACAAAATTCAACAGCCCTTTATGCTAAAAACTCTCAATAAACTCGGTATTGATGGAACATATCTCAAAGTAATAAAAGCTATTTACGACAAACCAACAGCCAACATCATACTTAATGGGCAAAAACTGGAAGCATTCCCTTTGAAATCCAGCACGAGACAAGGATGCCCTCTCTCACCACTCCTATTCAACATAGTACTGGAAGTTCTAGCCAGAGCAATCAGGCAAGAAAAAGAAATAAAGGGTATTCGAATAGGAAAGGAGGAAGCCAAATTGTCTCTTTTTGCAGATGACATGATAGTATACCTAGAAGACCCCATCACCTCAGCCCAAAAACTCCTGAAACTGATAAGCAACTTCAGCAAAGTCTCAGGATATAAAATCAATGTGCAAAAATCACAAGCATTCCTATACACCAATAACAGACTTAAAGAGAACCAAATCAAGAATGAACTGCCATTCACAATTGCTACAAAGAGAATAAAATACCTAGGAATACAACTTACAAGGAATGTAAGGGACCTCTTTAAGGAAAACTACAAACCACTGCTCAAGGAAATAAGAGAGGACACAAACAGATGGAGAAACATTCCATGTTCGTGGTTAGGAAGAATCAATATCATGAAAATGGCTATACTGCCCAAAGTAATTTACACAATCAATGCTATCCCCATCAAGCTCCCATTGAATTTCCTCACAGAACTGGAAAAAACCACCATGAACTTCATATGGAACCAAAAGAGAGCCTGAATAGCTAAGTCAATTCTAAGCAAAAAGAACACAGCGAGAGGCATCACACTACCAGACTTCAAAGTATACTACAAGGCTACAGTAATCAAAACAGCATGGTACTGGTACCAAAACAGAGATATAGACCAATGGAACAGAGCAGAGGCATCAGAGGCAAATCAACATATCTACAACCATATAATCTTTGATAAACCAGACAAAAACAAGCAATGGGGAAGGGATTCCCTGTTTAACAAATGGTGTTGGGAAAACTGGTTAACCATGTACAGAAAGCAGAAACTGGACCCCTTCCTGACACCTTACACTAAAATTAACTCCAGATGGATTAAAGACTTAAACATAAGACCTGGCACCATAAAAACCCGAGAAGAAAATCTAGGCAAAACCATTCAGGACATAGGAGTAGGCAAGGACTTCTTGACAAAAACACCAAAAGCATTGGCAACAAAAGCCAAAATAGACAAATGGGACCTAATCAAACTCCACAGCTTTTGCACGGCAAAAGAAACAGTCACTAGAGTGAATCGGCAACCAACAGATTGGGAAAAAATCTTTGCAGTTTACCCAACTGACAAAGGGCTGATATCCAGAATTTACAAGAACTCAAACAGATTTACAGGAAAAAAACAAACAAGCCCATTCAAAAATGGGCAAAGGATATGAACAGACACTTTACAAAAGAAGACATACATGAGGCCAACAAACACATGAAAAACTGCTCATCATCACTGGTCAAATCAAAACCACATTGAGTTACCATCTCACGCCGGTTAGAATGGCGATCATTAAAAAAGCTGGAGACAACAGATGCTGGAGAGGATGTGGAGAAAGAGGAACACTCTTACACTGTTGGTGGGAGTGTAAATTAGTTCAACCATTGTGGAAGACAGTGTGGCGATTCCTCAAGGACCTAGAAATAGAAATTCCATTTGACCCAGCAATCTCATTACTGGGTATATCTCCAAAGGAATATAAATCGTTCTACTATAAAGACACATGCACACAAATGTTCATTGCAGCACTGTTTACAATAGCAAAGAACTGGAACCAACCCAAATGCCCATCGATGATAGACTGGACTGGGAAAATGTGGCACATATACACCATGGAATATTATGCAGCAATCAAAAATGACGAGTTTATGTCCTTTGTAAGGACATGGATGAATCTGGAGAACATCATTCTCAGCAAACTGACACAAGAACAGAAAAGGAAATACCACATATTCTCACTCATAGGCAGGTGAGAAAAATGAGAACACATGGACACAGGGAGGGGGGTACTACACACTGTGGTCTATTGGGGGTAATAGGGGAGGGACAGCGGGGGGGGGGGGAGCTGGGGAGGTATAGCCTAGGGAGAAATGCCAAATGCGGGTTAAGGGGAGGAAGGCAGCAAAACACACTGCCGTGTGTGTACCTATGCAACTATCTTGCACGTTCTGCACATGTACCCCAAAACCTAAAATGCAATAAAAATTTAAAAAAAATAAAAAAATAAAAATAAAAACTTCAGCCAAAAAAAAAAAAAAGATGGGAATGGAAGTGATAACCACCAGTGATCTATAGTGTCTGGAATAAGCTGAGCACAAATTGCCAGTTTTAAATAAGGAATCAGCACTGTTGTCTGGGACTTATTGTCTGCAGATTTTGGTTTGCCCTCAGAATCTTGCTCTGTCTCTCTGAGTCATCCTTCCTTTCCACAAGGAATGGCCGGTGTTGCAACTGAGTCAGTTTTTTCAGTCTGCTTCCTGCTCAAAGGTGTCTCTTCATTTTTTATTGTCTATGTTCATTTCAGTTCAAGCATACATAATTCCTTTTAAAACTTGGTAAGTTTCTTTGTGTACCAATTTAAAATCTACTCCATGAGATAAAATCCACATGCACAAATCTCTCCCAGGCAAGTCCTTCTCTACCTTGGGCTCCCTATAAAGTGGTTATGAGACTACTTTCTTCGTAGTCTTAGAAGCCTTGTTATTTAACAGAAAGGCTCACCAGGCAATCCTTAAGATACTTAAAAATAATTTTTGTTTGAAAATGTTTCTGAGGCACTATCTGAAATGATTTTGAAGTTTTAAAACTTGTAGTCACAACATGGTCTTCGTATTGACCATGAGATCACATTTTTCCTAAGAGTTGTTTTTTTTACTTTTAGAATCTTATTCTGGGAGAGATTGGAAACAGCTTTGTATTCAAGTCCATTAAGCCTTGGCTTCTTTCTATTTTCTCCACATAATCTTGGAAACTGAATATTTTCTTCTTTGCCTCATCTTGCTATATCTATGCCTTATGAATACATGGCTAAAAGAAACCAATTGACTTTTTCATTTTGCCTAGCAATCTCCTTAGCCAAATCCATCAGTTCCTGAGGCACATTTTCTATTACTGCAGGCAACAGTTTAGCTAAACTTTCCCACTACAGAACAAGAATCTCCTTTCCTCCAGCTTCCAGGAAGATTTTTCTCAATTATCTTTATGCTCTCACTGAGTCTTTTCAAGGGCCATTAGACTTCTGATAGTCGTCTCCTTAACTCTTCCAGCTTTTTTTCTCAGCACCTAAACTGAATGTTCAGCACCCAGTCTCAAAGTCAATCCACATTTTTTTGGGTTTTGTTGTTATTTTTGTTTTCACCAGTAACCCACTTCTAGATAACTAATTCTGTTTTGGTAACTGTTGCTGTGTAACAAATTACTCTGAAACTTAGCAACTTAAAACAATCTTTGTTTTGCTCACAATTTTATGGGCTAGGAATTTGGAAAGGGCTTGGAGGACGAATTCTTGCTTGAAATCTTCTGTAGTTACAGGCAGATATCAGCTGGAGATCCAGTAATCTGGGGATACTGTAGCTCATTTGGGGATATAGTAGCTCAGTTGGGCTTGATGTTCAAGATGCCTCCTTCATATTACTGGGAATTTATGTTGGCTGTTCAACAGGAGCTTACCTGGGCTTTTACTGAATGCCTACACATGGCCTTTCCAGCATGGTAGTTACAGAATAATTGGACTTATTTCATGGTGCTTGGCTTCTTCTAGAGAGTGCTCCAAGAGGACCAGACTGAAGCTCTATGGCCTTTTCTGACTTAGCCTTGGAAACCACATCACTTACACTATACTCTATTGGCTAAACTAATCATAAGTGTTTCTGATCTATAGGACATAGATCCTACCTTTTGATATGAATGTCAAGAAATTTTTGACCCATATTTTAAATTTGCCACACTAGGGTAAGCATATCAACAAATGACCTTGATAATCTGCTTATTTACTAATTTGAGAGTAGAACAAACTACTGACTTGAACAATGTCCTTCATGCCATGTTGACTAAATTATTTCTGCAGCTGGTCCAAATGTGGTATCTCTAGCAGTCCATCTTTTTTCTTTAACCACAGGACTGCTGAAAAAGCTGGCTGTAAAATATAAGACTCAGCATGCTGGCAAAAGAAAACAGGGCTCTCAACAAGGCATATCTGGTGACAAAAACAATTTTCAGAACTTTATCTTTCAATTTAGACATCTAGTTTACCCTATCTTCTCTCTTAGCTTATTAAGTAAGTGTAAGGGCACACCTAGACTCTGACAGCTTTTCTTTTTTTTAATACAGTGATGATGGGGTTTTAGGCGGCTTCTGCAGGATAACGTCTTGGCTTGGCTAGTAAGTAATGGTTCTCTATATGTGTTTTGCAAAGATAAACAGCTAAGTCAAAAGAATGCAGATGTAGGTTTTCTTCTTGGGAAAATGACTATAGTATACTATAAACAGATATCTATGTAGCATATCAAGACTGTCATTAAATCCAGAGGTGACACTTGAGAAGCTCACAGGGGAACTAGTGGCTTTCAAATTGAATGGGAAAAGCATTTGTAATTTTGGACCCAAAATTTGACTGTGCTTTCTCATTATGGAGGTTGGCATCGCTGTTGCCTAGGTTGGTGTAGCAGCTTACTTACAAGGAAAGAATTGAAGGACAGCCAGAGTATTAAATTATTAAGTTAATGTAATATCAGACAGGTAATCAAAGTGCTAAGAATTATTTCACTTAAGACAAAGATAAAAAGAATCAGAATTCCCTCGTTATTAATCCCCTCATGCTCTATCTTCATCCAGGATGGTCTTGTCCTTTTTGGGTGGTCTGGTGACCTCCCTCTCCTCCGCCCAAACATGTCCATTGCAATACTGGATCTTTAATTTTCTCCAAGATTGTTAAATGATCTATAGAGTATTCCTTTTGCCTTCTCAACTTAACATAAAGTTGCTCTGATGGCACTCCCTCCCTCAAACCCAGCTGGAGGGGAGGCTATCCATTCCCCCTCTCCCCCACTCTTGGAGTTAGAAGATTAAACCAGCTTTCTCCCAGCTTTCTTACTTGATCACCCTGTGATATTGGCACAATTTTTTTTTATTTTTATTTATTTATTTTTTTAAAATTTTTATTGCATTATAGGTTTTGGGGTACATGTGCAGAACGTGCAAGATAGTTGCATAGGTACACACATAGCAGTGTGTTTTGCTGCCTTCCTCCCCTTAACCCACATTTGGCATTTCTCCCTAGGCTATCCCTCCCCAGCTCCCCACCACTGTCCCTCCCCTATTCCCCCCAATAGACCACAGTGTGTAGTACCCCCCTCCCTGTGTCCATGT
The DNA here is from genome assembly GCA_031835075.1 of Saguinus oedipus. NCBI lineage: Eukaryota > Metazoa > Chordata > Mammalia > Primates > Cebidae > Saguinus > Saguinus oedipus. The sequence continues at coordinate 143,041,978 of CM063172.1, read as the reverse complement.
GTTCTCATGTTTCTCACCTGCCTATGAGTGAGAATATGTGGTATTTCCTTTTCTGTTCTTGTGTCAGTTTGCTGAGAATGATGTTCTCCAGATTCATCCATGTCCTTACAAAGGACACAAACTCATCATTTTTGATTGCTGCATAATATTCCATGGTGTATATGTGGCACAAATTTTTAATTCCTCCTTTTTAAAACTCTCTGTTCTCTTGGATGCCAATATGTTATTCTCTGTGGTTATAACCTTTCTTCATAGACTTTTTAAATTGGTTCATTCCCTTTGTCCTTTCCTCTCAAGATTGGTATTCTCTTGGTGTTTTCTCTGTCTAAAATCATGTCCATAATCTCCAACTTTATCCAAATCCTTATCCTCTGCATCCCCAATATAATTATTCTTTGTCTATAGTTTTTTATTTTAGTTAATGGTATATTCATCTGGTTGACCACCAAACTGAAAACCTCAGGGTCAACCCTTAACCCAAGGTATAGTTAGTGACCACATATGGCAGATGCTGCATCTAAATTATTTCTCAATTCAATATCTATAATTCAGTAACTGTCATTGTCTTAGTTCAGACATCATCTTCTCTAATCTGATCTTGAGAATCTTTTACTTGATTTCACTCCCTTTGGGCTCTTGCCCTACAAACCCATTCTCCATAGTGAAGCCATAGTGATATTTCCATTACACAAGTGAAATTGTGTTATTTTCTTTTATCAAAGTCCATTGTGGCTCTTTGTTTTCTGCAGGATTAAATTCATTAAACCAGCTCAGCTTTCCAGTTTCATGTCCAGCTTTTTCTTCCTACCCTTATGGGGCGGATTTCTACTTCTTTGAAACAGCATATGATATGCTCTTTCATGTACAGACTGGATACACTCAATATCTAGAATGTTTTCCTTTCTTGTTCCTTCTGCCTTTGAAAACCAACTCTTTTCAAGACATGGCTCAAACATTATCTCCTTGGTTGAGTTTATTCTATTATAACACCTAAGAAAGCAAATGGAATAAACAATATCTACTGAGAGTTAGGTATTTTGCCAAGTGCTTAAAAGTTGCAGTTTCATTTAATTTTCATAACAGCTCATTCAGTAATTATTATTATCCTATTTTATGGATGAAGAAACTGGGCTTTAGAGAGGAGGGATAACTTTTTGAGAATGTCAATTTACTGAGGGCAAGGATTGCGTCTACTTAGCTCCGTGCCCCCTCAGCACCTAATTCACTGGCAAGCAATAGTAAGCGTTCAATAAATATTTATTCAAGGAAGATGAATGAAAGGCTACTCCATTAAAGCAGGAGCTACAAAGAGGCAAAAATCTGTAACAGAAATTCTCTCTATAATGGGGGTTATTGTAACATGGGATAGAAAATAGGAATAGAGGCAAAGGAGAGAACATGTTTTTACAAAAAGGAAATGCAATACTTGATTTAGCTCAAGACAGTAACACTTTAATGTTGATATTTATAGGAATACATGAACATAAAGATTAGGAAAGGGTTTCTATCTGTATATAATATTTGGAGATTGTGCAAAATCCATAAATATTGGTACATAATAATGTACCAAATAAAAAGTAGGGAAAATAAATACAATAAGACACCCAACAATTTATATTTTTCTAAATTGACATCATTCCCCAGTGTGTTAAAAAATCATATGATTTTGGTTTTTGCCTCCTTAGTCTATCTTACCACATTATGAATATTTCACAATTCAGCTAAGTTTCTAGAAGTTAAAAACTTAAAATTAATTTCAAAGCTCTTTAAGGCTTTTATGTTTTAAAAATATGTATTAATGCTTACTTACCTAATATTTGAGATTTATATAATTTTGCATTGCATTAAATTATAATGTTATAAAATTTCAGATGGATAAACATTTAAAAAATTAAACTATGAAAGTATTAAAGTGCAAGTGAATATTTAAAAAATGAAATGTAAAATAAACATGAAACTTGAAGGCGAACAGGTGGTATTTGCCATGAAGGATACATTTTATATGTTTTTAAATAAGTTACTACTAAAATAGACCAAGAACCCCTGGAATTTTAGTGGGGGGGGGTTGAGAATGTTCTAGAAGTCCAAACACCTAGTTGTAAAGTGAACAAAGTGAGGCAAGAGGATGAATGGGATTAATTAAAGGTCATACATAAAGTAAGATTAGAGCCAGTGACCATCACCCAGTACATTTCCAAGTCTTTGATTTCTTTTTATTTTCACAGCTATTATAAACTAAAATGAGTGCTTCATTATCAATGGAGGAACAAAGCCATCTAGCTGATGACATCAGTGCATTGGCAGCTCACGTGGTTTGTTAAAGAAGGAGGGATTTACTTAGGTTGCGTTTCTGTCGCCTTCCCTAGAATGGGCCCCATGAGGATGAACACGGCAGAGTTAGAGGCATAAAATGTGATAAATACCCTGAACTTATGGTTTGAGCTTCTAACATGAGGAGTTACAAGAAACATAATTTAGAAATAGGCAATTAGGAAGGATGTGCTTATCTTAGGTTTTCCCCGATTAAATATAACCTTGCATTTTAGTATAAAACTGCCAGAGCTAGTAATACTTTGGTTTATTCTAGTGGGGGAAGGGAGGGTGGATATTCAGACAAGTTAATTAAAAAAAAATCTTGCTTAAGAATTATCTTTATGGCTCACAATTGTAAACTGTCCTATATTCTCTGTTTATTAAATAAAAATTATTATTCATGGACTATTCACTCCTTTTCATGCTCTAGTCTAAAGTTTTACTCCGAAGCGTACAAGGATCTGCTTTTACTCAGAAGTGTTTTGAAGATTTCCAGAACCAGGGTCCTTGCGTTTCTCCCACTAGTACTTATCCAAAGCTGAGGGATCCGCTTGGGGCTCTCTGAGAGCAAGCCCTTTGATTGTCCTGCTTTTGGCCAGCTGCCAGCTTTACTGCGTGATGATTAAGTGTGCTTTTACCCAAAAAAGTTCAGAAAAGCTTTAATTATTCTTGAAAAACAGAAAGTGTTATCAGACTTTGTACACAATTGGAAGCCAGATAATGACCAGCTTTTCTTACCTCTAGACAGATGCTGCTACAAAGAGACCAATCAACAACTGTGCAGAAGAGATATAGATCTGAAATGCAAAAGTGCAGCATACGTTCCTGATGCCTTCACCAGGTACCATTGCTCTCCTCTATCTCATGTCATTTCCTGCCCACTCCTCTGGCCTTTCCAAATATCCAGGTATTTATTGGTATTTTTATTCAGCCACATGCACAGCCTTATATTTTATATATGGAGGGCAGGTAGCTATAGTTCACTTGGCCTTGCCTTCCACTTTACTCAAACCAGTACGAGGACTCTGAAAATAATTAAGGAAGATTATCAAAGTGAAAGAACAAAATAAGGTTTAGGTGCAACATAGAGGAAAGGGGGAAAGAGCCTATTTACATTTAGGAGATGATGAAAGTAAGTTCTTGCATTTTTTTGAAGTAATACATAATAATAATACATATTATTCTATGGAATAAATTGTAGTTTAATAAGTAATTGTAATTTAAATATGGGACATCTTCTTATAAGCAGTACAATAAGTTGTTATTTATTGTACTGCTTATAACAAGATGTCCTATATTTTAGGTATTTTCTTATGGTAGAGAACTAAAACTCAATTTCTGATATTTCTCCAATCTGCCAAATAAGATCATTTCCTTGCCTTCACCTTGACTTAAGCCTCATGTTCCAGCTTTTTCATTTGTATAACTCTCACCTTCTAGACCTCAGCTGGGAAGACAACCATCTTCAGTCATGAATGGACACTCAGTTTTTTGGCTTCCACTAAACTACATAGTCAGATCCGGGTAGGCAAAACACCTTGGTCTCATTTTGCTTGGAACCTGCTTGATCAATGCTGATTAAACCTGAATTGTCCTTGTGGTTTGGTCACAGAATTGGTAACTGAACCTCATTTGATTCAGTCGCTGTTGTTTATCCCACTTCCATATTGGACCAGAGTAAGATTCATTCAGTCATGTACTTCCTGGCCTATTATGCACCACCTGCTAAGGAAGATATAATGAATGAGATGGATACAGCCCTGCTCTTGGGAACTTAAGGTCTATTAGGGAATACAGATCCCTAAGCAGGCAATTACGTATCTCTAAGTGCTGGGAAAGAGGAAGAGCACTGTGTTATGTAGTCACCAAGGGAGGATGCATAATCCTGCCCTGAACATAAGGGAAGGCTTCCTGCAAAAGGTGGCATGTACGTTGAGGCCCGCAGGATGAGTGGGAGGTAGCTAAGTGACACTTGGAGAAAAGAGTGTGTCAGATGCAGAAAAAGTGCTTTGGGATAAGTAAAAGTCTGGAGAAGATAGGGCATGGTGTATCTTAGGAAAGGAAAGGAATCCTACATTAGTAGATCGTAGTGTGTTTAGTAGGCGTGGGTGGGACTAGGAGGTGGGGTGGGGAACAGAATAATTAGAGGCTGCATGGGGCTTTGTGAACCATATGGCTCAGATTGAACTTTACCTTGAGGATTCTGGGAAGCCCCTGAAAGAGTAACATGATTGGACTTGTGTTTCTAAAAGGATCATGCTGGCCAGAGGAAGGAGAATGGACTGGTGGGACACAGTTAGAAAGCTGCTGCATTAGCTCAGGCAAGAGGACACAGATGCCTGTTCTAGTTTGGTAGCATTGAGGCTGCAGAGAAGCCAGTGGACAGGAGATAAGTTTAGGAGGTGTGGAATTGATGCGTTCAGTGACTGCTGAGATTTAGAGAATGAGACAATGGAAGGAGATATACATGATACCTCTCTTTCTGGTGGAATAACTGGATAAATTATCACTTTTTTTCTGAGGTTGAAAAGGAAAAACTATTAGTTTTCTCTAGTTTCCTGTGATAAGCCATGCTTTCTTAACAGTTCTTCCTTTTTTTTCCCCTTCTCACACTCACTGGTCTTGCATTTCCCTCATTCAGTAAATATCTGAACAACTCTAGCCTTGCTCTCTTGACCTGGAAATATGGGTGAGACTGTTCAATCTCTCTAGTTAAGTCTACAAAGAGCCATGAGTCTCTGGAGGGAGAGGGAAAGAGGTCAAAAAGAATGTTTCCCATTAGTGCCAGGCTTACCTGAAATAGTTCCTGGCTTTGTCCCATTTTAGAGGTGTTTAACTTTTCTCATTTGGAAAACACTGCCTCATAATGTTCATGTGTGTGTACTTACTTTCTTCTCTGTCACAAATGTTTGCTACAACTTATTCTTCAGGCAAAGTTTTGCCAATCTACTTAGGCCCAGATCAGCTATGACCTCTTCAGTGAAGCCATTCCCAGCTCCCACAGGGAGACCTTTGTGGCTCCATCCCTGTTCTTCTGCATTCCTTCATCCATATCCTGATCACAGGTCTCCTTCCTCCTCACCTTCCCACCATCCCGTCACCTCACACCGCATTATTATCAGCTCCTTGAAGGCAAGGATTCTGTTTTATTCCTGTTTCCATCATCATAAAGCATTGGACTTGTACATTTTAGGTGTTCAAGAAGACTTTAATGAGAAGCTATGAATGAATTATTCATAGACTTTCTTTACAAATTGGTTTAAATGTCCACTTCCCTCCAGAAAGTTTATTCAGTTAATTCTATTCCTCAGCCAATTTACCAGTATATGAGTCTTTCTTATGATAATTGTCCTTTGATGTGAATAATTAACAACCCTGTGACACTCCTGAGTTTGATATGAAATGTTAAGTTTCCTAAGGACAGACAAGAGTTGTTTCTTTACAACGCTGACCACTCCAATTCTCTAACACAGTGTGCAGTGTTTCAGAAATATGGGGTTAGTTGTAACATCTTAAGTAAATTACTTAAACCTTTCTAATAAGCCTAAGTCAGATATAAAAGGTAATAGTTTCTATCCCATTAATATGCTATAAGAATTAATTGAAAAAAATGCAGTTAGAGGACAGTACCTGCGACACAGTAAAAATGCTCAATAAATGCCATCTTTGCTTAATCTCTGCTTTCTACACATTTAAAGTTCATATATTTATGATATTTTTCAACTTTAGTTTAACAGACTGGTGATTGCATGTGTGTGTATGTATTCATTTAACAAACATTGATAAATCAATTATATTTTTTACTCTTTTTATTTGAGATGGAGTCTCACTCTGTCACCGGGCTGGAGTGCAGTGGTACAGTCTCAGCTCATTTCAACCTCCATTTCCCTGGTTCAAGTGATTCTCTGCCTTAGCCTCCCGAGTAGCTGGGACTACAGGCACATGCCACCATGCCCAGCTAATATTTGTATTTTTTAGTAGAGACAGCATTTCACCATGTTGGCCAGAATGGTCTCAATCTCTTAACCTCATGATCCCGCCCGCATTGGCCTCCCAAAGTGCTGGGATTACAGGCATGAGCCACAGTGCCTGGCCTCAGTTTTTATATTTTAGATTTAGGGGAACATGTGCAGGTTTATTACATGGGTATATTGTCTGATGCTGAGGCTTGGGCTTCTCATTTTCCCATTGCCCAAGTCATCAACATAGTACCTGATGGGTAGTTTTTCAACCGTTATTTATTTTTACCAAAGTGCATACTCATAATTCCATGATTAGTTAATTATTAAAGAAAGCAGTTATATTAAATATGTTAACTTGGTCAGAAGAGGTCTCATGGTTTTTACATTTGCCTTTAGCAATAACTTTGTTAAAACTCATGGTTTGCTGTTAATTTATCATCTAACTTTTGCTTATATATTTCTTCTTGCTCCAGTGGGAACCATATCCTTCATTTCTTTGGATACCCATAGTGCCAAGGGCTAGGTTTTGAACTTATTAGGCATTCAGTAAATATCTGAACAATTCTAGTCTTGCTTTCTTGACCTGGAAATATGAGAGAAGCTGTTCAAACTCCCTAGTTGTGTCTACAAAGAGCCATAAGCCTCTGGAGGAAAAGGAAATGAGGTCAAGAATCTTCCCATTAGCACGGAAGATTCTGAAAGCCCTCTTGCCTTTTTCTCTGAAGTTGGAGGGAGTTCTCTTTCCTTTTACCAGTGCTCTATGTTGCAGGACCCAAAGTGAATTTTTGAGGAACTAAGGGAGGATGAGAGCTGATCCAAGACTCTGCACTAACCTCCATAGCCACACTATTCAGAGATCTGGGTTCAGAAATGATGACGTGCTTTAGGGAAGCATGTGTTTAAAGGACCAGTAAGTCCTCTAATTACGCAATCCCCAGCCTTCTATGAATTCCAAATATAAAAGGGCAAAGCATTACTCTTCCTTCTTCCTTCCCTCCCTCTCTTTCTTTCTCTATTCCTTCCTTTTTCTCTTTAGAAATGTTTATACTATTTTTGTAAAAATGATGCATGCTTATTACAAAACAATCCTAGCAGTGTAGTTAATCTCTTCTAGGTTGCCTTCTTGAATTTCATCAAGATCGCCCTTTTAGGGTTAAGATGGGGTCTTATTTTTGTGGTTTCTGCAAACGATGTAAAGTGATGGCACTCCGACAGTGTGGCCCAGACTGGCTTCAGAGGCTTCTCTATGCCACAGGCTGGCCTGAGACGGATCTTCCAAGTGCTCTGCTTAGATTTTGATGGCAAGGTTTTACTATCTCAAGATCTCTCTTCCATCATTGGAAGAAATTTACCTAAATGTAAGACATGCAGCCATGACAGCTATTGATACTCTGGGTTGAACTGGCTGTTCTTGTTCTTTCTCTCCGTCCACTTCATGTGTATCCACTGAGTCTGTGTGCTGGTAAGATCTTCATGGGGAAAGTACAAATTGACATTCCAGGGTGTATGAGTGAAAGTGGTTCCCCTGATCAAATTCATAAGCCATTCTGAAAAGGGTAGGGAAGCACTAAGAGTTATATGCACCTGCATACAGTTATTAATTGTAATTACTCAAGATATCCATGGGATCCTTACACTTTGGATCTCAAAGTATTGTTCAGCTTTTCTTAGTATGGATTATGTCTCATTAAGTGTCATTGAACAGACATTCTGAAGAAGCTTTTGAATTTTTCATTGCATTAGGTTTATAAATGTGATATTCAGCTGGAAGAGGGAGAAATGTACTACACCACTGCACAGAGTAGGCAGACAATAGATACTGTTGCTGGATATTGGAGCCAGGCCAGCTCTTGAGCTCTTTAGAAACTGGGTGCCTTGATTAGCCACCTCTTTTAAAGGCTCCTTTAGTATCAGAAAGTTTAAAGATCAGGAAGTTTTTTGAAGCTTTTGGTAATCCCTCGTAGTTTACTTTGCAGAGAAAGCAATATCACTGGTGTTTTGGAAATGTTTTGGGCTGGATTACTCTACAGTGCTGCTTCCTTAGGAAAATTTCCTCCTACCTTGGCTTTCCTATTTGAATATTTTCCATATAAACTTTGCCTTCTTTCTTTTTTTCTTTTAATTTTTATTGCATTTTAGGTTTTGGCATACATGTGCAGAACGTGCAAGATAGTTGCATAGGTACACACATAGCAGTGTGTTTTGCTGCCTTCCTCCCCTTAACCCACATTTGTCATTTCTCCCTAGGCTATCCCTCCCCAGCTCCCCCCCGCTGTCCCTCCCCTATTCCGCCCAATAGACCACAGTGTGTAGTACCCCCCCTCCCTGTGTCCATGTGTTCTCATTTTTCTCACCTGCCTATGAGTGAGAATATGTGGTATTTCCTTTTCTGTTCTTGTGTCAGTTTGCTGAGAATGATGTTCTCCAGATTCATCCATGTCCTTACAAAGGACATAAACTCGTCATTTTTGATTGCTGCATAATATTCCATGGTGTATATGTGCCACATTTTTCCAGTCCAGTCTATCATCGATGGGCATTTGGGTTGGCTCCAGTTCTTTGCTATTGTAAACAGTGCTGCAATGAACTTTCTTGTGCATGTGTTCTTATAGTAGAACAATTTATATTCCTTTGGATATATACCCAGTAATGGGATTGCTGGGTCAAATGGAATTTCTATTTCTAGGTCCTTGAGGAATTGCTGGAGAGGATGTGGAGAAATAGGAACACTCTTACACTGTTGGTGGGAGTGTAAATTAGTTCAACCATTGTGGAAGACAGTGTGGCAATTCCTCAAGGACCTAGAAACTTTGCCTTCTTTCTGCTCATCTTTCTTTTGCCTTACCATAACATCTGCTTGACTGTGATGCCACATTCCCCACCCTCCCACAGCAAGGAGATGATGAGAAATGACTGTTCATTGACTGCTAAGTATGTGGTATACTGCAGTAATGGGTCTTGACATTGAAAATGATCTTGTGAAGAGAATGTGGGAGGAGTGGATCAAATGGGATAGGATAACATGTTGAGAAAGTTTCGTTAAAGTTCATTCACCATTTTTGCACATTTGTTGTAGACTAGGTGCTGTGCTAAGCATGAAGATATGGAATGAACAAGACACACTTGGTCCCTGCACTCATAGCTCTGACAGTTTCTTTTCTTTTTTCTTTTTTTTTTTTTTTTTTTTTTTTTTTTTTGAGACGGAGTTTTGCTGTTGTTACCCAGACTGGAGAGCAATGGTACCACCTTGGCTCACCGCAACCTCCGCCTCCTGGGTTCAAGCAATTCTCCTGCCTCAGCCTCCCGAGTAGCTGAGACTACAGGCACGCACAACCATGCCCAGCTAATTTTTGTATTTTTAGTAGAGACGGGGTTTCACCTTGTTGACCAGGATGGTCTCGATCTCTTGACCTCGTAATCCACCTGCCTCGGCCTCCCAAAGTGCTGGGATTATAGGTGTGAGCCACCGCACCCAGCCACTCTGACAGTTTCATAGGGGAAGAGAGGAAGGCTTTTAAAAGGAAGGCTTTGAGCAAGGATAGCTGAGAGACATAACATAGTTTCCAGGGTCTGTGAAAGACTTCTTGGCATTCTAACTCAAGCAAAAAAGTCTTCAAAACTCAGTTGTCATGCTTTTGTTGTTAGTCTTGTTGGAGGACTCAAGATCTGTCCCTGATATACATTAACTATCAACTGGGCATGCATAGTTTTAAATGTAAGATACTTGTGTCTTCAGGAGAAAGCCATGCTGCAGTACAAGTACAAATGTTATTCAAAAGGCAGCAAAGCTTGGTGAATGCTAATATTAACAAAGTTATCAGAGGATTAGTTTAGGAACAATTAAGCTATAAACCCCTGAGTTAGTTACATAGTTTATACATGTACTAGTGCAATCTGATTGTCAGGAAACTGAGGAAATGGAACTCAGAAAATCCCCATAGTATATGCTGATAAACATCTGTGAACAAAAATAAGTCAATGGTTGAATGAATTGGCACCACTCTATGTATACCTTTTAAGATATCTGTCAATTTATTCTAAGGTTTCCTATATATTTTTCTCAGTGATTCCTTTAGTTTCGGAAGTTAGATTACAATGTAAGTACTTCTGGAGAAAGTTACAGTAACCACTACATTTTACCAATACATTTTTTTTTTTTTTTGAGACAGAGTCTCACACTGTTGCCTGGGTTGGAGTGCAATGGTGCGATCTTGGCTCACTGCAACCTCCGCCTCCCGGGTTCACGTGATTCTCCTGCCTCAACCTCCCGATTAGCTGGGATTACTTGAATTACAGGCACACAGTACCACACCCAGCTTATTTTTTGTATTTTTAGTAGAGACGGGGTTTCACTATGTTGGCCAGACTGGTCTTGAACTGCTGACCTCATGATTTGCCCACCTAGGCCTCCCAAAGTGCTGGATTACAGGCGTGACCCATCATACCCCAACCCTACCAATATAATTACTTTTATTATTTCATAATACCTAATAAGCAATGTCATTTAATTCTATGGGAGTGAAAGTCAAGCAAGCAAATTTAAAAATCATTAAGTTTAAAACACTAATATTTTAAGAGCTTTTTATTTTCTGCCAAAAATGGACATTAAAAGAGGTGTTTTTTTTTTTTTAATTTCACAGTTTTAAAAAATTAAGTTTGGACACTTCTCTAGGTTTTACATGGAAAATCAGTGGCAGATGAAAGCTAGAAACTCGGGAATTTATTTTTTCATCTTGTGCTTAACCAATTGGAGACAGGCTGTCTCCAGGCTATATTTTCTTTTTAATAGCTATAAAGTGAATGAACTCAAAGAACAGTCTAGTGTCCTGCTGCAATTGATATGAAAAAGGACAGGGGAAGAAAAGATTTCTCATTAATGGATTTATATTCTAGTGATAGGGTTAGAGGGTAGAAAGGTCATTTTGAAAAGAAAAGTGAAATATAGAGCATGCAGAAAAATTATCTTGTTATCTGACTCAGAGACATGAGGCTGCATGTTATCCTCTGTTCGTTTATTTTTTCTCCTAGTTTTCCTTTTATTTTTAGATAAATGTGAGTCAGACAGATGAGACAAGAGTAATTTTTAGAAACTCTTCTCTTGCAAGCTTTTGGGAGCAGAGTTTTTCTCTTTTTATATGGTCTAGTTGGAAGTGCCATTTAATTGTAAAGGAAGAAAATTGGGCAGGTAAATTGGTAAGAACAAATAAAATACCTTATGAAAAGTTGAGCTTCCTTCTTATTAAGTATACTAGGTCATAATCAGATAAAATTTAAAGCTAAATTGAAAAACTGAAATGGAAGTTCTCTCCAGATTTTTTTAAGTGGAAGACATTATAACTCTGGAAAGATTTTTTAGTTTAATAAAGAACATGGGATTAGAAAGTAACTAACTATTTTGGTGGTCTTGTGTTTAGTGACAAGTTTCTTACATATACTTACATAAACTTCATTTAATTTTTAACAATTGTTTCACCAGGGATGTTTTATTTATTTATGTTTTTCAAAACATAGACAAGGAACTTTAAGCCTTGAGAGTGTAAATGTATTGGCCACAGTATCCTGGGTTCAAATCCAGCTTTGTCTGGCTCCGACCCTCTGCTCCTTCCCCACCCAGAAGTTCTCCCTAGGTATCTACTAGCTCTTGTAGTGAGGATGTAGCTGAGGGAACACAGGAGGTGGAGGTTGCAGTGAGCCAAGACTTCAGTGTCCCCACTGACTTCACATCCACACACATGCAAATGGGTGACATACAGCTTGTGACTCATGGGATAATGGAGTATGTACCAGGCACTGTTGTGGCACAAAGTGGGGAATGATCGGCTCTGCTTGGGCTGTGTGGAGCAGGTCAGCCAAGATTTTATGGAGGAAGAGAAAATGCCATTTGCGCTTGTCTTCCTTGTTGAGAAGGCAAAGTAGATCATCTGAGATGGAGGGAAAGGCTGCCCAGAATAGCTTGAAACAGTGGCATGGAGGATGTGATTGCAGAATTGTCAGATAAAATGCAGGACACACAGTTAAAGTTGAACTTCCCATTAAACAACAAATAATGGCTTAGTATATCCTATGCAATAACTGGAATGTATATGAACCCCTTATTTGTGGGTTATTGGAAATTCAAATTTAACCAAGCATTCTGTGATTTAGTTTGTTAAAATCTGGCCAGGCTGTGCATTTGGGCTTTGTTTGAGTGTAGCATGTAAGGCTGGGGGCACCAGGAGGGATGCTGAGTCAGGCTGAAGCTTACACTTGGAGAAACTGGTCTTTGCTCTACATGGTAAATAGGATTAAAAATAGCATTAACCTACACAGTGGATGTCTGTTTATCCTGTGGCTTGGTAGATAATATGTGCCACTTATCAGTTACAAACAAACAGTTTGAATAAAGCATTGTCTCTAATGAAAAGTACTTCTTTGTTCAAGAAGTCATGTAATAAAATAACTTACAACAAACTTTCAAATAAAATCCTAATGTCTGACTACTCTTTTTTCCATAAGAGAAATGCATGAGAAAGGGAAGAAATGCTTTAGAGGGAGGAGAAAGTTAAATAAAACCAGCAAGAGAAAAAACAGATACATTCATATGGCATATATGTGTTTCCTGTTTAATTTTTAAGTGGGGCAAAAAAGACAGATGAAATTGTATTATCCCTGTGCAAATCCTGTCCAAACTAGAGCAAAGATATTTTACTATGACTCAGGAGCATGGAATTCTTTCCAGTGTCACAGAAGATGGCACTGCTTGGGGACAATTGGCAATCACTTGAAGAGTGGCATGTAGCACTGTTATATTTACTTAAAAATTTGGTCAGGCACGGTGGTTTGTGCCTGTAATTCAGCACTTTGGGATGCCAAGGAGGGAGGATCTCTTGAAGTCTGGAGTTTGAGAAATAGCTTGGGCAATAGAATGAGACCTTATCTCTAAAGATTTATTTATTTTTTTTAATTTTTAAGACTTAAAGCTAACGGATTGTTTAAAAACATATTTTATATCTGTGTTTTTGCTTAATGATGTCCAGGGTAGCTGTGACATTGGCCCATGTAGCGTGTCTCCTACGTTTGTGGTATTGGTTGAAAGGCTGCATCTAAATATTTTGATATAACATTTAGAAAATAAAATGGTGTGTGAGAGCAGTGACTGCATACCAATTTAAATTTTTCTCTCCCTCCTCATTAAATATGTGACTTTGTCTTTTGTTTACTTTTCTCCTTACTCCAGAAAGGATTTAAGGCAGCTCATAAATATGTGCGAGACCTATCACTCCTACACATGTGGCCACTCAAGCATTTTGATGATTGTACATTTTAAAGTTAAATGCAAAGATCTCTTTATAATTAGTGTGTGTGTTCTGAGGAAAGTCATGGTAATCATTACTTTTGTTGTTATTATTTCATTGTATCTAATGAACAATGGTAGTAAATCCCATTGGAACCATAGTATATGTATTTTGAAAACAGTCAGATATAAAAATTCTAATTGACTTGGATCATTCGCCTTCATTTCATTTTTATTTAATAAGGCATTTCATTGTCCTTTGCCTAAGCCTTTCTTTGCTTTAGATGAGGTTAAGGAAAGATAAAAATCTAACTGTGGTAAACACAATCTGAGTTTCATCATTAACACTTTCATATAAAGCCCAGATCAATAACCAAAGTAGACGTTGGTCATAATGAATGACTTGGGTTCATTATGTTTTCCTGAATTATTTTTACTTTAGTAGTCATGTTATTTCTGCTTAAAAATAAAGTGCTATTAGTAATCAAGCATGTGAATTCATAAAGAGTAAGTTAAATTTTAAACTATGCTTTATTTGAGATTTTGCTTTGTCTGGGGAAGGATTTAAACATCAGCAAGAATGATTTAGGGGTTAGAAAAACAAATCTTTGATAGGGAGAGTATAACATGTTGGAATGGGTTGTCTTCCCAATGTTTTTAATGATTTGGCAGGCATATTGTCAAATGAGCTGGGGTTTTATTGAATCTGATAAAGGTAATATTAGGCTCCAAATGAGTTTGACAGGCTGGCCAAATGGCTGGATCTCACAGGATAAAGTTTAATAGGAATAAGCAGTAAACACATAGCTCTTTACCTGGATCCAGAAAAGCAACTAGAAAAGTAGTTCACATTGAAATATGGTGAAAAACAATGGCCTAGGGCTTTTAGATAACAGTGAGTTCAATATAAGTTAAGAAAGTGGTGGGCTGCTATAAGTCTGATAGGATTTAGGATCAATTTTAGAGCAAGCTTGCCAGACTAAGGAAGACATAACTCCAAATCTGAATTCCATAGTGGACCAAACTTACTTTTTTTAAATACTGACTTTATATCTAGAAACCACATTTTACAAGCATACTTTTAAAAATGAAAAATGTACTTGATGAGAAGATATAAAACCATGTCAAAAAAAAAAAAAAAGAAAAAAGAAGAAGAAGAAGAAAAACTACAGGAATAGAAGTTATTTTACCTGGAGAAAAGAAGATCTTCATTGTTAAAAAGGAAAAGGTTTATTCTCTCTGATGTTGAATTTCTACAAGGACCAATATATAGAAGTTTTCATATAAGAATGGACTTACTTGCAACCCATCTTTTCTAGATAGCATGGGCTGCCATTTTGTGAATATGGACATCAGCATTCCTCACCTGGAAAGGAATGGAGAAAGATGATTTACATATTGGATCTAGATTTAGAACTTTGTGGTCTCTTCTGAATCTGCTATTCTGTGATTTTAAGGACATTTAGGATAGTTACATGTGATTTTGGTGTACATAACTTCTAAAACAATCAGTTATTTTAGGAAATTTCATGACATTAAAAAACAACTCCCCCCGACCAAATCTACCCTGCATTATCACATAGACAAAGCAGCTGGTTGATTGACTGGAGGTTTCAATTTGCTGGGTAGGTATCTAGGAGACATAGCTTGTTTTGTGCTTATTGGGTCATCTTGCTCACAAACAGGCCTTTTCAATGTAACACTCCATATAAAAAGGCAAAATGAGTTGCAAAAAATACACACAAAACCCTGATCAAAGCAGTTCTTAAAATACATTAGCTGTAAAATTTCATTACAATCAGAATTTTGTGTTCCTTGCACTTACAGATTATTGTCTCTTCTAATATACAATGAAAAACCTCTAGAGAGCAAATACTTGTCAAGCCCTGGCCAATTGTTCACTTGTTTTCAAAAATATTTGATACTATAAAATATCTATATGACAAAATAAGAAAGTCAGTTCCTTGGAGTTTGTTTTAATAAGATTAATGCAATCAATGCTATGATTCTTTTTTTCTTCCTATCAACACCCCCTCTATTTCATTTTTGCTAGTCACCAGCTGGCTTTTTTTTTTCCCACCACAAAATGACTCTAAACTACAAGATAATTCTACAAAAAGAAATTTGTTCCAAAAGTTACATGAAGCCAATTATGTCAGCAATGGAAAGAACTAGTACATTTTGTTTTGAAAATAGAAAAAATCCTAGATCTGAATATTTGTCTACTTAACTCCCAAATACTCCACATGAAGAAGTTTGTCTTCACTTTTTTATTTATTTCTAAAACTTTGAAGGTAAAAATTTGGGAACATCTTTAAATAGCGTCCCTTGTAAAGTATTGTAAAATGTTAAATTATAGTACAATAGTGTATGTACTAGTTAGCCAAATTAGATGGTTAAATGGTTAGAATGCAATGCCAAGTACTGAACTTTTTATAGTTAGGAGTCAAAATCATGATGTGAGTTTTGAATATTCCTTAGTTAAAACAATTGGCATTAAGTTCCACTAGCATCTTTCTTTCCTTTCTCGATGTCTTAATATTATTACACTGTACATTTAGTCCTAGGATTTAGAAATCAGTTACAAAAATCTCAAACCAGACTTGTCCTGTCAGGGTCATCAACTTGTCATTCAGGGATTAAATGTTGACATAGAAAAGCAGACAACATGCTGCCTTGAGTCTTATTTTCTCAATAAATACAAGCCAGTTCAATTCACTGCTTTTCAGGTAAAATATGCAAGAGCTGAGTATCTGGGGACATCCTGCCCTAACCTTGTTCCTTAAGATATAAATTCCCAGGGGGCATAGCAAAATGCATGAAGGTTAGACAATCATATTGAAAGAACTTTACATTTTCAGCTTTCTAGGAGACTAAAATAGAGACTGCCCTGTTATCCCATGTTCTAGTAAACTCTTACTATATTTAGGACCTGCTGTAAAGCATTTCAGTGCACCCTATGCTGTTTAATTGAAGAGCAAATCTGTATATTCAAAGTGTGCATTTTTTTCTAAAAAAGAAAACCAAAGCACTGCTCAAATATGAGCGTCTTGTGGCTGCATATCATTTTAATAGAGATATACACTAAGCACCATCGTTTTTAATTCATGAAAGAGCTTAGAGCTTGCATGTGGCAAAGGATTAAGTTCTTTCCTAATTACTTTCTCAGAAAAGCCAGTGGAAAATTAGATGCACTCCATTAGGCAATAAATACATCACACTAAACAAAATTTAAAGTAAAGAACAATCAACCCCTTTTCTTTGTTGTTTCAAAGGAGAAGCGGATTAGACCTTTTAAGAAGAAGATCAAGAGCATTTTATGGGAAATTCAGAAAAAAAAGCTATTTGGACTGAAATCAAAATGTTATGAATAGTACTGTCTAAGTAATGACACATATCAGCAGTATTTGTAACCATAAGAACAATGTGATAAATTTTAATCACTTGAGACTCCAGCTCTGTGGGAAGTGCTTACTACACAGACATCATTTATAGGTTTCCAGTTATGACCTACGTCTAAAAGACATTTTAATGATAACTGGAGAAAGTAGATAGATTGTCTTTCTAGAGTGTTGAAGTTCCTGCTTGTTGTCATCCTCAGCTCTATTAAAGAGCAGAGGCTTTCAAAGGTACACTTCAGCCTAGCAGTCAGGGTGCAAGACCAAAGGGATGGAACTATCTAAGATAAAATATGCCAGAAACGTACACTCCTCAGGATTTCCTGTGGGAGTCTGTCCAAAATAAAGCAATATTAATAAATATAAACTCTGGAACACAATTATCAACAGAAACAGAGTCTTGAAATGTACCCTTGAAATTCTTCTAGTTTCCTCAGGCAGGTCAACTATTGCAACGTAACTGTGCAAAATGCTAGACCTCCCTACAGGGACAATTGCTTTAAATTATATTAAGACTCAAAGAGTCTAACATACATGCCAAAGGAAGGAGTTTAATTTGTTGGATGCTCTAAATCTTTGAGTTCACTCAGGGTCCTTTGGCCCTCGACCTTGAAAACATTTCTGGGGGAAGAAAATGTAGTTTCAGAGCCTCTGAACATCAAAAAATATGTAGTTGTTCAATTTGGATTTTATCTTTTCCCCTGTCTTTACTGCATTTTTGGAGAGAAAAGAAGCTCAGGTAATGCAGATAGGATACAAAAAAGATGAAAGAAACAACAAAGGGAGAGAAGACGTGTGTTCCTAAGCTATAAAAAACTGTCACGCTCCTTCAGATTTCATCCCCAAAATTTGAAAACCCTCCCTTTGCATGTAGCTCAAAGTCAAAGAAAATTTCCTGACCCTAAGTTGCTTACTAGGCAAAAGTTTTGCAAGATTTGAGTGTTTGGTCTCTTACGGCTTCCATACTATTTCAAGCAAGAGAATAATTTCTCAGAGCCAGGAAGATACTTGTTTATTACTACTATTTTTCCTTTCTATCATTTGGTCATTGACAATGTGGGGGAAATGAAACAATTTCTGCCTCTTTTCTTTCTCATTGCATTCTGGTTTCGAAGTATTTCTTACTCTGCAGAATGTAATATTCCTTAGTACAATTAAGAAAACCATGATGTATACTACTTCACTCAATTCTAGCCATTTTACAGTAAATTTGGGGTAAAATCTGATATTTATAAGGTTATTTTAACAATAGGACTAATTATGAAAGTGCTTGATTTTTCAAGCCTTAGGCAAAATCTGTAGTGTAAGCACATCAGAAAGAACTAAGAATAGGAAACCCAACAGTAATCACTACTCTTCCCTTAAAGAGTCAATAAATACACATACATTTAAAGAAGCTTTGTTTTCTGGTTGGTAATTCTGAAGTGTGTGAAGAGTAACTTATTTAACAGTAAGAATGATCAGAGTGGTAGCATATCAAAAATAATAATGAAATCACCAAACTTGCCACTAAAGCCATATTTTAAACCTCCAAGATTTCTCAACATTATTGTCCTTTTTACTGCTCCTACATTAAAATGTAAGACTTGGTGTTAAACCAACAAAATAAAGAACTCAAAATCAAGGTTTGGTATTGGACACACGGAAAGTACCAGAATTTATGGTATTTGTTATTTCTAAAGATGAGGCTCAAGTCCAGCTGTTTTGACTATCCAATGCCTGGCCCTGGCTCTGTTCACTGGACAACTGCTCTCAAGGAAACATGGCCCTTTTTCAGCTAGTTTCAGCTGCAAGCACCATCAGTAACTTGGCCCAAGATGAAGGGGCTCAAGTCAATGTAAAAAGTTTTAGTCATCGAATTTTCTAGTCTTAGATGACCTTAACAATTTACACCCTCCCCTACTCCTCCCATTCCACCAAGGAATGGTTCAGTGTACTGCCTAGTCTTCCAACCCAGGTCTTCAAATCAATGGCTTACTTGTTTTCCTTTGCTAGAAACACATGAACGTGACAGGTTTTTGTCATTGCTATTCTTTCTTTTTCTTTGTGTTTAATTTTTAAAACAAATAATGTTTTTCTTTTTGTTTTTTGAGATGGAGTTTTGCTCTTGTTGTCCAGGCTGGAGTGCAATGGTGTGATCTCAGCTCACCTCAACCTTCGCCTCCCAGGTTCAAGTGATTTTCCTGCCTCAGCCTCCTGAGTAGCTGGGATTATAGATGCACACCACCACACCCAGCTAATTTTTGTATTTTTAGCAGAGATGGAATTTCACCGTGTTAGTCAGGCTGGTCTCAAACTCCTGACCTCGTGATCCGCCTGTCTCGGCCTCCCAAAGTGCTGGGAATAAAGGCGTGAGCCACTGTGCCCAGACTAATAAAGAGCTTTTTTAACATTATAGGAAGTCATGTCAGTGGATATATTTTTCCAAATGCTTTTTATTTTCTCCCAAGCTTCTCTTTCAAGAATGCTTATCTTATGAGAAAGGGCCCTATCATGAACTGAGTGTGTGTAGAGCTGTTGAAAATACTGAATGATTACAGTACAGCAGAAGAATGATACCCAACATCAACTTCCTGGTTAGGTTAACTGATTACACTTTCTGTGATTAATAAGCAACCCTGCAGATTAGCAGTGAGAACTAGTTATTTAACCATAGCTGCAGCCCAGCACAGCTGTGATAGGCTATCTACTCAAGAAGTCTTTTGAACTATAGAATACTTTTCATTTCTTTGGTTTCATCTGAAACACAGTTCTAGCCCTTTCTCCATTTCCTATTTTATGCCCATGGATAAAGTTTAGACAAAGGAGCACCTCAGTTAGGCATTTAATTCAAAGTCTCAGTGATGAGGAAATTCTAGGGCATAACAAATTGTGTTGCTGTTTCAGTTCATAAGACTTTGTTTGCAGATTCTAGGGTTCAGGCTAACAAAGATGTAATGATAATCATCTATCAAACAGAATAAGAAGAAATGAGTAGAAGGAAGAAGGTACATTATAGTTGATGGATAAATGATATCTGGTAAATGACAGAGGTTTGTATCTAGTTCTTAAGACAAACATATTTATCAATTGCTTTTGACTTTTTCATTCATGAGGGATGTTTATTATTGAATAGTCAATCCAAACCGCATTGGACTTTTGAACTTCCCATTCTAATGGGAAGGCCTTGTCAGAGAGAAATCTGAATTTGCACAGATTTGAGAAGTGAGGTAAGATAACACATACTGTGTTTTACAGCCTTTGAAGCTCAGATCCTCCCTGCATATAACACACACAGCATTCCAACACTCACAAAGCTTAGCTGTGATGAACAACTCCACTGAGACTGAAATTATTCAACTGATGTCCCATCCCCTTCCTCACCAAAAACCTCCTCCATGAACAGGCCCCTTTGAAGGCCTCTGTGCTCAGGAGAGACATGTGGCCACATCAAGGGTCAGGAGTCAATGTAACTCTAATTATCCACATTATTATTGCCTGGGAACCGGATCTACAAGCCTCTTTAACCCAGGCAGGGCAAGTGATTGGGTTTTACAACACTCAACCTTAATTGAGGAGCATCTTTGCTTCAGTTTTCTTCATATTGCATCCACATTAAAACACCATCTGACTTGGTTAGGATTTTTTTTTTTTCTAAATCATAAGTTCTCAGGTTAAATGAAATTTTAATTATTAGACAATAGAAAGCATTTCTAAAATCTCTATCCCCAAATTCTTCTTTCAATTTGTTCAGTCTGTCAAAAACAAAGCATGGCTTAACCTAGGGTCAACAGGATCCTACTTTGGAGATAACATTTTTCCTTCTTTAACATAAGGATAACTTACACTTTTGGCTACTATCTTCAAACTGCAGGAACTCACAACTGATGCACAATATCAATTTTAAAATAATAGAATGTGAAAGAGCTTTCAGAGTGAAAAGATTGCTATATTCAAAGCATGCAATTTCATTTTCAAGTAAAACGGTTTTAGCCGTCTACTATGAATGACTAGAATTTTAAAAACAAGACCACTCAGATATTTTTCCAAGACTCGCAATCTGGAGACTCCCCATTTTGCCAAGCCTCCACTAGGCAAGTAGGAAAGATAAACAAAGAAACACACCCCTGAGTTGTACACATTGACAACACTGCAGGCCCTAGGATTAGGATGTTTCATCCTTACAGCCAATGTCTCCCAGAAGGACATCTAGTAGGAGGAAGAAGGAAGCATGAGGTTAGAAACTTACAAAGATTGGGCAGATAGTCAAAGCACGGGATAGATGAGGCAGCCTGTAACTCACTATTAGCAGAACATCTCCAGGAGGTCTCTGCAAACGTCCTACAGCCACTGGAAAAAAAAAAAAAAAAAGCAGAAGTCTTCTGAGAGTTGAGGCTTTGCATCATGCCTGTACCCAATGCAGGGCAGGGTATAACCTATAGAGAGATGTTGGGAGAGTCCAGGACACACTGAAAGTGTAAAGCCTTAAATCAATGTTTGCTGAACTGAAGACATGGTGAAAATGTCATTGCCGTGACTGCTTTCCTGCAAGAGGCAGAGTGAGAATGGGAAGGAAAGAAAATATGTATTGTGACATTTCAACTATCATTTTAAAATGATCAGATGAGTAAGTGACTGTGTCGGAGGCACAGCGTACCAGAGGCATGCTTTGGAAAAGTAAAGGGAACAGTCTTTTATTTTGGGTGAGGAATTCACTAAAAAAATCCTCAAGGATTTCATGTTTACATTTATCCCAATGGTAAATATCTTAAGGATAAATATAATTCTGTTAGTGAAAGATGGATGCTTTTTGGCATTGCTCTTTCAGTCCATCAAGGAATCATTTACTAATCTATGGCTGTATTTGTTTAAAAATGTAGTACACAAAGCATCTGAGAGCACACTGGACTCTCACATCAGCAGGACAGGATCTAGAAGGACCACAGAGATCACTCACTCATTAATTCTCAATCCCAGCAAACATCGTGCCTCTTTTAATGGCACATTTTTGTACTGACCTCTTTAAAATCTAAAATAAAACTCATATAGTTTTTCCATGTACATACATCATTTAAAAAACTTTAATAAATTTCCTAACTATAATAAGAAAATAATTTAAAATAAAGCAACATGCTTTTCTTTTTTAAAAATTTTACTTTAAGTTCTGGAATACATGTGCAGAAAGTGCAGGTTTGTTACATAGGTATACGTGCGCCATGGTGGTTTGCTGTACCTATTAACCCATCATCTAGGTTTTAATCCCCACATGCATTAGGTATTTGTCCTAATGCTCTCCCTCCCCTTGCCCCCAACCTCCTGACAGGCCCAGTGTGATGTTCCCCTCCCTGTGTCCATGTGTTCTCATTGTTCAACTCCCACTTACGAGTGAGAACATGCGGTGTTTGATTTTCTGTTCCTGTGTTAATCTGCTGAGAAAAATGGTTTCCAGCTTCATCCATATCCCTGCAAGGGATATGAACTCATTCTTTTTTAAGGCTGCATAGTATTCCATGGTGTATATGTGCCACATTTTCTTATTCAGTCTATCATTAATGGGCATTTATTACAGCACTATTTACTATTATAAATAGTGCTGCAATAAACATACATGTGCATGTGCCTTTATAGTAGAATTATTTATAATTCTTTGGGTATATACCCAATGATGGGATTGCTGCGTCAAATGGTATTTCTGGTTCTAGATCAGCAACATGCTTTTCAAAATGTGACAGCTTAGGTGGAACTACACTAGAAGATAACTATGAAGTAGTCTGAGGCTTACACCTACTTACAGTGCATAAGTTTGTAGTAAAATGAAGACAGTATTCAAATTCATGCTGTAAATACTTTCTTTTATATTGGCATTTTGGAATATGGTCTAAATAATTATATTCTGACAAATACTTAGATTCAGCATGAATGTGATAATGTAAAATGCAGAGATATGGGAATATTTCATTAGAAACTCAAATACAAGAAGAAGCTTTATATTTCTAGGAAAAGTTTTATGTTAACATTTGACTAAATACTTTATGTTTTAATGCAAAACAAAATTGGCCTCTAGGCTCAAATAATAATAAATAGGTTTTTCCCTTGCACCAGGGGAACATTTGAAAGCTGTGTTTACATTTTCAGGTTGGGACTGTTCTGTACGTAATAGGACATCAGCCATCCCTGGCCAGGTCTGTTAGATGTCAGCATCACTCTTCTGTCTCAAATTTTTGTGGGAGCCATAGTTGCCCCTTTATAATTTTCCAAACATTTCTGTACTGAGATGTCTAAAACTGCTTTTCTATTCTTGCCTTCTTAATCTAGATATGAGTCCTGGAGAGGTTAAATCCTTTGTTCAATATCACAGTTGTTGATATTGAACACAGTAGCCAGAATCAGGATTAGGTATGTAGATTTACTGGTCCTTTAATTAGTTTTAAAGCCTTTGTAAAATCTCTATAATGGCTTAAACCCTTCTATCCAAGCTTCATCCACTTTGTTTTCTTGTATCCTGTAGTCTTTCTTTAAGGCTAAACCTGCATGCTCGCCATGTCAATTTGCTACTACATTGGTACTTGTTTTTCAATTTTTATGCTGAAAGGATCCACTTTGATAATCTTTTTTCAAATATACTCTCTTCGATGAAGGATTTCTTTACACTCAAACCTGAAATGATCTCTCCCTCTGGGGCAGGAGTCCCCAATCCTGGGGCCATCCACGGCCTGTTAGGAACCAGGGGGCAGAGCAGGAAGTGAGCGGCAAGTAAGCCCTAGAAGCTTCATCTGAATTTACAACCACTCCTCATCACTGGCATTACTGCCTGAGCTCCACCTCCTGTCAGGTCAGTCGCAGCATTAGATTCCCATAGGAGCACAAACTGTATTGTGAACTGCGCATGCCAAGGATCTAGGTTGCATGCTCCTTATGAGAATCTAATGCCTAATGATCTGTCACTGTCTCACATCATATCCAAATGGGGCCATCTGCTCACAGGAAAACAAGCTCATGGCTCCCACTAATTCCGTTATGGTCAGTTGTATAATTATTTCATTATATATTACAATGTAATAGTAATAGAAATAAAGTGCCCGATAAATGTAATGCACTGGAATCATCCTAAAATTGTCCCCCTCCTCAGTCTATGGGAAAATTGTCTTCCATGAAACCGGTCCCTGGTGCCAAAAAAGGTAGGAGACCATTGCTCTAGGTAACTTCCACTTGACATTCAGCTTGCTGTATCACTTATTGACCTTCACTATTTGGGGAGGGTGTCTACCTTATAAACACCTTGATGGCAGAAACAAGACCTCATCCTTCATTGTGTTCTGCTTACCACTAATCATCACTATATAATGCATAGTAGGTACTTAGGATTAGTTCTCAATTTTTACTGTTAAATCCCTGCAGTTCCTACAATTCCTAAAATCTTCAACAAGAGGGATACTTATAATTGAAGTTAATTTAACTTACCCATCTCAGACAGAGGCAAAGCACAGCTTCAAGCAACATGGCCATGCTGGGGAACATCTGGGAAAGAACAACAGAGACACCCGTCTGGCTTGCAGCAGCCAGGAAATGAATGGTTCATTCCTAGCAACGGACCATTTTGTATTTTGGAGGCAGAGATATAAACAATGACAGGCTCTGTTAAAAGCAGCTGCAGTCACAAATCCCCAACACGCTTCATATGTGCAAACTACAGGAAGGACTCCTGGTGCCATATTGGGCTTCTCAGTAACACACAGAGAGTGGAGCAATCACTGTCAGTAGTGTCATCTTTGAATACAATGCAGAACGAAGTGTTCATGTTCCACTTGCCATGTGAGTGAAGGTGGAAGAGAAATGGGGAAGGGCCACTGACACCAGTTGGTCATTTTTTAGGCTGTTTTATTAACTCTCTGCAAAATCTGAACAACAATTTTATCCCTGAACACAACTCTTAAAATTTTAAGTAGAAAACAGCCTTCAAATTAAATCTACACCCATTTTATAGATAATCTCTACCTTTGGGTTTTACTTTTTCTGAGTGTTCACTGATGGGTTGTCAGGTTGTTTTGGTTATCGCCTTCTCATCTGAACATTTTATTGTCAAAGTGCAACATGTGAGATCTAACATGATATATTAGACCTATAAGTAATCAGGGAAAAATTTAGTTAAGCTCATGGATTCTTTGGACATATGCATAAATATTTATAAATTATAGAGTTAAATTCAACTTTTTTTTTTGCTAAATAAAATATATCCCATTTTTTGTAAATGAGAAACGTCAAAGTCAGACTCTGGAAGGCATCAGAAAGCAAAAGATGGAACACTGGGAAAATTGATTCATAACTCCAGTTACGAGGTAATTGCGTATAACTTTTGTAACTCCCTCTAACAGCTTTATAGATTTATACACCTAAAATGTGTATGTGCATGGTTTTTTTTTTTACAGTTGTAAGTCATTTTGGTAGGAATTTTGATGATTAATTCTGAATCTAGATAAGGAGATCTAAAGTCAATTCTTTCTTACATGTTAAAGACCCTAGTCATCATAATAGGGTGAACAAGGCTTTCTAGCCTTTTGCATTTGTGACTCATGGCTCATACTACAAAATTTTCAAATAGTTGAATTCAAAACCTATTTTCTTTCTCATCTTAGAGTTTGCCTCAATATGAAGAAATGAAATCAGAGTCTATACGTTGGCAGTATGAGAAATGAATGATCAGTAGAAGTGACCACCTTTAGACTAGTCCACAGACCTGAACACTTTCATTATTCAGTGTGTGTGTGGTTTGATTAAATGGCAAATTCTACTTGGAAAATATATTTTTATTTAGAAGAGGTTATTTCAAGTAATTATCTTTGTTTATTACATAAGCTTTAACTAAAGTTTTATATTCACTGACCAAGCATCAAACACTAGAGAAAATGACACACAAGATGAGTCAGCTAAACTTGGAGAACGTGGGAAGAAGAAACATTATGTCAGGAGTATGGAGGATGATCTAAAGAAATAATAAAAAATGTTTTTCTGGAATTATTTCTAGATGTTAAAGGTAAAGCTGTGTTTTATTTTATCAAATAATTACTGTGGAGATACAGTAATTATTTGGGGGGATTAATCTCCACTCCTGAGTATCAGTTAGCACTCAGAAAAAGTCAGAATTTGCAAATGATTAATAAATTAAAGTATTATATAATTAGATAATTAAGAACATAACAACTATTTACATAGAGTTTACATTGTATTAGGCACAATGAACCCTATGCCATGTCACAGGCATCATGAAGCAATGATGGAAAAGAAATAGGTGCAAATGAAATGTTAGTTGACTTTCTCTTGGGTGAGAAAAGAACCTGGTTCCCTGATCCATGGGGTCTTGGAACCAGTTTTTGATGAGGGAGAAGAAGAAGGTGACCTAGGCCCCCTCAGGATGAGAGGCAGGGGAGTAACTGACTTAGGGTTTCTGGCGATTGGGCTGTGTGTGTGTGTGTGTGGGGGGTGGTGGTGTATGTGCAGATGTTGACCGTGGACAGGAGTGAGCCTCCAGTTAATTGCAAAATAATAGATCATATTACATGTCTCTCCCTCCCCTTCACTTTGCTCTTTCCATGTCACCTTGTAGTCAGCATAGGAACAGCTTGGGTGGTAATTAGGCTGTCTCTGCCCACATTAGGAGTTGCTGCAGCAGGGAGGCGCCTAGCTATTGTATAATCCTTGTTTAGGTTTTTCCACTGTGGGATTTGAGGCTGAAGCCTCCTAATGGACAAACAATGAACTCTCTTGGGAAGAGACCTTTTTCCTGCCACTACCACAGCTGGGATGTGGTTTTCATTCTGTTCTCCAAAAATTGACTGTCTGTCAGTCAGACAACCTCTAAATCCAAAGCCAAAGCTCACCAGCCTAGGTCTTTTTCATAAAAAGGATGGAAAATTTTCACTGAAGCACATTTTTTTTTTACACCCAAAGTCATAGACTCCTGTCAGGTCACAGTGTCACCCTTAGCCTCTTAGCCCCAGAGGACCTGGGAATGAGCAGGATGTGATTTCTTTGCATTTTCTGGTCCAAATGATTCAATAATCAGTGTGTTAGAAAAGACTTTTGCTAGGTAATTAAATTCCTTTACATACTTTGCCTGTATTCATGAATTTAAAAAAACCAGTAGTTTATTTAAAATAATTTGAAAAATAGATTGGAGAATTATGCGAGAAAATTATTTGGCATTAATTGTGAACAGCTGCATCTGACTCTTGAGTATCATTGTGAACTGGGCACAGATTTATTGTAGCTGCTCAAGAGTTTGGTGGCAAGAATCAGTCCAAATATTCATACGGCATAGAGTTTAGTTCTTCCAACACCCAGTTCAGACTTACGTTTCTTCACCTGTGTTCTTCTCACCTCCACTTTCTCTGTTTTATAGAAACCTTTAACTTCTTATGATAAAAGAAAGGAATGGAAAAAGTGACAAAGACGGTGATGCTAATCCAGAGGAATGGGTGGCTGGCAAATGTTAATGCTTCAGACATTACGGAGAGCTCAGGGTGAAGTACAGGGACAGGGGCTTTCTTGGGGCCACTAAATTGGACAGCATGGATTGCTGCCCATATGTGGAGCCTGCGGTGTATGCAGAGATTACTGAAGGGAAGGCATTTTCCTTCATGATCATAGCACAAATTTCATGTTGAGTTTTGACTTTTGGTGTACTCTATCAGTCAGTTCATTATTGCTGTTTTTATTGTAATTGGCATTGTTGATTAGGCCCTGCTACTCTGGATTGAGCTGGGCATGGGGGTTATATCTCACAGAAAAACACCATGTATTGTTGGTAGGTGGTATGCTTTGGCTTTGTGTCCACACCCAAATCTTATCTCGAATTGTAATCTCCACTTGTTGAGAAAGGGACCTGGTAGGAGATGACTGGATTTTTCCTTCATGCTGTTCTCCTGATAGCGAGGGAGTTTTCACAAGATCTAATGGTGTAAAAGTGGCAATTTTCCCTGTGTGCTCTCTTCTGCCCTAATGTAAGAGGTGCCTTGCTTCCCCTTTGTTTCTGCCATGATTGTAAGTTTCTTGAGGCCTTCCCAGTCATGTAGAACTGTGAGTCAATTAAATTTCTTTCCTTTATAAATTACCCAGTCTCAGGTAGTATCTTCATAGCAATGTGAGAACAGACTAATGTAGCAGACATGGAGTCAGTGCACCTGCCCACCCTCTCACCTACTCATGCTCATATATCCTCACTTGCTTCAGAAAGCATCAGTCCAGAAAGATTTCAGGAATAATCTGGGAAATCGCCTTCCCATAGAGAACTGAGAGAGCCCCAACCTAAAAGCACAAAGCATCTTATCTTTTTTTTTTTTTTCAATTATGAGACATGTTTTTATTGCATACAGGAGAAGCATAAAAATCGAAACAATGTATATATAAGAGGGCACAAAGATGGAATCACTGTATTTAACAATAAACCATGTGACTACCTTGAGTTTAACAATCATACTAATTGTTGTATCTAAGATAGCTGATTTTTACCATGAAATACAAATAAATATGAATTAATGTGTTGCTATTTTATGAATAACAAAACAGCTAGAACTATATATATTAAGTAGTTTATGTCACTAATCTCTTGAGATATCAAAAATCATAATGCAAACTTCCACAAAGTATTACAGATTTGAGGCATAAACAGAGCTTCCCAAAACTTAAAGTAGAAAGAAGATAGTATCATCACAAACTTAAAATCAATGTCTATTAGTAGTTGCTTTTCAGCTCTAAACATCATATGTCAGCTTCACTGAGGTTATTGACTATGGGATAAACTCATAGGTTAGACTGCATAAATAAAAAGGTTATTTTGAAATCCTTAAAACATTGACAGAAACCCTAAACCGCTTTTTAAACGATGTCTTCACAGGAAGTTAAGTTCTTTAGAAAAGATGAAAATCAATATTTTGTTTCATTTAGAGAGCAAGTATATAAGCTAATTAGACTTACGAAGTAGAGCGAAAAACTCCTGCAAATGTTAGTGGGAAAGCATCAGGGATAATTCTCTTATTTCTTTGCCTTCTTCCTACTTCTCTTACTTATTATTTGGATATTACATAATATGCAATACCTAAGATCTAAACATTTTAATGCCTACTCATTAAATCATAACACTCTTATTCAGACAAATTAAACAAAATAGTCTAATAAAAGTGACTTTTGTTTAAGTATACAAAAGATATCACTTTATTAGGCATAGAAATGAGAAATCCCTTCTCGGCTGGTTTTCTACAGCAAGGAAAGTGTTCAGCATGCAGAGCTGGTCATGTGTTCCTCATTCACTGTATACTACCATCTAGACTTCTCAGGTCAGGCAGATTTAGAGGCCTTAAATTTAGCGACCAATTTTCAATAATAATAGTAATTACAATCAGTCACTTATGTACCTCTCATTTAGAGCCAGGAGCTGTTCCAGGCACTTTTACATCTATGAGGTAAGTGTGACAATTATGTCTATTCTACAGAGTGGGGAATTGAGGCACAGAGAGGTTGCACGATTGCTTTGAGATCACACAGCTAGAAAGTTGGGGAGCTAGATTTTAAACCCGACATTCTGGCTCCAGGATATACGTTTTTAACTGCTGTGCTATCCTGCCTCAACAGTAGAAAGAGCTTTGAATCAAACTTAAGTAACAACAAATTCAGAGCGTTAGTCAAAATACAAATTGTGCTTCATTTCAGAAATCAATTTAGAGCCTTGCATTTTAGTTTTCATGTTTTTATTAATTCGGCAAATATTTACTCATGCTATTATAAGCCAAGCATCTTCCAAAGGTGCTGGGAATAGAACTTTCTTCTCATGGAAACTGCATTCTCATGTAAAACATGAGACAAAGCCAGATTAGGTGTGAAACATAAACATATTTGGGATAAAACTGGATTTTAAGCACAATGTTTTCACAAGTGGAAAATATTTTGCCCTTAAAAATAGTCACCTAAATAAATTAGTTATTTTTATGATGAATGGTATACTTAGAATAATTATTCAAATTTTTTTAAATTGACAAGTAAAAGTTATATATTTATACATACACATGATGTTTTGATGTATATACCATTGTTAAATAATTAAATCAAGCTAATTAACATATCCATTACCTCATGGACTTACCTTTTTTTGCTGTGGTGAGAACATGTAAAATCTACCCTCTTAGCAGTTCTCTAGTACATGTTATTATTAACTATAGTCATGATAATAACAATTATATTATTTATTAATTATAAATAAATTGATATTTAGAACTTAATCATCCTACCTACCTAAACTGTTTACTCTTTGGCCAACATCTCTCAATTTCCCATCTCTCCCACAGCACTTGGTGGCCACCATTCTACTCTCTGCTTCTATGATGAGCTTTTTAGATTTCATATGTAAGTGAAATTATGCAGTCTCTATTTGTCTTTCTGTGTCTGGCTTATTTCACTTAGTAAAAATTGAATAATTCTCAATCTTCATATGAAGCCATTTTGATTCAAGGTAGAAATATTTGCAGTAGTGTTTTATGTGGATGAAGTGGAGTTTAACTTCTCAGGGACATTTGGACAGAAGCAAATGGTTATAAAATCAGAAAGACCTGGAATATTTTAGGTTAATTATAGTAAAGCATAAGAATATCAACTCCATTGGAAAGGAAGAATGCAAACATTAATAATTATCTAATGTCTTAATAAAGAACAGAATTAAAAGAAAGTGTCCTGGAAAAGGAGAAAAAGGGGAGGGGGCTGAGTAGCGATACAGTACGAAGAAAGTTAAGGAAGGCTAGATGCAAGATGCATTCTCATTCTAAGACTGTGAAAGACAATAAAAAAGGATTTGAACAGAGGAAGTGAGGTGGTAAACGAGGAGGACAAAGAAAGGCTATCCACTAAAAATCTTGGTTCAATCAAATTAGGACATTTGTGACATATTTAAAAAATTATAGTCACTTTTCAAGTGGTTGAAAAATAATTCAGGCAGCAGAGAAGCAGGAATTGACAAAGAACTGAAGACATTATTAGAAATGAAAAATACTGATGTACTTTTTCATTTTATCTGGCTTGTTTAAAAATGAGGATTTGAAAAATCAGAAATATAAAAATTGGCAAATCAGATATGTACTATTTATTAACCAAAAAGCAATTATATTCTTATTGCAGCTGACGTCCTTAGAATTTAAGAAAATAATCAAAAATATTTTTAAAAATCTTGGCTAATAAGCATTAATATACATTTAGATTATTCATGGAGTTACTAATTAAGTACCATTCATTCTAACATGGTTAGTTACCAGACTCTATGGATACCTACGAGAGTCTATTAGGTAAACATGATAAGGTTAATTTTTCTGATTACTTGACAGAAGTAAAATAGTAGCAAACAAAGAAGATGTAAGAGGGGGAAAAGTCATAGTTAAATTATCTATATAAAGAAAACAATCCCCATATAATGAAAATAATTCAAAGATTCTGTGAATTAAAGATCTGTCTAGATATTTTTTATTTCATAGCTTCTTAGGCCCATGTAACTAACAAAAATTAATTTGGACTGACAAAAGTTAATTCATAATTAGTAAGAGAGAAAAAATTATAGATATAAAGAGATTACTGGGCAGGGCGTGGTGGCTCAAGCCTGTAATTCCAGCACTTTGGGAGGCCAAGGCAGGTGGATCAGGAGGTCAAGAGATAGAAACCATCCTGGTCAACATGGTGAAACCCTGTCTCTACTAAAAATACAAACATTTAGCTGGGCATGGTGGTGTGTGCCTGTAATCCCAGCTACTCAGGAGGCTGAGGCAGAATAATTGCCTAAACCCAGGAGGTGGAGGTTGCAGTGAGCCGAGATCGTGCCATTGCACTCCAGCCTGGGTAACAAGAGCAAAACTCCGTCTCAAAAAAAAAAAAAAAGAAAGAAAAGAAATTATTATTCATTTTGTTACTCACTTACAGAGACTACAAAAAAAATTCTTTGAATAAGAAGTTAAGTGAAGAACTTAACAGCACTACCTAAAATCACTTAATACAAGTATACCTCAATTTAAGCAGAACTTCAAAATATAAAAATAAGATGTGAACAATTGCTTTATAAAGGAATTTACTCGTAAAATAATTCATCGTAAAATTTCTTAAAATATCAAAATCTCTTCCAAAGTATTTAAATGAACATGAGAAATTTTAAAGTAACACTAATTTTCAATAAAATATAACTGAAATTAAGAAAAAAAGGGTGGGGTCAAAATACTAAGGAAAACAGCATTCACTGTGCAGTGAGCAATCAGGAACTGCCACATATATTATTTTATTTAGTTCTCTTAACAGACCTGTAGCATAGGTACTATTGACACATTTTACAGTTGAGAAATCAAAAAATCAGTAAGATTTAACTAACATAACCCAAGTCACTACTTAGCTAGTAAGTGGCAGAGTTCCATTCAAATGTTGATTTTGCTGACTCTGTTAGACTACATTCATGAAACTACTAGACTATATTTTCTATAACCACAATAGACAGGTACACAAAGGAGTCAATAGTATTTTTTCCTACACTTGTTATTTGGTGTTTAATGTGTATTTCTTGGAAGCTCCAAAATTACACTCAATTCTTTTAGATGTGTAACCAGAATTGTGATTCCTGGATCATATGGTAGTTCTATTTTAAATTTTTTGAAGGAACCACCTTACTGTTTTTCACAGCAGTTACACCATTTTACAATCCCACCAGCAGTGCAGAAAGGGTTCCAATTTCTCCTTCACCAACACTTTTTGTTGCCAATAACTTTTGTTATGTTATGTTCTTTTCAACAATAGACACGGCTGGATATCTATTATGTTTTTGACTTGCATTTTTCTAGTGATTGATGTGGGGAATCTTTTCACACATCTGTTGATCCATTTGTATATTATCTTTGGAGAAATGCCTATTCAAATACTTTGCCTATTAAAGATTATTTTTAGAGCAATTTTTGATTCACAACAAAATTGAAAAGAAGGTACAGAGTTGTCCATGTACTCCCTGACCTTATGCAAGTATAGGCTTCCCCATTATCAACCTCTCCTACTGGAACAGTACATTTGTTACCATTGATAAACTTGCATTGACACATCATTATCATCCAGAGTCCATAGTTTACATTAAATTCTAGTATTGGTGTTGTATATTCTATGGGTTTACACAAATTTATAATAAAAATGATCTGCATCTATAGTATCACTACCCTAAACATTGCCCATACTCTGCTCACTCATTCTTTTCTTCCCTCAGCCCTTGGCAACCACGGATCATTTTTACTGTCTCCATAGTTTTGATTTTTCCAGAGTCATGTAGTGGGAATCACATGGAAGTCTTTGTTAGACTGGTTTCTTTTGCTTGATAATATTCATTTAAATTTCCTCCATGTATTTTCATGGCTTAATAGCTAATCTGTTTTTAGTGCTGCCCTTGTCCATTTTTTAAATGGGTTATTTATTTTCTTATTGTTGAGCTGTAGGAGTTCTTTATATCTTCTGGATGTCAACCCCTTATCAGATATATGATTTGCAAGTATTTTCTCCCATTTTGTATGTTACCTTATACTTTATTGATTGTGTTCATTGATACATGATTTTTTTTGGCTGTTGTAGTCTCATTTGACAGTGTTTGCTTTGTTGCCTATGCTTTTGGTGTTATGTTATAGCCAACAAATCATTGCTGAATATAATATTGTGAAGCTTTCCCCCTGTTGTCTTCTAGGAATTTTATAATATTAGGTCTTATGTTTATGCTTTAATTCATTTGAATTAGCTTTTGCATAAGGTGTAAGACAAGGTCCAACTTTATTTCTCTGCATGTGGATAGTTTTCCCAAAGCTGTTTATTGAGACTGTCCTTTCCCCATTTTGTGTCTTGGCATCTTTGCTGAAGATCATTTGGCTATATATGCTAAGGTTTATTTCTGGGCTCTCTATTCTATTACACTGGTCTATTCTGCCTTTATGCAAGTACCACATTGTTTTGATTCCTGTAGCTCTGTAATATGTTTTGAAATTGGGAGGTATAAGTCCTCTAACTTTGTTCTTCTTTTTCAAAATTGTTTTGACCATTTGGGGTCTTTTGTGATTCCATATAAATTTTAGAATGCATTTTTCTAGTTTTGCAAAAAGTACCATTGGGATTTTGACAGGAATTGCACTGAATCTGTAAATTGCTTTGGGTAGTATTGATATCTTAACAATATTAAGTCTTTCAATTCATAAACATGGAATGTCCTTTTACTTATTTGTGCTTTTATTTCTTGTGTAGTTTTCAGTGAACAAGTTTTTCGTCTTCTTAAGTTTATTCCCGAGTATTTTGTTCTTTTTGATGCTATTGTAAATGGATTTATTTTGTTAATTTCCTTTTCAAGTTGTTCATTTTTAGTGTATAGAAACAAGTGTATTTTTTTGCATATTAATTTTGTATCTTGCAATTTTGTTGAATTTACTTATCAGTTCTAACAGGTTTCTTTGTATTGAATCTTCAGGGTTTTCTATGTATAGAATCATATATTTTGTAAACAGATAATTTTACTTATTTATTTTAAATCTTTTTATTGCCTAATTGCTCTGGTTAGGACTTACAATACTATATTGAATAAAAGAGTTATCTTATAAATAAATGTGTGGTCTACCAAAAAAAAAAAAAAAAGTGGTGAGAATGGGCATCTTTGTCTTGCTATTAATTATAAAAAGGAAATGCTCTCAGTCTTTAACCATTGAGTTTGATAGCTGTGGACTCTTCATTTACAGCCTTTATTATGTTGAGGTAGTTTTCTTCTATTGCTAGTTGTTCTGTGCTTTTATCAGGAAAAACTGTTAAATCTTATAAAATATTTTTCAGCATCAAATGAGACGATTTAGTTTTTGTCCTTCATTTTGTTAATGTGGTACCTTACATTGATTGTTTTTTGTATAGTAAGCCATCCTTGCATCTCAGGGATAAATCCCACTTGGTTGTGGTATAATAATGGTATGTGGTATAATACTTTTAATATGCTGTTGAATTCTAATATTTTGTTCAGGAATTTTGCATCTGCAGGGTTATTGGCTTGTAGTTTTCTTTTCTCATCTGCCTTATGTATTAGAGTAATTCTGGCCTCATAGAATACATTTGAAAGTGTTTTCTCTGTTCAATTTTTTGGAAGTTTGGTGTTGATTCTTCAAATATTTGATAGAATTCTCCAGTGTAGCCATCTGGTTTTGGGTTTTTTGTTTGGTTTTGATTTTTAGTTGGAAGGTTTTTGAGTGCTGATTCAGTCTTATTATTAGTTATTGGTATATTCAAAAGTAATTTTTAAAATGAACTTTGGAAAGATATAATTTACATGGAAGAAAATGCTGCCAAAGCTCAATGAGTTTCCTGACACTAGTGTTCTAAGAGCTCATATTGTACTTTTGAAACATTTGCTTTATATATTTTTGTTTTGTTTTGTTTTGTTTTGTTTTGTTTTGTTTTTGAGGCGGAGTTTTGCTCTTGTTACCCAGGCTGGAGGGCAATGGTGCAATCTCGGCTCACCGCAACCTCAGCCTCCTGGGTTCAGGCAATTCTCCTGCCTCAGCCTCCTGAGTAGCTGGGATTACAGGCACGCGCCACCATGCCCAGCTAATTTTTTGTATTTTTAGTAGTGACGGGGTTTCACCATGTTGACCAGGATGGTCTCGATCTCTTGACCTCGTGATCCACCCGCCTCGGCCTCCCAAAGTCCTGGGATTACAGGCTTGAGCCACCGCGCCCGGCCTTATATTTAAAGTATCTTATTACATGTCACTTCACTAAGAGTCAATTAGCAAAATGAGTATAACTTAATGGTGTAAGCCACAAAGTAAGTTAAATCCTCACAGAAGGCCTCTGATGGAGATAATTTATTTCAGAAATTGAAAAAAGTATAATGCTTTCCAATCTTTGTAAAGAACTGAGAACCAAAAGAACACTGATAAGCTTTTCAATCAATTCATTTTAATAAATTTAAATTTTACAATGATATATGAAGTATTCCCTATGTTCAAGGCATGATGTGAGGTGTTGGTAGGAGCCAAGTACAAGAGACTGTTCCTATTTTGAAGCAGCTTAAATGCAGACTGGAAAACAGGCAAGCAAAGCGTCACTTATGATGTAAGAGAGAATATTTACCAAAGATGAGGCAT
Source organism: Saguinus oedipus (assembly GCA_031835075.1). Classification (NCBI taxonomy): domain Eukaryota; kingdom Metazoa; phylum Chordata; class Mammalia; order Primates; family Cebidae; genus Saguinus; species Saguinus oedipus. The sequence continues at coordinate 143,005,899 of CM063172.1, read as the reverse complement.
TAGGTAGTGGGAAAATGGTATGTAAGAAGATTCTCTGTGTGTGTGTGTGTGTGTGTGTGTGTGTGTGTGTGTGCGCGCGTGTACACGTATGTTTTAGGAGGTAAAGATTGATCTCCTCCTGACATCTCTTTCAATGATGAGCTGTTAACTATGGTTAAGTCTTTTTCATTGTAGCAAACCTTAGGGAGGTAATTCTTGGTAATTCTTGCAATATAAAAGCAAGGCCCACAGCATATGCCTTTAGAATAGTACAAAAGATGAATTGCAGTAGAAAATAGGGGAGCAGTGTCCAAACATTGGTCTTTTTTTTCTGATGCTAATGAATTATTCTGATTATAAGGCTTTGTTTTTCCAAACCTGTACATCTAAGACTCCTTAGTACTGAATCCTCTTGAAAAGCAGAGAATCAGAGGAAGAGGAAAAGAAGAAAAAGAGAAAACAGTTGACAAAGGAGGAATTCTTTATTTGCCTATTTGTAGCCATAGGTGGGATTGTGGCAAATGTTGGCTGCTCAGAGTGCAAGCACACTGAGAGCTGGAGCTTCTGAGCAGACTGAACAATTCCAGACAGCCGGCAGGTCACAGCGAGTCATTAAAAACAGTTTACTTCCTCTCTATAAAGGAGGAATCCACTGGTCTGCAACACAGGGCAGTTATTATTTGTGTAAATGTCACTAAATTTAATGGAAACTTTATAGTCTCCATTTTATTTATCCTCTCTCAGTGATTTTGAAAAACGTCCACTTTCCCACAAGACTCTCCTTGGCTCCCATGATACCACACTCTCTTTGTCTTCTTTCTCTCAAGATGTTTCTTCTCAGTCTTTGCCAGATCATTGCCCTCTTCCCATCTCTGAAATGTAGTTTCATACCAGTATCTGTTTCTGGCTGTTTTATTTCTCATGACTTATATTTTCCCTGGTAGATCTCCTCTGATCCCATAGCTTCTTCTCTCTTTCTCTCGTTCTCTTTCTCTTTCTCTCTCTCAATCTCTCTCTCTCTCTCTCTCTCTCTTTCTCTCTCTCTCTCTCTCTCTCTCTCTCTCTCTCTCTCTCTCTCTCTCTATTTCACCCACCATTCTATATTCTGTCTTGTCCCACAGAGGCCTCAAGTGAGCATGCCTAAAAATGATCTCATTATTTCTAGTTCTCTATTATAAACCTGACTCTCTTTTTGTTTTTGTTTCCTTACTCAATGGCTGATGCATTGCTCATCTTATGACCCAAAACAGCATTTTCGGCAGTTATCTTCACACGTCCCTCTTCCGAACTCCCAGAATTTGACTAATCACCAGATTCTGGTGGTCCTATGTCCTTGGCATCTCTCAAATCTTCCCACTTCCCTGCATCCTCACTGCTTTTACCCTTGATAAATCCACCAGCCTCTCTCCATGGCATATTGCAAGAGCTCTCTGAGCACCGTGGCTCAAGCCTTGCCCCACTCCCTTATCTGTTCTCCACCCTGTGATTTTCTTGCCGTGCAAATCTGATCACGCTTCCTCTGCTCCCCTCTGTTCTCAAGGTAAAGACCAGGCTCTGCATCACGGTGTATGAGACCCTTCGCTGACTGAGACTTGTACTCTCTCCGGCCTCAGCTCTTGCCTTATAAGCCTCATGTGGACTCTGCAGGCTCCAGTTCTTCTGCATTCTTCCCTGTGTTTCTAAAACATGTTCTATTAAGCACTATTTTGGTGAAGTGTTCCTTTTCTACCCTTCTTAGTTTAAGTTAAGTGTTCTCCCTATGAATTTCCATAAAGCAAGGCAGTTCACCTCTACCTGCCCATCATATGGTATTGAAATTTTGCTTTTGCTTGCCTGTGTCTACTACAGAAATCTAAACTTCTAGAAGGCAGAGCCCTTTTGTGGACTATTGTTCTCTAACATACCATATAGGAGGTGCTCGACATAAATTTATTCACTCAATCAATAAGTTGCAATGTATTCTAGGAAGGTTAAGGAAAATGTTCATTCTAAAAAGGCAATGGCTGTCAAGCATACACATTTTCTTACACAATTCTTTCTTATATTCCCTTCCTCATATCTTTCTTCTATCTCCAAGATCTCTTAGTACTTTTAGATAATGATGGAATCCCTAAGCCTCTTTGACACAAGTTCTATCTCTTTCTCTACAGCTCTAACATGTTTTTGCTTCCAATTATATTTATTCTTTCTTTAATTTATTTGTTAAAGCAAATGAAACAGTGCAGGGATTCCCACTTCTCATACATTATTTCCAGAATAATTTGACTTGCCTTCCCTTTTCAATGTATCATTATTTCTGGAATAATTTCACTTGCCTTCCTTCTTCTCAATGCATTTTTATAAAAGTGGCAGATTATACATACTACTATATAATCATAATTTTACAATTCAAAATTACCATTTGACTGCTAAGCCGTAATGCTGAGATATTTTACTTTTCCCCAGATTTGTAAGGTTTTAGAGCTTTTAGCTCCTTGCAGTTTTACTTCTTTGTGATGCTATGTAATAATAAGCTGCCTTGGCTTGTCTGAGGGTCCTCGACCTGTGTTTAGATTTATTTCTAAGGTAGTAAGTTCAAGGAAAACTTAGCCACGGTCTTTATGCTAGAGCTGCTCTGCCTCAATGTTTATACTTTATACTAAACATGTCTATAATATTATACATTTTATACTTTTACATTTTTACGAGGTCATGATGACAAGGAATGCCACATCTGTACATCTGAAAGTGGCATTTACTTCCTCACACGTAATATAAGTAGACTTTTTATGATATCTTTATATGTTTAATTAGTTCTGGCACATCAAAATCAGCCTCCTCAATTGAACATGTAAATATTTGGAGACTATGGGTCTAATAGTAATATAACTTCTAATATTTTAATAATAAAACTTTTCCAACAGGAATAAAAGGACGTCAAATCGAGTTTACAGGCCAGGTAAATGTTAATTGCTAAAGGTCTTTAATGTTTCAAAGCTTTATAGCTGTGTTGGAAAGAGCAATACTGCATATTGCATATTTATTTAAGTTTGCGATCCTCCACATGGGCACTAGTTTTTCTCCATTTTTAATTGTATTCTCATGTAATTTAACTAGAAATTACTTCAATATTTCCTGTTTTATGAATAAAATAGTTCAGCTCATCTATAGGGATTCAATTCCTTTCCTTTGCTTATACGACCTAAACTAAAATAGAATAAGTTCCATCTGGGCCTCTTGTCAGAAGTGAGTCCTTGTTAAGGTGTTCTCTGCTTGATATCAGGAATTTATTGGGACACTGCCTCCCAAATTCTTAGGACTAGACTCTTCAAGTTTTTCTCATTAATAGACCCTTCAAGTCCATCCTCCTTGTCAACTGTTAATGCCATCAGCCCCTGGAAAATTTCTTCTTTACTATACAAAACCGTCCTGTACAGGTGGTCAATACTGACACCAAAACCGAAGCCTCATGTAGCAGGGAATGTGGTGCTTCTCTTTAATACTTTATAGCACATCATCTCAGATTTCCACTTCTAGTAGGGTTGAGTAAGCTCCTATTGGACCATGTCTTTTCACAGATAATAACCATAAACTCTGAAAGAAGTACGTATTTAACAACAACATCAGCAACAGCAACCTGAAGGCACTGATGAGTGAACAAAAGCAGACAGATGATAGAAGGGAGTCAGTACTGGGAAGAAGGGAGCCACATGGGTGAGGTGTCCATTTTATGTGTCTTTTAGCTTGAGGGCAGACCAAAGATAGTGCTGTACTGGGTGGCTAAATCGTCAATGGAAAACCCAAAGTATTTCTGAATTTAAGAATCAGAAGTCAAAGTCTAGGACAACCACAGGTGTTGGAAAATAAAAGCACGAGGAGAGAATCCTGGAAAGAAGAGAGCCCGAGAGTACACCTAGTTCTGCATATTAATTCTTCACGAATCTCTGACTGACTCCTGGACCATGTATGTGTGAGACAGACTCAAAGATGCTCAACTAAGGATGAAATAAGGTTTTGAGCTGTCATTTGCAGTTTGCATTCAACCAAGTTAATTACCTGTTATACAACAAACAAAAAAATCCTCTTTTGAGGATTTTTGACATAACCTTGAATCTTTACAACATAACATTATCCATGCCCAGGATAAAATCCAAAATTACTCACCATACAAGGAATCAGAAAAATGTGACCCATTCCCAAGAGAAAAGACAATCAATAGAGACAAACCCTGAGGTTTAGTTCAACCATGTTTTGAAATTTCGTGACAAGGATTTTAAAAGAGTTATTTTCAATTATTTGTCAGCCAACTATAAATCTGTATTTCTTTAAAGTATGTTTTTTGAGTTTTACTTTGTTCCTTTGATTGGGCTATCTTTACCTGTTTCTTTGTTTGCTTGTAATCTTTTGTTGAAATTGGGGCATTTGAGAAAAACAATCACCTCTCCAATCATTATGAGCTGGCTTTATGCAGGGGAAGACCTTCAGCTCTCAGCCCTGCTAGAGGTTCTAGGACCTCTGACACATTTTCCAGAGATGTGTCTTCTCTGGGCTGTGCATATGCTTTTAGCTGTCCTAAATTCCCTAAACAGCTTGCCCCTGCTTCTTCTCAGAAGTGTAATCTCTTGCTCCTTGCCACAGGCCTCCAAAACCGTAGCTGTAACATGCTGCAGCACTCACCTCTGTTTTCACTGGCTTCCAAATTATGCTGCCAGTCCCATCAGCACTTCAAGTCAGGCAGTCCCTTTGCAGCTCCCAGACAAGCAAGAACACTGGATCACAGTTTTGTTTTTTTTTTTTGTTTTTTTTTTCTGTCCTTAGGGAGGAGTCCTAGTATGAAAGATTTCTTCCAGTTGCACCTCTATGCTGGGTAGAGGAGGGTCAAATGTGAGTACATAAAATGCAATCAATTTTCCTACCTCTTCTTGATTTGATGTTGGCTTGAGTATTGTAGCTTCTCAACTGGTCCCTAGAGTTCTCATAAAGGTATTCTTGTGCATATATTGTTATAGTTATGTCAGTGTTTCTGTGGGGAACTCAAGCTTCCTTGTCTGTCATCTTGCTAACATCACCCTGTGACAAGGATATTGAAGTAGCTATAATAACTTTGCTCAAGGACATAAACAAAAATATGTTCACAATGAGTGAAAAATATAAGAATTTTCAGTGGGTAATTAGACTATTAACAAGCCACATGGAAACTGTAGAGCTAAAGATACAATAACTGAAGGAAAAAAATCACTAATTCGGCTTAACAGATTCAAAGTGATAGAGGAAAGATCCAGTATATTTTAAGATAGATCAATAACAATTATCCAAATGTGAAGAACATAGAGAAAAGCATTGACTGACTGCTTTCTCAGGAACCTGTGTAACAATGTTGAAGGTCTAGCATATGTGTAATTGGAGTTACAGAAGAATATAGAGAGAAAGAATGATGGCAAAAATATATAATAACTGAAAAATGTCCCAAATTTACACATTTAAGAAGCTCAGCAGAATGCACACAGAATAAAAAGCAAATCATCCCTGGGTACATTATACACTGCACAACACTACATAAAAGTAGAAAAAAACAGAAATAGTCAGGGAAAAATAACATATTATGTATAGCAGGACACTGAGTCCAATGACTGCCAAAGTATTTTTCTTATGTTTTCTTCTAATAGTTTTGTAGTTTCAGGTCTTACATTGTAAATCTTTAATCCATTTTGAGTTGATTTTTGTTTATGGTGAGAGATAGGGGTCCATTTTCATTCATCTGTATATGAATATTCAGTTTTCTCAGCAAAATTTATTAAAGAGGTGATCCTTTCTCCCATAATATGTTCTTGGTGCCATTGTCAAAAATCAGTTAGCTATAAATACATAAATTTATTTCAGAGTTCTCTATTCTGTTCCATTGGTCTATGTGTCTGTTTTTAATCTCACTACCATGCTGTTTTGTTTACTATTGTTTCATAGTACATTTTGAAGTTAGGTAGTGTGATGATGTTAGCTTTGCTCTTTTTGCTCAAAATTGCTTTAGCTATTTAGAGTTTTTTTGTGGTTCCATATAGATTTTTAAGATTTTCTTTTTCCTGTGAAGAATGACATTAGTATTTTGATAGGGATTACATTAAATCTGTAGATTGCTTTAGGTAGTATGGCCATTTTAACAGTATTAATTCATCCAATTCATTAATATATGAGGTCTTTCCATTTTTGTGTATGTCTTAGGCAAAGATTGCATGCTCCTATATTGACCTATTCTTAAAATGATGTCAATGAGAATTTTCTTTACCTTGAGGGGAAGTTCAGCTCTAACTCTTGAAACATGCATGGCCCTATGAACCTTACAGAATAGTCACATAATGGCTTCACAATAGTATATTTCCTAAAGCTATGCTTATTTGGGCTTGAATAGCACTATACTTTTTTTTATTGCATTTTAGGTTTTTGGGTACATGTGAAGAACATGCAAGATAGTTGCATAGGTACACACGTGGCAGTGTGATTTGCTCCCTTCCTCCCCTTCACCTATATCTGGCATTTCTCCCCATGCTATCTCTCCCCAACTCCCCACCCCCCACTGTCCCTCCCCATTCCCCCCAACAGACCCCAGTGTGTAAGCACTACACTTGTGTATCAACATTCAGTCAAGATTAGTTTACTTGAATTTGAGCCTAGTTTCTTCTCAGTCTTTCCTTATCAAATATTGAAAAATTTTTGTGCCAAGGCTCACTCAGGGTTAACCTGTAACACATATAAAAAATGTCTGGCCGGGCACGGTGGCTCAAGCCTGTAATCCCAGCACTTTGGGAGGCTGAGGCAGGTGGATCACGAGGTCAAGATATCGAGACTATTCTGGTCAACATGGTGAAACCCCGTCTCTACTAAAGATACAAAAAATTAGCTGGGCATGGTGGCGCGTGCCTGTAATCCCAGCTACTCAGGAGGCTGAGGCAGGAGAATTGCCTGAACCCAGGAGGCGGAGGTGGCAGTGAGCCGAGATTGCGCCATTGCACTCCAGCCTGGGTAACAAGAGCGAAACTCCGTCTCAAAAAAAAATGTCTAATTGCACTCACAAATGAATATCTGTTTATTTCCACTTTACAAAAGCATACACGTTTAGATAAATTGTTCACATATGAATGTATGTAAGTGGTTGTTTAATTATACCTAAAAGGGAAGCCTGGGGTAGCTCTCAAGTAGTCCTTGATACATAGCTAACTCCTTAGCAAGTTGCTGGGCATCTCAGGGCAAACAAGTGATCACCCGCAGTACCACGAATATGGATTGTGCATCCTTATTCTGTATTTTTATCGTTTGTCATACATTTGGTGCGAATACATGGGTCTTATTAAAGTTCCGTAATATATCTCAGCCCCAAATAACTGTGTATTCTTAAAAAGAAGGAAATAATTCACACATTCCTTGAATTCCTTTACCATGAGGGAGATGCCTCATTTTCTTAAATGTACTCTAACTTAACAGAGCCACCTTCATTCATTCATCTTTGTAACCTTGGAGAACTGCAAAAAAAGTACACTCATTGGGAACACTTCATTAATTTTTTTCTTTCAGTTCTCAGAGAGTAGATAATTGCATTAACAGTCTTTCTCAGTTAATGGCACACTCTTATCCTCAGTCCGTAGGGGTTTCTGTGTTGTTCTATTTTATATTTCCTTAGACTAACATGTTGTGCACTATCTATATATTTGGATATATCTGTACATTTGTAATAATTTAATTTTTAATCAACAAATAATAATTGTACATATTTATGGGGTACAATATGCTGTTATGATAGATGCATACGGTTTAGATTTGTGTATTCCCATAAAATATATATTGCTTTAGTATATATGGGTTTTATATTTACAGTAGCATTGTGCTATAGAACTTGCTTATTCTTGGGCCTGTCATGATCACTCATGCCTGTAATCCCAGCACTGTCAGAGGCCAAGGTGGGAGGATCATCTGAGGTCAGGAGTTAGAGACCAGCCCAGCCAACATAGTAAAACCCCTATCTCTACTAAAAATACAAAAATTAGCTAGGCCTGGAGGTGCAAGCCTGTAATCCCAGCTACTCGGCTGGCTGAGGCAACAGAGTCACTTAAACCTGGGATGCAGAGGTTGCAGTGAACCGAGATTGTACCACTGCACTCCAGCCTGGGTGACAGAGTGCGACTCTGTCTCAAAAACAAAAGCAAAAAAACCCAAACTTCCTTATTCTTGTTTTTCAAAATAGTAAACATAATGCTTTTTAAGAACTATTCACAGGTTATGTATACATGTATTGATGTCATTTCTAATTGGTACATAACATTACAAGGTATACATCTACCAAATTTCCTTCCACATTTCCTGGCATGAACACTTAAAATACTCCCAAATAGTGCCATAATGAATATCCTTGATCAGTTCTTTTAGGTGTATACCCCAAAGTGGGAATCCTGGGTTATCAGAAGAACAGAAATTGCCCTGTAGGTAGGCTTCCACCTGCAGTGCACGTAATTTCTGTTTCTACCTTCCTAAATCTTACAATCTCTTGACATAAAGTTGTATCTCATTATTATTTTATTTTTCTCTGATGTTTAGTGATGCTAATATCTCTATATACTGAATGTCTTTATTGCTAATTTATATAATCTGTTTGCTTTTTTTTCATTTCTTGCTTTTTATTTTTTCATTTGCAGAAGTTTTTTTATTTATATATATCCTGGATACTAATCCTTTGTCAGTTTTAGATATTTGCAAATATATTCTACTAATCTGTCATTCACATATTAACCTTTCATGTAGTATGTTTTGTTCAGTTACAAATATTAATGTGTATTTATCTTGATTATTAAAGCAAACAAAAATAAAAATGTGAACATGAGTACCATGATTACTAATCTCATAGTAATAAAAATATTTTCTGAAATAGTTATAAAAATTTTATTCTCTGGGCCACCAATAATCTCAGGAATTCAAACTCAAAGAAACTTTTTTCAAGTTAGAGTTCATTATTTTAGCATCTTAAGTTTTCCACCTATAAAAGTTAGAAAGGCATTATTCTTCTTTTTAAACTTTACAGATTTGCCTTTCACATTTAACTAATTTATCTCAAATTCATATTTGACATGTTTAAAGATTGAATTCCAACTTTTTTCCCAAAAAAATAAGCCCAATATTTCCATCCCCTCAACTATACAATCAATTTTTCTCAATTATTCATAGTATAATATTTAGCATGTAGTAGAACATCTCCATAAATACATTGGCCTGTTGGCAAGCATTCTGTTGTGTTTCACTGATCTATTTGTCAATTTCTCTACCGATATTATACTGTTTGTATTATTATGGCTTTGTAGTGCATTTTAACATCTCATAGGCAAGGCTGGAGTCCTCCTATTTGTTCTTCCTTATCAAAATTGCTCAGCTCTTTTTTGAATATTTACACAGCTATTGGTATACAAATGTCAGGGTCCTCAAAATATTCATTTTGAATTTTGATTGAGAGTTGATATGGTTTGGTTCTGTGTCCCCACCTGAATCTCATGTTGAATTACAATCTTTAGTGTTGGAGGACATACCTGATGGGAGGTAATTGGATCATGGGGACAACATTTTGCCCTTGCTGTTCTCATGATAATGAGTGAGTTCTCATGAGATCTGGTTTTTTAAAAGTGTGTAGCACTTTCCCCTTTGCTCCCTTTCTCCTCCTCTAACATGTGAAGACATGCTTGCATTCCCTTTGCCTTTCTGCCATGACTGTAAGTTTCCTGAGGCCTCCCAGTCATGCTGCCTGTATAGCCTGAGGAACTGTTAGTCAATTAAATCTCTTTTTCTTCTAAAATCACCCAGTCTCAGATAGTTATTTATAGCAATGTGAGAATGGACTAATCCAGGAGTGTAAAGAATTTGTAGATAAATTTGGAACAAGATCATTATGTTTATTAAGTCACTCCATCCATGAACATAGTCTCTTTTCTTTATGAGATTTTCTTTTACGTTCTAAAATTAAACTTTAACAATTATTTATGAAGTCCTTGTGCATTCTTGTTAGATTCATTCCTAAATTCCTTTTGTTTCTTTATTTTTATTATAATAAATGGTGTCTGTAGTACTTTGCATGTGTCATCTTGGTCAAATTGGAACCATGTCAGAATTTCTTTGTTGTACATTTCCATATTGTCTAGAGTTGGTCAAAAGAGGAATTTGTGTGAGATTTGGAAGGTCGAAGTGAGGAGTACCTATTATGAGCTGACAGTTATTGTGATTAGTTGCAGTGACAAACACAGACGTGGCATAGGGTTCCCGTTTATCTTCAGTCTTGTCTGCTTCATGTCCAGTTCTTCTCACCTGCTGACCCTGTTGACTAATACAAATCCCAGATCCATCACCAGATTCTTGGGAGCAAAATCACAGAGGTGGTAGCAACATAAAAGGACAGCTTCTCGTAGACCTTTTCAGGAGTCTTCCCTTTCCAGTCTGATTGAGATGGCAAAATATGCTAGACTTCTTGGATTGATTGACTTGGGGCTCCTCTGGTCTCCAAACTTTCTTCTTGGACATTTGCTTCCCCACTTCCTCCCACAATGAGGTTTAATTTCTATAATAAATTGTCATTCTTTAACTCAGTTTGTTCCTGCATCCTATATTGACTCCTTACTCATAAAATCCATTGTTTTCTTATGTATTTTTTCTGCTTTATTTTTTACTGTTTTTTAAAATGTATTTTTATTGTATTATAATTGGATAATTTAGCTTCTTTGAGTTTGAATTCCTGAGATTATTTGTGGCCCAGGGAATTTTCTTTTTCTTTTTTTTTTTGAGAGGGAGTCTCGCTCTGTCACCAGGCTGGAGAGCAGTGGTGCAATCTCGGCTCATTGCAAACTCCCTCTCCCTGTTCAAGTGATTCTTCCACCTCAGCCTCCCGAGTAGCTTGGACTACAAGCGCGCACCGCCTTGCCCCGCTAATTTTGTATTTTTAATACATATGGGGTTTCACCATGTTGGTCAGGCTCATCTCCATCTCTTGACCTCATGATCTGCCCACCTCGACCTCCCAAAGTGCTGGGATTGCAGGCGTATGCCACTACACTCAGCCGAGAATAAAATTTTTATAAATATTTCAGAAAATCTTTTTATTATTATAAGCTTAAAAATCATGGCACTCATGTTTACATTTTTGTTTGCTTTAATAATCAAGTTAAATATGCATTAATATTTGCAACTCTATTGTCTGCCTATATCTCTCAAGAGTTATTTCAGTTCTTCCTTTTCATATTTTGAGATTATATTGTTACATGCATATTCAGGATAATTAAAACTTTTTTATCAGCTACTTATTTTAGTTGTAAGAATATTTATCTCAGTGCTTTATAATGTTTTCCATCTTGAGTTGAACCCAAGTTTTCTTTTGATGCATATTTTTTCATGGTTATGTCTTTTTTATTCTTTTATTTTAAGTATTGCATGTCCTTTAGTTTTTGTTGTTGTTGTTGTTTGTTTGTTTGTTTGTTTGAGATGGAGTCTCACTCTGTTGCTCAGTCTGGTGTGCAGTGGAGTGATCCTGGCTCACTGCAATCTCTGCCTCCCAGGTTCAAATGATTCTCCTGCCTCATTCTCCTGAGTAGCTGGGACTACAGGTGTGTGCCACCACACCCGGCTAATTTTTGTTTTTTGTTTTTTTTTAGTAGAGACAGGGTTTTACCATGTTAGCCAATATGGTCTCGATCTCCTGACCTCATGGTCTACCCGCCTCGGCCTCCCAAAGTGTTGGGATTACAGGCTTGAGCCACTGCGCTCAGCCTCGTCCTTTAGTTTTTAGTGTGCGTTTTGTTGAAAATATCTTTAAATCTTTTAAATTCCAATTTTGAATGTCTCTGCTTTTAGGTAAAGTCATTCATATATTCAGTAAATACTGAATACCTACTGTGTGTCAGACATTGATCACAGATAAGAATCCTTGCTCTGTGGAATCTGTTGTGCTAAGTGGGCCACACAGACCTACCACAATGTATAAGTAAAATATATAGTATATAAGATAAATGTTATAGAGAAAAATGAGGCAGGAAAGTGAAAGTAGTGAGAGGAAGTCATTGATCAAAGAAGACCTCTTTGATAAGTGGCATTTGAGAAAAGACCTGAGAGAGGTAATAAAGTGTGTCAGGGTCCAGTTGAAGAAAAAGAATATTAGGGAAAAGAAAAAACTATTGCCATACCCAGATGTGAACTAGAGGAACATAGAAGTGGCCAGTGTGCCTGGAATTGAGTAACTGAATGACAAGTGGTAAGAGATGAATGCAGAAAAGGCAGGAGAGGCCAGAACGCTTATGGTCTTGTACGCCCAAGCAAGGACTTTGCTGTAATTGGAAACCAGTGCAGGATTTAGAGCAGAAAATTAATGTGATCCTGCTTACATTTTAACAGATTCTAATTCTTTTGTTGAAAATGAATTCTATAGGGTAAAAGTAGGGAAGATTGATAAAAGAACAATACAAGTGAGGAAAGGTGATGGCTTGGACCAGAGTGCTCACATGAAGGTAATGAGAGGTGATGAAATTCTGCATATATTTGGAAGGCAGAGCTGGCAAGCTTGGATTGGATGATTTATTGGATGTGTTGTGAGAGGAAGCAGAGACAAAAATGATTTCAAGGATTTCAGCTTTCCTAAGCAACAGTAGAGAATTGCCAATATCAGCAACAGACAGCAAGAAGAGCTGGTCTGAGAGGAGGATAGAGGTCAGGTTTTGGTTTTGCTCAGTATGTGCTAAGTTTGAGATTCTAATTAGACATTCAGAAACTAATGAGCAGGCAGTTTAGACACACAAGTTGAGAGCTCAGTGGAAAATTGCTGCAGATGTACATTTAAGAGCTGATAGCTTGTAGATGCTATTTAAAAACTTGGGATAGAATGATATCACAAAGTAAATGAGTGCACTCAAGAGGAAAAGTTCAAGGTTTGAGATGTGGAGTACTAGAATATTCAGAAACCATTGAGATGAGATGGAGTCGGTATGAGTGATTAAGGACAGGTTAATGAAGCAGAAAGAGAATTGGATGATTGCAGTGTCCTAGAAGGAACTGGTTTAACTGTATCAAGTGTTCTTGATAAGTCAAGTGAGTTTTGATGAACTCACTTATTGCACTGTGGAAATTTATTTCTGTAATTTCATTTCACAGTTTTTATTCACCATACTTTCTTTTCTTTTTCTTTCAGAAACAGAGTTTTGTTCTGTCACCCAGGCTGGAGCATAGTGGCGTGATCACAGCTCACTGTAACCTTGAATTCCTGGGCTTAAGCGATCCTCGCACCCCAGTCCAGCAGCTGGAAATAGCCTGTACCACCATACCTGGCGAATTAAAAAAACACTTTTCTTTAGAGATGAGGTATCACTGTACTACTGAGACTGGTCTTGAACTCCTGGATGCAAGCAATCCTCCCACCTCAGCCTCCAAAGAAGCTGAGATTACAATCATTCACCACTGTGCTCGTTTTTTTTCTGTATTTTCACCTTTCTCCATTACTTAGGCTAAATCAAATTTTATTCTACTGATTTTTTTTTTTTTTTGAGACGGAGTTTCGCGCTTGTTACCCGGGCTGGAGTGCAATGGCACGATCTCGGCTCACCGCAACCTCCGCCTCCTGGGTTCAGGCAATTCTCCTGCCTCAGCCTCCCGAATAGCTGGGATTACAGGCACGCGCCACCGTGCCCAGCTAATTTTCTGTATCTTTAGTAGAGACGGGGTTTCACCATGTTGACCAGGATGGTCTCGATCTCTTGACCTCGTGATCCACCCGCCTCGGCCTCCCAAAGTGCTGGGATTACAGGCTTGAGCCACCGCGCCCGGCCTTATTCTACTGATTTTAAAGATATTCATTTATTTTCCTGGTTATTACAATGACTTATGACATATATCTTTATTTCTTGATTATCTTTATTAAGATATAATTTATATAGGAAAAGATGCAAATATTTTATTGTACATTTTGATGAGTTGTGACTACTTTGAACAATTGTGTGACTATTACAATTAAAATATGAAGCCATTCCATCACTCCCAAAACTTCCCTTGTGCTCTTTCTGCCTTGATCTCACCACTGCCCCTCACTCCCCCAACCCAGATAACCATGGCTCTGCATTGCCTCACCTTAGGTTGGATTGTTTTTCTTTGGAAAAAAGAGGGGTCAATATAATTAATATAATATGCACTCTTTTGTGTTTGGCTTTTTTGGCACAGCATATTTTTGAGATTTACTCACATTGTTGTGTACATGAGTAGTAGTTTCCTTTGTGGTATTCAATTGTATCAATATACCACAATTTGTTTATCCACTTACTGCTTGATGGACATTTAGTTGTTTCTAGTTTTTGACATTAATGAATAAAGTTGCTGTAAACATTCGTCTACCAGTCTTTGTGAATACATATATTTTTTTGTGTCCTTTGTAGGGACATGAATGAATCTGGAAACCATCATTTTCAGCAAACTGACACAAGAATAGAAAATCAAACACTGCATGTTCTCACTCATAGGTGGTTATTGAACAATGACAACACATGGACACAGGGAAGGGAGCATCACACACTGGGGTCTGTTGTAGGGGGCCAAGGGAAGGACAGCGGTGGGGTGGGGAGGTCAGGGAGGGATAACATGGGGAGAAATGCCAGATGTAGGTGACGGGGGGATAGAGGCAGCAAACCACATTGCCATGTGTGTACCTATGCAACAATCCTGCATGATCTGCACATGTACCCCAGAACCTAAAGTACAATAAAAAATAAAATAAAAAGTTTTCATTTTTCTTGGGTAATTCTTAGAAGTGAAATTATGAAGTCATATGACTAGTATAAGATTAACTTTATGAGAAACTGGCAAACTATTTCCCAAAGTGGTTTTAGAACTTTTCATCCCCACCACTAACAACATCTAAGCATATTATTGGCTTCATATCCTCTGCCCAATTTGTTATTAATAGTTCTTTATATATTCTGAATACACATTGTTTTTAAGGAGGATCACCAGATAAAATACAGGACAACCAGTTCCATTTGACTTTCAGATAAACAACAAATAATGTGCCAGTTAATATATAGTCCAAATATTACATGGGGCAAACATCTCAAAAAATCATTTGTTGTTTATCTAAAATGAAAATATAACAAACCTGCACTTTTACCCCTGGATGTGTGTATGTCCTTTGTTTATATTTGTTAAACCTGATGTCTTGTCTGTATAATACATTTATTGAAAATGTTTTTCCCCATTCTGTGTCTCATATCTTATTTTCTTGTGTTTTCCAAAGAGCAGAAATTTTAAATTTTTATATAAATCCAATTTGTCAACATTTTAAAAGGATTCATGCTTTTTGTAGCCTATCTCAGAAAACTTTGCCTACTTCAAGGTCACAAAGATTTTGTATTTGTTTTTGTTTAGAAGTCTTACATTTTGACTTTTACATATAGGTCTGATTCATTTTGAGTTAATTTTTGTGTATAGTGTCAAGTAAGGGTCTAGGTTCATTTATTTCCTTATGTATAGCCAGTGATTCCAGCACCATTTATTGAAAAGACATTCCTTTTCACATTTGCATGTCCTGGACCCTTTGTTGAAAATTAAGAATATATGTATACATATATACACTGTGTATATATGTGTGTGTGCACACACATGCACACATAATATGCAGAGATTAATGGAAGAAAGTACAAAGTAGAATATATAGAGTTGAAAATTGATAATTCATAACTAGTAAATACTTTTTTTTAACTTTGAAGTTCAGGTGTACAAGTGCAGGTTTGTTACATAGGCAAGCTTGTGTCATGGGGGTTTGTTGTACAGATTATTTCATCACCCAGATATTAAGCCTAATGCTCACTAGTTATTTTTTCTGATTCTCTCCTTCCCCCGACTTTCCACCCTCCAAAAGTTCCCAGTGTCTTTTGTTCCCCTCTGTTTCCATGTGTTTTCATTTAGCTCCCACTTATAAGTGAGAATGAGCAGTATTTGGTTTTCTGTTTCTGTGTTAGTTTACTAAGGATAATGGCCTCAAGCTCTATCCATGCCTCTGCAAAGGATATGATCTTGTTCTTTTTTATGGCTGCATAGTATTCCATGGCATAAAGAATTTCCAACTATATATGTATATTCTATTCTGAACTCTTCTTTTCCAATTTGAATGTCTGTTCTTTGTATATACCATGACACCACTACCAGACTTTATTGGTTATTAGAGCTTTATACTAATATTAAATCTAATATTAACACTAGAACTTTATATTTGTAACATGTCTTTAACTCTGATCATTTAAGCCCTCTGACTTTATTTTTCTTTTTAAAAATAGCTTTGGTTATTCTAGGTAATTTACGTGCTTTTATGGTGGGTAGTTTAGACTTCATCCATAATAAACTTTGGTAGTCTTCAGTAGCCAAAACCACATGACTTTGGTAAGGCAAACTTGTGTCTGGGGGTTTGTTGAATTTGGTAATGTTTTTAATTCAGTCAAAGGGTAAACAATTTCTTTAGGTCATTAAGAATGAACCCCCCCAAATAGGTATCTAGAGATATAAACTATTTGATTTCTGATTTGATATTTAGTATTTCCTTCCTCCTACTTACTTTGAGTTTAATTTCCCCCTTTTTATTGTTCTTCAGGTGAATGTAGATTATTGATTTTTAGGTCTTTCTTTTGTGAAAATTAAATATATACCTTGTGTTATTCTTGTCATACCCAACTAAATCAGAGTTAAGGGGCAGGAGGAAAAATCACTCACGGCACGTAGTACTAGTTAGAAAAATTATCTGCAAGCCTAACTGCTGAAACAGTCTGCTATAACCATAGTATCAGTTTATCTAGTAGCTGCCAAACAACCTGCCATGCCTCCAAGACTGGTTTTACCTACTGCCATCATTCACCAATCAGATCTTGCCAGCTCCCCAAAATTTTACTAGTGCCAAACTTTCTTGGCACTAGCTTTCTTTCAAAACAATATGTAACATTTATCTTTCTAATAAAACTTTCAACCTTTTCTTCTTTGAATATATCGAAGACTGCCTTGATCTGTGTGGATGACCCGAATTGCAATTCTTTTTTTATATATGTGCATTCCCAGATAAAATGTTTTGCCTAGAAATTTGTGGCTGTATTTTTATTTGACTTTGACACTTTTAATGTAATATAAGCATTTAATGCAATATTTTAGTAATATCTCGTAATTTTTTAGATGTTGTATTTTCATTTTCTTTAATTAAAATGTCTTTTCAATGTTCCTTGTGACTTATTTTTCGATCTTAGACTGATTTAGCATTATATAACAACTTTTGGAGGATTTTCTTTTTCAGGTATGTTTTACTTATTGATTTCTGGTTTCATTTCCCTGTTGTCAGAAAAGATACTTTGTATATTTCAAATTTTTAAAAAAAGTATTGAAACTAGGTTTATGGGCCATAAGGTGGCCTATCTAAATAAATGTCCGATTTACACTTAAAAAGAACATTTATTCTGCTTGCAGGAGGCCGAATGATGGCCACAAAGACATCAGGTCACAATCTCTGGGACGTGTAAATGTTACTTTATTTGGAAGAAGGGTCTTTGCAAATGTGCTTAGTTAAGGATCCTGAGATGGAGAGATTATCCTAGGTTGTCTGAGTAGGTCTAATGTTATTACAGTGGACTCCTTTATAAGGACTATGAAAGGGAGGCAGGAAAGTCACAGGTCCCTGGTAACAGAGATTAGAAAAATACGATTGCTGGCTTTAAGGATGGTAGAGGGACATAAAGCCCAAGAATGTGGACAGCCTCTAGAAGCCGGAAAAGCAAAGATTCTTCCCTAGAGCCTCCAGAAGCAATGCAAGCCTGCCAGCACCATAATTTTAGCTTAGTGAGAATTCTGATTTCCTGTCCTATAAGGTAGTAAATTTATATCTGTATTTGTGGTTTGTGATGTTTGTTCTCTAGATTTGTTGTACTTTGCTACAACAGCAATAGGAAATTAATACAAATGTTCCATGTGTTTTTTTTTAGAAAGCCATAATTCTGTTTCTTTTTGAATTATTATAGAGAAGCTAATTATTATGTATCTTATAGGATAGTTTTCCAAAGTATAGAAAATACTGAATAAAAAAAGAATATAACTTGATTCCTTCTATGAAATAAGTGTTCTGCAAATGTTGATCCCCTTTCCTCTCCTCACATGTTAGGAAGTACATTATTATGGAGTTCTAATCAGAGTGAATGAAATAATTGAAACAATGCTTTACAAAGACCTATCTTGCAGCAGTTGCAGATGGGTGAGCAGTGAGGGGCTGCTGCAAAGATCTAGGTATTGGTTGATATGGCACTGGCCTGGAATGAAGACAAAGGACATAGACAAGAAAGGAAAAGTCCAAGTGATATTTCAGAAGAGTTGGTGAAATACTGAATATAAGGAACAAAAAGGAGAAAAAAGCCAAAGATGACTTTTGGCAAATATTTTTTCTGCCGGGGTTAAGTTGAAAAGCACCATCTAAACCTTTAAAACCTAGGACATACATGAGCACCAGTTAAGGCCATTGTTCTCTCTGGCCTTGAGCTAATGTGAGAAGCCTCTACTGTTAGTGCTCCAGACCATCATCCTTTAAGTTGCTCATCTTTTATAATAAATTCTTGACAGCAGCCATATCAGATATGGTCTAGGACAGTGTTTTTCAAACTCTAGTCCATGACCAATTAAGTGTCATGAAATTGGTGGTATGAAAACAGCATTTAAAAAATGTAATAGAATATAATAAAATAAAAGAGGAAATATGTGTATGTCAATTGTAGTAATAGCAGAAATTATTTTATTTTTATTGTGTGTGTGTTTGTACACGTGTGACCACATTGGATTGCAATGCAAAACATATTTCTTGTAGATCACTGTTAAAAATGTTTGAAAACCCTGATGTAAGAAGCATCAGCCTATGCATGTCATTTTTATGTTATGGGGAAATGAGGGGTAGAAAATGAGGTCAGCATCCAGGGCAACGCAGAAATCACAAGTTATCTTCATTTTCCACTGTCAAGAGATTAATCTCAGGCTAGCAGAAGAGTAATAACAATCTTAATTCTCTATTAATTGGCATTTATAAGGCAAATGTATTAAGCCTACATGTTAATGAGGTATGCCTTTTGATAACCTAGCATTCACTTCATACATAATAATCATTCATTTAATATCCGTTTGAGAGATGCATATTTTTATGGATAATTTGATTAGTTAGTGTTTTGTGGTATTCCAAGGCTTTTCATGTACACTTTAAAATCAATATAATTCCTAAATTAACTAATTATATTAGCATTCACACTTCAGACATGGGTTTATGATGTGTAGCTAGACTTCATTTATAATGAATGATTTTATAATTAAAAATCCCAAAGATCCATAGCCAAAATCACATACGTTTTGGTAATTCATCTAAAGGCTAAAAAAATTTCTTTAGGTCATTAGAAATGAATCCTCCAAATAGGCACTTAGAAATATAAAATATTTGTAAAATATCCTGGACTTCAGAGTGTCTAACATCTTTTCATAAATCTTTACTTTGTGGAAAGGTGGAAAGTTATTTGAAATCAACAACTCAGTATATTAATTGCGATTAATTAATAAATTATATAGCATAAAAATTTCTTTTATAGAGGCAAAGTAATATAATACAATTGAAATGGAAATGAATACATGATAAATTCTATTTGATAAAGATTGGAACACCATGGAGACTTTCACAAGCAAAATGATTGATGAAGTGTCAAATTCAGTTTTTAAAGCACAAGATAAATCTTAATGAGATAAATTAAGGTCTCAATTTTAATATTAGTCAGTACTTATTCCAATGAACTAGACACTAAAACAATGCTAGGTGATCCCCTGATCAGCTTTTTTAAAAATTATATTTTTAAAAAGGATGCAGCAGATAATTTGTTACTTTATAAATTATGTTTTCCTTATACCTAGAAAGATGCTTACTATGGAAGACATTGCTGTAATTATGGTCATACATGTTGTAGGAATTTTTTTTTTCATTTAATATGAAAGACATTGCTGTGATTCTTGGTCATACATGTTGTAGAATTTTTTTTTCATTTCATGGATTTTAGCATTACCAGTCCCTAACATTTTAGTTTTGAACAGATTTCAAAACAAATCCACAGACACATTGGGACATTGGTTATTTTGGGCAAGTGTTGGATAAGTGAATATTCTAGAATTTTCTGACATTGTGCCAAATGTGTTTAAGTCTCTGTTATAGAGTCACGTTTTTAAGGAAACTTTGAGGTTTGCCAAGAGGTACATTTTTTATATGTTACCCACAACTACATTCAAAGGAATTGTCTAAAAAGAGGTTGATAGAGGGCAGTCAAATCTTTTGCACTGCATAAATTATGTCATTAGGTGTCTGAATATGGATTAACTTGTTCTGAAGACCTAAAAACTAAACACTGCTGAGAGCTAAATCCTGTGACAAATGAAAGTTCTGTGCAAAGATCACAAACAGCATATAACAAATGGAATTTCTAAAAATTGCACTAGCCTCTAATATATACCTGATAAATGGTCATCTAAAACTATAATTTGGGGGAGAAAAAGAATTTAATGTTGCTGCTTCAGGACAGCAAGAATCACTTAAAAATGTAACATATACATTGGAAGCAGAAAAGCTTAATGAATTCAATTTAGTGTTCAATGTAAAGAAATTTGGAGGAGGTGAAGTAATGATGAAACTAGATTAAAGTTAATGCATTAGGCTGTTCCCTCTGAGATTCTTGTGGGAAAAAAACTTCTTGAAAAGGCAGCCTATCAATTGTTAGTAAATTAATATATAGCAAACTATATATCTGATAAGAGGTTAATATCCAAAATATATAAGAAACTCATACCATTCAATAGCAACAACAAAAACTAACAGCCAATTAAAAGGTATGCAAAGGACCTGAAAAGACATTTTTCCAAAGAAGATATGGAACTAGCCAACAGGTATATGAAAAGGTGTTCAACATCACTACTTATCAGGGAAGTACTGATCAAAAGCAAAATGAGATATCACCTCACACCTGTTTGAATATCTTTTATCAAAAAGACGAGATAAGTGTTGGCAAGGATGAGGAGAAAAGGGAAATCTAGAACAATGTTGATGGGAATGCGATTGGTGTGGCCATTGTGGAAAATGGTGTGGAGGTACCTAAAAATAGAGCTACGATATGATCTACACTCCCTCTTCTAGGGGATGAAATCACCACCTTGTGAAGACATCTGCACTCCCATGTTCATCAGCATTATTCACAATGGCCAAGATATGAAAACAATCTCAATGGCTATCAATGAATAAATGAAAAAGACAATGTTATATATATATATATATATATATATATATATATATATATACACATTATACATGCATATATATATGTGATCTATATATATACACACAGTTATTATTGTATACATATAATACATTTTAAGACTGAAGAATAGTCCATGATATAGTGAATATTGTGGGCAGGAATATAATGTCAGGATTAGAGATGCTATCATTTGCCATGACATGGATGGACCTGGAGGACATTATTCTAAGTGTTATTAACCAGGCACAGAAAGAAAGATACTGTATATTCTTGCTTATGTGTGAAATCTAAAATTAAAAAGTCAAATAAACAGAAACAGAGAGTAGAACGGTGGTTACTAGGGATGGGGGCTGAGGAGGGAAATGGGGAGATGTAGGTTGAAGGGTACTAACTTGTGGTTACATAGGATGGAGAAGTCTAGAGATTTAATGTATAACATGAAGACTATAGTTAATGCATTGTATAGTGGAAATTTACCAATATAATAGATTTTATGCACTTTACCACAAAAAGAATAAAGGTAACTATATGAGACAGTGATTATGTTAATTTGCTTGGCTGTAGCAATCACTTCACAATGTGTGTGTATATCAAAATGTCATGTTGCACTCTTTGACTCCATAAAACAAAAAATAAAGTAGGAAACCAGAAAAGGAAAAATCTTTTGTATTATCTGAGGTAGCATATTTAATGCTGCCTTTAAGGTTAGGCCAAATGGGTATAGATGAAATGAGGGAAGGTCCAACTGCAGTGCTCCTAGAGTCCCCCACTCCACATACACAAAACAATTCTTGCAATTATATTTTAAAATGATTTATCATTATTAATAACAACATACTTTTATTGAATAATAATTTATATTACACAAGTATTAAATAAGACATTTAAGCAGCGATTTAAATAAGCCATGTAGGTTAAATATTAGAGTTATCATTATGACTAATGATATGGTTTGGCTCTGTGTCTCCATCCAAATTTCACTTTGAATTGTAATAATCCCCATGTGTCAAGGGTGGGGCCCGATGGGAGGTAATTGAATCATGGGGCCAGTTTCCCACATGCTATTCTTGTTATAGTAAATTCTCACAAGATTTGGTTTTATAAGGGGCTTCCCCCTTTGCATGACTCTCATTTTCTCCCTGCTGCCATGTGAAGAAGGACGTGCTTACTTCCCCTTCCACCATGATCGTAAGTTTTTTGAGGTCTCCTCAGCTATGCTGAACTGTGAGTCAATTAAATCAATTAAACCTCTTTTCATTGTAAATTACACAGTCTCAGGTGTGTCTTTATTAGCAGCGCAAGAACTAATACAACAAATATCTGAAAAATTTATATCAAATCATTTATCCAGCTGAACTGGTATTTGAACTAAGCAGTTTGTAGTTCATTTGATTATATTTCTCAGATTTTTTTTCATTTCTTGGACATGGCTACTGTCTCTAATAGAGAAAACATAATTAATTTGGAATAATAATATAAAATGATAGGATTGAAATTAGTGGCCAAATGGTACCCAGAATTTGATTGTATTTTAAATAATCAAATAAGACTCAGTTTATGTAAGTGCAACTTAGTGCACATTTATGCCTTCTCTATATTCATTTATTAAATATTTATTTATTTATTATTATCATGTATCAGACTTTGTGTAATTCATTGCAGATACAATAAGAAACAAGAATGAAGAGGTCCCTTCTCTCTTCCTCCATTCATCCATTTTGAATCATCTTACTCCCCTTACGGAGTATAGACTCTTTAAATAGGTTCTATGAACCTTTAAAACAACTTTTATCATAGTACTTAGTACAAATATTTTGCAAAAACATTTTTGCAATAGTAGATGTTCAATAAATATGTAAATAAAAAGAAAATTTACAACTGGAAGTAACTTAGACATAATATTGTTTACTATGCAGAAGATTGAAACTGGACCCCTTTCTTACACCAGACACAAAAATAAACTCAAGATGAATTAAACACTTAAATGTAAAACCCCCAATTATAAAAACCTGGAAGATAACACAGGCAATGCCTTTCTGGACATAGGCATGGGCAAAGATTTTATGACAAATATGTCAAAAGCAATTGCAACAAAAGCAGAAATTGACAAGTGGGTTCTAATTAAACTAAATTAAAAAAAAAGCTTCTGCACAGCAAAAGAAACTGTCAATAGAATAAACAGACAACCTCCAAAATAGAAGAAAATATCTGCAAACTGTGTATCCAATAAAGGTCTATCACACATCAACTATAAGGAACTTAAATTTACAAGCAAAAAACAATCTGATTAATAAGTAGGAAAAGGATATGAACAGAAACTTTTCAAAAGAAAATATACATGTGACCATCAAGCATGTGAAAAATAGCTCAATATCACTGATTATTAGAGAAATGCAAATCAAAACCATAATGGGAGACCATCTCACACCATTAAAAGTGGCTATTACCAAAAAGTCAAAAAATAACAGATTCTGGTGAGGTTACAGAGAAAACGGAATGGTTTACAGTGTTGGTGGGAGTGTAAATTAGTTCAACCACTGTGGAAAGCAGTATGCCAATCCTCAAAAAGCTAAAAGCGGAACTATCATATGACCTAGCATATGGTATATACCCAGAGAAATATAAATCACTCTACCCTAAAGACACATGCATGTGAATGTTCACTGAAGCACTATTCACAATAGCAAAGACAGGATGTCTACCTAAATGCCTATCAGTGACAGCCTAGATAAAGAAAATGTAGTACATATACACCATGGAATACTATGCAGTCATAATAAAGATAATGTCTTTTTCAGAAACATGGATGGAACTGGAGGCCATTATCATTAATAAACTAACACGGGAACAGAAAACCAAATACATGTTCTCAGATATAAGTGGGAGCTAAATGATAACTCATGAACACAGAGGGGAACAAGAGACATTGGGGTCTACTTGATGGTGGGTGGGAGCAGAGAGAGCATCAGAATAAAAACAACTATTGAGTACTAAGCTTGGTACCTGGGTGCCAAAATAATTTGTACAACAAACCTTTGTGACATGAGTTTACCTATATAACCAACCTGTACATGTACCCCTGAACCTAAAAGTTTTTTAAAAAAAGAAAAAAGAAAGAAAGAAGATAGTCTAATGACTTACTTCTATAGATAACAAAGCAGTTAGGCAACCTACCCAAGGTCCATAGTTAGTGATACAGGCAGAACTAGGATTCAGGTTTCCTAACTTAGGTTTAGGGGTTGTTATTGTCATCCTCTTCTACTTCCAGGAAGATGATTTTCACAGAAACTTTCAAGGATAAAATAAAACCAATGTGTTGTATCAGAAATATTATATTAATAACTATAGTATGTTATATATATTTCACATAATTAATTAGAACTGAATATAGTGAACGGATACACTGGTGGTGAATTAGGGAAAATAGGATCATGTTGAAGATAATGAACCAGTCTGACTTATGTATAAAATATCATCAGTGAAGGCAATTACTATGAACCTCATAGAAGAGAAAAAAACTAGTACAGATATTTGAGAATATCATTACTAAATAAATGGTTAATGAATGAACTATATGCCTCCAATAAATATAGAATAACAGAGAAGAGGGAAGCATTAGAGAATAGACTTTCTGAATTTTATATTTACATTGTAAGATTTAAAGTAGAAGCTTGAGGATGTGATAAATTTTTGTAATAAACAAATGTGTCACGTACTTAACAGAATTTTGATTACTATATGCTACATGTAATTGAGTTTTATTAATTCAAGTGATATTAAAAATACATGTTAATTTTATCATGGGATTGACTGAATTAGTCTAGGTTATTACTATAATATTTAACATGAAGAAAAACAAGAGAGACATTCTAAACTTATAAATGTAGTAGGTCAATATGACAACACCTTGAATTTCTGGTCTTCACAACATTTTCCTCATTTTCATGATTTTAATCTTCATGTAAACTTAATGAGTTAAGAGAATTTTCTAAGTATCTGCATTTGACAAACAGGAAAACAGGTGTAGAATGACGTTTTTGACTTGTGCTTATATGGTTGCAGATTTGTATGCAAAAGCAGGTTGCCTTATTTTAATTCATTGTTAATTTTCTTGGTTCATCCCTAATTAATGACTCATCTTGAAGTAATATTCAGATAAACGTTATTCAGATGCTTTATTAAGCATTTAAGTCATAGATGGCTCAGCAATACAGAAACAATTTTAAGTATTAGCAGTAATAAACAGAACATACAGAATTAGCTGCTGAGAAAAGCCACAGTAGCTTTCAGAAATCACAGGAAACCACAGTCAAGATTTAAGCTGCCCACACCATCAGTGAGTGATTTGAAGGAAATTGCTCACACCACAACCGAATTGCACATTTGCAATCTGTCAAAGCCACTTGCTAGAGGGGCAGTAATGAGTCGGCCTTCCCTCAGCATTTCACACTTCATGCAAATGCCTCTTGTCAGGATCTGAACCAGAATTCTGCTGGCAAGGGATTCTGGAAGAAGTACTCCTTGGTTCCAGCTCCAACGTGGGATACAGGGAATGGACAAAGCATGCTTGTTGCCACTGATAAAAATACATCCAGCCCAGTTAGGAAGTATGCTAATTGTTCTTTATATGCCTATTTGTCACTGTCATAGACTGAGGAGGATTCAAGGATGACTAATTCAGACTGCATGCCCAGAGCCCTCAGGTCCATACACTCTAGCTGACACGAAAGGCAAGGATCAGCTGGTAAATGCCATGATGGTAAGGTATGCTTATACTCTTCAACAGTCACATCACTAGTAAATACTATGCACCATCATCTCCTGAGAAGGCACATTCTAAAACACAGGTCTTTTCTAAAAGAAAAGTAACTAGAGTATATTAACCTCTTTCAAATTTCACTCTGACTAGATTTTCTTGTTCAGTTATTGCATTAACAGTCTTCAGAAACTGTCTCAAATGTTAGCATAAACATTATGAATATTTCTAAACATGGTCATAGTATTTCATTACCTATATCAGCCATTAGCATAACTAAATGAAAATTAGTCTAGATCAAAGAACAAAAACCGTAACTCACTTTAATCTTCAAACATTATTACTGAATTTATGTGTGACGTGATGCTAATTTGGGTTTGGTAGAACAACTATAGTTCCCAAAATTCTCTTTTGACAACTTCAAAAGATTGTATTTATAAACATGTCTACTTCTTCATCCTGCAGAAACCTGTTTAAAAAATATTCACGACTCCCTTATTTTAATATAATTATTCTATTATCAGAATAATAAATCAGATTAAAAGTATCTTTACTAACTTCCCACAATTTTCATAGGACACTGTGATTTTTTCATCTTCCCTTCACTAGATAAGAGCACAAAAGAACCATTTTGTTAAATTATATTATTTATACAACTGAGTATTAGCTGTTTGATAGGTCCTAAAAAATTGTTAATATTGGTCAATATTATGTTTTGTGTTTTGCTTCAATATGAAAATGGATAAATAATTGATTCAACAAACACTTCTTAACATATACTATATGCCAAGAATTATAGCCAAGATTAGGAACATTTCAACTGTGTTTTATACAAACATTTACTGTACTTCCTGTCCATATACTCATAAAAAAGAATTTAAATATGATAATGTTAAAAATATCACATAAAATTATATGTAAAAGAGAGAATGACACAGGTTTTAGTAATTTGTTATAAGAAATAAAAAATAAAATTTCAAATTATACCCATTGCTAAAATTAATTTTAAGACAGACTATGCTGTTATATATAATAAAGCCCTAATCAATATTAAGTATTCCTATATGTGTATGTTATATACATCAGATTCTGAAGAAATGTTACCTCAAGAATAGTAAATTGAATATTATATTTCACAACACACAGCTCAGTAGGTCCAATTTTTCCCAGGATCAGAATTTCTGTTAATAATTTTAAATTGTGGAGTTTTACAAAAATTATGCCTCTCACTTTCCCCAACTAACACATTGTCCTTCAATATATAGCTTGTAAAATTTCTTAAGAACAAGCTATTTGTTTTAAATTACTGTATATTTGAGACCTAGATGTTTTCTAAGGATAATATGTACTAAACATGTATTTATTGCTGCTACTGATAAAAGCATTATGGTGGTTTTTTGGAACTTGCTTTAGTGTCATATTGTTTTTGAATGTACTCCTAGAAAACTTGTCTAATCTACTGTATCCATACTTCAAAATGAGTCTTTGATTAGATCATCAGCAATACCAACAAATCAGTAATAGTGGCAATAAAAGTAATATGCAAACACTTACTGAGTTTATAGCATATTTCCAGTGTGGTGCTTAGGGTCCTTTACATCTCTTATTCCAAATCTTACCACAATTCTGCTAGGGAGATATTTCACACTCCACTTTATAGAAGAAGAAGCAAATATGAAGAAATATTAAGTACTTTCCCAAGATCATACTTATTCAAACATAAGTCTGCCTGACTTCAAACATGTTTTTCCTATTACATATGTGAATTTAGATTATGTGAATACAAGTAAATAAAGCATATATATACATTACTGTAAATACATTATATTATTCAAGTTTTAATTTGTTGTTATAGCAGAAAATCAGAAGAGAAATTAATTTTCTCTTCTTTTTAATATTTTAAGTTAACTCTTTGTGAAAGCAGTAACAGAAACTGTGAGAGAATGTGAAGTTGCATTTAATATAAATATGGTTCTCAAACTTTAAGAAGGCCCATCAGGTCAATTGCAAACAGGTATCTCCTAAAATGTTATTTTCCAGCAAAACAAAAAAAAAATCATAAAGGATCTTCTTTGTCAGTTTTCTGCTGCTGCAACAGAATACCACAAATTGGGTAATTTATAAAGGAAAGAGATTCATTTGGTTTTAGATTCTACAGGCTGGGAAGTCCAAGATCAAGAATCTGCATCTAGTGAGGGACTTCTTGCTGCATCATAACATGGCAGAAGGGAAAATGAGAACACAAGACATATAGCAAAGGAGAGCTGAGCTTTTCCTTTTATCAGGAGTCCACTCTTACAATTACAGTTTTGATTCGCTCATGACGGCAGGGCTCTCATGACCTAATTATCTCATAAAGGCCTTCCTTAATATTACTACAGAGGGAATTAAATTTCAGTATGAGTTTAGAAGGGGGCAAACTCTAGCCATAGCAGTCTTCCTTTAGTGTTTTGTTTTGAAAAGCAGTGGCAATGAGAAACATCTGGAATACCCTTGCCTTGTGAAATTGGTGTCTCCTGTCTTTTATATTATTTCTCCTGCCTTCTGCTTTTCCATTTTTCTTCTTTCCCAAGGCATGTTCATTTAAAGTCAGCTAGAGTAATCTAGCAAGCTGCCTGTGTAACAGCTACTTCCACCACTGTCACTACAGGCCTTCTGGATGTTCATTTCTTTCCAATTCTCTGGCCGAGTTGTATCAACAATCTTCATATTATTTGGGAAAATTCCAATAGGTGCAGCTAAACTCCACACAGTTAAACTATGGTATAATAACCTTATGGGACCACTGTCATATGTAAGATCTGCCATTGAGTGAATTGTTACTTGGTGTATGACTGTATCAAGCACTTATTTTGTGGAGGAAATGAAAAATAATAGCAATGTATAAAACAATAGTTCTCAAACTTTTCAATTACAGGACTCCTTTAAAAATGTTTGTAATACTGAGGATCCCAAAGAGCTTTCATTTGTGTTATATTGATCAATATTTACTGTATTAGTTTAAAATGCAAATGCACACAATCCCACAAAATTTTACATTCCACTTCAAAAGGCCCCTTGATTCCCTTTGTGGCACATCCACAGATTGTAAGTCAAAAAGTTAATATGGAATTTGAGGTTAGAATACAAATCTGATTTTGCCAGAACAATTTGGATTGGTTCTAAAGAAAAAACTTCACAACTTTGGTTTTATATTGCTGAGCTAAAATATTCTGTGGTATAAATCATGCTGCTGGGCTAGATAACCTTTAAAATCCCTCCAAACCTAAGATTATACTGCATTATGATTCATCCTTATTGGGTAGTTAGACTGTTTTGATTTCACTGCTCTATTTCACCACCTTTACTTCACTCAAGTCATGTCCAATTGGCCTCAAGTTTATTCCCCAGAAACTGTAGTCATAAACTTATCTTCCAATTTCCTTTGCTTAATTTGGAAAACAGTTAGTGAATTTAGAAGTTAGGGAATAATAAAGCATGGCAAATAGCTTATTTATTATTCAAGTGCATACTTCTCATGATGAGGAACAAGAGTGGAAATATCTTTTGACCATAGTATTTAATTTTCACAATTCACAATCTTTTTTAGCTTGTCAATTCTATTGTTTCCTTCTTCCCTACACCACTTTTTCAACAGAAAAATATTTCCATTTTTACAAAAGGACATCTTTATCCAAGTGTGCATACCCAATGAGCAAGAGCTTTTCTGCTTCAGAAGGGCTACTGTGCCGTAAATCAGCATACAAAGATATTTTCAGAACTCCTAAGAACAAATTGTGACCTTGAATATATCACATATTTTCCAGGACTTTTGAAAAACTTTACAGGCAGATAACTCAATAAGCACTAAAATTTGTGTCTGTGTAATATGAAGCAGCCAGTTGGTTGCTAGAAATTGCAGCTCTAAATGTGGATTTTCCAAATATAGAAATGTTTGATATTGGAAAGAAGAAGTTCAGGCTTTAAATCAAATGCATGTAAGTGAATCAGCAAATCTGAGTCTGCCTAAATTTTCTCAAAATGACATTTGGTTTAGCCTCAAGCATGAGTCATTTAACTGGCTACTTACTAACTGGTGTTATGACCTTTCAAGTTGTCTTTCTGCCTTGTCTTCTTTCCTGCCTACCTTGAAATTTTCACTATGCAGAATTCCTACATGTAGCCTAGAGTAAGATGCTAGCATCTCATATTAGTCCAGAGCAGACCAGGGCATTACTGAGCTGGTGCCTTGCTTCTGAAGATAACACACATAGTCTAATGCCAGAAAAAGGTGGAAGTTGAAGCCTATATTCTCCAATCTACACACACACACACACACACACACACACACACACACACACACACACACACACGCACACAAATTCCTTCCTCAAAAGAACAAATCTGAGTGTTTTGAATGACAGAACAAGCTTAGGGACATGTAGCACAGAGCTATCATCAGCACCAAAGCAGTGGAGATACCTAGAAAAACATCACCTGCTTTATGTTTTTTCTATCATCAGTGCAAGGGTCAAGGAGCCCTAAAATTATCTTTCGTCCAAGATGGGGAGTTCTGGGATGGTCCATGAAAGAAGTCTACCTGTTTTCTCTCCAGCTGAGTCATTCATATATTCCTCTCTGGAATGTCCCACACCTAAGCAACAGCTTTATTGACAAGTGTGAATAATGGATCTTAAGGCCAGGCATGGTGGCTTATGCCTATAATCCCAGCACTTTGGGAGGCCGAGGTGAGAAGACCACTTGAGCCCAGGAATTTGAGACCAGCCTGAGCAACATAGGGGGACCCCATCTCCACAGAAAGTAAAAAATTAGTTGGGTGTGATGGCACATGCCTGTTGTCCCTGCTACTTGACAGACTGAGGCAGGAGGATCTCTTTAGCCTGGGAGGTTGAGGCTGCAGTGAGTTATTATTGCTCCACTCCACTCTAGCGTGATAAACAGTGAGAACCTGTCTCTAAAATAAATAAATTTTTTAAAATGCATATTAAAACCAAAAGGAGTCATGCATTCCAAAGTACAAGCCTGGTAGCTGGTAGCAGCGTTCTCAATCTGAGTAGTATTAGCTATTTCATTCTCTTGCATTAGAAAAAATTTTTTCTCTCTCACTAAACAAATCTTCTGAGTAATCAAATATACCAAATATTGAGAGAATGTGGATTAATGGGGCCTCATACATTGCTGGTGAAGTAGAACAATTGCTTTGGAAAAACAATTTGGTGCTATCTTGTAAAGCAAAACATGCAAATGAACCAGTAAGTTCATTCTTAGGTGTTCACACTGGACAGGGAATAGCGCAAGTGCACCAGGAGACATGGACAAGAATGGTTAGAGCAACTAATGTGATTAGGCTCTGTGTCCCCACCCAAGTCTCATCTTGAATTGTAATCCCCACAATCCCCATGTGTTGAGGGCAAAACCTGGTGGGAGGTGATTGGATTTTGGGAGCAGTTTTCTCTATGCTGTTCTCATGATAGTGAGTGGGTTCTCATGAGATTTGGTTGTTTGATGAGTGTAGGCCCTTCCTCCTTCATGTACTTTTCTCTGTCATCTGCTGCCATGTAAGAGGTACATCTTTCCCTCTGCCATGATTGTAAATTTCCTGGGTCCTCCCCAGCCATCTAGAACAGTGAGTCAATTTGACCTCTTTCTTTATAAATTACCCTCTTGGGTATATCTTTGCAGCAGTGTGAAATCAGAATAATAGAGCAACTCTGTTCCAACTTCTAAAAAGTGAGAATGTACCCAAATGTCAGCAGGGCTATAAATAAATAAACTCTGGTCTAGTCATTCAGAAGCCTAGTATACAACAGTGAAAGTGAATGACCACAGAACAGCATTCATAAACCTTAGAACAAAATGTTAAGTGATAAAAAGGCAAGTCCTGCATACTATAGATAGTATGATACCACTTTTAGAATACTCAGAAGCTAAATATTGTGTTGTTAGGTTATAGACATATGTGATAGAATCATTTTTAAAAAGCAAGGAAATTTGAAATATAAAACTTTGGATCCTGGTCAACCTGCGTTGGGGGAGGCAGAGAGGGAGGAATAGGAAAGAGAACCCATTGCAGGCTAATTTTTGGTGATGCTGTAATTCTTGAATTGCGGACACTTTATGACTCATAAAGAGGTCACACATATTATTTTGTATATATCAAATATCATATTAAGGACATAAAGGAGAAAGGAAGAAGTTAAGGATTATCTTCTTTCAATTCCTTCTACTCCTCATCAAGGAGAAATAAATAACTGAGAGGCTCAGAGAAAATCCAATTGTTAGAGAAATTGCGGTCATGTCTCTCTTGAACTTTTTGCTGCCTTCAACACAATGCTTTCTTCATAGGAAGTGTCCAAGCAAAACCTCATTATCAACTACAAACATGAAGCTCATGTCCAACAGGACATGGGAAGCTTTCAGTTGCCATACGCTGCCCCCAGAGAATTCACTCATTTTGTATGCTTGTCGACTGTCATAGCTCAACTTGAGTCTCCACACGATAAGCTCTTTAAGGCAGAACATTTCCAGCTGTTGTGGTCAGACAGCAGCAGGTTCTTATCTGAGGACAGCAGGGCCATGTGGCACACCGCAGCCGGGGCAGTGTCAGGAGGGAAGCATGTGGTCTCTGTACACAGTAGCAGGGTCCAACAGACAGCAATTAGCACTGGGAGAATGAAGATGAACGGGACATATACATAAGCTTCATAAAAATGTCACAGGGAAAGACTCACAAACCATATGGATCCATGCTGGGGCTTTCCCAGGCATGGCCTTTTATATTACACTAGTCCCAGGGATGGCTTTTTAAGAGATATCTTTTCTGCTGTGTCTTCCTGGCCAGTCATACAAAGGGAAGCAAAGTGATGGCTGCCTAGGTGATGTAGGATAAAATGTAAAGGATATTTAAATCTCCTCATTTTGTGACTTTCTCCATTCTGAGTTTTCTTGATCAGTTGTTTCATCAGCATCATATATTGATTATTAATTATATGGACCACCTTCTCTTGTAATATTTTCTCTTTGAGTTTTAGTGATATTTTTCTGAACCTGTGAATATTTCAGAAATTTCCTCATCCATTTTCAAAAGAGCAATACTTGGGTGATCTTAGTTGTTAGCAAAGAAACAGAACTCCTCACTGGCTGACTTAAACAGAAAAATAATTATTCAAAAGGATTTTGTCACACATCATCATTGAGATGGCTGCAGAATCAGTCCCAGGAAACTGGAGCTGCCTGACCCCATTCTAGGTACTCGAGAAATATCCCCGAAGGAAATAAACCTCTGCCCTCTTAAAACTTATACTTTAGGGAGGGTGGGAGAGAGTGAGGTATTGGGAGACAGACCATACCAATGGACACCATAATGAAGTAGATTAGGTAAGATGATTGAAAGTGATAAATGTTTTAGGGAAAAAGGAGAGCAGAGTAAGGGGAATGTGTTAGAGTTCTTCAGAAAAACAGGTTGACACGTAAAATTAATCATTACAGGAGATAAGAAGGGTGAGGGTAGGGGGACTTACATGTGCAATTTTTAAATGGTGTTGTTGGGAAGGCAAGATGAAAAGGCTGACATTCAAGCAGAGATTTGCAGAAGCATAGGAATTAGAGATATTGCCGTGGCCATTGTGAAACATACAATATGGCAGGTGGACCATTTCAGAAGGCAAAATGAAATCATTTCTGGAATTGGGGAGGGTGGAAGGAGAGAGGAACAAATGAAAAATGTGCTAAGCCTTATGGGGAATAAAAAGATAAGGGCTTAACTGGGAACATGGGGCTTTGTACTAATTGATATAAATGAAGAAAAAGGGCTAAATGAGAGCATTCCTGGTTGGATTCAAGGCAGAGAATGTGGACTAGAGGTAAAGAAATTTGAGGTAGCTATGTCTTAAGCTCAATTTGCAAGTCCTTTTTGCCCCCTGAAAATGGTGGCAAAGGTCCAGGGAGAGAGTAGCCTCAGACTCAGTGTACTTATTGGAAGAGATGTCTGCTTATGTTGGGTTTTTAGGGTCTGTCTTAACATGTTAACAGAGTTGAGATTTTTGGAGAAGCTGGTGGTTATTCCCAATGTGTGGGCCTCTCTTGACACTTGATGACAGGGTAGAAAGTCTAGGTGATTTTGATGGAGTCAACTGATCAGCTGCATCTAGGTCATGTTCCCATCCCTATTCCCAAGGGACCCAGGTAAATAGAGTATCTGACTCATGATGCAAAGTCCTCAAACATTACATGGGGATTCGGATGCTGAAGCATTGAAAAAGAAGGAAGATACTTAATATAATTTTTAGTCTAATCTTTTAAAAACATAATGAATTTTGAGATCCCTTATAATACAAATTCCTCTTCTATCATTTTCTTTTTTTTTTTTTTTATCTTATTCATTCAAACATTTTCTTTTTTCTTTTTTTTTTTTTTAATTTTTATTGCATTATAGGTTTGGGGGTACATGTGCAGAATGAGCAAGATAGTTGCATAGGTACACACATGGCAGTGTGCTTTGCTGCTTTCCTCCCCTTCACCCACACTTGGTATTCATCCCCAGGCTATCCCCCCCAGCCCCCCGCTGCTGTCCCTCCCCCATTCCCCCCAACAGTCCCCAGTGTATAGTAGACCGCCTCTCTGTGTCCACGTGTTCTCATTTTTCTCACCCACCTATGAGTGAGTATATGCGGTATTTCTTTTTCTGTTCTTGTGTCAGTTTGCTGAGAATGATGTTCTCCAGATTCATCCATGTCCCTACAAAGGACACAAACTCATCATTTTTGATTGCTGCATAATATTCCATGGTGTATATGTGCCACATTTTCCCAGTCCAGTCTATCATCGTTGGGCATTTGGGTTGGTTCCAGGTCTTTGCTATTGTAAACAGTGCTGCAATGAATATTCGTGTGCATGTGTCCTTATAGTAGAACGATTTATAGTCCTTTGGATAGATACCCAGTAATGGGATTGCTGGGTCAAATGGAATTTCTATTTCTAGGTCCCTGAGGAATATCATTTTCTTTACAGTTTATTTGTTGAGAATCTGGGCCATGTGCCCTGTAGTTCCTACCATCTGAACTTACCACTACACACTCATGGTGCTGTTCAACATGTTTCTCTGTCCTCTGTATTTTCTGCAAATTGACAGATGAATTCAGTCTTTTTTTTTTTTAGAGAGAGAGAGAATCTTGCTCTGTCACCCATGCTGCAATCAGTGGTGTGATTAGGGTTTACAGCAGTCTCTAACTCTGAAACCCCTGGCCTCAAGGGATCCTTCCAGCTCAGCCTCCTGAGTAGCTGGGACTACATGCACATGCTACCATGCCTGGCTCATTTTAAAATTCTTTTGTAGAGACAGGGTCTCATCAGGTTGTTCAAGCTGGTCTGAACTCTTGGGTTCCAGTAATATCCTTCCACCTCAGTCTTACAAAGTGCCTGGCTTGAATTCAAAGTTTTGATCTGACTTAAATGAAATCTTTTTTTTTTTTTTTTTGGTAAGATATAGAAAGTGCTATTTCATTATGAAGCAAAAAATGTCTGGTTATCTTTTTTGGGAAGGTATTTTTAGCTACTATTGATGCCATATGCCTAGATCAATTAATTTTGGGTTATAAAAGGATAGTTTAAAAAATTCCGCATATTAGTTTTGATTTATTATATTTCAACTTTAAATAAACTTTATTTTATAGGACAGTTTTAGATTTACAGAAAAAGTGAGCTGATAGTACAGTGTGCCTATATTCCCTTCTCTCCAAATAACCAGTTTCCCCTGTTACTATCTTATGATAGTATAGTATGGTTGTTATGATTAATGAACCAATATTGATAGAGGATTATTAACTATGCTTAATGCCCTTTTTATGTTGCAGGATCCCATCTTAGTCTGCTTGGGTCACCATAATACTGTTACCAAAATGTCAGTGGTTTGGTCTAGGTCCTGTTGCTTGCTATACAGAAAGCCAATCGTAAGTATTGCCAAGGAAGAAGGCTTTAATTGGATGCTGCGGCTGAGGAGATAGGAGATGGGAGTTCAGTCTCAAATCCATCTCCCTGACTGAGTTAAACTTGGGGTTTATATAGCAGGGGATGACTGTAACAACATGTAAGAAAACAAGAACTAGAGAGGAGCTAGAAAGCAATCATGGTGAAAGAGGGATCCCACATCTGGTGCAGTGATCCGGTGAGTTTCGGTTCTTTGATACTCTATTTAGAGGCGTGAAGGTCCTGTCCTAAGGAAGGAACTCAGAGAGAACACATATAAGTTTTAAGCTTTAAGGCCAGAAGGGTCAATATCTATGTTTATCAAAAGATCAGTCTATAGGACTAGTGGGTTGGTTTCTTCCAGTTCTGGAAGCTGGGAAGTTCAATAGCAAGGTGTTAGCTGATTCAGTTCTTAGTGAGGACCCTCTTTCTGGATTGCATGCAGCTGCCTTTTCCCAGTCCTCACATGACAAAGAGAAAGGGCAAGCTCTCTGGTGTCTCTTTTAAGGGAATTAATCCCATCATGGGGGCTCCACCTGCATGATCTCATCTAACTCTTATTATCATTCTAAGGCCCCATATTCAAATACTATCACATTGGGAGTTAAGGCTTCAACATATATGAATTTAGGAAGAACACACATATGCAATCCATAATAACCAGAATATATTTAGTCATCATCTCTATTAGGCTCCTCTTGGCTGTGACAGTTTCTGAGACTTTCCTTGTTTTTGATAACCTTGACAGTTTTTAGTAGTACTGGTCAGGTATTTTGTAGAACGTTCCTGCATTGGGGTTAGTCGGATATTTTTCTCATGATTAGGCTGGGGTCATAAGTTTTGGGGAGGAGATCACTTTTTCCTTCCCCCCACCAGAACCTGTGGGGAATCCTTGTCACATCTTCACTGACAGAACATGGTGCGATTCCTGGACATAAGACTGTGGTCCTTAGAACTTTCTAACTCTCATGCTGGTCCATATTCAGTCTCCTGCAGTCTGTCAACATTACCATATAAGCGTTTCTACCAGTTTGTGGCTCCAGAGGCATCTGCTCCCAGCAAGAAGATCTTGGCTGTGACTCTCTGTATACATTTGCCTCTCCAGATTTCAGGGTGTCAAATTGCCATGCAGCTTCAGTCCTCTGAGTGGTTGAAGGAAAGCCAACGATTTTCAGTTTGTTCAGATTTTTCTTGTAAATACAAGAGTAATGAGTTCCAAGCTTCTTATAAGCCCAGGCTGAAATCAGAAGTCTCAGTCAATTCCTACTTGCTTTTTAAGGAGAGACCTTTTTTTTCTTTTTTTAACCACCAATTAGATCACTATGGAGTACAGTTATTGAAAAGGAAATACAAATTCCTGAATCTTTCCCTGTCTTTATCTTTATTCTGGCTAACTAACTGGTTTCCTATTTCCCTTAAAAGTGACCAATTAGCTCATGGATATTATTATCAATTAATGGATTTAAATAGTATAATAGGTTTCAATCCACTGTAATTATTATCTTTAAGCTTAAGCTAGTCCATCTTTGACCAATAAGATTCTCTTCAAGTTAGCTCCTCAATCTCTTGGACATGAACCTGGTGCTTTGATAGCTTCTTAGCTATCTAGCTATCAATCAGATATGACAAGATGGTTCAGTCTCATCTTGAACATTTCCTAAACTAATTTAAGTATTTTACGAACATAATCTATATGGGCACTACAGAGCCTCATTCCTAACTGCATTAATCATTGATTCTAAGACTGTCAATGTACATAGAAATAGATGTAGACACACACATACATACATGTATGCACATAAATATGATATCTTATAAATTTATAATATTTCCAATTAAAATTTAGTATTATAAAGATTGTAGTCAATTAATAATATATCCATGTCTTCTTTCTTCCATACCAAGTATCCTGGTTCTTAAGCTGTACTTCAAATATCAAGGCTGTAGAAAAACAATTTTAATTTACAAGAATCTAGGAAATTCTGAACTAATTAGCCCTTTTTGAGGAATCTACCATTGTAATGACTGGGAAATTTTCAGCAAAGGGTTTGAGGGTGAGCATTTTAAAACATAATAATGTACGTTGAAGATTTAATGGCAGGAATGATGGTGGAAGACTAATGTACAAATGTTACATACTGTACCACAGATGATTCACAAAGAAACCCCACAAGAATGGCCCTCAAACATGTAAAAAATGTTCAGCCTAATTCAAGAGAAATGAAACATTGAGCTTCTATCTCTCATCTATCATATTGGCAAAAATTTAAAACATAATGGCACTTTTTTTGATTAGGCTATGGAAAAGCAGACACTCTCATACATTGTTGGTGGGAAATGCAGATAATATAACAATAGTTGCAAAATACTAGAAATAAATAAAATACCCAGACATAATAAAGTGAATGAATAAATCTAATATACCCACATAGTGAAGTACAATGCAGCTGTAAAAAAGAAAACAAAGAATTATGAAGAGCTCTCTATGAACCAATTGGAGTGATTTCCAGGTTATACTGATAAGTGGCAAAAACAAAGTACAAAAAAGTATCTATATTGTGTCACTTTTTTGTTAAGAAATAAAAGGATTTAAGAAAATACACAGGTATCTATTCATTTGTAGAAAAGAAATTAAGAATAGTAAACCAGAAGCTGAAGATATGGGTTACCTACAGGTGGTGGATAAGAAAACGGTGGAAAGAAGGGAAGAAAGAAGATGTATTACCATGGATAAGAAGGGAGAAACACTTCTCTGAGTATATCTTTTTGTGTATCTTTGCCTCTTAGGAACATAGTGACAGATTTTACATATTCTCCCTCACCCAAGTAAATAAATAATTTGAATCAACTGAGATGTAGGGAGATCCAAAATGGAATACGAACACCAATGAATGAAACTAGCCATCTTAAAAATTAACAAAATAATCACACCAAAGGGGATGCAAATGAATTCATCTAAGTAACTTTGACAAAACAGTATTTTTACCTGCTATTGTAAAGCTAAAGACAAATATAACTATACAAAAAAAAAACCTGTACTCTACTTAGTAAACCTGTTTCTCATAGGAGTTTGGATTAGCAATTTTATAGCTCTTTTATGTATATAGTATGATTGAATAAATAAGTGAATATATTGTAAATAGATAATGAGAGCCAGATTCTCACTATTGGAGAAATAATAAAAAAGTAAGGAAAAGGGGAAATCTAGAATGAATGTTCTGGTGTTGAGTTGGAATCAGAGCTATCCATATGGATTCAGGGTTTCATACAGAGAGTTAAACATATAAATTAATATAGACATGGCACAAACATGTTGGTGCACATACATGTATTTCACAACTCTGTCTGCTGAGAGAAACTAGGAGCAATGACATCCCAGTAGCAATGAGCACATGTTACACCCAGTTACTGATTTGTAAATACCATTCTCCAATAAAATAAATAAGTTTCTTGAAAAAATAGTTAACTCCAGGAGTGAGCAACAAAAATACAAGATAAACTTGGTGCCAGGAAATAATGAGGAACTCACAAAAGTTTGGGGCATGCCAAAGACAACAGGAAGAAGCACTCAATGGAACAATTTGAGCAACAAAATAAGTAATGATTGTATTGTCTTATAGCCTATAGAATAAAATAATAAATTCATGACTCCATGCTTATATAAATGAATAATTGAACAAATAAATAAATGGAGGAGAAGCAACAGCTCCACCTTCCAGTGTAAATTTAATTAATAAATGTCAATGGAAGAGGGAAATGTAAACACAAAATTAGGCAAATATCACAATAATAATTGTTGCAGGTAAGATGTACTGATGAATTAGTGGGGAAATGTTTGAGGAGAAAAAGGATATTTAAATAGTGTCAAAGTATCTTTCCAAAGATATTTATCAATTACAAAGGGAGAAATAATAACTACAGTGGAGAATCCTGGTAGACAACACCTTTATCAAGTGTTCAAGGTTAACATCATCAGAAATATGACATGTTGACCTCATGTACTCACTACTTGTATGTTACATTAAGAACTTAACATAACTTTTATGGTCTTGTTGCCAGAAAATGCATAATCTCAATCTAACTATCAGAAAATATCAAACAAATCAAATTAACAGCTATTCTACAAAAAGTAATCACTACTTATAAAAACTGTCAAGGTCAAGGAAAGAATAAAGAACTGCCATAGTCTGGAGAAGACTCAGGAGACATAACTACAAAATACAACGTGGTATCTGAGATTACACTTGAAATAAACAAACAAAAAAATGGCATTAGAAGAAAAACTGATAAAATTAGAATAACATATATAGTTTGGTTAATAGTACTGTACCAATGATAATTTCCTGGCATTGCTAATTGTACTACAGGTATGTAAACTGTTAACATAAGGAGAAGCTGCATATGATTTCTCTATACTATTTTTTGCAATTATTCTATGAGTTTAAAATTATTTTTAAATAAGAAATTGAAAACACATAATGAAAAGACATGCCACAGTATGAGAGAAAATAATTGCAACACATATAAATATAAAAAGACTCATATCCAGAGTATACTATAGATCAAATAGAAGAAGACAAACAACACAATAGAAAAATAGGCAAGAGACTTTAACAGGTACTTTATAAGAAAGGATATCAAAAATTCAAATAAATCCATCAGAAGGTACTCAATTTCATGAATCATCAAAACATTACAAATTAATACCCCAATAAACACCACATTTATTCACCAGAATGGCTAACGTAAAAGATGCACAAGACTATGATGGGTCAAGAGGCAGAGTAGCTGGTACTCTCATATACTGCTGGCCAGAGTGTGAATAGGTACAACCACTTAAAAACTGTTTGGGATTATCTACCATACATACATATATATGGTATATATATATATATGGTAGATAATCCCAAATATATAGTAGATTACATATATATTATATATTATCTACTATAATTATATATTTATATATATAATAATATATAAAAAATATATATAATATATAACATATAAATATATATTATAAAATATAAATATATATTATTATATATACTATATATAAATATATAGTACATATATACATATATAATTACATATATATACTATATATATAAATTTGACCTAATAATTGCACTTCTAGGTATATACACCATTAGAAATGGGAACATATATTCACCAAAAAATATGCCATAGCCAAAACCTGGAATCTGCTAAAATTACTGTAAACTGTAGCATGGTTAAATACAGTGTGGTAATCATACAATGGAATACTACAACCACAAAAATTAATGGTACAAAGAACCATATGAATGACTTTCACAATCATAAAATTGAGCTAGAAAAGCCAGACATACATAAAATATACTATAAAATTATTGACATGAAAGTCAAGAAAAGCAAAATGAATCTATGGTTTTAAAACTCATAATGATGATGAATCTGGAGAGGAGGCAGGAGTCAAGTGGAAACTTCTGGGGATCTGGTAACCTCTTTATTAATCTGGGTGGTCTTATGGGTATGTTCCACTTTGTGATTATTATGGAGCTGTACTCTTAGGATTTTTGCACTTTGACGTATGTATGGTAGACTTCAGTATAAACACTTCCTTTAAAACTGTTTTTTCTTTGATAGAAACAATTGTTAGCTGCTTAGGAATACAGGTAAGGTGGTACCCAGATATCAGCTGGGGTCACCCTTTCCTGGATTCCACCCCCACCATCATTTTTGTGTGGGATGGGATAATAAACATTTATCCCCAGTATCTACACACTTATGTCTCTGATTTTCTACTTCTGAAAAATTCTCTAACTCTTTTATTTCCTTTCTATTTTCTATCTTCTTCTGCATACCTTCAGTTGATCCTGATGGGGAAGACAGCCCCCCTGCTTTAATTTCGTCTCAAAACACTCACAAACCTTTACTGATGATTTAGACTAAATGGGGCAAGGCAAGAGGTTTATGTAGATTATTTAACTTAAATATAAAGTTCTTAACAACTCTTTTTCATTATCCTTATCCTCTCTTTCCCCAACAATCTTCTGCTGGAAATTTTTCAGTTTATCTCCTCTTGTTGAATTGCCATTCCCCGTTTCTTTTCTTCACCAGTCTCATACTTTTCCTTCTCCTCCCTAGCTAGCTTATTGAAATCTCCCATACATATTTTAAAAACTACTTTATCACATGCATCAGCTTTATGGCCTTACCCTGCAAGCTAACTCTTCATACTAAACCTGTCTCATCAAATTGGCTAAACCAAAACAGTCTTCTTCCCAGGATACAGATAAACTACTGTTTCTCAGGCAGACCTACACCTTAAGCTGACAAATTCTATTCACTTTCCTTGATCCTTAAACTTTGTGTGTGCTTGTGTGTGTGTGTGTGTTTGCTTTTTTAGAGGCAGGTTCTCACTCTGTTTCCCAGGCATGATTATAGTTCATTGCAGCCTCAAACTCCTGGGCTCAAGTTATCCTTCTGCCTCAACCTCCTGAGTAGCTGGGACTACAGGCGTGTCCCACCACCATCAACTAATTATTATTTTATTTTTATGGAGATAGGATCTCTCTACTTTGCCCAAATTGGTCTCAAACTCTTGTCCTCAAGCCATCCTCCCACTTCAGCCTCCATAAGTGGTGGGATTATAGGCATAAGCCACTGTGCCCAGCCTCTTAAGCTGTATTTATTCACACTTATTTTCCAAACATGTAGATTGCAGTGCACTGCCTTCAGTTTAATTTAAAAAGAATTAAAAAGTATCCTTTAATTAAAAATGAAGACAGCATAAAGACATACAACAACTCAAAATGACAGAGTTGGTTTACTGTTCTTTTGGGTCTTTTTCTTCTGAGAATGAATTCATTCCTAGATGACCTTATCACCTCTTTACAATCCATTGCCAAACTAGTATTGTATTAGTCCATTTCCATGCTGCTGATAAAGACATGCCAGAGATTGG
The DNA here is from genome assembly GCA_031835075.1 of Saguinus oedipus. Lineage (NCBI taxonomy): Eukaryota > Metazoa > Chordata > Mammalia > Primates > Cebidae > Saguinus > Saguinus oedipus. The sequence goes on along the minus strand of CM063172.1, from coordinate 142,962,938 downwards.
GAAACTTACAAAAGAAAGAGGTTTAATGGGCTTATACTTCCACATGGCTGGGGAGGCCTCACAATCATGGTGGAAGGCAAGGAGGAGCAAGTCACATCTTACATGGATGACAGCAGGCAAAGAGAGAGAGCTTGTGCAGGGAAACTCCCCCTTTTAAAACTATCAGATCTCATGAGACTTACTCACTATCACAAGAACAGCAAGGGAAAACTTGCCCCCATGATTCAATTACCTACTACGGTCCCTCCCATAACACGTGGGAATTCAAGATGGGATTTGGGTGAGGATACAGCCAAACCATATCAAATATCTTCATTTATATTCTTCTGTCTTATATTTTACTTCATAATAATTACATTCATAGCTGCCAGATGGACATTATTACACAGAAGTCTGTTGTTACAACCATTTTACCATCTCTAAAACCCAATTAATGTTTTCTGCTTGTCCACAACACTGGTCCATAACATGAGTACATGATGCTAACTGTATAGGATAAAAAGATAGTGAAAAATACTTTGGATACTTAGTAAAACTGATGAATGGCAGAGGACATGAAATAAACATTGATTTATTTTAGAGGTTTGTAACATTAATAAGGTTTTTATGCGTCCAGTGGTTTTGGTCATAATGAAACATCCTTTATAAGATAAAGGACAACTTGCTTTTCCTTGTAGCCATTCTCATTAGAAAAGAAATGTGATGCTTTTCAGGCCTCTGGATTTTGAGGCAGCTTCTACTGCATGTGGGAATATTGCTCTGGCTCACTTATCACATGGCTCAGAAGGCTACAAGTTTTGAGAAGGACCCAGAATGAGGGAGAATTGTGTACCAGATCCAGACTCAGTGAAAGTTGTCATGACCCTTGAGCCATTTGTATCAGCAGATCTGAGAGTGCTAGACATATCCACAGTGGATAGGGATGCAGGTAGGTCAAGCAAGCTCCACCAGGGGAGTCACAGTTCAGACACCTAACATTCTAGAGCTGGGGCATACTGCTGTAGCAGAGAATTGACAACTTGCTGTTTAAAAGCAGTTCCTAGTGTGTTCTTAAGCCCTTATAGAGTCTGACTGTCTACTGTTAGGACCTCAGTGACTATGATTCAGAGAAGAGCTGGTTGGAAACCTGAATGTGACACAATCATTTGAGATACCAAACATCTGTCTCAGACCCCAGAGGAGGCAGTGATGTATCCTGGCCAGAATAATACCCACACTGGATGTAACTTTGCCTTTCCTATGTGTAGTGCCTCAGCCAGTACCATCATGCAAGGAATTACAAAATGCCAATCATTGGTATGGTATCCCAGCTAGAAGTGGCTGAGATTGAGGTGCTTATTTTGTGACAAGGGACATCCAATACCAGACTATAAGTCTTATTGTTCAGAAGCAGCTCTACTGAGGCACCAGCAAGGTGGGTTGTTACTGTCTAGGATGTGGTATGTTTGCTCATCCAGCACCTGATATTTGGTGTGGAGTCATTAGAATACTTGGGTCTGGGAACAAAAGCACAGAAGAAATACAGGATCCTCTTGAGGTAGGAGGTAGGTCTTGACTCCAGAGGCAGGGCTGGGAGGCCAAATTAAGGACTAGCTAAAATAGGCCAAGGTGGATGCAGCTTTCAATCAGATACACCCACCAGTGTGCTATACCAATTTACCCTTGCCATGACGACACTCAGGAGTTACCACCCCTTTCCATGGCAATGACTCAGTGACCCCAAAGTTACTACTCCTTCCCTAGAAATCTCTGCATAACCTGCCCCTTAATTGGATGCAATTAAAAGTGGGTATAAATATGACTGAAAAACTGCCCTGAGCTGCTACTCTCTGCCTATGGGGTAGCCCTAATCTGCAGGTGTAGTCACAGAGATGTAACACTGCCAGAGCTGTAACATTGTTTTCCATTAAGCTGCTTTCTTCTACCTCTGGTTTGCTCTTGAATTCTTTCCTGGGCAAAGCCAAGAACCCTCATGAACTAAGCTCCACTTTGGGGTTTACCTGCCCCACATCACTCTCACCATCATGGTGACCCTCTTTCAGAATTTGTGTTTCCCATTTCTGTTCTGCCAGATTAAGTGTTCTGGTTCTCAGGGAAGGGAACACTTCCATTAGAGCACATAGTAAAGAGTACTCTGAATTTAAAATTCCAACTATTACCCATCTACTTTTGGCTCCTCATGTCACCAAGAAAAGGAGTATCATAAAGTAATCAACTCTAATTGCACTGAAGATGTCGGTTTGCTGTTACATGATAAGAACAGAGAGAGGTGTATCTCGACCACTGGGTATTTCTGGGATGTCTCTTTGTGTTTCTGTGCTCAGTGACAATGGTGAATGGATATGTAGTAACCATAGTTAGAAAAGGGAAAGGCATTAAGGGCTTAGACTCTAAGGAAGAAGAGCTAGGTCACCACAGTACACAAGCTAAGGCACTGTCAAAGGGAAAGATTTCTAGAATGGGTAGTGGAGGAGTGAGATGAGAAATATCAGTTTCAGTCTCAGAAACAACTGCAGTAGCTTGTCACAATAAACCATGTGTATAGAGTCCTTACAGCTACTGCTGCTGTATACATAGGGAACCCTATGATAGGGGTGTGACTTAGCAGAAATCATAAGTGGATCTAAAAAATACAAAGGATGGACTATATCACACATTTCTTGTGTGTCACTTCATATCTTCTGCTTTCCTCAGGAGGTTCTTAACACCTCACTCAGACCTGCTATCACTTTTTCCCCAAAACATCTCTGATGCTGCAACACAGAATGTTTGTATGAACCCACTTGGCTTTCATGAATATACAAACCAGAACTGCAGAGATACAGGACTATAGGAGCTTTCTTTACTAATGGGAAAAATGGGGCCACTTCATAAATGCTTTTCTCTTTTTTTGTCCCCTGGTTAGACAATTCTGAGACATGTTCTGTTCCATGAGATTTTTAAGCAGTTCTGGCTACACAGTGCATCAGCCACCATAATAATGACCAATTCAACATGCACCCTTGGATTATTTCCCTTCCATCTCACCCCTCATGCCCCCTCCCTTTCTCACTTGTATCACTCCCTAAATAAACTATCTGTAGGTAAGGCTTTGTGTTAGGGGTTCTCTTTAGAGAAATCTAGACTAAAATAAATTGGAGAAGAGATTAGAGCTGAAGCATGAAATTGATCAAAATTTCATTTCACTCCCTTCAAAACTGACTGTAATTAGTTTGGCAGGCTTGGCTATCATACACTTATGAGAACTCTTAGGTATGAAGGTAAAGAAGTTTTGCTGCCTGAAACAGATGGAGTCATTATTATTCTCTAGATTACTAAGGATCCAGTAAAGTTCTAGTGGGCTACCTCAACTCAGACTACCCTCAGAGAACCATCAAGAAATTATTTTTATAATTGTATTACATAAGAAACTGTATCTATAACCAAACTAAATTCTCTGCTCACCTTATCAGCATTGTAAGATGGTTCCTCCTGTACTTGACAGGTATAATATCAATAAATCAGTTTTAGTGTTTTAACATTCAAATCTTGTCTCTTTTTATTATCAGGCCTGAAAGTGATAGTGTATCATTTATAATGCACTCTGAACCAAGAATGCCCTCCTATAAAAGTCCTCAGTTTGTTTTTCCTCTGTAGAACAATATCCCTATAAACTGCAGAGAATCCATTGTTAAAACATGGAAGCTGTCTTTGATGATTTTAACCGTACTGAGTAATAAAGTATTCATTTTGGTCCAAATGCAAGAGAAAAATCTCTACCTTCCTTTTATTTCTGTGTGTCTCATTAAAGAAATGGCTAAGTGTTAATTTGGGAAATCACCAACTTTAAATGATGAAGGAGATGAGTTTTTTTCAATACCAATAATTTAAAAATCTATCTTTAGTATTTCAGGATTTGATAAGAAAAATGATGAAGCTATTAAGAATTCTGCCTTAGTGTTACCAAAAATTGTTTTAATGAAAAACAGTGTGTGTGGGTTTAATGTAAATCAGGCTAAGAGAAAGATAATGCATTAAAAATAATTAGACATCCAATTGAAAAATCTTGCCTCTATGAATTTTCAATCCCACATCTTACCCTGCTCTCCAAAGTAAAACTCTGAAGGGTTCTCTATGGTTCCCTTTCTGTCCCCCATGTTCACCTAGAAAAGATGCAAATAGCAAAGCTATGCAAAACTTCCACTTCATTAAACAAACTCACATCCAAGAAATTGTTTCACTTAAACATTTAGCATAGCCTAAATGTGATAAGTTCTATTGATATTTTTCTTCAATCATGAAAAGTTAATCAACTTTTCCACCTGAAGACCCAACTGATAATTTAAGATGATAGATCAATTAAAATTAGTTGGAAACATTTTGAGATGAACAGAAAAGAAGTTTTGAAAGCATGGGAGGATAAGAAACTGGAAAATTACATACTTTATGTGAGTACAATTGATTAAATGCTTATATATTATTTAGTACATTGTGTGGTCTACAATATTTGAGTGAGTAAAATGCATTACAACTAACAGATCAAAAGATGGGAAAAGAATATATACATTGTTGGGGACATAGCAAAACTAGTCACTAATATTAAAAAGTAATAAATCAAAAATGTATGTTTTAATCTTTAGAATAATCAGTAAAAGAACAGTAAAATGATGGTGAGATGCAGATCCAAGATGGCTGATTGCTAACAGTTCGGGATTGTAGCTCCCAGTGAAAATGCAGAGAATGAGAGGACGCCACACTTTCAGATGAATTTTCGTCACTCACGGACCAGAAGATCCCAGTGGAGGAGCCCCACGGGTCGCCAGTGTGACTCTTGTGGCCGGCGCGGTGGTTTTGCTGGCGCCTTGGCATGGCAGCTCTTCATGCAGAGTAAATGGGAGGAGATTCCAGGGCAGAAGAGCACCATCAGTCTTATCACTGCTGTTTTGGCTGGCGCAGTGGGTTGCTCGAATTCCAGCACTGGGAATCAATAAACTGGGCATCCACTCAGAAACCCAACTAGAAAGTCAGCAATTGTAAAGATGACAGATGGATAAATTTATAATGAAGGGAAGAAACCAGCCTAAAAAGGCTGAGAATACCAAAATCAGAACCTCTCTCCCTCTACAGGGGATTACAGTTCCTCATAAGCAATGGAACAAGCCCTGATGGAAAAGGACTGTGTGCCATTATCAGAAGGAGGCTTCAGAAGGTGGATGATAAGAAACTTCTGGGAGTTAAAAGAACTTGTTCTAACCCAATGTAAAGAAACTAAAAACTTTGAAAAAAGGTTTGACAAAATGCTAACAAGAATAGACAATATAGAGAGGAATATAAATGAACAAACGGAGTTGAAAAATACAACACAAAAACTTGGTGAAATATGCACAAGTTTGAATAGCTGAACTGATCAAGCAGAAGAAAGGATATCAGAGGTCAAAGACCTACTTAATGAAATAAAACAAGAAGACAAGAATAGAGGAAAAAAGGATAAAAAGGAAGGAGCAAAGTCTCCAAGAAATATGGGACTATGTGAAAAGACCTAATTTACGTTTGATAGGTGTACCTGAATACAATGAAGAGAATGAATCCAAGCTGGAAAATACTCTTCAGGATATCATTCAGGAAAACTTTCTGAATCTAGCAAAGCAGCACAATATTCAACCCCAGGTAATACAGAGAACACCACAAAGATATTCCTCAAGAAGAGCAACCCCAAGGCACATAATCGTTAGATTCACCAGGGTTGAAACAAAGGAGAAAATACTAAGGGCAGCCAGAGAGAAAGGTCAGGTTACCCACAAAGGGAAGCCTATTAGACTTACAGCAGATCTCTCAGCAGAAACCCTACAAGCCAGAAGAGAGTGGGGGCCAATATTCAACATCCTTAAAGAATAGAACTTTCAGCCCAGAATTTCATATCCTGCCAATTGAAGGAAAAATAAATTCTTTTATGAACAAGCAAGTACTCAGAGATTTTTATCACCACCAGGCTGGCTTTACAAGAGCTTCTGAAAGAAGCATTATATATAGAAAGGAACAACCAGTATTAGCCTTTCTAAAAATATACCAAAAAGTAAAGAGCATCAACATAAAGAAGAATTTACATCAACGAATGGATAAAATAGCCAGTTAACATCAAATGGCAGTAACCCTAAATTTAAGTTGACTAAATCCCCCAATCAAAAGATACAGCCCAACCTAATGATATGCTACATCCAGACCCATTTCACATCCAAAGATACACAAAGACTAAAACAAATGGATGGAGAAAGATTTACCAACCAAATGGAGAGCAAAAATAAATAAATAAAAAGCAGGAGTTGCAATTCTCACATCTGATAAAATAGATTTCAAAGCAACAAAGATATAGTGGTAAAAGGATCAATGCAACAATAAGAGCTAACGATCCTAACATGCAAATACATAAGACTCATAAAGAGATTTAGACTCAATGAGACAGAAAATTGATAAGGATATCCAGGACTTGAACTCAGATCTGGAACAATTAAACTCAATAAATATTTATAGAGCTCTCCATTTTAAATACACAAAATATACATTCTCCACCTTAAATATGCAAAATATTGGCCATTATTAATACCCATTTTTAGAATAAAGCTACATTCCCATTTTCTCTCCCTCTTTTTCTTCCTCTTTCTTCCTCTCCTTCACTCTTTAAAAAAAAAAAAAAAGAAAAAAAGAAAGAAACCTATCCATTGTTGGCTGGGCATAGTGGCTCATGTCTGTAATCACAGCACTTTAGGAGGCTGAGGGAGGTGGATCACCTGAGGTCAGGAGTTTGACACTAGCCTGGCCAACATAGTGAAACCCCGTTAAAAAAAAAAAGAACAGTAAAATGAACTATAAAGTAATGGAGAGTTAGTATAGAATAGTACTTGATTAATAATTGACTAAAATTGAGGAAAAAGAAAACAATGAGTCTGTTCTCACACTGTTAATAAAGACATACCTGAGACTGAGTAATTTATATAGGAAAGAGGTTTAATTGACTTACAGTTCCACATGGCTGGGGAGGTCTCACAATTATGGTGAAAGTTGAATAAAGAGCAAAGTCACGTCTTACATGGCAGTAGGCAAGAAAGCTTGTTTAGGGGAACTCCCATTTATAAAATCATCAGATCTCATGAGACTTATTCACTACCACTCAATCAGTATAGGAGAAACCTTCCCCATAATTGAATAATCTCCACTTAGCCCTGCCCTTGACATGAGGGGATTATTACAATTCAAGGTGAGATTTTGGGTGGGGACACAGCCAAACCATATCAGAACAAAAAGAAAGTAAATAGTAGGATAGTCAATTTAAACACAAATATATGAGAGTTTTAATTAAATGTAAGCAGTCTGAATACTGCGATTAAAAGATTTATCAATTTTTTTAAAGCCAGACATTTATGACATACATGAGATGCATTTTTGAAGGTAAGGCAGTAGAAATGTTGAAAGTAAATTAAAAAAATATACATATATGCAAATATTAACCAAAAGAAAATTGATAAAGTTATATAACATTAGAACAATGATTTTATGCAAGAGTCACTGCCTATACATCCTTCAGTTTCTTAATTCTCTTTTTAGAAGTGTTCAGTCCTCTGTTAAATCAATCCATTGAGTTCTTAATTTTGTCTATTCTATTTTTCCAAGTAGAATTTCTATCTGATTTTTATTTTATTCTCTTTCTTGGATGAAAGATTCTATCTTGTCATGTATTTTTCTTGAACATTTTAATCACACTATTTTAAAGTCTGTGTCTGATAACTGTAATATTTTGATCTCCTATGGCTCTATTTCTATTATCCCACATTTTTCTCTTGTTTTCAGTGATTTGTTTCTGTGTCTGGTGTGACTGATAATTTTTACTGGAGGTCAGACACTATATATGAGAAGATTTAAAGATAATTTGAGGCTCCTGATGTTGCTAATTTTCTACATGGAGGAAAAATCTTTGCTTCTGGCAGATAGCCAATTAAAGAGAAATAAGTAAACATAATTGATCTTGTACTGAAGATCTTGTACTGATTCAAGGTTATTTTATTTTTGTTTTTCTTTTGTTAAAATAGTAGTGAGAAGTATTCTATTTCCATGTTTCTTGGCAGGAGTATAGACTTTCTGGGTTTTAAAGGGAATGTCTGGAGTATTTTACCAGAGTCTTCTATGATGAGGCTTGAGCCTCAGTGTTATTCTCCCGAGCTTTTGAGACCATAAAATATTCTCCACTGTTTTTCATTCTAGTTACCAGTTTTTGTTAGACTTCTAGCCTCTTGGCCAAAAGTTATGAATTGGTAAATATTTCAATGGTCCAGGCAACAATAAATGTTGATCTTGCATCACTGTTATTCTGTTCACCTTGCAATCTTGGTTCCTAATATCCTAATTATTTTTATTATTCTCTAAAATCTTAAAGCAAATTTAAAAAAATTCCAGATATTTTTGTCTTACATTAAAATATTTAGTTTCATGCAAGCTAGTCACCTATCATTAAAAGCAAAAATCCTCTGATTGTTATTTTGTTTGCATTTATTTTAGAAAGTGGATTAAAATTTTTTTTTAGACAAAAAAAAAACTTTTATGTATTTACTGGCCATTGCATTTTCTTCTCTGTGAGTTCCTTGACCACTATTTATTGGGTTGTCTTTTGGCTCATAATACATGAGGAACTCCAGATACTATTTAAGAGAAAGCAGATTTTATTATGTCTGCAAATATCTTCTAGTCTGTAACTTGTCTTAATTTTTTTATGTTGTCATTTTTCACATAGAAATCTTAAATTTCAACAGTTAAATTTCAAACATCTTTTCCTGCATAGTTTGTGGATTTGGGATTTGGTTTAACAAATTATTCTCTATCTTGATGTCATAAAGATATCCTACTAAGTTTTCTCCTAAAATTTTTACAATCTTAATTTTTATATTTAGGCCTTTAATACAAAAGGTTTGTTTTTCTGTGTTGTCTTCTTAGGAATAGCCAATTGTTCTACAACATGTGTCAAAGTGCCAACCGTTTACAACCATTTAGTAATGACACCGTGTTTTTTTTTTTTAATTAATTTTATTATTTTAAAATCTATTTAATGGTATTAATTTCTTGATGTTCACACGAGTTTCTTAAAGACAGTAATTGCATCCTGTAATTCTTTGAATCTCTCAAACTCCTCAACTTTCATAAAAATTAAATAAAAGATAATATTAATGGATATATTGATCTAGGTTGACTGATTGATAATATGTATTTATAAATAACATAGCATTTTCTACCTATCATAAAATACATACTCATGATTTCTAGCCAAAATTTTCCACCTATGGAAAAAAATATTGATTTTTGGTGGCCCTAAAATAAAGCTCTGAAAAAGTGATATCAATGTTAGCTAACACTTACTGATTACAGATTGTAAGCCTGGTAATGATCTAAGAACTTTATATGTTTTATTTAACTCATTTATAAGAAAACTATGAGTCAGGTGAATAGCATTATCTTCCATTTCTCAGATGAGATAATAGACCACATTGTAGTAAATTTTTACTTAAGTTTATAAAGATAGTCAATGCAGTCACTTATTTAAATGTGCCTTATTTCAATTTGTAATTTAAATGAAATATTTCTACTACACAACTTTTAAGCAAACATTGACTATGAATATATCTCTAAATACTGCTATAATCATTTCTGCATGGTATATTCACATTTATATTTCTATGTACAAATGCTGTTATCATTGTCCTTAATAATTCATTAGAAGCTTTCTGCATCTATGTTTATCATGGATATTGGCCTGAAGTTTTCTTTTCTTGTTGAGTCTTTGCCGGGTTTCAGTATCAGGATGATGTTGGTCTCATAAAATGATTTGGGAAGGGTTCCCTCTTTTTGAATTATTTGGAATAGTTTCAGAAGGAATGGTACTAGATCCTCTTTGTGTGTCTGGTAGAATTCGGCTGTGAACCCATCTGAACCTGGGCTTTTTTTGTGTGGTAGGCTCTTAATTGCTGCCTCAACTTCTGACCTTGTTATTGGTCTATTCATAGTTTCGGCTTCCTCCTGGTTTAGGCTTGGGAGGACACAGGCATCCAGGAATTTATCCATTTCTTCCTGGTTTACTATTTTATGTGCATAGAGTTGTTTGTAGTATTCTCTGATGATGGTTTGAATTTCTGTGGAATCTGTGGTGATTTCCCCTTTATCGTTTTTTATTGCATCGATTTCGTTGTTCTCTCTTTTCTTTTTAATCAGTCTGGCTAGTGGTCTGTCTATTTTGTTGATCTTTTTGAAAAACCAGCTCTTGGATTTATTGATTTTTTGAAGGGATTTTCTTGTCTCTATCTCCTTCAGTTCTGCTCTGATCTTAGTTATTTCTTGTCTTCTGCTAGTTTTGAGCTTTTTTGATCTTACTCCTCTAGCTCTTTCAATTTTGACGATAGGGTGTCCATTTTGAATATCTCCACTCTTCTCATGTGGGCACTTATTGCTATATATTTTCATCTACAGACTGCTTTAAATGTATCCCAGAGATTCTGGTACGTTGTGTCTTCATTCTCGTTGGTTTCGAAGAATTTCTTTATTTCTGCCTTCATTTCATTGTTTATCCAATCAACATTCAAGAGCCAGTTGTTCAGTTTCCATGAAGCTGTGCGATTCTGAGTTATTTTCTGAATTCTGAGTTCCAACTTGATTGCACTATGGTCTGAGAGACTGTTTGTTATGATTTCAGTTGTTTTGCATTTGCTGAGGAGTGCTTTACTTCCAATTATGTGGTCAATTTTGGAGTAGGTGTGATGTGGTGCTGAGAAGAATGTATATTGTGTGGATTTGGGGTGGAGAGTTCTGTAAATATCTATCAGGTTTGCTTGTTCCAGGTCTGAGTTCAAGTCCTGGATATCTTTGTTAATTTTCTGTCTGGTTGATCTGTCTGATATTGACAGTGGAGTGTTAAAGTCTCCCACTATTATTATGTGGGAGTCTAAGTCTCTTTGTAAGTCATTAAGAACTTGCCTTATATATCTGGGTGCTCCTGCATTGGGTCCATATATATTTAGAATTGTTAGCTCTTCTTGTTGTATCAATCCTTTTACCATTATGCAATGACCTTCTTACCACGTTTGTGGTTTTGAACAAGGTGTTAAAATTAACTATAATTTGTTTGAATCTACATAAGAAATTTGGCATGTCTGAGTTTCACAATTCTTTCCTTGACCATGGCTTCATTTCAAGGGATAATGCACTTTACGTGCTGCTCTGGTGGTAAAAAAAAAATTTCACATAAATGGAGTAAAGAGCATTTAATGAACTGAGCTCTATGCATGTGAAAGCCAACAGCAATATTAGAAATGGTGTTTATTTTATAGCCCAGAAACTGCATTTTAAATGCTAGTATATGTTTATATGACAGTTCTATTAAATATAAAAGAGTCCCATTACAAGGGAAGCCCTTTGCATGGGCTTTTTATATGGTCTAAATAGCATACCCAGCTCTGCAACTACTCATGTGAGACATTTTTAGAACCTTATTTATGTTAAAGCCATAACAGACTAGCAACTAGAAAACTATAATGGGCACAAACAGCTAATAAAAATGAGATTGTTGAAAATACTTCTCAATAGCAACTTAGGAAGTATCCTGATGAAACAAAGTCAGGGCTTGGTGTCTCTGGAAGCCTGCCACCACAGTAATTACAGATATTTGGCCACAGGTACTCCCCTTTTCCATCTTTGCTTTTCTGGCTGAAAACAAAATAGCCAATGAAATTTAAGATTGGTACTTGCCCCATTTTTCACTGTAATGCCTACGGAACCAAAGGTGTTCTAGAAAAAAATCCTAGGATCATTCTTCCCCCATGCACTGATTATTCACTGAGTGATCCCTCTGCAGATGCTCCCAGGCTGATTAGAGGAGGAAGAACACCAGGATGCATTCTGGCTGTATTTGTGCATGCATGTGTACACAAGCTGCATATGTGTGCAAATGGGTGCATGTGTGTTATATATGTAAGTCCTCCAGACTTGAAATCTGGATCACTTCTCTACTAAACTGCCATGTTTAGACAAGCTGGCTAAAATGAACAGGTCAACCATTTATTTATAGAGTGGAAACTATTTGATCTGGGGTAGATAGCTCCACAGGCATACATGTTGAGCCAAAGTCATTTTTATTGCTGCATCTTGCAGAATTCCAAAATAGTTCACATGGACCTTCATGTGAGCAAAGGAAAAATTCCCACAGAATGGTGGGCTGGTCAAGGGTGAAATGTGGCTTGAATCACCCCAAGCCAATATCTGTTTATATAAGCAAGAGTGTAAAAGAATGGGGGAAGAATACCTTTAAGTTTTAAACTGGTGATAACCTCCTAATGAATTTTACCCATCCAGTCCCTGGTGGTACTCTGCTAGGGCAGAACTGAGGCAAGCAACAGAATACATTAATGCTGTCTCTTCGCACCCATGGATGTTGGAATCCTGTTACATAGAGTTTGAAGACTAATCATCTATTGTAATTATGCCAAAACAACTGGTCCCCAAACCATCCATTTTTGGCATAGGATCACCTTGGAGGTCAGCGGTGTTCACCTCTCTCTCAGTGTGGAAATTTCCTCCATCACACCCTGATGATGGTCCTCCAGTCTATTTTTGAATTCCTCATGTCGGGAAGAACATGACCTTAAAACTTGTCCAGTGGACCAGGCTCTGTGGCTCATGCCTGTAATCCCAGTACTTTGGGAGGCCAAGGTGGGTGGATCACTGGAGGTCAGGAGTTCAAAAACAGCCTGGCCAACATGTGAAACTCTGTCTCTACTAAAAATACAAAAAGTATCTGGGCATGGTGGTGGGCACCTGCAATCCCAGCTACTCAGGAGGCTGAGGCAGGAGAATTGCTTGAACCTGGGAGGTGAAGATTGCAATGAGCTAAGATCATGTCATTGCACTCCAACCTGGGCAACAAGAGCAAAACTCTGTTAGCATGTCACTTAAGTGAAAATGGCCACCCAAGAACAGCTGGCTCATCTTATACATTTCCCACTGCCATTCTCAGAATTTCTTTCTGGGACAGAGAAAAAGTATGAATGTATAGTTAGGACTACATTTATGACTATTAATGTCTTTTTCAGCTTGTGTTGTCCTGCTCAGTTTCTGAGCCTTTGTTGTGCTAAGGGAAGAAGATAACTGGAGGCCAGGTATGGTGGCTCATGCCTGTAATCCCAGCACATTGGGAGGCCGAGGCAGGTGGATCATGATGTCAAGAGATAGAGACCATCCTGGCCAACATGGTGAAACCCCATCTCTACTAAAAATGTAAAAATTAGCTGGGCATGGTGCATGCATCTGTGGTCCCAGCTACTTGGGAGACTGAGGCAGGAGCATTGCTTGAACCCAGGAGGCAGAGGTTGCAGCGAGCCCAGATTCAGCCTGCACGACAGACTAAGACTCTGGCTCAAAAAAGAAAAATTAAAAAAAAAAAAAAAAGAAAACAGGAAGGCAGGAGGATGTAGATTAGTTTACATTAGAAAGACATGGAGCCCTTTGTAGAGAACCAGAAAGGGCCTGGAAGGCAGGATGCTGAAGGAAGAGTTGGAGCTCACATAAGTAGTTTGTGGGAGTTTTATGAGAAGAGAAAGATATGAGGACAATTGCCTGGGGTTCCAGACTCTGAGAGACACAAATGCAGGGGATTTTAGGAATTTTGACTCTATTACTCTCTCTTTGGTTTGTTTTCAAGACATCAGTGAAGATCATTTGCTTTTCAAGGTATTTGAAGTTTGATTTCTAGATGAAACAGCTTATTTGTTCTACGCGTCTCTCAGGTCACTTAAGATGTGATCTTGCTCTAGATTTCCACCTCACTAGCATCTTTGTCGCTAGTTGCTGTTAAGGGTACATGGAGACACTATTATTAATATTTTGTCATTTTGGAAAATATGAGTTAGTGTATCTGAGTCTGATTAACTCTGAAATGCAAACACTAAGTTTCTGGGCCTGCAAATCTGAGGGCCTGACTTTGAAATATGTGGAAGGTAGGGGAAAAAGAACCAATGCTGTCAACTGGGGGCTGCCTAGACATCACCTCACACTGTGCTGTGGTTTTAGGAAAGTCACCAACGAGGCTGGGAGTGGTGCCTGCTGCCTGTAATCCCAACATTTTGGGAGGCTGAGGTGGGAGGATTGTTTGAGGCCAGTCTGGGTAACATGGTGAAACCTGTTACCCAGGAATTTGAGGCCAGCCTGGGTAACATGTTGAAACCTGTCTCTACTAAAAAGACAAAAAATTAGCTGGGTATGGTGGTGCCTGTCTGTAGTCCCAGCTACTGGGGAGGCTGAGGTGGGAGGATCACCTGAGCCTGGGGAGGTGCAAAGCTGTACTGAGTTATGATCATGCATTGCACTCTAGCATGGGAGACAGAGTGAAACCCTGTCTCAAAATTTTTTTTTAATTTTAAATTTTTATTATTTTTTTTAAGTCACTAAGGCTTGGAGATTGGCTCTCTCAGTTTCACAGATTGAAAACTTTGTTGCTGTTTGAGCCTTGGAGTTGATCAAACTCGTAGAGATTGACTCATATTTTTCAAATTCAGGAGATATTGATGTGCAAATTAAAATTTCAAATATCCTAGTATATAATATCAGTTGGTTTTTCACCCAATGGGGGGAAGAATATGGAAAAACCACTTAGAATTTAAGTTATTTTCTAAGTGTGGGATTAGAGCAAGCAGAAGGGGTTAGGAGACACTTGTCTTAAAAATTCACTTCTGCAAGAGGCACAGACTTGCTGAGAGTAAGCTGGAAGCTTGATTGAGCTGATCTTCTATTGCCAAATTTTGGCTCAATAAACACCATCATTCTGTGGTCCTTTGCCAATCACTAATCCATCCTCCACTCTTGTTGATACAACTTTTCTTTCACCGTATTATTATCACTGATATGTTTATAGTCAAATGTACCATTCTAATTTCAATCCAGGAGACATGCTGTCTATTTCTTACTGCACTTTCTAATATTTTCTTTTCTATTCAATTTTCAAAGCATTTGTTTCACTTTGTAATAACTCCAAAGAACAAATATTTTTGTTTTGACTCTGTAGTTGGTATTATGTAGTATGTCAGACAGAAAACAGATCTAAGAAGAAGACCATTTACAATCTCACCCCTCCCTTCATCTTTTTCCAAACCCACCTGTGGTAGATAACTAATATGTCTCTCCTCTGAATTCACACAAACGTATATAAACATGTAAAATGGGAGCATATTTATTCATGAATCTGTAACCTGTATTTTTCCACTTAATGTATTATAGACAGCTCTTTGGATTTTCCCTCCAACTCATTTTTTGACAGTGCCCAATATTCTATCTTGTTAATTTTCTATAATTTATTTAATTGCCTCTTATTTACAAACATTCTAATTATTTCCAATATTTTACCCCTATAAACAATGCTTCAATAAACTCCAACTTTGTACAGTAATCTTTTTTCTTTTCCCTATAGGAGAAAATCTCAATTGTGGGATCACTGGGTCAAAGGCTACATACAGTTTATATATATATGCATTTTTTATTGCATTTTAGGTTTTGGGGTACATGTGAAGAACATGCAAGATAGTTGCATAGGTACACACGTGGCAGTGTGATTTGCTGCCTTCCTCCCCTTCACCTATATATTTCTAGACTCCTTTCTTGAAATATTTCCTAAACCAGTGCATGTGAGAGTAAGAACTTCCCTCTCATTCTCATTTATACTGGATATCACCAATCTTTTAAATTTTTGTCATTCTGACACTTTAAGTTGCATTTCTCTCATTAGTGGTATAGATTTGAGTTTTTCTTTAAAAATCTATTTGCTGATATGTACTTCTTTGACAGCATTTTGCCTATTTTTGCTTGTTTTTTTCTGTTGGGTCATTTTAATTTTTTCAATTTGTAGACATTCTTTCTTTCACATCTATTGTTTTCTTCTTCTTGTCCTTCTTCCCTTCTTCCTTCCATTTCTGTCATTGTCTCTGTTCCCTCCCTCCTTCCTTCCTTCTCTGCCTCCACCCTTTCTCTTACTCTCTGTCCCTCTTTCTCTCTCTTCCCTCTTATCTGTGTCTCATTTTTTCTTTCTTTCTAAGCACCAGACTTGTTTTCCATTTGAACCTCTTTATGGTGTCTTTTATTACACATCTCAAGTTTTTACATGACAAAGCAAATATGTCTGTCTTTCTCACAGGTTTTCTGAAAATCCATCTTGTTTATTAAAGTCTTCTTTATTTTATCACTATTATGGATTTCATTAGGCGGATGTTCTGAGCTCCAGTATTCTACCATACACTGGTGTGATTTATGCCAGAATAAGGACATATAGCAGAAGGCCTACTGGGGCCCCCTTTGGTTTATTATTACTCTAACATAACATTAGCAGAAAGTTATGTTTTAAAAGTACACAAGGGGAGGAGAGAGAAGATGGCATCATAGAGACGATTCTGGATTGCAGCTCTCAGTGAAGGCGCAGAGGTATAGCCTTAAAAAGTGATTCCCGGCATTTCTCCTTGCTGCCTCCATGTGAAGAAGAATGTGTTTGCTTCTCCTTCAGCTGTGATTAATGTCTGAATACTATGAAAATATGGCTGACGGGACTTCCAAGATGGCGTTGTAGAGGCGACTCTGGATTGCAGCTCTCAGTGAAGGCGCAGAGGGTGAGTCCTAGCCGCATTCTCAGACAGATCATTTTTGCCCACAGAACATTGAAAGTCCCAGGTGTGGGAGAGACACGGGACGCTAGCACAGCCGGCTCGCATGGCCGCTTCGGCCGGTTCCGCAGCGCAGCGGCACCAGGCACAAAACTCACTGGTCCGGGTGCCCTGTTAAACTGGCAATCTGAGATTTGGAAGGGCAGATTGGCATGTCCATTTGATTGAATGGGACTTGGACAATGAGCCAGACCAGGAGATTCCTGGGAAACGTGATCTGAGCCGGTGCAGTGGGCAGTGGCATGGGGGATCCCAGTAGCCCTATCAGCAGGCTACTGGGGTGCCAGTGAGAGAGTCAACCATTCAGCTTGGGGAGAGGAAGAGAGAGACAGAGAGAGAGGACAGACTCTGAGGCAGGGAGCTGGGTGATCGGACTCGGCGGGTCCCACCCTGACGGGGACAAGCAGGGAAGCAATTGGAGGTGCTCGGGGCTGAGAGTTTTGTGGCCGGCATCTAGGACGGTGCAGCCCGGTGTGGGAGGGGCGTTCACCACTAATGACACAATCCCCCCCTACTGAAGTACTGCCCAGGGCTGACACAGCCTGCTGTTTCCGAGGCAACCTGCCATAACAGAGAGACTCCACCAGCAGGGTGGAGCAAGCCACAGCAGGGCGGAGCAAGCCACAGCAGAACGGAGTCCTGCAGCAACAGGGCAGACCCACGCTAGCAGGGCAGAGCCCTGGCAGGAAAATAATGAATAGACTGCCACGTAGCTGGGCAGGACAGTGCAACAGATACTCATAAAGAAAGCCCCAACTCCCTGAGACAGAGCATCTAAGGGGGAAAAAAAGAGGGGGTTTTATGAGTTCTATTGCAGCAGACATAAACACATCCTCCCAACAATGCTGAATGAACAACGGAGCTCACAGATCAGCACTGGAGCTCCTATAAAGCACAGACCATCTCCTCAAGCAGCTCCCTGACCCCTGTATTTCCAAAGAGTCATCACCCCAAAAAAGGACTAATCAGACTGACATTTGGCGGGCATCATTCTGAAACAAAGATAGCAGAAGAAGAAACTGGTAGCATCCCTCACTGTTCTGCTGCTGCTACAGCTGTACCCCAGACAAGCAGGGCCTGGAGTGGACCTCAGCACTCATACAGCAGAGGGGCTAGACCATTAGAAGGAAAACTAAGTAACAGAAATACCTCATCATCAACAATCTGGGTGTCCACACAGAGACCCAATTGAAAAATCAGCAACTACTAAGATGACAGGTGGATAAATCAATAAAGATGGGAAGAAACCAGTGCAAAAAGGAGGAAAACACCCGAAACCAAAACACTTCACCCCCTACAAAGGACCAAAACTCCTCACCAGCAAGGGAACAAAGCTGGACGGAGAATGAGTGTGACAAAATGACGGAATCAGACTTCAGAAAGTGGATAATGAGAAATTTCAGTGAGCTAAAAGAACATGTTCTAAATCAGTGCAAAGAAACTAAGAACCTTGAAAAAAGATTTGAAAAAGGATTCGAGGAAATGATAACAAGAATGGACAACTTAGAGAGGAATATGAATGAATTGAAGGAGCTGAAAAACACAACACGAGAACTTCGCGAAGCATGCACAAGTTTCAATGGCCGAATTGACCAGGCAGAAGAAAGAATATCAGAAGTCGAAGATCAACTCAACAACATAAAACGAGAAACCAAGATCAAAGAAAAAAAGCGCAAAAAGGAATGAACAAAATCTCCAAGAAATGTGGGACTATGTGAAGAGACCCAACCTACGTTTGATAGGTGTACCAGAATGTGATGAAGAGAATGAATCCAAGCTGGAAAACACTCTTCAAGATATTATACAGGAAAATTTCCCCAACCTAGCAAGACAGGTCAATACTCAACTCCAGGAAATACAGAGAACACCACAAAGATATTCTGCAAGAAGAGCAACCCCAAGGCACATAATCATCAGATTCACCAGGGTTGAAATGAAGGAGAAAATACTAAGGGCAGCCAGAGAGAAAGGTCGGGTCACCCACAAAGGGAAGCCCATCAGACTCACAGCAGATCTCTTGGCAGAGACTCTACAAGCCAGAAGAGAGCGGGGGCCAATATTCAACATCCTTAAAGAAAAGAACTTTCAACACAGAATTTCATATCCAGCCAAACTGAGCTTCATAAGTGAAGGAAAAATAAAATCCTGAATGAACAAGCAAGTACTCAGAGATTTTGTCACCACTAGGCCTGCTTTACAAGAGCTCCTGAAAGAGGCACTACACATAGAAAGAAACAACCAGTACCAGCCATCCTAAAAGCATACCAAATGCTAAAGAGCATCAACAAAATGAAGAATCTACATGAAACAATGGGAAAAACAGCCAGCTAGCATCAAAATGGCAGTATCAAATTCACACATAACAATATTAACCCTAAATGTAAATGGGCTAAATGCACCAATAAAAAGACACAGACTGGCAAATTGGATAAAAAGTCAAAACCCGTCAGTGTGCTGTATCCAGGAAACCCACCTCACATGCAAGGATACACAAAGGCTCAAAATAAAGAGATGGAGGAAGATTTACCAAGCAAATGGAGAGCAAAAAAAAGCAGGAGTTGCAATTCTCGTCTCTGATAAAATAGACTTTAAAGCAACAAAGATCAAAAGGGACAAAGAACGTCATTACATAATGGTAAAAGGATCGGTACAACAAGAAGAGCTAAAGATTCTAAATATATATGGACCCAATGCAGGAGCACCCAGATATATAAGGCAAGTTCTTAATGACTTACAAAGAGACTTAGACTCCCACACAATAATAGTGGGAGACTTTAACACTCCACTGTCAATATCAGACAGATCAACCAGACAGAAAATTAACAAAGATATCCAGGACTTGAACTCAGACCTGGAACAAGCAAACCTGATAGATATTTACAGAACTCTCCACCCCAAATCCACACAATATACATTCTTCTCAGCACCACATCACACCTACTCCAAAATTGACCACATAATTGGAAGTAAAGCACTCCTCAGCAAATGCAAAACAACTGAAATCATAACAAACAGTCTCTCAGACCATAGTGCAATCAAGTTGGAACTCAGAATTCAGAAAATAACTCAGAATCGCACAGCTTCATGGAAACTGAACAACTGGCTCTTGAATGTTGGTTGGATAAACAATGAAATGAAGGCAGAAATAAAGAAGTTCTTCGAAACCAACGAGAACGAAGACACAACGTACCAGAATCTCTGGGACACATTTAAAGCAGTCTGTAGATGAAAATATATAGCAATAAGTGCCCACATGAGAAGAGTGGAGATATTCAAAATGGACACCCTATTGTCAAAATTGAAAAAGCTAGAGGAGCAAGATCAAAAAAGCTCAAAACCTAGCAGAAGACAAGAAATAACTAAGATCAGAGCAGAACTGAAGGAGATAGAGACAAGAAAATCCCTTCAAAAAATCCATAAATCCAAGAGCTGGTTTTTCGAAAAGATCAACAAAATAGACAGACCACTAGCCAGACTGATAAAAAAGAAAAGAGAGAACAACGAAATCGATGCAATAAAAAACGATAACGGGGAAATCACCACAGATTCCACAGAAATTCAAACCATCATCAGAGAATATTACAAACAACTCTATGCACATAAAATAGTAAACCAGGAAGAAATGGATAAATTCCTGGACGCCTGTGTCCTCCCCAGCCTAAACCAGGAGGAAGCCGAAACTATGAATAGACCAATAACAAGGTCAGAAGTTGAGGCAGCAATTAAGAGCCTACCACACAAAAAAAGCCCAGGTCCAGATGGGTTCACAGCCGAATTCTACCAGACACACAAAGAGGATCTAGTACCATTCCTTCTGAAACTATTCCAAATAATTCAAAAAGAGGGAACCCTTCCCAAATCATTTTATGAGACCAACATCATCCTGATGCCGAAACCCGGCAGAGAATCAACAAGGAAAGAAAACTTCAGGCCAATATCCATGATGAACATAGATGCAAAAAACTTCAATAAAATACCGGCAAACCGATTGCAACAGCACATTAAAAACGTATCCATCATGATCAAGTAGGATTCATCCCGGGGATGCAAGGCTGGTTCAACACACACAAGTCTATAAATGTAATTCACCACATAAACAGAAGCAAAAACAAAAACCACATGATTATCTCAATTGATGCAGAGAAGGCATTTGACAAAATTCAACAGCCCTTTATGCTAAAAACCCTCAATAAACTTGGTATTGATGGAACATATCTCAAAGTAATAAAAGCTATTTATGACAAACCAACAGCCAATATCATACTTAATGGGCAAAAACTGGAAGCATTCCCTTTGAAATCTGGCACTAGACAAGGATGCCCTCTCTCACCACTTCTATTCAACATAGTACTGGAAGTTCTAGCCAGAGCAATCAGGCAAGAAAAAGAAATAAAGGGTATTCAAATAGGAAAGGTGGAAGCCAAATTGTCTCTATTTGCAGACGACATGATAGTATACCTAGAAGACCCCATCACCTCAGCCCAAAAGCTCCTGCAACTGATAAGCAACTTCAGCAAAGTCTCAGGATATAAAATCAATGTTCAAAAATCACAAGCATTCCTATACACCAATAACAGACTTAAAGAGAACCAAATCAAGAACGAACTGCCATTCACAATTGCTACAAAGAAAATAAAATACCTAGGAATACAACTCACTAGGAATGTAAGGGACCTCTTTAAGGAAAACTACAAACAACTGCTCAACGAAATAAGAGAGGACACAAACAGATGGAGAAACATTCCATGTTTGTGGTTAGGAAGAATCAATATCGTGAAAATGGCTATACTGCCCAAAGTAATTTACACAATCAATGCTATCCCCATCAAACTACCATTGAATTTCTTCACAGAACTGGAAAAAACCACCATGAATTTCATATGGAACCAAAAAAGAGCCCGCATAGCCAAGTCAATTCTAAGCAAAAAGAACACAGCAGGAGGCATCATGCTACCAGACTTCAAACTATACTACAAGGCTACAGTAATCAAAACAGCATGGTACTGGTACCAAAACAGAGATATAGACCAATGGAACAGAACAGAGGCATCGGAGGCAACACAACACATCTACAACCATATTATCTTTGATAAACCAGACAAAAACAGGCAATGGGGAAAGGATTCCCTATTTAATAAATGGTGTTGGGAAAACTGTCTAGCCATGTGCAGAAAGCAGAAACTGGACCCCTTCCTGACACCTTACACTAAAATTAACTCCAGATGGATTAAAGACTTAAACGTAAGACCTGACACCATAAAAACCCCAGAAGAAAATCTAGGCAAAACCATTCAGGACATAGGAGTAGGCAAGGACTTCATGAACAAAACACCAAAAGCATTGGCAACAAAAGCCAAAATAGACAAATGGGACCTAATCAAACTCCACAGCTTCTGCACAGCAAAAGAAACAGTCACTAGAGTGAATCGGCAACCATCAGAATGGGAAAAAATCTTTGCAGTTTACGCATCTGACAAAGGGCTGATATCCAGAATTTACAAAGAACTCAAACAGATTTACAGGAAAAAAACAAACAAGCCCATTCAAAAATGGGCAAAGGATATGAACAGAAACTTTACGAAAGCAGACATACATGAGGCCAGCAAACATATGAAAAAGTGCTCATCGTCATTGGTCATTAGAGAGATGCAAATCAAAACCACATTGAGATACCATCTCACACCAGTTAGAATGGCGATCATTAAAAAATCTGGAGACAGCAGATGCTGGAGAGGATGTGGAGAAATAGGAACACTCTTACACTGTTGGTGGGAGTGTAAA
The DNA here is from genome assembly GCA_031835075.1 of Saguinus oedipus. NCBI lineage: Eukaryota > Metazoa > Chordata > Mammalia > Primates > Cebidae > Saguinus > Saguinus oedipus. The sequence continues at coordinate 142,940,451 of CM063172.1, read as the reverse complement.
TTAGTTCAACCATTGTGGAAGACAGTGTGGCGATTCCTCAGGGACCTAGAAATAGAAATTCCATTTGACCCAGCAATCCCATTACTGGGTATCTATCCAAAGGACTATAAATCGTTCTACTATAAGGACACATGCACACGAATGTTCATTGCAGCACTGTTTACAATAGCAAAGACCTGGAACCAACCCAAATGCCCAACGATGATAGACTGGACTGGGAAAATGTGGCACATATACACCATGGAATATTATGCAGCAATCAAAAATGATGAGTTTGTGTCCTTTGTAGGGACATGGATGAATCTGGAGAACATCATTCTCAGCAAACTGACACAAGAACAGAAAAAGAAATACCGCATATACTCACTCATAGGTGGGCAAGAAAAATGAGAACACGTGGACACAGAGAGGCGGTCTACTATACACTGGGGACTGTTGGGGGGAATGGGGGAGGGACAGCAGGGGGGGCTGGGGGGGATAGCCTGGGGATGAATACCAAGTGTGGGTGAAGGGGAGGAAAGCAGCAAAGCACACTGCCATGTGTGTACCTATGCAACTATCTTGCTCGTTCTGCACATGTACCCCCAAACCTATAATGCAATAAAAATTTAAAAAAAAAAAAAAAAAAGTGCTTCCATGAACCTGGTCCTCCTCTCACTTCATTCTCTACCCAAATGGCTGGCCGCTTAGAACCAGCCCTCCAACACCTTCTCACTGATGCCTTGGACAGTGCCAAGTTCCCTGTCACCTGCTATGGTGACTGGTCCCCCAAGCAGGTGCACAAGAACTACTACCACAACTTGGAGGTCACCATCAACCACCTGATCAACTTTGAGCTCAGCACTTCCCCATCTGCCTGCCAAAGTCTTGCTACTTTAACTGTGATTATGTGGCTTTGAAAAACTTTCACAATTTCCTCACCAATCTTATGAGGAGAGGGAACATGCTGAGAAATTGTTGAAGCTGCAGAACCAACAAAGTGGCCAAATATTCCTTCAGGATATCAAGAAACCAGGCCATGGCCACTGAGAGAGTGGGCTGAATGCAACGGAATATGTGGTACACTTGAAGAAAAGCACGAATCAGTCACACATGATCACTGAAAAAAAAAAGACCCCATTATCTGTTCTTGTGTCAGTTTGCTGAGAATGATGTTCTCCAGATTCATCCATGTCCCTACAAAGGACACGAACTCATCATTTTTGATTGCTGCATAATATTCCATGGTGTATATGTGCCACATTTTCCCTTTCTAGTCTATCATCGATGGGCATTTGGGTTGGTTCCAGGTCTTTGCTATTGTAAACAGTGCTGCAATGAACATTCGTGTGCATGTGTCCTTATAGTAGAACGATTTATAGTCCTTTGGATATATACCCAGTAATGGGATTGCTGGGTCAAATGGAATTTCTATTTCTAGGTCCATGAGGACTCGCCACACTGTCTTCCACAATGGTTGAACTAATTTACACTCCCACCAGCAGTGTAGAAGTGTTCCTATTTCTCCACATCCTCTCCAGCATCTATTGTCTCCAGATTTTTTAATGATCGAACAGAAAATGAAACACCGCATATTCTCACTCATAGGCGGGTGATGAACAATGAGAACACATGGACACAGGGAAGGGGGTACTACACACTGGGGTCTATTGGGGGGAATGGGGAGGGACAGCGGGGAGGGGAGCAGGGGAGGGATAGCATGGGGAGAAATGCCAAATGTGGGTGAAGGGGCAGAACGCAGCAAAACACACTGCCACGTGTGTACCTATGCAACTATCTTGCATGTTCTGCACATGTACCCCAGAACCTAAAACGCAATAAAAAATAAAAAATTTTTAAAAAAGACCCCATTTGTGTGGCTTCATTGATAATCATACCTCAATGAGCAGGTACAATCCAATAAAGATGGGTGACCACTGAAACCAACTTGCATGAGATGGGGGCCCTGTAATCTGGCACAGCTAAGTATGTCAAGCTCACCCTGACACACAGTGACCTGACAGCTAAACCTTAGGTTAGTTCCCTCATAGCCAAGGGAGTGACTTCCACCAAGGCAGTGCATGCATTTGGGTTTATCCGTATCTTTTCTATAAGTTGTACCAAGAATCCATTTAAATTCTCTCATGTGTACTATGTTTTCAAATAAAGTAATTTGGTAAACTTCCTCCCCCAGTGAGATGCCAGTGCAGACTTATTAAATGGCTAAAGTTGTAAAAGATGACTGGGCCACATCTTGGCAGCAAAGTGGATCTCTTACCCACTGCTGGTGGAAATGTAAAATAGTACAATTACTTTGGAAGACAGTCCACTTTGTAGAAAGTTAAACATATACCTATCACATGATCTATCCCTTCCACTAGTTACTTATGCAAGAGAAAATCAAAGTACAAATCTTTGTAAAGATTTGCACACAAATGTACATTCAAGCTTTATTTATAATAGACAAAATGTGGAACCAACTCAAATTGCTATCAATAGATGAATGCATAAACTAATTGTGGTATATGGTATACCTAGCCAATGGAGAGCTACTTATCAATAAACATGAACTACTGATATATGCTACAATATGAATGAATCTAAGTAATTACACTGAGTGAACAAAGTCACCAAAAAATAGAGATTAAATCCTATATGATTCCAATTTTATGAAGTTGTAAGAAATGCAAGCATATGTAAACTGACGGATAACAGATCAACAGTTACCAGAAGAGAGGTAAGGAGGTATTCGAGGAAGGGATTATGAAACGGTCCAAAGAAACCTTTGAGAGTGATGAGTTTGTTTCCTATTTTGTAGGAGTAGTACAAATTCTACACTTTGAATATGTGCACTTTATGTATGTCAAGGACATCTCAATAAAACTGTTTTAAAAATCTCTAAATGGTGTAAACTTCTATCAGTTTCATCTTTAAATGCATTATTTAAATGTGTCTTTAAAGTGGAAGTCCCAGCACAGGAGTACATATGCAGGAAGGAGCAGAGATTGCTCCACCCACTGGTGGCTCCACTGTGATCCTTCCTCCCCCATCTCCCTGCCCTCCCTTGCTTGTAGGTGTGGGGTTATGCGAAGTGGTTATTGCTTTTGTAGCTTGCTTCTTTTTCTCTCATCTTTTTCTGTTCTTTTTCTCTTGGACATTTTTCTCAGGGCTTAAATATTCTCAAGGAAATTCTTTAAGAAAAGATCACATAAAATCAGTAAACATCCTTCTTCCTACATTTCCTCCTTTAAATCCATACCAGTTCTTAGAGTAAATAGCATTTTTTGTGTGCCTTTTTTAATCAAAGAAAAATATTAACATCAGATTTCCATTTGACAGTTGAAAACAAGGGAATGAGCAGAGTATGTGAGCCTTCTTTCTATGGAAATTGGTGCAAGTGGATAGGCTTTATTAACCTGGCCAAACAAATAAGAAAGTGGGAGGGCTGGCCCATGAATCCCATCTGGTTGTTGACTAAAGTTCAGTCTGCAGTCCAAAATCCCTAAGTGACAAGGCTGTCTGCTTCTTCTGTGGAAAGCATCCACTAACTTCATGGGTTTCGAGGATCAAAAATTCAAAAACCACAGATGGAGCTTCTCTGCTCAAATCTGCCCTGCTTTTCTCCTCTCTGTACTAATGGCTGTGTGTCTCTTCCTCCATGGGGCCCCTCTCTTTATCTCCCCCTATGTGACTGTGTGTGGTCTCCTTGCATGTCTATTTCTCCTCCCTCTTCTTTGACTCTCTTAACTGTATCTTGAAGTTAAAATTTGTTTTTATTATTTTATTTAATGAATGGGATGTTTGAATTGCCTTCCTTTAAAGTAGATGGGTGGCTTATTTCATTCCTCTCAAAACCACTCCAATTACAATGAATTTACAATGCTTTATGCTTTTTATTTATATGGCTTTCAATTTGCTTTATTTCTGCGCTAGTGGCACTTCCCTCTCCTCTCCTGCCAGTGATTGTAAAGTAGCAAACAATTTAGTGAATTATTGTAGTTTACAGACCTGTTTGCGGGTGTTGACAAAAAGTGCATTACAGTCGAGTTGGCAGTGCGTATAAGTATTTGCTGTTTTTAATTTTTAGTATATTTTTTCTATTTTGATTTTCAGTAAAAAAATGGATGATTAAGATGAAACTAAGCCTATGTATTTTGTAAAGTTTGCTTATTTAACAAAACTGTGATAATCTTCAGAAATAACAGCAAAATTAAGAATATGAAATCGGTAGCAGTCAACACAAAACATGAAGTTTCTAATATTGGCTCTGGCCACTTTTCCTATTTTGAAGGAGAGGACAATTGTGGCTGCACTATTTGCACCAAGCGATGGTAGAGGACACTTGTTTCAGGAATTTGGTTTCACACAATGTCAGATCCTTAAACTTCAGAGAAAGTTGACTGCATGAACTCTTACCAATCATCTGTGAGGCTGTTGTTCTACCTAATAAAACATGAAGCCAGGGATAATGGGCCTTGGAAAAATTTCAGTACAGAATGAAAGAATAATAAGGCAACAGGCAAATGAGAGAAAAATTACAAAAGAGTTTTGGAAACTTTAAGCAAAAATATTCTAAAATGATTTAGCCAATTATCCAAGGAGACTAGAAAAAAAATAAAATACTGCTTGAAATCCTGTGCTTCTAATTCTCTATTACATTTTATTATTTTAGTTATAGAAAATAAACAATACAAGGCAAGGGAAGTTCTTTTTACATACAAGTTGGAGATAACGTCTTTCGTAGATCCTTTATTATATCATGATCTCTTTCCAGCTCTGCTCTTACTCTGTGACTTCCTTAAAAAGAGAAGTTATAAAATTTCCAAAATTACACCCACCTGCAGGAGTAAGATTTAGAGATGGGAGGATTTCCAGAAGGAGAGTTCAGCCACATTCCTACTGACCTCTGAAGATATAAAACAACCCCTTAGTGAGCAGGCCTCTTTAATAATAGCCAACCATGCAGGGGGATCTCTCGCCTGCATCCCATCTCTAACCTGTGGCCTTTCCTGCCCCCATGAAAAATCCCCAATGATATTTGAACAATTAATACTACCACATCAGCAGACCAAGTGGATGGTGGAATGTTATATCAAATTTAGATTTAAGAGGCAACCAGTAGAAGGGGGAGAAATTTCAAGAGCAACTGTAAGTTAGAATAGACTTTGACCTTGGCTTTTCCACACTGCAGCAAACATACACTCTTTTAGGTAAGGAACAGCCAGCAGGCATGGTGTACTTTACCCACAATAGCTGAAGGGTCTTCAAGCAAGACTTGAATTCCTCACATCTTCCTGGGGAGAGAATCTGGAGGCCGCCGCCCTCTCTGGGATTCTTCAAAGACAGTCGTTGGTAGCAGAGGCTAATGGTGTCTCCTCTGCTGCTGAATTCAGCACTAGGCTGAGGAGGCTGAGACTCAGGCACCCAGACCTTGGACTCTTGGGTTGAGACTCAGCCCCAGAATTCCTTACCGTGTAGTCTCCTTTGTCTTTCTAAAGTCAAAGAGCAGCCCTCACCCATGCTACTTCCATCTGTGGTGCCCCAAACTTCACTATGGGCTCTGATCAATTGCAAGGCAGACTATCTTCACCAATTCCACCCCCGAGTCTTATCTGAACCTAAAGACAATTGCCATGTCAAATGGGCACCCATCTTGGAAGAGACAGGGTTGATTGCCTATAAGGAGGAGCTGGTGTGAATATTAGCAGTAAGTCTTGATTTCTTCCAGGTGAGGCTCAAAATGGCTGCAGCTGGGCTGAGACAAGCATGGTATCATTAGGTGATGAGAATTCATCAGAACTTGCGCAGGTTAAAAGGATTATTCAGGATTAAAGAAGGAAGGAGGACTCAAGACTAGGGGCTTTTCATATTAGAAACAGTCACCGGTTGGGGGCTTCCTATGTTCTATGTGCTTTACTTGTATTTTCTCTAATCCTTGTTACAATTATACTAGATAACTATACATTCATTCTCAACAAATATGAATAGAAACCTACGCTGTGCTGAGTTAAATGCTTAATTATGGGAAGATAGCTGAGAATAAATCAGCTTGCCTTTCTGGAGCCTACATAACATCTAAAAATCCCCTTGCTGTTAATGGGGAAACTGGAGCTCAGGAAGGTTAAGTAACATATCAAAGATCCATAACCCGTAAATGTGGAATTGGGCTGGATTCAAACCCAGATCCTCTGACTGAAGTGTTTTTCTTTTAAGTTCAATACTAACAATTTTAAACTTTTTTCTTTGTATAATACATATCATATTTGGGATCCACTGTTTAATATGTGATCATAGGCTGGGCTGTGTCGTTGATAAACCATATTTCAGTATGGTTCTCCCGTTCAAGTTTAGAAAAATGCACCTAGGAGAAAGTGTAGGAATGATGAAACATCAACATCTTCTCTATTTTATTTCAAAGAAATCTTTCAAAGACACCATTGTTTTAATTATCACTGTTTCAAGCCCATATTTGCATGTTAGACATCAGTTAGCCAACTGTAGATGAGTTGTTGGCTAAGCCACATGTCTGCTAGACTGTCCTATGCTCTAACTAGAAGGGATCAGGTATGGGACACAGTGGTGAAGGCACAACTGTTTGCCTCAGACAAGGGCTCTGTATTAAACATGACTGTTATCTGGCAGTGTGGAAAACTTCTCTCCTTCCACCTCTGGAGTCTTACAGAGCCGGGTTTGCCAGAACCCATGTGGCTAGTCTCTCACTGCAGAGGCCAGGGAAATGCCACACTTTCAGCATGGAAGGTCCAGTTGTGACCCATTTTTATCAGTTTCTACCTGACTTTAAGGCCTTGATATAGTTTTTATCTGTGTCCCCACCCAAATAACATGTTGAATTGTAATCCCCAGGAAAGGAGCTGGGGCCTAGTGGGAGGTGACTGGCTCATGGGGATGGTTCTCATGAATGGTTTATCACCATCCCCTTTGTGCTGTCCTCATGATAGTGAGTGACCTCTTGCAAGATCTGGCTGATTAAGAGCATGTGGCATATCCCCCATTGCTCTCTCTTTCTCGCTCCTGCTTTTGCCATGTGATGTGCCTGTTCCGCTGCTTTGCCATCTGTCATGATTGGAGGCTTCCTGAGGGCCTCCCCAGGAGCAGATGCTGCTATGCTTCCTGTACAGCCTGCAGAACTAAGCCAGTTAAACCTCTTTCTTATAAATTACCCAGTCTCAGGTGTTTGTGTACAGCAATGCAAGAATGCTAGAATGGCCAAATACAGGCCTTATCCACTAGATGTAGCTGTCTTGAGGACTAGATGAGATGTGTAAGATCTCAGGGTTCTTATCTCAGGTGATAGGACTGGATGTTTGGAGTTTGGTTGCATTTACTTTATGTTAATTATTTGGAATTACTTATTTCCAAACAATTAAAATTAATATTATTTGGATGATATCAATTTTTGTGGTCTCCAGCTTTCCCAGGAAAATGATTGAAGCAGAAATGTGTGTGAAATTTTTTTCAGAAAAATATATACAAATCTCCTCCAAAAAGTGATTTGGTGGAGAGGAAATACCTTCTTACATTACAAATGAAAGAGAGCGAATTGTCACATTTGCACTTACATATTCATTTGTGTTAATAGAAGTAGTCATGGTTTAAGTAAAACCAGGTTGACTTTTTTTTTTAAGTAGAAAAATGTATTGGTCAGGTTTCAGTAAAAGAGCAAGAAATTAGTGTAAGCAGTTCAAATACGTAGGGTTTCATGCAGGGAATCTGGTGTTTATAGAGCCAGTGGAAAGGCTAGAGGAGCTAAAGTCGGGTTGCAACCAGACATTTGTTTTCAAGTTGCACCACTGCAGCTTCAACCCACTGGTCAGAGGACTGCTCCCACCTCAACCCACACCCAGGAAACTGGAGATAGACAGAGGAACATGGAGTCTGGCCCTTGCAGACGCCCACTCTACCAGAGCTCCTGATCTACCAGCATGCGTGCTTCCCACCCTTCTGCCTCTTAAATCTCATGAGAGCGAGAGTGCTTCTCATTGCAACACTTAAATCACACCCAGGGAGCGAAATCATCTCTCCAGTTGCAAGAGAGTTGCAGATATGCAGTGTTTAGTCTTATAAACTTGAAATGCAAGAAAGGAGGAGGAGGGATTGCTATAGATGGTCAGTAAATACTCTCTAGTACAATCTGTTATTTATATTAGACTAAAACCAAAATATTATTGTGTTACTTTCCACGAGCACAGTATTCCTGACAAAGCTAATGCATCATCAACCCAATGAAAGCTCCGATGGCCAGAAACTACAGTCCACATTTACAAAGTTAACTACATTGTATAAAAATAAATTTGTTATTTCTGGTAATTCAACTCTGCTCTCATAAGAAATTATAGATTATACCATTTTAAAATCTTACCTCTATGATGCTTATGGATTAAATATTATGATCTGTCTTTTCATATAAATAGCTTAGAAGTTACAAACAAAATGAACCATTAAACCAAATAATTTAAGTTCCATTAATAAAAAATCATAAACTTAATTGTATCAGTGTAATATAGCTATTTGTATTGGTTAATTATGCTTGTGTTGATTAATTTTTACTTTTTATGACAAAATGAATACTGCCAATAAAGCTCGTCAATTCAGTCAATTAAATTTTCCTGTGGTTCGATTTCCTTTTCCTTCTTTTGAAACTAGATTTGGTATCTACCATGTATCAGAGTGTTATTTTCAAATATGAAACACAACAAAGACTAAAGTATTAAGTAATGTTATTTGGATAATATCAAAGACATTTTTGTGATCTCCAGCTTCTCCAGGAAACAGACTGAAGCAGAAATTTGTATGCGAGCAGTTAATGCTGAGTGCTCTTGAGAGAAATGTCTATGAGGAGTGAGGGATGCAAGATTGGGCAAAGCGGGAAATTAAACTATAATTCAGTTTTAATGGAGGCCTCAGAGGAGCCTCCGGAGTTGTGGTGACCCTTCAGTGTTGTCCTGAATCTAGGAAAGTATGTCAGTCCTCTTTACGCCTGTCTTGACTACACTGGATGTGGACTGTGCCCAGGGAATAGGGGAATCTTTGGTGAGGCAGCTCCCGTCTACAAAGAGCAATGTTCAGAGAAGAACTCATCTGTGAGCTGTTAGCAGCCAAGACCCTGGCATCTGGAAGAATGAGGGCATCAGCCCTTAAGGGGAGGTCAGGCTGGGAAGTCATAGCACTTTGGGAGGCCAAGGTGGGCAGATTGCTTGATCCCAGGAGTTTGAAACCAGTCTTGCCAACATGGTGAAACCCCATCTCTACTAAAAATACAATCATTAGCTGGGCTGGTGGCATGTGCTTGTACTATCAGCTACTTGGGAGGCTGAGTCACAAGAATTGTTTGAACCCAGGAGGTGGAGGTTGCTGTGAGCCAGCCTTGCATGGCCCCTCCAGCCTGGGTGATAGAGTGAGATACTGTCCCAAAATAAATAAGTAAAGAAATAAAATAGACATAGATAAATAGGGTGGGCATTTCAGGTGAGGAAATGAGCGCAGAGCCTGAGAAGTAGAATCCATGTAGAAAAGTCAGGCACATATACACCATGGAATATAATGCAGCAATCAAAAATGATGAGTTTTTGTCCTTTGTAAGGACATGGATGAATCTGGAGAACATCATTCTCAGCAAACTGACACAAGAACAGAAAAGGAAATACCACATATTCTCACTCATAGGCGGGTAAGAAAAATGAGAACACATGGACACAGGGAGGGGGTCTACTACACACTGGGGTCTATTGGGGGAATGGGGGAGGGACAGCGGTGGGGGGAGCTGGGGAGGGATAGCTTGGGGAGAAATGCCAAGTGTGGGTGAAGGGGAGGAAGGCAGCAAAACACACTGCCATGTGTGTACCTGTGCAACTATCTTGCACGTTCTGCACATGTACCCCAAAACCTATAATGCAATAAAAATTAAAAAAGAAAAGAAAAGAAACCCGATTATGATGAATATATTAACTACCATAAGAATGACAATTATTTTCTGGAGAGTACTGGTATCTTAGTATTTTCTAGCATTTACTATAGTTTGCTTCTTTTGCCAATTTTATTTCCTTGTACTATAACTTCGCTCCAAAGAAATTGCTATTATTGATCTTTCTTTTCATTTCTTTTGCTTTCTCAACTTCTATTTTAGGTTCAGGGAGTACATGTGCAGGCTTTTAAATGGGTAAATTGTGTGTCACTGGGTTTTGTTGTACAAATTATTTCATCACCCAGGTTGTGAGCAGAGTAACCGATAGGTGGTTTTTTGACCCTCATCCTCCTCCCACCTTCACCCTTCAAGTAGGCCTCAGAGTCTATTGTTCCCATATTTGAAAAGCTCATGGGAAGTAGTTTTCTTCTTTCTTCAAGTTGCATTGAAATTTTTGTAGATTTTTTTTTAATCTGACACATTCTGGGCTGCTGAATGGAGAACAGGCCCAATAGACTGAGACTGTGACAGTGATTCACTTGTACTAGGATGTTTAAGAAATGCTTATGCTTTAGCTGAAAGTCAAAAATCCAACCATTTAAACATCCATGTTTTCTTGTTAATCTGGAAGGTACATTACCCAAAATGTCCCCTATAATATTAAGTTAACAAACAAGAATACTGGAATCACCTTGTAAAATTAGATTTGGGAGTCAGGAGAACACCCATTATGGAAATCAATTATGTGTATGTTGGGCTTTTCATTGGTGGTCAGTCATTCTTCAGGTGACCCAGTGGGACTCACTACATAGAATCAAGCCATACCATAACAGGGTTACAGTGAAGAAGCAGCTTGTCACTAAGGAAAGCTACTTCCTAATGCCCTTACTCGTGATTTCTCCAGGGTGACCATGTGGTAGAGTTAGGCTGCTATGCTAAGTGCTTCCCAGCACGTAATGGGCCTCTCGTTTCCACACCATATCAGCATCCCCATGGCCAGCTGAGTTTAGTGCAGCTGTACTGCACAGTTTCAGATGACCTTATGCTCACCTTTGTCAACAGTGTCCTACCTCAAGGGCACATGTCCTTTGCTCTTTTATTCTCCTGCTTTCAAGTGCAGCCCACATGGTGGAGGGGGACATTTTAATGCCTGGAGACACTCTTTAACCAAGGAAGGGTAATAACTGGTAGGGAAATGCCTCTTCTTTCTTCCATTCTTCAGGGACAGTGATGAGAGGCATTCTGCTCATGTCCCAAGCAGTCCCAGAGAAATGGATTGCATTGCCCAAAGCAGCAACCTCAATGAAGCATCTTTAGGTTGGCTTTTCCTTCTTTCCTATCTTACTTTCTTACTTCTCCCAGAGGCCTACTCCCAAATAAACTTTCTGAAGCCATGTTCTTGTCTCTGCTCTCCCTTTCGGGGACACTAAAAATAACACACTTCTGATTATCATCATTATTGTCATCATCATCATGCTACTTTATCATGTCAAATACTCCCTGCTAAAATTTCACAAATTTAAAGTGTTTGTGTGTATTTGGGTCTATTTTTGTACTCGTTGTTCCACTGATAATCTTTTTAATTTTTTGGTTTTTTAAATATCTTGTTTTAGATTCAGGGGGTCCATGTGTAGGTTTGTTACATGGATAGATTGTGTGATTCTGAGGTTTGGGCTTTTGTTGAACCTGTCACTCAGATAATGAGCATAGTACCTAACAAGCCATTTTTCAAGGCTTGTTCTCCTTCCTCCCTCCCCACTTCTGGAGTCCCTGGTGTTCCCAGCATTATGTTCAGGTGTATCCAAGGCTTAGCTCCCCACTTAAAAGTGAGAAAATGTGGTATTTGGTTTTCTCTGTCTGTGTTAATTCACTTAGAATAATGGCCTCCAGCTGCATCTGTGTTGCTACAGAGGATGTGAGTTCATTCTTTTTTATGGTTGCATAGTATTCCACGGTGTATATGTATTATGTTTTCTTTAATACACTATTGATGGGCACTTTGGTTGATTCTATGTCTTTGTTATTGTAAATAGTGCTGCAATAAACATGCAAATGCAGGTATCTTTTTGGGAGAATGATTTCTTTTCCTCTGGGTAGACACTAAGTAATGAGATTGTTGGGTCAAATGGTAATTCTATTATTAGTTCTTTGAGAAATCTCCAAACTGTTTTCCACAGTGGCTGAACTAATTAACATTTCTACAAGTGGTGTATAAGTATTCCCTTTCTCCTCAACCTCACAAGCATCTGTTATTTTTTGATTTTTTAAATATAGCCATTCTGACTGGTGTGAAGTGATATTTCACTGTGCTTTTGATTTGCATTTCTCTGATAATAAGTGATGTTGAGCAATTTTTGTTGTTGGCCATGTGTATGTTTTCTTTTGAGAAGTGTCTGTTCATGTCCTTTGCCTACTTCTTAATGAGGTTGTTTGCTTTTTTTTCTTGTTGATGTGTTTAAGTTGCTTATAGATTCTGGATTTAGTCTTTTGTTGGATGCAGAGTTTGCAAATGCTTTCCCCCCTTCTGTAGGTTGTCTGTTTACTCCATTGATAGTTTCTTTTACTATATTAGTTTTTAGTTTAATTAGGTCCCAATTGTCAATTTTTGTTGTTGCATTTGCTTTTGAGGACATAGTCATAAATTATTTGCCAAGGCCAATGTCCTGTAGTAGAGTAATAGATTTTATTCTAGGATTCTTGTAGGTTGAGGTCTTACATTTAAATATTTAGTCTACCTTGAGTTTATTTTTGTGTATGGTAAAAGGTGGCGATCCAGTTTCAATCTTCTACATATGGCTAGCCAGCTATTTCAGCACTATTTATTGAATAGGGAGTCCTTTCCTCATTGCTGATTTTTGTCAACTTTTTCAAAGATCAGATGACTGTAGGTTTATGGCTTTATTTCTGGGTTATCTATTTTGTTCCATTGGTCCATGTGTCTGTTTTTGTACCAGTATCATGCTATTTTGATTACTGTAGCCTATAGTGTAGTTTGAATTTGGGTAATGTGATACCTCTGGGTTTGTTCTTGTGGCTTAGTATTGCTTTGACTATCCAGGCTCCTTTTTGGTTCTATATGAATTTTAGAATACTGTTTTCTAATTCTGTGAACAACGATATTGATAATTTGATAGGAATTGCCTTGAATCTGTGGATTGCTTTAGACAACATGGACATTTTGATGATATTGACTCTTCCAGTCCATGAGCATAGATGTTTTCCCATTTGTCTGTATCATCTACGATTTCTTTCACTAATATTTTGTAGTTCTCCTTGTAGAGATCTTTCACCTCTTAGATTGGATGTACTTCTAGGTATTGCTTTTTATTCCACTGATATATATACATATACACATATATGTACATACATATATATGAATTATGTTTGCCTTATAACTCATTAATATATGTTAAAGTATGTTTACCTTTCAATTTTCCTCTTTTTCAAGATATTTGCATCTCTTCTCAGTGATTTATTTTTTATAAAAATTCTAAATTTTATCTAGTTACAAAATATACCAGATTGTGTTTAGAGTAAATTATTGCTAGTTTTGGATTGAATTTACACATTAATTATTACTGGAAGAATTGCACTTTAAAAATAATATTGTTTTATTGTTATGTACATAGTCCATACCTGAGTGCTGTACATAAATTTTTCTGTGTATAAATAAAACCAGCCTGTTTTTGATCTTCCATGAAAAAAAAATGTTGTTTCATTCAGAGGCAAGATATATTTTCCTAAGTCTTTAGGTGTTACTATTATTTAATTTTCCTTATCTGAGTTCTGTGTTTCTCCTACATAATGTATTCCTAGGTATCTTTCATTTTCGTTGCTATAATTAATTAATATTTATTTTTCACTTTGGATCTTTAACTCATTGCTAATATAAAGAAAATCTGTTTTTGTGATTTTTTCTTTTATTTTTTTTTAAATTAATTTCTATTCCAAATTTTATGTTTTCTTCTCAATATGAAATTTAAAGTAGTTTTTTTCTCATTCTGTGACCAAAGTCAATGGTAGCTTGATGGAGATAACATTAAATCTATAAATTACTTTGGGCAGTATGAACATTTTAATGATATTGCTTCTTCCTATCCATATTTTTCCATTTGTTTGTGTCCTCTCTTATTTCCTTGAGCAGTGGTTTGTAGTTACCCTTGAAAAGGTCTTTCATATCCCTTGTAAGTTGTATTCCTAGGTATTTTATTCTCTTGGTAGCAATTGTGAATGGGAATTAACTCATGATTTGGCTCTCTATTTGCCTATTATTGGTGTATAGAAATGCTTGTGATTTTTGTACATTGATTTTGTGTTCTGAGACTTTGCTGAAGTTGCTTAAGGAGATTTGTGGCTGAGATGATAGGGTTTTCTAAATATACAATCATATCATCTGCAAACAGAGACAATTTGACTTACTCTCTTTCTATATAAATACCCTTTATTTCTTTCTCTTGCCTAATTGCCCTGGCCAAAACATTCAGTACTATACTGAATAGAAGTGGTGAGAGAGGGCATCCTTGCCTTGTGCCAGTTATAAAGGGGAATGCGTCCAGCTTTTGCCCATTCAGTATAATATTAGCTGTGGGTTTGTCATAAATATCTCTTAATGTTTTGAGATACTTTTCATCAATACTGGGTTTATTGAGAGTTTTTAGCATGAGGGGGTGCCACACTTTAAAACCATCAGCTCTCCTGAGAATTCACTCAACATCATGAGAACAGGATGGGGGTAAAAAACCCATCATCTGATTATGTCCCACCAGGTCCCCCCATTGACATGTGGGGATTACAGTTAGAAATGAGATTTGTGGGGACACAGAGCCAAACCATATTAAGTCTTCTAAGTATTCTGGGCATAAAATCATATTTTAGGTATGTAGAGGTAACTGTCTCTTTTTCTTCAATACTTATATTGATTATTTAATTTTCTAAGTACATTTTCTAGTGCCTCCCAAATTATGTTGATTTATAGTGGTATTATCAGGTGTCTTTTCTTTAGGTCCGATTTTTTTGTGTGTGTGTGTGTGAATTATCTCAATATTTAACTGTTTCGTATGCCACATTTTTTTGTAAGTAGCTTTTTTTTTTTTTTTTTTTTTTGAGACGGAGTTTCGCTCTTGTTACCCAGGCTGGAGTGCAATGGCGCGATCTTGGCTCACCGCAACCTCCGCCTCCTGGGTTCAGGCAATTCTGCTGCCTCAGCCTCCTGCGTAGCTGGGATTACAGGCACGCGCCACCATGCCCAGCTAATTTTTTGTATTTTTAGTAGAGACGGGGTTTCACCATGCTGACCAGGATGGTCTCGATCTCTTGACCTCGTGATCCACCCGCCTCGGCCTCCCAAAGTGCTGGAACTACAGGCGTGAGCCACCGCGCCCGGCCTGTAAGTAGCTTTTATCGTATTTAGGTAGTTTTCTTCTATTTCCATTTCACATCGAGTTAACAAAAATCCAGGAATTGAGGGAATGGGACAAGAATAATTTCTTATGGTTTGATTTCTTTCATATATAGAAGAGCTTGATTGCAATAAAAGAGAGAAATTATTTAGCAAGTTTACAGATGAGAAAGGCCATCCTGTGAAAGTGGTAGAATCCCTTCTCTGGCAAAGCAGAAGGGACAGAAAGAAAGAAGCTTGAGGACCCAGAGAAATCCTGACTGGGGGAAAGGGATGTTTTCTTTCTGTGTGAATTCCTCATGCTCCTTGTGAAAAATATTGGGTAGAAACTAAAATGGAAAGAAAAGCTGAGGTTATCTTAGGTTTGGGATTGGCAAGTGTGGATGAGAGAGATGTGCCACAAGATTGCATGACTCAGAACAGCAAGCCAGGCTGGACCACAGGGAAGCTCAGAGGAAATAAGCAAAAGTTCAGGTTCCTTGAGAGTGACCTCAAGGAGGCTGATCGAAGTAAGGAGGCTGTGGTCTGAGGAGTGTAGTCAAGGTTTTATGTGAAGCTAAGTGTCCTATGTGCAGAAGGGAAACTTAATAATTTAGTAGGGTAATGGTAAATGGAATTAAATTTAAAGGACTCCAGGGAGTGATCTATCTATCTATCTGTTTGTTTATTTATTTATTTATTTTGAGATGGAGTCTCACTCTGTGTCATCCAGGTTGAGTGCAGTGGTGTGATCATAGCTCACTGCAGCCTCAACCTCCCAGGCTCAGGTGATCCTGCTACCTCAGCCTCCCAAGTAGCTGGGATTACAGGAGTGTACCATCATGCCTGGCTAATTTTATATTTTTATGGAGACAGGATCTCACTATGTTGCCCACAGCAAGACTATGTTGCCCAGGCTGGTCTCAAACTCCTGAACTCAAGTGATCCTCTTGCCTCAGACTCCTAAAGTGCTAGGATTACAGGTTTGAGCAACTACACCTGGCCAAAGGCAAGATCTTTTTAAGAACCGTTAATATGGAGTTTAAAGCAAATCTTAATTGATGGTAGGGATTTCAAAAAGAAGAGGCAACATTAAGCCAGGGCCTGACTCACAGAGGAAGCTGGGATCTGAAGATGACATTGCTGAGTGTGGAGACAGGTAGTTGTATTGCATGGTAAGTTTTG
This sequence comes from Saguinus oedipus, assembly GCA_031835075.1. Classification (NCBI taxonomy): domain Eukaryota; kingdom Metazoa; phylum Chordata; class Mammalia; order Primates; family Cebidae; genus Saguinus; species Saguinus oedipus. Next base: position 142,923,988 of record CM063172.1, on the reverse strand, counting down.
GTAACACCAAAAATGACCTTGGCTCAGGTTGGGAGGAGGAAGGAGTACTTTGGTAATATTGTGGGATTAGGACGAGAATTCAATGGGCCGATAAGATTGATAAAGGCATAGGGAGCCAGTAGGATATAGCTGAGCAAAAGAGGGATGAGCATTTAGGAATCTGCTGATGGGAGAGGAAGGTGAGGATAAGAAGATAAAGGAGGCTGGGCACGGTGCCTCAGCCTGTAGTCCCAGCACTTTGGGAGGCTGAGGCAAGCAGATCACAAGGTCAGGAGATCAAGACCAGCCTGGCCAACATGGTGAAACCCCGTCACTACTAAAACTACAAAAAATTAGCTGGGCATGGTGGTGCATGCCTGTAGTCCCAGCTACTTGAGAGACTGAGGCAGGAGAATCGCTTGAACCTGGGAGGCGGAGGTCGCAGTGAGCCGAGATTGTGCCACTGCACTTTAGCCTGGCAACAGAGCAAGACTTCATCTCAAGAAAAAAAAAGGAAAAGGAAGTGAAAATTCAGTGCTGGAGAGAGTTTAGTGATCATGCTGTATCAATGGAGAGATGTGGAGAATTCCCAGCTCCAAAGATTAAATTAGAAGTTTATGGCAGGGCCTTTGTGTATGTGTGTGAGTGTGTGTCTGTTGATGTTACCAGATTGAACAAGATCGCCCAGCTAAATCAGAATTTCAAAAAACAAAAAATAATTTTTTAGTATAAGTAGGCCTCACACAGTGGAGTTTATTTCACAAAACATACATCACTTTTTTGTTATTTATCTAAATTCGAATTTAACTTGTTTGTGTGTCTCTGTGTCTATAGGAGCAGGTCTCAAAAATATGAGCTGATGAGATAATCCTTCAAACAATTTTTTAAAAGAGCATTTCAGAGTAAGCCATGAGAAATAGTAAAACTATGTTTTCTCAATCATTATAATTTTTAAAAGCAGGGTAATTTACACTTATAGAGATTCTTTTGGGTTTTTAAAAATATTTCCATAGTTTAATATAGAGGTGTTTGTTCTTTAATAGCAGCATTTTTAATGTTAACATATGCTTCCTCAAGCCAACCCTTCTCCAAAACCACCTCTCCCCCAACAAAAAAACAAATGAAACCCTTCAAGGGAAAATGTTATTTTGAAATTCTGAGAAATTAATGACACTTGAACATTTAGCAATTCACATTAGGACATTGTGCTTTTTAGTGATGATATTGTTGATATGAATCTATAAAAGCTAACTTTTATCAGAGAACCACAAACATGATTTCCTCATGTGACTGGGAAAACTATACTTGTTGTTTAATCCACAAATTAAAATTGTAGTCAAATTTTCTTGAGATTAAAAAAATCTGTAAATATAAGTTTTTAACAGGTGCGCTGGCTCACACCTGTAATGTCAGCACTTTGGAAGGCTGAGGAGGGTGGATCACCAAACTCGAGTTCAAGACCAGCTTGGCAAACATGATGAAAACCCATCTCTACTACAAATACAAAAATTAGCCAGGCATGGTGGCATGCATCTGTAGTCCCAGCTATTTGAGAGGCTGAGGCAGAAGAATTGTGTGAACCCAGAAGGCAGAAGTTGTAGTGAGCGGAGTTTGGGCCATTGCACTCCAGCATGGGTGACAGAGGGAGACTGTCTCAAAAAAACAAAAAAAGTTTTTAATACTGAAGAATTATTTACTTAGATCCCATTTTACAAAACAAATGGAAGCAGTCTAAACATACATGAGTTTAGACATGATGAAAGACCTGACTGCTTCATGGCAGTGGCTTCTGGCCTCTTCATGGGATACTCACCATTTCTACCCAGAGAAAAATGTCATTGTTATTGGTGTACTAGACTGGGGTACCTGCCAGGGCTAGGTTTTAGCACTCTGTGTTACTCAGGGTTCTGTAGAGGGACAGAACTAATGGAATATGTATACAGATATATATGTGTATATACACATATATGTCACATGATAAAGGAGAAAGAAAACAAAATGAAGATATAGCTATCAACCAGGTAGTTGGCTGACCACCCTGAGGAATGGTGCCATATTGAGGGTTCAATGTTGGTGTCTGCTACTGGCAAACTGGGCACTCAACAGTGGCCAAAGCCAGGTCACCCATGGTGAGTGGCAGTCCATGTTGCTGAGCCCATGGGTAACCTCCATCCCTGCCACCATGGCCATTTTGTTCATGGGCCCATGGTGGGGGTGACAGAGGTGGCTGGAGAAAGAGGCTGAGTAGTAACCACAAAATGGGTTATCTTATACACTTGATTATTAAAATCCTTCTCTGCTGAGGTCACCCACTGGTGAGAACTCACATGGAATACAACTATCATCACAGTTTTCGACCACTCAGAGAGGTCCATCCACATACATATCCCTCAAATTTCTTTGCCTTCAATTTTTCAATCATGCTTCTTCCAAGTCCTTGACTATCCAGCCAAACCACTGGCTACCACCCATGAATCCGTACAAATCACACATCTGGCAATTTCTCCTTCCATTCAAAGTGCACAAACAGGTACACTGCTCAAAGTTTTGCCAAATGAGAAGACTTCTCTTCACTGTCCTTTAGTGATGTCCTAGAAGGGGGTTGTAGTGCTGCAGCTGTCCACTTAGGGTGGTGCCTGCATATTGTGCAGAACTATCTGTAAACGAGGCCCTAATCTTTCCTTCATCTGTCAACTGATCATAGAGAACTCCCCAAGGGGCCATCTGTGCAGGCTTGGGGAGAGAAGGCAGGGTGACAGGAGTGGAGACCATGGGTATTTGAGCCATTTCCTTATGTAACTTACTTGTGGCTTCAGGACCTGCTTGAGCCCAGTCACATATATACTACTGACAGTTGATGATGGAATGCTGCTGTGCATGACCCACTTTATGGCTAGGGGTCAGAAAGCACCTAGTTGATGATAGGCAGTTCAAGGCACATGGTGACTTGATAACCCATAGTCAAATGTTCAGTTTCAACCAAAGCCCTATAACAGGCCAAGAGCTTTCTCTCAAAAGGAGTGTACTTATATGCATAAGATGGCCCAGCCTTCCTCCAAAATCCTAGTGGCATCTGCTGTGATTCCTCTATGGGGCCCTGCTTAGGGCTCCAAACAGCATCCCTATCTGCCACAGATGCTTCAAGCACCATAGGATCTATTGGGTCATATGGCCCAAGTGGCAGAACAGTTTGCACAGCAGGCTGGACCTGTTGCAGAGCCTCTCCTGTTCTGGACCCCACTCAAGACTGGCAGCCTTTTGGGTCACTTGATAAATGGGCCAGAGTAACACACCTCTTTCTTGGTTGTAGGTAGAGCCAAATGCAGCAATTTATCCTTCACCTTAGAAGGAATATCTCAACAGGTCCCATACCACTGGACCCCTAGAAATTTTACTGAGGTAGAAGATTGTCAAGTCTGGTCAGCAGACTCTGGCCAAATGACAAATGAAAGACATATGCTAACACAGGTTTTTTTGCCTGATTGTGTAGCTAGAGGACTTGCAACTTACCCTGAGGGGAGTGCCATGGCCCTGATAAGCTGGTGCATTTAAGTTTTACAGGTTTAATGACAAAAGTCATGAGAACACCATTTATGGGTAATTAACACTGTCAACACCCCAAGTAGAGAGCAGTCATGTACACAAATGGGCGAAGATTGGTCTTAGAATAACATGACTAAAGCTATTTAGATTAAGTCCCCTACATTCTCTTGTTATCTGCTCTTTGCTATTAGCTCAAGGTAAGAGGATTAGGCTGCCTTCAGCCACAATTCTCTCTTGAAGCTTTTTCAAAACTGTCCAACCTTCCAAGAAGGTTTGTATCTTTCTTATAATTTTTCCACCACCCTGACTGATCTCCTATATCTCCTCTTCTCTGGTTTTTTTTTTTTTCTTTGCACCAAGTTTTGTTGACTGGAGAGTACAGATGTGTGTAGCAGAAGTTTTGTAAGTTGTAGCAGTTACTGCTCATATTCTGGCTTTGCATCCTACAATTAGTAAATAACATAAGACAAACATGAGTATTATCAGTAATATTCTTTTCCAATCAAGGAGTGACATGTAGTGTTACTTGGCACCTCTGTTCAATATGTACCATTACTGAGGAACTCCACAGGGGTCAAGGTAATTCCTCCTAGCCAAGAAGTTGTGTTATTAGAGGCTGGGAAGAGAGTGTCTGCCTAAGTAACAAGTGGAAAAAGTCAGATTTAGAAGATGGGCTCAATAGAGTGTAGGAGGTACAGGTTGCAGGCAAAGTAGAGTATGAAAAATGAGCAAATTATCTGGAGTGAATGGTGTTTGTGTTTGGTGTAGGATTTGCTTAGCCTTCTGAGTTGTTTTCTTTAGCATCCTTCAGGTGATGTTTGGGGCTTGTTATCAACTGAGGAAGCCACATCATCCCTGGCTGCTGGTTTTGCAGGGTCATTTTCTCCATTTCTTGTATGAGGTTGGGTCCTAGATGGTTGGGTCCATAGTATGGCTTGATGGAATTCAAAGAGGACCTGAGAGGGTATAAACACAAGTACATTCTCTTCTCCATGTTAGCAATTCATCTAGACCACACCACTCATTACTATTTACATTTTTCCACAAAACTGCGGGCTTTACATCTTGAGAGGTTTTAGCAAAATGCTTGACTATAGCTGATTTAATCAGAGAGTACTATTTCAAGATTTAGAAATGGTGTGATACTGCTTCAAATTGCTTTTTATGCAAAGGAATTCTTTTTTTAAAAAAAAAATTTTATTGCATTTTAGGTTTGGGGGTACATGTGAAGAACATGCAAGATAGTTGCATAGGTACACACATGGCAGTGTGATTTGCTGCCTTCCTCCCCTTCACCTATATCTGGCATTTCTCCCCATGCTATCTCTCCCCAACTCCCCACCCCCTGCTTTCCCTCCCCTATTCCTGCAACGGACCCCAGTGCATAGTACTCCCCTCCCTGTGTCCATGTGTTCTCATTCTTCAACACCTGCCTATGAGTGAGAATATGTGGTGTTTCATTTTCTGTTCTTGTGTCAGTTTGCTGAGAATGATGGTCTCCAGGTTCATCCATGTCCCTACAATGGACACGAGAACTACAAACCACTGCTCAACAAAATAAGAGAGGACACAAACAGATGGAGGAACATTCCATGTTCATGGTTAGGAAGAATCAATATCGTGAAAATGGCTATACTGCCCAAAGTAATTTACAGATTCGACACTATCTCCATCAAGCTACCAATGTCCTTCTTCACAGAACTGGACAAAACCACCTTAAACTTTATATGGAACCAAAAGAGAGCCCGCATAGCCAAGTCAATTCTAAGCAAAAAGAACACAGCAGGAGGCATCACACTACCGGACTTCAAACTGTACTATAAGGCTACAGTAATCAAAACAGCATGGTACTGGTACCAAAACAGAGATATAGACCAATGGAACAGAACAGAGGCCTCAGAGGCAACACAACATATTTACAACCATCCAATCTTTGACAAACCTGACAAAAACAAGCAATAGGGAAAGGATTCCCTGTTTAATAAATGGTGTTGGGAAAACTGGCTAGCTATGTGCAGAAAGCAGAAACTGGACCCCTTCCTGACACCTTACACTAAAATTAACTCCAGATGGATTAAAGACTTAAACATAAGACCTGGCACCATAAAAACCCTAGAAGAAAATCTAGGCAAAACCATTGGAGTAGGCAAAAACTTCATGACAAAAACATCAAAAGCATTGGCAACAAATGCCAAAATAGACAAATGGGACCTAATCAAACTCCACAGCTTCTGTATGGCAAAAGAAACAGTCATTAGAGCGAATTGGCAACCAACAGAATGGGAAAAAAATCTTTGCAGTTTACCCATCTGACAAAGGGCTGATATCCAGAATTTACAAAGAATGAAAACAGATATACAAGAAAAAATTCAAACAAGCCTATTCAAAAATGGGCAAAGGATATGAACAGATACTTACAAAGAAGACATACATGAGGCCAACAAACACATGAAAAAATGCTCATCATTACTGGTCATTAGAGAGATGCAAATCAAAACCACATCGAGATACCATCTCACGCCAGTTAGAATGGCGATCATTAAAAAATCTGGAGACAACAGATGCTGGAGAGGATGCGGAGAAATAACAACACTCTTACACTGTTGATGGAAGTGTAAATTAGTTCAACCATTGTAGAAGACAGTGTGGCGATTCCTCAAGGACCTAGAAATAGAAATTCCATTTGACCCAGCAATCCCATTACTGGGTATATATCCAAAGGACTATAAATCATTCTACTATTTCACATGCACACGAATGTTCATTGCAGCACTGTTTACAATAGCAAAGACCTGGAACCAACCCAAATGCCCATCGATGATAGACTGGACAGGGAAAATGTGGCACATATACACCGTAGAATATTATGCAAAGGAATTCTTAAGACATTAAGAGTCATAACCTAGCAACTGATTGCATTGTCTGTGACCCTTATGGATGACTTGACTAACAGGCTGGATAGAGGGAGCTAGTGTCTTAGTCCTAGTATATGAGCAAGAAACCCATTCTAGGAAGCACAGTCCTGGGGATATTGTCCTATTAATCCTGTAGGAGAATAGTTAGTGGGAAAAATTAACAATTGAACTGAATATCCTGGGTCTATGTGATCTAGTAGCCTCTGAGAGATAGCCAGTTCTATTTCCTCAATTTCACTTTTTGCTGCAGGGGTAAAATAAGTGGGAGAATCCAGGGAAGCCTTTCCTTTTAAGATGGGAGACAGGTTTTGCAACTTATCAGTAGTTATGCCCAAGGTGGGACAAAGCCAGTTAATATTGCCCTGTAATTTTTTTTTCTTCTCACCCTGTTGTTGCCTAGGCTGGAGTGCAGTGGTGTGATCTTGTCTCACTGCAGCCTTGACCTTCTGGGCTCAAGCAATCCTTCCACCTTAGCCTCCCAGGTAGCTTGGATCACAGGTGCATGCCACCATACTAGGCTAATTAAAACATTTTTTTGTAGAGATGAGGGTTTGCCATGTTGCCCAGGCTGGTCTCGAACACCTGGTCTCAGTGATCTGCCCACCTCAGCCTCCCAAAGTGCTGGGATTACAGGAGGGAGCCACCATGCCCAGCCAAGAAAATACTTTTAATTTGACACTTGCAGTCTCTGTTGAGCTTTCTGGCTCCTCTCTGCTGATTTTTGGCTAGAAATGGAGAAGAGGGACAGTGGCAAGAGGAGGGTGTGTGCATGAGTGGCGGAGGGTGAAGGAGAGTAAGAGCTGGTTGTGCTGAGTGGTGGTGGGTGGGTGAGAAGGAAGCTGCCCTCCAGCTTTGACACAGGCATGTGCACACACAGGCCATGTGCCATTCCATATACCATGCACACCACAGCATACACACTGAATCACACACACCATATACACACCCCTTACCCCATGCCACAAACATACTACATCACACGCACACACCATACACATCACACATGCACACTGAATCACACACACCATATACACACGCCTAACCCCATGCCACAAACATACTACATCACATGCACACACCATACACATCACGCATGCACACTGAATCACACACACCATATACACACCCCTTACCCCATGCCACAAACATACTACATCACACGCACACACCATACACATCACACATGCATATTGAATCACACACACCTTATACACACTCCTTACCCCATGCCACAAACATACTACATCACACTCACACACCATACACGTACGTACCATACACCACATCACATATGCACACTGAATCACACACACCATATACACACTCCTTACCCCATTGCACATACTACATCACACGCACACACCATACATATCACACATGCACACTGAATTACACACACCATACACACTCCTTACCTCATTGCACAAACATACTACATCACACGCACACACCATACACATCACACATGCACACTGAATCACACACATCATATATACACTCCTTACCCCATGCCACAAACATACTACATCACACTCACCATACACGTACGTACCATACACCACATCACATATGCACACTGAATCACACACACCATATACACACTCCTTACCCCATTGCACAAACATACTACATCACACGCACACACCATACATATCACACATGCACACTGAATTACACACACCATACACACTCCTTACCTCATTGCACAAACATACTACATCACACGCACACACCATACACATCACACATGCACACTGAATCACACACATCATATATACACTCCTTACCCCATGCCACAAACATACTACATCACACTCACACACCATACACATACACACAATACACACACACCAAATCACACATGCCACCACCACGCAGACACGCACACAGAGGCACATGCCACGCAAAGCCTTTAGCCTTTTGAGAGAATAGCACTGTAATTTTTGATAATCATGTAAGGTACGTAAGTTGCTAGTATTTAATTTAACCTTTTAAGGCCTTACTGATCAGGAAGTTAGTATGTATTCAAGACATTTCCAAGGCGAGGACATTTGTACTTGTTCAGGTGCTATGATTAAATCTCTTAACTGTGTATTCCTTTGGACAGAGGCATATAAACTTAAAAGTACTGGCTCCACTGGGGCTGCCAGTAAAATATCATCCATAAAATGAATTATCTTGCAATTAGGAAATTCTTTTCTACTAGGGAGCAAAGTCTGCTTTACATGATACTAACACATGGTATGACTGTTTAGCATCCCTTGAGGAAGTACTTTCTTCAATGAAATTGGCGAGATGGCCTTTCATTATTGATAGCTGATATTGTAAATGCAGATTTTTGTCTGTCCTGTTCTGCAAGAGGAATAGTATAAAAGCATCCTTTAAATCAATAATGATTATAGGACAATTTTGAGGAACTGGCACAGGGGAGGGGAGCCCCTGCTGAAGAGGTCCTATAGGCTGCAAATTAGCATTAATAGCCCATAAATCATGCAAGTCTCCATTTGCCAGACTTTCTGGGAATGATGAAAATGGGCAAATTCCAAGGGCTGTGTGTTGGTTCTATATCGCTGGCTTTTAATTGCTCCTCAGCTAATTCATGAGCTCATTGCAATTTCTTTCCCTTTAAAGGTCACTGTTGTGTCCAAATAAGATTTTGAGAGAGCCAAGTTAGGGGTAGAGGAGGAATAACAGTGGCCATTATAAGAAAAGAGTTTACTGTTTACATAATTCATCAAATTCTGCCCTCCAGAGGAGGTACTGACTGGCATCCAAAGTTGTTTGAGCCAGCACTGACAAGTCCTATGGGCTCATATGGAAATTGTTTGCTATGGCTTCAATTAATCATTTCATAAATGGGCTAGTGGCTTTTTCTTATCTATTTATAAGCATACACCTGACTGCCTTATTGATCTTGCATCACCAGGCAGACAAGAGCTCCCCTTCTAATGCCTCTTGCCTAAGACAGGGTCCCATAGCTGTAGCATATCTGTTGTCTTTTTTCCAATTTATTGGGGAAGGAGGCTCAGGAAAAATCTCTGTTTCCTCTTTGGTATTTTTACCTGGGAATTGCTGGGGTGAGGGAGAGGGAAGAGGCAGTAAGGTAGGTGATGTTTCCTCTTCCCTTCCTTTTTTAGGGTTGTCTGTATAAAGCGGAACCAGAGAAGCCCTAAGGCCTATAACATTAGAGATATTACTGAGACCCATTGCTCCTGTGCATGATGCTGTTTAATATTTCCTCTCACTTGTTCCCAGAGCTCTACATCTAGTTTGCTTTTTTCTGGGAACCATGGGCTTTGGTAAACAACAGTTTTCATTAGTCCCTTAATTGAGCCAGCAAAACTGAGCCTCTACTAGCTTTAAGCAGCTGTTTCAATACTTTTATATACTATTTCTGTTGTGTTGATAACTGCTGTCCCGTGATGAAACCCTAGCCTGAACAGTTCCATCGAACTTCAAATCCCAAGTGGGTGCAAATGACTCACTGACTTACTGACTTACTGACTGTGTAGTCTCTTCACCTTTGTTTTTGATGGTGCCATTGTGATCTGTGATCCACTGCAGTGTTCCTCATGGAGGGGCACCTGCCAATCTGTTGCAGCGATCCTCACACCAGGGCACCAGCTGCCAAATCTGACTGGCAGACTTTGCCTGAGTGACAGATGACAGAAGTACACGGACACAGGTGTCTTTTCTGTGCAAGGGCAAACAGGGGACTGTCCTAGCTGGAAAGCTAGGCCAGTCTCTCTTTTCACATTTTTCTGCCTACTTATATTCTAGCCACACTGGCCGCTGATTAGATTGTGCACACCCAGATTAAGTATGGGTCTGCCTTTCCCAGCCCACTGACTCAAATGTTAATCTCTTTTGGCAACACCCTCACAGACACACCCAGGATCAATACTTTGTATCTTTTAATCCAATCAAGTTGACAGTATTAACCATCACACACTTCAATTGTGTGGGTGACTGGTTATGCCCAGTATGTCCAGTATTCTTTAGTGCTGTATTTTGTTATGTTTACATAGCAGTGCCTAGTAAAGACCAGTGCACCCTCCACCTTCCTTCTCATGGATGGTCCAGGGAATTTACACTTGCTAATCCTTACTGGAGATTTTCTGTTACATAGTTCTACTTGGTTTTTGTGTCCACCTTCTCCTTGCAGATGAGCTACTTAGTATCTATATGTGTCCCCACCTCCCCTTCTGCTGAATGCATCTCTACAGAGATCAAGAGCTCTGCTCTGACTCCAGACTCCAAGTCAGGGAACAGTAGGCACCCAAGTTCAGTCCTCTGTGACTTGGCAACAAAGCGCCTTGCAACTCATTTATACTCAGCCTCTACTGAGAGAGTGTATGATTCTTTATGTTTTCACATACCTTGTGAAATGACGCAAAACCTCCCAAGGTAAATTATATTATTCCTGATTACAGATAAGGGGACTGAGACTCAGAAAGGAAAAGTAAAAGAAAGGAACATTTCCTGTGTTTTACTTTGTGCCCAACACTGTGCCAAGCATTTAATAAACATCATCTCATCTAATTCTCACCACATACTTGAAAAGTAGATGCTGTAAGAGGCAGGAGTCATAGCATATATTTTACAGATAAAGACACAAATTTAGAAAAGTTGACTAACTTATCCAATCACCGATAGCTGAGGAGTAAGGGGAGAACAATTCAAAGGTCTTTTGTAGCTCTAAAGGCCATGTTTGTCCCACTTCACATGGCTCTGTATGGAGGGCAGTTAGATTTGCCAGGCTGAGAAATGGAGGATATAGGGTTAAACTTAGGTAAGTCTGAATCCAAAGCCCACTAAAAATAGCATTTAATGGAGCGGATTAGACCATTCAGAAAACATTGATGTCTATGGAAAGTCCAAAGAAACATCACAGCTGTCATCATAAATAAATTCTTATAACTTGTGTGTATGTGTATGTACTTTGGAGAATGAACTTACTAGGTTGCCTTCAGAAAGATGCTAAGAGACCTTGAAGTGTGATCTAACTTGCTCCTTCCCCAGTGCTTGGTGCTTGAAGTCCATTATGTAAGCCTGGGCATTTGAATATAACTACTTTAGTCATATATTCGGATGGATTATGCTGATGCTATTTTGCTAATGATAGAAGTTGTGCAGCTAGAGCACAGAGAAAAGCCTAGTGGATTTCACAAGAAGGAGAATTCATTGTCCAGTTATACAGAGATCATATCAGATGCTTTTTTTTTAGAGGATGGGGTATGGGATAGATGGGAGTCATTTAATGGCAGAGGCTTGGCTTCTAGTTTGACCACTGGGAGTAGCACACTGGGGGACCTTGGGCAAACTGCTTAACTCTTTTAGGTGATTTGTTTCTTTGTCTGGATGGGGACTGGGGAGACCATCTATCTAAGTTAATCTACCTCCAGCATTCTGTGATATTATAGCTTAGTGATATTTTGTTCATTCTGCTCTTCCTTGTTAAGAAGCAAAGTAATGTGTAGTGGACCTAGGGTGATGATGGGATTCCTGCAGAAAGCAGGTCAGGGTAGTCATGGGAAAAATGGTACAACAGGCAAGGTTGACCTTGAAAAGTCTTCCTTCTCTTATCTCAAGCCCCAAACAGCATCATGCATTTTGCCTGGATCTACCCCTTTGGAGACAGCTTTCTACCTACAGAATTTCCAGTGGGCCCTTTCTTGCTTCTTATGCTCTCCCTAAACCCATCTGTTCTGAACTTCATCCAGTGCCTCACACAGAAGCAGTACGAACAGCTTACTGTTCTATAGTCACTGTACTATAGTCCTCGGCTAAGACTACTTTGGTTTATATCTTGGGCCCGTCATCTCTCAGTTGCATGGTACTAGGGAAATTGCTTCCCATCTCTATACTCCTGTTTTTGTTTGCAAAATTGGAAGATGATGGTGTTTACTTCATAAATATGTTGTATGCAACAAATGCATTAACATACACAAGCTTAGCACAGTTCCTGGCACATAGTAAATGGTCAATATGTATTGAATAAAATATAGAGTTAGGACTCTTTGAGGTGACTAATGTAACCTGTTAATTAGCACTAATGTACTCATGAATCACTGTGGCTATACATTTTTCCCAACCCTGAACACGTTCCCATTTTAGTATATTAAATAAATGAATGGTTTCTCGGGAGTTCCCAGCACCATGGCTTAGTACTGAGGCAGATGTATTGGGTGGGCATCCTTTCTGCAGCCCTCAAACCACACCCCAGAAGCCCCCTTTGCATCACAAGCTGACCCTCTGCGTGAACATTTTGACAGCACTGGGCAGTCAGCACTTCTGACAAGACTAATTAAGACTTAGAAGAACCACCACAGCCACATCTTATCGCACCCTTTAAATGGTGTTGGGTGGCAACTAGATGTGTTTTCAAGCACACCATACTAGAGTCCTTTTTAGGCCCCTGAGGGAGTCATGAAAGCCTAGAAGGGCATCTATAATATCAGAACTTTCCTCTGCATTACTCTTTAATATTTCTCTCTCTGTTGATCTCGACACTGCATTTTATGCTTCTATCCATCTGAAATGATGGGTAAAACTACAACTTTGGGTTGGTGTACTTTTTCATGTTGAAGTAATGTTTTACATTTCAGAAGCCAATTATATAACTGTTCAAAGGAGCTGCTGTCCAACTGTTGCGTGGAAAGCCTGGATTTCTTTTTCAACTGTCATGTACTTCCTTTTTTATGAAACGGTAGGATAATGTCCTTTTTCTGGTTAGACTCAGAAAATCATAGTGAATGAAAACGAAACAAAAAACAAACAAAAAAAATCAATCTTTTACCAGTGTCCTGCTTTGCCCCCTCTAGTGGGTTTGACATTCAGGAATTTGTAAAAGGTTTGGCATTATGTGCACAAGAAGTTTTTCACATGACACAGGCATTTTCTACTGAGTCTACTGGGCATCTTTAAGCATCACTATTGAGCCAGTGCCAAGTGCCAGCATGACTAGTCAAACTCAGGCAACCAAATGGTTTGATTCAATAACCCACACAGCTTTTATTATAAAACTCTAGCCTGGTCAAGAACTGGTTTTTTTAAAAACAAAATGTGCTGGATTAACCAGATTTTTTTTAAAATAAAGAAGTAACAGTAAATATTTTAGAAAGCAAAATAAGAGATAGACACATGGAACGTTTCTGCCTGGACCAGAGTAAGATTCAGAATCCAGAGTATCACTCCAAAAGCCAAGTATCTTACTGAAGTTACCAAGAACAGCTGCACTGTGTAGCAGATTTGGACTAACAATGAGAGTTATCTGGTATTGCTTTTCCTTGTAAGATTGGTATATTTGTATTGTACTCTTATCAAGGGCAGAATGTCCTGGCTAATAAAGATTGTTTTGTGTATCAAATGAATAACTAGAATGATCGCTAAGAACCTCCAGTGAGTTACTAACCGTACACATGCCACATGTCTTCTGTAGGGAAAATCTCTTTCTGCTATTTGTACATGTTCATGAAATATTTCTCCATTCTATTTTCTCTGACTGTTTTTGCATCTTTTATTTACTTACAGTAAGAAACATGTCTTCCATTTAAGGAACAGTTAAACAACATTAGCAAAAAAAATAAATAAAATAAAATAAAAAGCAAAAGGTAAGATATCTATGCGTGAAAGAGATGTTAAAATATTAACTTCAAACAGCATGGGGAAGAAAACAGTATGTTTCCCATTTCTTTTCCAAAACAAAGGAAGTAAGAAATTCTTTTGGTTTTTGTTTGTTTTTCAAATCACACTGTCCTCAACTTTTAAAATAATAGTCTCCCTTGACAGTCATTTAATAATTGTGAGTGATCTATGACTTTATTATAAAGTGCTCATCTAATGATCTATTTCCTTTACCCCAGGGGCCAAGTACAAAGCTAGAGAATTATCTTGGTGATACTTTTAATAACTTCCTGTGGGATTGCAAGCTCTAACTGCAGCAGACTCTGCAAAGGAGTTAATCATGTAATTTCACAGATTAGACACCACAGGGTTACTAATGAGAAACTTCGGTTTAGTGATAAACTTTTTTTTTTCCAGGAATATTTTGAGAGGCCTGTAACCTTTGGCTGACACCCAGCGAGGCTATTAGTTTAACCATGGGACGCACTACCAAACGCACGAGAGTCAGCAGAACTTCTTTTCTGGAAAGTTGACTGTAAGAACAGTTTTGTTAAAGAGACTTCAGAAACAGATGGGACGAACAAAAGGGAGAAAAAAAAGCATTAAAAAAAAAACTTATCAACTTCCGTTGGTTGGCATAACTTCAGCTTCCAGTGTCTTTCAGCCATATGCTCATGATGGAAACCGCAGTTCACATTTAAATGTCATTCTGCCCTCTGTTCCATAAACATGTATCATCCATCACTAAATATTTAGATCTGAATTGTTGGAGCTGAGCTCTGTGCCAGGGGTAGGGGGATTAATTCCTTTCAAGGTCCTCACATGATGGATTTTCTACTGAAGTAAACATCCGAGAAGAGCTCACACTAAAGCCATAAACTATATAAATAAAGTTTAAAGTTTAATTAAGTTAACATTATTTAAAGTGGTTGTCATATTTTATGGCAAACTTTTCGTGTTTATTTTGTGTGACTCCTAATAAATAGCCCCTCCTGATCAGACAAAAGGCACAGCTAGGTTAAAGTCAAGGGCTCCAAACTTAGGGCCGGACATGGCTGAGTTGGGGATAATGCAGCATTTTCCCCTTATGCTTTTTTCTCAAAAACCAACATGTCAGCTAGATACGGAGTCAATATCCTGTACAGATAGAATGTTTCAAAATCCTCTAAGGGTTTATCAATTGGACTGTGGAGAGATACTATACTCATATAGACAAGAACAGAGAAAGGCAAATAAAAGTAAAACACAACTTTCATTTAATTTTACTTTTTTAGTTCTCCTAATAAAAATCATGATGATAATAGCTAATTTAAAATAAGTTCATATTGGCTTATTAGCGTCTTAAAATTAATTATTTATTTATTTTTTAAGATAGGGTCTCCCCTGTCACGCAGGCTGAAATACAGTACCATGATCTGCAGCCTCGAACTCCCAGGCTCAAATGATTCTCCCATCTTAGCCTTCTGATAGCTAGGAGTACAGGCATGCACAATCATGCCTGGCTAATTTTTTGTTTTTTGTAGAGACAGGATCTTTCCATGTTGCCCAGTCTGGTCTCGAACTCCTGGGCTCAAGTGATCCTCCCCATTTGGCCTCCCAAAATGCTAGGATTACAGTCTAGAACCATGGTTCCTGGCCTTAGAATATTTTTTTAAAAGATAAATCACTTAAATGTACATAATTCCCAAAAAATCAATATTCTAGGGCACCCGATTTTTGTCCTCTAATATTAAATAGGGAAGTTCTTAATCATATCCTTTCATGTCTGATGAATATGATGTTTAAGGAGAAAGAGCAAATAAAAGCAAGAGGATTTCCTGTGGCGAAGAATCAAAGCATAGTTGCCTCTCAGTAAGGACTTTTTCCTTTGCAAGAGCTCCCTCAACAAGACATTGAGATCCCTATTTCTTCCCATAGAAAGAAATGCGTGTTCAAAGAAATATTTAAAGCTAGAAGAAAACATTTCAAGTTAGATAAACCTTCAGCTCAACTCTGACATTTCGTAAGAAGAAAACCAAGGCTGGGAGGAACTAATTGTCCAAGTTTACATAGTTAACTAGTAGCAAAGCAAGGCTAGAACATGTTTTCTAATGTCCACCTTACTGCTTTCCTATCCATTATACTCACCAAATAATGTAGATCTTTGCAGAGGAAGTTGATGGTAGGTATTATTTACAGTCTTTGAGAAGATAAACTGGCATAGCTGTGAAGGTTGTAATAGTATCTTTGATGGTTCTTGGGATACATATTTTTGGAAACTGGATGACTTGGAGCAAACTACTTAATCATTAAGTTTCAATTTCTGCATGTGTAAAATGCAGGTACTGTGAAGATCAGAGGTAGCATTTGCAAAGCGCATCCAGCATATACACAGCAGACACCAGTGGCACCAGTCAAAGGTATCATATCCACACTTTAGAAGCTACATATTAAGGAAAAAGTGTTATTCCAAATCATTAAGTTGCTGCTATGGCTGAGGATGATTTCACTTCTTTTGCTAAATTGCAGCTGATACTTATTTTTTGACAATCCACAATCATTTTTATATACAGAAACAAAAAAGTCTAAATGAATTTGTTTTTTGTAGTAAAAAATATGTGTTATATCAAATAAGAAAATACATGCTATTGTAATGTTTATTATCACTTGGACTAGAGTTTAAGGTTTTAATAAACTGAAAAATTTAAAATGCAAAACACAGAATTTATTTCATTCTTTTTTATTGAGAAAATGTCTCTCCACATGTTCACATTTAGAATATTTAAATGTGGTGATTAATCATACAGCAAATTAATTAGGAAATTAGCAAACATTCAATTATAGTCTGCATATATTTTAGGCAATCAGTCAAAGAAGACTAAAAGAAAAAAACCTACTGATAACAATATGAAAACTAAAACTACTTCAAGGACTTACATCACTACATACAATCTCTCTCCTTTCTAAAACTTTTATTTAGTTTCTTTCAAGGTCACACATCATTCTGAATATGAATTTTTAGTTCCATATTATTTCTTTCCATATTTCTACATAGTTTTCTTCATCAAAAGCAATAAAACTATTGTACTTTTTTTTTTTTTTTTTTTTTTTTTTTTGCCAATCAATGAGAGCTTGTAAGGTTGCTGAGGTTGGTTGGCCTTGAACTCTTGGCCTCGCCTTCGCAAGCGCCACGACATCCGGCCGGAGCCACTTTGGGCTCAAAACTATTGTACTTTTTACATGAATATTTCGCAATCTGCTGAATCACTCCTCAGGATATTACATGTTCATGAAATAAACATGTGATGAAAGGGAAAACAAATGAAAGTTAAATTATCCTTCTACACTAAAAGAAAATTAAAAAAGATTATTACAGACATGAAAACATTATGCCAAAGGTGGATGATTTTATGAAAACTTGTATGCAAAATAATAACTTTAATTGAATTTTTCAATATTTTGACATCTAGTAGATCTATTAGAAGATATGTTTAAAATTCACTAAAATAAAAATGGTAAGCATAACTCCTACTAACCTGATGGGCACTATGGTATTTATCTCTTATAACAATTATTTCACTAGATAATTCTAATGGTTTAACATTCTTTATTAATTTGCATCTTCTAAAATTATCTCTTAATTTTTCTGCAGACTTTGAGTAGTATACATTTATAAATATATATACATTTATGACTACAAATAGCTAGACTGAGGAAATTATCACTATTTGTTACCTTCTTAGGGGTAGAAAAAAATAAGGTAATTTGTATACATTTAGTATTTTTCTTTCTTTCTTTATATTTTGGAAACTGGGTCTCACTCTGTTGCTCAAGCTGGAGTGTAGTGGTGCAATCATGGCTTACTGCAGCCTTGACCTCCCTAGCTCCTGTGATCCTCCCACTTCAGCCTCCCTAATAGCTGGAACCACAGAGGCATGTATCACCATGCCCGGCTAATTTTTTAATTTTAATTTATTTAGTTTGTTCAGTTTGGGTCTTGCTTTGTCACCCAAGCTGGAGTGCAGTGGTGCAAGCACAGTTCACCACAGCCTATGTTTAGTATTTTCAGTAGAGGAATGACCAAACTTTTCAAAGAGAAATTTTAATAAATATGTAAAAAAAAAAGAAAGCCATCCATAAAGTCCTTGCCTATGCCTGTGTCCTGAATGGTATTGCCTAGATTGTCTTCTATGGTTTTTATGATGTTAGATCTTATGATTAAATCTTTAATCCATCTAAAGTTAATTTTTTATAAAGTGTAAGAAAGGGATCCAGTTTCAGCTTTCAGCACATGGCTAGCCATTTTTCCCAACACAATTTATTAAATAGGGAATCCTTACCCTATTGTTTGTTTTTGTCAGGTTTGTCAAAGATCAGATGGTTGTAGATGTGTGGTGTTAGTTCTGAGGCCTCTGTTCTGTTCCATTGGTCTATATCTCTGTTATGGTACCAGTACCATGCTGTTTTGATTACTGTAGATTTGTAGTATAGTTTGAAGTCAGGTAGTGTGATGCCTCCAGTTTTTGTTGTTGTTGTTGTTGTTGTTGTTGTTGTTGTTGTTGTTGTTTTTGCTTAGGATTGTCTTGGATATGCAGGCTCTCTTTTGGTTCCATATGAAGTTTAAGGTGGTTTTTTCCAATTCTGTGAATAAAGTAAATGGTAGCTTGATAGAAATAGCATTGAATCTATAAATTACTTTGGGCAGTATGGCCATTTTCACGATACTGATTCTTCCTAATCATGAGTATGGAATGTTTTTCCATCTGTTTTTGTCTTTTTATTTTCTTGAGCAGTGGTTTGTAGTTCTCCTTGAAGAGGTTCTTCACATCCCTTGTTAGTTGTATTCCTAGGTATTTTACTCTCTTTGTAGCATTTGTGAATGGGAGTTCACTCATGATTTGCCTCTCTGTTTGTCTATTACTGGTGTATAGGAATGCTTGTGATTTTTGCACATTGATTGTGTATCCTGAGACTTTGCTGAAGTTGCTTATCAGCTTAAGGAGATTTGGGGCTGAGACAATAGGGTCTTCTAAATATACAATCATGTCATCTGCAAAGAGAGACAATTTGACTTTCTTTTCTTAATTGAAAACTCTTTATGACTTTTTCTTGCCTGATGTCCCTGGCCAGAACTTTCAATACTGTATTGAATAGGAGTGGTGAGAGAGGGCATCCTTGTCTTGTGCCAGTTTTCAAAGGGAATGCTTCCAGCATTTGCCCATTCGGTATGATATTGGCTGTGGCTTTGTCATAAATAGCTTTCATTATTTTGAGATACGTTTCATTAATACCTAGTTTATTGAGAGTTTTTAGCATAAAGGGCTGTTGGATTTTGCTGGAGGCCTTCTCTGCCTCTATTGAGATAATCATGTGGTTTTTGTCTTTGGTTCTGTTTATCTGATGTATTACATTTATAGATTTGTATGTGTTGAAATAGCCTTTCATCCCAGGGATGAAATCGACTTGATTGTGATTCCCCAAGGATATAGAACTAGAAATACCATTTGACACAGCAATCCCATTACTGGGTATATACCCAAAGGATTATAAAACATTCAATTATAAAGACACATGCACACGTATGTTTATTGCGGCACTGTTTACAATAGCAATGACTTGAAACTAACCCAAATGCCCATCAATGATAGACTGGATAAAGAAAATGTGGCCATAAAAAAGGATGAGTTAAAGTCACTTTCAGGGACATGGATGAAGCTGAAAACCATCCTTCTCAGCAAATTGACACAAGAACAGAAAACCAAACATCACATGTTCTCACTCATAAGTGGGTGTTGAACAATGAGAACCCATGGACACAGGGAGGGGAACATCACACACTGGGGCCTGTTGGGGGGGTGGGAGATTAGGGGAAGGATAGCAGAGGGTGGGGAGATTGGGGAGGGATAATATTAGGAGAAACACCTACTGTAGATGACAGGGGTATGGATGCAGCAAACCACCGTGGCACGTGTATACCAATGTAACAAACCTGCAAACCTGCATGTTCTGCACATGTACCCCAGAACTTCAAGTATAATTTTAAAATAATAGCTAGAAAAAAAAGCCATCCACAAAACTCTGCTTCCTTTTCCACTGTGCTGCTTGAAAAAAAAAACAAAAAAAGAAACCTTTCCTTGATTGATACCTAACCTCATCCAACTAGGCTTTCAGGAGTGTGGTTTCTGACGCTCAAAAATTGGTGACCTAGAAGACACTAGAAGGCACACTGGAGAGTGAATTTGTTTCATTAATGCACTCTGAGGGAAAGTGCATGTGCAGCTAGTATTTCCAAACCATCTATTTGTCTGAACAATTCCCCTCACTTAGTTATTTATACATTATGTGGTGGAACTAGAGTGGGTGCTAAAGGTAGAGTCAGACGAGAACCTTTCAAGATGTAACTCGCAGGTAGTAAATCTTGGGCTTTTATCAAGGACACTCTTCAGCAAGCAGAATATCCATGTAGAAGCAAAGGCTTTCAGAACAGAACAAGTTGGATAAGTATCTATTATTTAGCTATCTATTTTTCAAAACATTTATTACTAATAGTACATCAATTTATTCCGCAAATATTTGTTGACTAACTCCTGTGCAGTTGATGAGATCTAGTGAAAAGTAGACTTTCTCTATCTTCTGCCTGGAATGAAAAAGTCTTTTAGGATTCCCTGTAAATATTATATCAACACACGCACACACACACACACACATACACAGAAACATATATGCATGCATTTTTAAAATGTGCGTGTAAATGTATATGCATATGTTTAATCTTAATAAAAGATTCATATTAATTGCTTTTTTAATAAATTACATATATATTTGCAATCTACATAAACACATACTATTCCATGCCTTTTGGCTTTATTGTATCTCATGACCATAAAGAGGGATTGTGAATGAGATTAAACTGATAAAACAATCAACCCAGAAATATCATCAACTCTTCAGTTTATCAGTTCTAACTAAAAAATACAGTTTTCCTATCATTCTCAGCAAACTAACACAAGAACAGAAAACCAAACACTGCATGTTCTTCACTCATAAGTGGGAGGTGAACAATAAAAACATATGGACACAGGAAGGAAACATCACACACCAGGGCTTGTTGGGGGTGGGGGGTAGGGGAGGGATAGTATTAGGAGAAATATCTAATGTAGATGATGGGATGGGGTGATGGGTACAGCAAACCACCATGAGGTGTATATCTATGCAACAAATCTGCTTCTTCTGTACATGTACCCCAGAAATTAAAATATAATAAAACACACACACATACACACACGTGCACACACACACGCACACACACACAATATGGTTTTCCTTTCAGATAAGGGTTGAAAGAATGAGGATAGTAGGAAATGACTTTGCTTTTCTTTAGCTAGAATGCCTCACAAAGAAAGTCAAAAAAGAGTCTGTAAATTGGTATAAACAAAGATGGCATTTTATGTACATAACAAAGCTACTGACTTAATAGCCCACTTTCAAGTGTAGACATTATTCATTTCATCTATATTCTATCCAAACTATAAATCATAAAATGTAGATATTATTTCTACCTCATTAAAACGTAGATATCAATGGAAAGCCACTGTGCTTCCCTGATAAAACTGTTCTTAACTTAGTTGTGTTTTGACATGATTTTCATATTTAGTATATAACTTCTATGTAACTTTATTACTAATAAACTCAAAACCCAAGTGATAGCAAAGTCCAACACCTTTATCTCTGTAGGATGTTGAAAGCTTGGCATTGTCACAGGGCTATATATTGTTTAAATATAAAACTAGCAAATGTGCACTTGTTAGATATAAGTTGGCAATATGAAGGTGGAAACTGTCTTTTAAGGATGTTGAAACAGACGGCATCATTTGTAATATAAAGCCACAGATTATAAACCATCATTTATAATATAAAGCCACAGATTTAAACAATTATGAAAATAATTTTATGTAATGTCATTAATATTATGAAAGTTAAAAAGAATAAATCTGAAACAAATAATATAATTGAAGAAACCACATGCATTTAACTTGAGCCAGCATGATCATTTTACACTGTTATAACTAACTACAAAAATGAGGGGGGAAAAAATCCCCAGACAGAGATATGAATTAGAGAAAAAAAAATTTCAAATTTTAGTAGTAAAAATGATATTTTTTTTATTAAAATGTCTGATTGGTTTCATTTGTTTAGAAAATACCCCAACAAAGATGTATTGATTCTTGAGAAACATCTACATTCCACTTCAAATCTGGCCGCATAATGGCAGTAGAAGTAATGTTACCAAAACATGTAACGATTAAAACATACAATTCAGAAAAGCACCTGAGTGACAGAAATGAAACTAATTGGTGGAAAGATATGTCCAGAATGCCTGCTTCATAGTTATTTGTTGATTATATTTTAATTAGCAATTTGTCAGATGTAATAATCATTATCCCAACAATAAGAAATATTAGAAACCTACCAGTGCTTGGCAGAACATATGCTTCTTTCTTGTTACCCAACAACCCTGAGTGAGAGGTTTATTATCTCTGTTTCACAGATGAAGAAAACAATGCAACATTCCCAAGGCCATAGTAAGTGTCAAAGGTGTGACACAAACTCAGACTGATCTGATATACAATCAAGTTTGTTCCATCAGAGTATGCTGTAAACACTATAAATATGATATAAAACGTGGTTTTAAAATTTTTTAAGAGAAAAACAAACAACAGTCTTAAAGAATGGGTAAAGGACATGAACAGACACTTTTCAAAAGAAGACACATGTAGTTAACAGGCATATAAAAAAAAAGGCTCACTATCATTGATCATTAGAGAAATGAAAATCAAAACCACAATGAGAGACCATCTGTATTAGTCACTGCTATGAAGAAATACTGGAGAATGGGTAATTTATAAAGGAAAGAAATTTAATTGAATCACAGTTCTGTATTGCTGGGGAGGCCTCTGGAAATTTACAATCATGGCAGAAGGCAAAGGAGAAGCAGCCACTTTCTTCACAGGGTGGCAGGACAGAGTGAATGAAAACAGGGGAAGTGCCAGATGTTTATAAAACCATCAGATCTTGTGAGAATTTACTCACTATCATGAGAACAGCCTGGGGAAAACCACCCCCATGATTCAATTACCTCCACCTGGTCCTGCCCTTGACATGTGGGGATTATGGGGATTACAATTCAAGATGAGATTTGGGTGGGAACACAAAGCCTAACCATATCACCCTCTAACACCAGTTGAAATAGCTATTATTAAAAAGTACAAAAAATAACAGATGCTGGTGAGGTTGTGGAGAAAAGGAAACACTCATACACTATTGGTGGGTGTATTAGTTCAATCTCACATTGCTATGAAGAACTACCTGAGACTGGGTAATTTCTGATGAAAAGAGGTATAATTGACTCACAGTTCCACAAACTATACAGGGAGAATGGTTGGGGAGGCCTCAGGAAACTTACAGTCATGGTACAAGGCAAAGGGGAAGCAGGCACATCTTTGTTTGCTGGCAAGAGAGAGCAAAGGGGGAAGTGCTATGCACCTTTAAAGAATCAGATCTTGTAAAAACCTTATCATGAGAACAGCAAGGTGGAAATCCACCTCGATGATTCGATCACCTCCCACCAGTCCCCTCCTTCAACACGTGGGGATTAATTCTACATGAGATTTGGGTGGGGACACAGGGCCAAACCCTATCAGTGGGATGGTAAATTAGCTCAGCCATTGTGGAAAGCAGTATGGCAAAACCTCAAAGAGCTAAAGACAGAACTACCATTTGACCCAGCAATCCCATTACTGGGATTATGGGATACCCATAACCAAAGGAATATAAGTCATTCTACCATAAAGACACATGCACGTGAGTGTTCATTGCAGCACTATTCACAATAGCAAAAGATTACTGTGAATAGCCATCAACCTAAATGCCCATCAATGACAGACTGAATAAAGAAAATCTGGTACACATACATTATGGAATACTATGCAACCATAAAAAAGAGTGAGATCATGTCTTTTTGGGGAACACAGATGGAGTTGGAGTTCCATCCACGTTCCATCCATTAACCCTAGCAAACTAACATGGGAACAGAAAACCAAACACTGCATGTTCTAACTTATAAGTAGGAGCTAAATTATAAGAACTTGTGAACACAAAGAAGTGAACAAGAGACACCAGGGCCTACTTGAGGGTGGAGGGTTGGGAAGAGGGAAAGGAACAGAAAATATAACTACTGGTTACTAGGCTTAGAACCAGGGTGATGAAATAATCTTTATCACAAACCCCTGGGACAAGCTTACCTATATAAAAAACCTGCACATGTACCCCCAAAATTAAAATAAAAGTTAAAAAAATAAAACTTGCCCAAGATCATGCAACTTGTAAATGGTGGAACTGGAGTTTTAAACCCAGGAATCTTGTTCTCAAGGCACTGTGCTATGTTGCCTGGTAGGAGGAGTTTAATAAATCTCTTTGAGTGAAAAAAATATTAAATAAAATGTAATTTTAAAGGAAATACTGAACTTGTTCCAATTGCATCTTCATTTTTATTTTCCAGGAACCAAGCTAAGCTTTACCTTAAACTGTAAAACAGTTGAACTAAAATAAAAACTCAAAAGGGGATTTACTTGGCAGAAGTACTAATATGAGAATTTTGAAGGAAGAGATATGGTAGATGGTTAAAAAAAATGGCCACAGATTTTTCCCATCCCTGGATTCATGTCCCTTGCAAAGTGACTTTGTAACTACTCCCATCAAGAAATGAAGTCTATTTCTCCATTCCTTGAAGCTAATCTTAACGATGTGACCTGCTTTGGCCACAGACATGGAAAACGTGACATAAGCAGAGGTTTGCCGTCTTGCTGCTGGAAACATTTCCACCACAGCGTGAGGAAGCCCAGACTAGAAGCAGAGGCTACATGGGAGAGGACTCAGGACCCTGATGGGCAGACAGCCTGTGGACTGCCAACCTATGAGTGACAGTGCCTGCCACAGCCAAGGTGCCAACTGACTGCAGTGAGCCCAGGTGAGATAAGCAGAATTGCCCTGCTGAAAGTCAGATTTCTGACTCAGAGAATCATGAGCTAATTCCATGTTTTTATCCAAATCAAAGTTTCATAGTAGTTAAAATAGCAAATTCTATCATAAGTTAATTTTTTAAGAAACATGGAATCCTTAATTATTTTTTCCTGTAGAGACAATATATTTTAATTGAGCAATGTAACATTTTTCATGTTTCATCTCACTTTGTGATCAAGTAATGCATTTGGTACATGGCTTGGTTGCTATAATAATATTTCTCTGAATAAAGTTAACTGACTTCTTGAAAACTAAGATTCTAGTTTCACTAGCATCCTGCTTCTGGAATGGAGAGGCTTGACTCAGATACTATCTTCAAAAGGGTCTCTGCAGCCAGCTGAATGGTTGGTAGTCATCAGGCCACATTATAACTTTCAGGAGCCCTAGCCCCATTGCCTGTATGGGCAACTTCCTTATAAAAAAGTACTGATAATTATGGTTATGACTGCATTGGTATAAAGATGAATATACTCATATTACATATTAAAGCCTTTTTTTTCAATTTAAAAGTTTGGTTTTCTTTTCTTCTGATTTTAAGTGAAAATAAAATATTTTTCATGGATTCCTAAAAAGGTTGTGGGACCTGGGCACTGGGCTTATTGTGTTTAATGAATAAGTCAGCCTAGCCAGATTTATAAAGCTCAACTGATTTACTTCTTTCTTCCCTCCAGATCTTCAGAGCTGCTATTTTATAACTACAGTTGAGAAGACGTGTGTGTGTGTGTGTGTGTGTGTGTGTGTGTGTGTGTGTGTGTGCGTATTTTGACAGTGGCCTCCTTTTATGACTAAAGTAGGTAAGCCACCTCTCCAGTTCCACATCTTACAACCCAGGGGCACCCTGCATAAAGACAACTACATAGAGATTGCAAAGGACATAACCATTCATATCCTACAATGGCCACACTAAAAAAAAAAACCCACACTAGGGAATCTTTAGTATAAACATTAATAGTTTCCCACATCTTTGTTTAGAGAATAGCCTGAGGATTTCTAAACTTGTAGATCTTATTCATTCCAGGACTGTTTCACTTATGGCCACATAAATCTTGATCCTTCAGAAGTTCCAAGATTAAGACTCTTTGGAAACTAGAATTACAGAGAACTCACAGGTGATCCATGTTAAGCAAATGTCCTTTGGGCTGTTCAGGAGACCTACCATTTGCTGAAACAGTTTGTCTAGCTCTCACATTAGTTATAAAGAATAGAGATTTGGGGGTGGGCACGGTGGCTCACACCTGTAATCCCAGCAAGACTTTGGGAAGCAAATGCAGGCAGATCACAAGGTCAGGAGATTGAGACCATCCTGGCCAACATGGTGAAACCCTGTCTCTACTAAAAATGCAAAAATTAGCAGGGTATGGTGGCACGTGCCTGTAATCCCAGTTACTAGGGAGGCTGAGGCAGGAGAATAGCTTGAACCAGGGAGTCAGAGGTTGTAGTGAGCCAAGATCGCACCACTGCACTCCAGCCTGGTGACAGAGCAAGACTCTGCCTCCAGGGGAAAAAAAAAAAAAAAGAATAGAGACAGAGAGACTTAGTTAAGAAACACAAGAGTTTGGTAACAATTATAGTATTCTTGTTGTTTAATGAGGTTGCATTTTTTTTTCTGTTCACAAAAAAACAATTCAATGCAGAAAATTTAAAGAATTCTCTTTCTGTAGAATAAAAAATGAAGACTACGAAAAGTTACATACAGGGCTGACAGGCCAGATGTGACTGAGAATTTAAGGTTTTATGTAATTTTTTCTCTACCTACAAGCACATTTCGGTGACATTTTATTTTTGTTAATATATTTGATTTTGAATATAGTAATATAGAAAGCTCAATCCTCCAACATGTTCCAAAGTGAAAAAGTAACCACGTTAAGGCAAGTTACAATGAGAGCTACAAGAGCTTACAGCTTACATTTCCTTGTAAGTTTTAGATCTCCATATTCTCTCACATTTTGCCTAGGATTTAAATTATAAAATAGTCCACTATTCACAACTTTCCTCCTCAGTTCATGGCAGCTTTTAAAATTAAAAGACTATAAAACAATAATCATACATTTCCCATGATGTAAAAGAACCTAGAAATTTGTCTCAGTCATACCTCATAGCTCTCCAGTTTATCACAATCATCAGTCTATTGACCTCTGTGTTTTGTCACCAACTATTGACCCATCTAACTTGCCTTCTGTTTCCCAGAGCCTGGTGTCCAGGGTACATCATTTTACATCGCAGTAATCATAACCTTGTCTTTGCTCAGACACTGGTTCCTCGGGGTCGTATGCTGTGACATGCAAAACCCAGAGGTTGAAATGAAAATGGAGTGCAGGGAGCACATTTTGCAATCTTTTCTCTTTCTCTTCTCCTCTGTCTAGGAGTACTTGGGAAAGCCCTATATGAACACAACAATAGAACAAGTCAAGTTTTACATATTGTATCTTATTGCCCCAGAAGCTACTGAAATGCCTTAGAAACTAAAACATATTTACATAAAAACTGCATCTTCAAGGCTCCTTCTCCCTCTGGGAAGTAGCTCAAATCTGCAACTTCAGGTTTGGAAGGTATCATAGAGCTCTATTGCACAGTCAGTCATGTGGTACCCAGAAGCAGAGGAATTCTCACCATCTGCTATGGAAATAAATTCCAGGTGCCACAGCATGCCAGAGCCAAACTAGGAACAGGAAGAAAGGCATCATCTCAATGCTTATAGCACATGCTCAGAGAACACTTATTCATTGAATTATTTCATATCTTACAAGTTCTTGCACATAGGTCATCCCAAGGACTATAAGGAATTGTCATTGTTCTAGGCAGGTGCAGATGGTTTGGTGACATGAACTTCGACAAGGTTAAGCGACAAAAAAAGTGTGATTTGTGTCTGTGGCTCTCAGGTTAGGATGATATTGTGGACCATGGGCTCTGAGGTCAGTGGTGTTCCTTCCCTCACTAACCCACCTCAATTCAGTCAGTCCCTAACTCCCTGTCCCCTCAGCACTCCACAGTCAGTTGAAACGGGTTGATCAGACTCACTTATTGGTTGATTTTATTTGTGATTTCTGAGTCATTTCTCGGACTACATTATAAACTCTGAGGCCCTTGTCCCTAGATGGCCTTATCGCCTCACATGACTTCAATTTCTACATGTGGCCATTCCCGTATTTGTGCTCAAATTCATGTCAGTCATCAGCACGTGGATGTCCCACATGAACTGCAAATGCAATGTCCAAAACAGAACTTACTGTTGCTTTGAATCTTCAGGCCCCAACTCTACTCCCTCATTTACTAACTTAGGCAACAGTATTCAGACCAGAAACCTGGTGATCATATAGACTTCCTCTGACTCACTCCCCATAGCCGTAAGTCATTGACATTCTTATTGGCTTAACAATTCTTCACTCACTGCCTTTGTTTTTAGTCATATTGATAGGACTCAGGAACTCATCATCTCTTGTCTGAGTTGCTGCAGCAGACTCCCAACTACTTCTCACATCCTTCTCTTGATTTCCCAAACCAAGCAACATGTTGTTGGTGAAATATTTTTCCAAAACAGAAATCTGATTATGCAACACTCCTGCTTAAAATAATTCAATGATTTCTTCTTCACTTATAGCCATCATTCACAGACAAGAAGCCCCAGGAGGAGGATGGTGTATCTTCTTAAAGATTAATTTATTTGAAGGTAAATAATTCAAAGTCGACTAAAATTGACATAATATAAAGTAGGTTACAAAGTTCACATTTATTTTTA
Organism: Saguinus oedipus; assembly: GCA_031835075.1. Classification (NCBI taxonomy): domain Eukaryota; kingdom Metazoa; phylum Chordata; class Mammalia; order Primates; family Cebidae; genus Saguinus; species Saguinus oedipus. The sequence continues at coordinate 142,895,131 of CM063172.1, read as the reverse complement.
GACTTGGAAGCTCCAGAATTTTTAACACAAGCAACAACCATTTCAGGGGATGCTCCTATATCTTCAGAGGATAAATACTTGTTCACATTTGCTGTTAGGAGTAATATGATTTTAAAAAAGATAGTTAATGGATAAGATCAAAATTCCTTAATATTTTTTATAAAGTTTATTTTGCTCTGGCCCTCCTTGTCTTCTCAGCTTCATAGATGCCTTCTTAGGTTTCACCTCAGCACTTCTGACCAAATCCTAGTTGTCATTACCTCTCAGGCATGGCTGTATCAGAAAACCTTCCTTCTTTTCCTCCTTACCCAACCTGGTTTTAGATTTCCCTTCTCATATCCATCAGCATCCTGGGCCTACTTCTATCGTAGCCCCTACCACATTGCTTTGATGTTGTGGTTTTCTTATGTGATCCTTCCATTAGACTCTCAGCACCCTAAAGGTAGGGGTCATATAGCTTTGAAAGTTCAGTTTCTAAGATAGTATTGAGTACACAGTAGGTGCTCAATAAGCTTGTGATTAGTTGAATAATCACCCTCTACAGAGCACAACACAGGCAATCAATAGATGTTTAATTTAATTTAACCATTGATAATCAAGAAATAGACATTTCTCATTAATTCTTTCCCTTTCCTTTTGAGCATTCATAATGTTCCACCACTAATTCTTAAACCCAAGCTCCCACCCTCTAATCACAACCTCCTGTTTCAAGGGGGAATTGCTGAGGGCAGTCAGATAGGACGCAGATCAGTGCCTCTGCAAATTGATCCTTTTTAGTCCCGGGGCTTCTTTGTTGTCTGGCAATCTTTTAAATTGTCCTTTTCCCTGAGTGGATATTTTAAATATTCACCGCTGTCATCAATTCCATTGACATTTCAGTATGCAAGTTCACTCTCTAATTCATAGTTTATCCTAAACTTTTGCCCTCCATTTAAAACACTGACAGGTTCATCTTTATCTTGTGTGTTCTCCTGTTTTTTTTTCCTTTTATGGGAGAAGTTATCCTCTTCTCCTCAAGAGGCTGTCCTCCAGGCTCTAGATTCCAATAATCACCTGAGAGCCAATTCCATAAATGTTTCGCCTTATGTATTCCAAGCGGTCTTCTGCCGCATTCGACATCATTACTGATCTTTTGGCAAGTGGAAGTCCCCTTGATTCGAGTAATAGATTATTTTATTCTTCAACTGCTTTGTCCTTTGCGCACTGTTTTCTAGAGTTTGCTTTTCTTTCATTACCTGTATTCTCTCAGTAATTCTTCTACTATGAAGGACTTAATTGCACGTAATGTACTAACATTGGCCAGATCTGTATACTCTGCCATACAGCTCCTAGACATCTCAAGCTAGAAGCCTTTTGGAGATTTCAAACTCAAAAATCAATAGCTTATCAACTTTATCTCATCTTTCCTCTTCTAAAACCCTTAAAGTTCTCTTTGTCCTGTGTTTCCTTTCTAGGCAAATTGGCAGCAGCATCAAGTTGCCCAAGTCAGAGATCTATGAGCCATCTCACAACATCCTTTCTTAATGTTGATGAAGAGCTCTTGACAATTCTTTCTTCTAATCTCAGTTTTTCCCATCCTCTTTAATCCATCTGCCAATGGTCTGCCTGGTCCTCACCAGCTCTCACATGCTGTGTTACAACAGACCCTAGATGTTCCCCTCTCAGGCCTCTCCTCTCTCAGCCCATACTTTTAATAGCTGTCAGAGTTGGTTCTCTGAGTCAACCCAGACACTGCTTCCTGTAGAAATTCTTGCAACACCATCTCCTGGGCAGAGATAACTACTTTCTCCAGAACGAATCTGAGCCCCGGTACAGCATAAATTTCTCTGTAATCTTCTGCCTTTTTGCCTTCATTCATTTTCTGTTTCTTTCATTTTCTCTTCTCCACTTAATTGTGAGCTTTTTGATTACAGGAGCTGTATCTTCCTGAATTGCTCAATAAATATTTATTGAATGAAATATTTATTGAGTAAATTCTTCCAATTCTTTATCTTTTTTCCACTTAATTTCACTGTTACTATTTTTTATTTAGAGGTAGTAGGGTGTAGTGTTTTATAGTTCAAGTTCTGCAGTGAGACTTTCTGAGTTCAAATCCCAGCTCCATCTTAACGTTGCAAGCTACTTCATTTTTCTGTGTCCAATTTCCTGATCTAGAAACTGGAGATAATAATGGTAACATTTTCCAGGAAATTATGAGGACTAAGTGAATTAATATGTAAACATTTGTATTTTAGACTATTGCCTGACACACATTAAGCCCTTAGATGTTACTTTTATTACTGTCTATTTTTCTTTTTTCTTCTCTTCTTTCTTCTTTCCTTCCTTTTTTTTCTATTCTTTTTGTTTGTTTGGCGTTCAATTTTCTTCCTTCTTCTCCTATTACTTTCATATTTACTAACAACTCATAATGTCCCAGCCACAGAGAAGATCCTGCTCTGAGGAATCACACAAACAAATACCTTCTCTGTAAGGTCATATCGACGTGACATTTAGAGATGGAGTAAACAGTTGCATTGTGGCAGTGGTCATGCTCAGGAATTTGACGGCAACACCGCCCTCTATAGCATGGAATGCAGAATAATCTCACTCCAGAACTCTCCAAGACAGGGTGGAGCATTTTGAGGTCATTACTTGTGTTATGACTCCAGGCATGGCACTACTGTAGGCTTCAGGGCTGTTTCTTTGTGGTCAATATTATCTGATGAATCCATTTCAAAACCTTGTTCTGAGCTGGTTTTTCCTGGTGGAGAAGGAGGCCTCCAGACTGGATTTGGGGAGCATGTGATTTTTAACCCTCAGAGGAAACTTTCTCTGGAAGTTGGACTGCTTCCAATAATAAAAGAATATTTTATTCTTTCCAAAATGTTCTTCCAATATTTTGAAAAGAATAAAAATGGGAAGACTATACCACTAGATTTTACGCAAATATGTGATTGTTTATGGCCAATGTTATTATATGAGCACATCAAAATGGTCTAACTATGTCAGTGCATGAGTTCACTTTCGATAATATGAACATCTAGAAAAGTTTAAGGGTGTGTGTGTGTGTGTGTGTGTGTGTGTGTGTGTGTGTCTGTTTTCTGTAGAGAGAAACCACAAGGGCGGTTAAAAAATATGCTTCGCTTTTTTTATAGAAGTAATTTAACCTAAATTTAGAGGCGGGAGACTCAAAGTTTTACCAACATGAAAACACTTAATTGGGCAAATTTGGGAAAAGACTTTTGTTTTTGTGTTTTTATGATTAGTTTTTGTCACAGGACAATAATTGGATTCGGTCATTAAGAAGCCCTGACACACTAAATTATGTAGCCTAGTGCCTTACACATGCTGGATACTTGGTAATTACTTGAGGGATGAATGAATAAGAGAAAAAATGAATTCATCAGTTGAAATGACGTGTATCAAATTCCCTGGATATGTTTTCTGGTGGAAGATACTTATGAATACATCAGCCAAGAGAATTGTAATGAAAGAAACTGAAAGGCTAGGATGAAAATATTTAGGGGGAAAAGTGAGTTGTGGCAATAAATTTAGAAACAGAGGTTCAGTTACTATTGGCCTAGTGACACTTGGAAACCATTTGTAAGCCTAAGTTTTGTGACAATTAGTGGAGACAAATAATAATTTACAAATAAAAACATGTTAGGAATGAAGCGTAATTTTAAGCCTGAAATACCTGCTTGTCCTACACAGCCACATCTGCCTCAAGATCAGGTCCTTCATAACTAATGAAAACCAGAAAACAAGAGAAAAACTTAAAAATGAGATTTCTTTATTATTCACTGAGCAAACACTTAGGCAAGATCTTGTTCTTAGTGCTTCAAAGACTTGAGAAATCCAGATCTCGATTGCAAGAAATGTATTCTCTAAAGAAGAAAGAAGTTGAGTAAAAAATTAATATTAACACAAGACAGATTGTAAGACTAAGAAATTTGAGTGTTTTTTGTTTCTGTTTTTGTTTTGGTTATATTAATAAGTATTCAACCAGAGAAACAAGATCAGTAGGGGATACTAAGAAATTATTGCAAGGAATTGACTTATGCAATTCTTGGGGATGTCGAAGCAAGTTTGAAATTCACAGGAGAAATCATCAAGAAAGGCATGCTGAGAGTCCTGGGCATAATTTCAAGTTGCTATCTACAGGCAGAATTTCTTCTTCCTCAAGGAAGCCCCAGTTCTGATCCTAAGGCCTTCAACTGATTGATTCAGGCTCACACTGACTATCTGGGATAATCTCCCTACATAAAGGCAACTGATTATTGACTTTAAGCATAACCACAAAATACCTTCATCACAATACCTAGATTGGTGTTTGACTGAATAACTGGGAACTATAGCCTAGCCAGGTTGACACATAAAACCGACCATCACAGTCCACATCTTGCCAATTTTACATCCATACACATCTTTTGAAACCATACTTAATCTCCAAATAAAGATAAAGGCAAAGTCATACTTCCATCTAACATGATACAACTATCTTCCATGCCACCAAAACCACACTAACACTTTCCTCAGAAGAGGACACATAGTCTTGGGTGCTGTTCACACTTCTCCTTGATATTCTATAATGTAAATATTGTAATATAAAGTTAACTATCATTAATACAGCTTGTGTTATGTGAAATGGGGATAAGAAAGGAAAGAATACAAAAATATTTGCTAAATATATAAACACTCATAATATAATAGGAAAAAAATCTATAACTATTATAGTTCTCATTTCTGCAGCTGATCATTAGCCATAATCGAATTTTTAACTATGTTCCTCCACTATTCATTCTGTATTCCTTTTGCCTTCAACAAGCACCTCAACTGCTTATTTTTTATTACTTGCAGGGATGTCCCAAATCTTCATTTCTGAAGGATCTGGACCAGTAGAAGTTGTGCTAGAATTGGGTTGTTGTAGTTTTCAATTAACTTTAATCATGGGGACATGGCAGGATTAGGAGACTCCATAAAGGATCTACTATATTCTACGCAGACTCTAACTTATCTCTGTTGTGGAGAAAGATCCCAATTGGCAGTCAGTATCAATAACACCAGCCAATATAGAAACTTATTTCTTTGCCTGTTGCTTCAGAGACACGAGGAGCCCAAAGTGGCCAGGTGGTTCTTTCATCTTTCAATTCAGTGGAATCACTGTTGTGTCTCCTGGTAGAACCATTCCTCCCTTTGGAACTCTAGACCAGAAGAGCCGAAGGTCAGCAAACGTTTTACCAGTAGATCACAAAGGATAATGGTGATTAGAGCTACTCCCATTTCTATTCCTTGATTCTCGGACCCATGAATCTTAGCTATGGGAGACAAAATACCATACCTTGGATACTGATTTAGAGCATATATAGTCTTCTGCCCCAACCTCACAAGGCATTACCACCTAGCTGGCATTGTAACTATGTCTTCAAAGGCCATCTGTCACCCAACTGCTTCAGGATGACAGGGTATAATGGTAAGACCAGTGAATTCCATGGGCATGGGACCACTGCTGCCCTTGATAAGAATCACTGATTTGTACACTGTCATGATTGTGGATAAGACATTCTGTAAGTTTCAACAGAAACATTATATACAAGGAAAGCAAACCCATATGCAGAATAAGTGTCTTTTTCTAGAAGAACAAAGTGAGTTCCCTTTTATGATGAAAGTGGTCCAACATAATCTGTCACCAAGTAGCTGGCTGATCAACCTGGAGAATAGCACCAGTGTTGGTCTCTTCTGCTGGCAGATTGGGCACTCAGCAATAGCTACACCTAGCCTTGGTGAGTAGAATCCATGTTGCTGAGCCCATGCATAATCTCTTTTTCTAGCTCTATGGCTACTTTGTTCATAAGTCCATTGGGTGATGAAAGGCATGTCTAAGAAAGATGCTGAGTGGTATCCACAGAATCAATATTCACTTAATTATTAAAATTCTCTGCTGCTGAGGTCACCTTTTGGTGAGCAATCACATGAACCACACATATATTCATATTCTTTGTCCTATTCACATTCACTTTCTTGTCAACAACTTTCCAATCATGTTTTTTCCAGGACTCTGATTATCCATCCAAACCCCTGGCAGTTACTCCTTCCAAGAAAAATAAACAACCAGGTACACTGCTTGACGTTCTGGCCACTGCAAGGAAATTCTTTCACCACTGTTCTTCAGGAATGTTCAAGAAAGGAGCTGTAGTGCTGCAGTTGTCTATTTCTATCCAAGTGGTGCCTAGCTTACATGGCTTCAATGATTGTGTTCCCTCCAAAATTCATGTTGAAATTTAATCCTCAATGCAGTAATATTAAAAAGTATGGCCATTTGGAGGTGATTTAATCATGAGGGCTCTGCACTTATAAATGGGAATAAGTTGAAATGAGCATTCTCTCGCTCCTTTATCCCTTCTATTATGTGAAGACAGTGTTCCTTCCCTCTGGAGGATGCAGCAATAAGGTACCATCTTGGAAGCAGAGACTGGGCCTTCACCAGACACCAAACCTGTTGGTACCTTGATCTTGGATGTCCCAGCCTCCAGAACCATGAGAAATAAATTTCTGTACTCTATAAATATCTAGTCTCAGGTATTTGGTTATAGTAGCACAAAAGGACAAAGACATTGCCTATTGTACCAAATCATCCATAAATCAGGTCCTAGTTTTCTCTTTCTCGTCAACTGGCTGTAGGAAGCTCCCCATTAAGCACAGACACATACAGGGAGGGAGGAGGCAATGTAGCAGTACTAGGCGGCATGAAAATTTGGGCCCTTTCTTCATGTAACTTACTTGTGCCTTCAGGGCCTGCTCAGGCTTCTTAAATGTATATATCACTGCCCAATTTTAGGACTTGGTGGACTAGACAACACATTTTTTTTGTTGGGCAGCTCAGGTTGTATGGTGAATTGGTGGCCCACTGTTAAGTGCTAAGACTCTACTAAAGCCTGGTAGTGAACCAAAAGCTCGTTCCCGAAATAGGAAAAGTGATTTGCAGACGATGACATGGCTTTTCTTCAAGATCTTAAGGTGTTATTCACTTCTAGATGCCTTCCAAAAGCTTCAAACTGCATTTCTTTTGGCACTGACACTTCAAGCATCATTGGATATGCTGGATCATATGGAACAAGTGGCAGAGTAGCTTGCATGATGGTCTAGGTCTGTTGCAGAGCCTTCTCTAATGGGGTTCACTCAAAAATACAATTTTTTGGGTCACACCCAAATGAGAAATATGTCTCCTCCAAAGTCCAAGGAAGTCAAGAAGTCCAATAGGTTTTGTTCCTCTTTTTTTGGTGGCAGGAGGGACAAGGTTTGAAAACTTATCATTTAACTTAGAAGGGATATCTTAGCTTCCCACTTCCCACACCACTTAGACTTTTTGTTTATTTGTTTGTTTGTTTTTTAGATGCAGGGTCTCACTTTGCTGCCCAGGCTAGAGTGCAGTGGCATGATCATGATCATAGATTACTGTAACCTCTAATTTCTGGGCTCAGGACTCCAGAGTGACTAGGACTACAGGTATGTGCCACCACACCTGGCAAATTTAATTTTTGTTAGAGAAAGGATTTTACTAAGTTGTCCAGGCTGATCTCTAACTCCTACCCTCAAGTGATTCTCCTAAACCTGCCTCCCAAAACACTGGGATTGCAAGCATGAGCCACTACACCTGGACTTGAACCCCTAGACGTTTCACTGAGGTGGAAGGCCTCTGAGTTTTTGTCAGGTTTATTTCCCATCCTCTGAATCACAAATGTCTTATATATGTATATACGTGTGTGTGTGTGTATATATATATATATATATATATATATATATATACATATATATGTGTATATATGTATATATACATATATATGTGTGTATATATGTATATATACATATATATACATATATTCTTGTATATGTGTGTATATATAAGAAGTATATTATGCATATATTTAGTCCTCAGGGAGCTTGGTTGCTGTCCTTTTCCAAAAGATATCATGCTGTTTCATTACATTGATGATGTTATGTCTATTGGACCTAGTAAGCATCAGTGTAATGAAACAGTATATCTTTTGGAAGAGAACAGCAACCAAGCTCCCTGAGGGCTAAATAATGACATAAAGCTAGAGAATGGATATACAGTGAGGTGGCACGGTGAAAATGTATTGCTGATCTTCTAGCTGAAAGCAGTCTGCTCTGGTGGTCTCTACTAATAGGAATATAGAAAAAGCATTTACCACCAAAACAGCTGCACACCAAGTGTCAAGGGATGTGCTAATTTGCTCAAGCAATAAATGCATGTTGGGTACAGTAGCTGCAATTGGAGTTACTATCTGATTAAATTTATGATAATCCACTGTCATTCAAGTTCCATCTGTTTTCTGCATAGGCCAAAATGGAGAGTTGAAGGGGGATGTGGTAGAAATCACCATCACTGAAACTCTCAAGTCCTTAATGATAACAATAATTTCTGCAATCCCTCTAAGAATACAGTATTGCATTCGGTTTACCATTTTTGTAGGTAGAAGTAGTTTTAGTAACTTCCATTCGGCCCTTCTTATCACACTCCCTGACCTCTCCCAGGTCACATAGTAAATGTAGGGACTCTACCAATTGTGGAATATGTATGTTCTATAAACACATTTTGAAACTGTGAAATAACTGCAGGATGCATTCAGGGGCCCTGAGCTAAAATTCCACTTATCACCTGACCTCCATGAGCCCTTATTCTGAGTGGTAGTCCAGTGTATTTTGAGATCTCCAGGAAATTAGGGTATAAGATCACAGCCCAAATCCAGTAATTTCCCCCAAAGTCTTATCATTTCACTTTCCCCAATGCACACTCTAGCAAATAGTCATAGGTCTCTTGGGGGAAGAATGAGAAAAAATCAAGAGTATAAATTTATGGTATGGTAGCAAGGTCCTTCCTCTAGAGAACCTTGCCTCCTCTTATTTAAAGTGTTCTGGATTTGTAAGTTGGTTTAAGTCTGGAAATTTGGTGAGGGGTCATGATTCCTATGGTAGATGTCTATTCACTAGACCTGGAACTTGCCTTCTTATACAGATCAAATAAGAATTTAGGAGACTTCCCACTATTTCTTCTCTAGGGACAATATGACAAACTAGCCAATTCCATAAATCTGTCATCAGACTATTCTGATTACTGCTTTGATGTACTTGTCCATTGCAATAACCATGACTACTTTATATTTGGCAATTTAGTGCTACCACTTGGCCCCTGCTACCCCAAGATTCCACTGTACCATTGCATTGAGGGATCCCAGTTTGGTGGTTGTAGTTTCAACACTAATTTGTGACCTACAGATAAGAGAGACCACAAAGCCCTTCAAGAATTCTGGAGCTCCCCTGACTAATTTATTCCTAAAACTCACAGTAAAAGGTGTGCCCTTCTAGGCTGGGTGAGCAGATCTTAAATGATAAATCCACTCTAATAGTCCAGTCTTCCTATGCTATGGAACAGTATATCAAGGCAGTTCTGAAATTTCAACTTCATTTTTCATCAACTTTGGTTTATGTGTTTTAACCAAGCAAACCATTGGAGCCTTTTCTAACCCCTAAAGCTGCAACGTTAAATCCAGAATCTCTGCTTAGTGGGGCCATATTAACAAATTTAGCCAGATCCAGCTTTACATTCCTTCCACCATTATCTTGCACCTTTAAGATCCACTCCCACACATATTCCCTGAATTTCTGTTTGTATAGGTTGGAAAAATTGTGCAGTTCTGGAGTAGCTAATGTTCTCATAGGTCACACTTTGTACTTCAGCTTTTAAAGCCTGATGGGACTTGAGTCTAGTTATAAGTGTAAAAGCAAAGAAGCATGGATGGTGGGGGTAAATCCTGAGGAGAATCAACAGTGTCTTTCAAGGCAACTACATTAGGAGAGGTCAATGCAGCTTCTTTAGGTAAAGCAATGCTAATTTCCTTGATCAGGTGTTAAAGGACTGCTTTTATGAGCAAAGAAAGCTCAGCAGAATCTATGGATTCAGTGTTCAAAGCTTCATTGGGATATGCCCATATGTTCATATTTCAATTTGCAGGATCCCATTTCTTCTCAATTAATACCCCCATGTTAGCCAGAAGACATCCTGAAAATTTGAGAATTCAATTTGTGTTGTAATTCAGCTACTCATACGCTGGCACTCCGTGTTTGGTTCTCAGGAAGGTCAGCCCTGAAGTGACAAGAGACAAAGGTTTACAAAAGTTTTCAAGTCATTAATGATTAGAAATTCCAGAAAGCTCAGAACCAATTCAAAAAACTCATCCTTAAGATCTTGGTTCTCTAGAATCACTCCTCATATGAAAACCTGTATCAGTCAGAAAAAAAAGAATTACGTTGTCATCACACTATAACATCATCACCCCATACTGTTGACACACTACACCATCAACTCCTGACATCATTATCACACCACATCATCACACCAAACTATCATCATGCTACACCCTAATCACACTAAACCACCAAGAAAACGAACTGTCCACACCACAGCATCATCTTCCCTACCATCATTACAGCACACCATCTGCACCAGTACCACATCATCATCAATTATCATGATTTTTGGTACCAAATTAGATTAATTTTAAAGCATATTAGATAGTGGCCATGCTTACTAAAAACAGTAAAATTCTGAAAGAAAAGCAAAACTTGATTCATATTTATTTATATGATCATCATTCTCAGGTTACCTTTATTATTTCCATTAATCTTATAATCATCTCCCAAACCACTATAGGCTCTCAATTTTTCATACATTCCCTATTCAATCCTGGTGTAATAGTTAATACTGGGTGTCAACTTGTTTGAATTGAATGATGCAAAGTATTGTTCCTGGGTGTGTTTGTGAGGGTGTTGCCAAAGAAGATTAACATTGGAGTCAGTGGGCTGGGGAAGGCAGACCCACCCTTAATCTGGGCAGGCACCATCTAATCAGCTGCCATTGTGGCCAGAATATAACGCAGGCAGAAAAACGTGAAAAGACTGGACTGGTTTAGCCTCTCAGCCTACACCTTTTTTCATGCTGGCTGCTTTCTGCCCTCAAACATCGGACTTCAAGTTCTTCAGTGTTGGGATTCAAACTGGTTTCCTTGCTCCTCAGCTTGCAGATGGCCTATTGTGGGACCTTTTGATTGTGTGAGTTACTACCACTTAATATCCCCTTTGTAAGTGTGTGTGTGTGTGTGTGTGTGTGTGTGTGTATACATATATATAATTTTATTTATTTTATATATAATTTATTATATATATGCATGTGTGTGTGTGTGTGTGTTCTATTAGTTCTGTCTCTCTAGAGAACCCTGACTGATACACCATTCAACAATCTTTTAAGTTATTTATTATGACTCTCAAGTAGTATATGAGGAAACTGTGACTTACCTCGCTGATAAATTGCAGATTCAATATTGGAATTAACATCTTCCTACCTCCAAATATTTTGCTTCTTACCTTATAGCATGTTGTTATATTTGGAAATACATATTATTTTCAATAGCTTTTGACCAATAAATGGCTTTTATATATTTGTAACCTATTGAGATAGAGAAAATCATACATCAAATAAATTTATCTCTGCAGCTAAATTATCTGAGATGAAGCCAAAAGTACTTTTCTAGTGTACAGAAACTTTAAGAAGGCTTGGTGTGGTGGCTCATGCCTGTAATCCCAGCACTTTGGGAGGCAGAGGCAGGTGAATCACTTGAACTCAGGAGTCTGAGACCAACCTGGGAAACATGGCAAAACCCATCTTTACAAAAAATATGAAATTATCTGGGCATGGTGGTGCACACCTCTACTCTCTGCTACTCTGGATGTGGAACTGAGTATCAGGTGATACTTTGGAAGATCACCTGACCCCGGGGAGGTGTAGGCTATAATGAGCCATGGTTGAGCCACTGCACTCCAGCATGGATGACAAAACAAGACCATATCTTGAAAATAACAAAAAAGAAAGAAACAAAAAACAAAAAAAAGTTTTGTTTTTTGAAATGTTATAATTGTTAGAAGACATAGTCCTTTGTTTGTTCTTTGTTTGACTTGCTTTGACACAGGACACAGTGCCACATAATAAATGCATTTCATAAAGTAAGTTTATTTCCTTCAAGATTCATATGTACCTGCAAATAAGCAGCATAGAGCCCATCAGGAATTCTAAGAATCACATTGCCTAGTTCATGATAGATGCCTATGAGACATATGGAAAATGACAGCATTTTTAAAGTTTAACTCTCAGTAGGAAAATAATGGAAATAAAAATTAAACTACACAGTTCACCATACAAAAAAGAATTTTAAATGAGGGTAAGTAGAGTGCAGTGAAATAATCTGGAAAATAACTATAAACCTTTACAACACTAATAATAAATAAATGTTATCTGAATTAAACTGGCAAGTTTTAATGGGCCATATGTAATTTATTCATGTCCTGATGAGGCCATAATTTTATCCAAAGCACATATCCAAATTTTTTTCTCCATAATGAAGATAAAGTAGCACACATACCAAAAACTCATTTGAAATATGCTATAATTTAATCCAAAAAGATAGTGAAGGCCCATGTCTATTTTGGGGAGCTTGTGTTGTTTTAAAAAACATGGCTTGCAACAAAAAGCTGGCTGTGGAATAGCAGTTTATTCCATAAGCAGCCAATATATTTGCTAAAATGTTTGCTTTTTTGGTCCTAATCACATTGTAATCTTTTGGGACTATTTCAATAACAATAATTGCGAAAATTAATATTATCCAACTGGGACCAAACCTCGTGACTGAGTTTCACAGTGACGTCCTATGGAAACTTTATGGGTCCGTGATCTGCGTTTTGATGTTTTTCATGTAAAAGAGTTCATTTTCCTGATGCACTGCCTAAATAGTGGGTGGTATTGAAGACTCTGATCAAAGGGCATAATACAAATACAAATCTTGTTTATTGCAAAGAATAGAAAAATTACAAACAATGAGAGGACAGATTAATTTTAATGATATACGCTTTCACAGAATGTGCCCACTTGTGATTACCTGAGCTGTTAATGGATACACTAAGTGCCCCTTACAACTCATCGCCTCTCCAAAATTATTTGTAGTGTTTTATTTTTATAAATTATACTTTAGTCTTTTATTCTTAAAATTCCATATACCAAATGATGGAATCCATGAAATTTAGGACTTTTAAAATACTCCAAGTTACATGACCTTTCTCTTGCCTTTTACTTGGAAGAGTGTTGTAAGTTGATAAAGTGAATGTCATAGTTTCATTAAACAAGTATTTGTGAGAGATACCTTTTCAGATACTTAAACCTTGAATATCAATCAAACATGAACCCTTGCATCCAGGAGCTTACCATATTTAGAAAAGACAGATATGTAAATAAATCAATACAGCATAACATGATAGAGGCACATGTAAAATACTGTGATAGAATGAAAGAACAACACATTCTGGAGTATGAATAGCAATGAAGAGTTCACTGTGAACGTATTCCTTGACCTCGGACTTAAAGGATGTTCCATAGACAGACTAGAGGGAAAAAGTATTCCCAGGAAGAGAAGGAAAGAGCTTCTGCCTAGGTGTCAAGGAGAGAAACAGCATGGCATCCTTTCATTCCTCTTGCAAAATGTTTAGTCAATAAAGTTCCTTGTATTTCCTAGTGAGTCACAAGCAAATGACACAAGTATTTCTGAGAAAGATGCGTCCCTAGCAATGGAGCATCAGAGGACACAATAGTATATAAATGATGGTGTAATCAAGTGAATCAAGTGGCATCCACACAGCACAATCCTACCAGACAACCTGCTATGCTGTTTGTGATCTCCCAGGATTCCAACATTGTACATAGCTAATGATTCCATAGCACCCAACAACGTTTTATTTAGTATCTATTTATAACCCCAAGCATATAGATAAATGATAATACTATGTGAGAAGGTCAATAATGAGAGTATCTTCAAAATAAAGAGCAAATCCAGAGCAGGGGGAATAATTAATAATTATTAATAACAATTTTGGGTTGAGTGGTTTCAAGAAGAATTACTGGAAGAGTATATTAATTTGGAAAAAATATTGTTGGAGCATAAATTTTGATTGAAATAAGAATGATGGAAGATGAATGTGTCAGTTAGGTTGCCATTCTGCAACAATAATAGAGAACCCAAGTTAATCAAACAGACAGGGGTTCATTTTTCTAATATAGTCAGGAAGTTGTGTTTCAGTAGATCAACCATCAGGGTCAGCATCTCTGCAATTCTAATGCCCTTTCTTCATGGTCACAGAACAGCTGCTATAGCACTAGGCATCTCATCTTTATTTTTAAGTCAGGAAAAAGGAGGAAGAGGGGAAGTGGAAGGCACTAACCTTTTCCCCTTTCCTAAAGATAACAAAAGCCTTTTTAGAAGTGCCTTCACTGATTCTGCTTGTAATTCCCTCTTTGGTCAGTGCTGTATCACATGGCAGCCCCTAATCCAAAGGGAGGTTGGAGAAATGACAATTTAGCTGCTCAGGTTCTATTTCAGGTTAGTAAAGGAGAATAACAGCTGGGAATGAATATTAGATTAAAAACTGTGTCGGCAACGTAAACTTTGAGAGAGAAGCAGACTCTATATCATGAGGATTTTTGGTTTTCTTTTTAAATGACAGGTTAAGAAATTTTAATTTTATCTTGTAGGGAAACAGGGTACAGTGATTAGTTTTGAGAGGTGTGATCAAACCTGCATATTTGAATAAAGAGTTGCTTAATGGCTTGACAACAGAGGCACATTCAGGAAGGCCTTATAAATGCAAAAGTGGTTTGAAAGAAAATTCATATTAACAAACCATTGTACAAGCATTAATCTTTCTGGCTCTTAGTGCACACAGTAATTCCATATATGAGGATAAAAGAAAATAATCACACACACATGCACTCACACACACACACACACACACACACACAACAATCACGCACTTCTCATGCTGGTTATAGAGCTAGAACCCTACATTAATTATGTTCATCATCATAGTTAATTTATCAATTTCCAAGTGGCTAATCAGTATATTTTCTGGTGCATAACTCCATCTTTATTCACTTCCCTTGGAAAGAGCCTTTATTATACTGGTTTGCAAATGACCTCTTAAAAAAATATGACTCAGAACCAGCTCAGTTCCCTAGTTCTATATATTATAGTGGAAGCCAATCATTGTCTTTTTCATTATTGTGTTTGTAATTGAATAGGAGTATCCATTACAATCACATAAGAGCAAGCTATAATTAACAGTTTTTCCTCATCCCACCATTAGAAAATTAGTAAGAGCATTAATTTGCACACCCACCAACAGTGTAAATGCATTCATATTTCTCCACGCCCTCTCCGGCATCTGTTGTCTCCTGATTTTTTAATGATCACCATTCTAACTGGTGTGAGGTAGTATCTCAAATACTAATCAATGATAGACTGGATAAAGAAAATGTGGCACATATACACCATGGAATAGCATGCAGCCATAAAAACTGATGAATTCACGTCCTTTCCAGGGACATGGATGAAACTGGTAACCATCATTCTCAGCAAACTGACACAAGAACAGAAAACCAAATACCACATGTTCTCTCTCACAAGTGGGTGTTGAACAATGAGAACACACACACACAGAGAAGGGGACATCACACACTGGGACCTGGGGGGGTGGGGTGCTAGGGAAGGAATAGCAGGGAGTGGGGGAATTGGGGAGGATAGGATTAGGAGAAATACCTAATGTAGATAACGGGGCGATGGATGCAGCAAACCACCACCATGGCACGTGTATACCTATGTAACAAACCTGGACGATCTACACATGTACCCCAGAACTTAAAGTATAATAAAAATAAATAAATAAATGTTTGAGATGATGGACATGCTAATTACCCTTATCTGATCACTATACATTGTACATATCAAAACGTGTACCCCATGAATATGTAAAATTGTTTGTTAATAAAAAATAAAATATTGAAAATTAATAAAAGGAAAATTATTAGGGGCAGAAAAGATTCTGGCATAAAATGTAAAAAAAGCACTTTCCCCAGACTGTTCCTATTTCTTTTTTTAAAAAATAGCCATTTCTCAGATTCAGTCTCTGTAGTAAAACTACTCATTCCACTTTCTAAAATATGGAAACTCACAGATGACTTTAAGGAGTAGAACAGAAGAGCCACTGCACTTATGAAGTAAGTGTACAGGAGTAGAAGCATAAAGCAGAAAATGTAGTTAAACATAATTGCTTCCATTTTAAATGAAAGAAATAGAGGTGAGTAGTCCTTTGGAGAGTCAGGAGAGTGCCTAAAGAGAAGTCTGTGAATGGGAGCTGGGCAAAAGAGTCAATGGAAGTCCCCTTTGGTATCTCTGAAGTAGGATGTGCCTGAGGTCTCCACAGGCAGGCACTCTCTGCAAAAAAAAAAAAAAAAAAAAAAAAAAAAAAAGAAGGTATGAGCAGAATGTGAAGCAAACTGCCAAACTGCACAATGGGTCAAGAGGGAGTTGGACGGAGTTTTGGACACAACAAGAAAATACACAGCTGCTCCCAAGATTTTTAAGCTGAGGATGAGGAGTCAGTGTGTAAATGAACTGGTATTTCCTGGGAAGGCCTGCACTAAGAGTTTGTGTTCTCCAAGCCCCAAATGTTGCACTATTTTGCTTGAACTCTTACATCTACATAAACGTGTGTCTCTACCTGCTATATCTAAGAGTTAGTAAGACCTGATCTTGATGTTAATGATATTTTCACTGCAGTTCTTCATCTTTATTTCTGTCACCTTGATGCTGGTCAATGCTTGGAGGATTCGGAATTACAGTCTAGAAATAGAGAGAGGAAAGGATATCTACTTTGATTGATTTCATGTATCTGTACCTATATCTACATTTTATTCTCCAAGCAACAATAAGCTTATGAGGTAGATATTATTGTCACCATCATTTGCATTTCAGTAGTGGTGAAATTGGGATGCAGAGAGGTTAAGCAACCTCACTGAAACAAGCAGGAAAAAAAGAAAAGGAATCACAAAAGCAGATGCCCTGCTTAAGAGCCAAGCTCTGTGCTGGAGAGGGATAGAGGCATGGCTGAGGTCTCACTGTTTTGTAATTCTAGGATCAGGAAGGTTCTGGTTATGCATCTCCATTATCTTAAAAAGGGTTCACAGGACTTCAGTGGACCAATGGTATTTGCTAGGCTTTCATGGTATGTACAAGACATGATGATCAAGTGCTAGGGGGAAAATGAAAAGTAGAAAGCAAATTAGAGCACCTTCTCCCTGGCTGTTTAAAATATGAGTAGTGTATAAATATGTCTGAATATGAAAGAACAAAGATGAAGTGTTAATTATTTGCATTCATACTAAGGGCAGCATGTGTCCCAACTGCTGCGAAAGAAAGTGGCATGACTAAGGTAATTCCACCTTTCACGGAGGCGTGTTTATTTTTGTTTATGGTTCCTTTTCTCCCCATCTATAATGCTGACTTCACTTAATGCTTTTGCGAAAATTCTTCAAAGTTTGGCTCTTCAAGAAAGTATTTCCCCATAATGTCAGCCCAAATTCATGTTTTCCTTTTATAATTCCCAGTTGATTTCATTTTGTGTGCCCTCTGCTCTGATTTAAAATTTAACTTAGACTGCAAATCCTGTTTTGCAATAGGCAAATAATTATCATCCTTGTTAAAATGAACTGTAGAAATGCTACTGTCAGAGTTTGCAATAGGTAGCTGTGTGAAATTGTGTGATACCGTGTGAACTTGAAACAGAATGAGGCAGGGTTTCCTCAGATTTCTTCTACTGCTTTAGAAATGTTAAACTCTTTCTGTCACACAGGATGGGAATAAAGGGTAAATCACATAGGCCGACTCTCCCTAATTTAACTTTGCTATAGCATATGCCATCCTTCCTTCTTTACACTCGGGAAAACGTGGCTGTAATGAGAATTTCTTCTATCTTGTTCATCATGTACAGTAGGTAGAGATTCATTGACATCTGATGACTGTGCAGGAGCCACTGAGGGACACACTATCTCCTTCAGCCATGTTCTTGTGGCTTCTGTGGAAGAAAATGGTTTTTCTCCTGAGAATGATGCTCAGATGAACCCAGATGCATATTGAACAAAACTGTAGCCTGTGACTTGGAAGGGGGAGGACTGCTTAAAAGTTCTTAACACTGAGTTTGGGTTGTTAACACTCATTATTGATGTGAGCATATAGACATAAAAGAGTCTTCAGGCTCCTGGCCAGGCATGGTGGCTCACACCTGTCATTGCAGCAGTTTAGGAGGCTGAGGCAGGAGGATCACTTGAGCTCAGGAGTTCAAGATCAGCCTGGACAACATAGTAAGACTGTCTATCCAAAAAATAAAGCAAATTAGTCAAGCATAGTGGTGCACATTTGTGGTCCCACCTACTTGGAAGGCTGAGGAAGGAGGATTGCTTGAGCCCAGGAGGTTGAGGCTGCAGTGATCTGTGATTATGCCATTGCACTCCAGCCTAGGTGACAAAGTGAGACCCTGCCTGAAAACAAAGAAACTCTTCAGGATCCTGATACCAAGTCCTGTAACTATATGCTTTGTCTACTGAAAGGACTTAAAGTTTCCAAAGCAGGAATCCTACACTAGGCCATTTGTCATGAGAAGTGGGTCCCAGCAGCAGTTTAGTCCTATAGTCTACAAGTGCCAGTCATCGAGGTCTGCCCTGAGACTCTCTTAAGGATACAGATAGAATTTGCTAAACTTAAAGAATTTGCATCACTCATAAGTTCCCATTGTTGGTTAATTGAGATGCTTATGAGAGTTTGAGAAACTTCAGAAACTAGAGCTACATTTATTTTGGATTAACACAGTATGTTTTCGAGCTTGTGTACAGCTCCCAGTACTTCACCTCAGATATCATGTTTAACCAGAAATAGATGAGACCATAATGAATTAATAGGATTTTTTGTTTTTTGTTTTTTTTTGACTAGGCATGCTTTTCTAGATCATTTATAAAGTCATTGGTAGCTTAGTCCATGTTTGGACATTCATTCATTCAGCAAATGTTTATGATATATCTCTTTTGTCCTATACACGCTCATTTCTAGGCCCTGTAGATAACATAATAAACAAGATAAACATTCATCCTGGGAGAGTTCCCAAAAAGACTAGAATGCAGATAATCTACTTCCTAGTCCCAATTTTATCATTAACAGGATGTTTAACTTTCAATCAAGTACCTACCCTGGGTTTCAGTGTTTGCATTTGAAAAGAAAGAAAAAAGCTATAGATTAGGATGTTACTTTCAGCTTTAAAATTCTGTGATCTTATATTCCTGTTTTTTACACTCCAGGAGAAAAGCACAAATAAAAACAAAACCAAAAGAAACCAGCATGTCTGCTGCCCTTAATGAGCAGTCTTCCTTTACCGTAATGTATTCAAATAGCCTGAAAAGAAACTTGACTCAGTCCAAAGTAAAAATTCAGACAGAGAGACAACGGTTTCAAACCCACATTTTAGAAAATGAGCAGCAATAAACCTTTGTAGGGCCGATGAAGAAGGAATGAATCTATGAATCAGTCTGCCAACCATTTATGTGTTAAAAAATGTAATCGCCGTAGAACTTGTAAGGCTTTTCCTAAAGCTGTTTCACAGATGTGATTACTATAAAGAAGCAATGTATTGTTGGGTTTACAAAGTATAGAGAAACAGGAACATAAAAGCACTTACAAATGTTTTCAGAATTAGGAAAAGATAAAGTATGTACTTTTCCACTTCATTTTAGTGATGGACCTTTTGCATACTACAAAAGGTTGCCATCAAGCCCACTTTCTGGATGAAGTTTTCTTCTTCCACTTTATTATCCTTACACACACCAGTGCCTGCCCCCAGGCTATGTAGTTTCCCAGGCACAATTATCACTTACTCTAAGAGAAATTTCCTGTGAATTTGAAGGGTAAAGTTTAACCTTCAGGTGTCTCAAATGCTCACTCTATTTTTTTATCTTCATGTCAGAAATGTAAAGAGATCATGACAAATTAATTCTTACATGTATTCCTCAGCTTATACTGGGAGATGTTACTTATCTTTCCAAAGTCTAAGAACTCAGGCCAAGTACAAATGAGTCAATTTCCCATAATGTCATATAAGATTTATGGGAGCCAGACTCCATCTATCTGAAGTGTAATAAAATAAACCCTCCACTGTGAATTCACCCCAAATACCCTAAGGGATAATTTTATATTATCAGCTATCACACAGGTACATGTTTCAGCAAAATCTGCCTCATATTCTTGGAGTTAGATAGTATTTTGACTTTTTTTCTACCATTCTCCTGTGGCTTAAGCAGATAGCCAGCTCAGGGGTTGACCCTGTGGCAGGGTGCAAGACAGATCACTTTCTGGTTTGTGTTTCCAAAAGCCTAAGCTCAGCTGAAAACTCCCAGGGCTTGCAGAGGAAGAAGCATGGAGGAGGGTTGCAGCCATGTTAGGGGCTTGCCGGGCTTCCAAAGAAAGGAGCATGGAGATGGTTGCAGCAGTGTTAGGAGCTTATAAGGGAGGCATGGCTCCAACATGGTGTTAGCCACAGCAAAGACCCCTTGCCTTAAGAATGTTGCAGTAGCAGAACTCAGCCATCGCCATGACAGCACAGCATAGAGGAATCTGCTTACAGCTCAGATGTTCTGCTGTTCCACTCATCTATGGTAAGAGGTAAGTAAAGTCAATCAAAGGCCTCCTAAAGGAACTGGCTATTTTTATTTTAAATTCCAAAGGAGGTGAGAAACTAATATGCACACAGACACAGATCTAACAACCTGCTAGAGATGTTAAAATATTTTCGAACTCACCGGAGATAGCTGAAGAAGAGACAGAATAAGGGATGCTGAGCAGAGATCATGAAAGGGAGGAACTAGTCATTAATTAGGTTGAAAAGACTGGTTATGACCCAAGGGGTTGAGCAAAGACTGAGGTAATGAAAACTCTTCCTGCTGAAGAACTATGTCTGTTGCATTTGGGTGAATTCAAGAGAGGAAGTTGGAGGTGATTCTAGAGGGATAACCACAACAATTCAGGTGTGAGGTGGGGAAGGCAGAGGCATGGCAAGCAGAGTGGGGTTTTAAGACAGGATTAACAGTCCGCAGTCATGTTGGATTGGGGATGTTGCCAAAAAAATGCTTTAAAATGGCTAACCAACCAGGAGTCTGATGCTTGGGGTAGGTAATATTGGTGCCGTAGGAGGTAACAGCACATTTATGGGAGATAAGAGAAGGGAGAGAGGGTGAGAAGAGGTGGAAAGAAAGTGGATAAATGTAAAGAAAAGTGAAAAGGAAGATCTTAATTT
This sequence comes from Saguinus oedipus, assembly GCA_031835075.1. Taxonomy (NCBI): domain Eukaryota; kingdom Metazoa; phylum Chordata; class Mammalia; order Primates; family Cebidae; genus Saguinus; species Saguinus oedipus. The sequence goes on along the minus strand of CM063172.1, from coordinate 142,873,864 downwards.
CACTAATTATACTATATGCAAAAAAAATAGGTATAATACTTTTATAATCAGAATATCTGGTGCCTTAATAATTATTTAAGCCATATCTTACTGATGAGGAAAGTGAGGACCAGGGAGACTATGGCTACTTGCCCCAGACTGTTCAGCTGCTGATTAGAGAATGAGCACCCAAAACCTGTGTCCTCACTGTCCATTAGGCCCCAACATACTGTAGCACTCTAGCTCTTGGCTCCATCCTGCTGCCCCATGCTGCCTTTGCTGCTCACTGTCTTTGTTCATGAGGGTCTTTCCTCCAAAGTTTCTGCCAAACTTTGCATTACATTTCTCTAGTGCATCAAAGAAAGGCTGGCTGTCAGGACCTGTGATATTTAGGCCTTTTTCTAAGCTATGTCTACTTTCACTCAGAAATGTTCTTTGCGCATCCACTCTGTGCCAGGCAATGCTTTGATACAGCAACAGAAGAGACTGTCCCAACTCAGAGAGCTAATGTTCTAGTGGGAAGAGACAGACAGTAAGCAATAGATAAAATGTCAGGTAATGACAAGTGCCATGATGAATAGCATAGGGTAAATGGACAATGAATAACCAGATGAGTGATTAGGGAGAGCCATTCTAATAAGGTGACATATGGAAGAGACCAAAATGCAAGGAGAGAGAGACTTGTGTGGATAAGTGGGAGGAGAACCTAGGAACAAAGAGTGCAGCAAAGTTCTGGAAGTGGGAATGTTCTTGGTATATTTGAGACTGACAGGACTGCAGCAGGCTAAGAAAAGGGAAAGAGGAAATGAGATCAGAGAGTTGGCAGGAACACAGACCCCATGAGGCTTGTAGGCTATGGCCTTTGGCTTCTGTTGTGAGTGAAAAGAAAAACCATTAGAAGGTTTAAAGTAAAGGAGTAACAGTCTGGTTTATAATTTCAATCTGGTTTATAATTTATAGGAATCACTCTGATTGCCATATGGGGAAGAGATTGTAAGGGTGCATCGGTCAAAGCAGAGACACCGACAAGGAGATCTTTGCACCAGCCTAAGTGAGAAATGATTGCAGTGTGGTCTAGGGTGACCATTGTCACACATGGTTAGCATTGGGACACAGTTTGAAGGTAGAGTCAACAGAATTGATGACAAATTAGATTGAAGCCTGAGGACTCACAAATGACTTTAGCCATGATAATTTATTTTCTAATTTATGAGTGATAAAGACTCGGGAGGCACGGGTTTAGTGGGAATTAGGAGGGAGAGATAAATAATGGCTCTCGTTTGGAGTATTTCAAGCCTGAGATGCTCTTAAGAAAGAAAAGTAGCCCTTGACATCAGGGAACTGTCCTGGTACCAGTGAGCTAGGCCTTGGGGTGTGTTCCCGAGGGTCTTGGCTAGAAGGCTTTGACACCCTTTAGATATCCCAGTGGAAATATTGTGAAGGTCATAGCCTATATCAGAGAGAAGGTCAGGACTAAAGATAGAAATTTGGTATTCCTCTGTGTACTTGAAGCCTCGGCACTGGCTTTGTAAGCAATCACCTGATGGTAGATGGAGAAGAGATGACGATGGAAGGGTGATTCTGGGTGCTTAGTATTTGGAAGTTGGGGAGATAATAAGAAAGATCCAGCAAAGGCCAGACTTGGTGTTCATACCTGTAATCCCACCACTTTGGGAGGCCGAGGTGGGTGGATCACGAGGTCAGGAGATCAAGACCATCTTGGCCAACATGGTGAAACCCCATTTCTACGAAAAAATACAAAAAAAGTTAGCTGGGTGTGATAGTGTGTGCTTATAGCCCCAGCTACTTAGGAGACTGAGGCAGGAGAATCACTTGAACCCCAGAGGCAGAGGTTGCAGTGAGCCATGATCACGCCACTGCATTCTGCATTCCAGCCTGGCGATAGAACCAGACTTCGCCTCAAAAAAAAAAAAAAAAAAAAAAAGAAAGAAAGAAAGAAAAGAAAAATCCAGCAAAAGAGATTAAGAAAGACTAAAGCAATAATGACTAAAGTAGAAGGAAAACTGAGAGAAAGATGAATGCAAGAGAAGCCAAGTAAAAAAAAGAAAAGGTATTTCAAGACACAGAAAGTAACTGTGTGAAATGTGAGTAGTCAAGTGATCTAAGCATGGGAAGAAACCCAAGTTATTTGGAATGTGGAGGTCACTGGTGACCACAGAAACACAGTTTTGGTGTAGTGGTTGGGGTGAAAGCCGGCTTAGAGTGGCTTCAAAAGAGAATGTAAAGAAAGGAATGTAAAGATGGTAAGTATAAATAACTCCTTTGAAGAATTTTCTTGCACAGTGGGGAGGGGAGAGGTGGAGCAATAGCTGGAGAGAATATGGGGATATGAGGCAAAAGGAGGTATTTTTGTTTAAGATGGTGAATATAGCATGCTTGTGGGCTAATGTGAATGACTTAATAGAGAGGGATTAACAAATGACGCAGGACAAAGTGCACGCTTGGGTGAGTCAGAGGATGGGATTCAGAACACAGGTTCATCCATCAGAGAAGGGTAAACAGAGTGTGAGGTCCAGCCACACCAAGGTTGGCTGATAGACATGCTGGTTTGAGCACGTGAGTGTTGACTCATAACCCTTCTGACAGCTTCTTTGAGTATTTCTGAGGGAAATAAGGAAGGTGACCACTTGAATGAGGACAGAAAAGAGAGCACTGGAAATCTGAGAAAGGAGAAATGGTTGCGAAATAACTCTAGGAGAGTGGGAGTCTTCCCATTGATCTTCCTTCTCTTGAAGTTCCCCATCTTAGCAAATAAGGAGCCTTAGAATGGATGACAATATTATAAGCAGTCTTTCCTTAAAAAAATACAATGCCATACATATATGCCATATAGTATATATACAGTTGACCCTTGAACACAGATTTGAACTGTGTGGGTGCACTTATATGTGATTTTCTTTACCTATGAATATTTTGAAAAAATGTTTGGAGATTTGCAACAATTTGAAAAAGCTTACAGATGAACCTAGTAGCCTAGAAATATTGAAAAAATTAAGAAAATATTAGATAGGTCATAAATGCATAAAATACATGTAGATATTAGTCTATTTTATCATTTATGATCATATAAATATGAGAGAACTTAAAATTTATCAAAACGTAGGCAGGCAAACACAGACCACCTATGGCACCATTTGCAGTCAAGAGAAATGTAAAGATTAGTATTAAATTGTAACTGCATACAATTAACCATACTACATACTGCACTGTTGTAATAATCCCGTAGTGTCCTCCTATTGCTGTTGCAGTGAGCTCGAGTGTTGCGAGTATCAGCTTAAAACGCCAAGTGACCAAAAAATGCACATCATCTCCTCGTTTCTGCTGAGCAGTTTGTCTCTTCAGTGAATTGGATATTGCAGTACAAAGTGATCTGTCAAGATTCTCTTGTATTTGTCATTGTGCTTAGTGTGATACCGTAAACCGTGAATAACAGCAGGGAACCCACACAAAATGCCAGTAGTGATGCTTGGAGTACTCCCAAGAAGCAAAGTCATGACATCAGAAGAGAAAGTTGAATTGCCTAATACGGACTGTAGATTCAGGACTGCAACTGTGGTTGCTGCCATTTCAGACAGACCATTTATCTTGTAAACAGACAATGTAAACTTGTGGGATCAATAAATATAGTACAGTGCTATATACACATTTTCTCTTATGATTTTCTTAGTAACACTTTCTTTTCTCTGGCTTACTTTATTGTAAGAATACAGTATCTAATACATATAACATACAAACGATGTGCTGCTCAACTGTTCATGTTATTGATAAGCCTTCTAGTAAGCAGTAGGTTACCAGCAGTTAAGTTTTTGGGAAGTCAAAAATTATGTGTGGATTTTCAACTATGCAGGAGGTCAGTGCCCCAAGCCTCATGTTGTTAAAGGGCCAACTCTATATATACTATATACGTATATGTACTTTCAATTATATGGTGTGTGTATATATGTGTATGTGTATATATGGCATGTGTATATGTGTGTGTGTGTATATATGCTGGCATATTTTTCCTTAATTTAATATTTTTTCTAGTATCATATTTAATAAAACCAAATTTTCTATTTATGTATGTGTGTATACACATATGTATACACACACATATATATATACACACACACACATACATAAATACATACATAATATTTACAGGAACAGAAAATCACATATAAGTGGACCCACACAGTTGAAATCTGTGTTCAAGGGTCAACTGTATACACATATACACACACACATCAATAGAAAATTTGGTTTTATTAAATATGATACTTGTTAGAAAAAATATTGAATTAAGGAAAAAAATAATGCCAGCATATATTGTAAAAACTAATTGAATTTCAGGGTATGTATTATGCCTTTATTTGAGATTTTTATGATTTTCTACTTGTTTTACCCAGAAACCTTGAAAGTTACATCATTTAAATCAGTGATTCTCAAATCTGAGGGTGCATCAGAATCACTCGGAGGGTTTGTTAAAATATGTATTGCTGGGCTGCACCCCCAGAAATTCTAAGTATGTCTGAGATGGGACCTGAGAATCTACATTCCGGTAAATTCCCAGATGCTGCTGCTGGATCAGGGACCATACTGTGAATCGCTGATCTAGAGTCACAAGATCTTGTTGACTTTCCTGTGTGTGAAGAGCAAAAGGGACCAGGGTAGAGACATAAAAAATGTGGAGAGGTCTCCATAGGACACAAGAAAAAAAAAAAAAGCATACGTATGTGTCATAGCTGGGTAAGACCCAGATTGTGACTAGCTTTCAATCTGCATTTCTTTTTTTTTTTTTTTTTCTGAGTCTGGCTCTGTAGCCTAGGCAGGAGTGTGGTGGCCTGCAACCTGTCCCTTTTGGGTTCAAGTGATTCTCTTGTCTCAGCCCCACAAGTAGCCAGAAATACAGGCCCGCACCACCACGCCTGGCTAATTTTTTTGTATTTTTAGTAGAGATGGGGTTTCACCCTCTTGGCCAGGCTGGTCTCAAACTCCTGACCTCAGGTGATCTGCCCTCCTCAGCTTCCCAAAGGGCTGGGATTACAGGCATGAGCCACCATGCCCAGCCTCAATTCTTCATTTCTTGCTTTAGTCTCCAAATATTGTACTTCCCATCAGCCCTGCAAGAAGAAATCTCTAAATAGACTAGATTCCAGAACTAAGATAGGATTGCATTCTACTAGAAAATAAACTCTATTAATTATAGAACCTTTCTCTTTCTATTTTTGAGGTAGTTTCTAGTATTTATGAAGGTCCAGCCTAAAGTAGAAAATGCTGCTTTGGTAGAGAAACTAGACAACCTTTTAGCAACTTGTGCCAGCTTCCACCTTATATAGGACCTTGATTCCAGTTTTCTTAAGGGGATGCAGATAGTGGCCTTAAGTTCTCTCACCACCTACTCTTCTCTCTCATTCCTGCTTGCCAACTAAGGCCTAAGAGGCCCCTTGAGACTGGCCAAATCCATCTGTTAAGAGTTTATGCAGTAAACATGCCACTGATCTCAGCCCATTAGTAGAGCTTCTGCCAAAGGGCCATCTGTACCACAGCTCTGCTGGCCTTCTTGCTTCAGTTTCCTCCAGATCTTTGTTTTGTTTATAGTCAAGTACACAGTTCCCACATAATAAATGTTGACTAATAACTTGAACAACATCTACAATAACACAAATGTGGATGTTCTGTAATTTTAACACATAAAATGGGAACTGAAAAAAGGTGGGCTATTTCATATGCAGTATCAAGTATCTATAACATAGATCAAATCACAAGATAACTTATTTTATAAATTTCTCACATGGCAAAAATTCCAAAAAGTAATAGGCATTCATTGTAGTTATCAAAGCAAACAGAAAAGAATTAAAGTACCTATTATGCTATCACCTATATATAGATTCAGCTGTGGTTTTGGCAACTAACCTTTCACACAAATACATACGCAAGCATGTGTGCATGCCATGCACAACACATATATGTCAGAACTAGACATGCTTTTTTGTGACCTGTTTTATTCATTTATATTTTTACCTAATACATTATGAACAGGTTGGGCACAGTGGCTCATGCCTATAATCCTAGTACTTTGGGAGGTCAAGACAGGCAGATTGCTTGAACCCAGGAGTTTGGCAACAGCCTGGACAACATGGTGAAACCCCATGGCCACAAAAAAATCAGCAAGCATAATGATGAGCCCCTGTAGTCTCAGCTACCCAGGAGGCTGAGATGGGAGGATCACTTTACCTGAGCCTGGGAGGCCAAAGCAACCTGGGTGACAGAGTAAGACTATATATATATTATATATACATTATATAATATATATGTATACACACACATATATATGTATTTATATACACACACTATATATATATATATATATACATGTACACACACACACACACACATACATACATATATATATTTTATGGGTACCATAAAAAATATATATATATACCCACAATATGGCTGGGCACTATTCAATCAGCTGGGTGCCCAAGTAGAACAAAAAATGAAAGAAAGATTTTCTCTCTCACTCTCCTGGAGCCGAGACACTCTCCTCCATCTCCTGCCCTTGAACATCAGAACTCCAGGCTTTCTGGCCTTGAGACGCCAGTATGTACACACACACACATACACACACACACACACATATACACACACACAATATAGATATATATATACACACACACATATATATTCACACACATATATACGTATATATACACACATATATTTTATATATATATATTATATATAAACTAACTAAAGAACTTACTTAAAGAACTTACTAAAGATGGACTGAAGTTATACACAACACTGTTAAATGAATGTGGCACTATAATAAAAGTAAGAAATTGGGAGGTATTCACCAATAGAGGATTGGTTAACTTACAAATAAACTACAGTTCATCCAGATGATGGAATAGTTATGCAGAAATTTCTAACGATATTATTGATGTGGAATGCTGTTATATACATATTTATATTTTTACTTAGTACCTTATGAAATACACATCTATATATTTATATTTTGACTTAATACATTATGAAATCTACATCTCTCTCTCTCTCTATATATGTACATATACATACACATACACAGATATATATATTCCAAAAAGTAATAGTCATTCATATATATATCCTTAATTCTTATATAAGAACATATATAAGAATATATTCTTATATATGAGAACATATATAAGAATATATTCTTATATAAGAATATATATAAGAATATACTCTTTTATAAGAATATATATAAAAATATAAGAATATTTATATATATCTGCATACAGATATATATAAGAATAAATATAAGAATATATAAGTTTATTATTTATATTATTATATTTATATTTATTATTTATATTACTAGACTTATATTTATTCTTATAAATATATATTCTTACAAATATTCTTATATATTTGTATACAGATATATATAAGAATGAATATAAGAATATTTATATATATATATATAAATATATATATCCTTATATGTGTATATATATATATACACACACATACATAAAACCATTCAACCCAGTAATCCCATTATGGGGTATATACTGAAAGAAATATAGGTTGTTCTACCATAAAGATACTTGAATGCTCATGTTCATTGCAGCATTATTCACAAAGCAAAACATGGACTCAACCTAAATGCCCATCAACAGTAGACTGTTGATTCCAAGCATTGAATACTACACAGCCATAAAAAAGAATGAGATCTTATCCTCTGCAGTAACATGCTTAGAGCTGGAGGCAAACTAACACAGGAACAGAAAACAGAAAACTGCATCATCTCACTTATAAGTAGGAGCAAAACAGTGAGGACACATCCTAGGATACTAGGAGGGGAACAACAGACACTGAGGGCCCACTTGAGGATGGAGTGTGGAAGGAGGGAGAGGATCAGGAAAAAGACCTATCAGGTACTATGCCTATTAGTGGGTGACAAAATTATCTGTACACCAGACCCCCATGACAACTAATTTCCCTGCACGTGTACCCCTAAAATAAAAGTAAAAAGAAAAAAAGAAATTACAAAAAAATAAAATGTCATTTCTTGTAGACAATGAGACTGCCCATTTCTCTAATATTTTTGTAAACTATAGCTACCGCCAATTGTCCAAACACTTTGTTTTAATGTGTATTTTCTTCTTAGCTAACTGACACTAAGTCCTATTTGCCCAATACTTACTGGCCATTCATATGTTTTTCTTTTCTGAATTTCCTATTAATATTTTTTGCTAATTTGTCTGCTTTTCTTATTTTGAAAGCATATGTGATAGTTACATTTGTGGGTCAGCTTGACTGGATTAAGGAATACCTAGAGAACTGGTAAGGCATTACTTCTGAAAGTGTCTGTGAGTGTTTCCAAAGGAAATTGGCATGAGTGAGGATCGAATGAGGAAGATCCACCCTCAATTTGGTGGGTGCACCATTCAATCTACTGGGTGCCCAAGTAGAACAAAAAATGAGAGAAAAGGATTTTCTCTCTCACTCTCCTGGAACTGAGACACTCTCCTCCTTCTCCTGCCCGTAAACCTCAGAACTCCACTTTCTGGCCTTGAGACTCCAGTACTTATACAAGTGGCAGCCTCAATTCCTGTATTCTTAGGTCTTTGTCTTCAAATTACACCACTAGCTTCCTTGGTTTTGAGGCTTTAGGACTTAGAGCGAGACATACTACTCTAAGGTCTCCAGCCTACAGACAGCCTATACTGGAACTTCTCAGCCTCCATAATTGTATGAGCCAATTCTCCTAGTTAATCCTCCTTTATATATATATCAAATCTATATCTATATCATCTATCTACATCATCTCTATAGCTATCTACTAATATATCTTCTATTGATATTGTCTCTCTGAATATATCTTCTATTGATATTGTCTCTCTGGAGAACCCTAATATAGCATGGTTTTTATATATTATAGTACTTGTTTGTTTTATATGTTGCCACATCTTTCAAGTTTACTCTTTGAATTTCAATTTTGTTTATGGATTGTATTTAACCTTTAGATATTTTAGATTTGTGATGGTTAACTTTATGTCTTAACTTGACTGGGCCGTAGGGTGCCCAGATATTTGGTAAAACATTACTCTGCATGTTTGTGTTAACATTTAAATTGATAGTCTCAGTGAATCAGATTGCTATCCCTAATGTGAATCCAATCAGTTGCAAGCCTGAAGAGAACAAAAATGCTGATCCTTACCCAAGCTACAGATAATTGTTACTGCCTGAATACCTTTGAACGGAAACACTGGCTCTTCCCGGGTCTTGAGCCCATTGGCCTTTGGGATGGAACTAAGTCATTGGTTCTCCTGGGTCTCCAGCGTGCCAAATAACCTTAAAAATCTTAGGACTTGCCTGCCTTCATAATCATGTGAGCTGATTCCTTATAATAAATCCCTTTAACTATATAAAATACACCCTATTGGTTCTGTTTCTCTGGGGAACCTTGATTAATACTGATGTTTATATCTGTGCATGGTCATATCTATCAACATTTTCCTTTACTGTTTCTGTTTCTGGCATCATTAAAAATGGGTATTTTAGAATATGGAGCTTTCTCAAAGTAAAATTTAGAAAATAATTTTTGGTTATTCTAAATAAACTTGTTATATTTTATCCTTCATTGCAGATCTCGCTCACTCCAGGGTTTACAGTGGTGTCTCCTTAGCTGTAGTTTGTTCTCTGATGTGACCTCAGATCTTCCAATGAAGAGTTGTTGAAAGTTGGACACTTTTTGATAAAGAAATGTTAGCTTCAGTCATGAGAGGAATTTAAGAAACATCATTTTTAAAAAATCAGAGATGGCATAAAATAGAGGTTAACAGTTTCACTTTTAAAGTCATCCAGACCCGGTTCAAAAATGCTTTCTATTACTTATTTGCTGACATTGGGTAAATTATATGTAAAGACAATAATACTTATCTAACAGAATTGTTAATATTAAATAAGGCAATTCATATAATGCACATTGTATGTTTGGTATGTAATAAATGGAGAGTAAATTTTTTCAGAAGTTATTTCCAAATTTCGAGTGTCTTAAATCAAATAACTTTTTCCATGTCATTACACAGTTTGTTGAACAAAATAGCAATCATTCTCAGTTCTTGATTCTAAACTCTGAAGGCAGGGACTTTGCATGTCATTAATATTTGCATTCCCAGAACCTCTTACAGTGACTGACACACATAAATACTTGTCAAGTGAATTAATAAAGTTATAAGTTCAAATATCAAAAGTGTTTATTTGTGTTCTATGAATCAGGCATAGAATATCTTAGCTAAACCCATATGTTACCATTAGGAAGACTATAAATATTTGAATAGAATTATTGAATTGATTGCTTTGGTGAAGAATTCAGAGATCACAGACCTTTAGATAAAAAGGAATTAAGCTAAGAGCACCCTACTGTTGGGAATTACAAAATGGAATGAATGAGAGCACATTTTAAGGAACATTTTATGGAGGATATTATACATTGGGAATAAATTAATTGCAGCATGGAGTACTAACTCCTTAAGTGAAAAAGGTGCAACATAAAGCACACCATGATGGTATTCTTATAAACACAAAACTCTTTCTTAAGGGTTTTATTCATGTTGAGGATGTATCAATTATCTATCTGTATCTATGTATTTATCTATCATCTCTTTATCATCTTTCTATCTTTCTGTTTAATAGTCTAAAGTTTCTATCAATTTATAGTGGCCTTGTATTAACACCTTTATATTATGTAGAAACACGAGTTAATAGACTTTTCTTCTTCCAGTGAGTGCCCAAGGTGATGGACATATGGTTGATTTCATCAACAGAATATATAGGTCAAAGTAAATGAACTTAGGTGAAAGAGATTGGTAAGTGTAGAGCAGATGTGAAGTAATATAAGAATAGGAATCCAAAAAGATCTACCATGATTGATGCTATTGTTTGAATGTGTCCTGTGAAAAGCATCTGTTGTAAGCTTAATCCTCAGTGCAATATGTTGGGAGGTGGGACCTAATGAGAGCCCTTGTGAATGGATTGATGCTGTTATTGCAGGAGCAGATTCATTATCTCGGAAGTGGGGTCTTTATTAAAGGATGAACTTGGCCCTCTTTTGCTTCTCGTCAGCAACTTTGCCCTTCTGCCATGTACTAACACAGCCAGAAGGCCCTCAATTTTGGACTTCCCAGCATCCAGTACTGTAAGAAATACTTTTCTTTATAAATTACCAGTGTGTAGTAAATAGCAGCACAAAATAAACTACAACTGGACAACAAAATAGACAATGATGACAGGATCAAAGATTCCTTTACTCATACTCAATGTTCATCAAGCCCTGTCATGGTCAGTTACTTGGCTAAGTCCTGAGAGAACATAAAGATAACCAATAATAGGCTCCTGTACCCAAAGAACTTACCAGCAAGTTGCAAATAAAACATTTTATAAATTATAGAGTATTGGCTGGGTGTGGGGGCTCATAATCCCAGCGCTTTGAGAAGCTGAGGCAGATATATCACTTGAGGCTAGGAGTTTGAGACTAGCCTGGCCAACATGGTAAAACCCCATTTCTACTAAAAATACAAAACTAGCTGCCATGTTGGTACATGCCTATAATCCCAGCTACTCAGGAGACTGAGACATGAGACTTGCTTGAATTGAGGGGTGGAGGTTGCAGCGAGCAGAGATCACACCACTACACTCCAGCATGGACAACAGAGCTTGACTCTGTCTCAAAAAAAAATACAAAGTATTCATCATAAAATTTGTTGATTAATCTTAATGACATCCTTGCAAAATGAGTAGGGCATATATTATTAAGCACATGATACATGAAATTGAAAAAGTAAACTGAGGCTCAGAGGGAATTTTCATAAATATTATAACTTAGTAACAAGTTCCAAAACTAGAACCTTAACATTTCAGTGCATGTTTAACTACACTCTGATGATTTTCAGGTTTGTGGATATTTTGTTTAAAAAAAAACGTTAGTGAGAATGACAGTTGAATTAAGACATTTCCCAATCAAAGGTTTTGTGTTTTTCAAATAAGGTCATGGTAATATGGGGCCAAGAGGCAGCAGATATTTTTGTATCTCTTTTAACACTTCTGATTCATTTTAGGATGAAAATTGTGCACTCACTTTTATAAATCACTGTGACCACATGGTTTTCTCCTATTGTCCTATTCAGCAACTTGTGTGGTTGCAGAGGGATCCTTGAGAAATAATATAGTAAGGTTCAGCAAGACAATTAGCAGCAGCAGAGGAAAGTGCATGCTTGTCTTACATGTTCTGTTTTCTAAGGAACAGCAAACATCCAGGACAACAAGATCTGAGAATACCAATATTTACAAAGCCATGAGACAGAGGATGTGCCTGCTAGAGGTAGAGGCTTATGGCAGGATGGAGCTTGTGTTCTGAGAGAGAGAAAGAAAGAAAGAGAGAGAGAGAGAGAGAGAAAGAAAGAAAGAAAGAAAGAAAGAAAGAAAGAAAGAAAGAAAGAAAGAAAGAAAGAAAGAAAGAAAGAAAGATAGGTAATACAATAGAGAGAATAGTATACCCACCCAAAGGAAAGCGTTTCTTGTGGACTGAGAAAAACCAGAGAGGAAGAGAAAGGGGATATTCACACAAATTTTCAAGTATATCTCCAAGGATACTTGTAATGGGCTGCAAGTAAGACCATGTTCTCTCTGGGATGGATTAACAAAGGCTTCTCAGCTTTTTATTTGTAGCAAGCATAATGCATGGCTAGTTTGCCACATATACTTATTTATTTAAGTGAAGTTTTAAGTAACTTTTAAGATTTTTCTCTTAAAAACATTGACAAAATAAATTAGAAATTATAAAAGACATCATTTGGGCTCTTTGCCCTAGCTCATGTTGATGCCTAAGAATGCCTCTCTACAGTCACGGGGTGGGATCTCTACTACCATGTTTTTGCACTTATCACTCATCTTTTGGCTACAGTTAATTGGGCACAGATATTCATGTGTTTCCCAATGGGGCCAAGGGAATCTTCCCAATCTGCCTTTCTAGGTAATCTGGAATTGGGAGTCAGTGATAATTACTTTTTCTTAGGATTTGAGTAGAATGAACACTTTAGAATTGGGGGCTATTGAGTCTCCATCTTCTACACATCAGAGTACAGATAAACAGATGTTCAGAGAGGGACAGAGAATAACAAATAAGATAGCCTACTGCCATTCTGGTTTCCAGAGTTATATTACTACATCAACAGTGGCATAGGAATGGGTAGAAATAATATAGTAAGTTAAATATGATTAGATAGAAATGTGACATATAAAAGTCAAAAAATCTGAAAAGGAAAGGGGAGATAGCTGGCCAAATGAGAGCCAGTTACCAGTAAACGCATCTTTTGAATATAAAATCTGTTATCAGCTAGTCCCACTCTACTGCCCAAAAGCAAGCTCGTGAAATCTTAAGACCCATTTCCTGTAAGTGACCTCTACATCTGGTACAATCTTCGATCAGTTTTCCAAGAAAACATAAACAATTCTGTTGATTCCCTCACTGTGATCATCAATATTGTCAACTCGATTGGATTGAAGGATGCAAAGTAATGATCCTGGGTGTGCCTGTGAAGGTGCTCCCAAAAGAGAATAAGATTTGAGTCAGTGGACTGGGAAAGGCAAACCCACCCACAATCTGGGTGGGCACACTCTAGTCAGCTGCCAACATGGTCAGAATGAAAATAAGCAGAAGAACGTGAAAAGACTAGACTGGCTTAGCCTCTGAGCCTACATCTTTCTCCTGGATGCTTCTCCCCCTTGAACATCAGACTCCACGTTCTTTAGTTTTAGGACTTGGATTAGCTTTCTTGCTCCTCAGCTTGCAGATGCCCTAATTGTGGGACCCCACCTTGTGATCATGTGAGCTAATACTCTTTAATAAATTTCCATGTATATCCTATTAATTCTGTTCCTTTACAGAACTCTGAACAATACACTCACCAAATATTTTTTAAGGTTTATTATATGCTAGGAATTTTTCTATGCGGTTGCTAAACAAATATGAACACATCTGAAGAAAAGCCCATTTTTCAGATAATTTAGTCCTAGTTAGATGAGAGGGAAAAAAGAACAAAGAAAAATCCTAAATAATCAAGAAAATAATGAGACAATTATAAGCACTATATAAACAATTGAAATAGGTGATATTGATGGGTTGATATCATATCATAATATTTTGATGTGATATTGGTAGTTGCTTTTCACTGGGTGTCCCTGGAGGGTCTCCTGAGAAGTAAACTTTTCAATGAAGCTCTGGCTCAGCTGGGGAAAATGGAGCTGAAACAGTGGAAGAGAATATTCCAGTGAAGTAGTTTCCAAAGTGTGGTCCAGAACCTTCTGAGCATTCCCAAGTCATTTCAGGAGATACACAGGTCAAAACTATAATCACAATAACACTAAGAAATTATTTCACTTTTTCACTGTGTTGACATGGACATATGTTGTAAAAAGGTAAGACTTTGAACCTTCAGCAGAATCAAGTCAGTGGTTACTAACTGTGCCTATAGTCATTGATTTTTTTTTTACATTAAGCAAATATAGTTTTTAAAATGCTAATATCAGTTGCATTGAGTTTGTTTGGATTATTTATTTATTTGCTAAAGACGGGGTCTTGCTCTGTTGCCCAGGCTGGAGCACAGTGGCATGGTCATAGCTAACTGTAACCTCAAACTTCTGGGTTAAAGCAATCCTCCTGCCTCAGCCTCTAGAATAGCTAGAACTACAGACGTGAGCCAACATGCCTGGGTAATTTTTTATTTTTTAAATTTTTTTGTAGAGAAGACATGATCTTGCTGTGTTGCCCAGACTGATCTCTAACTTGTGGCCTCAAGTGATACTTCTGCCTCAGCCTCTCAAAGTGCTCGGATTTCAGGCATGAGCCACTAAGAAATCTGCACCTGTATACCCTAAATCTGTAAATATATAAAATTTTTAAAATTGGAAATAAAATGCTTATTTCATTTTACAACTTATTTGATGAAGTGGGAAAAATGGTCAACTTTATTATATATCTCACCCTTAGAGTACACATCTTTTTAATATTCTCAGTGGTGACAAGTGAAACACATATAAACAATTTCTTCTGCATGCCAAAGCATGGTAATTGTCTTCAGAAAAAAGCCTGTAATTTTAAAATATATATTCTTATATAAAAACTTCAGGCACTGAATAAAGAAGTGTCTTAGTCTGTTTGGACTGGTATAACAGAATATTACAGACTGGGTAGTTTATAAATAACAGAAATTTATTTCTCACAGTTTGGGAGGCTGGGAAGTCCAAGATCAAGGCAGCAGCAGGTTTGATGTCTGGTAAGGTCCACTTCCCTGACAACAGATGGCCATTTTCTCACTGTGTTCTCACATGGCAGAAGGAAGGATGTAAGCTCTCTTGAGACCCTTATTAGGATGCTAATGTCATTCATGAGGACACCACCCCAAAATCGATCCTCATCTAATCTCAATTCCCTCCCAAGACCCCACCTGCTAATCCCATCACATTAGGGTCTCAACATATAAAATATAAATTTGGGGATTGGGGGAGACACAAATATTTAGACCCTACAAGAAATAATAGAATTAGAAAATCACTGTTTTATCATTATTGATAAACTAATGGACCTAGACACTGATCACAAAAGAGAAATTCAACCAGATATTATGCTTTCTGAGGGAGGACCACACCACGACCATAATTAAATGAGTAAATAGATAAATAAACAAGACTTTAAATCAGACTACCAACATCCAGAAAGCATAGATGACAGGGAAATATGTTAAATAACACAGGGAAATGCAGTCAGCAAACATGGAAATTCTGCAGGACAAATTCTGCACATCGACTTTCTTCAATGTGCAATATAAAAAGTAAGAAAATAGTGGAATGTGAGGGAAGATGGCACTGCAAGAGCAGCTCAGGATCTCAGCTACCAGTGAAAGTGCAGAGGGTGAGTGGATGCCGCATTTTCAGACAGATCTTTAATGCCCACAGACCAGGAGATTCCCAGGTGGAGGAGCCCCATGGGTCACCAGTGGGGCTGTTTTGGCCGGCATGGCTGTTTCGGCTGGTGCCGCAGCACAGTGGCTCTCCATACAAAATATACTGGTCTGGCTGACCTGTTAAACTGGCAATTGGAGATCCGGGAAGGCAGATTAGCCCATTCATCTGATTAAATGGGACTGAAACATAAAGCCAGGCCAGGAGATTCCCAGGCAGCCACGTTGTTTCAGCCAGTGCAGTGGGTCACCACACGGGAAATTACATAGACCCCAGCACCCTTTCAGCAGGCGACTGGAACACCTGGGAGAGAGTCAACATTTCAACTTAAGGAAAAAGGGCTCTGAGGCAGGGAGCCAGGTGATCAGGCTCGGCGGGTCCCACGCCCACAAAAGTAAACAAACAAACAAACAAACAAACAGCAATTGGAAACCCTCAGGGTTGAGAGTTTGATGGCAAGCACAGCTAAAACCAGGAAAGCCCAGCTCTGTGGGGGAGGGGCGTCTGCCATTACCAAGGCACTCCACCCCTACAGAGGTAGTCTGCCATTGCTGACGCAGCCTGCCATTGCCGAGGTAAGCCACCATAACAAAGAGAGTCCACCATTACAGAGGCAGGCCAACATTGCCGAGGCAGATCTAACCACACCCATATAAACAGGACTGCAGGAAAATACACATGGCAGCAGGGTGGAGCCAGGAGCAGGGTGGAACCCACAGCAGCTCAGCAAAACCTCTGCAGGCAGAGACTAGGCTGCCTCCTTGCTGGGCAGGACAGCTCTGAAAAAAAAAGGAAAACAAAAGGCAGCAATGCAACAGATACTCATAAATAAAGCCCTAACTCCCTGGGACAGAGCACCTGGGGGAAAAAAAGGGGGGGTTATGAATTCTGGTGCAGCCTTAAACGTACCTGCCTAGAAGCTCTGAATGAACAATGGAGCTCACAGCTCAGCACTTGAGCTCCTATAAAGAACAGACTGTCTCCTCAAGCAGCTCCCTGACCCCCATATATTTAGAGTCACCTCAGAAAGGACTGATCAGACTGACATTTGGCGGGCATCACTGTGGGACAAAGATAGCATATGAAGAAACTAGTAGCAACCCTTACTGTTCTGCAGCTGCTGCAGGTGACTCCGAGGCAAACAGGGCCTGGAGTGGACCTCAGCAGGCCTAAAGCAGAGGGGCCAGACTGTTAGAAGGAAAACTAAGAAACAGAAATAACTTCATCATCAACAATCTGGATGTCCACTTAGAAATCCAATCTGAAAATCAACAACTACACAGACAACAGGTGGATAAATCCACAAAGATGACAAGAAACCAGTGCAAAAAGCAGGAAAGCACCTGAAATCAGAACACCTTGCCTCCTACAAGGGATCACAACTTCTCAATAGCAAGGGAACAAAGCAGGACAGAGAATGAGTGTGATGAAATGATGGAATCAGACTTTAGAGGGTGGGTAATGAGAAACTTCCGTGAGCTAAAAGAACATGTTCTAACTCAATGCAAAAAAAAAAAAAAAAAAACTAAGAACCTTGAAAAAAGATTTGAGGAAATGATCACAAGAATGGACAACTTAGGAATATGAGTGAATTGATGGAGCTGAAAAACACAACACGAGAACTTTGCAAAGCATGCACAAGTTTCAGCAGCTGAATTGACCAAGCAGAAGAAAGAATATCAGAGGTCAAAGATCAACTCAATGAAATAAAACAAGAAGGCAAGATTAGAGAAAAAAGCCCAAAAAGGAATGAACAAAGTCTCCAAGAAATGCGGGACTATGTGAAGAGACCTAATCTACATTTGATAGGTGTACCTGAATGTGATGGAGAGAATGAATCCAGGCTGGAAAATACTCTTCAGGATATTATCCAGGAAAATTTCCCCAACCTAGCAAGTCAGGGCAATATTCAAATTCAGGAAATACAGAGAACACCATAAAGATATTCCTCAAGAAGAGCAACCTCAAGACACATAATCATCAGATTCACCAGGGTTGAAATGAAGGAGAAAATGCTATGGGCAGCCAGAGAGAAAGGTCAGATTACCCACAAAGGGAAGCCCACCAGACTCACAACAGATCTCTTGGCAGAAACCCTACAAGCCATAAGAGAGTGGGGGCCAATATTCAACATCCTTAAAGAAAAGAACTTTCAACACAGAATTTCATATCCAGCCAAACTAAGCTTTATAAGTGAAGAAAAAATAAAATCCTTCATGAACAAGCAAGTACTCAAAGATTTTGTCACCACCAGGCCTGCTTTACAAGAGCTCCTGAAAGAGGCACTACACATAGAAAGGAACAACCAGTACCAGCCACTCCAAAAACATACCAAATGCTAAAGAGCATCAACAAAATGAAGAATCTTCATCAACTAAAGAGCAAAACAGCCAGCAAGAATCAAAATGGCAGTATTAAATTCACACATAACAATATTAACCCTAAATTTGAATGGGATAAATGCACCAATCAAAAGACATAGACCGGCAAATTGCATGAAAAGCCAAAACCCATTGGTGTGCTGTATCCAAAAAAAACCCATCTCACATGCAAGGATACACAAAGGCTTAAAATAAAGGGATGGAGGAAGATTTACCAAGCAAATGGAGAGCAAAAAAAGCAGGAGTTGCAATTCTCGTCTCCGTTAAATAGACTTTAAAGCAACAAAAATCAAAACAGACAAAGAAAGACATTACATAATGGTAAAAGGATTGATAAAATAAGAAGAGCTAATGATCTTAAATATATATAGACCCAATACAGGACCACCCAGGTATATAAGGGAAGCTCTTAATGACTTACAAAGAGACTTAGACTCCCACACAATAATAGTGGGAGATGTTAACACTCACTGTCAATATTAGACAGATCAACCAGACAGAAAATTAACAAGGATATCCAGGACTTGAACTCAGACCTGAAAGAAGCAAACCTGATAGACATTTACAGAACTCTCTATTCCAAATCCATTCACATCTACTCTAAAATTGACCACATAATTGGAAGTAAATCACTCCTCAGCAAGTGCAAAAGAGATGAACTCATAACAAACAGTCTCTCAGACCACAGTGCAATCAAGTTAGAACTCAGAATTCAGAAACTAACTCAGAACCACACAGCTTCATGGAAATGGAACAACTGGCTCTTGAATGTTGACTGGATGAACAATGAAATGAAGGCAGAAATAAAGAACTTCTTCAAAACCAATGAGAATGAAGACACAACATATCAAAATCTCTGGGACACATTTAAAGCAGTTTGTAGAGGAAAATATATAGCAATAAGTGCCCACATGAGAAGAGTGGAGAGATGCAAAATTGACACTCTATTGTCAAAATTGAAAGAACTAGAGGAGCAAGATCAAAAAAATCTCAAAACCTAGCAGAAGACAAGAAATAACTACGATCAGAGCAGAACTGAAGGAGACAGAGAAACAAAAAAAACCCTCAAAAAAATCAATAAATCCAAGAGCTGGTTTTTTGAAAAGATCAACAAAATAAACAGACCACTAGCCAGATTAATAAAAAAGAAAAGAGAGAATAACCAAATAGATGCAATAAAAAACGATAAGGGGAAATCACCACAGATCCCACAGAAATTCAAATCATCATCAGAGAATATTACAAAAAACTCTATACACATAAGCTAGTAAACCTGGAAGAAATTGATAAATTCCTGGACACTTGTGTCCTCCGTAGCGTAAATCAGGAAGAAGCCGAAGCTATGAATAAACCAATAACAAGATCTGAAGTTGAGGCAGCAATTAAGAGCCTACCACACAAAAAAAGCCCAGGTCCAGATGTGTTCACAGCCGAATTCTACCAGACACACAAAGAGGAACTGTTACCATTCCTTCTGAAACTATTCCAAATAATCAAAAAAGAGGGAATCCTTCCCAAATCATTTTATGAGACCAACATCATCCTGATATCAAAACCCGGCAGAGACTCAACAAGAAAAGAAAACTTCAGGCCAATATCCATGATGAACACAGACGCAAAAATCTTCAATAAAATACTGGCAAGTCAATTGCAACAGCACATCAAAAAGCTTATCCTTCATGATCAAGTAGGATTCATCCTGGTGATGCAAGGCTGATTCAACATACACAAGTCTATAAATGTAATTCACCACATAAACAGAACCAAAAACAAAACCACATGATTATCTTAATTGATGCAGAGAAGGCCTTTGACAAAATTCAACAGCCCTTTATGCTAAAAACTCTTAATAAACTCGGTATTGATGGAATGTATCTCAAAATAATAAAAGCTATTTACGACAAACCAACAGCCAATATCATACTGAATGGGGAAAAACTGGAAGCATTTCCTTTGAAATCTGGCGCTAGACAAGGATGCCCTCTCTCACCACTCCTATTCATTATAGTACTGGAAGTTCTAGCCAGAGCAATCAGGCAAGAAAAAGAAATAAAGGATATTCAAATAGGAAAGGAGGAAGCCAAATTGTCTCTATTTGCAGATGACATGATAGTATATCTAGAAGACCCCATCGTCTCAGCCCAAAAACTCCTAAAACTGATAAGCAACTTCAGCCACGTCTCAGGATATAAAATCAATATGCAAAAATCACAAGCATTCCTATACACCAATAACAGACTTAAAGAGAGCCAAATCAAGAACGAACTCCTATTCACAATTGCCACAAAGAGAGTAAGATACCTAGGAATACAACTAACAAGGAACGTAAAGGACCTCTTCAAAGAGAACTACAAACCACTGCTCAAGTAAATAAGAGAGGACACAAACAGATGGTGAAACATTCCATGTTCATGGTTAGGAAGAATCAATATCGTAAAAATGGCCATACTGCCCAAAGTAATTTATAGATTCAATGCTATCTCCATCAAGCTACCAATGACCTTCTTCACAGAACTGGAGAAAAACACCTTAAACTTCACATGGAACCAAAAGAGAGCCTGCATAGCCAAGTCAATTATAAGCAAAAAAGAACACAGCAGGAGGCATCACATTACTGGACTTTAAACTATGCTACAAGGCTACAGTAATCAAAACAGCATGGTACTGGTACCAAAACAGAGATATAGACCAATGGAACAGAACAGAGGCATCGGAGGCAACACAGCATATCTACAACCTTGGATAAACCTGACAAAAACAAGCAATGGGGAAGGGATTCCCTGTTTAATAAATAATGTTGGGAAAACTGGCTAGCCATGTGCAGAAAGCAGAAACTGGACCCCTTCCTGAAACCTTACACTAAAATTAACTCCAGATGGATTAAAGACTTAAGCATAAGACCTAGCACCATAAAACCCTAGAAGAAAATCTAGGCAAAACCATTCAGGACATAGTAGTAGGCAAGGACTTCATGACCAAAACACCAAAAGCATTGGCAACAAAAGCCAAAATAGACAAATGGGACCTAATCAAACTCCACAGCTTCTGCACAGCAAAAGAAATCATCATTAGCGTGAATCAGCAATCAACAGAATGGGAAAAAATTTTTGCAGTTTACCCATCTGACAAAAGGCTAATATCCAGAATTTACAAAGAACTCAAACAGATTTACAAGAAAAAAACAAACAAGCCTAGTCAAAAATGGGTAAAGGATATGAACAGACACTTTACAAAAGAAGACATACATTAGGCCAACAAACATATGAAAAAATGCTCATCATCACTGGTCATTAGATAAATGCAAATCAAAACTACATTGAGATACCATCTCATGCCAGTTAGAATGGCAATCATTAAAAAATCTGGAGACAGCATATGCTGGAGAGGATGTGGAGAAATAGGAATACTTTTACACTGCTGGTGGGAGTGTAAATTTGTTCAACCATTGTGGAAGACAGTGTGGCGATTCCTCAGGGACCTAGAAATAGAAATTCCATTTGACCCAGCAATCCCACTACTGGGCATATATCCAAAGGACTATAAATCGTTCTACTATAAGGACACATGCACATGAATGTTCATTGCAGCACTGTTTACAATAGCAAAGACCTGGAACCAACCCAAATGCCTATCGATGATAGACTGGACAGGGAAAATGTGGCACATATACACCATGGAATATTATGCAGCAGTCAAAAATGATGAGTTCGTGTCCTTTGTAGGGACATGGATGAATCTGGAGAACATCATTCTCAGCAAACTGACACAAGAACAGAAAATGAAATACCGCATGTTCTCACTCATAGGTGGGTGATGAACAATGAGAACACATGGACACAGGGAGGGTAGCACTCCACACTGGGGTCTACTGGGAGGAATAGGGGACGGACAGTGGGGGAGGGGAGTTGGGAAGGGATAGCATAGGGAGAAATGCCAGATGTGGGTGAAGGGGAGGAAGGCAGCAAATCACACTGCTACATGTGTACCTATGCAGCTATCTTGCATGTTCAGCACATGTAAACTTAAAATGCAATAAGATGAAAAAAATGTAAGAATATAGAGAAAGTTCAGAGGTGGAAACCTATAGGTTAAAACAGATTATAGATCATAAGAAATATTGAATAATCATAATATGAAGATCTTTTTGATACTGATTTTTTTAAAAATCCTTATGATACTTTTAAGATAATTGGAATCTACTGTCTAGTTGATAATGTTATTTTATTAACTGTTATAATTATTATTAATATCATAGTTACATCTTTAAAAATATCCTTATCTTTTATAGATACATACTAAAATTTTTATAAATTGAACGCTGACAATAAATCCACGAAACTAAAAGTAGCATCAGGCTTACTGATAAATTCCAGGAGAAAATTTTTATAAATCAGAAAAAAAATAAAAATGCCCTCTCTCACCATTATTATTAAATATTGTTTTGGAGATGTTTAATAATTGACAAGTGAACTAAATGAAGAGTTTATTATTTACAACAGAGGAAGCAACATTATCACAAGCTACAAAGAAAATTCTGTAGAACGTGAACTGAAAAACAATTAGAAATAATAGAAAACCAGAAAGTCTACTGGTTGCAACAATAATGTAAAAATCATTAACTCTCCTTCACACAAACAACAGCTTTGAAGTATAAAGGTATGCAAGATCACGTTCAAAATGGCAGCAAAAATGTACAACACATAAGCATAAATATAACAAGTATGAAGGACTATATAAAGAAATATTTAAAGCTTTAATGAAATGTGAAAAGTGCATAGAAGAAACTGATATAACAAAGATAACGAGTTTCTAAGTTAGTCCATATTGTCTGTACATTCTTAAACAAAAACCAATATGATTTTTGGTGTAGAAACAGGTTTGGGGAAAGTGTGCTAAATTTCTTTTTACAAATGAGCAGGTAAGTATGACTAGGGAAAGCAGCAGGTTTTTAGTCCTCCTTTGCCTGTCTCCCACTCTGAGATTGAAGGAAAGCCAAGACACCCCAAGATGTCCATTCACAGTGGCCTCACTAATGGGGGCTTTGGCTCCCACAGCCCCTCTGAGCCCAGCTGAACAGGAGAGGACACTGTCAGCAGCTGTGAGCCCTCACACAACATCTCACTTAAAATGTCATGTGTGCTACTTGGTTTAAATTGTCACCCCTCCAGCAACCACAAACAATGCAGACACAGCAGATGTGTTTTCTATTTAGAATTAAACAGTTTATCTCAACCACTGTCATTGTTATAGGGAAAAAATAAATAAATATCCATCTTAATGTAAACTTCAAAAGGTACTTTCTGGCAAGATGAGATACTTTGAAATCCAAAGTCTTCTGAGAAAACTAGGATTCGACCACAGATTTTTTTTTCAAATCGGGATGCTGGCAGCTCCAAGAGTAGTAAAATGTAGCCTGGTCAAAGATTTTTGGCTAGATATTACATACAATAACTCATGTCATTGATGCTTAATGGTCCAAAATATTAAGTAAACATCATAAATGTCTTTTGTTATTAAACGTTCCATTCAAACATTTTGTTTAACTCTTGTGTAATGGATAGAAAATAAGTAGAGACTGGCCTTCATGATAATCTCTGATTCACCTTTCAGAGATGTTTTAAAGTGGTATGCCATTCTTCAAGTTACAGCAATAAAATAGCCTTCTGTCTTTAGAGTGTACCTTCTATTTCTGAAAGTTAGGCTACTTGTAAGTTTGACTCTGTTAGGTCAAGTTCAGATTACCACCCATATGTTCAGAAGACTATAACTTTGTTCTCTCTGAAGCTGGGAGTCAGCCTTCCTCTGTGATAAATAAAGTAGAAATATGGGTGTTTTCTTAATGTGAGGTTACAAAGACAAAGAAAATGCTACTTTTCAAAGATCATTTTACAAGAATAACGATTGCTGTAGTAAAAGGAAAACCAAAGTTGGTTTGTAAAAAATGGCCTATCAAGACAGTGATCATCTAGTGTCATCCACCCAGTCCACAAATCTTGACATAAATGCACTTGTGTTTCCATAATCTGAAGGTTCCGTTCAGTCATTAAAACATGACTCATTTTATCCTGGATCTAACCTCAGCTTTTCTCTTGCAGTGTTTTTTCAATCTGTAGCTAAAACATCAGTGAAAAGCTCTGCAATAACATTGTAATTGTTATATTTTCCCATGGAGTGTCTTTTCTTCCAGTTTGAGTAAATACAGTTGCTCAGCTGCCCTACTTGGATTATATATTCTCATAAGCCTCAAGTGCTGAAAGAGTTATCGGGATGCTTTCTGTTTCTATCAGGGAAGACAATATCCAAACAACACAAACCAAATGGACCTCCCTTTATATTTTATAACTTTTATGCAAAAGAGACCTGAAATCACATTTGGTGCATTGCATCCCATCTCAGTCAGTTCTAACTGTGTGTTTTGCATCATATGTAAGAGGCATTAACTTTCTTAGGAAAAGGTACCTACATTGTTCTAAATTGTGTTTTTCATTTTTTCTTTTTTTGAGATGGAGTCTTGCTCTGTTACCCAGGCTAGAGTGCAGTGGTGCAACCTCCGCTGCTCACTGCAACCTCTGCCTCCCAGGTTTAAGTAATTCTTTGCCTCAGCCTCCCAAGTAGCTGGGATTACAGGTGCATGCCACCATACCAGGCTAATTTTTTGTATTAATAGTAGAGATGGGGTTTCACCATCTTGGCCAGGTTGGTCTTGAACTCCTGACCTCATGAGCCACCCACCTTGGTTTCCCAAAGTGCTGGGATTACAGGCATGAGCCACCACACCCGGTCTTAAATTGTGTTTTTCTAAATGAAACTCCTGTAAGTTGATATTTTCATAGTATATCTATGATTCATCAGTTTATTCATTCATTTACTCAATGTTTTATCTGACAATTTTTTGTTAGTCATTGTGTATGCTCTAAATCAGAAAATCCTGTCCTTACATTTGTGGAATTGTTAGTTAGATTCAACTTGGTCTGCCATATTTCTGCTCCTGTAAAATCAATGCAGTTTTCTCTCTATAAAATTAATCTGAATCCTTTAGGACAATCACAATCACCCGCTGTTAACTACTGTGGAATGACCAAGGTCACTGCATCCTATAGTTATATAGGATCTAGAGCCATAGATTTTGCAGATGAATGCTATAAAAATTAGCAGGCAAGCATAATTTTATAAGAGCAATAATAGCTAAGGAGCAACAACAACTAAAATACTGTTATTTATCTTCTGAGCTTGGAAAAAATAAATATTCCTAACATGTATTCTAAAGCATTTGTATTTTCACTGGCTCCAAGATCTGATGCCTACACATGAGATTATAGAGAAATTTTTGAAATATACTCCATAAGCAAACATGCAGTGAGGGAAATTCATAATGTATTGCTTCTCTATCAAAAGGCCTTAACATTTCCTGCTATCAAACTACTATTTGAGAAAAGTGGTATTTCATGGCTCAACTATCTACATCTTGATAATGTCACTGAATTATAAACAAAAATGTGGCTGGGCTGGTATTTGAAATCAAATGTCACGCAAATGGAATGAAGAGAATAGTGACAGTGTATAAATAATAAAATTGGGCTTGCTGGTTTCTTATTTATTTTTGTCACAACAGAGGCTTTATTGGAATGTTGGAGAAGAAAATATGTTAGTAATCAAACTTGTTGATCAATACCAAAAACAATTTTTTTTTTCACTGAAGAATTTTAAAAAGGTAGAAGCAGGAAAGAGAAAATCCATGAGCTCCTCCTGAAGGGATCAGTAAATATTAAGGCCTGGATTCTGGAATATTAATATCTTGCAAATAATTATTTCATTCTCCCACTTTCACTGCATTAAATAATATCACTCTCTGAGAGAAATTTAAGCATCCACTTTATTAATATACCAAGGAACATTCCTAGGTATTATTATTTGGTTGGAGAAAATTTAAACGTCCTTAAAAATTCACACCATACTAACAGCTATAGAGCCATTGAAGCATAAAGGACTCTCTTAATGACTTTCTGTGGCATTTCAGAGCATAGGGCCTAGGAACATTGTATTAGAAATCTCCAGTCTACTCCTATTAACAAAGCGCCAGCCTACCTCTGTTCATATGCTTGATAATGACAGTTTTTTCATTGGCTTATCTGAAGAGTTATGCTTTGAAATAAACTTTGGGGAGCTTTATGTATTTATGTGGAACTGTGCTCTAAAAAGAGGAAGGCAACATAGACATCCATAAGAACAATGAGCTGGGAGCCAGGATGTCTGTGTTCTGGTCCATGTCTTGAGTCCATGTCACCTAGGATTAGGGGTAGCTTGTTCTTTCCACCTCTGCTTCCCTCTCTGAAGACTTTTGTGTTTCCCTCATTAATAAAAATGCTTGGGATTTAAAATAAGTAAAATATGTGAAGACTTCTTACATTCTAAAAAGGAGAAACAAAATACTAGAGAGAGAGGGAACCAGAAGATTCTCACATTATTTATATTGTGTTAAAGACAGGCCAAGTAATTAAGGAGGATGTCCTTCCTAATGAGAGAATTTAGTAAGGACTTTAGGTTTCAAAGGCAGACTTAGAGGTAACTTAGACAGTAGATATCATATTGTTTTATGGTTTATCTGTAATACAAGGAAGGAAATAATTCTTTAGGGCACTCTGTAAACTGCAGCACCAACATGAAACTAATGTAAATAAGAATTTTGAATTATTCATACCAAAGTCTAATTGCAGCCCAAGGAATAACATTCAGTACATTCTTTCTGTGTTATTATTGCTTTTTGTCTTTTTGTCCTTCAACCTGAGGAATGGTTCCAGTAGAAAACTAATTTTGAAATAGGTCTCTTATTTATGGGCTGCCAGAACATATTTTTAAAAAGTCATATTTTGAGGGGAGCAGGGGAAGATGGCGCTGTAGAAGCAACTCAGGATTGCAGCTCTCAGTGAAGACACAGAGGGTGAGTTCATGCTGCATGTCTAGACAGATCTTTGTTGTCCACAGAACGGGGAAATTCCCAGGTGTAGGAGAGACATGGGATGCCAGCGCAGCTATTTTGGCTGGAGCAGCCATTTTGGCTGGCACCGCAGCGCAGCAGCACTCCGTACAAAACGCACTGGTCTGGGTGCCCTGTTAAACCAGCAATTTGAGATTTGGGAGGGCAGATTAGCATATTCATCTGATTGAACGGGACTTGGACAGTAAGCCAGGCCAGGAGATTCCCAGGAAGTGAAATGTGAGCTGGTGCAGTGAGTTGCTGCACAGGAAATCACACAGATCCTGGTGCCCTTTCAGCAGGTGACTGAAACACCTCAGAGAGAGTCAACCGTTCAACTTAAAAAAAACCAAAAGGGCTCTGAGGCAGGGCTCCAGGTGATCAGGCTTGATGGGTCCCACCCCCACAGGGACAAACAAAATGGCGATTTGAAATGCTCAGGGTTGAGAGATTCACAGCAGGCACAGCTGAAGCCAGTATGGTGCAGCTCAATGGGGGAGGGGCATTCACCATTACCGAGACATTCACCCCTACTGAGGTACTCTCCCATTGCTGATGCAGCCTGCTGTTGCCTAGGCAACCCACCATAACAGAGACACTCTGCCAAATAGTGAGTAAAATGCCTCCTAGCTGGGCAGGACAGTGCAATGGATACTCATAAATAAAGCCCTAACTCCCCGAGACAGAGCATCTAAGGGAAAAAAGGGGTTTTATGAGTTCTGCTGCAGCAGACTTAAACGTACTTGCCTAGCAGCCCTGAATGAACAACAAAGCTCAGAGCTCAGCACTTGAGCTCCTATAAAGTACAGACCATCTCCTCAAGCAGTTCCCTGACCCCTGTATACCCAAAGAGTCACCTCAAAAAGGACTAATCAGACTGACATTTGGTGGGCATCATTCTGGGACAAAGATAGCAGAAGAAGAAACAGGTAGCATTCCTCACTGTTCTGCAGCTGCTAGGCATGTACCCCAGGCAAACAGGGCCTGGAGTGGACCTCAGAAGTCTTACAGCAGAGGGGCTAGACTGTTAGAAGGAAAACTAAGAAACAGAAACACTTCATCATCAACAATCTGGGCCTCCACTCAGAGACCCAATCGAAAAATCAGCAACTACTCAGACGACAGGTGGAGAAATCCATAAAGATGGGAAGAAACCAATGCAAAAAGGAAGAAAACACCTGAAACCAGAACACCTCACCTCCTACAAAGGACCAAAACTCCTCATCAGCAAGGGAACAAAGCTGGATGGAGAATGAGTGTGAGAAAATGATGGAATCAGACTTCAGAAGGTGGGTAATGAGAAACTTCCATGAACTAAAAGGACATGTTCTAAATCAATGCAAAAAAACTATGAACCTTGAAAAAAGATTTGAGGAAATGATAAAAAGAATGGACAACTTAGAGAGGAATATGAATGAATTGAAGGAGCTGAAAAACACAACATGAGAACTTTGTGAAGCATGCACAAGTTTCAACAGCCGAATTGACCAATCAGAAGAAAGGATATCAGAAGTCGAAAATCAACTCAATGAAATAAAGCAAGAAGCCAAGATTAGAGAAAAAGTGCAAAAAGGAATGAACAAAGTCTCCAAGAAGTGTGGGACTATGTGAAGAGACCTAACCTACATTTGATAGGTGTACCAGAATGTGACAAAGAGAATGAATCCAAGCTGGAAAATACTCTTCAGGATAGTATCCAAGAAAATTTACCCAACCTAGCAATGCAGGCCAATATCCAAGTTCAGGAAATACAGAGAACACCACAAAGATATTCCATAAGAAGAGCAACCCCAAGGCACATAATCGTCAGATTCACCAGAGTTAAAATGAAAGAGAAAATGCTAAGGGCAGCCAGAGAGAAAGGTCGGGTCAACCACAAAGGGAAGCCCATCAGACTCACAGCAGATCTCTTGGCAGAAACTCTACAAGCCAGAAGAGAGTGGGGGCCAATATTCAACATCTTTAAAGGAAAGAACTTTCAACCCAGAATTTCATATTCAGCCAAACTGAGCTTCATAAGTGAAGGAAAAATAAAATCCTTTGCAAACAAGCAAGTACTCAGAGATTTTGTCACCACCAGGCCTGCTTTACAAGAGCTCCTGAAAGAGGCACTACACATAGAAAGGAACAACCAGTACCAGCCATTTCAAAAACATACCAAATGGTAAAGAGCATCAACAAAATGAAGAATCTGCATCAACTAATGGGCAAAACAGCCAGCTAGCATCAAAATGGCAGTATTAAATTCACACATAACAATATTAACCCTAAATGTGAATGGGATAAATGCACCAATCAAAAGACATAGACTGGCAAATTGGATAAAAAGCCAAAACCCATTGGTGTGCTGTATCCAGGAAACTCATCTCACATGCAAGGATACACAAAGGCTCAAAATAAAGGGATGGAGGAAGATTTACCAAGCAAATGGAGAGCAAAACAAAGCAGGAGTTGCAATTCTCATCTCCATTAAATAGACTTTAAAGCAACAAAGGTCAAAAGAGACAAGGACATTACATAATGGTAAAAGGATCGATAAAACAAGAAGAGCTAATGATCCTAAATATATATGGACCCAATACAGGAGCACCGAGATATATAAGGCAAGTTCTTAACAACTTACAAAGAGACTTAGACTCCCACACAATAATAGTGGGAGACTTTAACACTCCACTGTCAATATTAGACAGATCAACCAGACAGAAAATTTAAAAGGATACCCAGGGCTTGAACTCAGACCTGGAACAAGCAAACCTGATACACATTTACAGATCTCTCCACCCCAAATCCACAGAATATACATTCTTCTCAGCACCACATCACACCTACTCAAAAATTGACCACATAATTGGAAGTAAAGCACTTCTCAGCAAATGCAAAACAACTGAAATCATAACAAACAGTCTCTCAGACCATAGTGCAATCAAATTAGAACTCAGAATGCAGAAACTAACTCAGAACCACACAGCTTCATGGAAACTGGACAACTGGCTCTTGAATGTTGAATGAATAAACAATGAAATGAAGGCAGAAATAAAGAAGTTCTTTGAAACCAACGAGAATGAAGACACAACATACCAGAATCCCTGGGACACATTTAAAGCAGTATCTAGAGGAAAATATATAGCAATAAGTGCCCATATAAGAAGAGTGGAGAGATTCAAAATGGACACCCTAACGTCAAAATTGAAAGAGCTAGAGGAGCAAAATCAAAAAAACTCAAAACCTAGCCGAAGACAAAAAATAACTAAGATCAGAGCAGAACTGAAGGAGATAATGAAATGAAAAACCCTTCAAAAAATCAATAAATCCAAGAGCTCATTTTTTGAAAAGATCAACAAAATAGACAGACCACTAGCCAGACTGATAAAAAAGGAAAGAGAGAACAACCAGATAGACGCAATAAAAAACAATAAAGGGGAAATCACCACAGATTCCACAGAAATTCAAACCATCATCAGAGAATATTACAAAAAACTCTATGCACATAAACTAGTAAACCTGGAGGAAATGAATAAATTCCTGGACACCTGTGTCCTCCCAAGCATAAACCAGGAGGAAGCTGAAACTATGAATAGACCAAAAACAAGGTCTAAAGTCAAGGCAGCAATTAAGAGCCTACCACACAAAAAAAGCCCAGGTCCAGATGGGTTCACAGCCGAATTCTACCAGACACACAAAGAGAAGCTGGTACCATTCCTTCTAAAACTATTCCAAATAATCCAAAAAGAGGGAATCCTTTCCAATTCATTTTATGAGGCCAACATCATCCTGATACCAAAACCTGGCAGAGACTCAACAAGAAAAGAAAACTTCAGGCCAATATCCATGATGAACATAGATGCAAAAATCTTCAATAAAATATTGTCAAGCCAATTGCAACAGCACATCAAAAAGCTTATCCTTCATGATCAAGTAGGATTCATCCCAGGGATGCAAGGCTGGTTCAACACACACAAGTCTATAAATGTAATTCACCACATAAACAGAACCAAAAACAAAAACCACATGATTATCTCAATTGATTCAGAGAAGGCCTTTGACAAAATTCAACAGCTCTTTACGCTAAAAACCCTTAATAAACTCGGTATTGATGGAATGTATCTCAAAATGATAAAAGCTATTTATGACAAACCAACAGCCAATATCATACTGAATGGGCAAAAACTGGAAGCATTCCCTTTGAAATCCGGCACTAGACAAGGATGCCCTCTCTCACCACTTCTATTCAATATAGTACTGGAAGTTCTAGCCAGAGCAATCAGGCAAGAAAAAGAAATAAAGGATATTCAAATAGGAAAGGAGAAAGCCAAATTGTCTCTATTTGCAGATGACATGATAGTAAATCTAGAAGACCCCATCGCCTCAGCCCAAAAACTCCTGAAACTGATAAGCAATTTCAGCAAAGTCTCAGGATATAAAATCAATATGCAAAAATTAAAAGCATTCCTATACACCAATTACAGACTTAAAGAGAGCCAAATCAAGAACAAACTGCCATTCACAATTGCTACAAAGAGAATAAAATATCTAGAAATACAATCTACAAGGAACGTAAGGGACCTCTTCAAGAAAAACTACAAACCACTGCTCAAGGAAATAAGAGAGGACACAAACAGATGGAGAAACATTCCATGTTCGTGGTTAGGAAGAATCAATATCGTGAAAATGGCTATACTGCCCAAAGTAATTTACAGACTCAACGCTATCCCCATCAAGCTACCATTGACTTTCTTCACAAAACTGTAAAAAATCACCTTGAACTTCATATGGAAGCAAGAGAGAGCCTGCATAGCCAAGTCAATCCTAAGCAAAAAGAACAGTGGGAGGCATCACACTACTGGACTTCAAACTATACTACAAGGCTACAGTAATCAAAACAGCATGGTACCAAAACAGAAATATAAACCAGTGGAACCGAACAGAGGCATTGGAGACAACACAGCATATCTACAACCATACAATCTTTGATAAACCTGACAAAAACAAGCAACGGGGAAAGGACTCCCTGTTTAATAAATGGTGTTGGGAAAACTGGCTAGCCATGTGCAGAAAGCAGAAACTGGACCCCTTCCTGACACCTTACACTAAAATTAACTCCAGATGGATTAAAGACTTAAACATAAGACCTGGCACTATAAAAACCCTAGAAGAAAATCTAGGCAAAACCATTCAGGACATAGGAGTAGGCAAGGACTTCATGACCAAAACACCAAAAGCATTGGCAACAAAAGCCAAAATAGACAAATGGGACCTAATCAAACTCCACAGCTTCTGCACAGCAAAAGAAATCATCATTAGAGTGAATCAGGAATCAACAGAATGGGAAAAAATCTTTGCAGTTTACCCATCTGACAAAGGGCTGATATCCAGAATTTATAAAGAACTCAGACAGATTTACAAGAAAAAAAAAACAAGAAAACCCATTCAAAAGTGGGCAAAGGATATGAACAGACACGTTGCAAAAGAAGACATACACGAGGCCAACAAACATATGAAAAAATGCTCATCATCACTGGTCATTAGAGAGACACAAATCAAAACCACACTGAGATACCATCTCACACCAGTTAGAATGGTGATCATTAAAAAATCTGGAGACAACAGATGCTGGAGAGGATGTGGAGAAATAGGAATACTTTTACACTGCGTGGGAGTGTAAATTAGTTCAACCATTGTGGATGACAGTGTGGCGATTCCTCAAGGACCTAGAAATAGAAATTCCATTTGACCCAGCAATCCCATTACTGGGTATATATCCAAAGGACTATAAATCATTCTACTATAAGGACACATGCACACGAATGTTTATTGCAGCACTGTTTACAATAGCAAAGACCTGGAACCAACCCAAATGCCCATCGATGATAGACTGGTCTGGAAAAATGTAGCACATATACACCGTGGAATATAATGCAGCAATCAAAAATGATGAGTTTGTGTCCTTTGTAGGGACATGGATGAATCTGGAGAACATCATTCTCAGCAAACTGACACAAGAACAGAAAATGAAACACCACATATTCTCACTCATAGGCGGGTGATGAAAAATGAGAACACATGGACACAGGGAAGGGAGTACTACACACTGGGGTCTATTGGGCGGAATAGGGGAGGGACAGTGGGGGTGGGGAGCTGGGGAGGGATAGCATGGGGAGAAATGCCAAATGTGGGTGAAGGGGAGGAAGGCAGCAAATCACACTGCCATGTGTGTACCTATGCAACTATCTTGCATGTTCTGCCCATGTACCCCAAAACCTAAAGTGTAATAAAAAATTAAAAATTAAAAAAAACATAAAATAAAAATGCATTCTAAACCAAAAAAAAAGTCATATTTTGTAACTTGGGTATTCAATGAGAAATTATGCACAAATGCCCATCCAGAAAAATTCTCTTTATTAAAAGGATTTGAAAATTTATTCTGAATTGGAAGTTTTCACTGGTTAGAGGAGAATGCTATCTCATTAATTCACTTGTAAAGGAATAAGGATATAAAAACAAGAATCCAGAGTTATAATAATCCTAACTTCTATTTACATGTATTATATCTGAAAAGGGGTCCAATTTTCTTTTTGTGCAAACCCAAAGAATATTTAGCCATAATATTTCTTTTTAAATATTAACACTAGTTTGTTATGCAAAACAAAACAATTATGGAAATCCTAAGTGATGGGATGGTTATTTTTTTCTCACTAGTACAAAGGAATCAAACATAATGGAATAAATAAGCAATGTGATGATGAGACTTGTTTTGTGATAAATGTAAGACATCATTTTAGACACAGATATGAGTCAAGGCATAGGCTCCACTTCAAATGGGATGACAGTCTGCTATCTTAAAAGAGTAGTTGATTCATGCATTGACTATAAAGTACTTCTTTTAGCTTTTAGTGAACATCCTTTTTTTCAAAATTCATCCAGAGATAAGATATTCTCCAATGCTCAAAGTGGTCCTGTGATTAGAGGAGAATTTTAGTGTTTACATCTCCTATAGGATGGGAAGAGCATGAGGCCGTAGAGAAGGCTGGACTCTCGTTCTTGTGACCAATTTTTTTTTTAACAAATCTCTTTCCATACTTTTAATGGCTAAACCTCTATAGACAGTGGATTAGCCAGGGCTTTTTCAGTGGCAAGTGACATAAACCCAAATGAATTTGAGTTCATGTAACCAAATTATGAAGGGTATGGGTGGAGCAGAAATGCTCTGACCATTCATCCTAGGTTCTGAATGCTGTCAGTTTATTACCATTCAACCTTCCTCTCCGCGCCCCACCCCGTCATGTTCCAAACACTATCCTAGACATTGGGATACAACCATGAACAAAGCAGGAATAGAACTCTCCACCCTTATGAGGTAGGATTATTTCATTAACCTTTAAGCATGAGTTTAGTGTAGTCAGAAAGATGGGAAAGGGCAACCCTGGAAGAGGAAGCAGCATAAACAGTTAACCAAGGGAGGAAAGTGCATGTGACAGAACATGCTAGTAATAGGGTAATAGCCAGGCAAGCTAAAGTAGAGTCAAATGCCAAGGGACACTGGGTGCTATAATAACAAGCCAACAACTAAGATATCATTTTGAAGATGAGTCAACAGAATCTGGAAACATAATAGGTAAAGAAGAGAGAATTGTCCAAAGTGAGTGTAAAGTTTCTAATCCTAGAAACAGTGAAAGAGCATACCCCATCGCCTCAACTCACAGACTTTACATGTAGCCACGCCAAACTATAACGTGTCAGTATATGAGTCAGGTTTCTCCAGAGAACTAGAACCAACAGGGTACAAATATATATATGAAAGAGAGAAAGGGATTTATTATAAGGTAGTGGTGTGATTACGGAGATTGAGAATTCCCAAGATCTGTAGTTAGCAAGCTGGAAACCCAGCAAGTTGACACATTGGGTTTGGGCACATTTTTGAGCCTTTGTTCATAAGCATTCCTTAGTTTGAAATATTTTCTCCACCATCCTGCCCTCTCTTTACTCTCAATCCTATTAGCCACCACCTTCATCCTTGAGAATATCTGCTCAACCTTTAAGAATTTGCTCAAATGCCATCTGTGAAGTCTTTTCTGAATTTCTACTCCCCAGACTAATTTTCTATTTCTCCTAGCACCCTACATTAATGACCAATATAGCACATATCATTTTATTTTAATCACTGGTTTAAAATTCTGTCATCTTGTCCTAAAATGTGATTCCCCCAAAGACATGGTAAATTTTTCTTTTTACTGTTACATTATTTTATTTCTCTAGGTGTATACATGAAAGACTTGAAAACAGATATTTGTAAACCAATGTTTGGAGCAGCATTTTTTCACAATAGCCAAAAGGTGTAAACAACCCAGGTGTTCATCAACAGATAAATAAACCAAATGTGATGTATTTATACAATGCAATATTTTTCACCCATAAAAAAGACTGAGGTTTTGATATGTGCTACAACATGAATGAGCTTTGAAAACATTATGCTAACTGAAATAAGCTGCCCATGTTGTTTGTTTTCTGTTTTGTTTTGTTTTTGAAACGGAGTCTCTTTCTGTTGCCCAGTCTGGAGTGCATGATCTCAGCTCATGGCAACCTCCACCTCCTGAGTTCAGGCGATTCTCCTGCCTCAGCCTCCCAAATAGCCAGGACTACATGTACGCACCACCACACCCAACTAATTTTTTTTTGTATTTTTTGTAGAGACAGGGTTTCTTTATGTTGGCCAAGCTGGTCTCAAACTCCTCAGGTGATTCACCCGCCTTGGCCTCCCAAAGTGCTGGAATTACAGGTGTGAGCCATGGAGCCTGGCTGACCATGTTTTATTCATTGTTGTATATCTACCACTTAGCATGGCTCCTGGAACATGGCTGGTACATGTATAATGATTTTAGGTATAGATTTGGAGCCAGAGTTCCTGAGTTAAAATCTTAGGACCTTCACATTCTAGTTATATGATCTGAACTAGTTATTTAACACTTATGCCTCATTTTTCTTACTTGAAAAGGGTCAAGAGGAGTTATAACAAATATGCCTAACTTGTAGGGTTATGAGGATTGAATTAATCTGTAAAGAGATTAGAAAAATATCTGAAACACAGTAACAATAACAAATGTTAGTTATTATCATTATAATTGTTCATGTTATCACATAAAGAATTTATGGATGAGATGCAGATTGGAAAGAAGGAGTTCTTAATATCTGAGGGATATGGCTTTTAGAAAAAAAACTATTAACTCGAAGGAAACTTAAAGTGTTTTAAAAGGTATTTTGTGTCATGTCACTGAGAGCACAAGAGAATGGACACTGCAGTCATGCTGCCCAAATAGAAATCATGGCTTCACCAGGCACTAGTCATGTAGCCTTGGATAAACCACTTAACTGTCTGAGCTTCAGTTTTCTTTTCTAAAATGGAATTCAAAGAAGTTGTTATAAGGACTAAATGAGAGAATGCATGTAAAGTGCTTGGCACAAGTTAAACACTGTTTAATAAATGGTAGCTGATATTAATAGTGTTAAACTGATCATCATCATTGAACTCTTGACACTATTTGATCAAAAATATTAGCCTGTGATTTTCAATATTTTATTCACTTTGATTTTACCCACAATTTTAAGGGAAGGACAGCCTATTTTATGTCATAATAAGGTTTTAGCTAATTTTCCAGAATGCCTACATATGTGGTTGTAATCATGACTTTCCTCCAAAGCTGACCTCAACCATTCATTACTGCCTAGACATGGAAGAGCAAAATTCTTCCACTTTGTGTAATGTTAAGCTCAGTGCATGTCCTAGTTTTTAAAATAAGACAATTTGCAGATAGAGAGAACAGATGGATTATATCGGTGGGTGTTTATCATTTTTTAATATTTTGAAACCAGATGTGCTACATACACATTACTGGTTGCTTCTAAGAAAGCTTCATTGGTGGGTTACTAATCTTTAATAAGAAATTACAATGTTTTTATCCTGCTTAAATCAACTATTTTTAATATACAATTGGACAACCACTGCTGCAAGCCTTTAGAAAATAGAAAACAGATGCTTAATACAAGAATACTATCAGCCAAGAAATTCCTGATGATCTTTTTATAAAATGTAAACTTACATATTTTATGGGTCCTTTAATGAACTGCTATAGAACAACTTCAGCAGTCAAAACATTTCATGAAAAATAGACATGAACAATTTGTCATTTGTTACCATATTCTCAGAAAATCCTTCAGTTGCACTTCTGGGAAAATGGGCATAATAGTGGTTCTTACCAGTTTATTAACAACATCTGTTATTTGCTATAAACCTGATTGGATACATTGGAGAAAGAAGGAGTTAGTATAAACAAACCAATATGCTTCTATTTCTCTAGGTATTTCTGTTAGGCCTGGCAAAGATCCCTTGCAAGGGTATGAATACTTCTGTGTTTATTGTACTCACAGGAGAAAGGTACAGTGGAGTTCAGAGGCTTGCCAGAGAGATTGTGTTGTGTTTCAGGATGCCTTTGGCAGAGAAAAGTCCAACAGAGACTTAGACCCTTGTGAGCACAATTAAGGACGAGAAGAGTCTAAAGGAAGCCTTACCATATGTCCATTAGAAAAACCATTAAATCAATCTTCCATTGGCTCAGTTCAACTATGAAATGGAAGACAAAGAGGTAGCTAGCTCTATTTCTGAATTGTGCCTCTGCCAGATGCAGTTGTATGTTCCCTGTACCTCCACAAACTGGGAAATCAAAATAAGGATTGGTAGAGTGGGATTAACCCCTCTTATATAACTTCACCCCATCACCAATGTCAATCTCATATACTGTTCACCTTGGTTTGTGATTTCTAATACTGGTTTGGAGTATGATGGAGCAAAGTGAAGAAAAAGTAGGAGAAGAGTTGATAGCAATCTAAGGAGCAGGGCAAGTACTTTGCACTTAGCATCATCCCAAAGAAGAGGGTAGGCTTTTAAACAAGTTATAGATTAATAAAAGCATCTCACCCATTCCTCCTTGCCACTATCTTTGGGAGGAAATGGAGGCCTGGTCATCTGATGGTGCTAAAGTCATCAAATTTACAATAAAAAAGGATTTTCTTTCCTGGAAATATACCCAAGCTATGTCCTTTGTTTAAAAAAATAAAGATCTGCTCTTATGATCCTTTGTGAAGTTAAAAAAAAAAAAAAAAGGAGATACTAGCCATACCAAGAATTTTCTGCCTGTGGAAAGGTTTAGACAAATAGACTTTATAACCCTTGTAAGCAATGAGTGGACATCCCAATCCTGAGAAAATGTAACATAAAATACAACATTTACAGCAGAACAACAGTGTTACTATCAAAAGACTTAGTATATACATAAATCTGAGCAGGTAGCAGGAAACGAGTAGAATCTACTTAGTGATACATACATTTTGAGATGCATAAATGTAATTAACATGTTCATAAGGAACTTACAGGCTTCTAGAAATGATAAACAATGAGCATAAATATGACAGACACTGCTATTTACTAATAAATATTCCTTTTTAACATCCAGCTAAATGGCTGCATACCCCTGGCAATTAGGTGTTACATATTATTAGATTCTGAGTAATGAAAAGTAAGCACCAAGTATTGTTTCAGATTTCTAGAAGGCTTCCAAAGGGGAGCTAATTCATTTGAGAAGAGGGCCTTTTCATTCATTTCCTTCTCACTTCCTTTCTGCTGTTCCCTAGGATATGTATGACTTCAGCTTTATCAGCCAGCTTGAACAATCAGATGACTTTCAGGATGAAAGTGGTAGGCTGGGCAAAAACCAAAATCTAAGGCTGGATCCTTTTGAGCAAGGAATCTAAATACTATACCTAAACTCAGAGACTGCAATTGCATTCACATTAGCTAACAATGAAGCCGTGTCTTATTTGGACCAAATCAAATATTAAATACTACACTAAATTACTATAATTAATCCTGGGACATGATAAGTGCTATTATATAGATACAAATCAAATGCCAGGAGAAGAGAGGAAGGGGAAAGCGTAATGATCATGGAGGAATTGCAGAGGAGATGGTTATTAGGTTTGCTCAGCTGCCATAGCAATACCACAGACTGAACAGCTTAAACAACAGAATTGTATTTTCTTACAGTGCTGGAGGCTGGAAATCAAAGGTTAAGGTGAATTCAGGGTTGGTTTCCAGTGAGGCCTCTCTTCCTGGCTTGTAGACAGTGACTTTCTTTGAAGGCCGTGTCCTTATGTGGCCTTTCCTCTGTGTACATGCAGAGAGATTTCTGGTGTCTCTCCCTCTTCATATAAGTACCTCTGTCCTATTGGATTAGGGCCCTACCCGTATGACCCCATATAAGTTTAATTACCTTACTTACCTCTCTAAAAGTCTCTACCTCCAAATACAATAACACTGAAGGTTAGGGCTCCAACGTATAAAATTTGGGGAGAAATAATTCAGTCCGTAACAGGTGGTATATGAACTCAGCTTGTATAATTGAGTGGAACTTATATATATATATATATTTCCAGAATTAGAAACCAGGGGACCGAATACTTGGAGGTAGGAATATACAGGGCACACACATAAAACTGAGTTTATTCCAGTTGATTGAACTATAAAGGCCATAAGGGCGATTGACTATAAGTGTCATAAAATAAGAGTTGGAAAGCAAGTTTGGGGTTTGAATGCCAGGTTCAAATGTGTACTTCTTGGTTTAGAGAATGAAGAGTCATTGAAGGTTTATGAGCTGAGGAATAACATGATCAGGGTTGAACTTCAGAAAGATAATTTGAGAGTAGAATATGAGACGTTGGAATGTGTGGAAACTGGAAGCAGAATGACCAGTAAAAAGACTATTGTAAGTGTTCAAGGAAGAGATAATGACTTGGAAGTTATATTCAGTTAAAGGAAACCATTGTTTTGCTTTTAAAGTGGAATTCTTAATATTTTTCTTATCACTATTTTTTTCTACTTGATTTTGGCATTCTCATTCTGCAAGTTTTTCTTTTGGCTTTTTGTGTTCTGAAAATTTAATCCTACTATTATTGAGAAAGTCCTGTAGGCAAATACATGAAATTCACACCTAGTGATTAAGGAATTTTTGGAAGTGTCAAAGGGAAAATATATCACCTATCAGAATGGGCATTTGGGTTGGTTCCAAGTCTTTGCTATTGTAAACAGTGCTTCAATGAACATATGTGTGCATGTGTCCTTATAATAGAACAATATATAATCCTTTGGATATATACCCAGTAATGAGATTGCTGGGTCAAATGGAATTTCAATTTCTAAGTCCTTGAGGAACTGCCACACTGTCTTCACAATGGCTGAACTAATTTACACTCCCACCAGCAGTGTAAAAGTGTTCCTATTTCTCCACATCCTCTCCAGCATCTGCTGTCTCCAGATTTTTTGATGATCGCCATTGTAACTGGCGTGAGATGGTATCTCAATGAAGTTTTGATTTGCATTTCTCTAATGACCAGTGATGATGAGCATTTCTTCATATGTTTGTTGGCCTTGTATATGTCTCCTTTTGAAAAGCATCTGCTCATATCCTTTCCCAATTTTGAATGAGATTTTTTTTTTCTTGTAAATCTGTTGTAGTTCTTCATAGATTTTTGGATATAAGTCCTTCATCAGATGGATAAATTGCAAAAAAATTTTTCACTCTGTTGGTTGCCAGTTCACTCTGATTGTTTCTTTTGATGTGAAGAAGTTCTGGAGTTTAATTAGATCCCATTTGTCTATTTTGGCTTTTGTTGCCAATGCTTTTGGTGTTTTAGTCATAAAGTCCTTGCTTATGCCTATGTCCTGAATGATTTTGCCTAGGTTTTCTTCTAAAGTTTTTATGGTGTTAGGTCTTATGTTTAAGTCTTTAATCCATCTGGAGTTAATTTTAGTGTAAGGTGTCAGGAAGGGGTCCAGTTTCTGCTTTCTGCACATGAGTAGCCAGTTTTTCCAACACCATTTATTAAACAGGGAATCCTTTCC
The DNA here is from genome assembly GCA_031835075.1 of Saguinus oedipus. Taxonomy (NCBI): domain Eukaryota; kingdom Metazoa; phylum Chordata; class Mammalia; order Primates; family Cebidae; genus Saguinus; species Saguinus oedipus. Next base: position 142,832,568 of record CM063172.1, on the reverse strand, counting down.
CCACTGCTTGTTTTTGTCATATTTGTCAAAGATCAAATGGTTGTAGATGTGTAAAATTGCCTCCGTGGCCTCTGTTCTGTTCCATTGGTCTATATATCTGTTTTGGTACCAGTACCATGCTGTTTTGATTACTGTAGCCTTGTAGTATAGTTTGAAGTCAGGTAGCGGTGATGCCTCCAGCTTTGTTCTTTTTGCTTAGAATTGACTTGGCTATGCAGGCTCTCTTTTGGTTCCCTATGAAGTTTAATGTAGTTTTTTCCAGTTCTATGAAGAAGGTCATGGTAGCCTGATGGGGATAGCATTGAATCTACAAATTACTTTGGGCAGTATGGCCATTTTCACAATATTGATTCTTCCTAACCATGAACATGGAATGTTTCTCCATCTGTTTGTGTCCTCTCTTATTTCCTTGAGCAGTGGTTTGTAGTTCTCCTTGAAGAGGTCCTTTACATCCCTTGTTAGTTATATTCTGAGGTATTTTATTCTCTTTGTCGCAATTGTGAATGGCAGTTCGTTCTTGATTTGGCTCTCTTTAAGTCTGTTATTGGTGTATAGTAATGCCTGTGATTTTTGCACATTGATTTTGTATCCTGAGTCGCTTACCAGTTTAAGCAGATTTTGGGCTGAGACAACAGGGTCTTCTAAATATACAACCATGTCATCTGCAAATAGAGACAATTTGACTTCCTCCTTTCCTAATTGAATACCTTTTATTTCTTTTTCTTGCCTGATTCCTCTGGCTAGAACTTCCAATACTATCTTGAATAAGAGTGGTGAGAGAGGACATCCTTGTGTAGTGCCAGATTTGAAAGGGAATGCTTCCAGTTTTTGCCCATTCAGTATGATGTTGGCTGTGGGTTTGTCATAAATTGCTTTTATTATTTTGAGATACATTCCATTGGTACCCAGTTTATTAAGAGTTTATAGCAAAAAGGGCTGTTGAATTTTGTTGAAGGCCTTCTCTGCATCAACTGAGATAATCATGTGGTTTTTGTCTTTGGTTCTGTTTAGGTGGTGAATTGCATTTATAGACTTGTGTATGTTGAACCAGCCTTGCATCCCCAGATGAAGCCTACTTGATTGTGATGGATAAGCTTTTTGATGTGCTGTTGCAATTGGTTTGCCAGTATTTTATTGAAGATTTTTGCACCTATGTTCACCATGGATATTGGCCTGAAGTTTTCTTTTCTTGTTAAGTCTCTGCTGGGTTTTTGTATCCAGATGATATTGGTCTCATAAAATAATTTAGAGAGGATTTTCTCTTTTTTGAATTGTTTGGAAAAGTTTCAGAAGGAGTGGTACCAGCTCCTCTTTGTATGTCTGGTAGAATTTGGCTGTGAACCCATCTGGACCTGGGCTTTTTTTCGTTGATACACTATTAATTGCTGCCTCAACTTTAGCCCTTGTTATTGGTCTATTCAGGGTCTCGAATTCTTCCTGGTTTAGGCTAGGGAGGGTGTAAGTGTTCAGGAATTTATCCATTTCTTCCAGGTTTACTTGTTTATATGTATAGAGTTGTTTGTAGTAATCTCTGATGGTGGTTTGTATTTCTGTGGAATCTGTGGTGGTATCCCTTTTATCATTTTTTACTGCATCTATTTCATTATTCTCTCTTTTCTTTTTTATTAATCTGGCTAGTGGTCTGTCTATTTTGTTGATCTTTTCAAAAACCCAGATCCTGGATTTATTGATTTTTTGGAAGTTTTTTGTGTCTCTAACTCCTTCAGTTCTGTTCTGATCTTAGTTATTTCTTGTCTTCTGCTAGTTTTTGAGGGATTTTTGTTTTGTTTTGTTTTTTGATCTTGCTCCTCTAGCTCTTTCAATTTTGATAATAGGGTGTCAATTTTAGATCTCTCCTTGCTTCTCATGTGGGCATTGATTGCTATAAATTTTCCTCTAGACACTTTTTTAAATGTGTCCCAGAGATTCTTTTATGTTGTGTCTTTGTTCTTGTTGGTTTCAAAAAACATCTTTACTTCTGCCTTCATTTCATTGTTTATCCAGTCAACATTCAAGAGCCTTTGTTCAGTTTCCATGAAGTTGTGCAGTTCTGAGAGACTGTCTGTTATAATTTCCATTCTTTGCCATTTGCTGAGGAGTGATTTACTTCCAATTATATGGTCAATTTTAGAGTAAGTGTGATGTGGTGCTGAGAAGAATGTATATTCTGTGGATTTGGGGTGGAGAGTTCTGCAAATGTCTATTATGTTTGCTTGGTCCAGGTCTGAGTTCTAGTCCTGGATATCCTTGTTAATTTTCTGTCTTGTTGATTGTCTAATATTGACAGTGGAATGTTAAAATCTCCCACTATTATTGTGTGGGAGTCTAGGTCTCTTTGTAGGTCATTAAGTACTTGCTTTATGTATCTCGGTGCTCCTGTATTGGGTGCGTATATATTTAGGATCATTAACTCTTTCTGTTCATTGATATTTTACCATTATGTAATGCCCTTCTTTGTCTCTTTTGATCTTTGTTGGTTTAAAACCTATTTTATCAGAGACTAGGATTGCAACTCCTGCTCTTTTTGACTCTCCATTTGCTTGATAGATCTTCCTCCAACCCTTTGTTTTGAGCCTTTATGTATCCTTGCATGTGAGATGGGTTTCTTGGATACAGCACAATAATGGGTTTTGACTTTTTATCCAATTTGCCAGTCTGTGTCTTTTGATTGGTGCATTTAGCCCATTTACATTTAAGGTTAATATTGTCATGTATGATTTTTTTTCCTGTCATTTTGTTGCTAGCTGACTGTTTTGTCCATTAGTTGATACAGTTTCTTCATTGTGTCGATGCTCTTAACTGTTTGGTAGGTTTTTGGAGTAGCTGGTACTAGTTGTTCCTTCTCTGTTTAGTGCTTCTTTCAGGAGCTGTTGTAAAGCAGGCCTGGTGGTGAGGAAATCTCTAAGCAATTGCTTGTTCATAAAGGACTTTATTTCTCCTTCACTTATGAAGCTTAGTTTGGCTGGATATGAAATTCTAGGTTTAAAGTTCTTTTCTTTAAGGATGTTGAATATTGGCCCTCACTCTCTTCTGGCTTGTAGGATTTCTGCTGAGAGATCTGCTGTGAGTCTGATGTGCTTCCCTTTGTGGGTAACCCCTCCTCTCTCTCTGGCTGGACTTAGCATTTTTTCCTTCATTTTCACGCTGTTGAATCTGACGATTATGTGCCTTGGGGTTGCTCTTCTTGAGGAATATCTTTGTGATGTTCTCTGTATTTTCTGAACTTGAATGGTGGCCTGCCTTGCTAGGTTGGGGAAGTTCTCCTGGATAATATCCTGAAGAGTGTTTTCCAGCTTGGATTCATTCTCTTTGTCACATTCAGGTACACCTATCGAACGTAGATTAGGTCTTTTCACATAGTCCCATATTTCTTGGAAGCTTTGTTTATTTCTTTTTACTCTTTTTTCTCTAATCTTGCCTTCTTGTTTTATTTCATTGAGCTGATCCTCAATCTCTGATATCCTTTCTTCTGCTTGGTCAATTCAGTTATTTAAACTTGTGTATGCTTCATGAAGTTCTCATTTTGTGTTTTTCAGCTCCATCTATTCATTTATGTTCCTCTCTAAGCATTCATTCTCATTAGCATTTTGTCAAACCTTTTTTCAGGTTCTTAGTTTCCTTGCAGTGTGTTAGAACATGATCTTTTAACTCAGAGAAGTTTGTTATTACTCACCATCTGAAGCCTGTTTCTGTCAATTCATCAGACTCATTCTCCATCCAGCTTTGTTCCCTTGCTGGTGAGGAGTTGTGATCTCTTGGCAGAGGAGAGGTGCTCTGGTTTTGGGTATTTTCATCCTTTTTGTGCTGTTTTTTTTTCCCATCTTTGTGGATTTATCTATCTGGTCTTTGTGGTTGGTGACTTCCAAATGGGGTCTGAGCGGACATCCTTTTGTTGCTGATGAAGTTATTTCTTTATGTTTCTTTGTTTTCCTTCTAATAGTCAGGCTTCCTTCTATAGGACTGCTGGAGGTCCACTCCAGACCTGCTTGCCTGGGAATCACATGCAGCGGCTGCACAACAGTAAGGATTGCTGCCAGTCTCTTCTGTTATCTTTGTCCCAGGATACCCACTAGATGTCAGCCTGAGCTTTCATTTATGAGGTGTCTCTTTGGTTATATGGGGGTCGGGCAGCTGCTTGAGGAGACAGTCTGTCCCTTATAAGAGCTCAAGTGCTGAGCTGTGAGCTCTGTTGTTATGTTCAGAGCTGCTGGGCAGGTATATTTAAGTCTGCTACAGTGGAACTCATAATGGCCTTTTTTTCCCAGGTGCTCTGTCCCGGGAAGGTGGGGCTTTATTTATAAGTACCTGTCATTCTGCTGCCTTTTTTTCAGAGATGCTGTGCCCAGCAAGGAGGTAGCCTAGTCACAGGCTGCCAGCAGAGGTGTTGCTGAGCTGCCATGGGCTCTGCCCAGTGGCTGTGAACTTCCTTGCATTCTTTATAGTGGTACAGTTAGAACTGCCTCAGTAATGGTGGTCTGCCTCAGCAATGGTGGACTGCCTCAGTAATGGTGGACTGCCTCAGTAGTGGTGGACTGCCTCAGTAATGTCGGGAACTTCCCCCGACAGGGCTGGACCATCCTGGGTCCAGCTGTGCTTGCTGTGAAACTCTCACTCTAGAGTGTTTCAGATTGCTGGTCTTTGTGGGGGTGGGACCAGCCAAGCCAGATCACTTGGTTCCCTATTTCAGCCCCCTTTTTTTCAGTTGAATGGGCAACTCTGTCCCTCGGGGGTTCCATTCACCAGTTGAAATGGTGCCTGGATTTGTTTGAGTTTTTGTGTGGAGATCTGGTGTGCCAGCTGAAATGGCCACACTGGAGACTCATGGCACTTTTCCGCCCGGGAATCTCCTGGTCTATGGGCAGTAAACATTTGCTTGGAAATGCGGTGATCACTCACCCTCTGTGTTTTCACTGGGAACTGCAATCCACAGCTATTCCTATTCAGCCATCTTAGATCCTCCCCAATCAGTGTTATTCAATGGTACCACTTGACTACAAAATGAAAGAAGAAAATCTGGGCAGAACCATTCAGGACATAGGAGCAGGCAAGGACTTCATGACCAAAACACAAAAAGCATTGGCAACAAAAGCCAAAATAGACAAATGGGACCTAATCAAACTCCACAGCTTCTGCATGGCAAAAGAAACAGTCACTAGAGTGAATCGGCAACCAACAGAATGGGAAAAAATTTTTGCAGTTTACCCATCTGACAAAGGGCTGATATCCAGAATTTACAAAGAACTCAAACAGATTTACAAGAAAAAAGACAAGCAAGACCATTCAAAAGTGGGTGAAGGATATGAACAGACACTTTACAAAAGAAGACATACATGAAGCCAACAAACATATGAAAAAATGCTCATCATCACTGGTCATTAAAGAAATGCAAATCAAAACCACATTGAGATACCATTTCACGCCAGTTAGAATGGTGATTATTAAAAAATCTGGAGACAACAGATGCTGGAGAGGATGTGGAGAAATAGGAATACTTTTACACTGCTGGTGGGAGTATAAATTAGGTCAACCATTGTGGAAGACAGTGTGGCAATTCCTCAAGGACCTAGAAATAGAAATTCCATTTGACCCAGCAATCCCATTACTGGGTATATATCCAAAGGATTATAAATTTTTCTACTATAAGGACATATGCACATGAATGTTCATTGCAGCACTGTTTACAATAGTAAAGACCTGGAACCAACCCAAATGCCCATCAATGATAGACTGGACAGGGAAAATGTGGCACATATACACCATGAAATATGATGCAGCCATAAAAAATGATGAGTTCGTGCCCTTTGTAGGGACATGGATGAACCTGGAGACCATCATTTTCAGCAAACTGACACAAGAAGAGAAAATGAAATACCGCATGTTCTCACTCATAGGTGGGTCTTGAACAATGAGAACACATGGACACAGGGAGGAGAGCACTACACACTGGGGTTGGGGTGAATAAGGGAGGGACACTGGGGGGTGGAGAATTGGGGAGAGATAGCATGGGGAGAAATGCCAGATATAGGTGAAAGGAGGAAGGCAGCAAATTCCACTGCCACATGTGTACCTATGCAACTATCTTGCATGTTCTTCACATGTACCCCAAAACCTAAAATGCAATAGAAAAAGAAGAAAAGAAAGCTCACCATGTTATCCATACCATTCAAAATAAACACCAATGTTTGTTATATAGATAGGAATTTTAAAAACAAAACAAAAATTCTCAGCAAAACATTTTGTCTACCAAAAGCAACATGTTTTGCTTGAATTTTAGCTACCAGTTGTTTAGATTTTTATTTTATTTTATTTTTTTTCAAAGCAACCTCATTTCTTTTCATGCTGGAGTTCAACTAATAGTTCTATCTATGATGACTAGAACTCCAAACGATTTGGCATTAACCCAGCTGATACTTAGCCAAAATAACTTAAACAGTTATTGTTTCTAAATAGCTCCCTCGTTTAGTTGCTGTTTTCTTTCCCAGACTAGAAGCTCAGTGGTTTATAGCACATCCTTGTAGTTTCTCCATAATGCGAGAATCATAATACACTCTCCTAGTTTGCAGAGCAAGATTACATAAGAAAATAAATCAAGAAAATATATCATTAATCAGTAAATAGCTACTGACTTGGCATTAGGAGCAAGACGGTGAGTTAGGCACTATTGGGAATATGAATAGAAACCCTGCTCACTGACTTACAAGCTTTGGTTTCAGATAATAAAAATAAAAATAATTTTTCCCAAACTCTTCCAATCAGAGAATTCCAAGAACTCTTTCCCACTTGAAATTCTTCTGGAATCTCATTCTTGTGCATGCCTTTTCTCTGCTCAACTCCCCTGCAATACTTTCTATTGTGGTGAAATACACAAAAGATCTACCATCTTAGCCATTTTTAAGTATATAGTTCAATGGTATTAAAACAATCATAACAGTGGCAATCAACATTGTTATTCATCTCCACAACTCTTTTTATTTTATAAAACTGAAGCTCTGTACCCATTAAATAAGAACCCCTGCCCTTTCCTCCCATCCCCAGGAAATCACCATTCTATTTCTTGTCTTTGTGATTTTTACTACCTTAACTATCTCATATATTATCTATTACACTTATATAAGCATCTCATTCATATCTCATTCAACTTATATGAGTATCTGATTCCACATATCTGAGTGGAAACATATAGTATTTATCTTTTTGCAACTGTTTTATTTCATGCAGCATCATTTCCTCAGGTTTTCTTTAAGGCTGAATAATATTCCATTGTATGTATATTCATTAATCTGTGGGTGGACACTTGGATTGCTTCCATGTTTTAGCTATTGTGATTAATGCTGCTATGAGCATAGGTGTACAAATATAAAGACCCTGATTTCAATTCCTTTGGCTATATACCCAAGTGTGGAATTGCTGGATCATATGGTAATTCTATTTTTAATTTTATGGGAACTGTCATAATGTGTCCCACAGCAATGGTACCATTTTAGATTATCATTGACAGTGCACAAGGGTTCCAATTTCTTCACATCCTCACCGACATTTATTTTCTGATTCTTTTTTATTATAGCACCCTAATGGGTATTAGGTAGTATCTCATTGTAGTCTTCATTTGTGTTTTACTAATGATTAGTGATGTTGAACATCTTTTAATGTGCTTATTGTTTATTTGTATATCTTCTTTAGATAAGTGTCTATTCAAGTCCTTTCCCATTTTTGAATTCTCTGTTGTTGAATTGGAGGAGTTCTCTGTATTATTCTGGATGATAATTTCTTATCAGAAACATGATTTACAATATTTTCTCTCATTCTGTGTGTTGGCTTTTTTCTGTTGATATTGTCTTTTGACACATATTTTTCAATTTTTATGAGGTTCAATTTGTCTATTTTTTTGTTGTTGTTGCCTATGGCTTTGGTTCATATCCAATAAATTATTGTCAAACTCAATGTTGTAAAGCTTTGGCCCTATGTTTCTTTCTAAGATTTTTATAGTTTTGGTTCTTACATTTAGATCTTTGAACCATTTTGTGCTTGTTTTTGTGTATGTTGTTAGGTAAGGGTCCACCGTCATTGTTTTGCATGCAGTTATCCAGTTTTTACCAGCACCATTTGTTAAAAATACTGTCTTTTCCTCACTGACTAGTCTTAGCACATTTGTCAAAAGTCATTTGATTATGTATATGAGGTTTTATTTCTGAGCTGTCTATTCTATTCCAATTATCTATATGTCTGTCTTTATGCTTGTTCCACACTGTTTTGATTACTGTTGCTTTGTATTACATTTTGAAATCAGAAAATGTGAGTCTTCTTGCTTTGTTCTTTTTAAATATTGTTTTGATATTTGGGGTTCCTGGAGATTCCACATGAATTTTAGAATGGGACTTTATTTCTGCAAAAAAAAAAAAATTCCTTGGGATTTGACAAGGACTACCTTGAATCTATAGATCATTTTGTGTAATATTGGCAATAATAAGCCTTTCAGTCCATGAACGTAAGATATAGTACCACTTACTAATGCCTTCTTTAATTTATTTCAGCAATGTTTTGTATTTTCATTGAACAAATCTTTCACCTCCTTGGTAAAGTTAATTCCTAAGTATTTTATTCTTTTTGATGGTATTGTAAATAGAATTGTTTTAGTAATTTCATTTTCAAATTGTTCATTTTTTAGTGTACAGAAATGCAACTCATTTTTTGTGTTGATGTTTCTTGCTGCTTTGCTGAATTCATTTATTAGATCTATCAGGGTTTTTTGCAGAATATTTAGAGTTTTCTACATAAAAGATATTATCTGCAAACATAACTAATTCAACTGTTTAATGCTTCATTTCCCACTTGGATGTGTTTTATTTGTTTGTTTGTTTGTTGTTGTTGTTGTTGTTTTGCCTAATTGCTCTGGCTGGGACTTCTAGTACTATGCTGAGTAGAAGTGGCAAAAGTGAGCATTTCTGTCTTGCTTCTGATCTTAGAGGAAAACCTTTAAGTCTTTCATCACTAAGCATGTTTTCTGTGGGTTTTCTTATACATGACTTTTATTATGTTGAAGTTGTTTTCCTTTTTTTTTCTAGTTTGTTTAGTGTTTTATTTTTAATCATAAAAGAGTACTGAATTTTGTCAGATGCTTTTTCTGCAAGTGAGATGAACATATAGGTTTTTCCTTGTTCATTCTGTTAATATGGTATATTACTACACTGATTAGCTTTTGTATTTAGAACCATCCTTGCATTTTGGGAATAAATCTCACTTGGTCATAATGTATAATTCCTTAAATATGTCATTGAATTCACTTTGCTAGAATTTTTTTGAGGATTTTTACATCTATGTTCATAGGGATATTTGTCTGTAGTTTTCTTTCCTTGTAATTATCTTCTCTGGCTTTGGTATCAGTGTAATGCTGGCCTCACAATTAGTTCCAGATGAGTAGGAAGTGTTTTTTCCTCTTCATCTTTTTTGAAAAGTTTGAGAAGGATTGGTTTTAGTTCTTTAAATGTTTGATAGAATTAACCAGTGAAGTCATCAGGTCCAGGGTGGCTTTTCTATGTCAGGAGATTTGAGCTTACTAACCAATCTCCTTACTAGTTGTAGAACTATTTGTATTTTCAATTTCTTCATTATGTAGTCTTGGTAATTTTTTTATTTCTTGAGATTTGTCTATTTCATCTTGATTATCCAATTTGTTGGTGTACAATTGTCCCTAATACCTACTCTCTCACAATCTTTCTTATTTCTGTAGAATTGATAGCAATATTCCCATTTTCATTTCTGATTTTAGTAATTTACATCTTCTCTTTTGTTTAGTCCATCTAGCTAAAAGTTTGACAACTTTGTTGATCTTTTCAAAGAACTAACTTTTGAGTTTATTAATTTTCTGTATTGTGTTTCTATTATCTTTTTTTGTCTTTGCTCTAATCTTTACTATTTCCTTCCTTCTGCTAGCTTTGAGTTTAATTTGCTCTTTTTCTAGTTCTTTCAGTTGTAAAGTTAGGTCATTGATTTGAGATCTTTTTGTTTTTTAATGTGTTTAAATTTATCCATTAGCACTGCTTTCACTTCACTGGGTAAGTTTTGGTAAGTTGTGTTTTGCTCTTATTTACCTCTGAGTATTCCTAATTTCCCTCATGATTTCTCCTTTGAGACTTTCACTATTTAAAAAATGTGTTGTGGCCAGGCACGGTGGCTCACACTTGCAACCCCAGCACTTTGGGAGGCCAAGGCAAACAGATCTCCTAAAGTCAGGAGTTCGAGACCAGCCTGGCCAACATGGTGAAACCCTGTCTCTACTAAAAATACAAAAAAGTCAGCCGGGGGTGCTGGTAGGCACCTGTAATTCCAGCTACTCCAGAGGCTGAGGCAAGAGAATTGATTGAACCCAGGAGGCAGAAGTTGCAGGGAGCCAAGATTGCATCACAATCCAGCCTGGGTGACAAGAGCAAGCCTCTGTCTCTAAAAAATAAAAATAAAAAAATGTTGTTTAATTTCTACAAAATTGTGAAGCTTCCAGTTTTACTCTGTTATTGGTTTCTAAATTCAACCCATTGGGATCAGGTATTTTATATAATACCTATCTTTTTTAATTAATTGCAACTTAATTTGTGGCCTAATATAATATATTTCCTATCCTAGAAAATGTTCCTTGTGCACTTAAGAAGAATGTGTATGTGCTGTTTGGGGTAGAATATTCTGTATCTGTCTGCTAAATCTAGTCAGTTTATTATGTTCCCTATTTTGATACTCATTTTCTGTTTGTTCTATTTATTATTAAAAGTGGAGTGTTGAAGCTTCCAATTATTGCTATAGAACTGTCTATTTCTCCTTTCAATTCTACTATGCTTTGCATTGTATGATTTAATATAATTAGGTCTGTCATTAGATATGTAAATATTCCTGTTATTTCTTCTTGCTGTATTGACCTTTTTGTTAATATCTATAATGTCTTTCTTTGTTCCTTATAACCATTTTTATTTAAAGTCTATTTTGTCTGATATTAGTTTAGCCACCCCTGTTCTCTTTAAGTTACTGCTTACATGGAATATCTTTTTCCAGTCTTTCATTCTCAAGCTATTTTTGTCTTTGTATCTAAAGCAAGTCTCTTACAGACAATATAGAATTGAATCATCTGATTTTTTCCAGTCTGATGATCTTTATTTTATGATTGGCATGCTTAATCCATTTACATTTAAAGTAATTACTGATAAGGAGGGACTTCTGTCATTTTGCTGTTTGTTTTCTGTATGCCTTACAGTTTTGTATGTTCCCCAATTTCCCATGTTGCTGTCTTCTTTTGTGTTTAGTTTTTTTAAGTGAAATATTTTACTTCCTTTATCATTTCTTTTTGTATATATTCTATAGCTTTTTTTATGATTGCCATAGGAATTACATATAATATTCTAAAGTTATAACTGACTAACTTGAATTTATACCAGCTTTCATTTAATAATGTACACAAATTTTACTCCTTTACAGCTTCATCTCCACCTCTTTTGATTACCAATGTCACAAAATTGTGCCTTTACATATGATGTGCCCCAAAACACAAACAAATAATCCTTCCAAATACATTAGTATTTTTAATTATGTAGAAAACAAAATGTGGGATTACAAATTAAAGTTATAATAACACTGTTTTTTGTTGTTGTTGTTGTTTGTTTTTCTGTTTTGAGATGGAGTCTCACTCTGTTGCCCAGGCTGGAATGCAGTGGTACCATCTTGGCTCACTGCAACCTCTGCCTCCCACTTTCAAGTGATTCTCCTGCCTCAGTGTTCTGAGTTACTGGGACAGGTGCATGCCACTACGCCCAGCTATTTTTTTGTATTTTCAGTAGAGATGGGTTTTCACTATGTTAGCCAGGGTGGTCTTGATCTCCTGACCTCATGATCTGTCCTCCTCTGCCTCCCAAAGTGCTGGGATTACAGGCATGAGCCACTGTGCCCAGCCCTAACTTTTAGACTAATACTTTTATTAAAAATGTATTAGCCTCTTAAGTAACCTAGAAAACAAAAGGTGGAGCTCCAAGCTAAAGTCACAATAATATTAGTTTTGTAATTGCCCATGTATTTACCTTTATTAAGATCTTTATGTCTTAACCTGGCATTGAGGTAGTCTAATGTCCTTTCATTTCACCCTGAATAACTCCCTTGAGCATTCGTTGGGAGCCAAGCTAGTGGTAATAAACTCCTTAAGTTTTTGTTTATTTGAGAATGTCTTAATTTCTCCTTTACTATTTAAAGAAAGTTTTTCCAGATATAGAACTTTTGTTGGCAGGTTGTTTTTTTCCTAGCACTGTCCTACAAAGTATCTGATGAAAAATTTGCCAATAATCTTATTGAGAATCTTGTGTATGTAACAAGTTGCTTGTCTCTTGCTGCTTTCAAGATTCTCTCTTTGTAATAAGAGCCAAAATTGGCTGAAATTAATCACAATTTACTGTCTAAGCCTTCTCTTGAAAATTGTAAACCTTCAGTAGACTTCAGGGTTCCCAAATAGTTATATCAGATTCTGCCAGTGCAACTCCTGTCTACATAGAAAGACAGATTCCTGATGCTTCCTACCCCACCATCTTCCTGGTGTCCTCCCTTTGCTTGTCTCTTAATGTTGCTTCTCATGATCACATTTCTATTCTTGCTCTACAGACATCTCCATGTTTCTGTTCTATAACTCTGGCTGCCAAGTGGTGCCTGCCACCTATGCAGTAATCTGATGCTTTCCCTTTCTCTGCCCTTAGGTGTTGGTAGACCTGGATCCATTCTCAGGACAGTGCCCACTTGTGTCTCACCTGGCTTCAGTACACCTTTTCACTACCCCTGCAATACAAAGCAGACTACAAAGCAGAGCTTCTTGGTGATCTTCAGTTCTCGTAGATATTCTAATTTAAATGAAATGAAAAATAGATTTCTCTATAATGCTTTTTAATTTTTTTTAATTCTGATACTGGATCACAGGAACCAGAGAGAAGGACCATTTTCGGAACTAAAATAAAATAAATATTTCCACTTCCATGGTCTGACTGCACTTTATCATTTTCTTGGAATGAGTTTTGTTTCATTTTTTTCCCATAGGGGTTCTCTATCCCTCAAGCTTCCAACTACCCAGATAGATCTGAATCCTGGTGTTAAACAGCTTGGGCAGAGAGAAACTGAAATTGCAACAACAAAGCTTTAGCAATTCTTTAGACGGTTCCAATTCTCTAATGTTTATAGCATTGAATGGTCATTTAACTGGCAAACTAAAATTTTCCTTCTATGTCTATGTCTCATGGTGAAAGTTTCCATCTTATCAAACAGCAGTTGACCTTGCAGTCCATGGGAAAGTGGAGCACAGGTCAAGATATGGGAGAAATTCCTACTGGAGGGAATGAAAAACAAGTTGATGTATGGAATAATAACATTTTAAATAATGAACTAAACTAAGCTATTTCTTGGAAGAGCAGAAGCTGACAATACTCAAAAGATTATGTATTGGAAAACTACATTTTGACACTTTCAGAACTCAGAATAAATAACTCCAAAACTGGATCTTACTTCACATCTTCCCTGAAGGGTAGCAGCCTTCCAGTAACTGGACTCTAGTTTCCTCCCCTCATGGTTTTCAGGCAAAGATTTCTGTATGAAGGGCCAGATACAATAGATCAGGCTCTAACCATGGAGGTGTCTAATGTATTAGAAGAATATTACAACAGACTTAAATTCTAGGTGTATTAGCCTGTTTTCACACTGCTATAAAGAGATACCTGAGACTGGGTAATTTATAAAGAAAAGAGGTTTCATTGACTCAATTCCCCATGGCTGAGGAGGCCTCAGGAAACTTACAGTCATGACAGAAGACAAAGGGGAACAAGGCATGTCTTACATGGCAGCCTGGGGTCGGGGGAACTGCCACACACCTTTAAACCACCAGATCTCATGATAATTCACTCAATATCACAAGAACAGCAAGGGGGAAACCACCCCCATGATCCAATCACTGCCCCCTGCCCACATCCCTCCCTCAACATGTGGGGATTACAATTTGAGATGAGATTTGGGAAGGGACACTGAACTAAACAGTATCACTAGGGATAAACCCTACTTGGTTATTATGCATTGTCTTTAGATATTACTGGATTCAATTTGGTAATACTTTTGTTTCTTATAATATTCTTGTTGGATTTTGATATTAGAGTTATACTGACATCATAAATTGAGTAAGAAAGTCTTCCAACTCTATTTGTTTTAAAGAGAGTTATGTAACATTGGTATTACTTCTTTCTCAAATGCTTTATAGAACTAACCAAAGGATTTACTTGTTGTAGAGTTTTCTTTGTGGGAAAACTCTTTTGACTATGAATCCAGTTTTTCTGAAATAGTCACAGGGCTATTTATATTTACTATATCTTCTTGCATCAGTTATGGTAAATTTTGTCTTTCAAGGAATTTGTTCATTACAATTAAATTGTCAAGTATATTGGCATAAAATTGTTCATAATTTATTTTTTAAGAGAAAATAATATTATATTAGCTTGAATGTGTTGTTATTTAAATATTTTCCTTCCAGATAATAATAGCTTCATATGCAGTTTTGAAAAACTATACTGAGAGAACCCCTGTACACTTTACCCAGTTTTACCCAATGGTAACATCTTGCAAAACTATAATACAATATCACATTCAGGTTATTGAATTTGATAGAGTCAAGATGCAGAATATTTCCATCAGCATAGAGATCCCTCATGTTACCCTTTTTATTCCATTCTTTAACTCTGTCAACCACTAATCTGTTTCCCACTTCTAAAGAACGTTATATAAATAGAATCATACGTATGCACCCTTTTTATTTTTGAGACAGTGTCTGTTCTTGTTCTGTTGCCCAGGCCAAAGTGCAGTGATGTACTCATGGCTCACTGCAGCCTCTACCACTCCCAGCTCAAGTGATCCTCTCACTTTAGCCTCCTGAGTAGTTAGAACCACAGGCATGTGCTGCCATGCCTTGGTGATTTTTTTTCCCATGTTACCCAGGCTGGTCTCAAACTCCATGGGTCAAGTGATCCTCCCTTTTTGACCTCTCAAATTGCTGGGATGTTAGCTTTTTCTTCTTCCTTTTTTTTTTTTTTTTTACTATTTTTTTTATTTCTAAAACTTCCACTGGATTCTTCTTCTTCTTTTTTTTAATCTTCCTGAGTGAAAGCTTCTATTTCTTTGCTGATATTTTCTATTTTTTCATTTGTTTCAAGCACATTTGTATTTTTTGTTGGAGCACTTTTATCATGGCTGCTTTAAAGTCATTGAGAGATCATTCATCTCTCATTGTCCTTTATGCTGAGTTTGAGATCTTTTAGTTTTTAGTATAATACTTTTTTATTAAAATATAGACATTTTGGATATTATATTATGAGACTCTGAACATCTTTAAACCTTTTTTAAGCTGGCTTCCTGTAACACTACTCTGGCAGAGGGAGTGGCAGGTACTGCCTATCTACTGCCAGGTTGAGGTAGAAATCCAGGATCTCTACTCAGTTTCTGTTGACACCCAAGGAGAAGGGCGCTACTTGTTACTACTGAGTGTCAGAGTTCTTGTTTCACACTAGGTCTCTACTGATCTTCGTTCTTGCCATCATGGGTGGGAGAGAGATCACAGAGGTGTCTGTGTGCATGTGTGTGTGTGTGCGTGTGTGTGTGTGTGTGGTGTTTATAGAAGACTAGTTATTTTCTAAAATTTTTTTCTATTGCTAGACTGCCCTTTTCTTGGCCTTTTGGCTAGGGAGCGCAGGCTATATTTGAAGCTTTTCTGTTCATGTCTATTAGCATTTCTGGCTTCTCCTGAATCCAGTTTAGAACATATGAGCTAAAAATCAAACTAACAAATAGGTAACTCACCAATACGTCAATCTGCCGGTCCTGAGGTTTCTGACTAATCTGTTTCCTTCTTTCAGAATCTTCTTATTTTGTTTTATATATAATTCGCATCTATTTTAGTTAGTTTTCTTAGAGGGAGAAATACAGAAAAGCACATCTATTTCATTTTCCTGGAAGCAGAAGTCTTACCATCCTTGAATTTTTGTAAGACCATTTAGCTAGATTCCCTTGCACGCCAGCAAATAGCTTTTTAAACACTTAGGAATAAACTTTCTTCAGTGTTATATGTCTCCTTCTCTAAATCCACTAGATCTAATAACATAGATTATAATAATAAAAAATTTCTTTATAAGTGTATATCAATCAGATGTACATAATCATAACATAATACAAAACAAAATATATTTGATTCAACATACACTGAGGGCAATCTGTTCTAAAAATATAGGGCCACTTATTCCTCTTACTTCAGTCATCCAGACTTGGCAGATCATCTAGATTTGACAAATTTCTTCCCCTGAATTCTGGTATTCCTCAAGAACTCAAAACCACATGAAATATACTCTTTACTAATATTGGATTGATGGATCTGACCTAATTAAAGATTAGGGAATGTTATCAGAAAATAATAATAATAGTTTGTATATACTTTTTATTTTGATATTTGCAATAACTTCCAGGTCATAATTTAAGAGGTGTTAGTCTTCCAATTCATAGATTTTAAAATGGGTTCAAAAAGAAGTGACTTGAAGGGAAGAACTTTTAGCTATAGCTGACTGAAAGCCAAAACTAGTTTTATAATTTCATGTTTTACATTTAGATCTATTATTCATTTTGTGTTAACTTTCATATAAAGCATTAGGCTTCTTCTATATCCTGAAAGAGAGTGCAGAATTTTATATATATTTTTTGAGACAGAGTCTTGCTCTGTCACCCAGGCTGGAGTGCAGTGGCATGATCTCAGCTTATTGCAACTTCTACCTCCTGGATTCAAATGATTCTTGTGCCTCAGCTTCCTGAGTTGCTGGGATTACAAGTGCACACCACCACGCCTGGCTAATTTTTGTAATTTTTTTTAGTAGAGATGGAGCTTTGCCATGTTGGTCAGGCTGGTCTTGAACTCCTGACCTCAGGTGATCCACCCACTTCAGCCTCCCAAAGGGGATTACAGGCATGAGCCACCACACCCAGCCCAGAATTGTATTTCTTCATAAATATTTAGTAGAATCTACCATGTAGGCCAGAAGATCACTTCAGGAATGATATTTTGTCATTCTCATGATTTAAGGGCTTGCTTTATTATTTCTTCTTTAAGTTTTAAACACAATACACCAACTGTGTCTTCACGTTCATTTGGGGAAGTGAATCTTTCTCTTTTTTTAAATTGTACTTTAAGTTCTGGGGTACATGTGCTGATCTTAGGACTGTTGCATAGGTACACACATGCCATGGTGGTTTGCTCTCTCCATCCCTCCATCACCTATAACAGGCATTTCTCCCAGTGCTATCCCTCCCCAACCTCCCTGCCCAACACTGTCCCGCCCCTATCTCCCACCCTGCAACAGACCCCAGTGTGTGATGTTCCCCTCCCTGTGCTCATGTGTTCTCATTGTTCAACATCCACCTATGAGTGAGAACATGTAGTGTTTGGTTTTCTGTTCTTGTGTCAGTTTGCTGAGAATGGTGCTTTCCAGATTCATCCATGTCCCTATAAAGGACACAAACTCATCATTTTTTATGGCTACACAGTATTCCATGGTGTATATGTGCCACATTTTCTTTATCTAGTCTATCATTGATGGGCATTTGGATTGGTTTCAGGTCTTTGCTATTGTAAACGCTGGTCATTGTATTTCCAGTCCCTAAGTCAGTGTATTGGAGGTGCTCAATGATTACTTTTGGACTTGCTAAATGAATGGAATCTTATATTTTAAACTATGCGGCAAAATTGTTTTACAAAATGACTGCATTAATATTTATTAAAACTAGCAATGTATGAATATACTAGTTTCATCATATGCTCATTAAAACTATATATTTCACTGATTTTAAAATACTTCATTATTTTTATTTATTTATTTATTTTTTAGAAAAAAAGGAGAGAAGGAGAGGAAGAAAGAGGAAGAAAAAGAGGGAGAGAGAACAGGAATATTGCTTTATTCTAAAAATGGGTATTAATAATGGCTGATCAATATTTTGTGTATTTAAAGTGGAGAATGTATATTTTGTGTATTTAAAATGGAGAGCTCTATAAATACTTATTAAGTTTACTTGTTCTGGATCTGAGTTCAAGTCCTGGGTATTAATAATGGCTGATCACTATTTTGTGTATTTAAAGTGGAGAATGTATATTTTGTGTATTTAAAGTGGAGAGCTCTATAAATACTTATTAAGTTTACTAGTTCCGGATCTGAGTTCAAGTCCTGGATATCCTTATTAATTTTCTGTCTCATTGAGTCTAAATCTCTTTATGGGTCTTATGTATCTGGGTGTTAGGATCCTTAGCTCTTATTATTGCATTGATCCTTTTACCACTGTATCTTTGTTGCTTTGAAATCTGTTTTATCAAATGTGAGAATTGCAACTCCTGCTTTTTGTTTATTTATTTATTTTTGCTCTCCATTTGGTTGGTAAATCTTTCTCCAACCCTTTGAGTCTTTGTGTATCTTTGGATATAAAATGGGTCTGGATGTAGTATACCATTAGGTTTTGACTGTATCTTTTGATTGGGGGATTTAGTCTATTTAAATTTAGGGTTACTGCCATTTGATGTTAACTGGCTATTTTATCCATTTGTTGATGTAAATTCTTCTTTATGTTGATGCTCTTTACTTTTTGGTGTATTTTTAGAAAGGCTAATACTGGTTGTTCCTATTCTGTGTGTAAGGCTTCTTTCAGAAGTTTTTGTAAAGCAGGCCTGGTGGTAATAAAATCTCTGAGTACTTGCTCATTCATAAAGGATTTTATTTTTCCTTCAATTGTGAAGCTTAGTTTGGCAGGATATGAAATTCTGGGCTGAAAGTTCTGTTCTTTTAGGATGTTGAATATCGGCCCCCACTCTCTTCTGGCTTGTAGGGTTTCTGCAGAGAGATCTGCTGTAAGTCTGATAGGCTTCCCTTTGTGGGTAACCTGACCTTTCTCTCTGGCTGCCCTTAGTATTTTCTCCTTCATTTCAACCCTGGTGAATCTAACGATTATGTGCCTTGGGGTTGCTCTTCTTGAGGAATATCTTTGTGGTGTTCTCTGTATTACCTGGGGTTGAATAGTGTCCTGCTTTGCTAGGTTGGGGAAATTCTCCTGGATAATATCCTGAAGAATATTTTCCAGCTTGGATTCATTCTCTCCATCACATTCAGGTACACCTATCAAACGCAGATTAGGTCTTTTCACATAGTCCCATATTTCTTGGAGACTTTGCTCATTTTTTCATCCTTTTTTCTCTATTCTTGTCTTCTCATTTTATTTCATTAAGTTGGTCTTCGACCTCTGATATCCTTTCTTCTGCTTGATCAATTCAGCTATTCAAACTTGTGCATATTTCACTAAGTTCTCATGTTATATTTTTCAACTCCGTTAGTTCATTTATATTCCTCTCTATATTGTCCATTCTTTTTAGCATTTCATCAACCCTTTTTTCAAAGTTCTTAGTTTCTTTACATTGGGTTAGAACAAGTTCTTTCAACTCCCAAAAGTTTCTTATCATACACCTTCTGAAGCCTACTTCAGATAATGGAACACAGTCCTTTTCCATCAGGGCTTGTTCCATTGCTGATGAGGAATTGCAATCCCCTGTAGAGGGAAAGGGATTCTGATTTTGGGTATTCTCGACTTTTTTAGGCTGGTTTCCTCCCTTTATTATGAATTTATCCATCTGTTGTCTTTACAATTACCACCTTTCTAATTAGGTTTCTGAGTGGACGTCCAATTTATTGATTCCCAGTGCTGGAATCTGAGCAACCCACTGCGCCAGCCAAAACAGCAGTGATAAGACTGATGGTGCTCTTCTGCCTGGGAATCTCTGGTCTGGGTTCCTTCTTGAGTCTGTAACAAGCGGTTCTGCCTTCCCAGAGCTCCAAACACCTGTCAGTAGGGAAACCAGTCCCATTTACTCTGCACGAAGAGCTGCCGCGCTGAGGCACCAGGGCAAAACCGCTGCTCTGGCCACAAGAGTCGCTCAGGCAACCCATGGGGTTCCTCCACAGGAAATCTTCTGGTCCGTAAGTGATGAAAATTAATCTGAAAGTGTGGCATCCTCTCGTTTTCCGGGCTTTCACTGGGAGCTACAATCCCGAGCTATTAGTGATCAGCCATCTTGGATCATTATTTTTTACAGGAGACATGTATGTTTTACAGGAATATAAAAATACTTCATTATTTTTATATTTTTCTTATATAGGTTGTAATTTGCATTTCTTTGGCAATGTAGTTGAATATATTTTCATGTTTGTTGTCTAATAATATTTGCTCTATTTCTAAGTGTTGGTTTAGATGAGGGAAATAAGGTTCTGGGATGTTGGATGATAATCAAGAAATATGCACTGAAATGAAATTAGTCAAGTATCAAATCTCTTTCTGATACATTAAAATATGATCTCTACCATGACACCTCAAATGTAGTTAATTTTTAGCAACTGTTTTGATTAATTTAGCTTATGGTGTGTTATCTATGTGAGACTCTCAAGTTAAAATATTTGTGGCTTGTCGTCTGTAGAAATATAAATATATTATTCTTAAATCCTAGATTTTTATAGGTTTAATTTCATTGAAACTTCAGTGATTTTGCTAATGTTAGTACTAACCAGTAATTGCTGACTATTTTAATTCAATAAATTACTTTTTAAAATTTTTAAATATTTTAAAATTACTTAAAATGTTTTGAGACTTAAGAGGTTTTTATTTATAGGATAGAATCCCTTGCACTACTTGTACATTTTGAGTCAGTTGTATTTTGCAAGTTACAGAGTAATTTCTAAATGTTAAATGTATCTTCACAGAAAACAACAACTTTGGGTTCTGGGGAAGAAGAATGATCTTAGCTTCTTTTCAAAGGGTTTTAAGGACATTGGGGCCAATAACTTTCTGCAAGGAGGTTTCAAGAGGGCTCGAATTGCAAAAATATATGGCAAATAATGCTTTAACTTCTACCCTAAAGTCAGTTTACTTCATCATTGCTGAGATATTGAGGAAAACTACATTTTCATTAGTAAGTTGGCTGTTGCTGCTAGTGCTTAATTTCTAGCACTTTTTGACAAGTTTGTTTTATGTGAAGCATCTTTAAATCTGGTGTACTACAGTTAGGGCAATAAGGGCAGATTTGGTTAGAGGGAGAGCTGAGATTGTCTCATTGAGGGGAGCTGATTTTAAACACCTTCCTCAGGATGATACATGCTCCGTGGCTCTCCTATGACACACCCTGCTGGGTCGACTACAAAGTGCTGAGCTTTTAGTCACCAAAGCTGTCATCCTCACTTCTGAAACTCCTGTCAATTGCAGTCAGGAATAATAGAATACGATCTGTAATGTTAACACTTGAGAGACTGATGGTATTTTGGGGGGATCATAATTGTACAAATATACACATGAATACACATATATGTATGTACCTGCACACATATGTATACTTGTTTTCATAGGACAACATACATCTCTCCTGTAATTCTTTTCCTGAGATCTAAGGTTTTTCCTGGATGTTTGTAACAGCATCACATGTATCAAGTAGGTAGTGCCGCAAAGGAGCCTCTTCCCAGCCAGGAACCTGCCACAGTAACAAAGTGGACCGCAGTCTTCTAAAGCTTTAAGCACCTACTCTCCAGAGTGTTGTGGTTGTACTCCCCCTCTTGTTTAGACTTGGAATAATCTAATCAATATTTATGCAGTTTGCAGAAATTCTGTGTAAAATAAAATATTAATGTTGAAGTGTAATACATTATACCACAGCTTCTCTAGAAGACATGCTACTTCTACTTTGATTCATGGAATCGTTCTTAGGTTCACTTGTCCATTGAGATCTGAGACTCTTGAAAAAGAAAGATGGGGTTTTAAAGAGAACCAAACGGTTAAAATAGATCGCCCTCTGGTGTCCTTCTGAGGTATTGCCAGTGGGAAGACTTCCAGAAACCTGAATATTAAATGAAGGGAAGGAGGAAAGGAAAAAACTGATGGCTTTTTTCCCCCTGTAACTGAATAAATTTTAACAATGATTAAGTTATTTCTAGGGCAGGACCTGGTGAGGGATACTTATGAGGAATAAAGAAACTTCTTTATTCTTATCTCACTCCTTAGGTTTTTATTGTTGTTGTTTCCTTTAGTTTTTGTTTTGTGACAGAGTCTTGCTCTTGCCCAGGCTGGAGTGTCATGGCACAATATCGGCTCACTGCAACCTCTGCTGTTAGGGCTCAAGCGATTCTCCTGTCTCAGCCTCTGCAGTGGCTGAGATTACAGGCATGTGCCACCATGCCCAGCTAATTGTTTTGTATTTTTAGTAGAGACAGGGTTTCACTATGTTGGCCAGGTTGATCTTGAACTACTGGCCTCATGTGATCTGCCTTCCTGGGCCTCCCAATTACAGGTGTGAGCCACTATGCACAGCCTGTATTTTGTTGAAATGGTTCGTGTTACTGTTACTGTTGTTTTTCCTCAGCCTTGAGCCAGTTATTTTCTGCTCAAAACGTTTGACCCCATATCTTTTGGCTTCAGAGAGCAGTAACTGCAATCAGCATGTTATTGAACAAATATCTGTGGTGCTCCTTCCATGTGTCATTACTGTGTTAGGTGCTAAAAGGAAGGTGGAGAAGATGGAGGGGATACTTGCAGTTTCATTTGCTCTCTTTTCTCGCTATCCAGGTTTTGCTGATTATTTTTAATCAAACTTGTTTTTTTCACAGACAACATGAACCTGCAAGAGAACATAGAACCAGCTCCCTCTACGGTTTGGGAATTGCAGGTAAGTTCAAATTCTTCCCCCAAATTTCTGAGACTCTTCAAAGTTGTCTCAAATGTACTTGAGAATCATTCTGTATTTCCATGTAGCCCATCTCCAGAAGCTACTGAAGCACGTGCATGAAAAGTCACTTCCAGTGGGAAAAGGGTTCCTGAATTCCTTCTGCTCCCCATGCTGCTGTACGAAGGGTCATGTTGAGCCCTCAGTGGCAGAGATTTTGATCTATTGTTTTAAAACGTACTTTATTTTCTCTTTGCTTAGAGACTTATAAATCAGTTAACTTTCCTCTGCAGAAACTGAATGCTTGGTAGGATGAGGCATTCACTTAAATGAGGATCAGAAACTGGAAGAAGGGATTGGAGAAGTCTGGGAGGCTGGGCACTGTCCAGAAAATGCTGGTTGGGGAGAATGAAGAGGTGTGTGAAGCAAAGAGCAAAGAAGCATCATGAGGGCTCTGGACACTTGCAACAGGAATGAGAAGATGTGAAATGTAGGGAGAGCGGTTGGTGCTAGAAAACGCATAACAATGCCAAAAGGTCTGGGTGTGGCAGTGCCTTGGGATGGCATCTCCCTGCTTCTACCCCAAAGGCTAAGTGGCCAGCAGTATCCCCAGGCCTGGGCCTGGCACTAGGGCATAGTTGTAATGGGAGAGGGAATGACCAGAGGCAGTGCCCTATGCAGCCTATTAGTTAGCTTTAAAGGATCCAGGACTCAGTTATAAAATCCAAATAGAAAAAAACCAAAAGGGACTGAGATTTGAAGCAAAGTGAGTCAGAGACTGAAAGAGCAGCTGCCCTAATAAATGCAAGTTTGGAAGGAATTCACAGAGCCAAGGTTCCACATCTACTGTGTTTTGTGTTTCTTTGCGGTTTTGTCTTGTTTGGCATGCTCACGGCACATGCTACCATATAGGGAACTAACATCCTGCAAATGAAAATCCTATCCCCAATCTAAATAGATTCAAAACCCAAAGATCCCCAGAACACTGGGTTGAATGATGCAGTAATGTATTTTGAAAATGAGTTTACTTTCCTCCAGTTACACATAGTTTCCCACTTTGTATCTTAGAGACCCATACACAATTCCAGAACCCTACAATTATTACTTTTATTAATTTGAGATGAACTTGTTCATAATACATTCTCTTCAGTTTCTCTGACATCATTTCTGTTTATGTCTCTGCTTGTTGAAGTTTTGTTAAATGTTTTCATATTTAGAAGCAGAGACCATGTCTTCTTATTTATTTTTGTATTATTAGTACTTAGCATAGGATGCGCCTGTGGTTTTTTTTTTTGACTGGTGATTTTTTTTAAATTATACTTTCAGTTCTGGGGTACATGTGCAGAACGTGCAGGTTTGTTACATAGGTACACACATGCCATGGTGGTTTGCTGTATCCATCACCCCATTATCTACATTAGGTATTTCTCCTAATGCTATCCCTCCCCTAGCCCCCCACCCCTTGCTGTCCCTCCTCTAGACCCCCAAACCCCAGCAGGCCCAGTGTGTGATGTTCCCCTCCCTATGTCCATGTGCTTTCATTGTTCAACAACACTTATGAGTGAGAACATGCACTGTTTGGTTTTCTGTTCTTGTGTCTGTTTCAACAACTCTTTATGCAGAAACTGTCAATAAACTAGGTATTAGTGGAACATATCTCTAAATAATAAAAGCTATTTAAGACAAAAACACAGCCAATATCATACCGAATGCTGGAAGCATTCCCTTTGAAAACTGACACAAGACAAAGATGTCTTCTCTCACCACACCTATTCAACATAGTATTGGAAGTTCTGGCCAGGGACATCAGGCAAGAAAAAGAAATAAAGGATATTCAGTTAGGAAAGGAGGAAGTCAAATTATCTCTATTTGAGGACAACATGATTGTATATTTAAAGACCCCATCGTCTCAGCCCAAATTCTCCTTAAGGCTGATAAGCAACTTCAGCAATGTCTCAGGATACAAAATCAATGTGCAAAAATCACAAGCATTCCTATACACCAGTAATAGACAGAGAGCCAAATCATTAGTGAACTCACATTCACAAATGCTGCAAAGAGAATAAAATGCCTAGGAATACAACTAACAGAGGATGTAAATGACCTCTTTAAGGAGAACTACAAACCACTGCTCAAGGAAATAAGAGAGGACACTAACAGATGGAAAAACATCCCATGCTCATGGTTAGGAAGAATCAATATCATGAAAATGA
Source organism: Saguinus oedipus (assembly GCA_031835075.1). Classification (NCBI taxonomy): domain Eukaryota; kingdom Metazoa; phylum Chordata; class Mammalia; order Primates; family Cebidae; genus Saguinus; species Saguinus oedipus. The sequence continues at coordinate 142,807,593 of CM063172.1, read as the reverse complement.
CCATACTGCCCAAAGTAATTTATAGATTCAATGTTGTCCCCATCAAGCTACTGTTGACTTTCTTCACAGAATTGGAAAAAAAAAAAACACCTTAAACTTCATATGCAAGCAAAAAATAGCCTGCACAGCCAAGACAATTCTAAGCAAAAAACAAAGCTGGAGGCATCATGCTACCTGACTTCAAACTATACTACAAGGCTACAGTAATCAAAACAGCATGGTCCTGATACCGAAACAGAGATATAGACCAATGGAACAGAACAGAGGCCTCAGAAATAATGCCACACATCTACAACCATCTGTGGTGTTTTTAAAAGATGATGTATCAATATGTTGCTGAGGAAATGAATGAATTGATGAGTGATAGAGGTGCATTCTAATAAATGAATTGTAGATAAAGTGAGACCAGGTCTATTCATTTATATTCACTTACATGGCTAGCCTTTAAGTTTCTGTTTGAGATGGGCTGTCAAGAGCTTAAACAAATTAAAAACAAGAAGAAACAATACCCCAATTAGGAAAATGTTCCATATTGCTTAGTTAAGTATATGAAATGGAAGTCAAAAGAGGCACCTTAGAATAATATAAAATGTAACTCATACTATAAGTTCATTTTGTTCATAAATCTCAGGTGTGCCATATTTTAGAGGAAAATCTAGGTTTGGTGGTCAGCACTGGGAATGATGACCGATTTCTGATGGTGGGTTATCTAGGAGGGTGAAATAGAAAATCATAGATGCCACTTCATGGCTTTTTAGGAGACCCATTTTTATCATTTTTATTTAAAAAATAATTATTGCTCTAAAAGTTTTGGACCTTAAGATATCTTTCTGGTTAGAAACAAGTAACAACTGTAACCTAGTAAACTGGAATTACATAAAATACCTGGAGATTTATTTTATCTTCTTTCTTTCCTCCTTAATTCCCCAGCAGAATTGAATATTTTTAGATTGCTTACCTGAATGATAGTCGCTAATCTTTGTAAACTTGTTGACAATGCTTACTCTGTAGGTACAATTATTTGAGCAGAATCAATTCTAGTTTTTTAAATGGGCTATGTTTTACTTCCAAAAATTATAAACCATTTGCCTATTGGGATTTGTTCCAATTATCTAAGTTAGTTTACTTCTTGAAAAAATTATAATCCTATGTTTCTGAGACCAATATTTTTATTAATACCTGAGGAATAAAACAGATTCCTATTCAGCCCTTTCCTAGTGGTGATTCTTTTTTTTTTTTTTTTTTGAGACGGAGTTTCACTGTTGTTACCCAGGCTGGAGTGCAATGGCGCGATCTCGGCTCACCGCAACCTCCGCCTCCTGGGTTCAGGCAATTCTCCTGCCTCAGCCTCCTGAGTAGCTGGGATTACAGGCACGCGCCACCATGCCCAGCTAATTTTTTGTATTTTTAGTAGAGACGGGGTTTCACCATGTTGACCAGGATGGTCTCGATATCTTGACCTCGTGATCCACCCGCCTCGGCCTCCCAAAGTGCTGGGATTACAGGCTTGAGCCACCGCGCCCGGCCCCTAGTGGTGATTCTTATCCTTCCTAATCTTTGGGAAGTATGTAAGGAATCACCCAAGATTGCTCCTTTTATTGCTGTTTTGAAATATTTGGCTCTCCTAGAAATTAACTATGTACAAGGTATGAGAGTAGAATATACACTCTTGATAACCTGGTTCCTTGGTCACGTGAACTGTATCTTGATACTTACACAGGAATCACCAACAGGTTAAAAGGCATCCTAAAAATTGAGATAACTCTTTTGAGAAAAAAAACATTTTTTTCCCACATTCTTTTTTTAAAAAATTATTTGCTCTGTTTTTAAAAGTTATCTAATTCAATTGTTACCAAGATTTCAGTATAATGACTCATTTAAGGTTCTCTAATATCAATGAACAATTATAAACATTCATAAAGTAGAGTAAATGGTAACATATATCTTTGATATAACCATTACTCAGATTCAAAAATTATCAATAATTTACTACTTTGCTTGCCTATTACTTTTTCCTTGCTTGTTTTTGATGAAATATTTGAAAGCAGATCTCATATTATATTATTTCACCTCTACATAAAGATGTTTTAACATAACCACAATGGCATTATAACACTTAACAAAATTAAAAATGGTTCTTGGTCCCATATGATAGTCAATTAATAATTGATTTCTCAGGTTGTACCAAAATTTATTTTTACTGTTGTTTGTAGAGGAGGCACACATTCAATGTCAAAAACATAGCCGAATTCCCACATAATACGCATTGATTAGGAACATAAAGATCAATTACCTATGTGAACTTGGCAAAACTTTTAAATGTAATTGTGTTTGCTATTCTCCATATCATCAACATATATTTAGAAAACAACAGTGCCTATGTATGGTATTTTTCAGACTACACACAGTGTTAGATGACCATATGTATGTGCAGTATTTGTAATAATTTTATAACCCTTCTTCAGGCTGTGAGTCTTTGATCTAGACTAGATATGTTAAATGGTTAGAGAAAATGCTAATTAGGCCAAGATTTGTTTTTATTTTCATATTTATTATGTTTTTATTTTATTTCGTTATTGGTTTTAATAAGAATTATAAACTAACCTATCTTGGTGGAATTTTAATTATAATCCTGGATTCTTCTTCTAGTGATTTTCTAAGGTTTAATGCCAGGGAACACTTAATACATGAGATAGTTTTAGATCCTTCAGCATACTAAAATCTGAGAGCTTCTTTATACTTGATTTTGCTGTATTCCATTTTTATAATACTTGTTACTCATATATTCCTACAAATGTGAATTTTACATTATTCAAGTTATTTTTAAAATTAAAATGATGCCTTTTATGAATTAAATTATAAAAACTATAATCTTAAGGAAGTGAAATTTATTCATTGCAGAAAATTCAGAAACTACAGAAAAAGAAATGAAGATGATTCTTATAATCTGGTGACCTAGAGAGAGCCTGTTAATATTTTGAAGTACAGCCTTCCAGCTTTCCCTGTTACAATTTGGCTCACTGGGCATATACATCTAAATATTCTACTTTGTCCTGTTTCATTAACTATTCTTTGAAATGTGATTTTTACAGGTGCCATCATATTTTTCCATATTTCACTTAAACATTATGTCTTTGCTGAGCCTATAGTTACTCATAACTGTTATAAATAAACCAATAATTATTATTCTATGAATTCATCTAATTATTTTTAAATAATTTAAACTTAGTAATTACCAATTAGTGATACCTTTTTTAAGCTAACTATACTATGAAATACTGGATACATTTTTGTTTGTTTATTTCGACCTCCATATCACAAGAATCTGTTCCATGCCTCTCAAGGTTCTAGACGTGTGACTACTGCTCATCCCTTCTCACCACCACCCTTTGTATCTTATCTTACTGCATTATCCCCTGTCTTATTACCCCAAGGAACTTCAAGTTCTTCTCATTCAATCTAGCTGTCCCCAAAATATTTCCAACTCTTACTCTCTAACTGAGATGCAGTCCCATCGTTGTATGTCTCAAACACCACAAAATCCCCAGGAGAACAAAATGGACTTTCAGAGACCAGAATCTATCTTTAAAGGGCAGTTATAATTATGGAGGCAGTTTTCCTTCATTAAACAAATAAATATCTAATAATTTGCCCTGAACATTTTCCAGGACTACCTGTGGAGTTGCTAAGAGGTAAGGCAAAGAAATATGTCAGGTACTTAGCACAATGCTTGGCACCTAATGCTTAATAAAAGATAATGGTAGTGATGATGATGATGATGATGGATACATCTTCTCCATGAATATCATGGGTTGACCCTTGTGAAAATGGCATTTTCATAAGCCAGTGGCATATGTAATTACATTCCATATAAGATGTTAAATTATGTTTAACACATTTTGAGAAAAACCTCTGAGTTAAAGGATAGATGACACTTACTTGAAAAAAATACACTCCACTGAGAAAGCTCTGTGGGTTCTATCAATTATTTTATAAGTACTAATTATTAGTAGTATCATATTTGTATATATGTTTTTCAACTGTAAAACTTGAGTCTAGTGTACATAAATTCCTCCTGTTGTGAATAATCTGGAAAAAAATAGAAGCTGGAGGGTTAAAATTTTAGATTGGGGGAAATAATAGAAAAGCAGGAGAGACTTAGAAAAAAAAGGAAGGCATGATAAAATAAACCAGATCTTGGTCCAGTGTGGTGGCTCACACCTGTAATCCCAGCATTTTGGGAAGCCAAAGTGGGCAGATAACAAGGCCGAAAGATAGAGACCATCCTGGCCAATATGGTGAAACACCGTCTCTACTAAAAATACAAAAATTCACTGATATGGTGGCGTGTGCCTGTATTCCCAGCTATTTGGAGGCTGAGGCAGGAGAACGGCTTGAACCCGGGAGTGAAAGTTGCAGTGAGACAAGATTGTGCCACTGCACTCCAGCCTGGAGACAGCATGAGACTCCATCTCAAAAAAAAAGTCAGATCTGCTTTAGAATGACAACTGAGCAGCTTAACAAGCAACTAAAAACTCTGACGTAAAATTATCATGAGCTAAGCTAGAGAATAAATTTGGACCCTTACCTTACACTATATAAAAATATTAATTCATGATGGATTAAATAGATTAAAGACCTAAAACTATAAAACTCCTGGAAGAAAACACAAAAGAAAAGCCTCAGGACACTGGTTTGGCAATGATTTCTTGAGTGTGACATCAAAAGCACAGGCAACAGCACTAAAAATAGACAAATGGGACTACATGAAACAGACTTCTGCACATCAAAGAAAACCATCATTAGAGTGAAAAGTGACACTTGGAATGGGAGAATATATTTTCAAATCATATATCTGATAAGAGATTATTATTCAGAATATGTGAAGAAATTCTACCACTCAATAACAACAACAAAGATAACTCAGTTAAAAACGGGCAAAGGACTTAAGTAGACATTTCTCTAAGAAGATATATAAATGGCCAAACAACGTAAGAAAAGATACTCACTGTAATGGTTAATACTGAGTGTCAACTTGATTAGATTGAAGGATGCAAAGTATTGATCCTGGGTGTGTCTGTGGAGTGTTGCCAAAGGAGATTAACAATTGAGTCAGTGGGTTGGGAAATGCAGACCCACCCTTCGTCTTGGTGGGCACCATCTAATCAGCTACCATTGTGGCCAGATTATAAAGCAAGCAGAAAAACATTAAAAAAAAAAAGCAGAAAAAAGACTTAACTTGCTTCCCAGCCTACATCTTTCTTCCATGCTGAATGCTTCCTATCCTCGAACACTGGACTCCATGTTCTTCAGTTTGGAACTTGGACTGGTTGTCCTTGCTCTTCAGCTTGCAGATAGCCTGTTGTGGAACCTTGTGATAGTGTGAGTTATCTCTTAATAAACTTTCTTTACATACATACATATATATGAATAACAATGAATAAGCTATCCATTAATATATAAGATGTAATATGTATTATACATATTATATATATAATACTTATATCTAGAGGGACATAACTAATAGGCTATATCCACATATCTATATATATATGATAGATATCTATATATCTATATATAAACATTTTCCAGGACTAGCTGTGGAGTTACTAAGAGGTAAGGCAAAGAAATATGTCAGGTACTTAGTACAATGCTAAGTATAGCACAATGCTATATATATTTATGATGAGTATCTATATATCTATCACACATATATATAGATATATATAGAGAGAGATACATCCTATTAGTTCTGTCCCTCTAGAAAACCCTGACTAATATAGATTTTGGTATCAGCAGTGATTCTAAAGGAACAGAATATTAAGCATGTAGTTCTTTCATTGGTTTTGGAGTTGGCTGCTTAATATGATTAGACCAAAAAATGCTAGGGACGGTACCTCTCATAGTATGAAGAACACTGATAGTTCTTGGCAGAAACTGTTTAGAGTTATGCAAAGTAAATGCATGTGACACTCCTGATTCACTGCTTATTAGAGGCAAGGAGTTTAGTGACTCTACACATAATACCTTTGACCATATGTGGAGAACCAAGGAACATAGAGTAGAGCTGGTTGGTTGCTTCTAAGTTCAGTGTATATAGTGATGAAAGAAAATGATGAGCTCAGAGATTCTAATTTCTGGCTTCAGAAGCAGATATTGAGCCTCCAATCTGCTAAGATTGCCCTGAGTGAGAGTTTTATCTTTTGTAGAGAAAGAGTTGAAATTGTGGAAAGACAGACACAGCTTTCATCATGCGAGTAGCTGATCTGCAACAAAAGGTGCATGCACAGCCTCACAGGTGTCTACTGTTAAAGTGAGGGCACCGGGGCCAGGCGCGGTGGCTCATGCCTGTAATCTCAGCACTTTGGGAGGCCAAGGCGGATGGATCACAAGGTCAGAAGATCAAGACCATCCTGGCCAACATGGTGAAACCCTGTCTCTACTAAAAATGCAAAAATTATCTGGGCATGGTGGTGGACACCTATAATCCCAGCTATTTGGGAGGCTGAGGCAGGAGAATCATTTGAACATAAGAGGTGAGGTTGCAGTGAGCCAAGATTGCCTGGTGACAGAGACTCCATCTCAAAATAAATAAGTAAATAATAAATATTTTTAAAAGTGAGGGCACTGATTGAAAAGGAATGGGACCCTGCAACTTGGAATGAGACGTGTGGGAGAGCCCTGATGAAGGCAGGGACACTGAGTTTGTAAACTCTGATGAAACTTTTTTGCCAGAAGAAATAGCTTCCCCATCCCCAGTAGCAACATCCCCTCCCTAACCCAAGCTGCCATCAACCTTTCTGCCTTTGTCTGAGGAGATAAACCCTGCGCTGCTTGAGGAAAGAGTGATGACCTCCCCTGAGGCAGTTGTCAGGCAAGATAATGTTGATTCTCCTCAGGAGCCACCCCAAACACCCCTGTTTGCTTCTAGATCTTTAAACTAAAGTTCCAGTGGGACCCTAGAGGTGAGGTTCAGCGTGCGACCCATGAGGATGTGTGCTACCCTCAAAAAGAACTGCATGCGTTTTCTAATTTATATGAGCAGAAATCTGGAGAATAGGCCTGGGAATGGATATTAAGGGTGTGGGATAAGGGTGGAAGGAATATAGAGTTGGATCACGCTGAATTTACTGATTTGGACCCACTAAGTAGGGATTCTGCATTTAATGTTGCAACTTGGGGAATTAAAAAAGATTCTAATAGTTTATTTGCTTGGTTAGCTGAAATATGTATTAAAATATGGTGCACGGTGAGTGAGCTGAAAATGCCTGATCTTCCTTGGCTTAATGTAGAGAAAGGGATCCAAAGATTTAGGGAGATTGAGATGGTGGAGTGGATTTGCCACTTTAAATCTACTCATCCCAGTTGGGATGGTCCAGACCAAGGCCCTTGACCAATGCCTTATGAAATAGATTTGTGAGGGGAGCACCTGCTTCTTTGAAGAGCTTTGTGATTGCTCTTCTCTGTATGTCAGATCTAACTGTGGGAACTGCAGTCACTCAACTACAAAATTTAAATACAATGGGAATAATCGGATCTCAAGGTGGCAGGGGTCAAGTGGCAGCACTCAACCGTCAAAGGCAAGATGGGCGCAGCTACCATTATGGATGGCAGAGGCAAAGCAGCAATGAGAATAGTCTGACTAGTGTAGAGTCTGGCACTGGCAAATTAATCTTGGTGTTCCTAGAAGTGAAATTGATAGGAAGCCTACTGCATTTCTATTTAATTTATATAAGCAGAAATCTTCTAGGTTGAATGGACAAAATACTAATTTGAATTACAAAAACAGAGAATCATGGCCCCTTAATCAATTTCCAGACTTGAGCCAGTTTACAGACCCAGAAGCCCTTGAATGAAGGGGAAGCTGGGTTCTTTTGAGGAAGGACCCCACTACATTACCAACAATTTATGGAGTGAATCTTTCTCCCATCTATCCTCAGGAGACCTTTGGTTTTTTACCAGGGGATCTGTTCACTGGGGAAGGCGAAATGATCAGACATTTCAGAACTACAGGACACTAGCTCTGAGCTAACATTGATTCCAGGAGACTCCAAACGTTGTATTTCTCCAGTTAAAGTAGGGGCTTATAGAGGTCAGGTTACTATTGGAGTTTTAGCTCAGGCCCAACTTGCACTGGGTCCAGTGGGTCGCCAGACTCATCCCGTGGTCATTTCCCCAGTCCCAGAATGCATAATAGACACAGACATACTTAGCCACTAGCAGAACCCCCACATTGGCTTCCTGACTGGTAGGGTGAGGGCCATTACGGTGGGAAAGGACAAATGGAAGCCATTAGGGCTGCCTCTACCTAGAAAAATAGTAAATCAAAAACAATATCGTATCTCTGAAGGGATTGAGGAGATTACTGCCACCATCAAGGACTTGAAAGATGGAGAGGTGGTGGGTCCCACCACGTTCCTGTTCAACTCTCCCATTTGACCTGTGCAGAAAATAGATCAATCTTGGAGAATGACAGTGGATTATTCTAAGCTTAACCAAATGACTCCAATTGCAGCTGCTGTAACAGATGTGATTTCATTGCTTGAGCAAATTAACACATCTCCTGGTACCTGGTATGCAGCTATTGATTTGGCAAATGCCATTTTCTCCATTCTTGTCCATAACACCCACCAGAAGCAATTTGCCTTTGGCTGGCAAAGCCAGCAATATGTCTTTACTGTGTTACATCGGGGCATATCAACTATATTAATTCTCCAGCTTTGGGTCATCATCTTATTTGGAGACACCTTGATTGCCTCTCAGTTCCAGAAATATCACACTGTAATATCACAATGTAATATCAATATTACATTGATAACTGATTGGATCCAGTGAGCAAGAAGTAGCTAACACACTGGACTTACTGATGAGACATTTGCATGTCAGAGGATGGGAAATAAATCCTCCTAAAAATCAGGGACCACCTACCTCAGTAAAATTTTTAGGGGTCCAGTGTTATGGAGCCTGTTGAGATATTCTTTCTAAGGTGAAGAATAAGTTGCTGCATTTGGTCTCTCCTACAATGAAGAAAGAGGCACAATGCCTAGTAAGCCTATTTGGATTTTGGAGGCCACACATTCCTCATTTTGGGTGTGTTACTCCAGCCCATTTATTGAGTGACCTGAAAGGCTGCCAGTTTTGAGTGGGGTCCAGAACAGGAGAAGGTTCTACCACAGGTCCAGACTGCTGTGCAAACTGCTCTGCCGTTTGCATCTGCCATATGACCTAGCAGATGCAATGGTGCCTGAAGTGGCAGTGGCAGATAGGAAAGCTGTTTGGAGCCTTTGGTGGGTCTCCAGCAGGGAATCACAGTGGGAACCTCTAGGATTTTGGAGCAAGAGCCTGCCATCTTCTGCTGATAACTACTTTCCTTTTGAAAGACAGCTCTTAGCCTGTTACTGGGCGTTGATGGAAACTGAATGATTGACTATGGGTCATCAAGTCACGATGGGACCTGAACTGCCTATCATAAGCTGGATGCTTTCTGACCCATCTAGTGATTATGTAGGTTGTGCACAGCGGTATTCCATCATCAAATGGAAATGGTATATATGTGATAAGCCTCGAGCAGGTCCTGAAGCCACCAGTAGGTTACATGAGGAAGTGTCTCAAATGCCCATGGCCTCCATTCTTGCCACCCTGCCTTTTCTTCCCAAGCCTGCGCCAATGGCCTCATGGGGAGTTCCCCATGATCGGCTGACAAAGGAAGAGAATATTAGGGCCTGATTCACAGATGTTTCTACACAATATGCAGGCACCACCTGAAAGTGGACAGCTGCAGCACTACAGCCCCTTTCTAGGACATCCCTGAAGGACAGCAGTGAAGGGAACTCTTCCCAGTGGGCAGAACTTCAAGCAGTGCACCTGGTAGTGCACTTTGCATAGAAGGAGACATGGCCATATGTGCCTACATCTTTCTCCTATCCTGAATGCTTCCTGCCCTCAAACATCGGACTCCAAGTTCTTCAGTTTTGGGACTTGAACTGGCTCTCCTTGCTCCTCGGCTTGCAGACAGCCTATTATGGGACCTTATGATTGTGTGAGTTAATACCTAATAAACTTCCACATATATATAGAAGGACAGAACTAATAGGAGATAGGGAACCCTGACTAATACACTATCACTAATTATTAGAGAAATGCAAATCAAAAGCACTATGAGATATCATCTCTCACTCATTAGGATGGTCAGTAACAAAAGAACAGGAAAATAGTGGGCTGGCAAGGATAAGGAGATATTGGAACCTTTTTGTTGCACCATCATGGGAATGTAAAATTATGCGGTTGCTACAGAAAGCAGTATAAATATTCCTAAAAAATTAAAAATTAAATTATTACATGATCTGGCAATCACCCTCATGTGTATATACCCAAATAAATTTAAAGCATGATCTTAAAGAGCTATTTGCATACTAATGTTTATTGCAACATTATTCACAAGGGCCATGAGATACAAGAGACCCAAGCATCCACTGACAGATGAATGCATAATCATACAATAGAATATTATGCAGCCTTAAAAAAGAAGAAAATCTTGTCACATGCTATGGCATAGATGAACTTCAAGGATGTTATACCAAGTGAATAAGCCAGTAACAGAAGGACAACTACTGTATGATTCCATTCATATGAACTATTTAAAGCACTGCAGTCAAAACTGTAGAGACAGAAATTGGAAAGGTAGTCACCAAAGGCTAGATGGATTGGGGAGGGGCGCTTAGTGTTTCATGTGCATAGAATCTGTTTCACACCATGAAAAATTTCTAGAGCCCTGTTGCACAATAATGTGAATATACATAATATTACCGAACTTACATTTAAAAATGGTTAAGACAGTGAATTTAGTGTTCTGTGTCTTTTATCACAGTAAAAAAGTCTGAAGCTAAAGGACATCCCATCTCTTCTCATACATTTCCAAAGTTTAAAAGTACAGCTTTGGGTTGTGAGTTACTTAATCAATGAAGATTCCAGTTTCACTGAAAACACAGGTGATGACAAAAATGATAGGACTTAATACCACCAAAATTTCGCACTTCTGGCCATCTGCTTTTCAGAGTCAATGAGTCTTGAAGACAAATTAACATGTGGCATATGAAAGAAAGGCAGGAAAATTGGGACTCTGCCCAGACCTTCAAAGACTAGCACTATCCATTCAGTTTGAAAGCAGTTCTTTTTATATATGGACAGGTCTTTCACATTCCAAGCCAAACTATTTCTTTATATAAACAATTTTCTGTAGCCTAATTTATCCCATGCTCCTTTATGATAATGATTCAGCCTCAAGCACAGTAACCCACGAGCCTGACTGATTGCACTTCTGATCAATTCTTTTTGTATTTGGCTTTCACACCTGACTTATGGTTTCTACATGAGGTACAGGATTAGTTAAAATAAGCAATGAAATGTAATTCTTCATAGAGCTATAGAAGTTTAGTTCTTTTGTCAAGAGATCCATACACTTGTGGCCAAGGGCATCCCTGGCATTTAAAAATAGATCAGTGGCTGCACCAGCAACAGGAAGAGTATCTGGGAACTTATTAGAAATGCAAGCTTTGTGCTTGTAATCTCAGCACTTTGGGAGGCCAAGGCCTGCTGATCACTTAAGGCCAGGAGTTTGAGATCACCCTGACCAACATAGTACAACCCTGCCTCTACTAAAAATATAAAAATTAGCTGGGTGGTGTTAATCTCAGCTACTCAGGAGGCCGAGGCACGAGAATCACTTGAACATGGGGAGGCAGAAGCTGCAGTGAGCCGAGATGGCGCCACTGCACTCCAGCCTGGGTGGGAGTGAGACTCCAACTCAAAAAAAAAAAAAAGAAAAGAAAAAGAGAAATGCAAGTTTTGGAGTCCCTCTTCAAACCTATTGAGTATGGAAGTCTGAAGGTGGGGACCTGAAATCTGTATTTTCACGGCCCTCCAGTTGATTCTGATGCCAGTTGGAAAAGCAATTGCAACAAAAGCCAAAATTGACAAATGGGATCTAATTAAACTAAAGAGCTTCTGCACAACAAAAGAAACTGTCATCAGAATGAACAGGCAAACCGCAGAATGGGAGATAATTTTGGCAATCTATCCATCTGACAAAGGGCTAATATCCAGAATCTACAAAGAACTTAAACAAATATACAAGAAAAAAAACAACCCCACCAAAAAGTAGGTGAAGATGACACTTACTTTATACTTCCTAGAAGATGACATTTACGTGGCCAATGAACATATTTTTAAAAAGCTCATCATCACTGGTCATTAGAGAAATGCAAATCAAAACCACAGTGAGATATCATCTCATGCCAGTTAGAATGGTGATCATTAAAAAGTCAGGAAACAACAGATGCTGGAGAGGATGTGGAGAAATAGGAACACTTTTACACTGCTGGTGGGAGCATAAATTAGTTCAACCATTGTGGAAGACAGTGTGATGATTTCTCAAGGATCCCGAACCAGAAATACCATTTGAACCAGTAATCACCTTACTGGGTATATACGCAAAAGATTATAAATCATTCTACTATAAAGACACATGTACATGTATGTTTATTGCAGCACTATTTACAATAACAGAGACTTGGGACTAACCCAAATGCCCATCAATGATAGACTGGATAAAGAAAATGTGGCACATATACACCATTGAATAGTGTATAGCCATAAAAAAGAATGAGTTCATGTCATTTGCAGGGATATGGATCAAGCTGGAAATCATCATTCTCAGCAAACTAACACAGGAACAGAAAACCAAACATCACAGGTTCTCACTCACAAGTGGGAGTTGAACAATGAGAACGCATGGACACAGGTAGGAGAACATCACACGCTGGGGTCTGTAGGGGGTTGGGAGGCCAGGGGAGGGAGAGCATTAGGACAAATACCTAATGCATGAAGGGCTTTAAAAAAAACCTAGCTGATGGATTGATAGGCGCAGCAAACCACCATGGCACATGTATACCTACGTAACAAACCTGCATGTTCTGCACATGTATCCCAATACTTAATTTAAAAAAAAAAAAAAGCAAGAAAATTGAGAGCTACTACCACAAAAGCTACCTCTTTTCCTGTGTGACAGAGGCTAAAATCCAAGTTCAACCAGATGTGAAGGGTGACAGCAGGTGGCAGTGTTAGACTATTTCTGCCTTTTCTAGCTCTCTTCACCATAGAGCAAATGAAATTTGTCACAGGTTACTGGTCATTTAGTGAAAAAATAAAATTCGTTGCCGTTTTTCTTTACAAAAAACAGAATTTTTATTCTCTGTAGATATAGAACCAAAATCTAAAAATAAAATATATACTCCTTTCCTTTCAAGAAATTTAACTTTGGAGGTGTTTTTAAAATTGTGTTCCATCAAGGTAATAAAATGCCTGTACTGGGCCCCTCTTCGGTGTATTCATATGACGCCAACAAGACTTCCTCCCACCCCGACCCTATGCCCTGCCACTCTGTACCGTTTTGTTTTCTATTCTGTGCAGCCATGACTTTTACTTGCCCAATTTATTAATATATAAATATGAGTGCAAGCACTGAACTTAAGGATAGTTTATATTTTGAAAAGTGTTCCTTGCAGTGTAGACCAGAATATTAATCATAGTCCATGGGATGGACTTAGAAGAGAATGATCGTTGTCTTAAGAGATTACATGACATATACACGATTTTACAGCAAGAAAGTTAGGAGTCAGGCTTTCCAAGCAAGTGATTCCCTTCCCCACTAGTGGAACCAACACCAATTGCTTTCTGATCCTCAGTGACCACAGGGATTCAGCCTGACCTGTCAGAGCCTTCTTGAAGGCTGCCCTCCGAGTGACCCTTCCTAGATCCCACCGCACTGGACTTGCTCAAAGGAGGACCAGAAAGACCATATTGAGCTCCAGACATTGCCTCGTCCCTTTCACTGCACTCTCTAAACACAAAGAGTTTTTAATTTTAACATTATTGTACCCTTAAGAGCTTTTCTTGATAAATGGCTCTTTGGATGACATGTACAATAGCATCTAATGCCTTCTCCAAGACGAATGAGTACTGTGATAACAGCAATACACTCAGGGCTATTCTGCCTACAACTGAAGCTGATTTCTGATGTTCTTTTATCCCTAACACCAATTTGTTCCTGTCAGCAAACATAAGCTATTGAGGCAGAATTCCATGTACAGAAGGCAATGTTTCGTCTTCCCTACTGGCATGTTAAATATATTTTCCTGATACAATGTTACATTTAATGTGCTGCTGGGGGGAGAAAAATTCATCAGTGTCTCTTCAGCTCATGATCCTATCTTGTCTTGAGATCACGTTTCATTTTTCCTCAAGCCAAGAATACACGGGGTCTGGTCTATGGCCAAATAATGTGATTCTGGGACACAGATTGGGATTACTGAAGATAAAGTGGCCTGGCCATGAGGCATACTGTAAGAACACATGTGCTTATTAGATTGCGTCCCATCTCTGCGGCGGCTGCCCTCCTGCCAAGACTGAATGCTACTAAGCACATACCTCCCCTCAGCTCCCAAGTGAGTCACAAGTTTGCTTTCATTCCAACAGCAAAACATAACAGTGAGAGAGGCCCAGGGCTGCTTAAGAGCTACAAGCTGTCAGTTCGTGTGGGGACAGAGCCTGCCTTCCAGCTGAGGCAGCACCCCAATAATGCCAAGTGGCGCCTTCAGCATTCTCACATTCTCACAGGTGCAAGCTATTTCTTCCTGAATGAATCACCGATTCTCCTCTAAGTTCTTTGTGCTACTCACTGCTGCTTATGTCATAAACACACGGAGGCTGCAAAGCTTCGCACTTTGTCCCAAACATTTAAAAGGAGCTTTTAGCCTGTCTCTCTCCTTAAATGGCAATAACCGATCTCTGAGCCATTCTCAGCCCAGGGCCTTATCTTGGAAAGGACCATGGAAGTCAAAGGCAATATCAATAGTTGAAGACCTTCAGTGGTTATTTTTAGCAGACCAGATAAATAAGGCAGATATATGGCCAACCACTTTCAGATGGAATTACATATATGGGACCACATGGAGGAACTCATGACCCTTAGGAGTACTTTAACATCCAACAGCGAAACCCACTTGGTCTTAAATGAAAGATTTAGGAGGCAGAAATGGCTCTGTAATTTTATTCTTCCATAAACAATCTCCCTTATCCAAAGGGCCCTAATTAGGGTTAGGGGCGGGTCTCATAGTTTCTTAAGGGTCCTAAGGTTAGGCGTGAGACTCATAGTTTACTAAAGTGTAGAGTGCAGACTATCTGTGTCCAAATCATTTGAAGTGCTTTTTAAAGGTTTATTCCTAACTCCTACCACACACCACTCACTCCTCAGTGAACAGAATCACTGAATTTGGGGCCCCAGGCATCAGCATTTTAATGAGATTCTTGGGTAATCTTTTTGGACATTACATTTTGGGGACCATTTATTTAGGATCTTAAGAGGCTTTCACACTACTGATAACAATGCCATTCCTTGAATAACTGTCATGGAATGTGATGAGCTCCAACCATGCCTTCAATTGACCCCCCGTGCAGAATTGGCACTTGGAGGTGCTTATTCTTACTATGTATATATCATCCATCCACTGAGATACAAACCTCTCAAGGGCGATAATTAGTTATTCATGTCCTTTATTTTTTTCAGCAATGGCAGTGACAATGCCATTGTAAGTAAACAAGACACATGCTCTCGTAAAATTAGATGTGAAACAAGGCATATGGCTAGTAAAACGAGGCACAGCAAATTATTTGAACTTATTGTATTGCATTTGAAGGACATTCTACTGGTATTCTGCTGGAATAGGTCTTGCCTGATTGCCTAATTTCACGGAAGCCCACAAGGACGTGGCAAGGTTGACAAGCAGGCTTAACTGGCTATTGGCAAAGCTCTTTTAAGAGGACAGTCCCTACTAGCTGAGTTGAAACCTGGAGTGACCCAATAGAGGTCCAAATGCTAGAATACAGCCTGACATACGAGGTGTTCAATAAATGCTTGATGCATGAAAATGAGAACTGTGATTCTATTGCTTTGTAGTATTTGCTGATTCACAGTTTCCTCATATTCTCATGTAGTTATTTTATTATTATCTTACATGCTTGCCCTAATGACAAGAGAGTAAGAAATAATAGTAATACTTAATTTGAAAATATTCATTGGTGTTAATCAAGAAAAAGGGTCACAGTGAATTCTATCAGACATTACTGAGGCTCCCAGTGAAAAAGCCTAACTTGATACCACTCGGACAACTTAAAACCTGTGATCTAAGCAGAAACTCTAAGGAGAATGAGTTTTAGAGAAAATCAAAATGCTCAAACCTCTAGGAAACGATTCCCACAACCTTTACTACTTCTCTTTCTATACACAGGCACCATCTCAAATATGGTAGTTGGACAAGGATACTTCACATGTATTCCCACATGCAGTTCTAAGGCCTCCCTCAATTTAGAATGCAAGCTCAGTGAAGACAGGAACTAAAAATACACTCAATAATCCTCATAGGCACAAATAAGTTACAGTGTAAGTATCTTGCAGGCTGTTATTAAATACCTAAGTACCGTAATGAATGACAACCGGGATTCTGGCAAAAAAAAGTAGCCAGGAAATCTCCTCATGCCAAGAGGGGTGCCAGATGGTAAGGAGGATGCTCTAAGGAAAGGCCAGTGGAAAATTCCTGCTGGAAAAAATATTCTGAGCAGAATGCTTACTATTCCCAAGGACCAGCCTGCCCCTGTATGTGCCATTCTGGAGGGAAAAAAAAGAAGGAAAGGAAGAAAGAAAGGAAAAGAAAAAAGAACAAGAGCAACAAAGAGACTCCAAGTGGCCTCAAACAGATTTAAGGCAAAAGCATCTATTTGTGCTCGTTCATACAGCTCCTCAGCCTCTGTCCTGTGCCTGTTGCAAATGAATGACCCCTTCCCATTGGGAAACAGGTGTCTCCTGCCAATTAGGATTTAAAAATCAACAGGGGCTTCTTAAGAGAATGATGACAAGTCTAATTGCAAGAAGCAGCTGTAGAACCCTTGGCTACACTAGGCTGGTTTTATTAATCCCCATTTTGCTGGGTGCCTGGCACTGAGCTGGGGTCAGCTCCCCTGTCACGGGGTCGAAGCTGTAAAATGTAGGGCGAGTGGTTAATGACCTGAGCTCAGCAGGAGGGATTAGAGTGCCCTTCCCTGACACAGGGAGTTGGGCATGTAAAAGTCAAGTGGACACAAAGGCACTGTCAACAAGAGACAGCAATTCAAAAGGTTGCCACCCCTAGGGAAAGTGACCAGTAGGCTTACACAATGCTTTGTTATTTACTCAATCTTACTGTGTTTACTGGTCTGTTGTCTGAACCCCACCCCTATGACCAAGGAAAGAACCTGGAATTTCTTCGGAGCATGGCCTCAGAATGATTACTGATGTTGGCTTGTGCAAACATACTCATTCTTACATTGCATAAACCCTGCCTTGAAGAGGTCCACAACGTGTGGCAGTATAGTACACCATCAGTATAGAATTGGCAAAGCAAAGCAAGACAAACAAATCTGTGCATTTGAACAGCCTATTGAGACAGACATTTTAAAGACAAATTGAAACTGTTAACTTGAAACAGTTTCTTAAGATTTCCTAGTGGTAAAGCCTTCCTTAAGTTCCCCTTCTATGGGTGTGTTCTCTAGGCAGCATGTACATTCATGTATGCTCATATGCATATATATCAACATGCATATGCAAATAGTACCTCTCCAGCAAGCCCTCCTTACCCTCTGTGCTTCCGTAGTACATGCTTTATGCCTGCACAGCATTTCTTCAAGTGCCTTTACTATTTGCTTTCATACCCAGCTCATTCATAACTAGAGTGCAAACTGTGAGGGTTTACTGTGTTTTAAATGTCTTTGCATCCGGATCGTCTAGCATGGTACCTGACATATAGTAAGTGCTCAATAAATATTTATTTGAACTACCACTTCCCCAATCAGGAGGTGTGGGAACCACCTGCCAAAGAAACGCTAACAACTGCCAAGGCAAACATTCTGCAATCATATGGTTCCGTTGCCATCTAAGAAGTTGTTCCTCTAAAATGCCAGTGACGACAAGAAAGTCCAAGAAACATTCCTCCTGAAACACATGCAAAAATTCATTGTGGAATGCCTTGGCCTTCCCTCATAAGAATAGCTCAGTGAGAGCCCAGCAGAGAGGAAAATGAAACCAGAGACTAACATTTGCTCAGAGAAATGTATAGACCTTAATTTAGGCAGTGCTGAAAGGTCAGGGTCAAGTGGATTAACAGGATGAAGAGTTTTCTGTAGGGAAATTCTGTAAGTGCTACAAATCCTATGAATGTGTTTAGGGCTACATGTAGAAATTAGCCCATATATAAATGAAATCTTTTAAAACTAACATTTACTGGAAACTTACTCTATTATCTTCTGTTCTGGTCAATAGAAACCAGAGAGTATTGGTTCCAGAGTTTCTACTTGATCTCTTAAAAGATCGTGGCATCATGCAGAGAGACAAGCTCAGTTCTGTTCTTTATCACCCAATGGGCTCATGTAGGATGTATTAGAAAGACGGGGACTTCAGATAACAATTTAACTCGATTATCATCTTGGCAAAAAGGAATTAAGATCTTTAATTAGAGATAGGGCAAAGGGAGTAAATTAAGGAGAGAGATTTGAAGAATATTTTACAGATAATATTCAGAAGGCTGGACAGAAAGGGAAAAGTAAGGGTCAGTACTAAGTTAACTTTGGTAGCCTGGAGAACTAGGTGGATGGCATGGCATAAACAAAGAAAGGGAGGGGAAGAGAAGTTTCCAGTTTGGAACTTCAAGTGAAATGCCAAATTTTGGAGAAATGAAAGAAAAAAGTTTTAAGATAAACTTGTAAAAAGCAGACAGATGTTACCCTGGGATCTGACGCTCTAATTTTTTCTTTTTTTAAACAAAGTCTTGCTCTGTCACCAGGCTGGAGTGCAATGGCATGATCTTGGCTCACTGCAACCTCTGCCTCTTGGGTTCAAGCGATCCTCCTGCCTCAGCCTCTCGAGCAGCTGGGCCTACAGGCATGCACCAATACACCCAACTAATTTTTCTATGTTTAGTAGAGACGGGGTTTCGCCATGTTGGCCAGGATGGTCTCAATCTATTGACCTCATGATCTGCCCACCTTGGCCTCCCCAAGTGCTGGGATTACCGGTGTAAGCCACTGCGCCTGGCCTGACCCTGTAATTAATAAAGAATGTTTCCTAAATAAACTATTTTAACATATTACTAGGTTGATGCAAAAGTAATTTCAGTTTTTGCCATTAAAATCTAGATTGACATGTAGAAAAGCAAGCCTGTATAAAGTGGTAAATATTCATCTTACAATTTCAAATAATGTGAATATAGTGTAAAAGGAAGAGACCAACACACTGAATCCCAAAGATACAAAAGCTAAATGTGTTGCCTGAGGAAGGAAGAACTTTGGAAGAGCTGTGCTGGTCCAGGCACAGTTTCACTGAGCAAAGAAAGTCCTTACAAAAGATGTGGGGAAGAAGTTGTTTTGTGTTGTGTTGGTGGCAGAGGCAGAAGGGTGCTTCAGTCTTGGAAGCAAAGACTGAAGTGACAGTTTTGTGTGAGTGACAGGGTGTCGACCCACACTAACAGCCTTAGAAGCATACTCACTAGAGAGGATGTGCCACTCGATGGCTCACTTGAAATTTGTAAGGCTGCTGCTGATTGGCTGGCTTTCAGAATTGCGTTCATTGTAGCAAGTTGTCTCTAATTGGTTAAATAAGTTTAAAATCAGCTCTGGTGTTTATTTGTTACCACAGCCCTTGAACTGAAATTTATTGATTAAAAAGGATTAAAACTAGTTTCTACTCGTTACTGCATAGAGTAAACCCATAGAACCCCTGGGCTTTGCCTAGGAGTGTGAGGTCTTCAGTTTTTCTTTAATTATTCTTAATAAATACAAAACCAATTCGGTAACAATTTTCTGCTCTGGAAATCTTTTTTTTTTTTTTTTTTGAGATAGAGTCTCACTCTGTCGCCAGGCTCCAGGCTGGAGTGTAGTGGTGCGAGCTCTGCTCACTGCAACCTCTGCCTTCCAGGTTCAAGCAATTCTCCTGCCTCAGCCTCCTGAGTAGCTCCGACTACAGGCACGCACCACCATGCCCAGCTAATTTTTGTATTTTAGTAGAGATGAGGTTTCACCATGTTGGCCAGGTTGGTCTCGATCTCTTGACCTCGTGATCCACCTGCCTCAGCCTCCCAAAGTGCTGGGATTACAGGCATGAGCCACCGCTCCCAGCTGGAAATCTTTTTTAAAAAAAGTGTCTCCATTTTTAAACTTCTCGTAACAATAAAAAGATAATTAGTCAATCAAAGATTTCTGAAATTGCCAAATGCTTTAAATTTGTGTGATATTACCAATTAATCAATCTACCATAATTTGGCTAACACAATGCATCTTTTCATTGTACTTATTTTCATGGCATTATGCACTTTTTTGTTCCTATTTGAAATCTTTGAAGATTTCAAATTCAGTACTGAAGTTAGTTGAAATTCAGAATGGTTCCTTACTGCACATAGGGGCTATGTCTATGTGCTGTGGGTTTTCCCTTGCAAATCATTGGTTGTGCCTGTCAAACTGTTTAAATACTTTGAATTCTAAGGCAATTTTTGGTAAGGCACCATTTGGTTCCCTTACAGCTGATGTCTGGGGCTATATATGCTTCAGCTGTGGTGCTGGTCCTGACAGGCTGACAGAATGCTTGCTAAGTGGATGTCTAAACACATATGTCTAAGCACATATGCTTTCTCTGCACGGGATCAGCAGAAGGTCTGCATTTTTTGGAATCCATTACAATGTTTATATTGTGATGTAAGACGTGGAAGCCGTTTTAGTTTTTGTTTTAGCATGGCTGAAAGAGATTCCATCTCAAACATGATTGAACTGGAAATAGCATTCAATTCCAGATACTATACCACGTAGCTTTTATTATAACACTTATTCCAGGGCATTGCTGTTGCCTGTGATCCTAATTGTATCCCTCCACAGTCTCCTCCTAGAGGCACAGGCCTACTTCCTTGGATGTTGGGTCGGGTAGCTGGACGAGAGCTTGACACGTAATAGGTGCTCAGTAAGTGTTGAATAAATTGATCTGTAAGTTTTTAATGTCAGATGTCAAAATATTCCTTCAGTGGAAAGAGAAGTAACATATTTCTTATGCTTATTTCCAAATTCTACAACTATAAATACTTATATAGAGAGAGAGAGATAGCAACCATATGATCTTTGATTCTGAATCCATTGCTTTTCCTATCATCACTTACTGGTCTTTTTACACTATTTTAATTTTTTTCTAGAATTCCAAAACAGTTACTAAGCATCATTTGTATATTAAGTTCCTTGAACTCTTTAAACTTAGTCTCCATATATTCACTAGAATCAGATGTGGAGAGGAGAGTTCCTATGACCAGCTGTTTGCCAACACTGAACCACTTAAACATTTTCCCCATGATTGTCACTGGATTCTGCAAGCTACTACTCTCAGCTTCTTCTTTTACAGAAACCACATTAAAATATTTGCAAAGAAAGGAATTCTAATGACAAAAAGAAGAAAGAAAGAAAAAATAAACAGTATAATTTAAATTCCACTTCAGGTTGATTAAACACCAAAACATCTTGTAAAACCTTGGTCCTGTGTGTAATGCAGAAGTCTCTTGGTTCTCTTCGACTAGTTACAATCTCACATGTTCAAATCACTCATTCCTTCCTTCCTCATGCAAGAGCACATATTACAACCTTTGACCTCAGGGAAACTCTGGTTGAGAGGCAAAAAAAAAAAAAAGCATGTCTTTAGCCAGAAGGAAATAAGCTAGAACATATTGGCATCTATGGCTTTTACAATTGTTCATAAACTGAAACTCACTACGTAGAAATTGAAACATTCCTAGTGCTAAAGAATCTTGGGACAAATCTTGTATAAGTCAAAAACAACCCCCAAGATACAAATACAAGTGTCCATAATGCATCTCTGTCAAAGGCAAACATCAGGCTGCTGATATGAAACCAAGTAACAGGCTCCTATACGCTCTTTTTGCCTTAAAATGGAACAGCCACCTGACCTGGAAAGATCTAAAGGACAGCTCATATTCCATGGCCTTAAACCAGCAGTCCCCAACCATTTTGGCACCAGGAACTGGTTTCCTGGAAGACAATTTTTCCATGGGTGGGGGTGGGGGATGGTTTTGGGGTATAACTCTTTCATCTCAGATCATCAGACATTAGATTCTCATAAGGGGCACACCCCCTAGATCTCTCACGTATACAGTTCTCAATAAGGTTCACACTCCTCTGAGAATCTAATGATGCGCTTATTTGACAGGAGGTGGAGTTCATGCAGTAATGCTGGCTTACTCGCCTGCCTCCCTGCTGCTCACCTCCTGCTGTGTGGCCTTGTTCCTAACAGACCAGGACTGATACCAGTCCATGGCCCAGGGATTGGGGACACCTGCCCTAAACAATCCAATCATTGAAAATGGGCAGTGGTACTTACATGTAGACACTATAACAAATCAATGTGAGCTTAGTGAAAATCAGGTAGTTCTCCTAAAGGATATGTAATGAACTGTGGAAACTCAGACATTTTAACATATTTTCTCCAGAGATTTATGTCTAAGTAGAAATTAGGAATGCAATGCCTGCAATTTCTGGACAAACTGCTTGGGGCAGAAAAGGCACATGTGGATGCTTAGGTGGGTCTAAGCCTTTGATTCTATTCACCTTCTACTTTACAATGGAATGAGGTAACATATTTTTAAAAGTAACTGATAAGGCCAGGTGCAGTGGCTCAAGTCTGTAATCCCAGTGCTTTGGGAGGCCGAGGTGGGAGGATCATCTTGAGGTCAGGAGTTTGACACCAGCCTGGGCAATGTAGCAAGAGCCTGTCTCTACAAAAAAGTTAAAGACGTGGTGGTGTGCACCTGCAGTCCTAGCCATTTGGGAGGTTGAAGCAGGAGGATCATTTGAGCCCAGGAGTTTGAGGTTACAGTGAAGTATGATTGTCCCACTGCACGCCTGCTGGGATGACAGAATGAGACCCTATTTCCTAATAGAATGATTAGAATAAATTAAATAGGCTATTCATGTTCTTGGGCAGGAATAGCCAGTTTTTAACCCGCAAGGCATATGGAAGTGCCTGGCATGGCTCTGTCCAGGAGGGTGTGTTAAGCTCCTTCGTGACGACATATACCTGTACTATCAGGAAAACTGGACACTCCTTGGAATAATAAAAGATAAGAGAGTTTATTCATAGTTGTTGATCCTGACTGTGCATTAAAATATCCAAGGAGTAAAAAATCACCATTGTCCAGGTCTCAACATAAACTAGTTAAATCCGTATCAATAAGAATGGCTTCAGTATTTTTTTTTTTCTTTTCTTTCTTTCTCTCTCTTTTTTTTTTTTTTTTTTTTTTTTTTTGAGACGGAGTTTCGCTCTTGTTACCCAGGCTGGAGTGCAATGGCGCGATCTCGGCTCACCACAACCTCCACCTCCTGGGTTCAGGCAATTCTCCTGCCTCGGCCTCCTGAGTAGCTGGCTTCAGTATTCTTAAAAATACCTCCTATGTAGTTCTAATGTACAGCCAAGGTTTGGAATAATTCATTTAACCCTTTAGAAGATGGGCCATACTAACTAAATGCTCCATCACCAATTCCTGCCCTTTGATGTGATTCTACCTGCCTCTCTGCTCTACTAAAGTTTGGCTTGAGTCAAGTTCATTTCCTCCACGTTTTGTCCTGTTGCAACAGTCTCCTAACCACTCTCACAGCCCCCAACCCCATTCCCACCACATCCACACAGCTACTGGAGTGGTCGTACCTGAAATGAATCTGACCATGACATTCTTCCACTGAAAATCTACTGGTTCTCCAGCATGTATCTGATATTGGTTTATTAATACATTAAAACTCCTTACAACAGCATTCAAAATCCTTCCTAATCTTCTTTGCTGCCTTCTTCCACAGCCTCAGCTCCCATTACTCTAGGCAAATTAAATGCTTTCCCAAGGATCAGGTTGCCAGAGACAATACAAGATACCCAGCTAAATGTGAATTTCAGATACACAAAGAATATGTTAGTAAATGTCTAAAGTATTTCATTATTTACTGTTTACCTTAAATTCTAACTCAGCTGGACGTCCTGCATTTGTATTTGCTAACCTGGCAATGAACCCTAGGAGGAAATCCAGGGAGCAGGCCAGCACCCCTTTCCCTGCCCATGTTGTCACTGCCCCTTCTGGTGGACACTCCCTTGCTTGAGTGCACAGAGCTGGTTGAGGACCTGCCTCTTTCTCCCAGATGGTCAGGCCCTCCTTCCTCTGCACACACATACTTCTTTCTCCAAACTCCTACCTAAGGTGAGAACAGTCTCTGTGCCTGCCCCCTCATCTACTCTCCACTCCCAGGTAGGATGAGGAGCAACATGAGGTCAGGAGCTGAGTCTTAGCAGTGCCCAACACACCAGGGCTCAATAAATGCTTGGGAAGTGACTCAACTGCACTTCCTGGGCACTCTGACTGATACAGTGAAGCAGGACCATTACCTCAGGTTTCAGTAGAAAACAATAGGAGCAGAGACAATACGAAAGCACTGCCCTTTCCAGAACATTGCCAGCACTCTCACATCTCCTATAGAAGCCAATTCCTGAGGATACTGTATCCTCCAAATACAGTATGGCATGCTATTTTTGGATTCTTTCCTCTATCTTATAAAAACCTACATTTTTTTTGTTTATATTGTTAATTTCCTTTAGAAGAATCTCCACAGAAGGCAGACTCTTTAAATATCATCTCATTTAACCCTCACAGCAACCACAAGAGATGGGTAATGGTTAGAGATGGGAAGGTTAAGGCTCAGGGAGGTAATTACCATAAGGTAGCAAGAAGCACTCTTGCTACCTGGATGACTCAGGTACATCCTACTCTGAATGTGCTCTTTAATTGACTGCGCCAATTCATCTCACTTTTCAATCTATTCGTAAGCGTCAATGCCAGCTTCATCCATGACTGAGGCGGCCAGCCTCCAAAGGAGCCCCAGCGACCCTCTACATCCTGGTATTAACATCCCTGTGTATTCCTTTCCTGCACTATACCATGTTTGAACTATGTGACAAATAGCATATGGCAAAAGGTATACCACTTCCGAGGTTAGGATAAAACACTGCAGCTTCCCCTCTTGCTAGCTTCCTCTGCCTCTTCCTCTTCGATCTCTCCATGTAAGCAAGCAAGCTACCATACTATGATGAGTTTCACGGTGGGGCCTATGTCGCAAGGAACTGAAGGCTCCAGTCAAGAGCCAGGAAGGAACTGATTCTTGCCAACGACCACTTATGTGAGCATGGGAGAGACTTCTCCAGCCTATCAGGACTTGAGAGGACTGTAGTCCTGGCTGACAGCTTGATTCTAATCTTGTAAGAGACCTTGAGCGACAACTGTCCAGCTAAGCTGCTTCCAGCTCCCTGACCCTCTAACCCTATGAGTGATAATATGTGTTTGATGTTTTAAGCTGCTACATTTTTGAAGAAATTCATTACACAGCAATAGAGAACTAATACACAAGAAGACAAGTAAGTCTTTCTCCAAGAGGTTTTCTGGTAACAGTTGGGAAGAAGAAAACTTCAGATGTCTAAAATCACACTATTTAGCCCACTGCTTGCCTCAGCTCCTCAGATGATGATGGACAAAGACCTTGTCTGAAGGTGGAATACTGGTGTCTAAGCCTTGCTTCTAATGGATCCGCTATGGAGAAGAAAATCAACTTACAGCTCCCTTTTTCACTGTTTAGCAACTAGGGAGCAAGCTTTCCCTCTTAAAGCCTTGACTCTCCCCAAGGCACTGGTGGGTGGTTATTTATGGTTTATTCTGAGTTATTACTCCATAACATCCCCACAGGCAGTTAGCATAGTTTTTATTGAGCAGCCTTTAATGATGAACAGAGTGAGAAACACCAGGCAAAGAATATAGTAATAACAGTACATAAATTTTATTTTCATTTAGCATGAAAACACCTGATTTCCTTCAACACTGTAAACATGTCACATTATTACACAGTGAAAGGCTGATGAATTTAAACATTCATTTGTACAGTTTTGAATGGAAAGCATACTTTCATTCCACTTGCTTCCACCATTACAGATCATTTTGTTTTTATTTGTTTTATTTCACTTTAGTTCTTTTTTTTTTTTTTTTAACATAACTACCCTTTTGTATTCAAGTGTAACAAAATCCAAGGAGAGAAAGTAACTGGAAGGTTTTCTCAGGATGGGATTGGTCATTTTCAAGATATCTGACTTCTTATTCTCCTCAGAAAGAGACAGCCTCAGAACAGGTCATTTTATGGCCACAGTTGGCAAGTACCTCATGGTCTGTAGTTAATACACATGATTAAACTAAATATTCAGAAAAAAATTCTGCTAGACCATTTTTTTTAAAAAAAAACAAAACACAAAGAATGTACTCATTAATTATATACAATTTTGTCATTGGGTAAGGAAGGAAATTTCAGGCTAGGAAGGCAACTTATTCCTGGACATAATGTTAAATAAATACGTGCCTTCAAGCTTGAATTATTGCCCTGTGAAAAAACAGACAAATGTCTCAGCAACAGCCTAATTCCTGTCAAGATCATGATCTGTCGTTCCATTGGCACGATGATGTGTTTTCTAGCACTAACGTCTTGTCTGTTGTTGCAATAGAAACTCTATTTTTAGAATTTATCATTTAGTTATTTTTTTAAAAAGATTATAGTTGATCAAAAAGCATAGTAAATAAGCTCTCAGTATGCAAGCCAGTATGGGTGTATTGGAGTTTCATTAGAAATGGGAGAAAAAGAAAACCTATACACTCCTGACTACTACGCTAGTCTTGTTATACAGAATGTTGGAGACTTAACGTAATTCAGCAGTGCCCTTTCTATTTAACACATTGCTTGCCTATGGGTGGGACTGTTATGAGCCAGGGTTATAGATCAAACATTTTTTCCAAAGAAGAAAAATTAAAGAGTGGTCATAGGATCTGGCAAGAAGAAAAATTAAGAGTGGTCATAGGACTTGGCATCCTATTCGCTAAGTGAGTTCTACAATGCACTTCACAGATGATTTGATGTGGTTATGGGATAGCGTTGGAATGGGAGAAGTGGATGGACCACTGCAGTTCTAGTCCCGGGTGTCTGTGTTCTCAAGAGGTATGGCCAAATTGCAGGGTGACATAGAGTGAGGGCCAGGATTCATCCAAAACACCACAGTTTAGAGGGGGAAATATTTTAAAGTAACAAGTTTAATCTATTGTGAGACATGCGAAGCCCCCCTTCCTTATAAATAACTGTCCATCTCTTCCTAGTCTCACGTCTTGGCCACTGTATAGCTGACCTAGGAAATAACAAAAGACCTAGGAAATAACAAAGTCAGGCGTTTCAGTCTCACTTTTTATAATTTGAGTGACCAACTGTCACATCCTTTCTTCTCTAACATCTTTTATTCTAATCACTCCTAAGCACTGATTAGAGGGCATGCTTTGAGCTGCTGGTTCTAAGAATCAACATTTCCAATTGGACATTCATATACACTTTTTAAACTGCAAATGACAGCAACTAAAGTCAAACAAATTTAAGGAAAAGAGAATAAAAATGTCTTGCGCTTACAAAACTAGAAATTCCAGGCATGGTCATTGAGTGGAAGTTGTCTCCTGACATCCTTACAACTAAATGCTCTGACAGCATCACTAGGCATGGGTTCTTAGTTGTTTCCCTCATGTTGGCTTCATATTTAGATTCTCTCTCAATGTGGTAGGAAAGATGGTTCTGGCATTTTAGACTGACATAGTCACCAGAGCTCCTGATCCCAGAAAGACAGTGTATCTTGCAAAATGACTTTGAAGAAAAGTCTTGGGATGAGTTTTCATAACCTCAGCTTGGGTTCTGAACCCATTCTTGGGTAAATAAATATGACAAAGAGGGTGGAATATGTTGATTGGTTAGGGTTGAGCAATATGCCCAGGAGAATGGTGGTTCCCTAAAAAGGGGGATGCTTTGTACAGGCACACAAGTCAAGTTTACTATGGAAATGGTAATCCAAGGAATGGGAGAAAATGTATGCAAATCTTGTATCTGATGAAAGGTTAATACTAGAATATACAATTCAACAACCACAACAAAAACAACCCAATTCAAACATGGGCAAATAGTTGAGTCGACATTTCTCCAAAGATATACAAATGGCCAATTTGCCATAATCATTAGGAAAATGCAAACTAAAACCACAGTATCACCTCACACCCATTAGATATGATAAAAAACAAAAATAACAGTGGTGAAGATGTGAAGAAAACAAATTTTTGCACACTATTGGTAGAAATGTAAAGTGGTGTAGCTGCCATAGAAAACAGTATGGCAGTTCCTCTAAAAATTAAAAATAGAATTACATATGATCCAGTAATTCCACTTCTGGGTATGTATTCAAAAGAACTTAAAACAGGGACACAGGTATTTGTATACCCATATTCATAGCATCATTATTTGCAAGAGCCAAAGGTAGAGGCAACCCAAGTGCCCACTGACAGATAGAGGAATAAAATGTAGCATACACACATTATTCAGCCTTAAAAAGGAAGAAAATTCTAACATAGGCTACAACACAGAAGAACTTTAAAGAAATTTTGTTAAATGAATTCAGCCAGTCACAAAAGGATAAATACTATATGATTCTGTTTATATGAGGTACCTCAAGTAGTCAAATTCACAGAGACAGAAAGTGGAAAAGTTGCTACAAGGTACTAAGGGAAGAGAATGGGGAGTTATTGTTCAATGAGTACAGTTTCAGTTTTACAAGATGGAAAGGGTTTTGTGGATGGATGGTGATGACAGCAGCACAACAATGTGAATGTACTTAATGCCATTGACTGGATACTTAAAATGGTTAAGATTGCTACCATTGTCTGCATTTTATCACAATTGAAAAATATCATCTCCACTAGACAGTGGGTGTAGTAAGCCAAGATCAGGCTACTGTACTCCAGCCTGGTGACAGAGCAAGACTCTACCTCAAAAAAAAAAAAAAAAAAACCATCTCCACTATAGAATTTCAGAAAAGAGGCAAAGTTGGCTAAGTTGCTTTGTTTTTCTCCACTTACCCTTTAGAGACTTCCTTCTGAATATCTTCCATCCAGATGCTCCTAAAATCATGCTGATTCCTCAATGCTCCACCATGGTTTATTTTCCGTATACTAGGTGGCCCAGAACCTTGGTAATTCCCCACTCTAATCAGAAGCCTGTTCAGTACCCTTCTTGGCACTATACTGTAGGTTAGGGAGCCTGCAAGTATTTTGTACCAAGAGCAGTTGATATGCATGCTGAAAAGTGTTTTGAAAGGGAGTTATCTGGAAAATGTTTCTTACTTAAATGCAAATTAATTGAACAGCTTTAATTGAATAGTTATCTCTTAGGCTTTTATTTAGGACTGGATATAATTGCAATCACCAAGTCAAAATATCAGCTTAGGGTCCTTTTACCACTTATCTGCAAAAGTAAGATTCCTAAAGCATAAGGGCCATTTCTCACATAGGCAACACAGGAGTTACTTGAATGGCACTTCTGTTCACAGAGTGAGAAAACAGTGACAGTTAACTCCACTGCTTGCAATGTCACCTGCTCTTAATGGCACTTTTCCTCAGATCATACCTGTACTAGGGCTGAACAACTCAGCTGAAGTCAATGGACAGGCAGATACAGTGCAATGAGCCCACTTTGCAGTCCTGATAATATCCACCTGAGGGACTAAGTTCCAACTCTGTCTGTGCCACCTACAAGTTGTATAATCTTGAGAGGTCACTGACTCACGTGGGTGTTATAATTAAATGAGGTAACACATGATAAGATAAACATTGATTAGTCTCTTCATTAGTTGATTTGCCTCTTCAAATGTTAGTTTCCTTGATTAGTCTCTTCAAACGTTAGTTTCCTTCCTCTTCTTTTCAGTATGCTCACTGAAGAGCTGGCTACAGAGCAAGCGAGTGAATCAAAGCCTGAGCCCATCACACATGATTCCATTCCTTACCTTGCAACAATGGTACCAGCTGTCTATGTCCAGAAGATGGTGCTGAGGTTGGATGAATAAAACAATAACAGTGGCTTCAAGGATACAGAAGAAGGTGCATAGATAATGGCCCCATTCTGCCTAGACAGAAATAAGAAAAACATTCCCTTTTCTCTTCTTTAAAACCAATTATTGAGTCATGCACGAAACATGTATTGCCCAATGTGACCAGTTTGTGGTAGCAGATTTTATTTAGAAAATCAGTGGGTGATGAAAATTTAGAAGATGCACTTGTCATTTGTAAAACTGCAGATGAAAATTTAAAAGATGATGTTATGCTACTGTTTCTTCACTGCCCTCATCAGTGGCTCTATCTCACCCCCTGCTGTTCTCATAACTAAAGTAGAAATAGTTTCATGAGCAAAATAGGATTGTTTTCTAGGTGTGTATTTGGTATTAACTTAATTTCCTATTCACATTCCAGATATTACTGCTCGCTCTTATGAAATACTTTATTCCACCATAAATGTACATTTTTAATGATCATCATTTTTTGGAATACATTAATATGTCTAAAAATAGGTATTTAATCAGCCGGGAGTGGTGGCTCACGCCTGTAATTCCAGCACTTTGGGAGGCCGAGGTGGGTGGATCACGAGGTCAACAGATCGAGACCATCCTGGTCAACATGGTGAAACCCCGTCTCTACTAAAAATACAAAAAATTAGCTGGGCATGGTGGCGCGTGCCTGTAATCCCAGCTACTCAGGAGGCTGAGGCAGGAGAATTGCCTGAACCCAGGAAGCGGAGGTTGCGGTGAGCCGAGATCGCGCCCTTGCACTCCAGCCTGGGTAACAAGAGCGAAACTCAGTCTCAAAAAAAAAAAAAAAAAAAGGTATTTAATCATCTATCATTCTGCTGTGAAGCTCTTTAATGTTTTCTTTCTTTGGCAAATAAATCAGAATGCCATACTGGTTTTCAAGCAGACATAAGCTGGCGATGACTTTTTTGTACAAAAGTCACTGATGAAAAGCTCATAGAGGCATTTGGATTTCTTCAGGGCTGTAAATCCAGGTATGTTACTACTTTATCTTACTGGACATTGGGGTAATACAGGAGATGGGAAAGCATGATGCTAAATCAACTGGTGACCCCAAATCATTTTCCACGGTGTTCATTGTACATGCACAGTCTATATTACTGGCATCATTCCCAGCCTTTTCACTATGCTGTCTCAAGTTTGCACATACTGTAAATGCTTTTTAAATGACTAACTGACATGACATAATCAAATTACTTAGGATTTTATTTACTGTGCTCAGAGTAATTCAATTATGACCTGGCAAGGTGTTTAACAGACAATCAGGAAGTTGCTACAAATTCAGCTTTGTGCTGGACAAGTCCATTTGAGGATACCACCACCTCCAAATTAACAATTCCAGAAACTGGTCTCAGTATCTTGCTCCAAAAACAAGCATCACTCACCACTATAAAAACAGCAAGTAGACTCTTTTTACTTCTTTTGTGTTTCTGGTCTCAGTAAACTGCACTACAGTCTACCAAGTTGCCTAAGCCAGAAACCAACAGGTCAGGCTGGATTTGCCTGAGGACATCAGGTGAAAGAGCAACCACTGCGAAATCCTAAGGTATTCTTAATACCCTAATGTCTTTGAATCTATGCAGAGTCTCACAGTCATGCCCATCACCTAATTCAGGAATCTCTCAGGATCCTGCATCAGCCTCTTAGACCCCTCACTCTTCTCAGTCTGGCCAGAGTAACTGTTACAAAATATAAACTGGGGGATATAAATCCTCTGCTCACAAACCTTTCCATTCAGAACCTACCGACCCCAGGGTAAAACTGAAGCTGGTTGATGCTGTATTAAAAATCCTCACGATGGGGCCCTTGTTTATGTTTCAGTCTCATTTCTTATTATTCCTTTTATTCACTTCACGCTCCAGAAACAAGAATTACTTGCAGTTCCCTGACTACACCATTCTACCCTTCTCCCTCTGACCTGCATTCTCTTATATACTTTCCACTTTGCTCAGATGCTTCCAATCCAATCCTGCAAATGCTTTGGCCTTCTGTTTTGTCCTTGGGGCTTCAGCTTTGGACTCATTTCCTTCAAGAATCTTCCCTTTAAGGGCAGGTTAGGTTTCTCTGCAAGTGACTCACCATGCTCCTGTGCTTATCCCCTTCTAACACCCTTCATTCGTTATCTTAAGAATCACCCCCATTGAAAAGCATAAGAACCTTAATAGTCAGGACTGTGATGAGTTTAGGGTTGGCACTACTCTGCTGTGTTCTGTGGAGGCTGATTTACTTGGCGGTCCCTCTGCCTTTCCCAATACACTTTCAATATGAGTATTTTCACTGAAGGCTCACCTGAAAACTAAAATGGCAACATCATAGCAGACATGAGGCATAAGAATCTAAGATTTCATGACTACTGAGGACAATGCTTTGCCTTTCAGCCATAGAGACACTATCCTGGCAAGCTACAATCAAAAGCCATTTAGTTGGGAGGGAAAATAATCATCTGGCTTGTACAGAGTTATATGCATTGTCACAGATTCCTTAGCATATTACGTTTGGAGATTTTTCAAACTGTGTGCTAACATAGACCTGGAAGGTTCTGTGGATGAAGGAAAAGCTAAGGAATAATGGCTGCTATTTCTATTGAAAGTCAGAACCTGGGCACAATGAACATTTTCCCCTCGAGGATCTGAGAGAGCATCTTTGTTGACTACAGTATATCCCAAAAATTGACTCCAGCCCAGTCAAATGTAGACTGATTTGAATAGTGACCTGTGCATTAGAACACATACATGCTTTGCCAGAATTACATCCAATAACTTTTAAAGAATATACAAAACCAGGCAGAGACGTTAAATAATGGTTATTGTCTGGGTGCAGTGGTTCACACCTGTAATCCCAGCACTTTGAGAGGCTGAGGCAGGAGGATCACTTGAGTCCAGGAGTTCAAGGTTACAGTGAGCAATGATGGCACCACTGCACTCCAGCCTGGACAACAAAGCAAGACCCTGGATCAAAAAAATTAATGGTTATCTTTTGCTAACTAAATAATATCCTATCCTTCAAAAACAGTTTGTTTCAGGGACTCAGAATCACGAACCACACAGTTTGCAGAGAGATCTGATTTTTACATGTATTTTTGTGTGTAGCTTTAAGTACTTTAAGTCAATTAAACCTATTAATGTTGCACACTTTTTCTTTTATGAAAGGGTAAAAGGGAGCATAAAGGAGGCAATCACTGATTCATTGTAAATGTTTTTATCCAGACGATCATTCTCAGATCATGTATGATCGTCTTTTCAATTACAATCTTTGCTAATCACCATCCTTTTTTCAATTACAACTTTGCTTATTGTCATCCTTGCTCTTTATTTTCATAAATTATTAGGCCAGCAAACACTTCAGCTAAGGTGTAAAAACTCACACAGTTCCTGTTTTTTTTTCCCTCCTTTTCCTTTTCAAATCTACCTTGATCATTTATTTTAACTTTTATTTATTTTTAGAAACAAAGCCTTGCTCTGTCACCCCGGCTTAGAGTGCAGTGGCGTGATCACAGCTTGCTGCAGCCTCCACCTCCCAGGCTCAAGTGATTCTCCTGTCTTGGCACCGTAAGTAGCTGGGACTATAGGCAAACACTATTACATCTGGTTATTTAAAAAAAGAGGGAGAGAGACAGGTACTCTCTATGTTGTCCAGGCTGGTCTTGAACTCTTCAACTCAAGTGTTCCTCCCACTGGCCTTCCAAAGTGCTGGGATTACAGGCATGAGCCATCACACATGGCCCTCTACCACTTTAAATCTCTTTAATTCTAGATCCTGCTCATGTTAGTGTTTTTCTACGGTCTACACATTGCAAAGGATGAGTCAACAACACAGAAAATAAATGTGTATCATGTTAGATTAATCTAAGAACCAAGTATTTTTTATTAGTAAAGAAGGGAAATGCTAGAAGTGTTGGGGAAGCAGGTGCAATTTCAGAAAGGAGGACCTTTACAGCAAAAAGGTGTTCTTTAAGAACTGAAGAAATCCCAGGCATAGGTGATGCAGAGATCTGAGTGAAAACCTTTTCAACAAGTGCGAAGGCCCTGCAGCAGGTGGGTGGGTGCAGGTATGTGCCAAACACAGAGGTGCCAGTTTGGCAGTGAGTTGTGAGCCAGAGGAGGGAAGAGCTCTCCAGGGATGGTGCCTGTGGGTCTTACAGGCCATTGCAAAGGTCACTGGTATTTGTGCCAAGTGAGCTGGAAAGGTTTCCAAGCTGGAGAGACATCCTATGGATGGTTTCCAAGAAGAGGAGGGACATCCTCTGATGCACAGTATGGTTCTGGTTAGCGTGATAAGATACAGTGAAAGGGCGTGAGGGCCAAGAAAGGGAGACTAAGCTAGAGGCTGATGTACTTATCTAGGTGAGAAAGGATCCGGGTTCCAGCTGGGGTGGTAGTCATGGGAAAGGTGAGAAGGGGCCAATGCAAAAGCATAAGCTCGATTTGGACATGTTGATTTGACAGGTCCTTTCTTAAAGCAGGTCTATAAACAGGCAAACAAGATACATTTGTTTGGGGTTCAGTGGAGAGCTGGGATATGATATGTATTATGTAGTCTTTCTCACAAATTTAATTTCATTGTCAACTGGATATAAGAGAAAAGAAAGGAACTTTACATATTAAATTAATTTTAAACATTTTCATTGTTTTTCTGTAAACCAGAATTGATTTTTGGATGGTGTAAGGCTTACTAGAATGTTGCCACATAACTCCACTTAAATCTCATTAATTTGGAGGCTGACATTTGTAAAACTTGTGAATGAGGAGAGGTTGATTTGAAATTTGCATTTGGTTTACATGTGAACAACAGAGTTGCAAATAAATAAATTATATACACCAGACAATAAAGGAACTATTAAGTCTGTTACAGAAAACTACCTTTTTATCCTCTTGGAAGATACTTAAAAACTATGTCCCACATTCACCTAAAGGATACTTGCTTTAAATATTCTAATAGGTCTAAATAGTGAATTATTATCATTAGTGAATTATAGCTACATTATGCATTATACTTACTTGATATAGCTACCTGTGTGTAAAAAATTATGCAACTGACATTTTTTTCAGTAAAGTAGCCAACTTTCAGACATAATTAGTGAAGTTTTACTGTGTTACATCTCATTTTGCCTTAACTGAAAACCATGCAACTTAGGTACAAAAAAGAAAAGTTATGAAGATCAGAAACCTAAATACAAATTTCACATGATTCAGAACAAAGCTACGTAAACATACAAAAACTCTACAACATGGGAGGGTGAAGGAAATGAAAACATTTGCAAAGGTATTTATTGAGAAATAGTAAAGATATACATATTTTTACAAGCTTTTAATATTAATTTACATTTCTTTAAATTATGTAGGCCCCAATAATCTATACTTTACTAATATATAACAGAAACCCTTGACATTTCAAGCTGTCCATAATGCTACCGTAGTTGGGAGTCAAAATGCAACTTTGGCTCATGATGCTTAAGTTTGTTTTCAAAAGAAATACTAAATGCCATATTCACTGAGAATGTAGGCCTGTCATAAACAACTGTGCTTTAAAAAAAACAGCTTCATACAGGAGCATGCTGTTGACACTATTCTGAATCTTAGCTCATCACAGACTAAGGAGAAAACATTTTTAGAGACAGTTATTACCTACTTTTTGTGTGCAAACTGCATGATTCTAAAATATTCTGAATTTGATTTACACATTTTTGCAGGGGCATAGTGTCCTAATTGTAAGCTATTATTCTGTAGCCAGGCCAACTATTTTGCTACTGAAATCATGTGGTTTTGATATTTTTAAGGTGCAACACAAGGTGGTTATCGTTTCTAGTAATATACCAAGCTTGCATATGTAACAGCCAAAAACCCACTTTAGTTACAGAACATGTTTTCAAACTGGTTTACGGTAAGGCACAATATTCCGTATGTAAATAGGAGGTGGGAACTGCCAAGAGGTTGTTTTTGTGTTTGTTAGTTCGGTTTTTGTTTTTCAGATTAGAAAGGAAGAGGATTTTCTGTTCCTAAGGTGGGAAGGGAAGAGTTCTAGTTTGCGCATGCTCAAAGTCCCGTGGCCAAGCTGTGATGCTGGCTAGTGGGCCTGTAGCACTGTTGTGGAAGCAAGCTGTTGTTTGTCAGTCTAGCATTTATGTTTTATGCTGTCAGCCTTTTCTGAACACAGAATCAGAAAAAAAGATGTGTGTGAGAAACAGCATGGGGTGATGCAACCAGCCAGCTTCTCTTTGCTCTTCCATGGGGTGTTTCTTTCTGCACCTGCAAATTTAGTAGCATAAAAAGCCTTGCTTGTTTGCTATGAAAAGTCTTAACGAATTTAGATGTAATCCACAGTTCTATCATTTAAAGAAACCAGCTGGCCAGGCACGGTGGCTCACGCCTATAATCCCAGCACCTGGGGAGGCCGAGGCGGGTGGATCATGAGGTCAAGAGATCGAGACCATTCTGGCCATGATGAAACCCCATCTCTACTTAAAATACAAAAATTAGCCGGGTGTGGTGGCATGCACCTGTGGTCCCAGCTACTTGGGAGCCTGATGTGGGAGAATCGCTTGAACCCAGGAGGCGGAGGTTGCAGTGAGCTGAGACTGCGCCACTGCACTCCAGCCTGGCGACAGAGCAAGACTCCATCTCAAAAAAGAAAGAAAGAAAGAAACAGGCTATACAGTAAAGATGATTTGTTTTTATTCACAGTAATAAATATTTAAGGATTTGGTGCACAAAATAATTAAGTACTGATAATCAAGGCAACACTTAAATTTTTTTAACTACTATTTTCAAGCTAAAGGCCAACAGATGTGCAAAATTTATCATTATTTTTATATTATTGAAAGTATTCCAACTTTAATTTGCCTGGAATAGTACTTGGGGCAGAGGCAGCCAAAAGCTACAAAATTTAAAGGGTAAGTTTAAGGTTTAGATGATGAAATCACAATCTTGTACAAAATTGGGATCTCAATATCTTTCTGACCAATATAAACATGGCCTTAGCATTCAGTAAAGAAATACAGGTTTGTAGCCTGAAGAAATGAAATCATATTTCCATAGTGAATGTTGTGATCTGTGAGCAAAATGTAGACTTTATTGAAGCCTCAGAGGCCTCAGGTGATGAACTCATGAACCAGCCTCTGGCTAGGGGCACTGACAAGTAGCCTGACTCTGGGATCCACATTATGATATTTTAAACACAGAACTGCAGGTGCAGACACCATTAAAATACTCTAGTTCTTAAAGTCTTAAATTTCCACAAGGGAAATCATGTCATAGGAAATAAGAGGAGAACCTGTATCATGTTCCCAACATGGGCTACACACAAGGAAAAAAAAACCATGCAAACACAGTGATGACAGGTTCTTCTGGTAATGAATGCCATCCATTGCGCAGTAATGATGCAGGCAGAAACTAACAAATGCAAGTCTGTCATGAAGAGAACCTGCATTGATGTATTCAGATGGAGAACCAGGTACTATTTTACTGTTGTCATTTCAGTGATGCTGCCAAGATTGAGCTCACTTGCTAATTTAATTTATGATGATATTCTAGGTAAATTTTTCATCACTCATTGCTTTCATTAGACACCATCTGGGAGATCTGCCTTCCATTACTGATGTTATCATTTTTGCAATGACATTGGAAATAAAAACATTTAAGCCATGTTCACTCAATGTGAAATTGACGCCATGTCCATGGCATATTCTAAAAACGTTTATGTGATAATTGCTCATGATATGCATGATATCTTCCTCTATGCAACTTACACATATCAAAAGTCTCAACCTCAAAACTGTGCAAGTTGTCATGAATATGGCTCTTAGTTTTCTCCAGCAAAACTGTAGAAGGGGTATTGAGACTTCTACATACATTTCACTTTCTAAGTAAAGGTCCCACAGTCTTTCCCAAACCTCTGCTTATGGTTGGATGCACAAATAGTTGCCTCATACAATTATTGGAATTATTAAGAACCCAAATAAAACACAAGCTTTCCTTTATTATTGTTGTTTTCTCATTGCAACAAATACTCAGTTTCAATGCGGTAATTAAGCTTTGAGAGCCTGACTTTTAAATTTGGTCATGTTAAGAATCATAACAAAGGTTTTTGTTTTTCATTATCTACAGAGATTTTAACCAAAGTTACATTGTAACACACAAATGCTGTCTTGTCTTTAAGGCACAACACATCAGTATGAACATTCTGTTTGCCAAACTTAAAAAAAAGACAATATTATATTCCCATTTCCCCTCCCACTCCCCTCCCCGACAAATGAAAGAAAAATTGCATCCACTTTGAAAGTCAGCTGCTAATAAAGTCACAGTAAATTATTTTCATCAATAATTTACACAAATTACAGGTCTAGATAGGACTGTCCTTCTACAGTCTGAGTGCATTCCAATTCAGATTTTCTGGGCTAGGTAGGCTAAAGTCAGATTCAAACCTCAGGGCTGAGAAAATCTCTCATTTTGAGGAATGTCGTTGACCAACTTGTCAGACGGAGCACGTGTGTTGCTGCTTTGCCAGGGTGAGAGTTCTTTGATAAAGCTGCTCATTCCAGTTTGGACTCATTTGGTGTGTACCAGCAACCTCCACAGATTTTTTTTAAAAAAAAACCATTAAAGTGTTGTAAATATAAGACCATAGAGTTTCTTTTCTGTAGCACTAAAGTTTAACTCCATTCAGCAATCTGAATTCTTCATTCTGGAATTTTTATTCCAAATATGATTTCATCCATTAAGACAATTTATATGTGTAGCGCCAGAGGCATTGAATCACACATAAAAATTCAGTGTATTTGAAATATAAAAAATGGATCTCCGGCTACAGAACACAGTTACAAATACTCTAATTCCAGTGCTTGGTGGAGAGCCAGGAGGTCTGAGTGACTGGATATCCTCCAGAAGGGCATGTTGTGCTGCGTGGTTAGGAGAAGGAGGGATGGGAGAGAGAAGGAGAAGGAATGAGGCATGGAGAGAGATCACAACCATTATCTCAATGAAGCAGCAGCACACACAGGGATGTGTGGTCCACCCAAGTTCAGGGTAGGAAGTTTAAAGGCAGGATGATCATACGTGAAGGCTTGGCAGCACCAATATGGCACTGTCAAAGTAACAGAGAAATAGATCTGAACTGGATTTTAGTGAGCATAATAGCAAATATTAACATACTAACATTTTCTTAGGCAGTTTAATATTTATTCTGTAAGTATCATTACCAACATCAACATCTCGGAAAGCAAGTGGGCGTCAAAAAACTACCTGGCTGATGGAAAGCAAGTTTTAAATCAGTGCATCAAACTTACAGGCCTATCTCTCAGTTAAAAATAAAATAAAATGATAAACTTCTTAATTTTGTTCATCTAGGAAGAAAAGAGAATGAATTCCTTTCTGTATAAAAATAATTTGAAGCAGGACTATGTAAAGTAGAAAAAATGTGGGAATGATAATTTTCTTACTTGTCTAGGAAAGCCAATAACTTAAGTCAGTAGAGTTGACTTGATCTATTTCACTGACAGAGTTGAGAGAAAGTACTCTAGCATGCATTTTCAATGGGAAGATATCATCCCCAAGGAGACAAAAATGAGTTCTTGTGGGGTAGAAAATCTTAGACATTACAATGGTTTGTGGTCCTCCAAAGATACACCATAATAGTATACAGTACATCTGTGGTATTACAACTTCATGAAAGGGAGTAATTAGAAAATAAAAGTCTAAAGAGGCCCCACTGGCGATGACAATGAAAAAGAAAAAAAACGTGCACCACAGAAACTGACAAAACAAAAGCATGATTTGTAAGTTTGGGCTGATGACATCTTCTAGAATATGTATGTAGAAAATATTCATATTATCTACGGGGAATGAGTATATAGATATAAAACATGCAAAAGACATTTTATCCAAGAATTAAGTAGCATAATAATCCTTATTTTATGTAATTCCTTGCTACACACTATGGTAGCCACCAGCCAATTGTGGCGATTGGTCACTTGAAATGTGATTAGTCCAGTTTAAAATACATATTGAATTTTAAAGACTTACATCAACAAAAAAGAATATAAATGTGACTTCAATAACTTTTATATTAACTAGATGTCAAGACAATTATTTTGGATATACTGGGTGGACATGTTATTAAATTTAATTCTACTTGTCTCTTTAATTTTTTAAAATGTGGCTTCTAGAAAATGTCAAAAACTACATATGCAGCTTGTATTAATATTATATGTTTCTATAGAAGAGCACAATTAGACATTCTTATTCCTGAACTTTGATATTTTTTCTTAAATTTCTCAAACAAAATATGTCTAGGTCAAATTAAAGCATAGGAATTCACATACAAGTACCATTTATTTTCATTCAGCTCAGATCTATTTGTAACAACAAAACAGTACTTAACATTTCTGCACATGCGATTACTGCTACATCCAAAGAAAAGCATGCATTCTGGGTACTAGAGAAACCAACCACCTGTGCTTTAAAATAGAATAATGAGCCTTCACCATCACCAAAACTGTACCTACATAAACAACCATTTGGAAATAGCATTCTATCTGAGATTCTTTTCCATTCAGGGCCATGCCCTTCCCTCCTGAAGTTTTAGGTATAAAGTAAGCAGACAGTATAATAACTGGTAAACCGAATCTAAACATTAATGTTGTGGAAAACGGGTAAACTCGGTTAGGCTTTAATTGTCAAAGGCATGTATCTTCATTGGTTTGGAAAAGTGAATTATACATGAATTTAATTGGTATAGGCTAAAAGACATGTAAATTTAGCTGGAGCAGGGCTGTATCACTAATCATTGGCTGCTCTTTGCTGTGTATAACTATGGTGCCAATAGGAAAAATCATAACATGGACTCAGGACATTGACAAACTCCAGAAGACATTTCTTTTGAGTGTGACTGGAAGCGTTGTAAGTGGTAGTCAGCAATGAAAGCTGTATTTCTTGAGGCTGCAGTCCTGACCTCATACAGGACATGCTTGGGGCCAGTGTGCTGTCTTGGGTCATTGACACTGCTAATGAAGGCTGAGGTGTTCTGTGGGAGGCAGAGCCTGAATCCATTCTCTCAAAGATAATCGAAAAGCATGGAGATTTTCAAGTATGGCTACCAATATTGGCACCAAATCTTCTAAAGTGGAAGTACTTTCCTTTTCTCCATTTTGCTTGATTCAAATCAACTAGAAACATACATCATTTCCTTTCTCTTTCTCTTATAGCTGTAAACTTTTCTATAAAACTGTTTATGTTGACTGTTTTTTAAAACAGGTAAACACTCCAGCACATGCAACTGGTGAAGACTTTATTAATGATGGTTTAAAATCTCCTTAGGGTAATAAAGAATAATATTTTTTTTCTATGTAAAACAATGTAAGCTGGTATGTCATTGTTCAAAAATACTAATTCATCTGGCTTTGTTTTGCAAATTCCATCACTTTTATCTTGGCTAGATGATACTTTTCTATCATTCAGTGAAGGCAGCAGTAGATCTTAGCGTGGAGTTGACTGACAGACTGGTGTTGGGGGCCAATCCTGATATCATTCTTCTTTTGATGTTGAACCAACCATTTAATGGTTTTTAATTGCCTTGGTTTCTTCTTCAGAAATATGGGCCAGATGAAAAGGCTTATTAAAACACTTAAGGCCTGTGAGATCTGAATGTGTTCAAAGCCAGCTGCTTGGCTTCAATCAAGTACCACTGGCTCACCAAAACAGATGAAGCTCTTTTAGGATATGCGAGGCACATTACCGCTAAGACAATTGGTGCAAAAGGATCTGAGCAATACAGCCCATTTCAGTAGCGCTGATTAAAATCTCTTGTAGCAGTTTTTCTTCAGCTATTTAATTTGCCCTCAGCATTCCTTATCATGGAGCATGTTACTTCCGGGCACTCACAAGGACCATATGGTATACAGGTCTCATTAACTACTCACATGACTTTTGTATGGAGCTCATTAATCTTTATCTTGCTAAATTTCATGTACTTAGCAATGGTTACTCTCCCCCATCTTTCTTGCAGATCCCCTAATTCATCTATATCTGTGCACATTGTATGTATACTAATATATATATATATATATATATATGCATATATATAAGCATATATATACACATGCCCACACAAATATATATATTACTATATATATATATATTTACTCTATGTATATACATCCAAAAACATAAATAATATGACTAAATTTCTCTGCATTTCCTATTGTCAGGCAAAAAATGCTAAACTCCAAATGGTTTATTTGAATGTAAGTATTGATCCTCTCATGCTCCTATTGCTTTGCATCTATAAATTTAAATCATTCGTCAAGCTGCCATTGGGCCAAACTACAGAAATGCAAACAAAAAGGCTTGCATTAGAAGTATCACACCAACATTGTTTGAGACAGGTTACCTTTTTTGCTGCCTGTTCTTCTTCTACACCATCCCCAATTACAACATACACTACTTTTCTGCCAAACCTTTGCATTATTCGTTCAAAGCAACTTTCTTTTCCTGGAAGATAAATGAGATAAAGTTCAGAGTGAAGTTACCTGGTTAGCGGCATGCTCCTCATCTCGGCCATCTCCAATCACAACATAAGTTATGTTAGTGCCAAATCTGGACACTATACGCTCAAAACAGCTTTCCTTGCCTGAAAAACAATGCACTGCTTATTCCTCCAGACATTGCATTCATTAACCTAAAGATTCATAAAGTGTTAATTTAATGCCTCTTGAACATCACTTGAACTAGCTCACAACCTCTGGGTTTATGAAATCAACACATATTTGAATAAGGTAAGGCATTACTTAGGACAGATGATTAAACAAATGTGTTTCACACTCCAAAAACGTCACTAGGGTTAAGCATTTGACCTAGAGAAAATATTAGTAAGTTTTTCTCTATGAACAGAGTATTGGGGCAACTTTACAGGCAACTATAAGTTTTAACAATCTTTGTTTAATTCTAAAAATCAATTTTAAGTAGCATAGACATGTCAGCTACATACATTCTAGTGAAAAACTGAAGGTTCACCTCAGAAATGAGGAAATACTAAGAAGTGAATTTACCTAGATGAACAATGCCTTTCTTCAAGTGTGTGAGTTAGCCTGCTCAAATAACTTCTACTAAGGGTGCTGTCTGACTGGGCCACAGTGCTGACAACACTGGTATCCACTGATTGCACTATGGGAACATTACAGTGGAATTTCTACATGTTCTTTGTTTTTAAAACATTGGCGGCTGGGCGCGGTGGCTCAAGCCTATAATCCCAGCACTTTGGGAGGCCGAGGCGGGTGGATCACGAGGTCAAGAGATCGAGACCATCCTGGTCAACATGGTGAAACCCCGTCTCTACTAAAAATATAAAAATTAGCTGGGCATGGTGGCGCAGTCTGTAGTCCCA
This sequence comes from Saguinus oedipus, assembly GCA_031835075.1. Classification (NCBI taxonomy): domain Eukaryota; kingdom Metazoa; phylum Chordata; class Mammalia; order Primates; family Cebidae; genus Saguinus; species Saguinus oedipus. The sequence goes on along the minus strand of CM063172.1, from coordinate 142,764,083 downwards.
GCTACTTGGGAGGCTGAGGTAGGAGAATTGCTTGAACCCAGGAGGCGGAGGTTGCGGTGAGCCGAGATCGCGCCATTGCACTCCAGCCTGGGTAATAAGAGCGAAACTCTGTCTCCAAAAAAAAAAAAAAAATTGGCATTATTCTCTAAATTTCACTCCCAGAATGTTCATGCAGCCATGGTTACTTCTGCCTTTTTTCTTAATCTGATGATTCAGAACTCCAAAAAACACTAGCTTAAAGGAAAAAATAAAAATGACTTTTTTTTTCAGATTAAATATAAGGAACTATTTGGCCAATAGAATACTGTCCTTACTAAAATATAAGGAACTATTTGGCCAATAGAATACTGTCCTTACTAAAAAAAATGTTTATTCTGCTATAAATTATTTGATTTATCAAAAAGCAAAATTACCTTCTATTAGTCCTGCTGACATAAATACATACATTTGCATTAAAAATGTATGGTATTGATATCCAGGCTCTGAACTATAGTGCTTGTGACAATTGAAATTTACTCTACGGAAGCTTGGCTCTCCTTAACTGTACTCTTGAAACAGCTGCAACTGGAGGCTCCTTTTGCCAAGGCCAACATCAGACCTCCTCAAAGCCCAGGGCAGGTTATTTTTGGTGGGGGAATTTAGGATTTTGAACTTTTCTTGTCAATGTGCCAGAGCCCAAGTTTGTTGACCTTCAAGGCATATTATACAACCCACTTATTTTCCCAAGTATTTCCTTGACAGACAGTGGAATACATCAGTTTTCTTTTAACTCTTTCAGTGTGGCAGAAGTTGATTAAGTTTTGCTTTTGAATGTTTACTCAAAGTTGGAGTCTGTGAGAAATGCACTTAAAAATCAAAGAAGGCTCCACAAATCAATATTGTCTAAATAAACAAGGTAGTGGTTCTTTGATTGCTACGGCACATTTTTGGAAATGTAGATTTCCAGTCACTCATATTATGAATATTCCTATTATGTTTAGTTTTCTAATTCATAAAATTCTTTTAATTTTTTTTTGTGTGTAATTAAGGGACTAGTTCAATCCATCTAAGACTCCCCTGCAAAGCCAAATAGTATTTTTATCTTGGATCTAGATTACTGCATATGCAAGCATGCAACACTATACTCTATACTAATTAAACTATTACATACTATGGCTAGAGATATTACATATTATTTAGATAACATGTGCTGTGATATTCTGTGAAATACAAGAATGAAATATCTATACTCAGATACTGAGTTCATAATGTCACTAGGCAACAGTTCTCAAAAAACTCATATATGTACGATGAGTTGCAGGGGACTTTATAATTTGAACTTTATCCAAATTTGTTTCATGTACTAAGTGAAATTGATGAAAAAGGGAACCATGTGGAGACACACAGATGTGGACACATTCCATACAGAGTTTAAAATAATTTCCTTACCTATTTTAGTTGCACTGTAAATATTCTCAATGGGGAAAGCACCTCCTAAACTATAGAGTAGAACCTTCGCAAGTGCTGGGATCAGTTGTGTTGTCGTTACCAAGACATTTACGCAGTTACTCCTAAAATAGGGAGGAAATATACATATTTGTTTTCTAATACTAAATAACTTCTAATAGATTTAAAATTGTCACTGTGGTCTCTAAATTCCTTAATTAATGGTCCCTTTCAATATTCATCAGATATTGCCTATCAGCAGACAGACACTCCTCAAATAATGGCAGATTATTACGAAGAATGCATAAACCCATGACTATACTGTGATGCTTCAAGTTCTACAAACTATTTTGTCAAAACAATAGGCTACTAAAAGTCATACATAGGTAAATGTTACAGAATGAAAACATGGTAGAATAAAATGCAGCACAGACTTTTAAAGTTTAGAGATGTGATTTTGACATGAAATTTCATGACTTGCACTGTGTGATATTCAGAGTTGCATAAACAGTGTATATACTCATAACAGGAACATTTGTAAAAGACAAATAAAAAGAAGTAAACAAAGCATTAATTATTATTGAACCATTCAAAGACAACTGCTGTCTTCATTTTGTGCATTTACTCTAAGTGTTTCTGTTTGTGTACAGATTTTGTTTTCCCGTATTCTACTTTATGTATGTAGATCATGAGCCTGTTTATATCTATTAACTATTTTTTCTCTCTCCCAACAAAACAATGAATAAAAACGACTCTATCACATACATGTACCAGAAGTTTTCAAAGCTAAATTCAGTTGCTTAAGTGGCTTTTGATTTCTAAATATTATAGGTAATGCTCTATAAATATATTTCTACATATTTGATTATTCTTAGATCATATTCATAGAATAATGGGTCAGAGGGCAACTTAATATTGCTAAGGGTTCTGGTACATAATTCAACAAAGCATCTGTTTTTCTGACATTCCAGGCATTTTGTAAAAACTATTGGGTTGATGCAAAAGCAATTTTGGTTTTTGCCATTAAAAGTAATGGCAAAACTGCAATTATGCCAATACAATAATACATGTGGATAACTCAGCAAATTTCATAGCATGTAACTATTCAATGTATGTTGATTTCTTTTTCTCCTCCCTTCCTTGCTATATCTTTATTTATTTCTGAAAAATCACATATTCCTTTAGTTGCCTTAAAGCTACTTGTTTAATAATAATCTGTATTAATTATATAGAAATATATAATCCAATAATGTAATAATCTTCAACTTATATAAAAGACATATTTTAGAAATAACGAAAGCTATCAACCCCCGTCTCAGAAATGCACACTCCACTACAGTTTACACATAATGTCAGTGGCTTAGGGGTCCTCACACCCCAGCATCCCTGACCTCTGGTCTCTCTTGTCACTAATTACAGAGGACATGAGACAGCAAGTCCCATTTCAAACGGCCTTAACTGTTAGACATTTCCTCCTTATAAAGAGCCAGAATCTCCCTTGCAGGATTCCTACTCATTGGTCCTAGTTCTTTCCTTTACAGACACAGGGAGAAATGTAATTGATTTTCAGCCTAACATCTGAAACAGTTGAAATTAGTAATCTTGATCCACACATGACTCTTCTGACTAAGCTTGCTGGCTCCTCCTTCCATCTGTTTCTTTTATGCGGTTTCCACAGTCCAAACTCCTGTGACTACCACACTTGACACAGGCTGCTTCAACCCTGCCACAACCCTCACTGGAATGTGGTGCCCAGAAGTGACAAACTAAGCTGCCATGGCTTTCCCAATCAGACACAGGAAGCTACTTCCCCTATGCTCTCCATTTGGACGTTTTGCTATCCATGCAGCTCCTGCCTGTGCCACGAGGTCAGAGGCTGTGCAGGATGTGACAGCTATTCATTTACAATCATGTTCTTAATTAATATCAACTTTTTTTTTTTTTTGCCCTGTCAAGCTTTTTCTGCATTCTGATTCAATTAGTCCAAATAAATCTTTCTCTGAATGCTGTGTTCCCCATACATTTATTAAGCATACTATTTTTTTTTCTTACAACTAGCAATTTGTCATCTTATTCATTAATCTTTTCTTAACTTTTAAGTTCAGGGGTACAAGTGCAGGTTGGTTACATAGGTTAACTTGTGTCATGGGGGTTTGTTGTACAGATTATTTCATCATCCAGGTATTAAGTCTAATATCCAATCTTTTTTTCCTGATCCTCTCCCTCCTCCCATCCTCTACCCTCTGAAAGGCCCCAGTGTGTGTTGTTCCCCTCTATGTGTCCACATGTTCTCATCATCTAGCCCCCACTTATAAGTGAGAACATGTGGCATTTGGTGGGAGTGTAAATTAGTTCAGCCATTGTGAAAGGCAGTGTGGCGATTCCTCAAATACCTAAAGACAAAACTACTATTTAACCCAGCAATCCCACTACTGGGTATATACCCAAAGGAATATAAATCATTTTACTATAAAGACACATGCACACACATGTTCACTGCAGCACTATTCACAATAGCAAAGACATGAAGTCAACTTCAATGCCCATCAATGATAGACTGGATAAAGAAAATGTAATGTGTATACACCATGGAATACTATGTAGCCATAAGGAAGAACAAGATCATGCCCTTTGCCAGGACATGGATGGAGCTGGAGGCCATTATCCTTAGCAAACTAACACAGAAACAGAAAAGCAAATGCTGCATGTTCTCATTACTCTTAATAGAAATGCTGACAGATTTTTTTTTTTTTTTTTTTGAGATGGAGTCTCAATGTTGTTATGCAGATTGGAGTGCAATGGCACGATCTCGGCTCACTGCAACCTCCGCCTCCTGGGTTCAAGCAATTCTCCTGCCTCAGCCTCCTGAGTAGCTGGGACTACAGGCATGCACCACCATGCCCAGCTAATTTTTGTATTTTTAGTAGAGACGGGGTTTCACCTGTTGACCAGGATGGTCTCGATCTCTTGACCTCGTGATCCACCCGCCGCGGCCTCCCAAAGTGCTGGGATTATAGGCGTGAGCCACCATGCCCGGCCAGATTCTTTTTATAATATTTATTTTAGGTTCAGGGATGCATATGTATGTTTATACGTAGGTATGTATAAACCTATAGGTAAATGTGTGTGATAAGGGTTTGCTATACAGATAATTTCATTACTCAGGTACTAAGTCTAGTATCTAACAGTTATTTTTTTCTGATCCTCCCCTTCCTCCCATGCTTCACCCTAAGTAGGCCCCAGTGTCTGCTGTTTCCCTATATGTGTCCATGAGTTCTCATCATTTAGCTCCTACTTATTAAGCATGTTTTTATTTATTCACCTAACTCAGATATAAAATCATGGAAATGAACAGTACAGAGATTCAACCCTACCTTACCAGAGTAGAGTTGTCTACCTTATCATTTTCTAGATTCACATTATTTTATGAATTAGCATATATGGCTGTTGGTTGTACAACTGGTTACAAATCGATTTAATTCTGTTCTCTATACTAACACAAGTCAGAATTTTATTGTTTAGTTCTAACAACAAAATTGTTAGAATTTTTTCAAGAGCTTTCTCTTGCTTTTCTGATGTGCTTACGTTCTACATATTATATATACATTATGCCCTAACACTGAAAACATGCATTTTTTGTATAAACAGTACTGTTTTATATTTGCCATCATCCCTTGTACCTTGCCATCTACAGAATTCTCTTTTTTCATTAGAAGTCATGTAACCATTCTGTGGGGATTATCAGTGGCTATGAGAAGAGATGGGTGGTGAGAGATAGGGTCTCCTGTTTATTGAGAAGCAGCAACCTTCTCCCATCCCAACACTCTCTCTCTCTCTCTCTCTCTCTCTCTCTCTCTCTCTCTCTCTCTCTCTCTCTCTCTCTCTCTCTCATGCACATGCCAAATCACTGAACTCAGAATAGTTAGGTGCCTTAATATCTAAAACAATCTAGGAATTAAAACATTTTTAATCTATGTTGTACAATTAGAACTAAATCTTCAATAGGATAAACATAGAAAGGTAACAATTCCACTTACCTAGTGCTAATAATTGATAAAGACTTAAGTGCATTTGTTAGCCAGGAATCTGTCAGACCTTCAATTTCCGCCCTTAACTGCAGCCAGGCATCCCTCTTGGCAGGGCCAAGGAGTCCTGCAACACCAAAAAGCAAGGCAGAGTCGAGAGATTAATATTTTCTCAGAATACCTAATTTAGACTCCCTTCTGTTTAGAATAGATCATTTTTATTTCAGTATATATCAGAAATGCAGAGAGATACAGATTTATGTCAATACTGATCCTTCATTTCTGAACTGATTATCCATTAATTCCTTCAATTAATATTTACTGAACTTCTAAGTATCAGGTAGTGACAGTGAAAAGTGACCCCCATCTCTGCCCTTGATGAACCTAGAATCTGGTGCAGTGGATCTTAATCACCTAAAGAGCTTTGAACATGCCCCTGCCTGGATCGCATTCCAAGGGACTGCGATAATTTGAGGTCTGGAGGAGTAGCTGGGCTCCACCAACCTAGGGACACAAACACCAAATGCTTTGACTTTCTGAAAACATTAAGTTTCTTAATAATTACAATCATTTCAACTTTCAAACACTAACAATGGCATCATCATATGTAGCTATTACAATGTTTCTAATACTATTGCTAATGCTACTATAAATACTTTGTTATGTAAAAAGAAATTAAGAATTTTGTCTAAAATCTTGAAGTGTAGGACATGTATAGACAATAATGAACTACAACATCCATGTTATAAGAAAAAATATAGATGTACTAATTTTTTATTTTAAAAGATCCAATTCTTGCTTTTATGATAAAACAAGACCATGTAAATCCATTAAAAAGGAAAGTTTCTTACTGAAATTGTGTTTCAGAATACTGGGAGCACATATACACTTCAATTATTTTTTTCAATCAAAATTCATAGTTTCTAGCAAGTTTCATTTGTCCTCATTACAATAAAGAGATGCTCATATATGACAGAAAGTAGATTGGTGGTTGTTTAAAGTTTCTAAGATACAAGATTATTTCTTAGTGTTCTTGTTAATTTAAAACAATTTTATTAATACCCTGCAAGAAGGAAATGATGACATCTGATTGATAAAAATTAACTCAGATTTCCCAAGGAGACATTTATTTTAAAGTTAAACATCTTATCTACCATTGGTTTTAACTAGAAAATATTTGATTTTTACAAAAGTGTCATGTAGAGAGCACAGCAAGCTCTATGCGAGTCAGGAAATCAGAGTTTCTCCTCTAGAACCCCATTCAAGTCAGTAGCTTGCAGGGGTCAATTTCTTATTTGGAAATAAATTTCTTCCTTATCTAAGCTCCCTTTTGGTGCTAACATTATTATCCTCTTTGGCTCTACATTTTTTTGTTCTCTTGGAGTTATTTAGTATCTATTGAGTATTATTATGTGTTTTACTACTAGGCACTGGGATAACAGGTGACCAGACACATGGCCCCACTCTCATGATGTAAATGGATATATGTGATTATAGAAACATTGCATTTACTATGTTGTATTCTATGATATATGTGTGAATACACGTATGTATAGTATGCACATATATACTTAGCTGTATCATTCTATCTTGCATTCTAGTTTATGTTCTTCAATTACTCTTCCGTTTTAGAAAGAAAGAGAAGAACATAAAGAAACAAAATCCTGGGAGATTAATCTGATATGACTTCATAGCGAATTTTAGAAATCTTGTTTACCTAAAATTGATTCTAATAAGATATCATCTATCTAGAAGCATATGCAGGATCACATTTTTGATATCAAAGGTTTGATATCTCCTGTAAAATATAAGAAGGGGTATAAAATGGTTTAGATATTACCTACAGAGTATTTGAACTTTTAAAAACTATGATGATCATAGTTGACACTACATATGAGAAAGATAGACTGTCATAAAATGTGATTTTTTGAAAGATAAATCTATTTAAAGTCTTTGAAATGACATGAATAACTGTTTATATTTATTTATGATGGGATTCCAGAAAGATAATGCTTGCTAACAACTCTCCTTCAATGCTTGAGGCTCTCTTCTTGAGAAAAGTCTTCTTCCCATTGCCTTGGTCCATTCCTCTGTCTGGTTTTCACTGATAATGTGCCAAGCACCAGCTGATAAAGGGTAAACTAAATGCCCTGCTATAAATCCTGACCAAACATCTGGGCAGAAGGTTACACAAAGAATTTCCAATTCATGTGACAATGGTGGATGTTTTACTTTGTAATTAATTTTTTCCCCACCAGTTCTAAGGAACTTCTGGCTCAATGTGGTTTGATGAGTTTTCACTTGTTTCTTTTACAGCAGAATTGTCTTTAACATGAAACTACAGTTTGAATTCTACCTATATGCAGAGTGCCTTTGTTAGATTTAAAAAGCCACACATACCTCCAACATTGTTCTTGTAGGTGTTATATAATTCTTTTACTCTTCTGTAACGAAAAGCCAACTTCCTCATCCAGTCAACCCCTCCTCTTACACCTGTTGGCAAACAAAGGTTTGCACTACTTGCAGCTGCATGGAAGCCATCAGTTGCAAAACTGTAGGTACTGTAACACCCAAAATACATTAAAAAGAAATAATTACATGTGCAAAACTCCACAGCTGAATTTCTGTAGGAAACAGCACTGAAAGACATAGCTTACCTTAAGTCCTGCCCATTATCATCAGAGGAAACATCATCTATATGAACTTGATCACACTCCTGTTAAAAACATTGAAAAAGTTATTTGTTTTCGAAATGATGCTTGTTACCATGTTTGAAGGTTTTCCCATCTTCTCATTTGATCAGACTACAGCCAGAAGATGGCAGCATGTTCCCATCCATCTCACTGCCTCACTCTTGTTTTCTTCTACTGGGGAATGGCACTTCTATTCCATAAAATTAAAATCCAGAAGAATGCCATAGAAAGGGGTGAGAAAATACATGGCATGAGGGTTTCTTTACAGCAACTAAAAAATAATTTTATCTTAAAAATTATTGATAAGAATTTCTCTTGAATCTTCGTGATCATTTGAACTTCCTTCCCGTCATTTCCGTTGTGCATTCTTAAGCACAGCTAATTTGAAGATACACAAAACTTGTTTGGTCTGAACACCTCAGGTGGTTACTATTATTTATCATTTGTTGAGCAGCAACAGAGGGTCTTGCTTCAGATTACAGTGTCCTGTGAAATTTCCATGACTTCCTGCTGGATCAGAGCCATGAAAGAACCATGCTGGTGTTAATTTTAAAGTCCTGGTCTTTTGACACATAAAAAGGGTACTAATCATAGACACTGACATTTTTTTGGTCAAGTTTTAAAATTTTCAATTCAAAAAGATTACTATAAGTAAAAGGGAAATAATGAAGATTTATCATCTCAAATGTGCTATAAAATTCCAAGCAAAATAAACTTTATGTAAGTATACCCACACCATTGACCTGATTTTAAGTTACTGGATGTTCAGAACAAATGGTAACTTTTCTAGATACGGATTTAATCCTTGTTGCTGTTGTGAGTCTTAGTCAGTCTTCAAGTAATCTGCAAAGTTCCAGTACAATATTACAAGACCTAAAGGTGAAATTTGGTGAGAGCATTTAAAATGCCTAGTTCTCAGAATAATAAATATATAATAAATAAAAATAAATTATTTATAATAAATAACCATATCATAATAACCTCAGAATAAGTATGGCTTAACATCTTGGGCCTCCTTGGTCTCCCTCAAAGTATTTTACTCATACTCACAGATTCTGACTGTAAACATAGTGCTTAGCATTTAAAATTAATTTTTAAAAAAATCTTTAAATCTGAAAATAAACCATACTAAACAAAGGTTTTTCAGTTAGTATTTATATTCATTATTGAGCTTGAAAGTATTTGGCAGTCAAATATTTAATATCTAGTCTCCAGATTTCTACACAGAACGCATTTAATCCTGTTCCCCTTTTAAGGTGGTAGAGCTGACTCAGGCTTCCTTTAAAATGTAGAAATGCCAAGTGTGGGTGAAGGGGAGGAAGGCAGCAAAACACACTGCCATGTGTGTACCTATGCAACTATCTTGCACGTTCTGCACATGTACCCCAAAACCTAAAATGCAATAAAACAAACAAACAAACAAACAAAGTAAAACTCAGCCGGGTGCGGTGGCTCAAGCCTGTAATCCCAGCACTTTAGCAGGCCGAGGAGGGTGGATCACAAGGTCAAGAGATCGAGACCATCCTGGTCAACATGGTGAAACCCCGTCTCTACTAAAAATACAAAAAATTAGCTGGGCATGGTGGCACATGCCTGTAATCCCAGCTACTCAGTAGGCTGAGGCAGGAGAATTGCCTGAACCCAGGAGGCAGAGGTTGTGGTGAGCCGAGATCACACCATTGCACTCCAGCCTGAGTAACAAGAGTGAAACTCCGTCTCAAAAAAAAAAAAAAAAAAAAAAAAAACAACTCAGGGCCGGCACGGTGGCTCACGCCTGTAATCCTAGCACTTTGGGAGGCCAAGTCGGGCAGATCACTTGACGTCAGGAGTTCAAGACCAGCCTGACCAACATGAAGAAACCCCATCTCTACTAAAAATACAAAAGTTAGCCAGGCGTGGTGGCGCATGCCTGTAATCCCAGCTACTCGGGATGCTGAGGCAGGAGAATCGCTTAAACCCGGAAGGCGGAGGTTGCGGTGAGCCGAGATCATGCCCTGCACTCCAGCCTGGACAAGAAGAGTGAAATTCTATCTCAAAAACAAAACAAAACAACAACAAAACAACTCAGTGACTATCCCAATCAGTACCTTTTGGGTATATAACTTGAAAATCCAGGTAAGTTAAAAGTTCACATAATTTACAGAAATTATAGGTTTAGTAAGTTTTGAATAAATCTCCACCTACATGTAAGGGACCCAGAATTTAATCTGACTGATGTGCCCTGGAGTGTGGCATTTGGATCATCAGGTTATATTCCTACTTAAGGAACATCGGGCATAGAATAATCACTCCACAATTCTTAAGTAAATGGGAGAATACTAGACAAATGCTAATTCTTTATAGAATTACACAATTATTTAAATTTTCTAACACAATGTTATGATGATATAAAATAAAAACATTCTAAATGAGTAAGGAGAGTAAATAGATATTTATATCAAGAGTGGAGGGGAGGGAGAGAGAAGAGTGCAGAGACTGCCCAAGGCATGGCCTGGTGGATAGGTATTTAGAAAATGTCTTCCCCTATTTGACTGAGTTGGCTGAAAGGAGTGCAGTCCAAACTGTAACCAAAGACAGCATGATGCTCCCTGAAAACACCCAGTAAACGCATTGCAAGCAAGGACAGTAACTGCTGGACTGGGCTTTAAGGAAAAGAGTGGAGAGATTTTACCAGTTATCATAAAAGTTGGAAATAAAGTTTCTCTCCCAGAATACGGAGGCACAGAAGTAGTTATAAATGGTGGAACTATTCCTTATTGAGAGACGATGACATACTGGGTAAGTCCGTAGACTGAAATAAATCACTATTAAAATATTGCACAAAGTTGCCCATTCCATTGAAGTTCTGAAATCTTTCCTCATGTAAATAATTTCTGTGTCTCTCTTTTATACTAAATTAATTATGTTTTTAAAAGAGGGGGAATCCTTGTAAATTTCCCTGGTAATCAGAAGTTATTTCTATATTTAATACCCTCTCATTGTAATTTTTAGAGAAATTCCTCTGACATTAAATATTAACTCACATGATCAATTTGTACATACGTTGTCCAAAAATTTACCTTTTACTCCTGAGGACAACAGTATATCACACTTATTGGACCATAAACTCCACTTTTGAAGTTATGTTTGAAGTTTTTCCAAATTTAACTTCTCTTTAAATTTATGCCTAGTTAACTATGCCTGTTGACTCTGGACGCTTGCCGGAGGATTACAGTCCAGTGAAAGAAGCCCGAACTTCCATTATTTACATTTTTAGAAAAAGCTAAATAATTGTTCTTCAATTATTTTTCACTCTGAGGAACTTCGTAAGAATCATTTTGACCAAAAAGTAAAACAATGAAAAAAACACTGTAATGTTTTGGCTTTAACAAATTTTAGTAGAACTCACATATTTGAAAATATTCTAGAGTTAACCTTAAATACTTTAATTTTGTCTTACACGGTGACCAGAAAGTTGTCACTGATATTTATCAGTTATTATTCACCGCAGTCTTTTCTCACTTTTGCCATCTCAAACTTCCTGGAGCCTTCTTTGCTGGAGGTTATTCTAACTGAAATAGCATTTTTTTTTAAACACACAGGATTCTCTTCTGTGATTCTCTTCTGTGTGGGGAGGGGAGATTGAGCATTTGTCTTCTCTGCAGTTGGGCCGGATGCAGTAAAATGTCTATTAGGAGGATTTAAATTTGTATCTTTTAAGGAATTATGTAAGGAGCAGCTGCTACTATATATGTTGCAGTATCTACTTAAAGATATGAGTGTCAAATTATATGTATAGATTTTTTTAAAAAGCACTCTGAGAGTTTAAATATTCAACAACAAGGCCGGGCGCGGTGGCTCACGCCTGTAATCCCAGCACTTTGGGAGGCCGAGGTGGGTGGATCACAAGGTCAGGAGATCCAGACCATCCTGGCCAACATGGTGAAACCCCGTCTCTACTAAAAATACAAAAATTAGCTGGGCATGGTGGTGCATGCCTGTAGTCCCAGCTACTCAGGAGGCTGAGGCAGGAGAATTGCTTGAAACCAGGAGGCGGAGGTTGCAGTGAGCCGACATTGCGCCATTGCACTCCAGCCTGGTGCCTGGTGACAGAGCAAGACAATGCCTCAAAAAAAAATAATAATAAACTAAAAAATAAAAATAAATATTCAACAACAACAATGACACTGTAATAAGTTAATGACAGAGTTACTCTCTTGAATAATTCTTTTTGTCAATAGGAGTAGAAATCATTTAATTCTAGTTATGGAGCCCAAGAAAATTTTTGGTTATAAGAGGTTTATTGAAATAAAAAATTGTGTGAAAGTAAAGCTGCCTTTCAAAGTCAAATGCAGAAGGATAGGGGACTATGATAACTGTACTGAATGCTTTTTGAAAGCTTTTGTTTTGATTTTATTAGTTTTAGTTCTTGTTTACTCAAGTCAGAAATAAACGCTTGTGTTTCCTTAGGTACTTCATCTGGTCATGCAAGCATCTTTGTTTCATGCATGTATAGTGAGAGTTCAGTCAAAGAACTGAACTCAATTATTTTATTTATTAAGTGCAGTATTGTTGAATAGCTAAGTTCTAGGTTTGGGTCAAATGAAATTCTTATCACATTCTAAAACACAACTAAAGAGCTGTCTACTCAGAGAAGAGAAAGTCAATACCAGTATTTTCTCAGGAACTACTTCCACCAAAGATCCTGCCAGAAATTTCTGAAATATGTATAACATAGAATCTGAACTAAAATAAAAGTCTTCAAGTACCATACATGACTATAACATGTTTTTGATATACCAATATTCATTTCAAACTTGCTAAAATTAGTTACAAATTCGTTATATGCTACTTTCACCTTCTCACTTTAGTGTTTGTTTAAAAGTTGGGTAGTAAATTTATTTCATCTGGCTTCTAATGTGCCACTAAAAAAGCTAAAAGTTCATTTATTCCACTTATTTCTAGTAAAAAAAAATTAACCAAATGAACTAAGCACTATAAAAGTTGGATACAACCACATAAAATTTCTTTTCTCTTTTTCCATCTTCGAAAGGACTAATAATCTTAGGATTCTCTTTAGAATAAAATCCATCCATACTGAATACCAGAAAAACTAACCCCAAAAGTTATCACTGTGTTAAAAATTCAAGTTCTGGAAAGATTAAATGTGTTTGTTATTATCAGGTATACATAAAATCATTCTGTATTAATACGTAGCAGGACCAATTTAAGTCAGGTTTTAGAGAGGTGATTATTATTTGTTATGTAAAACTGGAAACCTTGCCTATTAATACTGATCTTTCATACTGTCCACTGTAGAATAAAAAAGAATGCCTCTTTAAACAGACAGTAATTGTATTATTCAGTAAAAACACTGACTCGCTGTATAGAAAAACAAAAACAACAGCAAAATGCTTTTACACAGATTTTCAGCACACACATTGATGGGATGTACTGAACCACCCATTTTTATTCTCATGTCTCAAATGTAACTAGAACCGGATTTAAGACCTTGTCACTAAAAAAAAAAAAAAAAAAAAAACTTATTTAAGTCACTCAATAACATGGCGTTTCTTTCTCACACACTTGAACATTTTCAGCATAGGATGGTTCAGCAGTATGTGCTCTGGAGCCAGGCAAATCTGCTTCAAATTCCAGTTCTACCATTTAGATAGCAGGTAACTTTGGATGTGATTTGTATGCTGTAGACTGCACAGTTTCTCCCCTGCATAAATAATATGATAAACACATTTACTTCAACACATTGTTAAGTAATTAATGGAAAGTTCAACATAAAATATGTTGAACAAGGTAAGGGTTCAGTAGTATAATCTCTCTCTCAATTTGTAATATTACAGATGAAAACTTTTATTTCATTGTGAAACTAAGAGATAAAAAATAAATTTAAACATGTCATCTGGAAAAAAAATGAAAGGGAAATTTCTATTTTAGCATAGTTATGCTTGACTGAGAAGTACTTCTGTCAAGAACTTGAACTACTTGGTTATTTCAAATTCTAACATCTGAATGCCTAATAACCTAGGTCATTAGCACACAGATGGCATCACTTATTGGAGTACACATTCAACAACTCTGAGGCCATTCTTCCTTGGGCCCTTTCATTTTGCCATTGTTTTTATTTTCTCTTCCTTTTATTTGCCATTTAGATACTGTCTTGCCATTTGAGATTGAAAATGGAAACATAAATTTAAAAATGAAAAAATAAATGTGCTTAAATGCATCAAATGTGCTTAAATAGTTCTAGCACTGTTTTATCCAGAAGGGAAAGAAATGGGGAATGATAATGTTATCTGAAGTTAGGCTTCAGATTATCCATAAAATTTAATGATCCATGCTATCACCATGAACAGTGCTTGTGAATATTGTTTGGAGATTAACCTAAATAGGTTCCTGGTTAATCATCTGGAAGAGCTAATGCTGATTCCAAAGGTGCCAAGGGGGTTGTGTCTGAAAGAACCAAGTCATGTACAGCTGTGGACAGTAAGGACAGAAAAGCTAAAAATCTCCTCTTCAAAGATATTTTTGTTCTACATATGTATTATTCATGAACACAAATTCACTTTCTGCTTATATTTGTATATACAATTTTTCCTCTTGATAAGAACCTTATGCTCCTCTTGAGCTAAATTTTTATATTTCTGTTTTTTGAGATTATCTGCAGATATAGAAACCATTTAAGAGGTCTCGTGTTGGACACAACTATTTGTAACTTGTAAAATTCTTACCTCTAAATCATTAAAAAACAAATGAGTATCGGCAAGATTAAAAATCATTTCTTCCATGCGGAGTCCAAGGGTTACAGCCATGGGGGGATCCTGTAAAGAAAATGTATACATAATGAGGTACAATTTCAGTAAACACACTTATTATTAAAAATATTTTAAGCACATACTGCTGTGGTGGAAGAGGGAGGAGACTGCATGGGTTTTTACTGAAGATTCAAAAAATTTATCAGTTATCCGAAAAGGTGACTTTCCAGAAATTTCACACGTACCAAATGCACAGACACACCTGGCAATTTAGACATATGTAAAGATGACTCAGCATACTTTTTCAGGTGAAGCTGTATGTTTAGGAGAGAAGGAGGAAGGGAGCCAGTAGTTCATATGACCCAGTTTACGTATAATCTATGGAAAGTCGTCTGGAGAAAGATATTTGGACGGGGTGCTGAAGAATGGAGCAAACTTCTAAAAAGAAGAAAGGATGTCTCTTTAAGAACAATGAAAAGTAATGGGAATTAAAAGATAGAGAAAAATAGGTCAACTGGGTATTTGTAGGACTTGAGAATGTTACTTGGTGGTGGAACAGGAAGAGCTGGCAGAGGATGGTGCAACCACCACTTAATTTTTAATTGCATTTTTATCAACAGGGTAAGAGGAATCTCCCTAACTAAACATATGTAGAGTTTGGCCTAATGTGCTTTTGAGTAAGGCTGAAGAAGGGAAGGGTGAGAATAGCTAAAGGAACATTAGTTCTGTAAGTGTAATCCAGGTAGAAAATATATGCTTCGGGAAGTTTTATTGAAGGTGAAGGGTTCAGTAAAGAGTTAAAATGACTCAATTTTTGTTTACAGAAGCCATGATATTAAACAGCAGCAAGGAGTTGAAAATTCAGACCAGAGTTGTTACTTTAACATAATTAACTGCAGCTGAAGGTCTGGCATCAAGAGATATAAGACTAAAAGGTAAGGAGCATTTAGGGATAGGGATTGGAATAGGGAAATAATTCACGCTCAAACATTGTATTTAAAATTATCAAAGTTGGAACAACTTCTAAAGAAAAACTGCTAATAGGTGCAACTCTGAAGATATGGAAAAGAAAAAACCTGGAAGGGACAAACCATTAGAATTTAAGACCAGATGGGTGTTAGCAGGGAGAAGAAGAAGGTTTTGAATAAAGCTGACAAGTCTAGAAGGATACTATTGGTTTTGGCTGAGAAGTTATTTTGGAAGACCTCAGAGGGTGATTTGGGTTGAGTGGCTGGGCCAGGAGCCAGACTGCAGGGATTTGAGAAAAGAGAAGTGAAATTGTGTTTTCAACATTCTAATAAACGGCATTTCAAGAAATGTATCTAAACTTGGGGAAATGTGACGCTAACTTTACTCAGTTTATGATAAGAACATGCAACCCAGGTCAGGACAAGCAGTATCCATCTACACTCTGAACTGATTCCATTTGCAAGGAGAAACCACTCTTCATTCCACACCTCCACTACCATAACACATTTTATTCCTGTATTTCCTTTCATCATGCTTTGAGGGGGAAGCCCTAAAATGTAAACACATTTGAGATGTCATCCTGTGTTCTGTAGCCATTAAAACTTGGAGAATAGGAATTAGATGCTAAGGAAAAAGGATTGAGTGTGAAGGGATCATTGAGGTATGAGAGCTAAACTAAGACTTGATATGAGGGAAGACAGAAATAAGATGATAATGCGTTGGATTTCAGCATAATTTTCTAATTGTTTACATCTCCTCATTTGGAGATTTATATGGATTTCATAGCCAGAGACTCTCATTTTTCAGAAATGGATGCTGACTCTTCACATACTTGATGGTATCCTGGTATTTTGTCATCCAGTGGCTTGACTGTGCTGCTAGATTCATCTGTCTTCCAGAGACAGAACCATTTGGAACCATATACCCAAAGATCAAATCAGTTCTGTTTTGCCCAACAAACACTCATTCAAAAAAAGAATAAAATTATGGATAAGTAGGCTGGGCACAGTGGCTCACCCCTGTAATCCCAGCACTTTGGGAGGCTGAGGTAGGCAGATCATTTGAAGTCAGGAGTTTGAGACCAGCCTGGCCAACACAGTAAAACGCCATTTCTACTAAAAATATAAAAATTAGCTGGACATAGTGGTGTGTGCCAGTAATCCCTGCTACTCAGGATGCTGAGGCAGGAGAATCGCTTGAACCCAGGAGACGGAGGTTGCAGTGAGCCAAGATCATGCCACTGAAGTCCAGCCTGGGTAACAGTAAAACTGTACCTCAAAAAAAAATTATATATATATATATATATATATATATATATATATATATATATATATTAAATAAATATTTGTATATTTATATTTTTATATATTATAAATATGTAAATATAGACTTTTTTTTATGTGTGTCAGTTTGTGTCTCAATGGATTTCAGAGTTCAGATGAATCTGTTGCTCTGTTTCCTTCAAGTATAAAATTCTTTTCTCTTCTTTTTTTTTTTGTTGATCATATTTTTGTTGAAATAAAAGCTCTAAAGGTTGTATAAATTGAAAAAAATACATTTTGTCTTTTTTTGGCTCAAAAACTCCTATTACTAGTCTCTATCTTTTTGGCAGGGTTTCGGGGACCTAGGCATTAAATGGGTTGAAGACATTCTATGAAACTATTCTGCCTAGTCACAGAACCATGAACGAAGTCTACAGAAATATCAGGAAAAATCAAATGTAATTATAGCATGAAAACATATAATTCCATTAGTGACGCTCTATGCTTTTGAGGAATGTTCACTGATGCAAGACAATAAAACTGAGCTCCACACTACTCTGTTATGTTTCTGATGATTACTGCCCTAAGGATAGATATTTCAGAAAGGAGTTCAGAAACATCTGATTTAAAAGGTTTTCCTTCTGGGGACCAGGTTGGTTAGGCTGTTATCCTACAATTTGCCAATTTTTCTTTTTAAGTTTTAAGTACAATTATTTAATTTCTTATGTTCATTCTTCACATTCTTTGCATTTACAGATCAGATTTATGGGGACGGGAGAAAACATACTGTTCCTTTTGATTGTTACTTTGATCAATTCCATGCTTCTGAAGTGCGTAACTCTCTGTGCTACTCAAACAGTGATAGGGAAATCCATGAAGAATACATTTTGTACATCTGATAAGCATGCAAACAAGGATAATTAAAAAAAAAAATACCAGCATCTGCTAGCAAGCAAGCATGGCATGTGGTGTGATAAAAACTGCAGTTGGGCATTCCACTGGAATGCAACCCCATGGCACTGGGAGGGCTGGTCATTTGTTTTTCAAGCTGTGGTGATTCCACATCACACACTCTATGAGAGCCAGGACTTAGTAAGCATTTTGGCAAAATATCATTTGTAACTGGGAAAGTTTAGGTTTGTGGTTTGCTGGAGTGTGAACTAGCTGTATTTTACTAAGGTTTCCAGAGAGCAAGGCCTGTTGAAAGAGAGATGTTTCGTCAGCCATGCCAAAGGCTTGGCACAGATGAGCTAGGGATAGTCATGCCATAAGCCAAGGAAAACCATGTCTGTAAGAGGTGGTGATCTTGTTTCTAAGAGAATGTCTGGGGAGGGATTACTTTCAAATATCTAATTTTATTTTTTGTTTTTTTCCAGCTTACTAAGTCACTGGGACAGCTAATTCTAAGTGAGCAGATTATAGCATTGCATTTTTCCAGCTAAAAGACTCACAGATCTAAGAATCCAAGAAAGATGACTGGACATTTGGTGGGTGTAGCCTTAGCAATGTCTCTGTATGCTGGGCACCCTCCATCTTGCCAAATTGCTGTGAAGGAGCTGCCAGTGCCTGCAATTCCGCTATTTTATCAGGCATTTGAGAATGAAACACACATCTGGATTGAACCCAAGTTTTATACAGAGATGTTTGCTCATTTTCATTGGATGTTTATAGAATTATGGGCACCTTATGAATCAAAAGCTCCTTTTCTTTTGCATTTAACTGTAGTGAGTGTTGAGTTTAGGGTCTAAAATGAAGTGATAGCAAAAACTTGTATATAGGAAAAAAGTGGGATAATCAAGGCACTAACAGGGTTTTGTGGAAGCTCTGATATATATTATACATATTATAATAGTTCCAAAACGTTCAAAGTATCTACAACAGAGTTTAATAGGGGGCAAATTGAACTATTGCCAATTTATTCTGTGTACTGTTCTATCAAAATACTGAAACTATTCCCCAGACATTTTACTGAATACAGAAAGAGAGTGAGACAGAGAGACAGAGAGAGAGAGAGAGAGAGAGAGAGAGAGAGAGAAGGAGGAAGATGAAGAAAATAAATAGCTCTTGGCCTTTAAATGTGTGGTTCTAAGCCAGATGTTACCAGTGTATAACCAAGGCAGGATCAAGCACAGCACTTCTCTAAATCAAAATACTAACGCCTATTAGCCATGTGAACACAGAGCATAAATTGGAGCCAGACTGTCTGTCTATGGGCCTCTGCCCTGCATTGGGCCATCAGCTGGAATTCCTCCTCTAGGGACATACTATAAAAATATCTCTGGAGAGGCAACAATTATGTATTTTTAAAGAAACTAAGGACTTTTTTTTTTTTAAAGACATCAAGGTCTTGGAACAGTTAGTCCTTTGGGACCCGTAGCACATGTGCAGACGTGTGTGCAGAAAGATGGAAGAGATGCAAGTTTATCACGGAAGAAAGAAGACAGAGCAGCTCCATGAACCAAGGTGGAAAAAGTTACTGGATTTTTCAGAAAACATATACCCTTTAAATCATAAGAGATAAAATGAAATTCAGTCACATATCAGAAGGGAAATTTTACAATTGTGATACTAGTCTATGATGACTAGGTAGCAGCAGGCTTACAAGTTTTTAGGAGGAACTGGAGAATGGTTTCAAGAACATTCATTTATTCATCACATATCTATTAAGTGTCTATTATGTATTAGACATGTTCAAATTCCAAGCAGAAAGCAGGTAAACAAAAAAGCAAAGCTCCTACCCTTATGGGGTTTATATTATTACTGGATAAGCTATCTGATAAACAAACAGGAAAAGAAGGGAATATAAGCATTTCAGGTTGTGATGAAGCTATGGCAGAAAAACCAGGATAAGCAGATACAGAAGTGATGAGGATGAGTGGTGAGGGCTAATTTAAAGCAAATTCAGAGAAAGCCCCTTTTATGGCAGAGAGAGGAACTGAGGCCTGAAAAGGGAGAGGGAGCTAGGCATGAACAGGTGCAATGGTAGCGAACATACATAGAGACCGGAGGTGAGAACGAGTTTGTGTGTGAGAAACAGTGTGAGGCAGAGGGACCCTGAGAGTGCAAGGGCGTGATCTCAGCTCACTACAGCCTCCGCCTGCCTGGTTCAAATGATTCTCCTGCCTCAGCTTTCTGAGCAGCTGGGATCACAGGTACCCACCACCATGCCCAGCTAACTTTTGTATTTTTAGTAGAGAAGGGGTTTCATCATTTAGCCAGGTTGGGCTTGAACTCCTGACCTTGTGATCTGCCCGCCTCGGCCTCCCAAAGAGGGAAATAAGGATTTTAAGAATGCAAGAGTGCTCCGCTGAATGTATGTGAGAGGCCTCCGCAAGATAAACCAAGAAGGAACACTTGATTTGGCAACAAGGGGGCTCCTCAGACTTGGCAAGAATCATGTTATGGCAAAGCTGTAAAGAGTAGTCACCGGAGGGGAAAATGGACTCAAGAAGCTTTTCTAATGACAGGAATGTGACAGCAGATATGATGGTGATGGGAAGAATCTAGGAGAGTGAGAAACTGGTGGCTCAGTGAAAGAAGTCCTTTCAGGAGTCGAGGGGCCATGGAACCAGGGCATAAGAGAGGTGCAAGACACAGCAGAGACTATGGCTACAGACGTAGGGGGCACGGATTTGGTGGCGCAAAGATGACAGAATTCATTTGTTTGTATTTTTCCGCCTCGTAACTGAGGAAGTATGTACAGAACTGGGAGAGGCATGCCTGCTCTCCCTTCAGCTTTTTAAAACCTTCAATAGGAAGAGTCCATCACCCCAAGAGTGCTTGCACCCACTTGAGATTTGTGGCCACATTCAGTAGCTGTTGAGGTACAGGCAGGCAGTGGAGTTTTCTGCAAGGTGAGTCTGATGGAGAAATAATGGGTTAAGGATAGAGAAGAGTTATGGAAAAATGGGGTTACAGTGGTAGGCAAGGAGGACTCCACGCTGGGAGGATGACATCCAAGACAGGGGTTCTCAAACTCCACCATGCATGGGAAACACCTGCAGAGCTTTCACAACAACTGTTGTCCACACACCATACCAATTAAATCAGACTCTCTGAGGTGGGCCCATCCATCAGTCATGCTAAAGCTCTGCAGTGAGTCCAATGTACAAATGAGATCAAGAGTCAGCAGATGACAACCTTGCTACTCGAAGTGTGGTTTCAGATCAGCACCATTGGCATCATCTGGGAGCCTCTTACAAGGGCACACATGTAGACCCTTCCCCAGATCTAGTTTGCCAGGTAGTTTAACAAGATTATTCAGGTGATTCATATATATGTTATATTTGAATAAACACTGGTCTATGAGCTCTTATAATGAGAGACTGGGTTGGTTAAGAAAAATCAGAGCTGGCCTGACCTTCTGGCTTTCCAAGAGTTAAACCTCTTGGAAAGCACCCTCTGGGGTGCTTCCAAAGGATGATCAGACTTGAGTAGAACTGTGGCTTAGTATAATTTCTCGAGAACTAGACTTCTCTAGAGTTGCTTATGAGGAAGAGCAACTTTTCTACCCTTCACCTCCATAAAGATCATTCTGTGGACTTAACTTCAAGGACCAAATGTCTGATGGTGTCTTTTTCTTACTGATGTAGCTAATTACTTGCTGGGGAGCTGTAAAGGTGAAAGCTAGCACATTTTGGATTAAAGATTTTGTTCACAATTCAAGTGTTCAGTGTAAGCAATGTATTTGCAGTTGAACAGCAGTTAATGTTGTCAAGCTTAAACTGTGAGATGAAGGGGATCATCACACAACTTACCTAACATTATAGGCTTCTACAGTTTCAATCAGAAGAGAATCCAAATGTATTAAACTAATAATGAAATAAATGTACTTCAAGGGGAATTACAGTGGTAGTAGATGGAAACAGTGTAATGTGGCACTTGGATGGAAAGAAAAATGTCATGTTGGTGAGACTGACCATGGGAGGATGAGCTAGAAAGCACGGAGCCCAGAGAAAAGTGGTAAAGCAGAGGGGCAAATAAACGCACCTAATGAGACTACTCAGGAATTCAGGGAGTAAGGTGGTTGACACGTCAGGAGACAGGTACAGGAGGAGAGACCTAGGAGAGGGTTGATGAGGATTAAATGATATTTAAGGTAAGTTAATGATCTAATCCCACATCTCCTCAAGATATGAGACTCAATGATCATCAGCTGAGATAAAAAGAACTGAAACCTTCAGGGCAGGTTACAGAAGGCTGCTCTATGTGTTTTTCAGAGGTTACCATAATCTCTCTGGTATATTAGCTTCAAATTAATAAATGTGATGTCCTTTAAATATCTTTCCCCTTTTCTAATGTAATTCCAGCAATAACTCAGTAAAGATGGGCTTAAATAAATGTTAGTAATATATTTAGCTATTTATGAAATCATGCCAAGCCATTCAATCTAATTTTTAAAAGAAATTCTCAAGAATAAACATATACCCAACACAAAGCTCTGAAAGGGGAGACAATAGGTAGCAATGATTCCCAAATTCCCTAAGGTAGAGTTTAAGATATGTCACTGTCTTTGATTTGGCTTTATTTCCATATACATATAATATTTATGCACACACTGTATGCATACACACGCACACACAATCAAACTTACTATAAGCAACCAGTAAAAACATTATGCTTTTTTGAGACTTGCAAATTCTGTAATCATTCCTTTTATATAATACATCCAAAACCGCTCCCCAGTCAACCTGGCATAGTGCTACTTCTCTGCAACACTGAGCTGACTGACTCCTATTATGAAATAAAACAACAGATAAAAATATAAGATGCAAATTTCCTTAGAAAAATTCAGTTTCCTGTGTTTCAGATTTCTTGAAACTAAATAAATAGGTTACACTTATTGAATGTTTATTCTGTGGTGAGTTTTAATATATTAACTCATTTAAACCTCAGAATCAAATTACTACTTTTATTATTCTCCTCATTTTATATACAAGGCAACTGAGGCTCATAAATGCTAAATAAACTACTCAAGGTCACATTGGTACCAGGAGGCAGAGGCAGAATTTGAACTCGGGGTCATTCTCCCTCCAAAGCCAGAGACCTCTAAGCATATGGTGTTTGTTAGCACTGCCATTAGGAGCGCCTCAGATCTATGGTTATAACACTTGGTTAATTCTATTAATTCCTATTAAACCATGTTGGTTTTCTTTAGTCCAAATGCAAAAAAGTCGGTATTTATCTTCATGACTAGCCTATCATTTAAAATCCAGATAAATGCTATATTGGAAGTATTTTTCTACATGAATGTGTGTAGACTGTTCAATATACAAGCAATCAATTTATTAATTCTGATGAACATATTATTTCTCCAGCACTGTTGTTACATGAGATGTTGTCTAAAATAAAAAAGCAGTTTGAGGAACCTGAATCTGAGTTTCACATTATCAGGTGGCCATTCACTTTCCTTCATTTGCTTCACTTTCTCCCCCTGACTTGGGCTATTTCCTCTGTGTCCTTACTGTGGAATAACTTTACAGAATCATAGCTTCATAGCACATGATACATTAATGATCCAAAATAAACCAAATCCCTAAAGCACGATTTATTTAGCTTTCTTCACCCTCCCATAAAAACAAAAGGAATCACTGCAAGTTATCAGGTCAAATAATATATACAATTAATCAGGGAACATAAATAATGTTCATAAACTCCAACATGATGGATGATTCCTAGTCTACATCCTGTCAAATTTACAAGCTCCTATTTTAGAGTTTTGCAGCACAGAAACTGTTCATGGCAATTGGCACTCAGCTGCAAAACCAATCAACAGCCTCATAGCAGCAGGGCTCAGATAGCAAGGTTCCTCATTTACCAACATCAGAAATGTCCAGGAATAGTTCTGCTTGGAAATTACAGTGTTGACAACTGAACAGAGGTGGTAACACTTAGGAAGATGCTTGGGAAATTCACATTATTTAATTTATTAATGGAAGTAGAATTCTCCAAAAGTTTTTTTAAAATTAAAACACAAAATTTAGTTACTCAGGACAATTTATGAGTAAAAGGTCATTCCTATATTATTGTGTTTCATGCATCTTATTTTTATAGGTTGTGGGGAAACAATGTCAGACCAAAAGAATATAGGGATTAAGAACCTGTCAAAGAGATATGGGTTCCACTGACCTTACCACTTACAAGCTGTGTAAGGTGGTGTCAATCACACAGGGTGATGGGAAAAGCTAATGAGAGAATGTGTTTCACAGGACACTGAGCAAAGGGCCAGGTGCACAGTCAAAAATTATACTCATTATTGCCCACTAATTATGGATGGGGGAGAGAAAGAAAGACAAGTAGATATGTAGGTAGGTATGGTAATTTCAGGATGTAATTTTCATCTCTGGTCTTCATAGGTGCAGCTCCCAGCTTGCTATATTTGAGACCAGTGCAGTGCCACTTCACATGATGTAGGAGTAAAACACCTGCCTTTAGTTATGTCTCATTCTGGAGGAAGAAGGTATATTTTTACTAAGTTTTTCTAAACTAGGAGGTAGATGATAGTTTTCACTGTGGAGTGCCACTGTTTTTTTTTTTTTTTTTTTAATTATTATACGTTAGGTTCTGGGATACATGTGCAGAATGTGCAGGTTTGTTACATACGTATACACGTGCCATGGTGGTTTGCTGCACCCATCAACCTGTCATCTACATTAGGTATTTATCCTAATGCTATCCCTCCCCAATCCCCTGACCCCTTGCTATCCCTCCCCTAGCCCCCGACCCCAACAGGTGTGTAATGTTCCCCTCCCTGTATCCATGTGTTCTCATTGTTCAACACCCACTTATGAGTGAGAACATGTGGTGTTTGATTCTCTATTCCTGTTGGTTTGCTGAGAATGATGGTTTTCAATTTCGTCCATGTCCCTGCAAAGGACATGAACTCATCCTTTTTTATGGTTTCATAATATTCCATAGTGTGTATGTACCACATTTTCTTTATCCAGTCTATCATTGATGGGCATTTGGGTTGGTTCCAAGTCTTTGCTATTGTGAACAGTGCAGCAATAAACATATGTGTGCACGTGTCTTTATAGTAGAATGATTTATAATCCTTTGTCCATTATCTCATTTAAGCCACCCCAAGCCACCCCGTAACCCCAGGAAGGAAATAGATTATACTCATTTTCATATGAAACAGGCTCAGAGGTCAAATGGGTTGCCCTTACGCACAGCTAGGCAC
This sequence comes from Saguinus oedipus, assembly GCA_031835075.1. NCBI lineage: Eukaryota > Metazoa > Chordata > Mammalia > Primates > Cebidae > Saguinus > Saguinus oedipus. Next base: position 142,738,778 of record CM063172.1, on the reverse strand, counting down.
AGGAGGTCTTTCTTTTAGCTCAGTGCTCCTTGAGCTAGTCGACTGCCTTCCAGGCTGTATCCTGAGCAAGCTCCAGGATTAAGGAACCCCTATCAGGGTGACCAGGAATGATAGGGAAGGGGACTGGATGGAAATGGGATCTCTCCAGTCCTCCATCTCCACATTTTACCTAGAGCAGTTCTGCCCTTAGATGTTCTGTTCTGTACAGTGATGCTCTCAGTGATATATATGTGTATAGGAATCTCTGGCTAAAGAATAGAAAAATCACTATGCTATACCAAAATGTTACACCTTAAAATGCATATTGTGGAAAAAAGACTGCTAAGAAATGAAAAGAATTAGAGACCCATAATAATTTTATGGACCCATATTAATTTCAAGTTTAGACAATCTTAACACTATAAAGGTTTTTTCCTTCCTCCCAGAAATCATGGCTCTGGTCACTTTGTTATTAGTAATGCAGGGTCCTGACTTAACTAATCACCAAAATGACCTTATTTCAGTGAGTCCTCAAGGTTATTACGGATGACATTAGGGAACTGAGGGATTAAACCTTGTTATAGAGGATTCTTTAAAACATCTCATGACCTTTAAGATGGTAACATGTATTGAATGGCCATAAAACATAAGCATTCCCTAAATCTATTTAACCATGGCCTTTTCTCAAAGACTAATAATGTTAGACTAACATGTTCCAGAATTAATTTGCTCAAGGAATAAAAGTCTGGAAATATCTATTCTACTGGTTCTCAAAATGCAGCCCAGGGCCATGAGTTTGATCTGGAAATTTGTTCCAAATGCAAAAACCTGTGGTCACACCCGAGACCGCCTGAATCAGAAACTGGGTTGCAACCCAGCGATCTGTGTTTAACAGGCCGTGCAGGTTATTGTGACTCACAGTCAAGTTTCAGAAGCACTGTTCCTATATACAGCATGGTCATTCTTACTTACTGCACAGTGTCTCCTAGTGGTCAACTTGTGTCCACTCTTACTCCTCTAAATTCCATTCTCCACATAGCACACAATGATAAACCTAAAACTCCCCAACGGCTTCCCACTGCAACCAGAAAAAAAAAGCCGAACACCTTACCATAATGAAGACTCCTTGCCTGATGAAGCCCTTGCCTACCTCTCTGTTCTCATCTTGTACTATTTATTTTATCTTTTTGTGGGTACATAGTAGGTATATATACACATGGAATATGTGAGTTTTGTTTTTTGGTTTTTTTGAGACAAAATTTTACTCTGTTGCCCAGGCTGAAGTATAGTGACATGATCTCAGCTCACTGCAACCTCCACCTCTGGGGTTCAGGTGATTCTCCTGTCTCGGTCTCCCTAGCAGCTGGGATTACAGGCTCCCACCACCACACCCAGCTAATTTTTAGTAGAGACGAGGTTTTGTCATGTTGGCCAGGCTGGTCTTGAACTCCTGACCTCAGGTGATCTGCTTGCTTCGGCCTCTCAAAGTGTGGGGATTACAGGCTTGAGTCACTGAACCCAGCATCATGAGATATTTTGATACAGGTATACAATGCCACATCAGGGTAAATGTGGTATCCATCACCTCAAGCATTTATCATTTTGTTGTGTTAGAGACAATCCAATTAAACTCTTTTAGTTATTTTCTAATTTATTTATTTCTTAATCTGTCACCCAGGCTGGACTGCAGTGGTGTGAACATGGCTAACTGCAGCCTCAATCTCTGAGCTCAAATGATCTTCCAATGTCAGCTTTCTGAATAGCTGAGACTACAGGGATGCACCACCATGCCCAGCTAATTTAAAAAAAACTTTTTTTTTTTTTTTTTGTAGGGGCAGAGTCTCACTATGTTGCCCAGGCTAATCTCCAACTCCTGACCTCAAATGATTCTCCTGCCTTGCCTCCTCAAATGTTAGGAATACAGGTGTGAGCTACCTGGGCTCTCTTCGTTATTTTTAAATGTACAATAAATTATTGTTGACTACAGTCACCCTGATGTGATATGAAATACTAGATCTTATTCATTCTGGTCTAACTATATTTTTGTATCCATTAATCTCCACTAACTGCACCCCTCAACAACTTCCCTTTCCAGCCTCTAATAATCATCATAATCATCATTCTACTCTATCACCATGAGTTCAACTTTTAGCTTTCAAATAAGTGAGAATACATGAAGTGTATTATCCTGTGCCTGTCTTATTTCACTAAGTGAGCTCCAATTCCATCCATGTTGTTAAAAACAACAGGAACTCATTTTTTATGGCTGAATGAAATGGTGGTGTTTATGGTACAAATACACCACTGTGTATATGTACCCCATTTTCTTTAACATTCATCGGTTGATGGATGCCTAGGTTACTTCTTAAATCTTGTCTACTGTGAAAAGTGCTGAAATAAACATGGGAGTGCAAACACCTCTTCGATATACTGATTTCCTTTCTGTTGGGTATATACCTAGCAATGAGATTGCTGGATCATATGGCAGTTCTATTTGTAGTTTTTGAGGAACCTCCAAACTGTTCTCCATAGTAGTGGTACCAATTTACATTCCCACCAACTGTGTATGAGGGTTCCCTTTTCTGTAAATCCTCATTGGTATTACCTGTCTTTTGGATATAAGTCATTTTAAGTGTGGTAGGATGATATCTCATTGTAGTTTTGATTTGAGTTTCTCTGATGTTCAGTGATGTGAACACCTTTTCATTTACCTGTCTGCCACATGTATGTCTTTTGAGAAATGTCCATTCAAATCTCTTGCCCAGTTTTTATTCATATTATTAAACATTTTCCTATTGAGTTGAGCTCCTTATATGTTCTGCTTATTAATCCCTTGTATAATGAATAGTCTGCAAATATTTTCTCCCATTCTGTGGGTTGTCTCTTCACTTTGTTGACTGTATTCTTTGCTGTGGAGAAGCTTTTTAACTTGATGGATCCCATTTATCCATTTTTGCTTTGGTTGCCTGTACTTGTGGGGTACTGCTCAAGAAATCTTTGCCCAGTCCAATGTTCTGGAGAGTTTGCCCAATGTATTCTTATAGTGGTTTCATAGTTTGAGGTTTTCAATTTAAGTCTTTAGTCCATTTTGATTTGATTTTTATGTATGGCAAGAGATAGGGGTCTAATTTTGTTCTTCTTCATATGGATCTCCATTATCATGGCACCATTTATTGAAGAGATTGTCCTCTCCCCAATGTATGTGCTTGGCATCTTTGTAAAAAACAATTTCACTGTCAATGTATAAATTTGTTTCTAGGTATTCTTTTCATTGTTTTATATGTCTCTTTTTATGCCAGTACCATGTTGTTTTTGTTACTATCACTTTGTGTTATAATTTGAAGTCAGGTAATGTGATTCTTCCATTTTTATTTCTTTTGCTCAGGGTAGTCTTGGCTATTCTGGGTCTTTTGGGGTTTCATATAAATTTTAGGATTGTTTTTTCTATTTCTGTGAAGAATGTCAGTAGTATTTTGATAGTGATTGCACTGAATTGATAGACTGCTTTGAGTAGAAGGGATATTTTAACAATATTGATTATTCCAATCCACGAACATAGAATCTCTTTCCATTTTTTGTGTCCTCTTCAATTTATCACATCAATATTTTATAGTTTTCACTGTAAAGATCTTTCACTTCTTTGGTTAGTTCCTAGGAATGTTATTTTATATATAGCTTAACTAGCATTACTTTTTCTTTCTTATTCAGATTGTTCACAGCTGGCATATAAAAAAGCTACTGAATTTTGTATGTTGATTCTGTATCCTGCAACTTTACTGATTTTATCAGCTCTAATAGTTTTTTGATGGAGTCTTTAATATTTTCTAAAAATAAGATTATATCATCTACAAATAAGGCTAATTTGACTTTTTTCTTTCTAATTTGGGTGCTCTTTATTTCTTTCTATTGTCTAACTGCTCTGACTAGGACTTCCAGTATTATGCTGAATAACAGTCATGACAATGCGCATCTTTGTTGTGCTCCAGATCTTAGAGGAAAGATTTTCAATTTTTCTCCATTCTGTGTGGTATCAGCTGTGGGTCTGTCATATATGGCTTTTATTGTGTTGCAGTATGGTCCTTCTATACTCAATTTTTTGAAGATTTTTATCAGGCAAGGATGTTGAATTGTATCAAATGCTTTTTCAGCATCAGTGAAATAATCTTATGTATTTGTCCTTCATTCTGTTGGTATGATGCATCACATTGATTGATTTGCATATGTTGAAACATCCTTGCATTCCTGGGGTAAAGCCCACTTGGGTCCTGATTAATTATCTTTTCAATGTGTTGTTGAACTCAGTTTGCTAGTATTTTGTTGAGGATTTTTGCATCTATCTATCTGTCTATCAATCTATCAATCTATCTATCTATCTATCTATCTATACATATATATATATATGTGTGTGTGTGTGTGTGTGTGTATATATATATATATATATATATATATATATATATATATTTATTTATTTATTTATTTATTTTTTTCTGAGAAGGAGCCTTGTACTGTCACCCAGGCTGTAGTGTAGTGGCATGAACTTAGCCCACTGCAATCTCTGCCTACTGGGTTCAAGCAATTCTCTTGCCCCAGCCTCCTGAGCAGCTGGGAATACAGGCATGCGCCACCATGCCCAGCTAATTTTTATTTTTTTTTTTAGTAGTGATGGGGTTTCACCATGTTGGCCAGGATGGTCTCAATCTCTTGACCTGGTGATCCACCCACCTCAGCCTCCTAAAGTGCTGGGATTACGGGCGTGAACCACCATGCCTGGCCTGCATTAATATTTATCAAGGATATTGGCCTGTAGCTTTCTTTTTTTGATGTGTCTTCATATGATTTTGGTATCAGAGTAACACTAGCTCTGTGGCATGAGTTTGGAAGCATTCCCTCTTCTGTTTTTTGGAATAGTTTGAGCAGGGTTGCTATTAGCCCTTCCTTAAATGTTTGAAAAAATCCAGCAGTAAAGCCATAGGGTCCCAGGCTTTCTTTTCTTTTCTTTTTTTCTGGGGAACTTTTTATTGCATCTTCCATCTCTTTACTTGATACTGGTCTGTTCACGTTTTGGAGTTCTTCGTGGTTCATTCTTGACAGCTTTATATGTCTAGTTATTGGTCCATTTCTTTTAGATTTTCCAGTTTATTGGCATGTAGTAGCTCTTATTAGCTTCTAAGAATCCTTTGAATTTCTAAAGTATCAGTTGTAATGTCTCCTTTTTCATTTCTGAGTTTACTTATTTGAGTCTTCTCTCCATTTTTCTTATCTAGGCCAGTTAAAGGTTTGTCTATTTTGTTTATCTTTCAAAAAGCCAACTTTTCATTTTGTTGATCTTTTGTATTTTTTCATTTCAATTTCATTTATTTCTTCTCTCATCTTTCTTAGTTCTTCATGATACATCATTAAGTTATTTGAAGTTTTTCTACTTTTTTTGATGCACACAATTACAGCTATAAACTTTTCTCTTAGTGCTGCTTTCGCTGTATTCCATAGGGTTTGGTATATTTTATTTTCATTATCATATTTTTATTTTGAGAAATTTTTAATTTCCTTCTTAATTTTTTTCATTAACCCACTGGTCATTCAGGAGTTATTATTTAGTTTCCATGTGCTTGCATAGTTTCCAAAATTCCTCATTACTGAATTCTAATTTTACTTCATGGTGGCCCGAGAAGATGCTTGACATAATTTCAATTTTTTTGAATTTTTAAAGACTTGTATTGCAGCCTAACATGTGGTCTATCACTGAGAATGATCCATGTATGTAGGAGAAGGATGTATATTCTGCAGCTGTGGTATGAAATGTTCTGTAAATATCTATTAGGTCCATTTGGTCTAAGTTTGTGCAGATTAAGTCCAATGTTTCTTTGTTGATTTTCTGTCTGAATGATGTGCCAAATGCTGAAAGTGGGGTGCTGAAGACTCCAGTGACTATGGTATTGAAGTTTGGCTCTCTCTTTAGCACAAATGATATTGCTTTATAAATCTGGGTACTCCAGTACTGAGTGCATACACATTTAAAATTGTTATATCCTCTTGCTGATTTGACTCATTTATCATTACATAATTACCTTCCTTTGTCTATTTTTATAGCTTTTTCGTTTTACTTTTTGTGTTGAAATACACTTTGAGAGGTATAACTATAGCTACTCTAGCTATTGTTTAGTGTTCATTTTCAGAAAATATATTTTTGCATCTCATTGCTTTCAGTCTCTCTATGTCTTTATAAGTGAAGTGTGTTTCTTGTAGGCAAGAGATCATTGGGTCATGGTTTTTTTATCCATTCAGCCACTCTATGTCTTTTGATTGGAGAGTTTAGGCTATTTATACTCAACGTTATTACTAATAAGCAAGAACTTCTGCCATTTTGTTATTTGTTTGCTGGTTGTTTTGCAGTCTCTTCTTCCTTCTTCTTGTCTTCCTTTTAGTGAAATGACTTATTTGTTGGTATGTTTTAATTTATTGATTTGTATTTTTGGTGTATCTGTTATATGTTTTTGATTTGCAGTTATCATGAGGCTTGCAAATAATATAACCAATTAATTGAAATTGATGAGAATGTAATACGGACTGCATAAACCAACAAACTAACAAGCCAGCAAAGAGGAAACTAATAAAAAAATCTACACTTTAACTATGTTCCCTTGTTTTTTAACTATTTGTTGTTTCTATTTAGATCCTATTTTACTATGTCTTGAAAATTTGTCAGTTATTAATTTTAGTTGATTCATCTTTTAGTCTTTCTACTTAAAATATGAGTAGCTTACATACCACAATTACAGTGTTATACTACTCTGTGCTTTTCTGTGTACTTATTGTTACCAGTGAGCTTTTTACCTTCAGGTGAGTTCTTACTGCTCATTAACATCCCTTTCTTTCATATTGAAGAATTCTCTTTAGCATTTCTTGTAGAATAGGTCTGGTGTTGATGAAATCCCTCAGTTTTTGTTTGTCTGGGAAAGTCTTTATTTCTTCTTCATGTTTGATGGATATTTTCACTGGATATACTATTCTAGGGTAAATGTGTATGTGTATGTGTTTTTTTCCTTTAGTACTTTAAATTTGTCACGTCACTACCTCCTAGCCTATAAGGTTTCCATTGAAAGGTCTGATGTCATGTACTGGAGCTCCATTTTATGTTCATTTCTTTTCTTTCACTACTTTTAGGATCCTTTCTTCATTCTTGGGCTTTGAGAGTTTGATTATCAAATGCTTTGAGGTAGTCTTTTTTTGGATTAAATTTCACTGGTGTTCTGGAACCTTCTTGCATGTGGATATTGATATCTTTCTCTAGGTTTGGAAAGTTCTCTGTTATTATCCTCTTGCATATATCTTCTACCCCTACCCCTCCATCTCCTGTAAAAGGGCAATAACTCTTAAATTTGCCCTTTTGAGGCTACTTTCTAGATCTTGCAGGTGTGTGTCATTGGTTTTTATTCTTTTTTCTTTAGTCTTCCCTGATTGTGTATTTTCAAATAGCCGGTCTTCAAGCTCACTAATTCTTTCTTCTGCTTTATCAATTCTGCCATTAAGAGACTCTCATGCATTCTTCAATATATCCATTACATTTTTCAACTCCAGAATTTCTGCTTGATTCTTTTTAATTATTGAAATATCTTTGTTAAATTTATTTTATAGGATTCTGAATTTCTTCTCTGTTATCTTGAATTTTGTTAAGATTCCTCAAAAAAGCTATTTTGAGTTCCCTATCTGAAAGGTCACATATCTCCATCTCTCTAGGATTGATCACTGATACCTTGTTTGTTTATGTCATGTTTTCCTGGATAGTCTTGATGATTGTGGATGTTCATCACTGTCCGAACACTGAAGAGTTAGGTATTTACCAGAGTCTCTGCTGTCTGGCCTTCTTTGTACCTGTCCTTTTTCAGAGGGCTTTTGCAGTATTTGAAGGAACCTGAGTGTTGTGTTCTAAGTTTTTGGTCACTGTGATGCTATCTGCATTAAATGGGTGTACCCCAAGCCCAGTAACACTGTTGCTCTTGCAGACACCTCAATAGAGGTGGCCTCCTGGTGGTCTTGGATTAGATCTCAAGGAATTCTTGGAATTACCAGGCAGAGACTCTTGTTCTATTGCCTTACTTTCTCCCAAACAAATGGGGCCTGTCTCTTGTGCTGAGCTGCCCTGGAAAGGGTAGCACAGGGACCTCTGTGACTACCACCCTGGGACTGTGCTGGATCAGACCTGCAGCCAGCACAGCACTGGGTCACATTCAAGATCTGTGGTAATCACTGACTTTTGGGAAGGCTTTTGCCCTCCCAAAAGGAGGGAGTTGCCACCTATGTTTGCTCAAGGCTCTACAATTAGCAGGTGGCAAAGCCAGCCAGGCTTGTATCCTTCCCTTCAGGGTGTCAAGTTCCCCTGGCTGCTGGTAGGTCTAGAGATGCCATCTAGGAGCCAGAACACGAATTTGGAATCTACCTGGTGCTGTATTCTACTGTGGTTGAGCTGGCATCCAAGCCACAAAATGAAGTCCTTCCACTTTTCTCTACCCTTCCCACAAGCAGAGAATTCTCTGCTCTTGAACACCATTGACTACCCCAGGCTCATGGCAAGTACCGTCTAGCTATCACAGATGTTCATTCAATGCCTAAGGGCTCTTCAGTCAGCTTGTGGGGAAAGCTCTCATGCCTAGGGCTCTCCATTCAGGTCTCCCTTCTGACCTAAGGCAGGTGCAGAAATGCAATCCAAGAGCCCTGGCCTGGAATAAGGTTCCCCACATGCCAACTTGGTGCCCTATCCCACTGTTGCCAAGCTGATACCTAAGCTGCAAGAAGATGTCCTTTTTACTCTTCCTTCTCCTTTTCTCAAGTAAAAGAAGTCCCTCTCCATACCCACCACAGTTAGGAACGCACTGGGTCACACCTGAAGCCAGCAAGCACATCTCTGAGTCTCACCCAAGGACTGTGGCAAGTACTGCCTTGCTACTACCATTGATTATTCAGGGCCTGAGGGTGAAGAATCTTAGTGGCAGGTGATGAATCTTGCCAAGATTGGATCCTTTCCTTCAAGGCAGCAAGCTTCCTTCAGGGCATGTGTAGAAATATTATCTGGGAGCCAGGGCCTGGAACTGGGGCCTCAGGACTCTGCCTGTTGGTTGCCCTTTCTTTCCGTGACTGAGTTGGTATCCAAGTTGCAAGGCAAATTCCTCTTTACTCTTTCCTCTCCTCCCAAGAGGAAGGTAGACATCTCTACTGGAGCTGTGAGCTGTGCTGCCTGGGGCTGAGGGATGGGTAGCATAAGCACTCTCTTGGCTGCCCCGTCTGGTGTCTCAGTAGGGCATGTGTCTGCCAAGTCCACTGGCTTCCAGCCCAGCAGAGAAGCAGGACTTCTCCAGGATTGTGGTCCTTTTGGCCTAAACTGCCTGGACCCCAGAGCACTTTAGCCCATGGTGGTGATACTTTGCCAGCACTCAAGTTCCAACAGGTCAGATGGGAGATTCATCTCTGGCTATGACTGGTCTGAAAGCTCCCTCCATAGGTGTTGGCTAAGTTCTACCCAGTGTTGCTTTCTTCTGTGAAAGGACACTGAGTTCCAGTGAAAAACCCTGCAGTCACTGATCTTTCCCTCCCACAAATGCACAGATTCTCTCTCTGTGCCATTCGGCTGCTGCTGGAAGACTGGCACGAGATGGTGGTATCAGCAATTCAAAGACTGTCTTTCCTCTTCAGTGCCTCTTTCAGTAATATGTGTTAAAACGAGGTATTGTGTGATTGCTCACCTGGCTTTTGGTTCTTATGAATGTGTGGATACTTGTTCAATTTGGTGTTGCTGCAGGGAGGACGATCAGTAGAAGTTTCTATTTCAGCATCTTATTCTACCTGCTTCCCTTGCCTTGTACTATTCTTTCTCTTTTACAATCTTCCAGCCACACTGGATTTCATATTCTTGGAACACTGAAAGATCAGCAACCACTGCTGGAATGCTCTTCCCAATTCTCCCTCTCTCCTAATTTGTAGGGCTAGCTCCTCTCAGTACCAATGTCACTTCCTCAGTCACACACCCCAATCACTCACTACATAACCTACTTTTATTGTCTTCACAGAAGTTACCACTACTTGAAATGATTTTTTTTTTTTTTTTTTTTTTTTTTTGGTTTGTAAGCTCCATCAGAGCAAGACACATGTCTATTGGTATTACTAACGATTTGTTATATGGATGCAGTCTGTCTGAGGAGTTGTATTTTACCATTTTTTCACTTATGGTTTGTGGTGAAGCTGAAGCTACCCAATGTCATCTCTGTCCCATCTGCAGTGACCCTTGAGGTGCATGTGGTCCACAACTTCATAAGATGGGCCTTATTTAGCTACTTCTCAATATGCCAAGATATTAATTTCTTACTGGCTAAAAGGCAGTGCCAATTTCCTTAATTACATTAAGAAAATTGTCAATGATATAACAACTTTTAGAAAAATATAAATAATAATTCAATAAATAAGGCAATATGAGTTGTTTTTCATGGAATTTGGTAAGGGTGTTTTTATTTTTATCAGAAAAATATAGCCTAAAAATACTTTTACTTTACTTTTCTTAAATTGCCCTGAGTAAAAACATTATTCAGTGTGGTCAATCTAACAGACGGTGTTATCCTTATTTTACAGATTTTGAAACTAAAGATTTAAGTAATTTGCCAGAGTCAGAAAGCTGTAAGCATCAGAACTGGATTTTCAAACTTAAATTCATCTGACTCAAAAGTTCTTGCCTTTCACTATCATTCTACTGCTTCTAAAATGTCAAACATCAGTTGAACCACATGACAGGTATCCTATAAATGTAAATTTATCTTTCTCACCCCCTTCCAATAGTGCCCCTGATTCTTTCTGTATTCTGCCCCATCTGTAGGTATTGAATGCTGTCTGCCATATTCCATTTCATGGAATATTTCTTAGGTTTTAGCTCTTGATGAAAACACATCTCAAGTGTCTGAGAGAAGATAATTAAAATTACAACTTGAAAGAGAACTCACCCAACTGTCTACGCAGTACCTCACTAACTGTCTTTACTCCTGTTAGGAAACATTATTTTTCTATTGCATACCCGGCATATTAACTGTCTAGGCCATGAGATGTGCTGTGGCGGAAAGAACATGGGCTTTGGGGTCAAGAATATGGGGCCCCAGGACTTATCTTTGCCACTGGTTGGTTGTGTGGCTGTGGACCCATTTTTGTTACCCCTCTGGGTTTGCTTCCTCATCTATAGCTTTGAAAGAACAGCCTACTCCTTCATACTGTGGGATGCTTCCTGCCTGGCACATCATGAGCACTCCATAAAGGTCAGTTTCCTTTTTCCCCTCAATTTGCCTCACCCTTTTGGCATGCTGTACTATTTTAACCTTCTGGAAGCATACAGGATGCATAGAGAGTCTCTATTTTGTATTGGAAAAAAATCTTTTAGGGCAATACTTTGAAAAAATAGAACTTGTATGTTGAAATGAGTGCTGCATGTCCAGCTGACATCCTGGGAGCTGACAGGTTTATTTCCATGATGCAGCAGTGCTGACAGAAGTTGAATTTTGCTTTTGGAATTGCTCTTAAAGCCAGTTTATGAGTAAGTTGAGAAAAGCAGCTTCATGACTTTATGGTATTTTTGACAAAAATAAAACAAATATATGTAGTGACAGTTTTACCATGCTCCCTATTCACTGCCGTGGGTCCAAACGATATTATTATTTTTAAAGATCAAAATGACCACCAAAGGATAAAGGTGTGAAGCCAAGAAATATGTTAAAGGCTAACAATAATCTCAAAAGATGAGTTCTACCACTGATTTGGCAGTACGTGACAACATGAATATTTATGTGTAACCCCTCATGGTGATCATTTTGAAGGGATCTTTATTTGGGTCCATGTGCGTATTAGATTGTTTATTTTAAACACTTATCTAATATGAAACTTAGCTGCACAAAAGTATTACAGTCAGTTCAACAGGATTTACTGTGTACTTCTGATAGCCAATACTATTTAGAAGAAATCCTTTAGATTATTGTCTGGAAACTTTTTATATTGCACACTCTATCAGTAGTAGAATGTTGAGTGTGTGCTCCAAATTTCTGTATTGTACACTTTACTTACAAATTATATACTTACATTTTAATTATAATCATATGTATTTATAATATGGACTGAATGTGTTTCCCCAAAACTCAGTTATTGAAATCCTGACCCCAATTCGATAGCACTAGAAGGAGGAGCCTTTGGGACATACTTAGGTCTTGCGGGTAAAGCCCTCATGAATGGGATTAGTGTCCTGATAAAAAGACACAAGTTTATTTTCTCTCCCTTTCTCTCTGCTCTCTACCACGTGACGTGGAGGACACAGCAAAAAGACTGCTGTGTCCTCCAGCAGCAGGTGTTGACAAGTTGACCTCGGCCTTCTCAGCCTCCAAAATTGTGAGAAATAAATGTTTGTTATTTAAGCCACCTAGTCTATGGTAATTTGTTACAGCAGCAGAGTTAACGTATTTGCAAAGTATGCGCGTTGTGAAACAGATGATAAAAATTAATAAATATGAGCTACAAATGTATATGTGTATGTATGTATTCATTCTAATGTTTCCTTTTTTTATCCCAGTGGAGAGTCTTATATGTCTGGTGCACATGTATACATCTTGCTTTGTAGAAAACTGCTTTAGATGATACTTGTGATAAAGGGGCTAATACTTCCTGTAAATGGTTGTTAAACAAAATTATTACTTTTCACATCTGTTTAGCAATATCCATTACCTATACCAAAACCAAATGACAATGCAGATTCACCCAAAGTGTAATTTAGGAAGACAGACTTGAATGCAATTTTATCATTACCTGTCCAGAAGACAAATCTTAATATAGTTGCTAAAAATGGCATGATGAACTTGAGACATTATCACATAATGGAATGCTATGAAGACTTAGGAAGATACTTATGTAAGTATGATATGTAAAGGAATCAAAGATACAACTTGGAGTACAGTAACTGGCACTAAGCCAATACGTTCTGAGTTGGTTCTAGTTTGATTATGAGACCTACAGACTCTAAGACTCAAACAGTTATGACCTAAACAACTATGTTTCCATCCAAAAAGCCTGTTGGTGTTGCATCAGTCTTTGGAGAAACAGTCACAGAGGTTTGTAACAATGATGTTTTAAGAAGCTAACTATAAAAATAGGGGCTGGGCATGGTGGCTCACGCGTGTAGTCCCAGCACTTTGGAGGCTGAGGCAGGCAAATCACATGAGGTCAGGAGTTTGAGACCAGTCTGGCCAACATGGTGAAAGCCCATCTCTACTAAAAACACAAAAATTAGCCGGGTGTGGTGGTGTGAGCCTGTGATTCCAGCTACTTGAAAGACTGAGGCAGGAGGATCATTTCAGCCCAGGAGGCAGAGGTTGCAGTGAGCCAAGATTGCATCACTGCACTCCAGCCTGGGTGACACAGTAAGACTTTGTCTCAAAATAATAATAATAATAATAATAGTAATAAGAAAAAAGAAATAAAAACAATATCAAGAGAGAAAGGCAGGTGAGGAATGAGACCATCTATTGTTGACTTTGTGTATGAGAGGTGGTGTTACCTTGGTTGCTCATCATATGTGTACTCAAGTTACAGAAAAATACATTCATAAATCCAAAGGATCTGTCAGATGAAAGATTACTCACTTATTTCAAATGACATTCTGTAGCAATAGTGGAAACTATTGCTATAAAATTGCAACAAATTAGTTCAAACAATTTCTTAAAGCTCATTAATTGGGGATAATATGCGATTTTATAATGTTTTAAAGTCCATTTCAGTTTACAATTTTTTTCTAAAATAACTATGTGAGACTAAGAAGCTTAGTCTTGATGTAGAAAACTCAGTCCTTTTGAGGAAACAGCAAGGAATTCAATTTCTAATTAGCTCTGTTAAATTTGCCAGTTCACATTAAAGAATTTTAAGATACTAGAAATAGATAATTAAGAGAAGATTTCACAGATTGCAATAAAAACCACTTAAAAGCTATTTAAAATCAAGGACCATTTTTAAACGGTCCTTGATTTTAAACAAAAAAAATTAAGATTTCTTGGAGTAATATTTCTTGATTTCTTACCTTTCCATACTTCTGTGCATAAGATCCTGTGAGCAGTGAGTGAAAAACAATGATGGTTTCATCCAAATCCCAGACAAACACACGCTGAAGACAAAAAATTAATATCATAAAATTAAAACGTCCAAGGAAACAGAAATCTCTTTACAAGCAGAAAATGTCTCCCTTCCTTGGTAGATATCACCTTGATATTTTATAGAAAATAATACTATTTCTTTTTTTTTTTTTTCAAATTTGCCAAATCTAACTCCTGTAAAGCCTGAGGAGCAGGAATTATACCAATTATAAGCTTAAGAGTCTGATGTGCTCATTTCATTCAGCCTTTATGAAAGAAGCATGCTTGAAACTCTACATATTTTAAAGTTTTATACCTTAGGGATTCATAAAATTTTGCAACATATGCAAAGAATTAGATCTTAAAGAAATATTTAAAAGAATCAATGAGTAACCCCAAAACAGAACTGCCAAGTATGGACCTTTGGGTCTTATTAGGCCAGCAGATATGTTGGGCTCCTTGGAGTTTTGAAAGATTTCATATTATTCATTGACATTTCAAAACTAAGTGATTTCACCCAAACTTCAGAGTTTTGACTGCAACACAGAAACTAGAAGTTGCAGCCAAGCTGGCTGCCATTCCTACAGGGCAGTGACAAGTAGGTCCCTCAGAATGGGCCTGTACTCTAAGCTCCCCACAGTCTGCTGGGAAATTCAGCCTGTTTACTCATTTGTATCACCTGTCAAGTTCTTGAGGCAATTTGAACTTGCTTCTGTTGTTGAGGTAAAGGAAGTTATCTCTTATAAAGATGCACAATGTCTGTCACTTGATTTGACTAAATCTGGAAGTTCAATCTTTTTCTTTGCTTCTTTTTTTAAGACAGAGTCTCACTCTATTGCTAGGCTGGCGTGCAGCGACGAGATCCCAGCTCACTGCAACTTCCGTTTTCTGGTTTCAAGCAGTTCTCCTTGACTCCCGAGTAGCTGGGATAACCGGCACACACCACCACGCCCGGATAATTTTTTCTGTACTTTTACTAGAGACGGGGTTTCACCATGCTGGCCAGGATGGTCTCGATCTCCTGACCTAGTGATCCACCTGCCTCTGCCTCCCAAGGTGCTGGGATTACAGGCGTGAGCCACCATGCCCGGCCTCAATTTTTTTCTTAATTGAGGTACGCGGTATGTAAGAATTAACATTAATATGGTTAATAATAGTTTCTCCTGATGTTTTATAATAAAAATCAACCCTGCTTAGTACGATATATCTCAAAAGAGCTCACAAATAGAAAAATGACATATAGCAAAATTTTCAGATATGCAAATTTTAACACATATTATTAAATGATTGAAATTCGTCTATTTTTAGAAGATAAATTTTTCTTTCTATACAAATTACTTTTATCTTTTTAAACTTAATTACCCATTTGGACATCTTTCACTACTTTAGTGCTATCAAATATAGTGTTATATAGAAAAGTATTCCACATACAATGGCTATATTTTTAAAATTTCTTGGTGCCAATTTAGATTAAAACATGCAATTGTCTTAGGCCAAGACTTATTTATTTGTTATTATTTGTTTTTAATTTTGCTATTATAATGAACAGAAAGAATTTCAAACTTCAGAGTTGTAAAATGCCTGTGACAAAGTAGGTCCATTCAATTCATAATATATCTTTTTGTTAAGTTTGAAACATAATGGAACTGTAAGATATAGAATGCATTATTTAATAAAACAAAGCATCATACTATCATCTTTAAGAATGAGTAGGCATACCTCCAGGTCGCTATCAGGAGGCGGGGAGGGATTATTTTTCCGGCCTCTTCCTCTGGACTTTGAGCCAGAACTCCTACATGTTCTCTCATCAAGATCTTTGATAGGTGTGGAGGGGCTCTGCATGGTATCAAACTCTCCTATAGATAACATGACTTGTGTCAAGAATAGCACTTCATTTTTAGATCAAATATGAGTCTTCATTATTAATAATCTTAACAAATTCCTATACAATAGAAACTTCCTTATGGCAAAAAAGATATTTATAATCCCAAGCACACACGTCAGTCAGAACTTTTGTAGTTTCCACAAACTCCTACTAGTTTTAATCTGTATGATCTACTAAATGTGAACATCTTTTCTACGCCATATGCCTTCAACTTCCTGTCTATACCTTCACCTACATAGTTATCTCTATTTAGATATGTCCTCACCTCCTTTTCTGTCACAGTTCAGAGAATGAGATGTCTTCTGGATCAATTCCATCCCTCTACCTACAAACCTGACTCCCAACCCCACCTCCTAGGAATTCATGCTTCATTAGTCAAGCCCTCTCTCATCTTCCCTTCAACCTCTCCCATTTCTTGGGGTCATTGAGAAGTTTAAAAGTCCTTCCCCCTGACCTGGCATTTCCATCTAGATACTATTTGCTTCCATTTTCTCTTTTAAATAAAACTTCTAAAAATAGTGCATACTAATGCTCTATGACAGAAATATGATGTAAGCCACAAATGTGACCTTATATAAAATTTTAAAGTCTTTTTATCAACTCTATTAAAAAAAAGTAAAAAGAGGTATGTAAAATTAGTATTACTTATGTGTTAATTGACCCAATATATCCATGTTACATATTAGTCTATAATCAATGTGTTGACTCCATATATTTATGTTATCATATCAGTATGTAATCAATATAAAATTATCAATTATATGTGTTATATCTTTTTTTTTTCACACTAAGTCTTTGAAATGTCATGCAGTGTTCTATGCTTATAGCAGATCTCAATCTGCCCTAGCAACATTGCAAGTGCTCAATAGTCACGTGTGGCCAGTGGCTGCGGCACTGGACAGCGTATCTGTCCCCACTTACTGATATCCAATTTATCATAATATAGCTTCCTTTCCCCAAAACTCAATAATAATTCTCCTGCTAAAAGTCCCCAGAAATCATCTTGTTGACAAATGCGCTACACAGACTCAGTCCTTGTTTTCCAGGATCTCTGTGCTGTGTGTGATTCTCTTAAACACCACCTCCTGGAAAGCATTATTTGAACAGCTGATACCTTACACTTGCCTAGTTCTAGAATCACTCCCATCAGTCCTCCAACTAAAAAACATGGACTCTTGTACTACTCCCATTCCTTAGGAGATACTGTGTCAGAATCCCATCCTCTGAACACTGTCCTCACTCCACACAATCTAGGGGATTTAAATCTGTCATGTGTTAGTGACCCTATCTGTGATGACCCAGACACTTATACCTCCAACAAGGCCACATCCTAAATTTCAGACTTCTTATCTAATTGGCTTCTGCATGTCCCATAGATATCTAAAAATCTGAAATGTTTAAAGCTTGTGAGAATGTATCTTAGGAGGTACAGAGTACTGAGTAACTTGTGGAAGCAGTTGCTAAGATAAGCCAAGGCAAATGTGAAATACAGTATAACAAGCTGAAGAGTCAGACTTGCTATATGAGTTCAAGCATTATATTCAGCCACTCTAAATCTCAGTTTTATAGTAGCTTTCTGGATTATTAAGGGATAAACTGATTTATATTTAATTTTATTTAAATTATATGTATAAAGTGAAAATTTCTAAAGCAGAGGCAAACTATATTAAATTTAAATTACATAATTTTTAAACAAAAAGATATTATGACTGTCATTTTTATCATTAATTGAAAAAATAAAATAATTATAAGGACAACCAAGCAGTTATTAACCTAAATAAAAAATCTGAAAAAACTAGGCATCACTTTTTCTGAGAAATGGTAATTTTTACATAGCTAACTTCTAACATTTTCTTTGGGAAACATTGTACATGTCAGGACATGATCAAAAAAAATGCCTGTGCTCCAATTATTATTTCCACTTAAAACATTGCCAGCATAGTTCATTTCAGGGGTCTATGTTATCACCTGGGTGAGAGTGGATAGCACAGTAATAAGATTTTTAAGTTACACGGTTGAATATAGCCTTGTCCTATAGTAAATCATGTTTCACCTTATTTGTATAGGCATTAAATTAGTCTTTAGCTATCTGAACATACACCAGCTTTTAAATAAAATCACATGAAAGTTCCATTTTTAATTATTTTTGAAACAGAATTTTCCTAAGGTTACCACATCCCACAAATCAACTGTCTGTCCTCTTTCAATTAAAATGGTGTTTAAAATTAACCCTCACTTATCAAGCATGAATTTTAAAAACATTTTGGATGGATGACATTCCATAAAATTTCTCCTTGTATTCATCATAGATAAATTTTCAGTTGTTAACTATCATAAAGCACCGTTGTCCTTGCCACAGTGCAAGATCCGTTACTCATCTGGAGCCTTTGTTAGGTGCAATTAGCTAATGTATTGTAACATTTATCAAGTCCTCAGGGTAAAACTTAATATTGTTATACGTGACTAACTGTATTTGATTTTAAAGATGTTTAAAATATTTGAAAGAAAAAAGCTATAAAATATTTCTCATCTTCATATGCTAATCTGTCCTCAAACTTTCTTAATACAAATAAAAAAAGATAAACCCAATATAAATTTTACTTTAAAGAAAGACCTTTAGAAAGATAGTGAAGTAAAATGTCTGCTCTTAATCAGCATTGTAGTGTTTCTTTAAATCCACTGTCAAACTACCTAATAAGGTACATTAAATAATGGAATGCTATTTGCAATTTCCAAATAACATCAGTCATTACTAAATTGCCTTAGACTTTTCTTGACCCAATACTATACATGATTGAATAATTATCCTTTAATCAGTACAGTAATGAATAACTACACCTTTTAAAGTTTGGATATTTAGATCTCACTTTATTTTATTAGGCTTATCACTAAATCAGAACAACCAGCTGTCTCTTATTGAACATAAGGTATGTTTTCATTATAAAAGTAGAAGTCAACAGTGAATGTTCTATGAAAAACTGTGGGTTTAATTTTAGGTTTCTACTTTAAGTCAAAAACGCAAAACTAGTCAATGGGAAATACTTTTCCTGCCCTTGAACTAAATACATCAGATTCCATCAATAATAAAGAAAAATTCCATAGTTATAAACTTGTTTGCTTTTTGGCCATGGGCCAGATCTGAAAAGGCTAAATTAAACTTAAAACTACATTGACTGAAGGTCTGAGTTCACAGAATTCTTTAAAGATCCAGACATGTGCGTTGTTAATGAATTTGATTGAGAGAATAATATAGCTATAAATACAATTAACTCTGTCTTTAAATTCAAGTCCAATAAAAATCTGAAAATGATGTAAAATCATATTTCTTGGCCTCAGCAACCAATAGAAGCCTGAAGAAATCATAGCATTCTGATAGTGAATGCCAGAATTCCATATGTGAATGTGTCACATCCAAAGTCACACACTCAGAATATCTACCTGCCTGCATTTAATATATTTAATATGAATAAAAAAGCAATTTTCAATACTGATTATTCCAATAAGGAAATTAAACATCTGTGTCTTTACTGCAGAGAAGCCTTCTTATGATTATATGGAAATTGGAGCAAAAGCAACATTTTACACAAAGCTCTACTTGGCAAATACCATATTTGAACACATATATGGGTTTCATTCTTGGTAGCTGTAGTCTAGCAAATTCAAAAACACCCTGTTGGTCTTGTCCATCATTCAGTCTCTGATATCTTGATGATGAAATACTTTTGTGGTTTCATTTTTAAATATTCACCCTACCTTGTTTTTCCCACACATTCATCATTGAGAAAAACCTTCCACAGGATGATAAGAGGTCGTTAAATATCTCCTTCCCTAAAGTATCTCCACGGCTTAAGTAAGGATTCTCAAATAATTCATTCTTAGAATGAAAGTAAGATCCTTGATGTAATACAAAGTATTGACCCAAAGAGGATCATGACAGATTTGGAACATGTGATTTGAACTGCGCCTAGGACACAAAATTTAAGAACCTCGAGAATGAGTTCCATCTTAAATTTTGTGCTCTGGGTGCTTCACTGACCTTACCCTAATCCTGGTCCTGCAAGAGGTATAGATACCTAGGGAAGCTGAGGCTAGCTGAAAAGCCAAATCAGAGAGCCCCAAAGGGACAAGGACCAGAAATTCAAAGGGGCTGTGTGCCTTTATGTAGAGGCATCAAAGACAAGCTATATCTACTAGATAATTCTTCCTTGGACCCATAAAGATTATATTCTGAACAGGGAACTAAAAATCATGAATGTTATCATTTTATCAATTCATAATATAAATACATCTTGACTGTTGCTTAAAATATCAGGTTTTTACTTTATATCCAAATTAGTTTACTTGTTAATATTCCCCATATGACTTACCACTTTCCCTTTCTCAACATTCATCACTATTGTAATTATTTGATCTTTGTCTTGCTTGTTAAATGGAGGCTAACAGTGTGCCAAGAGCTCATTCACTACTGCAATGTCAGTTTCTAGCACGATGCTGATACCTAATAGACACTCAATAAATAATCGTTTAATGGCATTGAGTCATCTTGGCCCCTCTGGTCCAGTTAGAAGAATTTTACAACATTGTGACCATGTTTCCCTATTTTCTCTCCCAATCAAAGCTGAATAAAAAAGAAGTAGGGATGAAATTGGATCTTGCAAATAATTGAAGGCAGAAAAATATACTTGAACAAATTAATGATATTTTTAAAAAATTCTTAATATAATTTTTCTTAGCGACTTTCAAGAGTTCTTTATATATTGTGGATATAATTCCTTTATCAGTATGTGTTTTATAAATATTTTCTCCAAATCTATGGCTTTGTCTTTTTATTCCTGTAATAGTGTCTTTTGAAGAGCAAAAGTTCTTTATAATTTTTTGAAATCTAATTTTATCTGTTCTTTTCTTGTAATAATTGTGTTTTTAATGTCATATCTATAAAATCTTTACGTAAACCAGGGTCACAAAGATTTCCACCATTTTTTCTTCCAGAAGTTTTGTAGTTTTAGCTTTTTAAATGTAGGCTTACACTCCATTTTGAGTTAATTTTTGTATACAAGTTGAGATTCTTTCCTCTTTTGCATATAGATGTCCAATTGTTCCAGCACCATTTGTTGGAAAAAAACTATTCATTCTCCACTCAACTGCCTTTGTATCCTGATTCAAAAATCAGTTTTCTAGTAGATATTATATATATCTGTTTCTGGACTCTCCACTGTGTTTCACTGCTTTACGTGTTTATCCTTTCATGCTCTCTTGATAACTGTGCATTATAAGTCTAATTTAAATCAGATAATGTGAGTCTTCAAACTTTGTTCTTATTTTTCACAGTAGTTTTGACTATTCTAATTCTTCCACCTTTTCTTGTGATTTTAGAATCATCTCAATAATTTCTCCAAAAGTACTGAAACTTTTCTTGGGATTATGCTGAGTCTCCGTTAAATTTGCTTTTAATTTTAAATACTTCAGCTGTGTCAAATTATGTGTAGCAAATGCAATTCAAACACTGCAAGTTTCAGAAAAAGAAACACACAATGGATTTCAAATACACACTGATCAGACAGAGATATTAAACTACCTACCACTGAATCTACAAATCCCAGTAATGTAGGAAATGTTCACTGGCTAGAATAACTGACAACCCATAAAGGTGAAGGGCTTATGTGGTCTCTTTAGCATAAAGGAAATATTATCAGTCATACTCAAGGAAGATAATATTACAACTTTGCTGCAAGTTCTTCACAAAATGAATAATGAGTCTGGCAAAAGGTCTATATTCATATGCACACCATCATTTAGAGATTAAAATCGCCTATCTGTCCCACTTCTAAAAGAGGGATCTTCTGAAATGCCAGAAGAGCCTCATCTTATACAGTGATGCTAACATAGATTAAACATCAGCACAATTATCTGGGAGCTTTCAGCCACGTTTTTGGAGTGTTCACTTTTTCCATTTTATTAGATACTGCAAAACATATAAAAGTATTTCACCTGGGTGAAGATCTGTACCTGGTTGGTTAGTCAGTCCTGGGAGAGATTCCTGCAACTGATAAGTAGAGGTTGAAGAGGGTGTGCCATCGGCTGTGTTATTTGATGTCATATATGCTCCATACGTTGATGCTGAATAATACTGTGCATACTGGTTTTGGCCAAAGGCTGTATAGGATGGATAATCCTGAAACAATAATTGAGATGTCTGTGTCTGAAAGAGAAATTACTCTGTAATAGTCTCCAAAGAAAACCAATCATTATGGTAATTGAAAGATTAGATTCAGCCCCATTTGTTTCTGAGTCCACAGCTTTGAGGTGATCCTACTGAGCAGAGACTACTTTGTGGGCATCTCTTACAAGCACATAGTAGTGAAATACCCTATTGTTTTGGCAAACCAGGTCCAGTATACAAATTTTAATCCGCTTAAAATTAGCATATGGTTCACTTTGCTCCTGATAATTACCTATCCAAGGATTTACATCATCAAAACCTATATGTTTGAAGAGGAAAGAAGGAGATGGAAT
Organism: Saguinus oedipus; assembly: GCA_031835075.1. Taxonomy (NCBI): domain Eukaryota; kingdom Metazoa; phylum Chordata; class Mammalia; order Primates; family Cebidae; genus Saguinus; species Saguinus oedipus. The sequence goes on along the minus strand of CM063172.1, from coordinate 142,716,269 downwards.
CCGCTCATATTCACAAAATCAGTTCTTACACATCTTCTAACATCATCAGCAAGGAGTTGGGACTGCCCCTCTTAGCCTCCCCAGAGACCACAGTCTACATTTTTGTGATTTTTTTTCCTTTCTGGGCTACTGAACATTCTGTTTTCTTGGCAGAAGGTAAAAAGTAAGTGAAAGAAGAGGAGTATGATTTTTTTTATACCTAGCCTCTCACAAACTATGCATCACCTGAAGCCTTGACTTAAAAGTCTTTAGTGAACTTTTCAATTATTTAGTTTCCCTTCTTCATTAAAGAGAAAAATGAAAACACTGGATAAACCTCCCAACTTGCTTTTTATTAAAAAAATTTAAGAACCTTAAAATGATAATAATGATCCTTAAAAATCCTTTTACATATTAGGATGATGAGTAAGGATTTGTTGTGATAATTGGTGTTTAATATATCTAGCATGTGTCAACCCAAAATGTTATTGGTGATGACAAATTCTTGGTCTTGGCATTAAGATCCCCTGATGAAACATGTTCCAAAGGAAACAAAGATCTACATTTGATGTGGTTTCCAAAAAATAATAGAACTACTCCTTATAAGTATATATGTGTATGATCATAAAGGATTAAATAATATGGCAGAAAACTAAAATTCTATTAGTCTAAAAATTTCAAGATCCAATGTTTCTCACTGTGGCTTGTAAGCCAAGAACAAAAACCTCATTATATTTAAACAAAGTTCCTAGGAACATCTCTTTCTCAGAGTGAAACAGTGAGAGCAAAGGTTTACATAGTGTTAACTTTGTATCAAGGCACTGTTCTAAGGGCTCAAATATATTTACTCATTTAATCCTCATAATCTCTTGTGTGGCCTTAATATTATATTCATTTTACATTGAAGGAGACTAAGGCACAGAGTGGTTAAGTAATTTGCACAAGGTCACACAGCTAATAAAGTTTCAGAGCTGGAATTTAAACCCAGAGAGCCAAAGTCAAACGTCTGTGTGTTGAAGCTCTCTGTTAGGCTACTAACTCCTGCAGAGGAAGATGAGGTGACATACTGGAAAGATTCAGGTTATTCCCCACTAGTGAATATAATGTCTTTTCATATTCAAACATATCTCAAAGATCTCCTTTTCATTTCCACTATTGTCCCCTTTGTCCAAGCTACCTTTTCTTCCTGTTGCAGGCAATGTATTCATTTTCTAATTCATCTCATTTCCATTTCTTACTTTCTCCAAAGACACTGGTGACAGAGTTATCTTCTCAAAACATAAATCATGTGATACAATTTTCTTGCTCAAAATCCTTTAGTAGCCTCCCACTGGACTTGGAATAGAATCCAAATTCCTTATTGAAAACCACCAGGCCTTACCTGAGTAGGCCCCTGCCTATCTCTGCAAATGTATGTCTCCCAACTCCCTACTCATGCACTAACTAAACTCCAGCCTTTTTAAAAAAAAAATTCAGTGACACACCAAGTTTTCTACCCATCGGGGATTTGATACACGCTGTTTTCTTTGCCTGAGACACCACTGTTCTCCTTCTTCACCTAACTCTTAGAAGTCTTGGCCTAAATGTGGTTTCTGTAGAGAAGCCTTACACAAAACCTCCCCTATTCAAAAGTATACTTCAGTTGATATTTTAATAGGCCCTGTTATCTTTCTAATTCTGTATTGATTCCTGTGCTTACTGGTTTATTGTCTGTTTGTCCCAGTAGGCTGTAAGTTCCATGAGGCAGGAATCCGATCTGATCCACTCCAGCCCCATCTTCGTGTGCCCCAGTAATACAGACTAATTCCTAACACTAGCACTCAATAGGTATTAGCCAAAAGAATAAACTGGTGCTCAGACCATGGTCCCAAATGCAGATTACATTTTATACTGGAATCCATTATATTTAAATCTTCACAGAGAATCGGATCTATTTTATGATTAACTCTATTTAAATAAATGTTCTTTTCCTTTACAAATCTTTTCTTAATCCACCCAAATAGAGCAGAGGAGTTTTTCCTTTACAACTCTGCCTAGTGTGTATTTCTGTCATTATATGCACTATATCCCACCCTCTGTCCATCTTATTTTCATATTTATTTCTTTCAGAGGACTGAATCCCTGTAAAGAGCAGGGAACAATGACTTCTTACTAGTTCTGAATCTTCCATCCCTTGCCAAAAATCTAATATTAGCAAGTGCTCAACAAATATCTGCTGGACCAATAAGTAAATGAGTAAAATCAAGTTACCAAAAATTCTCAATTTTTGAAAATATAATGTATATACTGGCTCTGATGTTTAGTGTTTTAATACATCATTTTTCTAACTAATGCTAAATTACATGGTTTGATCCTATCAAAAATATTATTCCACACTATTTTAATGATAAAAATTTCCTTTCTGGCCTTTGTTATATCAATAAAGCTAAAATAAAGCAATTGATAGAATTCCTTCAGTAAATCTAATGAGGAAGTACTTGTGCAGTAACATACATTTTAAAATATATAAATATCTAGCAATTATAATGTAAAATAGTGTATTGTCAGACCAGAAGTCAGCCACTCTTTAATCTCACCTACTTTGAACATGGCTGAAAATTAAAACGTAAGGACAAAAGATTTGGAAGTGTCAATATATATCACAAATCCATCTCACACTGAGCTAATTCACTCATTCAGGGACATTCACTCTTGCTTCATGCATAATTCTAACAAGGTAGATTTTAAAACTCACAAAAAATATTAAGCAAACATAACTAGAAGGAAGGACTAAGGACTCCCAGAGGCAGGCACAGTGACAAAAGCAAAAAGTTGCAGTTGTCAGGAAAGTGAGAGTCAAACATTTATTAAAAGTAAACAAAAAACTAAAAAATAGAACAAAATACTTAAAAGCCAACAGTAGTCCTTGAGGCATTTTGTTAAGTAACACTTTTTAGGACTGAAAATGTTATATAGCCTGTAGCATAATCCTATAATCGATTTTAGTTCAACTAATTAATATTCATTATAATAACTGCTTTATCAAGGAAAATAAAATTGTTTTTAGTATATTTTAAGATAACAGAAAATATCCAAAACATTTTGCAATTCCATGCCAAATGCTTAAAACAACTACAGCATAAATGTTTAAAGCACAAACCTTTAGCAATCAAAAACTGTAAAATAGCCAGAATAACACATATTCCAAGAATTCTATATAGCTAATTTTTTACTATCCTGAAATGCTATCATAACTTTAAATAAAGAAATCTTATTCTGGGAAAGTATACACTTACATGGCAACTTGAAAGTACTCTTCAAAAATCTGAACTACATATAAAAAGCATAAACACAAAAAGCTACTATACCTGTTGTGAACCACTGAAATTCGTTGAATTGGAAACTGAATTATTTGCATAAATAGTAGATGATGGTGCAAAACTAGAACCTAGAGGTAAAGAACAAATTGCATTTTAAAAGTATTCCCTGTAAAGAGATAAAAATATTTCACTTTGCAGAATTCAGTGAGAGAAACACTTTGAAATTTGTCGTGAAGACAGTGAAATTTGAGGTTGAGACATTTATACAGAAAATATGCTTAGCTCTCTCCCTCTTGTTGTAACCCCTGGTAAACCCTTTCCTATTTAATCTGTTGAGATAAACAGAAGCATGTGGAAACAGTCTTCATAAGGAGTGAGGCCAACATTCAATGGTTAGGAGTCAAGAAGTGCAGGGGTACCCAAAGGATAACATCTTACACAGACTAAGACTGTCTCCAGGAAACTACTGGAACTTTCAAATCATATCAACTGCATTTACATACAAAAATCACTTGAGCTCAACATTTTTACAGGGTTATTAGCATGGGAAATAAACATGCAAAACCCCACTTAGTAACTCCTTGTACTTTTGTTCCCTTTGTCGATTTAGAGCAAAAATAGCTGTGATTTAGGGTTCAGACTCAATGGAGAACTGTTTATACTACACACATCTAGGGTTTGAGCACCTTCTAAAACTTTGCTACAAGGTCTGAAATTTAAGGATTTCTCAAATCAGAGCAAAAACAAGTGAGCTGTCAATGATAGGTTTCCTTAAGAAAAAATCCTTATGGAATATGCTTGTCAAGAAGTAAAATGAAAGGCTATTGAGGGAGCTGATTACTTATTTTATCAATGTGTTTTGACTAGCAATGTGTTATGTAATCAGTGCAACTGACCTGACCTGGAATAGCCAATATGAAAGTGTTTGTGGAAAAACACATGTCTGTCACATGGCTAACTGAAGCTGTATGGATTTTTGTGGCTATACCATGCATTCAAATATGTTTCAACCTACATTTTAGGTAAAAAAGAGCACTGCTATTCCAGTCGAGCATATCTAAATAATTATTTCATTTGAATCAATTAACCAAAATGTCATACCAGTTGGTTCAAATATAATAATATATTTGTGATTTTCAGAATAGGGAAAATGACAGATCGTAATCAGCTTTTAAAGATTTTACTAAGTCACTAAAATTATTTTGGCAGCTATTGCATAAAGATAAAACATGCTGGGCATGGTGGCTCACGCCTGTAATCCCAGCACTTTGGGAGGCCAAGGAGGGTGGATCACGAGGTCAGGAGTTCCAGACCAGCTTGCCCAAAATGGTGAAACCCCATCTCTACTAAAAATACAAAAACTAAAATACAAAAATTAGCCAGGTGTGGTGGCATGCATCTGTAATCCCAGTTACTCAGTAGGCTGAGGCAGGAGAATCACTTGAACCTAGGAGGTGGAGGTTTTAGCTGAGATCACACCATTGCACTCCAGCCTGGGTGACAGAGTGAGACTCTCTCTCAAAAAAAAAAAAAAAAAAAAAGATAAAATCCAATTTTAATAGGAGTCTAAAATTAAGAAAATTAATGATTCTATATAAAAGATTGGTGAGTAAATATTATATAATAGTCCTATTAAGCAACATAGCATTTTTTTTTTTTTTTTTTTTTTTTTTTTGAGACAGAGTCTCACTCTGTCACCAGGCTGGAGTGAAATGGCACAATCTCAGCTTATGGCAACCTCCGCCACCCAGATTGAAGTGATTCTCCTGCCTCAGCCTCCTGAGTAGCTGAGATTACAGGCATGCACCACCACACCTGGCTAATTTTTGTATTTTTGGTAGAGACGGGGTTTCCCCATGTCGGTCAGGCTGGTCTTGAACTCCAAACCTCAGGTGATCCACCCACCTCAGCCCTGCAAAGTGCTGGGATTACAGGCATGAGCCACTGCACCTGGCTGCAACATAGTATTAATAGAAGAGAGAAATTTAAGGAATGAACAAAAAATCCTCAATTGGTCAACTTAGAAAAGAGCTAATTCAAATTTAAGTATAATCAAAGCAGAATTACATACTTCAGAAATACTGGGAAAAAAAAATACTGGTTTGTGCTACGGATCTTTTAAATCACTTAAGTAGACACCAAATGTGTGGCTGACCTGGTGTCTGGCTTGGAGGTTGCTTTGCTTGGACTTGGTTTCCTGCTGATGTTACGCAGCTTAAACTTAAGTATTTAAGTTTCGTATGGGTCATGTTTCCTGATGTATACTCAAGCATTTCATTGTGTTTCTGTCTAGTTATTCGTCTTTCTTTAAAAATTGTCTGAGCTGTGATAAAGCTTAAAACTATCTTCATGATCGGATATTCATAGCCTGAAGCCAAGGAATCTCACTCAAAGAATGAGTTCTCCCATAATATGTCTCGTGTGTAGCTACTTACCTGGCATTTGGTAAGAATAAGGTGTCTGGCCTGGTTGCGGGGTAGAAAACCCTGGGCTGTAACTGAGGCAACCACTCTGTAATGGAGACTGGGTCTGGGAAAGTCCACTCTCTGTCTTGATGGCTGGCAACATCACACCCAAATCTGTTTAGAAAAATGAATGTGCAAACCATTTAATTAGTTAGATGATCTTCCTTCTAAGTTGTAACCTACAACAGAATACAAAGCTACCAGCCAGCAGGATTGCCTGCCCATAACCAAAGGAGAAGATATAACATGTGAAATACCGTAAGTGGGCAGGCTGTAGGGCTGTCCTGTCTGTGAGTAGGCTGTGTAGACGGCTGGCTGCTGCATCCCCGAATACTGAGTCTGGCCTGCATAGGCAGACATTGTTTGAGCTGCTGGTGTAGAAAGAATGTGTGGATAGGGCCTAAATATCAGAAAAATAGCATTACTGTGGCAACAAAGACTGTGTATTAATTCAGACAGCCTAGATTTAGTGAAACCCTATAATATCCAGGAATTAATCCTTTTTATCTACAATATAATTTTAACAATACATGAAAAAGCACAGTCAGAAAGTCAGGAGTTCAGGCTCTGCTACAAACTAGTCTAGGGACTTTAGACAAATAATTTAAACTCCCTAAGTCTATACCTCAGCTGTAAAAGGAGAAATTTGATTTAGATATTATACCTAGTGTCTCTTCCAGGTCTATAATTCTTACTCATATCTGAAATAGCACTCCAGTTAATATGTAGATGAGGGAAATGGAGCACACACTAATTGAAATGCTCATGAGCAAATTCACACTCACCATGAATGACTTACTGCGATGCAAAGACTATGAAATTCTATTAGAAGCCCTACTAAGAATTCGCTCCCAAGAATTGGAAATTTTTAAAAAGAAAAAAGAAAGGTAGGAGGCTTTCTTTTAAAAAAACAAAAACAAAAACAAAAACACCCCATTGCTTTCATCATGTCAGATTTTATATCATGTTTCTCATAGGATACCCAACCTCCAGTCTATACATATGTAAAGGCAGACACTCTAGATGCTGAAGAAAATAACATACTACATTTAAGTGTGTATGTACCAGCAATATAATATCTTGGCACATCTGGCTGATTCCAAACAAATTCAGATATACATCCAATATAGTTAAACTTAAGAATATCTACTACTGACCTCAATAAAGTAACTACATTAGTTATAAAAACAATAAAGGATATTTTTCAAAAATATGTTTATTAGAACTGGAAATCCAGTAAAAGAATTTCAATAATGGAATTAATTATGAAGTGTTGACACAGATAAAATATAATCTCTTTAGATTTTTTAGCCAGCCAGCATTTTTCAATTTGCATCAAAAAAACAGTGTATTCTAATTTGAGATTGATATTTCTCTCAAGGTATATATAAATGTCCGAGGGAATTATTAAGATAAATGTGGACATCTCTATTTCAAATATGTACAGGATATTTATCTATATACTTAATCTATCCAAGTATCTATCCAACTATCTATAATACATGTATAGACATAAATGTTTGCCAATTTAAAGTTGTCATATTGTGTGAATACAGATTAATAAAGATGATGCTGAAAAATTTTTCTAATAAAACAGAAAGAATCTACTGACCACTTACTTGGAAGGATACAGCTGTGGGGAATACTGATGTGCTGATCTGGGGCTGTAGCCACTACTTGTAATTACTGTAAGACATAAAAATACCAGTGCACCAAAGGTTGCTTCATAAACATATTTCACTAGAATGTACACAACCAATTTGAAGAAATTACCCTGTTAAACACGTTTCCAAAAATTCATTTTCTAAAAAGAAACAGCTGCCTACACACTTTCTCTTAATTAAACGGATTTGAGTTTAGTTAAAAACATGAAACAAACATTTGCCTCACAAATCATTCCCTTTAACACTCTTCCATTTTCTCAAATCATTAGCATGAGCTTATATATTAATATGCTATGAATAAATATATTTGATTATAGGGTAATTAAGCTTTTATAATATAAAAGTAAATTTTGAAAATTTGCAAACTTTGCCTTTTAAAATGCCAAATGTGATGGCAAATATACCTTGCTCTTCCTCCGTATTTATTCTAATTGAAATACAACACAAAATAAGAAAAGTGTGATGTTCCGAACTTCATTTTCTATTGGTAAAATACAACTGTAATTCTATTTCCTCTCATTTTACCCATCAGACAAAACATTTAAAAGGCAGTCTAATATATTCCTGTAATAACTAGAGAAAGAACAGGTAATTTCTTTAAAACATAATCACAAAATGCAGTAGCAATTATATTTACAAATATACTTTGAACTATCAGAGATAATACTTTTCTGAGAAGAACTTTAAGGTGAAAGTCAGGACCTATTAACAGTTCATCCAAACATGGGTCTCCAAACTGGAATACATCCAAAAGCTTGGAAGTTTCTCTTTCCTTTAACTATCTGCCTTGACTAAGACAGATGTTTTGCAAATATATGGACTCTCAAGTGTGAGCCAGTCCCCTCAGAGCCAATCCACACTGAGCGAGCACACAGAGTGTCTTTATTAGGCCATCTGCTGTTCATTCACTTTTCAAAAAGATTAAAGTCGTACACAATGCAGTGCTGGAATTAGTTTAGTCCAATCAATCATAGTTATACTTCAAAGTACTATGTCCTTTCTGAGTTGTTCATAATAATTCTGAAGCTAAACTTTCAGAATTGTAAAAGTGACAAATAGGTTTAGGTTCTTAACTATTTTACGAAACATGATATATTTCTATATAGATCATACCCTTGTGATCTACTCCTTCACAAACATGCAGAATTTAATGTGTTTAAAATGCTATTTTGCCTGTAAGCTCTGAATACGAAAAGAATATTTTCATTTTCATAGCAATAATGCAGTAAGTATATTTTCGAGAATATTATCAATTTTGAAAATCATCAAATTTGACTAAAGGTGTTAGTTCTTAACATTTTCAGCAGCCAAAACTTAACTGAATTTGCTACGTATAGTTGAAAATAAATTGATTAATAAACTATTAATTTTCTACATACTTATTAATACCTAAACAACGTTTTAAATTTTCAAATCAACAATGAAAACAGACGCTTTGTTCTACTACACAATGGGCATTAAATGTAGATTACATAACAATAGTGTTATTCCAAGGATATTCATTCTAATTTACCAATTCACAATAGCAAATACTCTATTTAACAAAAACATAGTTAAATGAGGCTTAATTATAGATTCTTTCATCTCTTCTTTATAGAATTTCTCTTTGGTATACTCAAGACTTGGGCTATACTAATCAGCTATTATCAATATTGTGAAATAGAAGACTTTTCCAAAGAGACACTGAATAATGAAGATAAATATTCATTATAGTAGCTTTTAATAAGGCATAGAGCAAAATTACACATTTCAGAAAAAAATCCATATACATGAACTCAATTCTGAATATATAAGATGTTTTTTCTCTCTAATGATAAATCTAAACATCATGAGAATAATGTACTCACAACAATATAAAGGCTCAACTAACCTTTACAAATTTCTATTAACATCTATATGTTCATTTTCTAAATAGAACACAAAAACTTTGGCTCAGAAAACTACGATGTTCATGTAGGAAAGTTTATGCTTCTTTACTAAAATGTATACATTTTGTTCTAATTCAGAAATTTGCAGATAACTGAAAAGAACAACAAAATTGGATTAAAGTGAGTGGAAATTATGCAGATAAAGTAAAGACTGCTCCCACAAAAGGCAGCCTCATTTCCAGAGTGAGTTCTGGAATACCTTATAAAGATCTTTGTTTTATTCCCCACAGTCATTTTATTAATCATAAACACTACCCAAATCACTCAACTCATTACATTCCATCATTTCTGCATACAGCAGTAAGCAAAACTACCTGTTTTCAAAATGCCCTGAAAATTAATTAAAATAAACGTTTACTGTCTATTGTCAGTTTCTCTGATGGTGTCAAAGCAATTTCAAGGTTTTATTCTTATTATCGTGCTATCTTAGATTGGCGACTCTCAGTGGGATGGGAATGGGTGGGGGTGAGAATTTTGCCTGCCAGGGACAATTAAACAGACCGGATGCATTTTTGGTTGTCTTTAGTAAGACATCTTTGGTTGTTTCTTTAGTACAGAAGCATCTGTGGAAGTGTTGCTGGCACTTCGGGATAGATGCAAGGATGTTGCCAAATATCTCACAGCTCTCCCATAATAAAGAATTAGCCCAAGTCTTTAACAGTGCTGATGTTGATACTCCCTGCCCTGGATCACTGCGTGGAATAAAACTTTCCATGGTGTTGGAAATGTTCTGTATCTGAGTTGTCCAATATGGTAGCTGCTAAGCACATGCAGCTGTTAAATACTTGAAATGTGTTTAAACTTGAAAATTCAGTTAAATTTTGGTTGCTGAAAATATTGAGAACATAACGCTTCTAGTCACACTTGATGATTTTCAAAATTGACAATATTCTTGAAAATATACTTACTGCATTATTGGTATGAAAATGAAAACACAAAACAAAATTTTTAATTTTATCAAATTTTAATAGCCACATGTAACTAGTGTCTACCTTATTGGACAGCACATCCCTAGATAATTCTTTAAAAAATTGGGAAAATATCTACAAAGATAATATGAGTGAATTTCAGACAGGATCCTGTTTATACCTATTTTTTTTCCATCTATTTTCTGATAGGGTACTACAGAAAGGATCCAGGGACTGATCATCAGGACATGGTTCTAGACTCATTTATATCACTGACCAGCTGTGAGACCTTGACTGTATGGCCTTAACCACTTTTAACTTTTCCTGTCTATAAAATGGATCAGAGAGCTCTGAAATTCCTTTTGGAGCTAACACTTCACAGTTTTGTCATTCAGCTTTCAATTAACTTATAGTATACTAATGAAGTATGTCACCAATAAGTTAGTAACTCCATTCCTCTCCTTAAAAAATGTGTTCATATAGATTTACTTTGCAGAAAGTTTACAAAAGCTATGGTAAGTGTGCAATACAGAATGCTGAACTGCGACCTATATATTTCCTGAGAGGCAGGTAAACTGCTAGAAAAGATGTGGATTAGTATATGTGAGTCTCTATGCAAAGTTTATGTACTATTATTTCTTTCTTGGAGTATTAATATTTATGTAAAGACATGGCAACTGCTTCTAATCAGTATGAACCAGTAAAATTAGATCATCTGTAAAAATCAAATATATGCTATCATGACATAATACTCTAAGATATATCTCAACTACTTTTACATAAAACATACTGACAAAAAATCCTTGTAACATGAGAATATGGATAAACGTAAAACGTATTAAAGTAGAATAACAGAACTGAGATTCAATTACCACAAATACTTTCCTAGGTTTAATGTGCTTTCTGATGCACCTATTCCTACTCAGGTTAGAAAAGTCCTTTCACCAGATAATAAGCCAAATAAATAGTGTAACTTAAAAAAAAAATCTTTAATTAAGTCAACTTAATTCATGTCCTTTGTGCCCAGCTGGGAGTTATCAGGTATTTATGTTTTCAAGGGATTGATGTTTAAAGACATTCTATTGTTCTCTTTGAAGCATACCAGCGCTCTCAAGGCTGGGTTCTAATGCAACCAGCATGTTCTCTCTCGCAGCCCATTAACCTTTAATACTTGTCACTCAGCTGCTTACACAGGAGGAGTTTTTTAAACCCAGAGAGGAAACAAGGTTATTTAGAAGGAATCAAATGGATAGTTTTACATCTCGAATGTTAAACAGAAGGCAGTTTTTATGCAATTCAAATGGGTACGGTGAAGAAGCAAGGTCAGCTGCCACAACTTAATTATTAAATTACTTAAACACTGTATAAAATAATTTTGAAGGAAGTTAAGTTTACTTATCCGTAACAAGAAAGTCATGGGACTTTTGCTGTCAACTAAAATATCAAGCAAAATTATTCTAAATATCATTTATAAAATGTATATGCTATGACAATTCATCATGGAAAGTAAGAATTGCTGCTAACTTTATAAAGATCAAAGTTCTAAGAGCTTGGATGCTTATGCTGTTTATTCCCAAGGAGGAAGATGTGGATGCAACCACATGTGTACATAAGGACACACGAGCTAAAGGCTTTACCTGACCCAGTAAAAGTGTCAAGCGCTCCATCTCCAGTCGTGGTTGTGGTTTCACTGCTGTTCAAGGGCTCTGTTTTGACTGCAAGAAGAGACACTACGTAGAAGAATAAGTACATGTGAGTTTTACTTCTAAATTTATATCAAAGACGCTGTCCGTTCTACTAGTGATTTTTCTAGCTACCATGGGCATGCAAGAGAAAACTTCAGAAGTTGATGAAGAGAGTTTTGTTAATTTAGCTTCGAAGTGGGCATGCATTTAGAGGATTTAATCTAAAATCCTCTGGCCAACCTAGTTCTCTCAAATCGGGCTTTTAAAGGCAGTCAACCTTAAAAAGTGAAACAGCAGTACACATATTTAAATTCTTAATTCACCTAAACACACTCTAATATAGTCAATAGGAAAAAAAGAATCATCATCAGTCTTCAGCACATTTAATCAAAATTATACCAAAGAAATTTACTGACTTATATTTTATTTTTCCCAGGAAGATTTTTTAAGTTTGCATAATAATATAATGCAGACATATAGAAGTATAGAAACCATGGTTCATTCACACGATGAATGAAAAATGAAGCACTCAATGAAGTTCTAAAAAAGACTCAAGAGCTATAAGATGTTGGGCTTTTTATTTTAATGGTTTAACAATTTTTAATATGTTATAGAGATCAGCATAGAAAAAGAGACGTCTTCCACGGCAGCAAGTACATCTTTTGAAAACTCTTTTAATATGTTATTTCTATGTGGCAATGGGGTATTTTGGCAAAATCTTTTCTTGATGACAAAGTGGCCTGGTACACATTATTAGAAGCAACAAGGGTGGGGGGCGGTGGTAATAAAGTTTTACCCATTTGGTCACACCATATTTTCTCTTTGTTGGCAAAGCTTTACTACATATATCATAGCAGCAAGGAAATAAACTAAGTTATTTTCTACTTAACACCTCTTGTGTTTCCTGGTCATAAATGAACCGAATGATACAGTTAAAGAACTTAGAAGCAAGCAGAAAATTATAAAGAAGAAAGCTGAAGACTAGCTAAATGACAAAAAAGAACAGAGGGGTAATAGGCTACTCATCAACCACACAAGTTATTCTGTTAGAAAAGCGATTAACTCATAGAAAACCATGCCGTAATGATTATGCTCTTTTCAACATGAATGGAATTGACCAGCCCTCAATGAGATCTGCATTAATTTAGTATCCATGATTTATTAATGACATGATCGGTTGGAAGATTCAGAGAAGAAACGTAAAGGTTGAAAACAGAAAGTAAAGAAACTTGGATTACTTTTCCTAGCAAAAAAGGAAACTTAAGGTCGACTCATCTTTCAGTAGCAACAATGATGTGAAGAGTAGTCTAATTATTTATACAATGAAAAATAATAAATTGGTGGTTACTACTTTTCAGTGGTAATTTGCACAGCAGTCCCTAGTATGATTATACCTGATCAGTAACTAAACCTATCACTATAAAATTATTTTGTCACCTTTGTACTTACTGCTATAAAACTATTACTTATCGAGAGCTTACTAGGTGCTAGATAATGTACAGTTAGCTAATCCCTAAAACAACCCTAATTAATACAAATCACTATACCCATTTTATAGACAAGGAAACTGAAGTTCAGGGGGCGCTGAGAGCCTGCATAAGTCCCAGTGCAGGAGATGGTAGAGCTAAGATATGAACTCAGGTTTTTAACTCTAATATGCATGAACTTTCCGCCATATCAGGCTGCTTTCAAGTATGAAAATGGCTTATTTCATGACAGTGCCTCTTCTCAAAGGCCCAGAGCATGATGAGAATGCAGTTATTTCCTAGCTAGAATAATTAGAAAGACTTCATTAAAAATGAAAACCGCAAAATACTGGAATAGGATACTAAGGCAAGTTTGCCATTTCTTCCTTGTGGGATATTTTAAAAGACAACAAGAAGTAGCAAATTTGAAATTAGGTAACAGTAACAGCCAGTAACAGCACACCCTTAAAAGGTACATGATATATTCCAGGTGTTGTTCCTGTCCTTTACACCTATTAACTTATTTACTCCTCTCAACAGTCAGTAGATAGTATCATTATCTTCATTTTTCAGATAAGGAAATTGAGGCACAAAAAATTAAATCACTTCCCCAGTCACAGAGCTAGTAAGAGCTAGAATTTGAGACCAAGTGGTGAGTGTTCAGAATCCAAACTCTAAACCATACTGCCTCTCAGGCAGCACTAGCTAATCAATAATTCCTTTTGTCTGTATGAAGATAATGCAGAGTATAATCTAGATGGGTAGAAAGGCTACTCTATGCCATGTAATATTTACATTCCACATCTAACATTTGTGACAAAAAGTCGTATCCCAAAGCCTTCAGCAAAAGGAAGAAACAGTTTATCGGAGCTTCTGACTTCTACTAGCAGCTAAATTCCTATTTGTGCAGATCTGTATCTATGAACAATAGTTGCCAAAGTAGCTTTATTATACTAATAATAATACAGATTTTACTCATGAATGGAGGTGGCAGAATGTGAGCTGTGTCTAACAAAACTGGTCTAAAAGCCAGACATGTAGCTTAGTTTTGTTACTTTGAATTTCAACTTTGAGACCTGATTTCAAAAACTTGGTATTGGTTTTCATTATAATTTCCTTAATTAGAAAGTTTTGGGAGGTCAAAAGGAGAAACAAGAGGAGGGAGAGAGAGAGATTTTGGTCTAATTAATTATACTGGAAATATCTCTCGTTAAAATTGTAAAGGTTTGCCTTTAGTCAAAGATAGACAGAGAAGGTTCATTCTACTGAGAAAAGGCATGCTCTGGAAAGTATATGAAAAGAAGACTAAAAAGCAAGATGTGTTAGGCTTACTGAAACACCTGAATCTTAGTGTCATAATTCAACAAAATGGATGCTAACGTTTGGGGAAAGTGGTTACATGTTGATGTAAAATTGTTTTTTTTTTTCCTTTTCCCATGCAAGTCAGGGTAGAACAAGAGGGAAAAGTGGGAATGAAACATTTATTGTTACAGAAAATAAACTGCATTCACATTAAGCGAGCACCAACAAGCACCTCTTGAACTCTAAGTAAGTCCCAAAGTTATCTCGGTTTGATTTTTTTAATAATCAGTAATATCAGATAATAAGAAACAACTTTTCTTTTCAGCAGTGGAAAGCTCAAATAGAGAAGTGAACAGACACTATATTATAGCTGATTTATTAAAATGTTAGAATACAAATAAGTATTATCTTGATATTTATATAACTAGTATAAACATTATATAATAATTATAGATAAAGCTTAGAAAACCAAAGTTATCTTCACTGAAGCTACAATTATATTTGAAATGCATTCTGTTTACTTTTATCTTGCTTTTGTTTCTACACTTTAAATTACATCTAGTATAAACTTTTCTAGTGGCAGGAAACTTAGTTTTTCATTAAATATATGCAAGGCACTATTGGAAAAATGTTCATTAATAAGACAAATCTAGTCTTATTACTATTAACATGTAAAAATCCTTATTCCAAATAATGATCAGTGTCTATTCTTTGACTGTTCAGATGTATTTTAAGCTATATTTTGTTTTCCTCAAATTAACATGAAGTTTAAATAGAGCTTTTAATTTATTTTCAGTACAGCATCCAAAATCATTACATGTAATAAAATGGAAGCACAATCCTTCTATAGGAGAAAGCACCATATTTCTCAACCAAATGCAAGCTTGTTACACACCAAATGTTTTGATTTCAAAAGAAATAATGATATTTTAATGTCCTAGGTTGAAGTGTTTTGTGGGATTATTATTCTCTATCTTCAAAGTAGTGAGTCAGAGTTCATTTTGCAAAAAGTGGCATAAAATTAGTTTATATAGCACTTTGTACAGAACTGTTAAGAAATACTTTTACTGACAGGTCTCCTCCCCACTAGTTAGCTACTTGCAACTTGGATGCTTTTTATAGAGCCAAATAGTAAAAATAAATTAACATACATGATTGGATTTTCCTTTTTTTTTAGCTTTAAAAATAATTCCTACCTACAAACTAAATCAAGGTCATACAAGATTGTCGTCAGGTATCAGTAATGGCTACTAAATCACAGATTTCCTCTCTTCACATCCCAACCTTCATCCCTACTGCCATATGCTTATTTTTAAAGCAAACTTAATCTTGTCCCTTTAAATTGTCTTTAGAATTTCAGTACAACATTAATGTCTATTCATTACCTTTAGAGAAAGTCTGTTTTATTATCATAACTCAAGGTTCATATTCATTTGTTGCAATTCAGGCTTCAACCTTGAAAGGTGACCCACATAATTTACACTTACATTTCATCTCCAGAAATCTATGTAGTTTAAACATAGAGTAAGGCGTGTGTGCACCAGATTAAGGTGCCCATTAAAAAAACTACATATATGTAATCCCACATACACTTCTTTCTGAACCACAAAAATCATATATAGAGAGGCTTTTGACAGCTTAGCTTCTACAAAGAATTTCAGAAAGAGTTAGATCAGGAAAATTACAATTTATAACACTGCAGGTAAGCAGTGCAAGTATTGCCTACTGGTTTTAATAATCAGTATAGCCTGTGATTTATGCTTCTTTGAATCAATATATTCATTCAAAAACCTCTAAGTACCAAGTGTCTTTCATTCCTAACTACTGATAAAGTATTTAATTTTGTAAAATAATTTGATGTAGCCATTTATGGCTTTTATTCTTACAAAAAAAATCTACAAAGAGCAGACCCACAGCAGCAGGTAGCTCTAGTGCACAAATATTTAACATTCAGAAACTAATTCATCATATGTGAGTTAATCGTCTCTATATTAAAAATTCTAGAAGATTCGTTTCTATAATATATTGATTTCAAATATAGAAAAAACAATAAAGCTGATCAGAATGTCTGATTTCTATTCCCCCAAACCTTTTCTTTGAAGTTGTTTCTTAATCTCCATGTAGAATCAAATATTCCCTCCCTCCACTGTTCATCCACTTGGAACACATTATGGCATTCATTAGTTTCATGTCTGCATCCCTCTGCTAGACTTTTGGTTCCTGGACGGCTGGTATCGTATTCTTTAGGTCACTGGGTTCCCATTTCCTAGCATAGAACTTGGCATATAAGAGGAACATGATCCATTTTAATTAAGTGAGAAAGTGAAAATTTGCTCTTTTAGATCCTGCCCTAGCCCTCTTAATAGATCTAAGTATTTTTGTATATAAAGTGTAGTTCATCATGAATCCTGACACTATTAAAGCAAATTAGAATCTGGAATTACCTACATCTGGAAGTAAATGTTCATATGACTGGCATGCATTCTTATACATACAACATACTTTATGTATACACATATAGATCTATATCAGGAGTCATGCCAAATCTGACCCATGGCCTGTTACTGTATGGTCCTAAGCTAAGAATGGTTTTTACCTTTTTAAATGGCTAAAAAATATCAAAAGGAGAATATTTTGTGACATAAACATTTTAATGAAATTCAAATTTCAGTGTTCATAAATCAAATTATTTAAACATAATCACATTAATTTGTTTAGGATTTTATACAGCTGCTTTTGTGCAACAACAGCAGAGCTAAATAGCTACAACAGATAGCATTCAGCCCACAAGGCCTGACCTTGATTTATTTGCTAAGGTATGCTTGTATTTATGCTATTTTTATATTTTACATTTTAATAATTTTACAAGTGCTAAAAATTTCAAAGGAAAAATCTATGTTCCATATACATCTACAGATATAATTATGTAATTAGGATTAAGGTAGTAAAACACTTTAAATTACTTTCAAGAATACTGCAACATACTTAAAGAGCACCAATGTAGTACAATAACATCTCAGGGTGATACTATCAACTTATATCAATAAAAAAAATTAGGCTGGGTGCGGGTGCCTGTAATCCTAACACTTTGGGAGGTCTAGGTGGACAGATCGCCTGGGGTCAGGAGTTTGAGATCAGCCTAGCCAACATGGTGAAACTCCGTCACTACTAAAAGTACAAAAATTAGCCAAGTGGGTTTGGTGGCATGTGTCTGTAGTCCCAGCTACTCAGGAGGCTGAGGCAGGAGAATCACTTGAACCCGGGAGGTGGAAGTTGCAGTGAGCCAAGACCATGTACTGCACTCCAGCCTGGTAGACAAGTGAGTCTCTGTCTCAAAAAGAAAAAAATATATATTTTTGAACATCTCAAGTTATTGGAATGATCTTGAAAAGCTACTAAATTAGTTCTTTTCTTTTGCCTTTTATCTTATTATAATTTTGCAAGTGATACAATTCCAACAATAAAAAACAAGAATTGAAAATAAAATAGTTTATTCTTAATAGAAGAGATTTTGCAAGAAATGCTTAGTCTGTGTCACAAACAGCCACCATAAAAAGTCATTGAAGTTCATTAAAAGTTTCACATAATATGACACCAGGACTGTATTATTAACGATCGAAGTTTACCTAATATTTTGTTACCAGAAGTTTGCTTTCTTAAAGAGCCCAGTTTACACATTTCTAAATGCAAATAAATTTATGTCATCAAATAGAGGGTCTTTTCACACAATACATATTTTCATTTTCCTTAAAAAGCTATTGCCTAGTTGTTATTGCATTACTAATTAAAGAAAAGAAGACATACCTATATTTATTGCTAAACAATTTATATACATTATCTAAGACAAAAGGCTTGCCAAGAAGTATTATTATCATCCTTTTATAGAAAGGAATTAAAGCTCAGAGAGGTTAAGTAACTTGTTCAAGGTGACACAGCCAGTAAGTGTAGTGCTAAGATCCAGATCCATGGTGCCCCTAATGACACAGCTCCTGCTTCTTATCCCAGGGCCTCACATTAAATGTATAGCTTTCATCACTGGTAACTTTTAAAGTAAGGGGATATTGATTATTAGTGTTACTTTGCACACTTTGGAGTATTGCTAAAAGTCTGTAGAGTAGAGCAACACTGACATTAAGAACCAGGAAAGCATGCTTACAACTTAGAACAATGTTTTTGGTTGAGATTAGATGTAAATTACTGCTTTATTGCACATATTCACTATTATAATGTTGCCTATGTTAACCACTATTTGAGAACAGACCACAGCCAGTAAACTAAGAATGTTTTTTACATATTAAATGTTTAAAATGTTGTCAAAATTAGAATATTTCATGACACATAAAAATTATATGAAATTTAAAAGTTAGGACCCATAAATAAAGTTTTATTGGAACATAGCCACGCTTCTTCATTTACACACTGTCTATGGTTGCCTTTGCACTATGATGGTAGAGCTGAGCTGCTGAAACACAGACATGTGGCCTACAAAGTCAAAAGTATTTACTATCTGGCCCCTTAGAGAAAAAGACCCTCCTATGGAATTAAGAGTATCTAAATTCTAGCAACATATTTTTTAGTATGATAAGTATATTTAAGTATAAAATTGACAAACTTAAAACCATGCAGATACAAATAATGAGCATATTGAAGTACTTCTCTGGTCATATATTCTAATTTAATCAGATATAGAGTAAGGTCCAGCCAAACTGTGCCCATTCTAACTGCTTGTGATGCACATTTCTGACAGGCATGAACTCATTTTTGATTCTACAATTGGGTGGTTCCACAAAAATGTGGTGGCTTTGTTTTAATTGTTTGATTTTTTTTTTTAGCATATTAGCATTTGATTTAGGAGAAAGTTTGTTTAGATGTGTATAAGTATAAATGTAGTTAATATCCATAGTTCAAAAAAATTTAAAAGCCAATATTAATGACTAGTTTTAAATGTATAGCTTTCATCACTGATGATTTTTAAGGTGAGGAAAATTGATTCTTAATGTTACTTTATATACTTTGGGATATTTCTCAAAGTCTGTAGAGTAGCACATCTCTTTGTGCTTTATTAAGAATTTAATTTAAATTATGAAAGTCTATGGGTTATTAAGGCAATTATGTTTGTATGCACGGCCACTTTGCTTCAATTGCTCTGTTTGACATGGCAGTTTTTGGGCAAAATTTATCATGTAATAAACTGATAAAAGGTGAAAAACAATATATGCACCATTTGGATGAGATTATGACGTTTAAGAAAATAATACACTGATCTAAAAAAAGTCTAAGAATACCGATTGATACAAAAACTCATAACCAACTGCTGTCAATAAACGACTAAAAGGCATGTTCATTTTTCCTTTTTAAGTAGTGAACACAGGAAATAGATGCAAACATAGACATAGCAACAGACAGCAAACCAGAGGGCCAAATCCACACACCCAAACACATGCAGTGTACCAGCATCTCTCATACTTGTTGCAGAAGAGGGGGTGTTGCAACTCAGCAACCAGTCTGCTGTGTTTAAAACAGTCATGTTGTCCCCTGAGAACAGGAACAGTATAAGAGTTCATTGTCTGAATGCCTGCTGAGTGGATATGAATAATCTTCAATGCTTGCACTTGTTTCTGATCTTTTAGTCAAAATTATAACTGCCTTGTATGACTTTAATATTTTAATTTCAGGTCTGTTTTAGTTCAGTCAAATATATGCATATGATGATTAGTGAATTTCACCAGTCTGGTTCTAGAGTGCTTGAGTTTTTAAATTTTGTTTTCTGTACTCAATTTAAGGTTTAAATGTACTTTATTCTAGTTTTCATCACTAAATATTCTATACATTTGCAATTGCTTAATTAATTAGCTGAAATTATAGATGCATGTTTAGAGACAAATAAACATCATAAACAAGGAAAATGTTAATCTACAAGGGAATTGGTGTAAAACATTATTAAATACAGGTAAGTTGCAATGCACACAACCTTATGAAGAAAATTTTAGATTGCATCATTATTCTAAAATAAATGGGAAGAGGTGTATCAATTTCATAGATATTTATTTAAAATTTAAAAGAAAATATGATGTGGCAAATGCTAATATCTGATGACATAGTTTACAAATTAAATGTCATATAATTCTAAATTTATTGGCTAGATGGAATCTACAAAATTTCAAATTGTGAATAATTTAAAATGCAGTTTATATATCATATAAGTGTGTATATAATCTCTATAAATACATCTAGTGATACAAAAATTGAATCATATTTTCTGAAAAATTAAATACATTCTATAAAAATAATAAGCAGAATATTTGAAATAATAGCTATTATTTTTGTCATATGCTGTGGCATATTTATGGGCTAACAGAATGACAAATTATCTGAAAAAATGCAATTCCTTTTAAAATAAATGTTAGGTGTTATTCTCTTTGAAAAGAAAATGCAGCAGATATGAGTATTTTTGTATTTCCAAAACTGTGTCTTTTTTTTTAAAGCACTTTTAAGAAATAACATTTTTAAGGAAAATGTTGAGGTAACCTTTCTTTATAATTCAAAATAAAACCAAAAAGTCAAAAAGTGGTAAGGGTGTGTATGTGTGTATATATATATACACATATACGCATATCTATTTTTGCTACTATCACGGTGGAAATCCTTTGGCCTCAATTTCTAAATTTTGTGAAATATTTACAATGGCAAATACAAAAAAAACCCTACTAAAGGCCCATGAAGTGTTGCTCAACACTATCTCTCCTCTGTGAAGGTTACCGGCTATAGAGGAGGAGCAAAAATTTCAAGAAAATCATCAAAACAATAAATATTAATTATATAAACCATGGATATAATGCTGATTTGTGTTATTGGTAATAAGATATTTATCTATTAGCAGATCCCTAAGAAGTAAAATTAAAGCAAACATTGAAATATGATTCTGGGTATCCTCAGGGTAGTACACTTACCTCCTGTCCCATTTGTAGTGACTGAGGTGCTGCTGAGATTCGATTTTTCCAGTTTGGAGCTACCCGGAGTATCACCACCTCCAACAAGAGTGTGAGGACTTGCTAGGTCCTGCATTTCCATAGACCTGTTAGACCATTAAGTGGCAGAGCAGAAGTTGAAATTGCAGGAATTATTTTTTAATAGATTACAAGTATTATTCTATGGAGCACGTGTAATCTTACAATAATAAGAATTAAAACCAATATCCAAGATTTAGTCAACCAGATGAACATGTCAGTTCATTAAAAACAAACAAACATACAAACAAATGTATACACAAGTAAGAAAAGCTTCCATAGTAAGTTAGGCCTCATAACCTGTTTGTAATAACATAACATGTTATAACATATTATAACATAATATGGAAAACATATGTTATTACTAACATAAAAAATAAAATATGTTATTACTAACATACAAAAATAAAAAATAATCCTATGACTGTTTCATATAATAATGTAAGAAAAAATGCAAATTCTGTCATCTTGACAATTTAAGCTGATATGAATACCCACCCTCCTAAACTGATCACCTTAGCTACACACTAGAGAGCTGAAAATGTTTAATTCCCCAAACCTGGCATCCCCTGCCACCAATAATGAGGAAATCAAGTAGCTGGAAATAAAGTGTGAACTCAAAATCAAGCAGAAGCTTCAAGCTGACCTTGTTGACCCAGGGAGCTGAAAAATGAGCCCAAGTCCTGAGAGCTGGTTTTGTAACACTTAATATCCGTTCAGGAATAGGACTGTGACTTATGTTTGCTCCAGTGGTTGTGCTACAATTGGGATAAAATAACACTGGGATTCTTGAAGGGCTGACCATCTTTTGAAAAGGAAACCAGAAAAAAGAACTGTGCAGTAGCCCAAAGAAGCTACACATGCTTTCATGAAAGAAAGAAACATACAAGATAGATAAAAGTTGAGAGAATTTCTCACCAACCTGAACTATAACAAATACTAAAGGAAGACCTTCAGCTAAAAGAAAAGATACCAAATGAAAACTCAGGCCTACAGGAAAGAATTAAGAGTAACATAACTGCAAATACATGAGTAAATATAAAAGATTATCTTTTATTTTTATCTTAATTCATGAAAGACAGTCGATTAAAATAAAAATAACTGCAGTGTATAGAGGGACTTATAGAAGTAATATGTGACAACAATAGCAAAAAGTTAAAGTTATTTGATCTGGCATGAGGTGTTATATTAAACACGGGTAAGAGGTAAGTTTAGTGTACATTGAGTAATCCTTAGCATTAAATGTTAAGAAAAATACCATCAGGTATAACAAAAAGCCAATAGAATGATTAAAATAACATTTTAAAGAATGTGATTAACTCCAAAAAGCCAAAAAAGGGGAAGGAAACAAAGAATATATGTGAAAAATGGAAAATACAAAGCAAGATGGCACAGTCGAACTAAAACACATTGATGATTCCACTAAGTATCAATGGACTAAACATTCCAATGAAAATCCAAGTATTATCAGGTTAGATTATATAACCAAGACCTAACTATGCAGGATCTATAAGAGAAGCATTTTAAATATCAGCATATTGTGCCACTATAGTACACTGCCCAGACATCCTGAAGAACTCATTCCTATAGCTGTGGGGAGTGTCGCAAATAGGCAGCTTTCAACTGAGTTCCTTTCCAAAATCTGCCCTTAACTAAAGAAGGTCACTGTGCCGGAGAGCACACCCTTTCTGAGGGCAGCCCTCATCTACTGATTTGTCATGTCTTACCGTAAGACATGACTATTTCCTGTCACCACAGTCTAGGACCCCTCATAAGACCAGCTGAGACCTTTGCTGCAACTGCTCCACAAATCAACGTCCCTTAATCCAGCCCTGCTTCCTTCATGCGCCTCAAAAGGAACTGATACTGACAGCAAAACCTAAATAAACTCCTGCAGGAAATATTTCAGCATCTGCATCCTGGGAACCTGAAAAGTGGTTAAGTCTCAAATAGGTGGAGGACTAAGGAATGGAAAATGATATACCATGCAGATAATTAATATAAGAAAGATGTTCAGGCTAATATTATATCACACAAAATAGGCCTCAAGATGAAGACTATTAGCAAATATAAAGAAAGGAATTGGAAATGATGAAAAACAATAAATTCTTCAGAAAGACATAATATGTGCCTACAAGCAGATTTACAGAATACACGCAGCAAAACCTGAGAGGATTAAAGGAAGAAACAGGTATGTCTATGATCATAATTGCAGCTTTTATAACATGCTTTTCACAGCAACCAACAGAAGAAAAGTAAACAGAAATAAATTTAAAAAATATATATGTAAGATTTGGAAAGCATTATCGCCAATGAAACTGAATTGACAGTTCCAGGACATGAATATCCAATAATTATCAAACGCACACTATTTTCAAGTGCACATGGAACATCTACCAAAAGGATAGACCTGGGCTATAGCTGGGCTATAAAGTAAATATGATAGATTTTAAAGTTGAAATTTTAGAGGGTATGGTATATGACCACAATGAATTAATTTAGAAAGCAATGGTAATAAGATACTTAGAAAATCCACAACATTTGAAAATTAAATGCCACACTTCTAAATAATTTGTGAACCAAAGGAAAAAAACACAAGTAAATACAATAAATATTTACAGCAAAATGATAATGAAAAGACATCAAACCAACTGTGGTAGGCAAATAAAGTAGTGATTAATAAGAAGTTTATACCTTTAAATGATTATATTAGAAAAGAAGAAAAATTCAAAATCTGCCATCTTTTTCCACTTTAAGAAACTAGAGGAAGAAAAGCAAACTAAACAGAAGGTGAGTAGAAGGAAACAATGAAGAGTAGAAATAATTGAAACAGAAAATATGTGAACAATAGAGAAAATTTACAAATCCAAAAGATGATCACTAGAGATACTAATGATTTTAAACGGGTAATAAGGAAGTATTATGAACAATATTATGTCACTCAACTCAAGGACACACAAAATCAGTGAATTTCTTGAAAGGCACACTTATAAAATCTGATCCAATAAAAAATAGAAAATCTAATAGTCCTATGTTGAATAAAAAAAGTGAATTCATAATTAAGTATTTATTTAAAAAAAACCTCCAGGGCCATATGGTTCAATTAATAAATACTAGAGAACATTTTTTTGCTATTGTTATTTAAAAAATTTTTTAAATAACTTTTTTGTACAAATTCTTTCAGAAAAAAATAGAAGGAAACACTTTTCATTCCATGGTAGGAGACCAGAATTACCCTGGACCCCAAAGCTTGAAAGGGACAATTTTAAGAAAATATAGATATATATTTCTTATAAACAGAGATGAAAAAATATCTAACAAAATATTCTTAAATCAAATTCAGCAATAAAAAAAATCATGATCAAGTGAACTTTATGCCAGTAACATAAAGCTGATTTCACATGTGGAAATCAATGTAATTAAACATAGTATTATTTCCATGGTTGCAAGAAAAAAAACCTGACAATATTCATCATTCATTCATGATACAAACTCTTGGAAAACCAAGAAAAGAAGTATTTTTCTTCTGTCTGATAAAAACACTCCTGAAAAATCTATAGCTTATATAATATTCAATGATGAAATACTGAATTATTTCACTAACAAGTCAAAGATGTCTGCTTTTCCTACTTCAACACTAGCAATATTCTACTATCAATCTTAGCCAGTACCAGACAAAAATAAAGAAATAAAATATGCAAAGTTTAGAAAGAAAAAACTTAAATTCACAAATGATTTAATTGTTTATATAGAAAATTCTGAGTAAGTCATCCCCTAAACCCTTAAACTACTAAAACTAATGAGTGAATTTACCAAAGTTGCATGTATAAGGACCATGCCAGTACTAAATTAAAAAAAAAAAAACTTAAAAAACCTAAAAATACTAATACTAATACTTCAGTCAATGCCTCTCCAGTTCAAATACTGAAATATCAAAGCAGTGGTTGTTCAGAGGGATGGAAGTTGGGCTAATCATGGTCCAACTTGTTGAGCTAAACTCTAGGAAGGGTCTGAATGAACAGATCCTCACCTTAACTGCCAGAAGAAAGAACTAACACGTTTTGGGGAAATAAAACACAAAAGAAATACTATGCTTCAATCTCCATTGATTATTGTATCTAATGTTCAGAACTTTATAAATATTTTGTGAACTAACAAAAAGCAAAAAATATGACTCCTAGTGCAGAGAAAACACAATAGATAAAAGCAGATTGCATATGACCCAAGTGTTGAAACTAGCAGATAAGGATTTTAAAACTAATGTGAATATATTAAGTAACTTATAGGAAAAAATACACATACAAGGTACATATATATCTATGTGCCATATACAGGTATTAATATATACATATCTGCCATATACACATTTATCATATATAGACCAATACATGTATGTATATAACATATATATATATAAACATATATATGCATGTATCTCTATATTGCATATGGAGAAAAAATGTAAACTCTTTTTTTTTTATTTTGAGTTGGAGTCTCGCACTGTTGCCCAGGCTGTAGTGCAGTGGCATGATCTCGGCTCACTGCAATCTTCACCTCCTGGGTTCAAGCAATTCTCCTGCCTCAGCCTCCCAAGTAGCTGGGACTACAGGTGTGTGCTACCATGCCCAGCTAATTTTTGTTTTTGTATTTTTAGTAGAGACAGGTTTCATCATGTTGGCCAGAATGGTCTCGATCTCCTGACCTCGTGATCTGTCTGCTTTGGCCTCCCAAAGTGCTGGGATCACAGGTGTGAGCCACCACACCCAGCCAGAAACTCTTAAAAAAAGAACTAAATAAAATTTCTAGAATGAAAATTATAATACATTAAATAAAAAGTATTATTTGAGTGAACTTAACAGCAGACTGGACATTGCGAAAGAAAAGATCAGTATATCTGAAGTTGGGCCAATGCAAATTATCCAAACTGAAGCAACAGAGGAAAAAATTGGGAGTAGAAACTGGAAAACTGGGAGTATAAGTAACCTGTGCAATATTATCAAAAAAACGGGAGAAAGAGAAAGATACAGAATAATATTGGAATACATAATGGTCAAAACTGTCCCAAATCTGATGAAAAACATCAACCCAAGAGCCTTGCAGCACAATGAACATCAAATCCGAAAAAGAAAAGCACATCTAAACACATTATAGTCAAATTCTGAAAATAAGAGAAAGCTTCATTAAAGTCAGACATAAGAAATGCATAGGGGAACAATAATAAAGTTACAGCTGATTTCTCATAAATCCAAATTTAGCCTTTATTATATGTCTCCTCTTTACAAATATAATCAATTGTATCACGTCCCAGTGCCTTCCCCAGACATTCACAGCTCTCCGCAACCCATTCAGCTTTACCTTCAAGTAATCGCCTAGTATACACCTTCCTGTATCAAACATGATTGTTTTACTATTGTCACAATTTCCCCTTCACAATTTTAGCTTGTGCAGCATCTTTCTTGTCTAATGATAGCTCCTGAAAACCATCTTAATCAAAATTTAAATGCCTCACAAATGCTACTTTCTCCATGAAGATTTTTCTAATCTTCAAAACCAGAAGTGATCTGGTCATACTGCCATATTTTTATCATATTATTTTTACCTTCCTCTGCAGTACTTTTCACATTCTGTCTTAATTTATTGTCATTTGTGTACAAGTTCTTTCTAAAAAACAAAATTTTTAAAAAGCAGCTGCCACAGGATGTCTGTGATAACAAGATTCTTTTTCATTTATTTTTGTAACTCCCTTAGTGCCCTTCCTATTAAAGATGCAAATAAACAGCTGTCTAACTCAGTAGCTTCCAAACTACAATGATTGGGGTTTGTTCACTGAATAAAATAAGTAAGCACCTTAAATATGCATACATATTTATTTAGATGTCATTTATATATGCTAATGGATTATGTACATTTTTATATCGGCACATTATAGAATATATTCAAAAGCATAAAAGGAAGAAATAAGAATGAAATAACATTTTATAAAGAGTTTTTTAAATTACTTGACTATAATTTCTGTCTATGATAGACTAGCTGGGACCAAATATTCCCACTATAAAACTAAAACTAAGGCAATGTCCCACTAAAACTAAAACAACGTTGGAAACAATTGTTTAGATAGCACAGGGCTTGGTCCTTGAGGGAAGGAAAAAAAATAAGGGAGGTTAGCTCTTGTGAAGTAAAAGATGTATTGTCCAAACCCTGCACATTCGAAAGAAAGGTTTGTCCCTTGACCAAGTCCTGGGAGATAACCTTTAAGCCCTTGAAATACCTTAAGTTATAAGGGTACCTTTATTTACCTGGAGCCTAGGACCACACTAGACAGTCTATGCTAACAATGTGATCCTTGGTGGGGACTTTGGGCCACACAGAATCAATCTGACTTCTGAAGAGGCTAAAGACAGTAACGAAGGTTAGCCACATGGGTGGTCAGACATGTTTATATAACTGACCTCCAGTAAAATCCCTGGGCACTAAGGCTTGGGTGAACATCCACTGTTGGCAACACTCTGTACGTACTGCCACGCATTGTTGCAGGGACAAATAAGTGCTATTTGTACAACTCTGGACAGAAGTCAACTGGAAATGAACTCCCGGTTTCTCCTGGACTCTGCCCCATTTGCCTTTTTCCTTTGCTGATTTTCATTTGTATTATTTTATTCTAGTAAACAGAATCATGAGTCTAACAGCTTTTCTGAGTTCTGTGAGTCCTTTCAGCAAATCACTGAAACTAAGGATGGTCTTGGACCTCTCAACTACAGCCCTACAATTATTGATGCAGATTTCTACCCAGAGGCATTAACTAGACCTCAACAGAAGCAGAGGATAGCTGTCTTGCTAAGTTGATGAGACAGTGATTAGAATTTAGAGAGATAGTCGTGGTTAGAATTTGTATAAATAACCTTATGGTGAAGACCTACTCTAAGAAAGAGATCCAGAAGTCTGTGTAGGAATCCCCTTGAGATTCTGCTGATTATTAAGCTGTGCATGCAGAGGATAGTAGTCCATGAGGCTGGACAATGAACCACCAGGGAACTTACACTGAACAATCCTGAGAAGCCACACAGGGCTTGAATGATGTTTGGTATTCAGTGAAAGACCCCACAGGAATCCAAGATTATGGGTAAACTTGTCCTCTAGTATAGTCTAATCCAGACGCTACCTAACAGATTTTACAAAAGAACTTCAAAAAACTAAAGTTGATCTCCAGATAACTTACTGTCTGCCAGAAAACGATACAACACACTTTAAAGAAAGTAAAATCAAACACTTGATGTAAAATCCACCAGCCAATCAACCCATTAACCACAGAAAATCAGACAACAAAAACACACTCATAAATTAAAAACATTAGGAAATTAGCAATGATATTAGAATAAAAATGTTAAATACAGTTAAATATTTAAAAAGAAGCATGAATATAATAAAAAATAGGGATATATCAAGAAAGAAAAACTTCTAGAACTTAAAAAAATTCCATAGATTGAATTAACAACAGATTAAGTACTATAAGAGAAAAGATGAGTGAATTTGAAAACAAACTAAAAGAAAAAAAATCCAACCTAAAGAATAAAATGAATAAAGACTGATAATAAATTAGCAGAGCCTCTGTGTCCTGTAAGGAAATATCAAGTAGTCTAGCCTACATGCAACTGAAGCACCAGAAGGAGAGAAGCAAATTGCTGAAAAAAACATACGTAAAGAAATCAAGGCTGACTTTTTTATTTTTTGAGATGCGGTCTTGCTCTGTCTTCAGGCTGGAGGGCAGTGTCATGATCTCAGCTCACTGTGGCCTCCACCTCCTGGGTTTAAGAGATCCTCCTGCCTCAGCCTCCCAAGTAGCTGGGACTACAGGTGTGTGCCACCATGCCCAGCTAATTTTTGTAATTTTAGTAGAGACGGATTTCACTACATTGGCCGGGATGGTCTCGATCTTTTGATCTCCTGATCTGCCCGCCTCTGCCTCCCAAAGTGCTGAAATTACATGCATGAGCCACCACGCCTGGCTAAAGGCTGACATTTTTACAAACTGGATGACACACATTGAATGAAACCCAAGCAGAATATACTGTACACATGTGCATGCATATGCCCATACATTATCCAAATTAAGGTATGTTACAACAAATTGTTGAAAACCAATAAAAGACAAGAATATTAAAAGCAATGAGATAATAATAGACTTTTTATCAGAAATAATGCAAGTCAGAAGGCAATGGAATCATTAAGACTGGAGGAAAAAATATATATCAACTTAGAAGGTTATATCCAGTAAAAACATCCTTCAAAAATAAATATAAAATAAAAATGCTTTTTAAAAATGAGAGAATCTGTTGCCTGAAGATCTTGTCCAAGAAATGTTACAGAAAATTTCTCAGGCTGAAGGAAGTGATAATTCAAAAGCAGGAATTTTTGCCTATTTCATTCACTGCTATATCCTTACCGCCTGCAAAGCTAACCGAAAAAGTAGTTTCTCAAGAAATATTTGAGTAATAAATGAATGAATGAAATGGTGTGTAAGCCATAACCATCTTAGAAACAGCTGTGAAATCAAGCATGTGAGTGTGACAAGGTGAATTTAAGTGTGAAAAACTGGGAGAAACGAGTTTAAATGGCAGCCAGGAATCAAAAGATTTGTCAATCATGGAACAAACAGAAGAGAAAGATATAAAGTCCAAGAACAAAGATGAGCTCAGAAACAGTATAAAGCTGTATCTGTAGCATACTCCTGATAATAGACTAAATCACAGTAAACACTAAATGCTCCTGTTGTCATTATCTTCCACTAGACTCACCCAACCCAAAGACTTTTAATATAAATGATGAAACCAATCAAACAAATTAATGGTTGCTTATTACATGTAAATCACTGTCACAGGTGTAGGGTTGCTGAGTGAAGAAAACATGGCCCTGTCCTCAAGGAGTTTACCATCTAAATGACAAAGCAGGGTCCTGTGAATAGAAATTTAAAATACAGTAAGTGTTCATCAAGTGGAACAGGTAGAAATTAATGTAAACTTAGAGAGTCTAGAAAATGTCCTCAAAAATTCTTAGCTGGGTTCTGATTAATTCAAATAAGGGATCCTGGGGGAGATATCTGCTCAATAATATCACTGAAGCCACAGAGTAGTATAGGGGCTCATAGCCAATCTGGACCACATACAAGATGAGTAAGGAAGAAACATCAGTCAGTAATGAAAGGATGGAGCACACACTACAGAAAGGAGCAAAGAAGAAACAGAAAATGTTGCCCCTGAAAAACAAAAACCTCAAAATAAAAATAGCCTTGGCATTTTACATTCCAGTCCACAGGAAATTGAAATGCAATTATCTAGATGTTTACAATTCAGTACCCTATGCTTGAATACATTTTGGTGGGTCAATGTTTCTTGCAAGTAAAAGAGTCTTCAGAGAACAGAGATACACTATTGTTATCTAGAATACAGGCAAAAATATTCCAGTCCTTCCTTTTATATGTTTTGTAACTAAATTGTGACACTTCAGATTCTTTAATTCCAATTTATACAGAATGCAAAATATATCAATTTTACCTTTGGTTTCAGCAACAGAAAATGATTAATGGGTACCAGTGTTTACTGTGTACATATTGTACGTGATATGGTTTAGGCTTTGTGTCCCCACCCAAATCTCATCTTGAGTTGTAATCCGAATAATCCTCATAATCCCCATGTGTCAACGGAAAGACAAAGTGGAGGTAATTGAATCACAGGGGCAGTCTCTCCCATGCTATTCTCATGATAGTGAATAAGCTCTCACAAGATCTGATCACTTCCTAAGTGTCTGGTAGTTTCTCTTGCTTTCATTCACCTTCTTGCTATCTTGTAAAGAAGGTGTCTTGCTTCCTGTTCACCTTTTGCCATGATTTTAAGTTTCCTGAAGCCTCCCCAGCCATGCGGAACTGTAAATCAATTAAGTCTCTTTCCTTTGTAAATTACCCAGTCTTGGGCAGTCCTTTACAGCAGTATGAAAATGGGCTAACACAGTATGACACATTCTGTTTGGTTTTTCACGTATATACCATCACCTTTAATCTTTAAAATAACATATTAACATACATATTATTTTCCACATTTTATAGATGAAGAAATTGAGGCTCAGAGAGGATACATAGCATTCTCAAGGTCACATAGAAAGGAGCAGCACCAGAACTTGAACTCATGTTTATCTGATGCCAGAGCTCAGATTGTTTCTGTCAATTTAAGTGACTATATTTCATTCACACTGTGAAATCGCAATCAGAAATGTACATCCCTATAATAAACATTTTTAATAGTTTTCAAAAGTTACTGAAGTCAACATAAGCATCTGTTCTGCCAAATTTACACCACTCATAATATTTAAAGGTAGCGATCCTTTCTTTCCAGGATGTTTATTTGAACTCCTTGTTAGTGGTCCTTAAGGACATTTGAATATTAGCATCTTTCTGGACAATAAAAAAAATGAACTTAGCCATAAACACAAAGACTTAAAAAAGAAAAGAAAGCAAAATGTAAAGACATGCAACTAGTTTCTGGGTTTTTTTCTGCATTTTTTCAGTAGCATAGATGGAATTTATTTCTAATAGCCTGAAATATCCTCTTCAAACCCCAAGAAAGGGGAAGGCTTATATTTGTGCACGTTAGAGTCTACTCCAACTCAGAAGCCATGATTCATTCTGTTCAGATCCTGTTAATAAGTCATGGTCCTGCTTATTTATGGGTTGACTCCGTCAGTTGTTCAAAACCCAAGATATGCAAAAACATCCTTGACGTTCAAAGACTCTCACTCTCATGCCAGCTTTTTCTCTTTGTATAAAGTGAACTGTATGTA
Source organism: Saguinus oedipus (assembly GCA_031835075.1). Lineage (NCBI taxonomy): Eukaryota > Metazoa > Chordata > Mammalia > Primates > Cebidae > Saguinus > Saguinus oedipus. The sequence continues at coordinate 142,683,739 of CM063172.1, read as the reverse complement.
CGCACAGGTCTATTTTCCACATTCTCAAGAGTCTACCAAAATAGCAAATTTGCATTTGACCATCAGAATGATTTTAAGGGCAAGACTTGCTCATTTTTTTTTTCCTATGTGACATAAGCCTCAATTCTCCTTTCTTGAAAAGTAAGAATAATAACATCAACTTCTATACACTATTCTTAGAGTGTAAGGCACCATCAGGGTAAGATTATTTTCTAATTTGTTCATGGTTTTCTTTCCCTACTCCTAGAATAGTGTGGTATACTTAGTGGGTGTTAATGAATACAATAAATAGAAAAAATTTAGATACAGTCATTTGGTTACTTGAAGTCAAATGTAATCTAGTTCAGCAAACATTACTTGAGCATCTACTATGTTCTTGGGAGAGTTCTTAGAATCTACAATGTTCTTGGGACAGTTCTTAGAATCTTCAAAAATTCCCACAGGCTAGGCAGGAGAGCAAATTTTCTGATGCAAATGCATGTTTAAGTTTCAATATTTATATGAGTAGTGTTAGATCTAACAAGTGAGGGGTGTGTGTGTGTGTGTGTGCATGTGCGCACATGCATCCGGGTCTACGCATTGGAGGCGGAGAGGGAAAAGATATTGTGGAATAAAAAAAAAGCAACCTGATCAATTTAGATCATACAAAAATTAGTAGGGCATGTCACTGCTGAGTATCAATTCCCACTTTCTGGAAAAAGTACAGGGATTTAAAAATATCAGGTAACAATTCCAGGTCATGTTAAACCAACGTATTTCAGATTAGGATCCAAAAACCACTTGTCACAGTTTGTAGCCCTGAGCCAGTTACTCTGCTGGCAGGTGGGCTGGGAGACATGGCTCCTCTCTGCTGCACAGTGTGTATGTCACTGATCAGGTGGACAGACAGTCCCAGAAGGAGGCCCTCACCAACCCATTTCTTCAGACACAGTCAGAACTGGAGTCAGTTACGGAGATAAGAACTGCAGGAAGAGGAGACCCTTAAAAAGACCAGTAAAGTCGGGTATGCATAAAGAAAGGAAGCTGTTCTTACAGTTTGCCAGTGACTTCACGCCTGTCCCTGAGGCCAGCACCAGTGCTTGCAGTGCAAGTGACCCATCTGCCAGGGTGACCTCAGACCTCAGAGTAACAGTAAATAAAGCCACGAACACACTGTTCTCTGGACACGTCCAGTTTTTCCTTTCCAGGGCTTACAGCTCCAGACTGGAGACCTGCAACTCTTACCCTTTGTTCACTGTGACTCTAACAAATTTAAAACATGTCGGTTCCCTCCACCCCCAAGAAATGTGAACAAATGTTTCCAAAAAACAGAAGCATTTCCCTAAATTTTTATTTTCAAAAGCTCCCGTTTATTGGAAAACAAAGAAATAAACAAAAATCCAATGGATTCTCCAAGTATTATTTGAATAGCACAGGATTCAGTTTCTGTCAAATCAGCTACGAACCATCATTAATAAAGCAGGAAATTATTTTCTTCTAGGAAGTAGTGGAGTAAAGCCATAAGACCACAATCAAGACATTTAATGCCATCAATTACACTAAGAAATATATCAGTATACTTCCTAAGAAAAAACTCTACCAGTGAAGATCAGTTTACGGGATAAATAAATCTAGATTTTCCAATACTAGAATGTCATACTAACAAGAGCAAAGCATTGATACAATGTACAAAAAATGGTGGTTATCTATTAAAATGATCGGATTTCCAGTTCTGAAGGGACATTAAATGTTCTCAAATGAAAAATATTGTATTGTGCTTGAGGCTGTGAGAGCAGTGTTGAGTCTCTACTGTCAATTAAAACCTGAATTTTAAACTCTGCTTCACCATTTACCAGTCATGAGACCTTTGGCTCAAAATTGGAGATAATAACATCCTCTGGAAGGCTACAGTGGGAATTAAATAAGATCACACAAAAAAAGTACCCAAAGGTTGGCATATAGTACATGCTTCATAAATTCTATTACTACAATCATTTCTACAACACCGACAATAAAACAGCCTGGTTTGTCTATTTGAAAACTTGTAATGTCCAGATAATCCTTTTCTTAAGAGGCAGCTCTTCATTTTCAGATAACTTATACTATTAGAAAGTTTGCTATCCATGGCTTCCCTGAAACTTTGGTTCAAGAAAATTAATCTATTATCATGGGTCAAGTCTAAATCTTCTTTCATATAACAGTCTTTCACACATCAACCACCCATCCAGCCCAAATTTTTTTTCTTTCTCAGGGAGGGTATCTTCAGTTCCTTCAGTCCACTTTACTCCACCTCGAACTCTTTTATCTTCCCAGCGTTCTCTTCAGTAAGATCTCCCTCTCTTCTTAAATGGTGGTCTCCACAGTCATACAGTTGTGGTCCAAAATATGGCAAGGCCATTATAACTCTCACTTGCCAGTGTAGCTTGAAGAGCACGTTAGCTTTGTCCGCAGACACTGTACAGTCCTAATTCATGCGTAAACCCAGCTATCGAAATTCCTGCCCTTGTCCCACGTGCAGCTTGAGAGCCCTATGTCCTCCCAGGCACGACACATGCAGTTGGCATTTGGGACCCGAGTGAACAGCTTTTAGTGTGTTTCTCCTAACTGCCATCTTGTTGGACTTGAGCCCAGTGTTTCAGCCTGTCTGTTCGATTCTGACTCTGCTGTTCAATGTCCTATTTCCCAGTGACGTTCTTATGTCACCTACGAATTTTCTTAGCATGCCCTCACAATAAACATGTTGAAGAGGGCAATGGCCAAGGACAGGTTTTACAGAGGGCACTAGAAGTATACCCCCAGATTTATATCAGCTCATTTGGATTAGTTATTGAGCTAAGTTATGTCTTTTTCTCATAAATATATGAGCCTCTGGCATGCATGCACTTTGCTGAATTTTTGTGTGCTAAGGGCAACGCATGCCTTTGCTCTTCCTTTCTGGTGCTGCTGTCGCAAAAGACTATGAGGTTATTCTGGCATGTTTTGCCTACAGAACTTATATTGGCTTCTCATTATCACTGCCCCCTAATTATTTAAATTTAATCATTTGAAAATTTTATTTTAGAATCAGCAATTCACAAGAAGTTTAGTGGTTCCCTGATCTATAGTTTATCATATTATATTTTAAAAAATTGAAAAGAATGATTTTTCCTAAGCAAATTTCATGATAAAATCTATGTAAAGAATGTGCTTTTATTAGGTAACAGTGTGGATTAGGAATCAGGAACATGAATTTAAGTCTGTGATCCACCACCTAGAAAAAGTTAATGGGTGTGCATAGATGGATTTTCAAATATCTTCTCTGGTTTACAGGGCTAACTAATAACTAAATAACACTGAAACTCTTCCATAGACAGGCATTCTGTAGTCTTTTCCTTTCTCTGCCAAGACATTCTGTATCTTTATGAGGTTACTCAACCCATTCAGCTTCAGTGCAAGGAAGTTAGCACCTGCCACAAGGGATCAGAATGTGAAATGTGATGAGAGGGCCCTGTGATAAGTGCCTGACCATAGCAAACAAAAATAAGACCTTCAAAAAAAAAAAAAAAGATGAAAATGCAGTAATACACAAATCAGAGTATGTTGTCTGTCCCTGAATAGGAGCAATTAAAGTTTCACTCCATAGCAAGCAGTGGTCAAGGCTGTGTACAATTCATGGAACAGCAGTGCCAGGAGATGTCAGGGAACTCTCTCACCGCCCCAGCTTTTGATACTATAACATGATAGTCTCCATGAAAAAAAAAAAAAAGTCAACCAGCCATCTTAGTGATAGGAACTTGGGCCCATGTCTCATCTGGTGTAATACTTCACAGAGCAGATCCAAACACAATGCAGCGCCCCTGAAATCAGCAGGAGCTCAGCACTTTGTTCAGTGCCAAAGAGCAAGATGAGAAATGGGGCTGGCATAAATATTCAATTGGGAAGTTATGGCCAATCTCCTTGCGCCGTGTGTTTAGTGCAATTCAAAACTGCTCCACCTGGTCGCTGCTGGCTCCCTCATGTCTACGAGGGGCTGGCAGCTGGGAGGCAGGCTGAGCCTTGGGGATCTTTTAATTTGCTGTAGCACCAGAAGGGCAGGCAGGAGGGATGACAATGCATACCCTGGGATTCAATTACAGAGCTGTCTTTTTCCCAGGTGGGAGGCACCATTGACTGAAGAGAACTCAATGCTTCCATTTGTTAAGGTCCCTAAGGAAATTACTGGTGGTTTGCAAATGCTGGGGGCAGGGGTGGAATAATGCACTATGGTCTGCCCTCAAGACAAAGATCTTGGCAAAAAAAAATCAAAAAAATTGAATATTTTTTGTTAGGCTCATGTGTTATCTTTACTTTTCACTTATTTTCCAACATGAAATCATTCTGTAACTTCTGCCCTATGAATCTCACTGCCAAAAAAGTTTTTAAATATTGCATAAAATTAGATATGTTCCAACCATGAACATTTAAAGGGAACACACAACGTTATGAATTTAAAGCACTCCAATATTCCTAAAAGCTTGATAAAAATCCCAATGATGTAATTCTTTCTTTACAATAGAATGTTACAATGGCATTAATTGCAAGGAGACTGATCTCAATAATCTGTAGTAATTTGTCCCTGCTAAGGAGGGATGGTGCACTTCATATTGCTCCTGCTACAAAGCAAAGCTTATCAAATGCAAGAGTAAGATTACATGAGGAGTGATTAGTCAACTAGCATCAATTGAACGATTTCTATATGAATACTTTGCTAATTACAAACTTGTATCATCTGTTTATTACAGTAGATCTGTCAGTGCTACTACTTGGACAAACTCCCTGGATAGGGAGTTTTACTTTATTACATATTTAAAGGAAATGAAAAGTTACATTTGTTTGAACTTTATCTCCCCAAGCCACACTTTCCCTAGAACAGCCTGTTCTCCTCCAGGCAGTTAGAGTAATTAACAACTCAATGCAATCAGTGGTCTGTTCTAAACCTAATGCCTTCCCATGTCTCCTAGAGTAGTTCCCAAATTCCTCCCACAGTCTCTATGGCCTTGCTTCCTTACATGGCACACTGATGCCCAATTTCTTGACCTAATCTCCTAGGTGATTCCCCTCTCACAGAACCCCAATTCCCTACATCCCATCTCCCCAGTCTAACCTGCTGTTTGTCAAACACACCCACTGTGTTCCCAGATTAGGGCCTCTGCAGTTCATTTTCCCTTTCCCAGAAACACAGTGCCCTCAGCCATCCTCCTTGTCCCGTGCCTAAGCTCTAACATCCCCTATTCAGAGATTCCCTTCCTGCTCTCCTAAAACAAAATGAAAACATCTGTACGCAGTAATTGCCTACTATCTAATTTCATGTTATTCTTCTTTAAGCCAATTATATTCCTGACATATTGTATATAAATGTATTTAATTAGCTTTCCCTCTAGAATGTATACTCTATGCGAGCAAGAAGCCTAGTATCATGCCTGTCACATAGTAAGTGCTCAATGAACACTTGTCGAATGTATGAATAAATGTTAGAGTAATTTCAATTAACCTACCCAGTTAGACCGTAGGCTTTACTGCCTACTCAATATTACTAGTTTTTTGTGGCATAGTTTTATTGGTTTTTAGAATCAATTCTCTGATAAATAAAAAATATAGCATAAGAAATTTCTCCAGTATAAAGAATTTCATCATCTGATTGATGGAGAATCTACTATTTTTCATCCTTAAATATGAAAAGTAGAATAATTTAATAATTATTTAATGAGTTCCTACCATGCATTAGTCAGTGTGCTTTCTAAACATTTGTAAAAAACATAGTTCTACTTGAAATTTAAAAATTTCTTGCATTTTCTGTAAAACATGACTTTTAGCCAAAGACCAAACAATGAGGCAAAAAGTAAAACTAGTTTATTTTCAGTTTCCTCCACATGTATTGAAGCCTTGATGGAGCATAACACTTAAAATGTCTCTGAAACACACACACACACCTAAAATATAAACATTATTTTTTATGGCTGCATATTATTCCATTGTATATATGTACCAGCTGGAGGCCATTATCCTAAGTGAATTAATGCAGGAACAGAAAACCAAATACTGCATGTTCTAATGAGGCAAAAAGTAAAACTAGTTTATTTTCAGTTTCCTCCAAATGTATTGAAGCCTTGATGGAGCATAACACTTAAAATGTCTCTGAAACACACACACACACCTAAAATATAAACATTATTTTTTATGGCTGCATATTATTCCATTGTATATATGTACCAGCTGGAGGCCATTATCCTAAGTGAATTAATGCAGGAACAGAAAACCAAATACTGCATGTTCTCACTTATAAGTAGTAACTAAACATGGAGTACTCATGGACGTAAAGATGGGGACAACAGACATTAGAGACCAATCGAAGTGAGAAGGAAGGAGGGGGCCAGCGTTGAAAAATTAACTGTTGAGTGCTATGTTCACTGTCTGGGTGACAGGATCATTCATATCCTAAACCTCAGCATCACACAATCTACTCATATAACAAACCTGCACATGTAACTTATGAATATAAAAGTTGAAATTATAGGCCGGGCGCGGTGGCTCAGCCTGTAATCCCAGCACTTTGGGAGGCCGAGGCGAGTGGATCACCAGGTCAAGAGATCGAGACCATCCTGGTCAACATGGTGAAACCCCGTCTCTACTAAAAATACAAAAAAATTAGCTGGGCATGGTGTCGCGTGCCTGTAATTCCAGCTACTCAGGAGGCTGAGGCAGGAGAATTGCCTGAACCCAGGAGGCGGAGGTTGTGGTGAGCCGAGGTCGCGCCATTGCACTCCAGCCTGGGTAACAAGAGTAAAACTCCGTCTCAAAAAAAAAAAAAAAAAAAAAAAAAGGTGAAATTATAAATAGAATAAAACTGAAGAAAAATACTTCTGAAATCCACCAACTCCATGGGATAAAAACAGCTTTCTTTTTCTCCCTTTCAATGGATAAGAACTCAAAGAGGCTTAACAACTGACAGGTTCATACAGCTGGTCACTCAAAGACCCCTCATCAGGGCCCAGTTAGAAATCACTGACTAACTTTGACACATTTAATTAATGATCAGGAAAACAAAACAAAACAGAAACCCCTGATTCTCATTCTTTTCCCCCTCTAGCGATTATCTGTATTCTTTCAAAACTCAGATTCTTGAAACTATACTCAGTTCCTCATAGTAATTTTCCCCCTCACAGTCACTCTCTATTCATTTTAATTAGAATCCATGGTGTGTCTCTGGGGTTACATTCTAATTACTGTTCTCATGGGCATTTTTCCCCTCTTCTTAATTCTTCCTTTCACTTTGTTTGGTACACGGTAATGTTAATAACTTCTCCTCAATCTTTCTCCCTCCTAGGCTTACCTATGCTTCTGTAGTGCTCCCTGTTGTCTAGTTATGCATGAACTATCTCACTTTCTTTTACTTAACAGAATCTTTTTTTTTTTTTTTTTTTTTTTTTTGAGATGCAATTTTGCTCTTTTGCTCAGGCTAGAGTGCAGTGGTGTGATCGCGGCTCACTGCAACCTCTGTCTCCCAGGTTCAAGCGATTCTCCTGCCTCAGCCTCCAAAATTGGCTGGGACTACAGGTGTGTGCCACCACATCCAGCTAATTTTTGTAGTTTTAGTAGAGACAGGTTTTTGCCATGTTTTACCAGGGTTGGTCTTGAATTCCTAATCCAGGTGATCCACCTGTCTTGGCCTCCCAAAGTGCTGGGATTACAGGCATGAGCCACCGTGCCCAGACCTAACAGAATCTTAATTTTTGTTCAAGTATTCATCTCTGACAAACAAAGGTCAGTGCCTCAAAAGAAGCTAAATCTACCTTCAGCCACAGAAGATGGAGGCCAAATTCTTATTCTAAATTCATGATTGTTTTAGGAATCATTAGTTTACCAAACTTGTGTCAACAGGACAAAAGGAGCACTTTGCTGGAGACTTGGGGTAAGTTCCTCTTCATTCTTCTAGGAGAAGTTCCCATTCAAACTGCCTCTTCAGCTGAATATAAATGAAGGAGCACATAGACTGACTTGTATTACCAGTCATTTATCCCAGAAGAGAAACAGACACAGGGCAAATCCACAGCCATGGATGGCAGAGTGAAAGGAGACAATGGAAGCTGGTTTCTTGATGAAGTTATGAGCTCCTGGCTCAATCCCTCTTGAGGCCAATCTGTCTCTGGAATTCCAATTATGAGAGCAAATAGATTACAGTATTGTTTGAAAGTGGGTGGGTCAGGCTCTCTATTACTTGTAGTTGAAACCATTTTAAGTGATACAACTACTCTTTCCTGGTTTCTTGACGTCACATCTAGCCATGATGTGCTGTCTTTGTGTGCCATTCTTGTCCTCTTAACATTCTGCTGTCCTTATCTGCAGCCTCAGCCCTTATTTCATCTCACTGAGGTAAGCACCCTTCTGGGGAAATTCCACATGAATTTATGTTTTCAACAACTATTCTTTGTTGATTAATTCCAAATTCATCCTTCCACAGCCCTCGTATGTCTCTGAGCACCAGAACTTATCTATAATTCTATACTGGTTATCTCCACAGGGATTTTTCATAGACTCTTCAAACTTTATAGGTCCACAACCAACCCCATCATCATTCCTTTCATACCTTCTTATACTCTTATCTCTGAATGTGTTATTAAATTGGTTAACCAAATCAGAACACTGGGGTGTGTCTTCAAGCCCTCCACTTTTACACAGTTTACCAAGTACTATCAGCACTTCTGCCAAAATGGATTCCAAAGTATTCACTCCTTTTCCCCTAATCAATACTTAAGTTTGGGCATCATAATTGTTCATCTAAATTTTTCCAGCAGGCTACACTTATTACAGAATCTTAGTTGTTCACTCAGCCCTAAGTATATACAAAGTAGCAGGTGCTTTATAACTGAAACTTGACGGATGAACAAAGAACTACCTGGTTTTACTATTTCCTGTCTTTTCTCGATGTCATCCTCTATACAATTACCATATGTTTTTTCTCAAATTCAACTGGAACTATGTCACTACCCTTCTGAAGTCCCCCTTCTCCCCCCAAAAAAAGGTTCTTCCATGGCTTCCATTCCACTATATAACAAATATCTACTACATGTCAGATTTTGAGCTAAGGGCTTCGGTGGAGTGAGCTTTTATCTTTTCCTTTTAAAAATCATGTAATTTAGGAAAGACTTGCAAAATGGCCTTACCCCTGACAAAATACAGATATCATCACACTAATCTGGATCAAAGAACTTGAATCTACTATTTACTTGGAACAGAATGTTTTCATGTCATTTTATGCTCCATTTATCCACATCTGTAATAGAACTATGTTGAGTTAATTTCAATCTATACTAATGCACACAAATTCCAGAAAATGTGATTGATTAGTTGACACTGTCTTGTAAAGAAACCACGACTTTCCAGAAGTGGTTCTAAAATTTAGAACTTTAATGCTACCTTTTAGATAAGTGAATATGGTTTTGTGATTCCACTTAAAAAATTGCCTCTAAAGTATCACATACTTTAAAATTCAGAAATTCAAGTTTGTTCGTACTTTCTTTGAAGTTTTTTTTCTTCTGAGAAAATAAGGACCATTTGAACCAGCACCATATAACTGACAATTTCATACTTTCATTTACTTATTTAAGAAATATTGTGTGTCTCAGTCCTTGGTTTTCCTTTAGAGACAACAGAGAAAAAAAGAATTCCCTGCCTTTGTGGAACTTATATTCTAGTGTGGGGTAGGGGAGAAAATATACATTCTGATATATATATAGAGAGAAAATATACATACTGTAACTGCTATTCATTTTGAATAGCAAATTGCTATAGTTCAGAAACTCCAAGGAGATGTGATATAAATAGATGCATATAGATATAGATAGAAAGGAGATATGATGCAGGTGCCAACTTTAGCAAGGCATAAGTAGTCAGTAGAATTCAGACAGATGGGGAGAGAGGACAAGGGTATTCAGGCAAAAGGAAAAATGCCAGCACTGGAACACAAGCTGGAAGGAACAGAGCTTGCTATGGGGAAGTGGGAAGAATGGGCTAGCTGAAATGGAGACTGTGTTATAGAATAGAAAAATGTTTGATTATTAGAGTAGCCAGAGCGTTTGAAAGCCAGGCAGTAGAATCTAACGGGGAAATAATGTAATTAAGCAGTCTTTGCAAGATTAGTCTAGCTAATCTGCGTTTGTATAATTTAAAAAAGAGGGATAATTTACTGACATTGGTTGGTTAGGAAGATGATGTAGTAATTCATGCAGAAAGTTAAATGGCTTTTGACTGAGGTGGTGGTGACAAGTGAAAACAAGTAAAATGCAAGAGGCATATGCTGGCTGGGATATTACAACTTGATGATCAGATTATTTCAGTCACATATTCATTTATTCATATTTATTGGGCACCATAATTTCAGTTACTTATATTTATTGAGCACCCAAAATATTTGCTGAATACCTATTAAGTAATTGCTCTTGTACTTGCTACTAGATTCAGAGGTAAAAAGCCACTTGCTATGGTCACAGACTAGCAAGGGAGATCTGGCAACACAGCGCGAGGGCAGTGTTGTGGACACTTGGTGTAGCTGAGGAATGGTTAACTTTATTGAGTTTTTTGTAAACGTGTGTGTATGCAAGAGATAAAAGAAGTCTTCAAATCTGAGTTCTGAGTTTTCTCCTGGTCAAAGTTGGTGAGAGATTCCAGAAGATGGCTGGACAGGTTTATCCAAAGGCATGGAGATGAGAAATGGCATGGTATGTTCAGGTTCCTGCAAGCAGTTAAATATTCCTGCATGATAGACATCAGGGAGAAGGCGTGAAAAGCATACGACATCTTCAATGCTATGCCACGAAGTTTGGATTTGGCCTAAAGGCAACGAGGAGCAAATACAGAGGTAGAAGGAACAAAGTAGTATGGGCAAAATTACAATTTAGAAACATGTGTGATGACCATGTAGAGGCTGAATTATCAAAGAGGCAAGATAGGAGATGACTAAGTGCTGAGGTAAGAGGTGGTTAGAGCTAAGCTGAAGCAGTCATAGGAGCAACGAAGCAGGAACATTCGGGAAGCAGAATAACCAGAACTTGGAAACTTATTAAATATGAACAGAGGGAAGTTTCAAAAATAATTCAGGTTTTGAACTCAGTAGGTGGGAAAAGATTTGAACATCAGAGTGACAAAGTGGAGAGACTGTTTTCAGTGGAAGATGAGTGATTTAATTTAGGATGCCTTACAATGAAAAAAGGGAGACTTCCAAGTAAATGCTGGTGGCGAGTTGGGGAGGGTGTCATGACCTTTGCGTAAAAGATATTTATTATTATATTATTGATTTCCATTCAGTTCAACTGCTCTGTGTGTGTTAATTTCTTAGGTCTGCTTGCTTTGTTTTCCTAACAAGATTGCAGATTTTGCAAAAATATATCTAAGTTCCTTTAATACCTGCTTGCTGAATCCCTCTACATATCAGACACCATCCCAGGCACTGATTACAATGATGACAGGGATTATTTCCTGTTTAACATTTTGCTGATGATAAAATTTATAAGCATATATATATTATTCTGTAAAAAATTAAGTGGTCAAGTTAATTAAACAGCTGGAAACAACACAAATGTCCATTAACAGGTGAGTGGATAGACTGTGGTACCACCACCCAATGGAATATTGCTCAGCAATAAAAGGAGTGACTCATTGATACATACTTATAACACAGAAGACTCTGAAAGCAACTATCGAAGAAGATCCATGGTTGCCAAGAGATTAGAGGGAGGGAGGTGGCAGTGATGGCAGTGGCTGCTGCCATCACCTGCGCTGTAGCAGAAAGGCACAGCTGGGGCTGCATACCCATGGAGCTGGTGGGAGCCCCACCCCTTCTACACTGGGGCAGGAGCTCCCCAAATGCCACCACAGCCACCCAAACTGCAGCTGTGGATCTGAGCCTCCCTATGCTCTTGGGGGGGGTGCCAGAAACGGGCAGGATCTGCCCTCCCAGGTGCAGCTGCAGCCACCTGACTCACAGATGCAGACCTGGTCTCCCACTCCATGGAGAAAACAGGAGCCGGGGACAAGTGGGAGTCCCCCTGTTCTGAGCTCCCAGGATGGGAGCTCCTGGCCACACCTGTGGCCACCCTCCCAGGTGCAGTACCTAGGGCATCTCTGCAGCTTGCACCCTCAGGGTCCCCAGGAAGAACCCTTATCCCTATAGGTGGGCAGGTGGGGGGAAGTGTCTGCTCCCACTGCCTGGCCTCTCTCCACTCCTGGCACTTGCTCTGACATCAGAGCAGGGGTTGGGGCAAAGCCCTGGGCCATGAATGGCAGCAGAAGGCAGACTGATTCCTGGGCAGAAGGGGGAGGGTCCTCAGTAAGGCCCCATCTTCAGGCCAGAGAAGGCTTGGGTCCATAAAAGCCCTGGACTCAGCCAGAGCAGGGCACAGGACAGCCAGAGGATGGCCGAAGAGGGCAGAGAGACAACAAGACAGCCAGCAGCAGAGAGGAGGTATCCTTTCTGCTGAGAGCTGCAGACATCTGGATGACTAGTTGAAGAGAGGAGCTACCCTCTCCAGAGCCTCCTCTCTGCTGAGAACTGAACACTCCATGGAAGACATGCCTACATAGAGGGGCTACCCACTGCAGTTCTCCTCTGAGCTGTTGTAACACTAAATAAAGCTATCTTTTTCTTGTTCACCCTTCACTTTTCTATGTACCTCATTCTTCCTGGATATACGACAAGTACCTGGGTAAAGGTGCTAGAGCCACAGAGGTTTCCAGCTAGAAAACTGACACCTCAAAGATCCTGTAGCAGTAGGGGGGGAGGAATAAATTATGAAGGGGCAGGAGCAAACTTTTGGGGTTGATGAATAAGTTAATTATCTTGACAGTGGTGATGTCTTCATTGGCATATACATAGGTCAAATTGAGGTATGTTTATGTGGGGACTTATGGATTAATTTTAAGTCTCTATTTTTGCTTGTTTGAGTTTTTAATGATATTATAAACTATATTACCTTTGTAATAAAATTCATTTTAAAAATTATAAAAGTTATAAAAATGCACTGGACAAATACTACTCTCCTAATAATCATGATGTGAATGAATTATAACTTTAAACAACAATGAAACACTTTATCAAACCTATCAGGCTGGCAAAATTTAAAAATCAAATAAAGGTCAAACGTTAACTGGAGTGTGGCAAAATAGATAATTCTCACACTTCTGTTGGGAATGTAAATTGGTACAGCCAATTTGAAAGAAAAAATTACATTATCTAGTAAAGTTGAAAATGTGATTACACTACTACTAACCATAACACCAGTTTTCAGTTTTCCATTAATAGGTGCCATTTTTAAGTACTAATATATATTTTTGTGTATTTTGCATAAATACTGGTATTTCAAACTGTAACAGCTTAGTCCACCCCTCCTAGATTTTTCCCTGTGCCCTCTCTCCTTCCCCTTTCCTTACTCTTTCTCCTTCCTGACCCTACTGCAAACCCTTCAGTCATTTTACCACTCATGAAAACCCCTTGCCTCTTAGCATTTCCCTTTTTGTTCCCATAGGCCCTTATCTCGCACTCACCCTCCAAAAAAGGCTGAACAGAGATGAGAAGTGTCATTTGAAAACATCTCTCCTTTGGGATGGGAAGCAGTCAGAGAGCGGGCAAGATGGGTAGGGAGAGAAAACAAAACTGTTGCCAGAGACAGAGAAAACTTCACTCAAAGCTGTGTAAACTCATCAGGAAGACAAGTCAGAAGGGGCAAGTTTAAGGGCAGTCTGGGTTGAGGGAACTAAAGACTAAGGAGGCAGCAAAGCCAACAGCAGTCAGAGGGGATATTCTATCATTTATATTTATTAATTTTTATTGAAATCTTTGAATATTTTTACAGAATAGTATTATTGAATGCATACAATCTAATACTTTAAAATACTGCTATTAAAACTTGTATTACACAATAAATGTTGAAGCAAGTACCAACACTAAGTCCCCAAATTTTTCTTTTCTGTTTCAACTCCAGAAAAATTATTCCATAACATTGGTTGTTTCTAAGAGTAAAGAATTAGAAAGAATTTAAGTGTCCATCTGAAAAGAGAGCATAGATAGTCTGTGCCATATAATTACAAAGAAATACCTTACAGTGGTTATAATAAATGATCTAGAGCTACATGTATTTATAGGAATTAATATAAAGAATATAATGTTAGAGTTTTAAAAGTCACAGCATTACACATACAATTTTATATTTATGTGGATTTTTAAAATTAGCAAAACCATATTACATATTGTTTCTGAATTCATAAATATGTACTAAAAATACAGTGTGAATGCACTTAAGGAATAACTACTAAAATCAGGGTAGTATTTTTCTTAAGGATCAATGGGATAGATATCTCAGAGGAGTATATGAGACCCTTACCAAAGTCTGTAGTGTTTGTTTTTATGATTAAAAATATAAAACGGCAGTAAGGCCTTATATAGGTGGCAAGTGGGTACAAATGTATATTTGTCTCTGCTGTTTTTTGTTTGTAATTTCATAAGAAATTGGTAAAATTATTAATTTTATTCCCTTTCAAAGCAAAAATCTGGTACTAAAACTATTACATATTTTCTAATGAAAAATGATAGTAAGTTTAAAAGCAAAATGAGTTAGTCTTGTAGGCATATTATATCTTTAAAACACCATTATAATGGAAAATAGTGAATTGTTCAGTTGTAACACAAGTAATTTAGGCTGACTGGGTCTCCCTTCCAAATTCACACCCCTATCTATAAACACTCGGAAAGTATACGGCTATCCATAACTCTGTCTTGATTAAGCTGATCCTGTATACAGTTCAGCTTTTGAGTATGTGAATGTTTTTACAGACAAAACACCTTTTAAAGCTGAACTGTTGTTCAAAGTTAGCTTTAAGGAAAATAATAGAAAACCATGGTTCCAATGCCATCCCATAATGTGATTCTCCATTTCAGAAAAGTGTAGGCTTTGCAATTCAGTGTCGCCTCAGAGTGATGAAGAGCTTCAGGACACCCACAAGAAGATGTCCAAATATCAAGACACTTAAATGCACAATGTCTAAGGCTACTCTTCAGAACTCATGCTAAATAAAACATATCATAACCAAATTTTAGGAATATGGAATACATTCAAAACATTGTGGCTTGCCACAAACTCAGTATATTAAACTTTATCCCAAGTATGATGTTACTTGATTTATTTAGACACAGTGGCACATTTGGGTAAATGTGCTGGTAGACTGACCAGCTCTCTTTCCTAGGTTCTACAAGAATTCTTGGATAGAACTAAGGTAATTTGAATGATACTGACACTAGAATGTGGCTCCAGGTGCAATTGTAATCAGCATGTGGTAGGAACAGCAGTAGTTTTTTCTGTACAACACTTTGATTGAGTATATCTGCTTAGAGATGAAGGTAGACATCTCACCTCTCACTCTGACCTCTTGCATAATTAGGCTATGACTAGCCTTGTCTTCACTTAAGAGGCACAGTCTAAAAGGAAGCCAAATGGAGGGAAGAAGGAGGGACAAATTCTTTAAAGGTGTCTATCCATCTCCTTTCTGCAGAGAAGCTTGGCACGAAGGCAGACTATATTAACAATAGTAAGCGAAAAGAAATGTACGCCACCTAAAAGGCTGTTAAACAGTATCCTATTCTGTATACAGTGTGTAGCAGGCCCTCGAACTACTGCAGGACCTACTCACCTTATATTAAGTTGAATGGGAAGAGTTTAGAGAAGTGATTGTCGGATTCCCTGGGCTCATACCACAACTAACATCAACTTTATCTAACCGTATGTAGCTCAGAAGCAGTTACACCATGGAGTTAGCATTTTAGCTTACTGTCACCTATAGGCACAACACATGTTTGGCAAAGTTGATTTTTCTTATATTTACACAAGTGTTAAAGTTGGTCAAAACCATCAAGTTTGTCCCTGCTTTGGATGTTGTTATAATATAAGCAAAGGTAAACTCAAGAATCTGCTGTCAGAGTCCTATTTTAAGTCTAAGTGGGCAGACAGAAAGAATGGATGCCTGGAAGGCCCGGGCAGTAGTGCTGTCTCCACTTTTTCCCAGGTGAGAGACATTACTTAGGATTTCATGTATAAAACCAGAAAAATAGCTCTCATCCTACCTCACCAGGAAGATGGAGTGAAGAATAACGTACGTTTGGGAAGATGCTTTTAAAATTATAAGCTGTATGCTTTTAAAATTGTAAGCTGTATGCAAATGTAACATATTATTTGTAGTAATGGCAAACATCATACTCAGGAGAGAAAACTGACATTTTACACAATGTCTATAGTCTTTGCCTAACATCGGCATGTTTATCAGTATGTTATGAGCTCTGCCCAGATGAGATACTGAGTAAGTGTTCATTTTCTTAATAATGGGAAATTTCTGAATAATAAGGTATGGATTTTCTTTTTTTTTGGTGGTGAACTAAAGTCAAGAATTACAGATGTCTTTAGAGATTTTCTGTACTGTGTCACTTGCCCAAATAGATTCCTACAGCTTCTCCACTATGGCCAGTCACAACCTAAAAAAAATGTACACCTTCCATTTTACAATGACAGTATTCCCACCTTCACACATACACATACACTAAATGGGACTTCAAGCAAAAGTAACAGCATTAAGTGTATTTTCTGAGTTTTAATTGTGGGGCATCATATTCATTCATTCATAAACATCAATCTTTGAGTCTAGTCTATACTGGGTGCCATGCTAAGCACCACAGATACAAGATGAAGCAGTCACGGGCTTTGTTCTGCCTTCATGAGATTGTACCTATTCAGACTGTCATGGCTGCAACACATTGTTGCATTGTGTTGCACTGTTTTTTTAATCACATAGACTTTTAGGGGGATAGTATAATGCTTTGGTTTGTTTAAGTCTTCTTTTGCCATGGAGAGACATCCACAGAGAGTGAATAATACTTATGGTGTATCTGCATGCTGTCTTCCATTTCAGAATTATTTTCATACAGGATAAAATTATCTCATTCACTTGCAAACATTTCTCCGAAATCTCCTTCATCTGAGACATATTTGGAGGATACTGAGTTATATATGATGGAATCCACTTCATGCAAGAGTTCAGGAAGACATATCATCACGTATATCATGAAGGCCCACTGATGACAAACAGACAAGACATGTCCTGAGGTGTATCAAGAGCTAAGACCATTGACATCTTGTGAAGGACAAGGAATTTTAGTACAATTGAGTTGCAAAGGGAAATTATTCCACATGCAAACTACATTTTCCATTTCAACAAGGGAACAACAATGTTTGGGAAAATACATCCCTTACAGTCACAGTGTGTAAAGCTGGCTGAAACACTATTCACAAGTCTATGCAATCAAAAACCATGCAACTGGACATTGCTCCTGGGTTGTATTCCTTATCCATTTGTAAGGCCATGCAGGGCCTATACCAACTGAAATCACAACCGAAATTAAATAATTTTAAAAACTGATGAAAGGAATATTAACATTCTACTGCATAATTATACCCTTACAAAAAGAGAGAAAGGCCACCCCATGTCCTGTAAGGGGATATTATTGGGCAATGTAACAGTGGCCCAGAAACTAGAGGGAGAGAACGGGGTATTACATCATTCTATTCATCCTTATCAACAAAAGGAAGAGAATGCCATGTCAGTATATCTTTATTACTTTAGAGATTTTTGCTCCTAGGTTTACTGTTTCCTCCATTTTCAAATATATGTCAAAAAATATACAGAGTATTTATTCTAACCTGAGAATGTTTATCTCTAGATCCCTCATATCTATTTGGTTAACCTTGTTGATAGAGTTGTGCTTAGTTCCTGGACCACGATTTCCCCAGCTAATCTGTCTAAAATACAAAGACTCACATTGCACAAAACTTTAACTTCATGTTTCAGATTTCATATAACTTATCTGTGTACTGACTTATCAATTATGCATATTTGAAATGTATGGAGAATATACATGTATAGTTTAATATTTGTGTATGTATATATAATGTATGTGTATATATGTGCATCTGTATACATTTAAATGTTAAATATCAAAGAAAAAGTCCATATTATAATGTCAATAATAACTTTCATTAACAATGCATTCAACAATATTTTTGAGCAATTAATACAGGCAAGGTGCTGTATAAGGCACTGTGGGGAGAGGAGATTTGTAAGATATCCAAGTCTAGCCTATGCCTATCAAAGCCGGAAGACCAGCCACAGCTGTCATATCCATGGAGAATCCAATCTGTTACTCAGACACCATACTGAAGAGTTAAGCTTCTATGCACAAACTCCTAGGATGCAGTGAATCATGACCTGGACGGGAGGCTTGACTTTACAGATTTTGTGAGGTAGTGTACAGATTCATAATATATATGAGTCTCCTCCAGCTGTTGAAGAATGAAAAGCTCAAGAAAGTCCACAAGCAAAATCAATGCCATAATGCACTACATCTTTGAATACTACAGTATATGCTGTAGAACAAAGGAAACCAAAAGCTTAAGGCAACTTAAATCTGGAAAAGCAGATAAGAGGGTGTGGGGTACATGTTTTTTGAGGAGCAGTACTATGCACTGCCTACAATAAAGGAATAGATTGATTTAACAGGTTTAAAAATTAGCCACAGAAGAAAATTCAGAAATATTCCCTATATGCTTTGGGTGAGTGAAAAAGGCTCCTGTGGAAAGAGCCGATTTTAATTAAGAAACTTGTCTTCAAGTCCCAGCTGAGCTCCTCACCCTAATTTGTGACTTCAGGCAAACATTTAAGCCCTCTGAGACTTATTTTTATGTAAAGGGAACAACAATATCTCTCAGTGTTTTTACAAAGATTAAAAAGCAAATAACATTTTGACTGCTTTTAACTGGTGATATGCCTGGTTATGAATATCCAATACAGAGTGTATCTGTGATAGGTACATGCATGAGGATTGTGTGTGTGCCTGCGTTTGTGCTTATATAGAACATATATATACTATCAAGAACAAATATTCTGCATTACCTAATTCATCATAAGTCCTATGAGTTTATCTTGACATACATTGAATATATGTCATATTCACCTTTTCTTTTTCCCATTCACTCCACTCTAATTCAGGTCTTCTCTCACTGTATCAGGTCTGAAACATGACAGTATCTTCTAAACTTCAACCATCCTTCCTGATGTATCATAGTAACGACCCATCTTCCTAAAAGATGGCTTTTCTTTCCTCGTCTAGGTGCCTTATAACTCACAGAGTGCAAAGAGAACCGAAGTGTGACCCAAGAAGTTAAGGTCTAGTGTTGGTTCTGCCTGAAATACCCCAAACATTGAGCAAGTCATTTTCCTTTCTGGCCTTCAATTACCTCATCAATCAACTGAGTAGATTTGCTCTAAATGATCCTGGATCCCTTCCAACTCTAATATTCTTAATTTTGTTTCATATTCAAATGACACATCAAAAACATCATTGCAAAAATCGATAGTCAAGACGACTGTCTCAAATAATGATCAGAACAGGAACAATGGCAAGAAACTGCTTCATCAACAGATTGCTTTGCTCTCTTCCACATGAGTGGCAGGTGATAGGTATGCACCCAAACCCAACCTGCACCCAGTGGCATAACTACAGAGGGAGTGGGCCCCAGCCAACTCCACTCAGTTCTAGAACATTCAGCTTGAATTCTATAGGGAAATGGTGCTTTGCCCTATTCTCCTGTTCATGTTTGAATCAAGGTACTTGAAGAGCAGAGGAACACAAAGAGAATATGCAATTTCACATCAAGGAGTGTGGTTCTATTTTTTTTTTTTTTTTGAGATAGAGTCTTGCTCTGTTGCCCAGGCTGGAGTGCACTGGCACAATCTCAGCTAACTGCAACCTCTGCCTCTAGGGTTCAAGCGATTCTCCTGCCTCAACCTCTCGAGTAGCTGGGACTACAGGCACATGCCACCACACCTGGTTAATTTTTTGTATTTTCAGTAGAGACGGGGTTTCACTGTGTTAGCCAGGATAGTCTCAATCTTCTAAACTTGTGATCCACCGGCCTCAGCCTCCCAAAGTGCTGGGATTACAGGTGTGAGCCACTGCGCCTCACCAGTTCTACTCTTCTGCCAAGCAAACTGAGACAGATTGGGGCCTTCATTTTCAGTGCAAAGATAAAGGTGTATAAATGCTTAGGCATGTTCAGTTTTTGTCTTCTATAATGTGAATGTAATATAAGATATACATAATGCTTTATCTTATCTATATGATGTTGAAATTCTATCTGAGGCTCAATCCAGTGATGCATTAAATAGGTTCTCTTACTTTCTCATTCCCCTCCTAACCTCCTCATGGAAAATGGGACCTTGTAAGGATTTTAAAATAGATCATACAAAACAAATCAACGAAACACTTGATCAACGTAGACAGCTATTAATTGCCTAGAGGAAAAAAATATGCAAGAGGCACTGACTGACAGTCACCTGGAGTCACTTGAACTTATCCTTGTCTTTCCTCTTCCCTCATTAACCAAATACCATCAAATACAAAAGTGTGAGACTTTAAATTCCTAAACTTTTATGAGTCAGTCCTTTATCTATATTTTAACTCCCTGTACTATGCAACAACCTTCCATTTTCTTTCCTAATTCCAATTTCACCTTCTTCAAATTCATTATTGATACTGTAGCCTGAATAATCCCTCCATGAAAGGTTCATCTAACCATGGTGCTCCATTAATGAGCATCCTTCCATGAGTTCTCACTGCCTAGAGAATCACATCTTAGAGTCCTCTACAAGGCATGCTGTTTCTGACCCCATATCCTTGCACAAAGATTCACTCTGCTTGGGAAACCTTAACTCTCTTTACCTGACAAACCCCAACTTACCCTTTTAGGATTAGCAAAGGCCTCACCATTTTCTGGAAGTGTTCCTGGAGCCATTCAGAATAAACTAAGTGTTTTTTTGATATTCCCTATACATATCTCTATTATTGCCCTTTCACACTGTTTTATACTTGTTGTGGGTCTGTTTCCTCCCATTAGACTATGAATTCTTCAAGATGTCTTGTCTGGCTCAGGACCTTGGACATTAATTAATTAACAAATATGTACTGAGCACCTACAATGTACTAGGCACCATTCCAAATACATAAAAGTGCACAAAGGAGGTGGAACTCCTTAACCCTGCAAAGCCTACATCTTTAACAACTAAGTAAATTGTGCATTATGTCATGAGATGCTAAGTTATAGGAGAAAACCTGAAGCAGAGATTGTCAGAGTTGACGAGGAGGCAGGGTGTGATTTAAATATAATTGGAACATATGTTTCATAATCCTCAGTGAACCTGGACTTGAATCTAGTAAAGGAATAAGCCACGTGGATACCAGAGGGAAGAATATTCCAAATAGAAAGAACAGCCTGTGCAAAGGCTGTGAGTGGAGGTATGCCTGGAAGACTCAGACAGAGCAAAGGCCAGCAGACCAGAAAAGACTGACCAGTGAGAGAAGAGGAAGAAGTGAAGTCAAAGATTTCATGGTGGGGGCTAGGCTATATCGGCCTTTCAGACTATTGTAAGTTCTGGACATTTATTCTGAGAGGAATGGGGAACTACTGGAGGGTTTTACAAACAATTAGAGGATAGGTAAGAAGGAATCCACTAAAAGACTCCTTTCATGTAAGGACCAAGGCACCGTTTCACTCTGGTGGTTCACTTACCTACCCAGTAATGAGGTCTTTGTCAATACAGCAAAGCTCTGGAATTTACCAAACCAACAGTGTGGGTAAGTGAGAAAGGGGCAGGTTTGACAGCAGCCACGCCTGAGTTTGAAAGCTGCATGTGACTAGCTTTGTGAACTTTGATTAGTTATAATTTGCCCATCTGTAAAACAGGAGAAGATTTACCAAAATGGATGAAATAAATTCATTTACATAAAAAATGGCATAAAATAAAGGCTCCAGAAATGTTCATTTCTGATGTCCCTTCATCTTTAAGTTACTAAGTAAATCAACAAAAGTCCATAACCGACATATAATGTCAGCCACCTCAAACAGGTAATAGATATGGTGTAACTTTTGCTTTTACCTAAGATGGAGTAACAGGAAACTAATTTATCTTCCCATCTGAAAAACACCCAAAAGAGCTAAATAAAATGCAGAAAATAATGTTTCTAAAGACACTGAACATCAGCAGCATGAGACAGTGCTCCCTGGGAAATGGAAAACTAATCTGGTGAGCCCTATGATTGCTCCAGCTTATCCCAGGGAGAAAATTTTTAGGTCATGGTGCAGAAAGAAGGAATCCAGGTGAAGTTCAGAGAATTGAAGAGATATAGCCTGGCATAGCAAAAGGCCTGCCCTTCTTTTTATTGGATCCATGCCATTGCTGTATCTCATGTTAAATATTGTAAATATCATCTATAGATATAGTGAGGAATAAAAAGCTCAAAGTCTAGTAAAGGTGACACCAAATCAGTAGAAAATTACAATACATTTTTCTAAGTTATCTACAATAAAGGCAAGCTTTGGGGAATATATATGAAGGATTCTTCATGAAACCTTGGGAGCGTGTGAGTCAGAGAAAGGTTGCTGGCAGAGAAAACTGTTATCTTTTTGGAAATCTAAACAGGAGATAGACAAAGAAACACTGGACATTCGAGGCAGAGGGGGCAACCTGTAAAAACCCAGATATCAGCCGGGCACGGTGGCTCACGCCTATAATCCCAGCACTTTGGGAGGCCGAGGCAGGTGGATCACAAGGTCAAGAAATCGAGACCATCCTGGCCAACAAGGTGAAACCCCATCTCTACTAAAAATACAAAAATTAGCTGGGCATGGTGGTGCACGCCTGTAGTCCCAGCTATTCGGGAGGCTGAGGTAGGAGAATTGCCTGAACCCAGAAGGCGGAGGTTGTGGTGAGCCGAGATCGTGCCATTGCACTCCAGTCTGGGTAACAACAGCGACACTCCGTCTCAAAAAAAAAAAAAAAACTCAGACATGAAGATAAGCGTATAGAATATAGAGAATTGGAGAAGAAGGTGGAGATGTCAGCAGGCACCACACCACAGGGGTCTTGTATGTCTGGATGCATAGATGAGAAGAGAAAACCAGATGCAGGGAAATGATTATGAGACTCCACTACACAGATGACAGACTGTGAGTATGAACTGGAGTAGTAACAACAGAGATCAATGAAAGTCAGTTGATTCTAGAAATTTTAAAAACATATTTTTCTAGGGAATTATGATTGATTAAATATGAGAAGCGAGCATGAAAAAAGAATCAGGATGGACATCCAGATTTCTGTGATGAAGAAGGCACAATGCACCAAGATAGGAAGAAAAGAAAGTGGAGAACCTTTGCAGATGCATATGAGTTCAATTCTGGACATGCTGAGTTTAAGGTGCCCAAGGGATATGCAAATAGAGATATTCGGCAGTGAGCAGGAAGCTTTGGGAAAGAGATCTATTCTGGAAACAGAGATTTGAGATTCACCAGTGTATACTGAGTGTTCAACATATGGGTATGGAAAAGGTCACCCGAAAAAAGTGGGACATGTAAAAATATAGAAGTGATAGAACCCTAGGAAGCAACATTACTTAAAGGATGAGCATAAAAGAGGAACATATACTATATACCAGAAAAGAGACTCAAAAGATGGCAGGAAAGCCAGGAAGACATTGTCTCAGGATAGCTAAAGAAATAATATTTATGGCCGGGCACAGTGGCTCAAGCCTGTAATCCCAGCACTTTGGGAGGCCGAGGTGGGTGGATCACGAGGTCAAGATATCAAGACCATCCTGGTCAACATGGCGAAACCCCGTCTCTACTAAAGATACAAAAAATTAGCTGGGCAGGGTGGCGCATGCCTGTAATCCCAGCTACTCAGGAGGCTGAGGCAGGAGAATTGCCTGAACCCAGGAGGCAGAGGTTGCGGTGAGCCGAGATCTCGCCATTGCACTCCAATCTGGGTAACAAGAGCAAAACTCCGTCTCAAAAAATAAAAGAAAAAAAAAAGAAATGATATTTTAAGAAGTAGTGAACACGTCAATAGTTATAAATCCAGCATTGGTTAAGAATGTAAAGGACTTAAAAAAAAATCACTGGGTTAACAAAAAAGTTATTGGTAACCTCTGAAATGATAGGAGACCTAGAACATATATGGAGAGAATTGGTCATAGACAGGATGAGATACATTGTGTCAGAATAGGTTTTTAGTTTATCTGTGAAGTGGGAGTCAGGACCTTCAACTGTGCAACTATGAAGGAAAGATGAAACAGAATAAGTTTAAGGAAAGTGGAGAAGGTTTTAAATAAATACTATTAGAAATGAAAGACAGTTGTTTGTGAAACAGAATAACTGCCAAGCAGGATTAACGCCCTATCTGAGACTAAAGAACAAATCGAAAGAATTTTCTGGCACATTTCACAGTTGTCCCCAATATTTTATGATTTTCTTCTTCTCTTGTAATAAATAGGGTTTGAGTTGTGCTCCTGGGCACCCAACCATGATTCTGCACTTTAGACTCTCTCTTACATGCAGTTTGTACACATAACTGCATCCTGTCTAATGGGAGGGAGTCTAAGAGAGATATGTAGGACTGTCCTCCCGGTCCTTACCACATCCAGCTGCTGGGCTGTGGCGAGTATGAAAGCAGTCACTTCAAACTCACTAAGAGAAGTCCAATGAAGAGGACAGCAAAAACAACCAGCAGCAAAGGAGCACAATGAAGAGAAGATAAAGAAAAAAAGGGACAGGAACTTAAGACTGTTGGCAGATTCGTGGTTGAAAAGGTGAGCCATGAGATCTGTGCTGGATAGGAAACAAGCAAAGATCATTAGGAGAACATGTATAAGGGGTATCAAGACATGATACCTTAATGAGGTCTCATTGGACATTAGGGTCACAAAACAAAAATAAATGGAGACTATAACAAACACATGCTCTCACATGCAACATACATAAATTTTACAAATACAAAATTAAGCAAAAGAAGCCAGATGCACAAAAATACATACATTACAAAAAATTCAATTTATATAAGTGGAACATAGGCAATATTAGTCTACAATACTGAAAGTCAGGAAAAAGAGTATGATTGTGAAGGGAGCATGAGGGAGGATTCCAGAAACTGATCCCATTCAATGTCTTCTCTGGGTATGGATTACACAGGTGTATCCAGCTTTATGAAAATTCACAAAACTGCATATTTATGATATGTATAATTTTCTGTTTGTATATTATACTTTAAAAAATAAATTAAAAGGAGAGAGATCCAAGATGGCTGATCGCTAACAGCTCGGGATTGTAGCTCCCAGTGAAAGCTCAGAAAACGTGAGGACGCCACATTTTCAGAGGAATTTTCGTCGCCCACGGACCAGAAGATTTCCAGTGGAGGAGCCCCGCGGGTCGCCAGCGCGACTTCTGTGGCCGGTGCAGCGGTTTTGCCGTCGCCTCAGCGCGGCAGCTCTTCGTGGGCAGTGAGCGGGACTGGTTCCCCTACTGACTGGTGTTTGGAGCTCCGGGAAGGCAGAGCCGCTTGCGGACTCAAGAAGGAAGCCAGACCGGAGATTCCCAGGCAGAAGAGCACCATCAGTCTTACCGCTGTTGTTTTGGCCGGCGCAGTGGGTTGCTCGGATTCCAGCACTGGGAATCAATAAATTGGACATCCTCTCAGGAACTTAATCAGAAAGGCGCTAATTGTAAAGATATCAGATGGATAAAATCACAATAAAGGGAAAAAACCAGCCTAAAAAGGCCGAGAAAACTGAAAGTCAGAACCCCTCTCCCTCAACAGGGGATAGTAATTCCTCATCAGCAACGGAACAAGCCCTAATGGAAGAGGACTGTGTTCCAGTATCTGAAGGAGGCTTTAGAAGGTGGATGGTAAAAAACCTCTGGGAATTGAAACAAATTGTTCTAAACCAATGCAAAGAAACTAAGAACTTTGAAAAAAGGTTAGACGAAATGTTAAAAAGAATGGACAATATAGAAAGGAATATAAATGAACTAATGGAGTTGAAAAATACAACACGAGAACTTAGTGAAATATGCACAAGTTTGAATAGCCGAATTGATCAAGCAGAAGAAAGGATATCAGAGGTCGAAGACCGACTT
Organism: Saguinus oedipus; assembly: GCA_031835075.1. Classification (NCBI taxonomy): domain Eukaryota; kingdom Metazoa; phylum Chordata; class Mammalia; order Primates; family Cebidae; genus Saguinus; species Saguinus oedipus. The sequence continues at coordinate 142,657,688 of CM063172.1, read as the reverse complement.
AATGAAATGGAACGAGAAGACAAGAATAGAGAAAAAAGGATAAAAAGGAATGAGCAAAGTCTCCAAGAATTATGGGACTATGTGAAAAGACCTAATCTACGTTTGATAGGTGTACCTGAATGTGATGGAGAGAATGAATCCCAGCTGGAAAATATTCTTCAGGATATTATCCAGGAGAATTTTCCCAATCTAGCAAAGCAGGATACCATTCAACCTCAAGTAATACAGAGAACACCACAAAGATATTCCTTAAGAAGAGCAACCCCAAGACACATAATCATTAGATTCACCAGGGTTGAAATAAAGGAGAAAATACTAAGGGCAGCCAGAGAGAAAGGTCAGATTACCCACAAAGGGAAGCCTATTAGACTTACAGCAGATCTCTCAGTAGAAACCCTACAAGCCAGAAGAGAGTGGGGGCCGATATTTAACATCCTCAAAGAACAGAAATTTCAGCCCAGAATTTCATATCCTGCCAAACTAAGCTTCACAATTGAAGGAAAAATCAAATCTTTTATGAACAAGCAAGTACTCAGAGATTTTATTACCACCAGGCCTGCTTTACAAAAACTTCTGAAAGAAGCATTACACACAGAAAGGAACAACCAGTATTCACCTTTCTAAAAATATACCAAAAAGTAAAGAACATCAACAGAAAGAAGAATTTACATCAACAAATGGATAAAATAGCCAGTTAACATCAAATGGCAGTAATCTTAAATTGAAATCGACTAAATTTTCTAATTAAAAGATATAGCCAAAATCTAATGGTATACTATATCCAGACCTATTTCATATCCAAAGATATACATAGACTAAAAACAAAGGGTTGGAGAAAGATTTACCAATCAAATAGAGAAAAAAAACAAATAAACAAAAAGGAGTTGCAATTCATGCATTTGATAAAACAGATTTCAAATCAACAAAGGTAGAGTGGTATAAGGATCAATGCATCCTAACACCCAGATACATAAGACCCATAAAGAGATTCAGACTCAACGAAACAGAAAATTAATAAGGATATCCAGAATCTGAACTCAGATCAGTAACAAGTAAACTTAATAAGCAAACTCTCCACTTTAGATAAATAAAATATACATTCTCCATTTTAAATACATAAAATAATGATCGGCCATTATTAATAGGCATTTATAGATAAAGCAGTATTTTTGTTCTCTCTCCCTCTTTTTCTTCCTCTTTTCCTTTAAAAAAAAAATAAATTAATTAAAAATCTGCCAAATTAAAAAAACTCAGAAATTTACTTAACCAACACTAATGGCATGAAAGTCATGATCTGACTATGTATCTATATATTACCTTTGTCTAAACTAGTTTTGCAAATATTAGTAAATTTGCTGCATTAAACTTTTACTAGATATGCATAGGTTGAAGTTGTATTTGAAGTGTTTCAGAAGCTTCATAACCCTCTATTTTTAAAAATATCCATTTAAATGACTCTGAAGAAGGGAACAGAACAGCAACACTTTAGTTTAAAGCAACTAAACAAGGGGCTGACAGGGATGAGACAAGAACTCCTCTGCATGCTGGCTTTGACTTTCCAGTGGTACAAGCTTGGTGGAATGCTATCTGGCAGAATGTTCAAGAGCTTTAAAATATGCATGGCCTTTGACCTGAAATTGCATTTCTAGAAGTTCACGCTAAGAAAATCGGGAATATGAGAAGATTTATGCACAAATATATTCAATGAATTATTTATAAGAGGATAAATTCTGAAAGGAACAGAAATATCCCCAAATAAGAAAATGATTACATACATAAATTATTATGTGTTCTGTGATCTATTAGGCAAGTAACTTTCAATTCTATGGCAAAATATTCACAATATAATGTAGAGTTTTTAAAAAGCAAGACAGACTGAGTCATGCATTTTATGAAACAAAGAGAAAAAAAAAGAAAAGTAAATATACAGTATTATTCTAAATATATATATATATATATATGGAAAATAAAATGCACCAAAGTGTGGTTAACTCTGGGTAGAGTGACTGTGGTTTTAGTGTAATAAACTGAGTATTTTCTAGATTTTCTAAAAAGAGCATCCAATACTTTAATGATTACAGATTTTTAAAAATCATGCTGGTATTGCCCTTTGATGTGCTTTCTCATGGAGTTTCATATTTGTGCTCTATAATACAAATAATAATTGGGTCCCGCTCCATAAAAATTTATTAACTATTTAATTCAGCACTGCCTGGAAACAGGGAGTCTCTTGTTCATCATAACCTTCCCCCATAATACCTTACAGAGAACAGAGTAACAGAGTATATGCTCAAGAAATGCCGAATCAAAAAAAATAGTAAGTCCTCATCTGTTGTCTTCTGTTTATATACTTGTGCTATACAATTAAACACCATGCACTGTTAAACCCTTTGTTGCTTTTATGCAAAAGTAAAAATAAAGTGCTTGTAAGTGAACAGTTCATGGTTTAACCACATAACCCCCTCTGTCTTCTGATTAGGCTTGAGAGGGCAGAAGGTCAGAGGGTGGCAGGGGATAGGCTGGGAGTCAGGTGGGGGAAGGGTAGGGAGGAACATCAGAGGGGCTGAGGGTTCATCCCACCTCTGAAGCTCCAACTACAGTACTGCTACTTTGATCTTCTTCAATGCTCCTCCCCTTCCCCCATGCCTGAAGACTAAAGATGGTAAAATTCAACGATGCCAAGGGTGAATCAACACCTGAGGATAATAATTTAACAGGCCCACTGGGGAACCAGAGCCCTGTTTGAAGTGGACTGCAGGGAGCCCCAGGAGGAGAGGGAAGCCCTGCCAAGAGGAGGGACTGCTGCTGCAGGACAGAGTAGGGAGCCTTCAATGCAAAGGGGGAAAACGCATGATTGATAAAAGGAATTAAGACCTTAGTTCTATGGAAAAACACAGAAGATTTTTGGCTAGGAGGAGCTCTTTCACAGTCAATTCATGACCTTAACACTTGAAAAAAGCTGTTAAACTTCATGTTAGTTCAGACATTTTTATAAATTCGTGACCTAAGTAGTAATTATCCAATGTCCTTAATTAAGCTGGATTTACATCGATTTAAATAATACCTTCTTGAAATTATATATTTTCTCCCTCTTCAATCTCCTACAATGCTGTTCACTTTAAAGTTTATATCCAATTTAGAGAAGCAGAAGGAAGAAATTTATATTTAAGAAATACCAATAACACATCCCTATTTTAAAAATATTTATTTTATATGATCATTTTGCTCACGTTGAATTCAACAGGAAGTTTCAAGGATGCCAAATTTCCATTCACTTATGCAAGTTCTAGTATACTATCATCTCATTAAGTTAATGAAAAATATTTCATCAATAGATACTGAGAACTCTTAGGACATGGCGGTCAGAATCTGTCTATGTATTTACTTATTATCTTTGTCTAAATTGGTTTTACAAATATTAGCAAATTTACTGCATTACAACTTTAATATGCACAGGTTGCAGTTGTATTTTGAAATGTTTCAAAAGCTTAATGATGTTTTTTAAAAAAAATATCCATTTAAATGACTCTGAAGAAGGAATCAGAAATTTTATATGTGGGAAGGGTATATATTTAAGGTATACAACATGTGTTTCCACATAGATATACACAGTAAAATGATAAGACAATTAACATATCCTTTTTTTCACAGTTACCTTTCTTTTTCATGAAAGACGTTCTAACATCCACACTCTTAATAAATATCTAGTATGCAATACAGCATTATTAACTATAATCTTCACATCAGTGCTTTAGATTTCTAGACTTATTCTACATAACCGTAACTTTGTAACCTTTGATCCACACTCCTCATCCCTCCTTCCACCTCTGGTAACTACCATTCTACCCTCTGTTTCTATGTATTTGTCTTTTTTTTTTAGATTCCATGTATAAAGATATACATAGGTGATAGTTGTATTTAAAGTGTTTCAAAAGCTTAATAGCCCTCTATTTTTAAATATCCATTTAAATTACCCTGAAGAAGGGAACAGAAATCAATTTCTATCTAGGTATAGAGAGTATATACATTGCATGTATAAGCGAGATCATGCAGTATTTTTCTTTTTGCGTCTGCCATATTTCACTTAACATAATGTCGTCCAGGTTCATCCATGTTGTCACAAATGGCATAATCTCCTTTTTAAGGCTGAATAATACTTCTTTTTGTGTGTATAGATTTTGCAGCTTCTTTATCCATTCAACCATCTATGAACACTTCAACAGCTTTTTCTATTCACTATCCAAAACGAAAATGAAATCAGCACTGCATAGAGATGTATGCACTCCCATGTTATTGCAGCATTATTCACAAAAACCAAGATATGGAAAACAATTGAGGTGTTCATAGATGGTTAAATGGATAAAGAAGCTGCAAAATCTATACACACAAAAAGAAGTATTATTCAGCCTTAAAAAGGAGATTATGCCATTTGTGACAACATGGATGAACCTGGACGACATTATGTTAAGTGAAATATGGCAGACGCAAAAAGAAAAATACTGCATGATCTCGCTTATACATGCAATGTATATACTCTCTATACCTAGATAGAAATTGATTTCTGTTCCCTTCTTCAGGGTAATTTAAATGGATATTTAAAAATAGAGGGCTATTAAGTTTTTGAAACACTTTAAATACAACTATCACCTATGTATATCTTTATACATGGAATCTAAAAAAAAAAAGACAAATACATAGAAACAGAGGGTAGAATGGTAGTTACCAGAGGTGGAAGGAGGGATGAGGAGTGTGGATCAAAGGTTACAAAGTTACGGTTATGTAGAATAAGTCTAGAAATCTAAAGCACTGATGTGAAGATTATAGTTAATAATACTGTATTGCATACTAGATATTTATTAAGAGTGTGGATGTTAGAACGTCTTTCATGGAAAAGAAAAGTCTGTGAAACCAAGAACTCCATATCTTGGTTTTTGTGAATAATGCTGCAATAACATGGGAGTGCATAAATCTCTATGCGGTGCTGATTTCAATTTTCTTTTTGGATAGTGAATAGAAATTTGTATGCTCTAATTTTGGCTGGGAATAATATAGGTTTCTAAATTACCTTGCCACCCCATCCTTGAGTGGACCTTTGTCATTCAGGACCTGTCCATGTAACAGAACAGCTACAGACTGATGACCTTGGACCACTGCCTCACCAAATTCATTTCACTTATAATAAAAGCCAGATCAGAACAAGGACTTTGCAAAACTGAAGTCTAGTGAGTAGAAGGTGAACTCTTTTTTTTCACTAGGTAAAAAGGAATTAAAGTTACTTTTCACTAAAAATGACCACATAGTCTCCATGAGCCTTATCAAAATTAGCAATCAGCCACTCAATATTAATCCCAAATTTAATCCTAAATCACATACAAATGAGAATGTATTCTTGTCTGGTGAAGACCATAATCACGACATCATGAAAAACACTCATTAAATGCTAAGTACATGCCAGGCACTGTCCTAAAAGCTTTGCTAGTGTAAGCCCATTTAAACCTCATGGAAACATATGAGGTAGATATTATTATTGTCCCATATTTGGTTAGGGAAACCAAGGCACACAGAGATTAAGTAACTTGTCCAACATCATGTAGCTAGCAAGTGCTAAATCCATGTTTCAAATTAAGTATTCTGGCTCCAGAATCTACATCCTGTACTAGACTGCCTTTGGAATAATAAATTTAATTTTTTTTCCAAAACTGAACCTGCTGAGATTCATTCAATCTTACATGTACATTCTAAGAACGAGACTATATATATATAGTTTTTGGGGTTTTTTTGAGACAGAGTCTCGCTCTATGGCCCACTGCAACTTCCGCTTTCTGGGTTCAAGTGATTCTCCTGCCTCACCCTCCTGAGTAGCTGGGACTACAGGCACACGCCACCACACCCAGCTAATTTTTGTAATTTTAGTAGAGACAGGGTTTCAACATGTTGGCCAGGATGGTCTTGATTTCTTGACCTCATGATCTGCCCGCCTCGGGCTCCCAAAGTGCTGGGATTACAGGCATGAGCCACTGCACCCGGCCTGTATATGTATTTTTAACCTCTACATAAATCATCCAAGAGGACAAGACTAGGCAGACAGTCCATCTACAATGTAACCACATGAAGGAATTGTGGAGAAATCCGAGCCCATTAACAAAAGTGTGCCTGGAATCAGCCAAGATGTCAGATGTTGCCTCGGAGGAAGAGTATCTTCCTAGCTTTTCACAGAGACCTTTAGTCAGGTATTCCCCAACAAAAGATGGGGGAAGGATGGTCTGCTCACCATGAAAAGGGGCCAAATATAAAATGCATGATGCGTTTAGTAACAACCTTGAAGTTTTTAGTAGTAAATAGTTTTTAGCAACATCCAAACTGCAGCACCAAGAATTAATAAAACTTGATAAACGTATGTATTATAGCTTAGGAAAGTTCGCATAATGAAAAAGTTAAAGCTTTGCCTAATCCCTGTTTCATGTTCAGCTCTTAATATAAGTCAGATTTCCTTTGTTTTCTCCCCCATAGTTTAAATCCTCCAAAGAATGCTAGAGAAAATCAGGCAAGCAAAACAAGCAGCTTTTGATTCTCTGGCACTCTACCATTTGGAAAACAAACTCAAATTTCATGATAGATAGTGTTCTAGGAATTTAAGAAATAGGAGTTGGTTTCAATAAGAAATACCTTTATAAGGAAGCTTTACAAAATAGCAGCAGTATTTTTCTTTTCTTTTCTTTTTCCTGAGAATTAGTAACAAACATCGGAACCCTAAGTTGAATTTGAATCTACATTGAGTTTACGGTTTGATTTACAAATTCTTACTAGGTTCAACTTAATTGAATTTAGAGGACAAAATTTGCTGAAGCTGAGAAGATTTATGATTCATGTTAATCTGTGGCATGGGGCGTCTTTGGTTTATTCAGAAGTGAGGAGGATTGGCACTCTGTGGAACTGTTTTTGCTAAGCTTGCTGTAAGGTGAAGCTACTGGGGCAAAATCTGAAGGCTCCCAGAGCAAGGAAGGCAGGGGTGGGAGAGTAAGGGCCAAAGTCCTGGTGATTTGGAAAGAGTTTGCACCTGTGGGGTCCGTCTCCTTCTACTCCTATCCTCCCCATTCAACATCTAGTCCAACCCTTTTCAATTTAAGAAACACTAACAAATTCCCAAAAAACTATGTAGAATAATCTAAATTAACCTCTTGTGATAAACATGTTTCCTTCCAATAAAACAAAACAAAACCCTAGACTCCTTTATTTCACAGTGTAGGTTAGTAAAACTATGTGATAACATGTGGTTGATAAAACTGAATTAGCACTTTAATAGTAAACTCAAATATCCCAATGTAAGGAGTTTAATTAGACCTTTCCATGATTAAAAACTTGATCTCAAGTTTTTTTCTTTTCTTCTGAATTTAAAGACATTAGTAATATACTATGTATTACATTGAGATATATCATACCAGCTATATGTAAAATCTGCTCAAGAGAAACACAGACAATATAGGTGAAACCTAAAAGCTAAACAAGTGCTTACTTTATTCTAGAAAAGCAAATGCTATATATGCATTATTTATCTATTCAGCTTTTCTCTATAAGTAACTTTAATTTTAAAATATTCTGCATTTCCCCCTAATTTACACTCAAAAAAGTATAGAGTACTGAAATAATAAGAGACAGATTTCACATATTTCATTTTCATTGTCATAGAAAACCTTCTAGAATTAATGTTACACTTGAAAATTATTTTGTTAAAGTATAAGAAACAGGTCTTATACAACCTGTTAACAGCTTTCAATTTGACAAATGTATATAGCTAACTGAAATATCTAACTGAATCTAACCAAAATATACTGGCAATTAGCCAAGGGCAACAGAAAATTTTGAAGACCAAGGCACTGAACATCATGACAAACATATTTAATGAAGAGAATTCACAAAATATATACTCATTTACAGGCTTTCAAATGCTGACCAAAGCTTTCCTTTTGACCTTACCTATCACTCCTGCCTTCACAGGTCCTGCACTGCCAGTGACTCAGTGGGTGTGCCCACATTTATGCCACTACATGTGATGTTCTGTTAGCACTGTACACTTCTCAAGGTGCAGTTCGATGCCATCTCTTCCAAGAAGCCCTGATGCCGTTCTCTAGCTGCTTCTTTGGCCAGTGAGTAGTCATTCCTTATGAGAGTTCATCTTGTGTCATGAGACCTGTATGTGTCTTATCTCTCTGATTATTTTGTAAATTTCTTTTGGGCAAGAACTGTATCTAATAGATTTTAATTTCCTTAAAATACCTAGGATAGAACCTGGCCCATACAAGGTGCTATATAACTGCCTGCTAAATTAATAAATAAAAATATAAATGAAGTTTGACAGCCTATACAATGTACATATAGAAAGTAATCTAATACAATTTTACTAGATAAATAGATGATGATAGATGATAGATAGATAGATGATAGATAGATAGATAGATAGATAGATAGATAGATAGATAGATAGATAGATAGATAGAATTTAGCAGCATTCTCACTGCTCTCTAGCTGACTACACAGTTCCTGAAACACAACAGACATGCTCTCACCTCAGGACCTTTGCATATGCTGTATTCACTTTCTGGGACTCTTCTCCCAGGTAGCCGTCATTTCCTCCATCAAATGCTCTCACTAAGGCCTTCCACAGTTCGGCAATGCAAAATTGTCACCCCCTTGCCCACATTCATTCTCTCCCCTCTTTTCCAGCTTTCTTTTTCTCCATTGCACTTGCCATCATCTAATATACTGTTTAGTATATTAATCTTTATTATTGCTTGCCTCTCTCCACAAGAATGTAAACGCCAAAGGAGAAACTTTTGTCTGTTTTGTACCTTGTGTAAAACAGGAAACCCCACCTAAAATTGTGCCTAAAACATAACTGACATTCAATAGGCAACTGATGAATTAATTTGTTGAATTAATGACTCAAGAGTATTCACCTTTCATACATAGAAAACAGAATGTAAAATATTGAGAATGATTTTTATGAGATCTGTGGAAATCAATCACATCATCCTGACAATGCAACAATAAAGAATTTAGTAGATGGCCTTGAGTTTTTCCAAACAATGGCATTTTCTGCCACCAAAATAAACATGTTATTCAGTCAGAGCCATTGGACTATAATAAGAAGTATATTTCATTCTGGTTTCTGTAGGGGGAAAGAATGTTGCCAGAAGACATTAGTCCATTCATTCATTCATATATCCAGTAGGTGCCAGGAGATGACTAAGATCCTTGGAATATGGATAAAAAAGCTACTGTCCCTACCAACTCAAGGTCCAGTTAGGCTTTCAGGAGGTGAAACGATATTCTAGCACAGTGTGTGGAGGCCATGGCAGTGGTAAGCACAGGGGCCTGAGGGAGTGGATGGGAAAGGCACCTCAGAATCATGACACTAGGAAATGATTCTCAGTGAAGCAGGCTCCTAAGTGAAAAATAAAAGTTGAAGAACCAGGAGGGAGTACATACGAGCAGGGAGAATAGCATGTCTGAAAGCAGCTACGAATGAGTAAGCAGGGTACTGCCAAGGTAGAGTTTTAAAATAGAATGAAATCGTAGATGTTGAATCAAGTGAACAGGGAATTAGGGTTTCCCATTTCTCTCTCTCCTCACACGAAGAGCCAAGGAGACTGGAAACTGGATATAAGCAATCCACTTTGAGGTGGGTGATGAGGTAGGGCTACACGTGAACACTAAGGACATCCTGAAACTCAATGAAAGTGATTTCTATTACACACAGACTTACATTAGCTGGTAACTAAATGCATAGGAAGTTACTAGTCTCAAATGTTTTGTGTTAGAAAAAACCTTTACTATTTAAGCCAACAACCGGAATTGCTCTCTATGATTAGAAGACTGTGGGAGCTGAAACCAGAGATGATATTTATTTTATTTAGCATGACTATATGTATTTTCTGTCTAAAGCATCTACAATGAGGCCGGGCGCGGTGGCTCATGCCTGAAATCCCAGCACTTTGGGATGCCACGACAGGCAAATCATGAGGTCAGGAGTTTGAGACCAGCCTGGCCAACATGATGAAACCCTGTCTCTACTAAAAATACAAACAATTAGCTGGACATCGTGGCGGGCACCTGTAATCCCAGCTACTGGGAAGACAGAGGCAGGAGAATCACTTGAACCCTGGAGGTGGAGGTTAGAGTGAGCGGAGATCATGCCACTGCACTCCATCCTGGGCAAAAAACAAAGAATCTACAAGGTAGTAGATCCAATGTAGTAAATTTTATAATATGAAAAGCAAACAGCTCTTAAAAGTTTATGAAAATTATTAAACTAGGAGCCGTTACTTGTCAATCCCAGTTAAGAGTATGTATTGTCTTTCCTGTAGGATCACATTGATGGGGACAAACAAAGTTATTTAATAAACACTGGCTGAATGGGTGTGAATGAATGACATCATTAATTGCTTCAGTAACTGGGGATCTTATCTGCTCTCCCCTCATCACTGTTTAACATTGGCATTAGAAAAGAGATAATGTGCTTTGTCTTTTTTGTCTAATCTATCTGTTACTGGCAACACTCACTGAATTGAGAAAAACAAGCCAACGGGGGATTCAGTCCAAATACAAGGGTTTAAATTCTAGAGACACTCTTGTTAAAAATACATGACAGAAAAATATAATGCTCAGTTCTGAAGTATGACTTGTAGAGTGGATTCCTTCTTTATATAAGAGAGTTTAGTTGATGAATGTGCAAATAGAAGACTAGGATTTACTCAGATTTGAGTGGATTATTTTAAGGAGATGAGCTCAATTATGAAAAATAAATATTGCTTGATATCAAGGAAATTCCTTGAAGTAAATGTAGTCTTTCTTAAACACTTCCTTCAAATTGTCATTTTAATATGGAATTAACATTATATACTATGTGTATTATCCTTGACTTAAACATACCAGAACAAAGTTGTATTTTTTCCCTTGGGGTTAAAGTAGGCACTTAGAGGAAAACAGAAAAATTATTTATTTTATGTGACTATGTTCTCTAAAAATACTATTGTTTAGGTTAGGTCTTTAGGAGTTTTAAAAAGCCGGTGAAAAATACCAAGAAAGCTAGACAGCCAGTTATTTCATAGTTTTCATTCTCTATCAGGACAGTTCTTTTTTTCCATAGAAACAAATCAAGATGGTTTTAAAGCTATTTTGCAATGAGAATCCCAGAATCATATTAACCTTCAGGTGCAACAAAATCAAATAAATTCTAATTTAGTGTAATCACAATTTTTTTTTCTATTTGGACAACATAATGTTCATGTTTCATTTTCCACAAAATGCATAAACACAAAATTAGTAATGGAAATAATAAAAATAGCACTTGATGCTATGTGAAGTGTTTTAGCTATAGCTCATTTAATCCTCATAACCATTGTAGAAAGCAGGCATTGTTATTATCTCCATGATAAAACTGAGGCACTGAAAGGTTAAAAGAAGGGCCCAAGTTGGTAGAGTGAGTGCTGGAGGGGCAGGAATTCACTTCTACATTCATGGAAACATCAGATAATGGACAATTCAATAAGCCATGTGCTCCCCTAATTCTCACAGGTCTTGTCCCTATTACCCTCCCTCACGTTTCTCTATAAACATGGGAATTTACTACATTTGCAAATAGATTCATTCTGCTTTTCTTTTGGGTTTATGTTTTATTTCTCCTGGCTGTGTGTGTGTGTGTGTGTGTGTGTGTGTGTGTGTGTGTATCACATTTCATCTTTATATTGCACAGCTCTCTGAATCAGTAGACTAGACAAAGATATAAGCATATGACACCCAGTTCCAGACAAAAATTCCCATAGTGCCTCATAAAAATGAATTTGCTCAGGGAAAAGTTGACTAGACTCTTTCAGTAGATTTCAACATTTGTGTTGGTAACTAAACAATTTGAGTTTAAGCCTCTCAACATATAGCTAGAGTCTCACTTTAGAAATTTTTAAATAATACTGAGTTATTTTATGAATGTTACATTTTTAGAAATCAGACAGGGAATAAACAGGGTAAGTGCTGTATTTAGGGGGCCACTGTTTAAATAATGAAGAGCAACTAATTACAGAATAAAGATAACATAAGAAGTGCTCACCACTCAATGACAACAGATGCACCAAAGTGTTTTTCCCTCATAGGTATTTTGAAGAGGTAGTAAGTACTATCATTAGAAATCCTTCCGTGTCATGATGCAATCTTTAGTAGGTGTACTTGTTAATTTTACAATTCCACAATGGTGTAAACAAGGGTGTGTGTGTGTCTGTGTGTGTGTATTCCTAGAATCACATAGATAATTTTGATTTAAAAACTTTTTTTGCTGAAATGATCTAGATATCTTTTGGAACAAAAGGGCAAAGGAAATCCCTCCCACAGTCAGTAGGAAAGGCTGGTCATAATGAGATGGTGGGAAACTCCTCAGTTCCCTCTCCTTTTCCTCTTGGTTCATTGTGGTTATGCTCAAAGAATAGAAAAAGCAGTACAGCTCACCCATGGCACTATTGCTATCATCTTTTCCCAGTGAATAATAAAATATTGAATTTCTGGTATTAGAGGGAGGTATGCAGGGAAGTACCTCAATCTAAGGCTAATGATCCTGAGAGAGGTGAGCCCTCTATTATTCAACATTGAAAAGGTCAAATCATATTTCTCTAGGGCTATTTGTACAAATGCTGAAGATAACTTTCTTTCATTGAGTGTTAACTATGTGTCAAACATTACACATAATAGCATCTAATTGAGTCATCATGAAAACAGAAGTTAAAATAGGGTTAAAAAAATGAAGCTAAAAGATGATATGAAAATTAGACGTTAGTAAGAAAGAAAAAGATATTTACACTCAGGTCTTTTTGCATCTAAGGGCTAAAGTTGTTACATAATATTTTCTTTTTAAAGTTGGTAATAACAGATGTATACATTTTGGGGGTATATGTGATAATTTAATACATTCATATAATCAAATCAGGATATTTGGGATATCCATCATCTTAAATATTTGTATTTTCTTTATGCTCTAATTATTCTCTTCTAGAGATTTTGAAATGTACATTAGATTAACATTAATTATAACCACCCTGCTGATATATTGAACACCAGGTCTTATTTCCTCTAACTGTGTACTTATACCCATTAACCAAAATATTTTGATCCCTCTTTCCTTCCCACCCTTCCTGCCTCTGATGACCTCCAATCTACAATCTGCTCTTTAGCCTTATGAGATCCACTTTTTCAGCTCCTACACAGGAGTCAGAATATGTGATATTTGCTTTTCTGTGCCTGGCTTACTTCACATAAATAATGACCCGAAGTTCTATCCATGTTGCTGCAAGTGACAGAATTTCATATTTTTATGGCTGAACAATATTCCATTGTGTACACGTACCACATTTTCTTTATCCATTCATTAACTATGGGCACTTGGGTTGATTCCAGAAGAGAGCAACAGGACAACACAGGAAAACCTGAGCTGTGTCCCCAGTCTCATGCCAAAAATCAAAGCCGCCCATCTGAACCATTTCAAACTCTTTCTCTCCATTCTTACACATAAAGGTTAGAATTTATTAGAATTTATGGCAATTGAGTAAGAAAAAGTCTATAATTTAACATAAAAAAGCAGGTGCCAGCTTCAGTTTAATTTCATGTTAAATTGTAGGCTCTAAATCACAATTTAAGATATCTCCAAGGTATTTAAAAATAACAGTTAAAAAGTGAGGTAATCAATAACACTTTGTATACCATATTACTATCCTTTAATTGAGTGTGATACCCTTCAATATTTCCAGGATTGGAATACTATATGTATTTCATGGATTTTGCTAAATAGAATCCTATATTGTAACAGATAGTTTATGCAAAGCGGCTTGCATATAATTTTCTAACTCACATCTGTATTGATTTATACTTTCAAAATGATGTTGTTTTGCACATAACATGTATTAATTGTATTTCATTATATCATGAAACTCTGGAATAGAGAATATGTAAGTGTAAAAAGCTATAAATAAGTATTAATAGGTAAATATGCTGCTATTAAGATTATATTTCTTAATTTGCAAATTAAGAAATATAAAAATCAAGTGATGTCAGAGAATAAGGCAAGGAACCTTATGAATATTATGAAATTTGAAAACCCTAGTTCACATTTTCTCAGGTCTAACTGCCTGATTGTTCCTCTATGTTTTTCCAGTAATTATATAAAACCTCCTATGGCAGAACTTTATACAGTGACATTAAACAATTACCTTCCCATCAAAATTATTTTAAGAAACCTACTCTGGAAATCATACAGGCACGTTGCCAATTTATTCTTGTAACTGGAGGAGAAAAAATGATGTTAACATTTTTCAAAGTCAGAAAACTACTTGTAAAGGCAGAAAAATAAAGTATTGTCATTTGATGGCAATTTTGTTTCATATCACAGCATAGACTCCTGCCAGAATTCAATGCTATATAACTACTTACACTTTGATTTTCAGCAGATGTAGTCAAAGTTGACAACATTCTTCTGTGAATCATTAGAAAGTATTTTCACTGAAAACATATTCTTGATTTAAAACATAAGTGGCCTCATTGAATTTTTTTTCCGCTCAGCAGCTTGTATCAACCTGTTTTTAACTCCCTAACTTTTTCCACCTTTCTACGCCACACACCAACATCTTGATCTAGTGAACTAACCAGATAATGAATAATATCGTGTATCAGTTTCTCATAGTCATCCTCTACTTGAAAGGGAGAGAAAAATACATTGAAGTACTAGTTTAACAAAAGTAATTTCCTTCTCCTCACTTGTGCTTCATTAAGAATCATTTATATTTGCTCCAAATTAAATGGTTACAATCAGAAAGAAGAAATTATAAAATGAAAATGCTTGGTCTAACACTGAAAATTATGTATGTATAAATTATGCCTAGAAAATCCACTAGCTAAACAGGCTTATTCCCTTTGTATGCTGACCTGAATTTAGCATGACCTGGTGTGGGCATCAGCAGAGCTGAGTCAGCGCTGGTCAAAACAGGAGAGAAAAAGACCTCAGACAGGGGAAGGCACATATTTAGCTAAAAGTTGATTAACTAGGTAGTGACATTATACCCTATAGTTACTTAATTCACCTTTGTCCACATAATTTATGATTAATCTTTCAACAAATCCAACCCTCCTGCAACATGCACTGATGTATCCTGTTTCTCTTCTTTGTGCCTATTTCACCAGTTTTATTTGTGGACGAGGTTTTACTAACTACAATTTTGCATTGCAAGTTGGCTATTTTTTTCAAAGAAGCCATATTATGACTTTCTTTAGGAAATTGGTCTTTTGCTTTCTACACGATGGCCAATTTATCAAAGAAAAGATCCACATTCTTAGTGAAATTCTGGGCTCTACTTAGAGTCTCCTCAAAGTTTTTAAGCAACCTTCCATAGCATGCATGCAAAAGAAACAATTTTAGTAGAAGGCCTTGAAATAAAAAACACATGTCAGACTTAGAAGTTCTAACTCTTATTACTGACAATATAAACAGCCAACTGGATAAAGGCAGCATGAAAATAAGAAGAAAAAAAGTAGCAGCTGAAAAAAATCAGACTCCCTAAATGAGATGAAATTGAAACCTGTCCTGATAGTCACTCAGTTAGCAAGAGTTCAACCAACTGATAACAGCTTCAATTTGGTTGTGAAAATTCAATTTAATGAAAGTCTATTGCATAAAATTCTTTTCTCCATAAGAAAAGGAGTAAGAGTATTTAGAAAGTAAAAGACACCCAGAATATCTCAAATAAACTAGTCTCAATAACTCCCTCACCCCTACCATACACATGGACTCAATTCACATGATTTGCAAAACCAGTTTGGTCACCCCCAGGAATTGCACACATGGAAAATAAGCTTTCTTTTATTTTTCCTATATTTTTTGACTAGAAGACAAGGGCCAATATCTTGCACTGTCCTCTCTTTTTTCCAGTTTTATCTCTTACATTTAGTACATAACCTTTAGTGGCCACTCAGTTGCTTTAACTAAATGGGTCCACAACGTATGGCCACAGGGTAAAAGACACAAAAAACAATGCACTGTAGGAAACATGGTGATATGGTTTGGCTGTGTCCCCACCCAAATTTCATCTTGAATTCCCATGTGTTGTGGGAAAGACCCAGTGGGAGGTAATTGAATCATGGTGGCCAGTCTTTCCCAGGCTGTTCTTGTGATAGTGAATAAGTTTCATGAGATGTGACGGTTTCAAAAAGGGAAGTTTCCCGGTACACGCCTTTTTCTCTTGTCTGCTGTCATGTGAAACATGCCTTTCATCTTCCACCATAATTGTGGGCCTCCCTGGGCACGTGGAACTGAAGTCCATTATACCTCTTTCTTCTGCAAATTGCCCAGTCTCGGGTATGTCTTTATCGGCAGAGTGAAAACAGACTAATACATATGGGGATATATCACATATGCAAATAAATGGAATCAATTCCAAAGATTTTCCAAACCTGTTTAGAGCACTGATAAACAATAAATCAAGAAGCAGTTATCAATATGTGAAAAGCCAACCACATCTAATATTCATCAAAGATCATTAATTCTCACTGCATGAAGAAAATACATTTTCCATGAAATAATATTCAATTTTATAAAAATCTGTATGCCCTAATATCAAGAATTTGCAGAATTGCCTGAACCCAGGAGGCGGAGGTTGCGGTGAGCCGAGATCGCGCGATTGCACTCCAGCCTGGGTAACAAGAGTGAAACTCCGTCTCAAAAAAAAAAAAAAAAAGAATTTGCTAGATGAAATGAAGCTGATTGGAAATGGAATGGAAAGAGAAAAGATACTGGAAATGTAGGAATTTTGGAAACAATTTTGAAACCTCACACTGCTCTTCTTCCAGTGTCAGGAAAATGCTTTGAATTCAGGATCCTGAGCTTATTGACTCTTTCTAAGCAGCACATACAGTCAAATGATATTACTGGGAAACTGACCTTGAGTTGTTTTTCTAAGGTATTGATGGGTTGTGCTTTGCTGCCTATACTCTCACATGGATGCCCTTGTTGCAATGTTAAGTATCTGGACAGCCATGCCATGGTTCATTGTCAGAGGCCATAGAAGAGAATGCTTTTTCCAACCAAGTTGAGTGATTCATTCTGGCTGCTTAAAAGGCCTGCTTCACTAACATTTGCTAAGCCTCGTATTTTAGAGATCTTTTTAAGTCCATGAGACATGAATTTTTAAGATACCCAGTATTCTCCTCTGATGAAAATCAGCCATCTATTGGGTAGCCAAGAGAATGTGAAAACATGGCAGGGAGTTTGGGGTTCTTGTTGCGACGGACAGCTACTGAGACCTGGAAGAAGGCATAGTCGGACAGTTGTGTCATGTGCTGGTCAGTCTTGCATAAAAAGAATTAACCCTTCTAAATCCCCTTTGGAGAAATCCCGGTGGGTCATCCACACTACCAGTCATGTTGCATGCATGCACACACACACACAGACATACCCTCTCCTCATTTTTTCTCTACACCATGGTTTCATCATCATCATCATTCTCTTTAAAATAAATACCGATGAATAATGAGAAAAACCTAGGATAATAGGTTTTTAGATAACAGCACACACTTAACATGATGGTTAAGCAAATGTATATGTAAATGTCAGTGCCTGAGCCACAGTAGCCTGTTTTGCCTCCCATTTGATGTCAGACATGATGCTTCCCTCTAATGCCTTCAGTTTTTACTACAACAGCTGCTGCACTGAGGAGGGTATGGTGCATCTGTCTTGGCTTCCCACCAAACCACATTAATTATTTTTCCCAGGCTCCAGCGTGATATCCAGCATTGCCATTAGTTGGGACTTTGGCTCTTCTATTTGAAGAATAATAGAAAATAGGAGAATGAGAGGAGAAATGCCAGATATAGGTGATGGGGAGGAAGGCAGCAAATCACACTGCCATGTGTGTACCTATGCAACAACAGTCTTGTATGTTCTTCACATGTACCCCAAAACCTAAAATGCAAAAAAAAAAAGAAAGAAAATAGGAGAATGAGTAATACAAAGGAGATAAATAGTATAGGATTGCATCACTTCATGTAATAAGACTTGGTGTGTTCTTGAAAAGATATTATTTCTGAGAGGTATGGAATTTTGATAAATTAATCACATGACAGAATGCCTTAGAAGAACTTCCTATTGAAGCCAAGCCTACAAAAACAGAACAATTATTTCCTAAGTCATCTTTCCTTTCAAAGAGCTTTTTCACATATTGTGTTGTATTAAAGATAAAAGTGCAATGTCCATGGTAAAAGTCATCCTAAGATAAGAAAAAAAGGGCAAGGAGAGAAGAAGGGGGTTATAGAAAAAGGGAAATTCATTGATTATTACATTTTTATTTCAAAAACGTTTAGTAAGAACATGATGACTTTAATTGGGATAACCATTAAATTCATCATGCACACAAGAGTTTCTTGAAAGTTTCGAATAGAGATTCCAAAGGGATGCTGGGACAGCAAGTGTAAACTGGGACTCTACTTGCAGTAAGCTAGGATACATAGTTACTCTACTTGCTATAGCAAACTTAAGAGGTTTTTTTTTTTTTTTTTTTTTTTTTTTGAGACAAAGTCTTGCTCTGTCGCCCGTGCTGGAGTGCAATGGCACGATCTTGGCTCACTGAAAACTCTGCCTCTCGGGTTCTAGCGATTCTCCTGTTTCAGCCTCCTGAGTAGCAGGGACTAAAGGAGCATGCCACCATGCCCAGCTAGTTTTTTGTGTTTTTAGTAGAGAAGGGGTTTTACCATGTTGGCCAGTCTGGTCTCAAACTCCTGACCTCAAGTGATCTGCCTGCCTTGGCCTCCCAAAGTGTTGGGATTATAGGTGTGAGCCACCACACCCAGCCCAAACTTAGAGGTCTTTCTTGGATTTGATCTAGTTTACACATGATATTTAAGCCTTCTTACATAGCATACGGTAGTGAGACTAGTGTAAGTAAAGACTTGAAGAACTTGCCACTTCTCCCCCCAAAATATGAAAACTAGCTCCTCATTCATTCATTCATATTATAAATATTTATTACACTCCTGTTATGTGGCACACACTGTGCTAGGTACCTGACCTGGATTGGAAAAAATAAATAAATAATCCCTAAGTGATCAAGATACTTGAGTTGCTCATGTTAGCAGGAACATGGAATAATTCTAGAAAACCTCAGCTATCCAGAACCTTCAAGGACTCTGGTCATTTTGGTTTAGGCAAATATTGTGTGTTGCTGAGCTGTGGTCACTTTAAGCAATAGCATATTTTAAATGGGATCATTTTGTATGTAAACAATTCTAAAATGTTAAATGTTAAATGTAATTTAACTTTTACTGAGAAAAATCATGGTGACCAACACTAGTGAGAATCATCACACAGTACTAAGGCATGTCAATGTCCTCCCCGATTACTAAAGCATACTGGGCTTCCAGGGTTCATGCCAAAATGTCTCATGTGACTAAGCATTTTGCATTCTTACATTTATACTTCACTATTTTTGTCTCCTTTTTGTTGTTAGACTGTCATTTGTCAATATTGTCACTATGCCTACCTGTAATAAGAGCAGTCATTTAAATTCACATAATATGGTGGCAGGTACTTTGTTAAACATTTCCATATATTCCTTCACTTTGAATTTAAAACTATACATTCAGCAAGACACAACATTCTGAGACAGCATCTCAGAGATAGCTCTATGGAGCCTAGATTTATCATAGGCTCTTTTTTTTCCTCTTTGCAATTCTCAAATATGTCTGCATGGGTGAGGCTTGCTAGACAATTGAGTTTGCCAAGTCTGTGGGGCCTTGGAAATTAATTATAATTAAAGAAAAATCATTTTTAAAATACAAGCTTATATATATATTCTCCCAACTATTCTTACGTTGGATATTCTCTTGTTGAAAATTTAAATATTTAGAGAAAGTAGAGCTTAATTTTAGCTACATGAATTTTAAGAATATAAAGACAGTTATTTGGCACAGTAAACATGTCCAAAAGACATCAAGTATCAGGTGATAGAAATTCATAAACACATGAACAAAGACTCCATTCATCCATTGACTTATTGGAAGCCAAATGAGAATACTGTGTAGGTTGCTAAGACAACTGAAATGTGATGATTAAATGTAAGATAATAAGCAGAATCTCAGAACCTTATTTTAAATGGGATCATCAAAATTTTGGAATCTCTAAGCCCTCATCTATATTTAAGGCTGAAACTTTAAGAACACTAATTTAGAAAAAAGGCTTAAGGCTTTGAGCCCCACTGGTGAAGAATATTGAAGCCTTCTGATCAGGAGAGAGCCCTAGTCTTAGAGAATGTGTGTGATGTGGCAGAGAGAGATGTTTCTGGCTGGGAATCAATACCATCTGGTAGCAGTGACAAAAGAGGCAATTAGTCCAAGACATTTATTTGAAAATGGTTTATTACAATTATAAGTAAATATTTCCAAAATATGGAAATACTAGAAATAGTAGATTTTTCTAGAATATTGCTATTTCAAATTTTGAACTCTGGGCTCACTCCATTCTAGCCACACTGTCCTCCCCTCCTCTGTCACCTGAACATGCCAGACAGGCTTCTACTGAAGGGAGAACACTTCCACCTGCTCTCTGCTTGGTTCAATCATTTATTTTCTTCAAGTCTGCTAAAATACCACCCAATTGAAAACCACAACTGATTCCCCCCAATGTTCCTTATCTTCCTTTTTTTTTACTTTTGAGATCGAGTCTCACTCTGTTGCCCAGACTGGAGTGCAATGGTGTGATCTCAGCTCACTACAACCTCCGCCTCCCAGGTTCAAGCGATTCTCCTGCCTCAGCTTCCTGAGTGGCTGAGATTACAGGCCCGCACCACCACGCCTGGCTAATTTTTGTATTTTTAGTACAGATGGGGTTTCACCAGGTTGGCCAGGCTGGTCTTGAACTCCAGGCCTTGTGATTCGCCCACCTCAGCCTCCCAAAGTGCTGGGATTGTAAGCTTGAGCCACCATCCCCAGCCAATCCTCCCTTTCTTATTCATTTAGTGGATATGTATTACCTTCTAATATACTCCTTTCCTATGTTTGCTCTTGTTTTGTTCACTGACATATCTCAACCATTTGGTGCCTGATCCAAAAGATGCCCAATAAATAATGCCTTTAAGGGCAAGTATAAGTGTTTGATTGAATTACTGAGAGGAAAGCCATTAGATCCCCCTTTCTCTTCCCATCTCAAGTTGGCCCAGCATGAAATGGACCCCAAAAGCTTCCATGTTTCTACTCACATTGAGTCTAGAACTTCTGCACTACAGATACTCTAAGTGCAAACTAAGCATTTATGAAGCTCAATAACCCCTAAGCCAACTTGGTGTACACTCAGAGACGGTCACTGCCCTCAACAGACAACATTCTAATTATCCCTGTGATGCAAAGTAGAGTCTTGTCTTAGCTCCTTAGGTCCTCTGGATAGAAGTCACTGCACAGATACTGTTTTACATGAGGCAGTACTCTGACCAAATTAATTCGAAGCAGCTAACAGTCTCCAGAAGGACAGTTTTATATTGTTAACCACAAAGATTTCTGAGCTCAGTTTACTGTAGGAGAGGCAGAGCAGGAACACAGCCATTTTCTGGAATTAATCACTAATACATGTGGGCAAGTCAGGCATTTTCTCATCTCTAAAGAATAATGCAAGCTCTCAGAAAGAAGAGGCCAGATCCTTCCCCCTGCCACCATGCCTATTTCAGGCCAAATCTCTTATTTCATGCTTTATATGCATGTATTTGTTCTTAAATCAAAAGAAATAAGTATCCATTGTAGAAAATTTGGAAAATGTGTTTAAACTATGAAAGAAATAGTGTGTAATGCCTCCCCAAAATAACCACAATTTGTTAAATGTCTTTCCAGCCTTTTAAGTAAGTCTCATAGCTGGTCTCCCTACCTCCAAGCACCTGCTTCACGATTGATCTGTCATAACCAGCACAATTTTAATTATATCATTACCTGATCAGAAATCCATGGGTGAGCTCTCAATACCTGTAAGAGAGCTTGCCAAGTTTCAAATCTGGGCTCTAGGTTATTGGTTGCATGTTTGAACATTGATTTGTTTTGTTTTTAAAAAGCAGCAACCTAGACACCAATTTTGGCAAAATTGAGAGTATTAGTCAGATAATTATCTAACAACTAAGCACAAGAAATTGAGAAAGCAATTTGCATTTGAATAGGTATTTGAGAGCAAAGAGAAGACTGAGTTTGTTGAATAGGAACTGGTCAGCTTGGGGATGGGTATAGGGAGGTCAAAAATTGGTACAAACGTTTACATAAAGAGCGAACTGAGCTCCTCTTACTTTGCAGTTTGGCTGCCACTCCACTTAAAGATCTGTCTCCAGCAATCTCCACTTTCAGATCATGGTTTGTAGATGCCTGACCTGTGAAATCAAGCTCTAGGTCTCTATAGTAGTGAAATGAACAGCTATTGAGTTGTCTCTAATTAGGAAATTGGGGAGTGTGTTTTCAGTTTCCTTAACATACGCTAGTTTATATAGGCCAGATTATAAAGTGAAGGATCAAAGAGGGGTAGGTGCTGGATAAAACTAGCAGGTTAAAATTGTCCTGGGAAGGGAAAGGCTAGAAAGTAGAGGGTACTTGTGAGTTATCTACCCACCATCCTTTGCTTGGAAGCTCCTCCTACCCCAATTCATAGGCTCCCAGAGGCAGCTCCTGAAAGCCACATTTCTTTTTGGTGACCCTGCCTCTCTGATAACATTCCCTTCCCTAGAAATCTGGAACCGAGATAAAGAAAAAGAGAGGAATCGATTATCTGAGTGGCTAAAGAGGTCAAATGTATAAAATCAGGAGCAGTGTCACATGGGCATTTTTCTCTTGTTCTGGGGCCTGGAGATAAACAAGGTCAATCAAATAGAAACAGTGAAGCAAAGGGGACAAAGATGAACAAGAGATGAACAGAGAAACAACTTGTGTCTTCTAAGGTTCAGCAAGCCCTCTCTTCCCAAGTTCTTAAGAAATTAATCCTTTGTTTAAACACAAATCAACAAAATAATAGATACTAAAACTCCTATTTTCTGCTCCAACTGGCTGACAACAGTAGCTGCGACCAATAAGAGTCCTAACCAAAGCAAATGGCAATCTAAGCCAGTCACAAACTGTGCTAACTTAACCATTTTCTAATCTCATATACTATTTCTTCACACAAATCAAGTGGGATTGCTCGCCATCCAAAAACCGTACCTTTCAATTTCAGCTCCTGGTCTTTTTTATTTTTCTTTTTGCCTCACTGTGAGTTCTCTTTCTTCATTTCTTCAAAATGTATCTATTCTTTGACATTCAGCTATAGCCCCCCAATCTTCCATGAAACCCTTCCTAACCACACTAACCCCCAGTGCTCAAACTGAACTCTGGTGCTATTATTCTCCTCTATCCCTCTAAGAAAATGAACTCATCTGTAGAACTTACCAGGTAAGTATTACCTAAAAATAGATACCTTCAGGTGGCCACAGAGTTCACATGTACATGGTTTTACTCTGTGATATATGTAAGAAATGGAGACAGCAGGGGAGATGGAAAAACATACCTATGTAACTGGTATGCATTTTTTCCTAGAATGTTCTGGGACTAATGTTAGAGCCATGCACTGTTACGTCAGTTTGGAACTATAGGCAAAATACAAAATGAGACTCAAGCAACATCTAAGAGAGAAAAATAAGGGAAGTAGGGCTGGATGCAGTGGCTCACACCTGTAATCCCAGCACTTTGGGAGGCCGAGGCGGGAGGATCACTTGAGGTGAGGAGCTCAAGACCAGCCTGGCCAACATGGCGAAACCCTATCTCAACTAAAAAGACAAAAGTTAGCCAGGTGTGATGGCAGGGGCACCTGTAGACCGAACTACTCAGGAGGCTGAGGCAGGAGAATCGCTTGAACCCAGGAGGTGGAGGTTGCAGTGAGCCGAGATTCTGCCACAGCACTCCAGCTTTGGTGACAGAGCAAAAAAGTCTGTCTCAAAACAAAACAAAACAAAAAAACGAATAAGGGAACTAGGAGAGTGAACAACAGGTAGCCCAGATAATCCTTGACCCTTTGTGGGCAGTAATTAAGCACAAATAGTATATTTTCACATTTTCACTTCCTGCACAAATAAATTTTTAAGGTTATCTGCTCATGCTTCTGTGTATACTCTGTCTACTGAATACTGCCTGACCCATTAATCAACAGGGCAATACCACATGGAAAGTGTCATTAAGAAAGGCTCTCTGTCAGGGTTGGCAGAACAGAAAGGCAGGTTCCAGACCAAGTAAGCCATGTGAGGACCTACTGCATTCACTGAGAGGTGAGGTGGCAAGATTCTGAATTTTCATAGTGGCAGTGAGAAGAGGCAGGATATAGATTCAAAAAAACATGCCAGAGGAAAATTCAGAAAACATGGTTTCATAGGAAATTGGGGGGCTATAGCTGATTGTCAACTTGATGACCACCAGGATTAGGAAAGGGAGCAAGAAGTCAGAGATTGCTGAAAGGTTCTGAGACAGAAACTGAGAGAATTATTTATCACTAGAAAGGAAATACCCTGAGGAAAGAAATATAATTATGATTTTTCACAAGTGGAACTGAGATGGCAGAGAGAAATCCCTAATGAAATTACACTAGGGATTTGTGGTTAAAAAAGATATTCCAGGAGAAATTACAAGCCAGATTAGTGCATTTGGAAGTTATTCACTCATTTAACAGATACATACTGGGGACCTGCTATGTGCTAGGCCCTGTGCTGTATACTAATGAGGCAATAGTGAACAAAGGCAGATATGATCTCTAACCTCCTAGAGCTTATAGTGAATTGAGGAGGCAGTTACCAAATGCAGAATCTCTGAAGGAGAATAACATGGTACTCTGTGGCCATATGATGGTGGGGCTGGACTAGTCGGCTGGTTAGGGAAGGCTTCCTTAAGGAAGAAGCACTGAGCCTCTTTAGCAGTTTGGCTGCCACTCCACTTAAAGGTCTGTCTCTAGCAATCTCTACTTTAAGATCATAGTTTGTAGATGCCTGACCTGTGAAATCAAGCTGTAGGTTTCTATACTAGTGAAATGAATAACCATTGAGTTGTCTCTAATTAGAGAAGGGAGGAGTGCTGCAACAGGTGCAAAATATCTGGAAGATGATTTGAAATGAAGTAGGTGAGCAAAAATGGGAGGGGAAAGGAGAAACTGAAAGGGAAGGACAGTCCCAGCCTCTGTGAAGGGAGGAGGGTAGCACTGGTGAATGCTGACCTCCTAACATGAAGCAGCTCTTGCACACTGAGGATGGAATAGACGGAAGTGGGCAGAGCATGCTAGGCACTGTGGGCCACATCAAGAAGTTGTAAACTGAGATTATATATGAAAAAGTAGGAAATGAAAGAAAATCAAAAACATCAAAAATAAAACCTAGGGAGCTGAAGACAGTGTGGCAAAGGTTAAATAAACACAGTATGAATGAAGAAATGCCAAGAGTGAGGCCTTTCCTCCTTTTGGTTGTAGCCTGTCCTTTTTCCTTAATGAGTTTTAGGATGAATCTTCTTAAATTTAAACCCATAATAAGCAACTATTCTTTGAGCAACAGTGAGAAGGGACCTTTCACATGTACTATTTTATTCTTATTTGCTCTTTCATTTAATCTTAGAAAATGATGAAATCTACAGGGGAAGTGCAGAAAGAAGTCAACAACAAGTAACACTCAGCTACACTGGCTAATAAGGATAAGTTACCAGGAGTCCCCAGTGAACTACTGGAAAGGCTAGTTGGAGACAATGTAATAAGGCATTTAGGAAACAATAGTCTAGATTTTGAGACTGCTTTTTACATCTTCTATTATCACTGAAGTAAGGGATTTGGCAGACACCACAGACAATTATCTGAGAAATCAGCACAGGATGCCACCGCGAACAAAGGATCAAGATAGGCCAGCTATTGAAGACACAACAGCCAAACAAAGCACATCATTCACCCTCATTCACAGCCCCATCTGCACCCACATCTGCAGGAATCTGCCAGCTCACCCCAGAAAATGTAAAACAATTCAGAAAATCTCGAGTGAATGCCAGCCAAAATGATGAAAAGACTAGAGAAGCATCCACATGAGGCCAGACTTTGAAACAGGACAAAACACTTTCCAAATTGGGAAAGAAAAGGATTAAGCTATAATATGACTCAGGTTAAATAAATGACAGAATTAAATCACACTCTTAGAATACTTATCTATTAGAATATCTATCATTTTCAAGGAAAGTATGCCTTATAATTTGAAAGAGGTAGTTTTTAATACTTAAAGGAATTAGTCATTACTTTGCATTGTGATTAATAATTTCTAGGTTCATTAGTCAAAAAGATAATATATGATAATAATTTAATTAAATCCCAGAAATGGTTACTTAATTCTGTGGATTGTACAACTATTTCGTGTTACTGAATGAATCTAAGTTATTTAGAACAATATCCTCAAATTTTCAAGTTTGAGAAAAATGCAAACTGGCAGTAATAATTTTTGATACTTCTTGGAGACAGAATATTGGGCTAGCTAGACATCTGATTTGACATAGTGAAATACTATGCATGTGTCACAAAGGGGCCCTCAGCTTTCCCTGCAGTGAAGACAACACAGCATTTAATTTTGAGACAGGCAATTATATCTAGATAAACATTTCAATCTTCTGGAAGCATTGCAATAATTATTTTACAAGCAAATAAGTATGTATAATTTAATACATTAAACATTATTAAATCACAACTGTCGACAGAAGATGAATTGGAAATTTCATTTTTTTAAGCTGTTGTATGTAGACAATGAATACATAAACTCCCTGAGGCTCACTTAAATATTACATATTAAACTGAAACTAATTCCAATGCTTCTTTAAAAACTGGAAAGTCATTTTGCCTTTCTCTGAATAATTGGAAAGTTAGTAAAGACTAGGGCAAGAAGAGACATAGGCTGAGGACTCTGCTAATTTCAGGTAATCATTAAGTTCTCAGCAAACTCAATTTATTTAACTTACGAAATGGAGAAGAGTCAATCCTCCCCACTACCCACAGGATCTTTTGTTACTTCCATGTGGAAAAACTATCATCTTAGCTCGTACATACCATAAGTTCTTCCTATATTTTAAGATCCTCCTTAGATTTCCTTACTTCATTCTACTGGCGACACTGTGGCCAGGATGAGACAAAGCTGCTGAGGGACAAGAACTGGTTTACCTCCTGTTAAGTCACTTCACAGCCCAACTTATATTTCCATTCACTCCCTAATTAACAAGTATAAAATAAAAATTTCCTATTTTGAGTTTTATTTCCTTCCTATGTCTTTGATCTCTTCTTAGTGAAACTGCTAGTCAGTGACCCAAGAGAGAAAAAGCAAAGAGAAACAGAAACAGAAATTCAACAGAGAAATCTTTGCGTGTTATAGGCACTACTTGAACACAGAGACACTCTGAGATATTTGCAAAGTATACAATTCAAGAATGAGATAAATTATTTCCTCCCCTCATCATCAGAAATAAAAGGGACTGAAAGTAGAGGAGTTTAAACAATAAGATTCATGGAAACTTCTGCTGTAGAATTCATTTGTCCAGGAGCTTTTACATTAAATAAAAACCATGTATGTTCAGTGATGACTCAAATGGGATGCAAATCGACACAAATAAATTCACCATGAATATAGAAAAAAAATCAATGCAAAATATCATTTATGTTTTAAGATGGTATATCTAGTAACAAACTTAATTTTAGGGTAAGGATATAAATTTTGTTTTTCTCATGAACTCATTTTACGGTTAAAGTCCAACAAGAGTATATCCTGGACATGGTTAGCAACACAGAGGAAAGGAAAAAAAGAAAAACATTTCAGGAATGTCAGATTTTACATAAAGCACATCATATCCCTTTCCATATGACATCAAGTTTAGTAGCTTCAGGAAGCAGAGAAAAAAATACTGTCCCTGATGTCTGGCTTTTAGTATATAAATGTAATGTTATTTCAAAGAAGATAGTTTGGTGCCTTAGCTATACTCCATGGGTTTATAAATTCTCTTTTTCCCAATCTGCCAGTTAGATCTGCAGCCCAAGCATTTCTTCCCAAAAGAATGAAGGACAAATAAGAAAAAGAATTTGCTGATACACATATGTCACTTCAAGAATTCTCTTGACAAAGTCTCCACACCCAATTTAAT
Organism: Saguinus oedipus; assembly: GCA_031835075.1. Lineage (NCBI taxonomy): Eukaryota > Metazoa > Chordata > Mammalia > Primates > Cebidae > Saguinus > Saguinus oedipus. The sequence continues at coordinate 142,629,488 of CM063172.1, read as the reverse complement.
TACTTCCCTACTATAAAAACACTTTCCATCTGCATTTATTCTAATCATTTCAAATCCAAAACCAACATACTATAAAGCTAACTAAATAAAATGAATGATATTAGCTTTAGGTTCCAAGTGAGGCAGCATTTTTTAGGCAGTAGGTCTCCCGCTCACATTTTATGTGGATACAGTATTTCATTTTGCGATCAATTCTTTACTTGGTATTTGTTTAGAATAAAATTACCTAGCCCCGGGCTTTAAAGCTTTAAATCTCAGTCTGAATCTCTCTCTGTCTCTCACTTTCTATTTCTCTCTCTCTTTCATACACACACACACACACACACACACACACACACACACACACACACACACAGAGAGAGAGAGAGAGAGACAGAGACAGAGACAGAGAGAGAGAGACAGAGAGAGAGAGACAGGGAGAGGAGAAAGAAACTATATATGTTTGTGGTACTTAATGAGCAAAAAAGAATGTACCTATATATGTATGCTTAAAGTAATGCTGCCTAGTGTCTACATTAGAGACATTTTTCTTGTTTGGTTGTCTTTTGTTTTGTTTTGACAGGTTACAAAAACTGAACGTCTGTATACACATATAACAAATGCTATTTTAAGCATTCCTTGATGGGGTCACTATTCAGTAAATTCTTGTATCCTTTTTGTGCAGAGTGCTCTTCAGTATATCTTTATTCTCTCCTTGGTGTTCCATCAATACATTAACCAAGTTCCAGTTCTGGCACTTTAGACCTAATATTAGTGTCTAATTACAGGATCCAAGAACAGTCACATTTCTGTTACTGATAGATATTGAGCAGAAAGTGGAGATTGGCCCTTGTACCACAGGTCAGGAGAGGAGACCAGTCACTATCAAAATACCTGAATCAATAAATGACTCTAGGTCTTCTGGAAGGTCTTTCCATCTCACATTTTTAGAAAAATTATTTTATCTGTTTGCTTGTTTTTGGTATCACAAAGTTATAAAGTTCTTAGAAATTGATTTGCCTGATTTTACCCATTTATATTATAGATGAGGAAACTTTAAGCAGCAGCTAATCCATGGCAACTAACTGCTCATTTCCAGGAACTCTGGCTACTTTTCAATTTACAGAGACATTTATTATTAAATGACAAATTTTTAAAAGTCTTTAAAAATAACCATTATTTTTCTTAAAAATATAATTGTATATTTAAGGCCATGTGGGATGGGGTTTTCTAGATAAAAAAGAATGATCTAATTCCAAGTTTAAACACACTGAGCTCTGAACTCTTTCTATTTCTTCTCCAACTTACTGATACCAGCTATGAACAAGGAATCAGTTTGATTCCTTTCCGTGAGTTTAAAACTTACTTAAGCATAATATTATCTGTCCAAAAATCCTGAGTAGCCTCAAGGCTAAAAAATTTTGATATGAAATATTAATAATAAGGATGATTATATTGCTCTGTTTTTCCTATATTCCAAGATCAGCTGCTTGCAAAAATTATCTAATTTCATATACCATCCTTACAAAGCAAGTCATAGGTAGGTCACTTACCTAGGTCAGCAAATACTTAGGAAGAGAGATGACTCCAAGGAATAGATCCCCAGCCTTCTCTTCTAATATCCTAGAACTATTCTGCTTTGTAGCATAAAATTTAATGGCTCATCCATTTCCTAATGCTCCAATAATCTAAAATTAGTTAGTTCCATTTTGATAGCAAACTACACAGAACAAAAATCAAAGATCAAAAATCCAATATCACACCATATGCTCTTCATGATCCAAAGGGAAAAACTATATATGATCATTTTAATATAATATGTACAGGAATCAATTGTAGGAATATCATACTGCCTAAAACAAAGCAAGAGTTACTCAAACTATAAGTGGACTATAAATAAGATACACTTACTATACAAAAAGAAAAACACAGTGGCCCTTAACATTTTACCTAGATCTTTAATGTGCTGGTGTACCAAGAAAATCACTATATGCATCACATGCCAGAGTGAGTAGGATAAAAGAAACCAAGACCCATCTCTCAATTGAATACAAATTTCCTAATGTAACACGTTAAGTCATATCACTCAACATAGTAAGGACATGTGTTGTTTATTGTCATAGTATTTACAATACATTAACTTATCCATTTAAAATTGCAGCCTGGACTTTGAAATGAAAGCAATGAAAATGTATAGGTCTGAAAAAAAGTCTGTTGCATCTGGTTCAACCACAAACAACTAAATGGTGCTAAATTCCTATACCAAGTGGTCTGACCACTTTAATTCATCATTTCCACAGGCTCCAAATAACCAAAAAGAGAATACCAAGTTAACTGAGTTTCCTAAGTTGATAACATTCTCAAAATCTAGCAATGTTTCATTGCAAAGAAAAAAACCATATATATATATATATATATATATATATATATATATATATATAGAGAGAGAGAGAGAGAGAGAGAGAGAGAGTAAACACAGCTTTGACTGTTATTCAGTGTCTGGCATACTTTTAGATTCAAACATTATAAAAAGAGATTAGAACAAAAAATTAAGATTAACTTAATGCCAAGGGATTTTTTTTTCATGTATTTCTAGAGCTATCTCTACTATTTTTCCTTAAAACTGACTTCAATCAGTCCTTTTTACTAATATTATGATCAGTAGTATGCTAGCCAGCATGATATACAATTTCCATAAGGATTAGTTCTTCAAGAAGCTCAATGTTTCAAATCACAGTTGTGTCTCACATATAACATCTTACTAGTGCTCCAAAACTGCAATTCTCCTTAGAGGAGTCTTGGTCTTTATTTTACTGTACCTGGAATTCTGAGGTTCTGAAACATCTGACTCTGTGCACGTTTTCTTTACCTGTAAGAAAAGAGAACTAGTTATTCTCATATGAAAGTACAACTTCCTCACTCAGGTTCACACACTAGTTAAAGTGGATACAGCTCTGTTCACCAAGTTCTCTATAAAATACCCCACACACTTTACAGCAGCAGCAAACAGTACTAAATAGTGTATTTCATTATTATCCCATGAGCAGCTGCCAAATACACTTCCCTGGACTCCATTAGTATGTAAAATGTTCAGCTGAAATAACTGGGGACAAGCCTGACTAGGAACAAAGAAACCAAAGAACCAGGTTTCCTGCTTAGGAACTAGAAAGCTATACTGTTCTCAATCCACTAAGAAATGTTTTTCCAATTGATACTGCTTCTCTCTCCTACTAAAAGCACATAATAATAAACACCAGGTTCTGGGGCAAAGCACAGCCTTAACTAAAATGTTCATATATTAATTTTCATTTTCTCAGTCTAGTGGCTGTATGTTTTATATCCGTCTCAACATATCAATTAAGTTTAGCACTGCTTCACACATATATTTTCAGTATGTCTTGCAGACTATATTTCAACTTTGTGGTTTTTAACTCACAGAGGTAAAGGATGAGAAAAAGTCATACTTCTAGGGCATGCTATCTATTTCTGGACAAAAGTATGTGGTGCATCCTCTACAAGATGGTAAAATCCATAACTTTTCACAATTTCACTTTAAGCACATATACCTATTATTATTGAGTCTGATTATTAAGGTCTTAAAAGTACATGCAGAGTAGACTAAACTTCAAAAATCTTTTGGTTAATATGAAAATGTACAATATACTTTTACAAGCTATTTCTGGGTGTTCATATTTCAATAACCTACTTATGCAACCTATGGAACCCAAGAAGTTTTACTTCCAATACATGGTATGGAAGCAAAATAAATTCTACTGAATATATACCATGGGGAATGCTTGTGCAATGTGAATTGCAATATGAACACTACCACTTAAAAGTAAGTCAAGCTTTGAAGATATAGCATTGTCTTACCAACTCATAAAGTAATTTTTTCCTCCTCTGTCCCAGAAGAATGCTTAAAAACACAAACACACAAAAAAACCCTACATTTTCAAAAATCCCTGTCTTTTGCTTTTAATACAAAGTCTATACATTTTTATAATCTGGGAAATCAATTATTTTCTTGATTAACACTGTAGTCTCTTTTGTATCTTGTGTATACACTTTATAAAATATGAAAATAAAGCTGACTAGCAAAGAGATTGTCATCCTGTCTTATTGTGTAATGTCTTCTATATCCTTAACATGGTAATCAACACCATAAAATGGTAAGGCAAAAAAAAAAAAAAATGGTTTGAGAGAGAGAAGAGGAGAAGGAAAAGAAGGAAGAGGTAGAGAAGGAGGATGAGGAGGGGAAAAAGGGGGAAAAGGAGAAGAGGAAGAAAAGGAAAAAGAGAAAGAAGAGGAGAAGAAAAGGGGAAGAAAGATGGAGGAAGGAAAAGGAAGGAAGGAGGGAGGGAGGGAAGGAAGGAAGGAAGGAGGGAGCGAGGGAGGGAAGAAGAGGATAAGGAGGAAGAGGAATAAGGAGTAGCAGGAGAAAAGAGGAAAGGATGTGTGAGGCGGGAAATACTTTTTTAAAATGTAAACATAAAATTCAATCCAAAACCCACAAGTCTTATGTCCATTAAATTTGTCTGAGGAAAACAAGAATTAAAAGGAAAGGAAAGTGTTTCCCACTGGTTGTTACCTATGATTTATCACCAAAAAAAACTATATGAACTGCCCAATGAATACACAGAAATTATCCCCAGGTGAATGACATTTTCTCAAGACCATGATGACTGGACCTTGGGACTGGCTGAGGAAGCTCCAGACCACCACAAACTAGACATAGGCTCTCAACTGAAAGTCAGAGCCAGACAAGCTTCCTATCATGTAACTTTTTTTAGTCTTTAACACCCACAACTTTCCAAAGTATAATTACCCCAAATAACTTACCAGAAAGTTCTGCGTGTTTTAATTTATTCTCAAAGTAGTAACAGTAAAGGCAGAGAACACATCTACAGGGTTTTTGCTATCTAGTACCCAGAGTCCCAAACTTGTAACTAATGCTTAATAGGCATGTGATGAATTAGAAATTCTTTTAGATATTAGAATAACCATTAATCAAAGTGGTTATTTTCAGGAGTGTCATTCGTTTGTTCATAGTCAAATGAGAGAATAATAATATTTAGGATACCATGACTACCCTAGGGGAAGTCTATTTAAAGTATTGTGAGTATTCCATATTCTCACTCATAGGCAGGTGAGAAAAATGAGAACACATGGACACAGGGAGGGGGGTACTACACACTGGGGTCTATTGAGGGGAATAGGGAAGGGACAGCGGCGGGGGGAGCTGGGGAGGGATAGCCTGGGGAGAAATGCCAAATGTGGGTGAAGGGGAGGAAGGCAGCAAAACACACTGCCATGTGTGTACCTATGCAACTATCTTGCACGTTCTGCACATGTACCCCAAAACCTAAAATGCAATAAAAATTTTAAAAAAAAGAAAACCTATGCATTGCCAAAAATCACCTAAAAAAATAATAAAGCATTGTGAGAATTCATAGAACAAACTAAGCCAGCCAAAGAAAGATGGAGAAGGCAATGAAAAAAGAGAGTTCTGAATTGAGTCTTCAAAGACTAAATGTGGAAAATGGTAGGTATTTCAGTGTCAAGAAGTTGGCCGGAGCCCTTATATAAGGTCAAGAATTTGGAATTTAACTTTTGATGAGTGAAGACCATTGAAAGGTTTTAAGAAACAAACTGGGTAGAGATGCTATAGAAGCATCTCTATATGTGGAAGGAGAACGAGGTGAGGGCTGAAAGTCGGGAAAAGCTTAATGCAACAAGAGGTATAGTAGGCGTTGGATGAAGGCAGAGGTGGCATTGATCTGGTACATCATTACATCTCCAGCCCTGAGTAGGTGTTCCCCAAATGCTACTTTCAACCATTCAATCTTCAATCTGTCAGTGAGAGATGATGAAGACCCAAATTAAGACAGGAGCCATGGGGTGAATTGAGAGGGTTTTTTTGACAAACACTTCTGAGATAGAATTGACAGAATAGTGTAACTGATTTAAGTATTAAATAGAATATTGTCAGATCTTTTGATCTGTATTTGTAAAGAAATTTTAGATATACAAAAGAAAAAAAGGTTATTTTATGACATCCTCAAATTACTTCAAAACCTTATCTTATTTCTGAATTAAGGTAGAGAAGTTAATGGAATTATTAAGAATTGTATTTCTAGTGTTTTGATCATGGAATTTGAGGTAATGGATAGTTTTACCTAATTTGAACACACACTTCCATTTGAGAGATCACTGGCCCTTCATTAAATGGCAACTGCTGAACTATATGTGATATACAAGAAAGGATATTCTTACAAAACATAGAATTTTCTGTCTTCAATGACTATCAATTTAGGCAGAAGTGCAGTAGCTATTAATAGGAGCAATCATGGTACACTACAGTCTCAAACTCCTCGGTGTAAGCTGTCCTCCTGTCTCAGCCTTCCATGTAACCGGGTCTACAGGCATGCTCCATCACCCCAGGCTTACTTTTGAATTTTTTTTGAATAAAGTGAAAAACAAGCAGGCCAAGAAATGAGTCGGAATTTCATGCCAAAAAGTTAAATTCAAATCCTACTTTTCGTAAGACACACAAGGGGGTGGGGAAATACATAAATGTGGAAAATTGTTCCATAGAAATAAATAAATAAATAAATATATATATATATATACACACACACACACACACACACACACACACACACACACACACATATATGTATATATATATACACATACACACACACACATATATGTATATATATATATATATATACACACACACACACACACACACACACACCCCAAGAGAGAAAGGATGAATAATGTAAATGGATGTAACTAGCTACAATGAAGTGAATTTTAACCTATGCAGTATCTCTTCAGAGAAATTATAAAAGTACAGAAAAATTCAAGCACCATGAAAAAGAGTTAAATGTTTAACTATTTTAAGAAAAGTATTAGTGTTCGATGAGAACACAAATATCAAAATGCTAAATTTTTTTAGATGAAGGAATGAATGAATAATAGCTAAATTTTTGAATGATTATTACACACCAGGCACAGTGCTTAGGTACATATGAGTTTCCCCCCAGTTCCCATACAGTAACACTGAGAAGGGGAAAGATTAACCTGCAAGAAAGTTATGTAGCAAATTTCAAATTCAATTTAAAAAGCAAATTTAATTCATAAACATATGAATTAAAATGTTCAAAAATGAAGATCAAAACACCTTAACATTTAAAAATTTGATTTCAATTACATCACAATAATTACTGCCATTTATTTATTTATTTATTTATTTATTTATTTATTTATTTAGAAGTTTGCTCTTGTTGCCCAGGCTGGAGTGGAATGGTGTGATTTGGGCTTCACCGTTACCTCTGCCTTCCGGGTTCAAGAGATTCTCCTGCCTCAGCCTCCTGAGTAGCTGGGATTACAAGCCTCCTCCACCATGCCCAGCTAATTTTGTATTTTTAGTAAAGACAGGGTTTCTCCATGTTGGTCAGGCTGGTCTCAAACTCCTGACCCCAGGTGATCTGCCTGCCTTGGCCTCCCAAAGTGCTGGGATTACAGGTGTGAGCCATCACCCCTGGTCTTACTGCCATTTATTAAGCAAATATTCATTTCCACTCTTCCACTCACTCTGCTAGATTATATATATATATGTATGTGTGTGTATATATATATGTATGTATATATATGTGTATGTATATATATGTGTATGTATATATATATGTGTGTGTATATATATATATACACATGTATATATGTGTGTGTATATATATATGTATGTGTGTATATATATATATATAATCTCATTTAATGCATGAAGACAGGTATGATTAATAAAAATCCTACCCTTATAAATGAGAAAACTAAAGTGCAAAGAGGCTCAGTAACTTGCCTAATATCCCACAGCTAGCACTAGCAAGGCTGGAATTCGAACTCAAGGCCAGACATCAAGCCTTTTATTCTCTCCTATGCTACATTTGCCAGTTGTTTTTATTAGCTTACTTTTATTCCTTTTGAAAAATCTCACTTTATTGAGGTATGATTGAAATACAAAAAGTTACATCTATTTAATGAATACCACTTGATGATTTTGAAATAAGAATGCACCTGTGAAACTATCACTATAATCTATGCTGTGAACATATCTATTGCTTCCAAAAGTTTCCTCCCAGGTTGTGCGTGTGTGTGTGTGTGAGTGTGTGTGTGTGTGTGTGTGTGTGTGTACATAATATAAATCCACTCTCAGTGAAATCTGAAGTATACAATATTAGTGCCTATATTGTTGCTATAGGCACTATTCTGTACAGTAGATTTCTGGGAACTACCCACCTTGTATAAATAAAACTTTGTACCCTTGACAAATATCTCCCATTTAAAACTAAGAGTGGAAATTAAAGTTCTGTGAAACAATTCTCTAAGAAGAACCTACTAGTTCCTTTTTTAACACATCAGTCATTAAAGGAATCTTTTAAACTGGACTACCAAAGTAACCAGTTTTTACCAAGCACTAGTAACATTTAAACTCCATGTGAGCAAAATAACAGTAGTTTTGAAAAAATTATCCAGATATATCTAGCATCTACCGCCACTACCCCAAAAACAGAAAAAAAAAAAATCTAATGTGAAAACGACTTCTGGGTTGTGTCTTTTTCTGTCCCAAATATCAAGATTTGCTCATTCAGCAAGGCTTTACTGAATGCCTGAGATATCCGAGGCAGTGCTCCAGACATAGAGATGAACTAGACATAAGCAGTTTGACACAGGAGCCACTAACCACACGTGGCTATTTAGAGTTGGAAATGTGGCTGAACTGAACTGAGATGTGCTGTTAGTGTAAAAAGCATACCAGATTTCAAAGTCTTACTACGAAAAAAAAAGAAGTAGAATATCTTAGTATTTTTGATATTGGGAGTGAAATGATATTTGGGGTATACCATGTTAAATAAAAATAATTTTCTCTGTTGATTCTTTTCAAGTGTAACTACTAGAAAATTTAAAATACGCATAGGATTTGTCATTTGTCTATTGAACAGCACTGACCTAGACCAACAAACACGTGCCTGCCCTGATCATGCATTCTAGTGGAGAATACATACAAGAAATAAGTAAACTGGTAAAGAAAGAATACAATGCCAGCAGTGGTAACTGCTGAGAAGAAAACAAAGCAAAATAAAGGAGTAGCGAGGATTAGTCAATATTATTACATTAGTCAGACAATTATTTTTAAATATCATTTCTCTTATTACACAATCCTGTGCATCTCTTATTTCACAATACTATTCACCTGTCAAGTTTTTTTAGGTTGCATTTACATGAGTAACATAAAGTACACTTTAAAATAAATTATAAATAATATGGCATTTGGTATTGAGAATAATTAATACTTTCAATATCTGGAAAATACCACAATTTCTAGAATCTTTTGAATTATGACTATTACATTCATATATAAAAATTAACCTTAATAATTCTAATGTTTCCAAACCACTAGGTGCTTTGAGAAGCTCACAATCTTTTGAGGAGAAACAGAATTAACTCATAAAAAAGTTCACAAACAAGAGCAAGGTTCTTTTATTATATCTGGCATCAGCTGGGCATGGCAACTCACCCCTGTAATCCCATGATTTTGGGAGACAGAGATAGGTGGATCACCTGAGGTCAGGAGTTCAAGACCAGCTGGAGCAAGATGGTGGAACCCATCTCTACAAAAAATACAAAAATTAGCCAGGCATGGTGGCGGGCACCTGTAATCCCAGCTACTCAGGAGGCTGAGGATGGAGAATCACTTGAATACAGGAGGCAGAGTTTGCAGTGAGCCAAGATCGCTCCACTGCACTCTAGTCTGAGCAACAGAGCAAGACTCCTACTCAAAAATAATAATAAAATAAAATAAAAATAAAAAATTATATCTAGCATCTTCTAAAAAAGCTGGACTCAATTATCCCAATTATTTTCTAGTTAATCGTTCTGCTTGCAAATCCTGAAACATTAATGAGAATAAAATAATGTAAGAAGACATTTTCAAAAGATCTCTTTTGAAACTTCATTTTGTTTTGAAATGAGCATGAATAATTGAATCTTAAGACATACTGATAACAAAAGATAGATTGAGCAACTATAAATCCTAGATAAAAATTTCACAAATGAAAGTTTGCTGATGTAATGAATAATTTATTAATGCATATTCTTATGGGTGGTAAGACTATTTCTTCAATGAATTGTGTAGGAAATATAATGTAAATTAGATTAAATGCATATTGCTTAAGGAAAACTTGGGCAAGCAGATATAAAAATAATGATTTTTCCAAAAATGGAGATAATATTACAGATTATTCCATGCCAAACTCTTTGTAAACATAGAAAATGATACAGAATTGCTGTCAACAACAATTTAGACTTGTCAGTTTTGTTGGCATTTCAAATGTGAATACTCTAAGATGTGACTCTAACTGAATAAATGATACTTATTTTAAAAAACTGTAGTATATTAATGCGTAGAACCTTGTATGAATGTATATAAAATACATTTTATGACTGGGTTGAATAAAATTGTTGTAAATTATTGCCTGATAAAGCAAAATGGTATCTGACTTTAGTTACCTTTTAGCTTCTAATTTAGTGAAAATATTTATTGACATATCCATGGCTATGTGATGGCTTTCATATTTTCTAATACTTACAAGTTGTTTGTATTTGAATTTTAAATTAAAGTGGATTTTATAAGTATCTTACATAATTATTCCAGCTCTATTCTAGGAATATCAATCATGTTCTTATTTAATGCATCTCAGTTGATTGGCCCTTATTACATTATTAAAAACTGATAACCAATTGATACGCAGAGTTTAATGGGCTGCTTTAGATCAGCCTGGCTTCTAGTTAGTAGCATTTAATACATATGAATTAAAATATATCCTTTCCTATTACATATGTCCTTTCCTAATACATCCCTCAGGAATGTATGAAGGAACATAGGAAAATATAAAAGTAGGTCTATTAATTAATTTAAAAATTGTGTCCTAATGTAATAGATGAAATATTCAAAACATACAATTTTTACAATGTAGGTTTTTACCAAAAATTATTTCAATGTTTATTTACTTACAGTTGTGAAAGAAAACATATGTTCATTTCTAAATATAATATTTACAAGTTAGTACCATTCAAAGACTTCACATAAGATGTACACTTTACTGTGACAACCTATGATTATCTTTGGATCCAAGTATATACAATTTATGTTGTGAAGATCACCGTAGGATTAGTGTACTGCCAAGCCCATACAGATATAAACTTGGAGATGTACTTTCTTGACTGGCTAAAAATGTCTCAACATTCCTCAGTAAGACCCATTTTCTACCTTTTGCATATGGTATACTTCCTTACTTGACTTTTAAAAACTCAAAACATTAAATCTTTGGAACACAAAAGTTGCCACCAGGAGTTTTAAAAAATATATCTATGTTTTAAAATTTTCATACAAATTTGAGAGGCTTTCAAGGAAAATAAAATGTTATTTTGCCAAATGGTAGTCAAAAAAAATTAAAGTCTTAGAAATACAGGTTGTAAAAATTCAATTATTAAGTAATACAAAACTTTTTAGAGAGTGTCTTCTTTTACCTGGAAACAAAGATCTTGCAGCTCTATAAATTTTAGATTTAATAAATCTTACATTTAATATGTAAGAAGACATTTTCAAAAGATTTCTTTTGGAACTTCATTTTGTTTTGAAATGAACATTAATAATTGAGTCTTAAAACATACTGTACACTGATAACAAAAGATAGATTCAGCAACTATAAACCCTAGATAAAAATTTCACAAAAGAAAGTGTGCTTTATACATTTCTGAAATCCTTTTCATGTAGTTAGAGACATCTATTTATCCTTCATTTTCTTACTACATCACTTTTCAACGTCTGTATCATTCCTCACCCAAGCTTCTTCCTGTCAACACCAAAACTGTGTTTCTAAAAGCCGAAACCACCATTTATTTACTATAAAAGTGAGAGGACTCTACTGCATACCTGGAAGTCCACATCTACTTCCATTCAAAGAAAACCTGTCATAAACCTTCTTTTAACTGCGGCACATCAAAGATACAATTGAATACACTGTTTTAAGGGCATCGGTAGACAAAATAATATACATATTAAGAACAGTGGTGTTAGAGGATTAATAAATAAAAATCCACCACCAAAAACCTGAAGCCAAAATTTTACTCCTCTACAGTTAGGCTGTCACAGGCAAGATCTCACTTGATTTCTGGCCTTTAATGTGAGGGCCTTCCAGGACCCTGGTTTGGGGGAGGGAGGTTAGACAAAATCATGCACTAGGGAGGAATTATGTTTTAAGTGGAAAAACTCCTATAGTCCATAACTCTTCATCAACTACCACTGTCACAATAGCTTTCAATTATTTGAGAGTTCATAGCAAGGTTGAATATATTCAAAAAGCAACTTAGCAACAATAACATAGAAAAACAAAGCACAATTATTTATGTACAGTACATAAGTATTAAACCAAATGTCAAACCACATTAACCTTTAAAATTCCAAAACACATTTTCTCCTTAGCTATGCCACAGTCCTTTTTCAACTGCCATAAATGCCACATTGGCTTTATGAATTATTTAGAAACATTTCAAACCTCTTCTAATGGCTTATTTTTTCATTATTACCTACTAGTGGGGCAGGCAAAGGTAACTCAGTATTTAAAAATGCCATAAAAGGAATCATAAGATGCTTTAACATATCATGTTACAGCTCATATGAAAGCCCCCACTCTAAGACTGGAAAAAAGACTAGATTGTCCAGCCTTGATACTATGCATAAACACTGTAGATAAGCGTTAAAAGAATTTTTTTCTCACAAATGTGCACAATAAACAAGCACCTAAAGAGATATTTCCTCATATATCTTGGTCTTCTTTATACGTTTTGTTTATGTTTCTTTGCTGTCCTGGGTGTCACAAGAAAGATGGATAAATGCTTTACAATGTTTTAGAGTAACAAAAAGAGCAAAATGGAATACTTTATTCTAAAGAACTATCACCTAATGATTGTATGTTAATTTGGTAGAATCCTCTGCAACTAAATTAAAATTGCTGACTACTGTGAAGCTTTGCACTGAACCAGGAAAGAATTCCAGCAGTATTGCATATCAGAAACTTTAGATTTCCCTCCATTAAAGTGAAGATTTATGAATTCTCACAAATATTGCTTTAAAAATCATCTTAAGAATTTATCCTAGTCTCCTAAATAGAGAAAACTTGCTCATGTTTTTGGCAACATCTACATCTTTCTAATTTTTTTTCTCCTTTTTAAGATATTGGAATGTTTTGGCCATACGGTTAAGAAAAACTCACCCATTTATCAAGATCTGCCAAGCACAACAGGACCCCAGACAACCCAGTGCTCCACCACTTAACAAATGCAGCTCATCTTGGTCATTAAACTTCAAAAGAATTTGGCCACAGGCATAGTTACATATCATATGTTTTCAAACATAAAGTATCAATCATTATGTAATATACTCTAATACACCATCATTTGCCTATTAAGCGTAAGTGATAACTAACCTTTTCAATTTGAACAATAATTGACTCTAAAGACTGTCTTATTAATCAAAATAAACTTGTTCAATTCATATGCAAAAGTTTTTATTTAAGTTTGTGTGTGTATGTCTGTGTAAGTGCATATACATGCCTAAACTTTAAAAAACCTTTTCAAAGTACATATAAAAACTCTCCTAATATGCCCAAGAGTATCACCATAGCCTTTTAAAAAATTAGAAATTCTTTAACTTTAAAAACAAATTGATAGAATGCACACAAAATTTTAAAAGCAACTTTAAATTTAACAGCTTATATTTCTATGTCTGTAATTTATATAAAATATAAATATTTCTGGGACAACACATTGATAAAATAAGTATGTAAAACAGGTATATTTTTGAATTTTACAAATTTTTTCTGCTTGATCTTCCATTAAAATAACATTTATAATAAGAGAAAATTCAAGAATGTTGGCATCAAGTTATTTATTTTTAAAATTAAACTTTATACAATAAGAAAAAAATGTATTTATAACATGCTGCATTGAATCTGATATTTTTCACAACATTATAGCAACATTTTTGAGTTTTAAAATCTATTTTAAAGTAGTTTATATTAAATCTCTCTTCTATAACCATTGTTATAAAAAGACTACAAATCACCTTTTGTCAGGTTTTAATCCTAAAATAAAAATTCTTCATTGACAGAGTTACTAAAACACAGCCTATAGCATAATACCAAAAATGCAAATTATATTATTTCTGTTTAAGCAGAAATACTCAAATTAAATTAAATCAAATTTAAAAAACAATTTAAATTACCTATAAACTAAGAATTGAAGAGAAAACAGTTCTCTGTGAAACATTTCACACATATAAATATCCTACCAGAAGCAACAGCCTCATTAACTGTGTAACTTCAAGTAAAAATTAAGAAATTTATTACATTAATTTTTATATGCAGAAGCTTATTCCTTAGATGAAAGTAAAATTCAGTCAGTTAATTTCACTGACTGAATTTTTATGTCCCTAAATTCTGGATTGTCATAAACAATTAAGTACACTCTGCATTCTAAATGTAAAAGGGATTCATACAGCAGGAATGCTCAAGGGTTAAAGAGTAAAGGAATTATAGATTAGGCCTATCTGTAGTGAAGGTCTCATTCTAGGTAAACCTAATAAATAATTGAGATATACTCACAATTTCTTCCTTTTTGACCTCAATTAAATTGGCTTTCTGGGAGCTTGTTCTAAGGACAATTTATCCTGGTTTCCTCAATGCACATAGGAAGTCATCTGGCTTTTCTATTTCTTCAACAGCTGCATTACCTGTTAAATTTGGCTTGCACCATTTCCCTAAGCAAAATATGTGCTGCCCCTGGACTCACACAACCACCTTCCTCTACAGGGTTGCTACATGATCAAAAAGTTAGATCATACAATTTTGAAACTGCTAAGGAGAATAGTTTATAAGGAACTTGGAGAAGAAAAGAAAAAAAACCAAAGTAGAAATAAAAGATTGGTCTCTCTGTCCTTCTTCCTCCCCCTGCAAGAAGTTGTAACTCATTATATGGTTACTGGCATTTGCTTTTATTGATCATTTTTTGATAAGTAATATTTTAGTGGTTTAGTGAACTTCTGGTTAGAAAACAAACAGAAAGCAAAATAAGGTAATGTAAAATCATTATTCAATTGCAGAGTATTTCAGAAAATAGTACCTACAACTCAGAAAAGAAGTGGGAAACTGGATAGTGCTGACTGATGCTCAGTAGACCCTGTAAACCAAACAGGAAAACTTATTGGCTGGGATAATTTATCCTCCCTTTCTTCCAACAGGTTCCCTAAACTATCTACCTCTGACAGTAAATCAGTACTCACAAATACTTAGAATAGAGAATATTTTCTCCTCCTGAATGGTGTTGTTCTCACAAGAATAAAATAGTCCCAACACAGCAAAGCTTCCCTCAATTGTCTTAAACAAAACAAATACTGTTATTATTGTGACAATTCTCCCATGTCTCAACCCTTTGATGCAGCAAAACAGTAATTTACACTCTTTCTTCTTGAGATTAAAAGATAGCTACAAAGATATATCTAAATAATTAAAACCAAAGCATACCAAAGGTTTCCATATCAAGGTTTTAAATCAAAGTATGTGCTCAGTACACATCCAAAGGAAGGTAAATCTCACTAAAATTTTAGAATTTTTTAAAAAGTTAAAATTAAACTTGATCTTACTATTATGGTTTCAGAAAAAAAGTTCCATAAATAAAGGGAAACATTTATTCTCTTAAAAAATATCAAATATTTATCGAGATGACTACATCTCAAATTGACTGAAAAGTTCAAATTCAGCACAAAATTTCAAAAGAAATTATGCAGAAAAAAAGCCTTTAATTTAAATAGCTGGTATTTGTTTCTTTAAAATCCTGCAGTAGCATGTACTATTAGGGGAAAACAAAGTTGCCTATTCAAGTTTTGTAGTGAAATGTAATCTATTATCACTTATCATGTTACCTGCATTTCTACCAACATCAACATCACGTAATTTGAATAGCTGAATTTTATAAAGCAAACAAAGACAAAGCGTATTTCAAACTTGAGGCATAAACAGATTAGGGCTTTTCTCTAACTGATTGGCTTGCTCAGTTCCTATGTACAAGCTTCTTCTATCATCCTTGTGCTAAAAAAAAACTGTAAAAAACCTAAACAACTCATTTTATCAAGAAAAATATTTTTCTCTGAGATAGAACTTAAATGTGTGACTACCCATGGAACATAATAATAATGATAATGCTTCCACCAAAAGCTAAATGCAACTTACCTCATTCAAAATCCCAAAACCTGAAATTTATTCCAGTTGTATTTGGACGTGAGTTCTGCAGTGCATGTGTGTGAAGTTCAACACCCAATATATTCCAATCTGTATTGTCAGTAGAATGAAACCTGGGTCGAGGTTTATAGAATGCTCTGAGAGGTTTATAGTCTCTAACCAACACCCAGGTAACCTTAAAAGGACCTTGCTCTGGCATGAACCTTCCGGCTCCAGAAGCAGTGCAGTTATGTAGGTTAACTAGGAGGAGACTGGATAGTAAACACTCTTGGCTCTGACCAATGGCTTTCCACGCCCTTCTGTTTATAGTAAGATGACTTGATGTCAGAGGTCACCCTCATCAGCAGCTCCTGTCTTTCAGTGAAATCTAACGTAAATGTATGGCATTTTCCGGAGGTGCTTCCACAGTTTCTGACTCATAGACTCTGACAACCTGCTGTCATGGTGACACATTCATAACCCATTGTTGTAACTACTCAGAATTAAATTCCTCCATTAAATTTTCCAAAAGCAAGTTTTACTTTAAATTTCTTGCAAGCAAATCATTTGTGTAGGGGAAATACTTTATGGCAAGTTAATATTAATAAGGATGGTATTCATTTAAAGTCCCATACCAACATTTTAGGTTTTTGTTTGTTCTTGTTTTTTTGAATGAGAGAAAAGGTATGTAAGATTTCACTTTCATTATTACTTCTCCCTAAAAATTACAGAACTCTCGTCTAGATTTAGGCACACATGTATGTCAACAAAATAAAAGGATAATTATAGGCATTTTCATTTAATTCATTTTGTATATATTTTCATCTGAGGTAGGATGAAGGGATGAAAACAACCAGAAATGCTCACACAGATTTACATTTTATGTAATATATTTTCTAAAATAAAGCCTTTGCATGTTTACAAAAGAGAGGAATATATTAATTTCTAATGAAATGAAAAGGAAACAAGAATAGCTAAATTCAAGAGATAAAGATAATGCAAGTAATCCTTAATGATTAGATAACAAAGTCACATAATAGTATTATAATCTGATATTAACATTTCCTTTTTTCTAATAGCTTATGAAAAAGAATTATTTTCTTTAAAGAAAACAGTATCATGCATGCAACTTTCACTTCTCATCCCTTCAAAAATGTGTCTTACACATCTCAAAAGAAAAATGAAACTCATTTCCTAAATTCTTCAGAAACTATTTCAATCTAGCATTTACTGTCTCGAATTTGTTTATCTAACTCTGAGATTATTTCTTTTTTTCTCGTAATCTTTACAGTTTGACTCTAAGTGATACCATGACCTACAGGAAAGGGGTAAATACTGCATCCGAATAATTTGTAGCACAAGTATTTACTGAAGTTGTTTTCATTTTCAAGGGAGGATTGAATGAAGAAACATTTACCTATTTCAGGTTTGGACAGCACACAGCTGCCCCAGTGGCCTCAGGAACTGAAGACGGCGCTGTCTCCCCACTAGTGTCCGTTGCTTCTCCTGCGAAACTGGGTGAGTGTGAGCATTCCACCTGCAGCACATGTCCGCCCAGGGTTTGATGCCACCTCAGTATTTTTACACGACAGGGAGCTGTCCGACTCCATCAAAGTTCATTAAGTGTGTGGATTATTTTAGAGTACCAGAGATCACATTTTGACAGAGTACAGAGATCACATTTGTTCCTAGTATGGTTAGGATCACTAAAAATAATCCCTTTGCAGCCAAATCTTCTCAAGGAGTTGAGCTTGTTGAGTATTGTGGTATAAATTACATTTTTAAAGCTCAACCGAATATGCTTTTAAAATGGCCACTTTCTTAAGGGACTGTAAGTCATTCAATATTTTCTAAATGCTTATGAGCTCAAGAAACATTCACTGAAGCAAAATATATCTGTTCCTGTTACAAACAGAGGCCCAGTGAACCTTGCCTAAAACTCTGAGGAGAGTAAGTAAGTTCTTCATGCATTGAAGAAGCCTGGGTAAATTCTAATTTTCTTTCCTAATGTTAAAGAGAGGTGAGGTAGGGACAACAAACAAAGTGTGGTGAAGACTTTATAAATATAATCATGAAAACAAATGTCATTTGCAGTTTCCATTTTTAAAGAGGACAAATAACTACAATATTTCTGATGAGAAATATAGTCTTTATCTCGGCTTATACCAGGCCACCAAAGTGTTCCTAGACAGATAGAAGTAAATGGTGTACCTTTGCTTTGTATTGTTATAACCAAGTAGGAAAGTTGCATAGATGATTTTTAATAACATTTTATAAACAGAGATGACTGGGATGCCCTTCTGGTTCCAGCAAATTGCCAACAATTAATTATGTGACCTGGGAGTGAACATATAGGTTTCCATGTCAGAGTGCCAGTAGTTATTTTTGAACATGAACCACATAGGCTGGAAGATTCCATCTTCCAAATATATTTTATTTGACAATAATTGTTTTTATTACCCCATGTTTAAAACCAGGCATATAGCTATCAATCAATGCTGCTAATGATTATGACATCCTGAAGGTACAAATTATTAACAGTTAATAAGATAGCTAAAATCAAAGGAACTGGAATTTTTTAAAAACCAATACAGCCTTACTATCGGTAAATTCTCAATTTCCCTTGTTATAAAATGTTAAAAACGGCACCCTGACCTCAAAACCTCTATACAGTGTTTTCAATTCCATCAAATGATGAGAGTCTGCCCCACATTCTGATAAAAGTGAAGCTATTATCAACTACTGACAGCTGATACATTAAATAGCAGTGACTTGCCCATTGGCCTTGCTATACTGGTATTTGTTGGATGCATGAATATCCTCCAAAGTAATATGGGAATCAAAATTAAGTTTAATCAGTCATGACACCTGTTAAGTTGGATAGAAGTCTTGCTACATATACACATACTCTATCAAGAAAATAAATGAATTACTGCAGTTACATGGGGTACATCCTTTATATTTATTTACCTTAGCTACTCCCTCTCCATAACTCTTAGCATGAGGAAGCTGCTTATATATTTCCTTTCTTCATGTCTTCTACTCTCCTCAGCATAAGTACACATAAGTAGGTGGCAAGAATTACGAAAAGTCTGAGATTTTACCCTACTTTGAAGCTAACGGAGTAGCCGGCCTCAGTTGCATAGATACAAGAGAAGATCTGAGGATCCAGGGTATGGGGGCACTTGGTGAGAAGTTTAGTAAGATTATTTGTCTAGTAATCTGTCAAGCACCCTTCGATTCCAAAGTTGGGAAACACCTCCAGGTTCTTTTACAGAATTTCTTACCACTTTTCATTATTGGCAAATTAACTATAAGATAGCTTCCTAAATGATTCCAAGAAAAGATATTTGACATTAAGAGGTAAAACAGAACCAACATGGGAAAACAAAGAAAAATCCCAAAAGTATAGTCATGTAATTCTGACAACTACTGACAAGCGATAGAGAAGGAAGAAGAAAATAATTTATAATTTCTGTAGTACAGTAAGCTCCTAAATTGCTAGTTTGAAAAAGGCCATGTGCTATCTAAACTAAACAGTCACCACAAACAGTTTCCTTAGCCAGGTTACTGATGTGCTATCTACATTGGAATATAAAATCCAAAACCTAAGGGACAATTTTTAGTTAAATGGTTAACAAATCATGTCCACGCCACTGTATAACAAATACCATATAGAAAGCAATGCAATAATTTCATTTGCCATTTGCTTAAATGTCTTCCTTCTTTGCCTATTAAAGCTGACAAACTCGAATACATTTGGAAACCAAGATGCTTATTGAAAAGAGAGAAGTGGGTCAAATGGAGGTGGGGCTGTGGGTAAATGCATGGTCTGCCCCCAATCATTCAAACTCTATTCTCTCTGGATAATTCATGTAGTGTCATGCTTTAACTACTGTCTGTATACTGTAGGTTCCCAAATTTGTGTCACCACCTGAGATTCATCCTCCTAGTTCTAAACTCTCACACTCTCCTGCCTAACTTGTATCTCTACATAAATAATATCACAGCCGTATGGAACTTCAACATGTCCAGTGTTCTTTATTATGGTACGTGTACTGTCCAAAATGTTTCATTTAAGTAAAGCCAGACACTGGAGTCACTGAGTCCTTCCTTTCCACAAACTCTGTATCTAAATTCATCATCAAATTGAATTGATGCAGGCTTCAAAATATGTCTCAAATGTGTTCACTTTTCTTCATCTCCCCAGCCACTTCTCTAGTTAAAACCAATGTCATCTCCTATTTGGATTTCTACAGTAGCCCCCTAAGCAGTTTCTTTCCTCTAAAACTGTGTTTTCTTGTATTGTGTTTGTTTATTTGGCATTCATTTATCACAAGTTCAATTACATCAACTCTATTTCATTATTTCCTGTATTTTGATGCTCTGGCATTTGTAGTCTCACTGAATGGGAAGAGGCTACCCTCCCAGAGCCAGTCAATTCTTAGAGATTGCAAAGGGCTGGCCTGGGATCATGCCCTTCATATGCAACTAACCAATCCAGAGACCACACCCTAAACCATCTCCTTTATCAACCTCTCATCACCTAGTCAATACTCCCCTTCCCTACATCCTCCTGGGCCAGGTACCACACAACCAGGAATCACCCCTACAGCCCAGAGCCCACTGAAATTACTCAAACCAACCAATCCTAAACTGTTTCCCCTGCCCTTATCTTTCCCATAGAAACTCCAGTAAAGGCTTTGGCCCAGGCTTTCCCCTCCTCCCTCTCCTTACCAAACCCAGTGCTTCCTCACATGCCCCTTTGTGGCATGGCATGCCCCCTCCTCTTGTGAAATGTAAGTAATAAAACTCTTCTTTTCAATGGCACTGGTCTCCCCACACTGTCGCTCAGTCACCTCCACAAATCAAAACCCCCTGGGTACAACTGATGCACTCCCCATTTGTACTATTTACTCTTCAATCCTTTCTCCAGGAAGCAGCTGAAACTATTTCAATACATAAATAGATGTAAAGAATTATAAAAGATCTGAGATTTTACCCTGTGTGCAAGCTAACATGGTAGCTAGCCTCAGTTTCATGGATAAAGGAAGAAGACTGAAGGATACAGGGTACAGGGGCACTTTACCCAACCAAGTGAGCAGCTTACCCAACTAACTGATAATATCTTTATGATCCAGGATGATTCAATCCAACAAGAAAACTCAAGTGGCTGAACCAGAAAAAATTTGAATTCCTGTTGCATCTTTTGACCAGGATGCCACCCAGCAGATGTACCAAACAGGCTGGCCTGAGGGAGGTATGAGGAGAAAGAAAGACTCATCATGTCTAAGAATGGTCAAGATGATATCCTGAATTTTCAAAATCACTCTATATAACCTCTCACTTCTTTCATCCTGATCAAAACCAAGAAAGGACAAAATAAGAATGATCCCTAACTGGACCAGTTGCATTCAGTGAACTGTCTTATTAACACATGCAAACCAGGAGGAGATTAGGGAGGCAGAGTTTTAAATCTTTTTTAGTTGACTTTAGGAAGCCACTCCAACACTCAACAACACAAAGTGTCTATGAACTACAGGGATCATGGAAAGACCATCAAATACTTTGACTATCAGCCCTGGCTTCTGCAATAAAAGGTGCACCACTGGCTTTGACTAACTGGAATGGACCTGGCAAACTCATAACCTGAAAATGTGTCCACAGCAGTGAGGCACCATCACCAGTTTCAAGAGGAGTCCAACGCAGTGAATCTGAGAACTGGCAGAATTAACTCCCTGTATGTACGATATGTCTTATTTCAGTAAGACAAACAGGTCAACTATTGGCACGAGCCACAAGTCTGTGATGCCAGTCACCTCGATATCAGAAACACATAGTCCTTCACCTTGTTCTCAGTCTGTGCTGTGAGTGCATCACATGTCCAGCTCCCTGATGAAGCAAGGCAGCAGTGGTGGCGATCTGGGTGGTGCAAGTGGAACCAGCAGCTTGATTTCCATTCATCAGAGAATGGGCCCTTACCATCTATATAAATACCCATGACAGTCCAACCATTTCCACAGCTTGTGGCCCCAAAGAGGGGAGTTTATAATCTTCCTGTTGGCAGTTTTTCAAGTGGCAGCCCAAACAACTATGTCACTGACAAAACTTCCAGGAGAGACAGTAAAAACACAGCAAGATTCATTAAGGGTAATACTGGCCAGTGCTAAGAGCACTTCCTTGACTGTGAACACTGAACACAGAAACATGTCCATTTCTAGTTGAGTAGGTGATGGTGAGGCTGAACACAACCCACTGGATACCATTAGGTTTCAGGTCAGCTGATCCATAAGTGAAGCAGACCCAGGCACTTAGGGAATCAGGCAGCAGAGTGGGTGATTAGAGCTGCTACTTTCTCAGGTGAGGTTAAGATGCTGCTTGCCTCAGGCTGGCTGCATTCCTAAATTTGCCATTTCCATTTGACAACCCAGACTTGTTGGGCCCTTACCTTGCTATTCATTGAATATGACTTGACCCCAAAGAAGGAATAACAGGCTCAATGTAGCTGGTATTCAGGTCAGAGCTATGAGTCCAGAACTCCAAGGGTGATTGCTGCTTCCTTTTGCCAGAGTCTCCAACCAGCAAAACAATCAGACACAGAGAACTGAAGCTCCAAAGAGGTCATTAGGGTTGTGGGGCCTTAAAGGGAGAAACACTTCTCTACATGCAGCTCTTCCTGGTTAGGAGACTCCCCTCCAGACTTCATAAACATTCATAGTACAGTAATCTACAGTTCAGCAGGGAAAGCTACAACAAAGACACACTAAACTGGAACAAAGGGCCCCATCCATAAGGTCTACTAGCTTTCTTTCCCTGCTGCAAACTATCTTCAAACCACCATGGCTGAATTCAGGTATCCCCTCCTTTGTCAGACTGGGCAGGATGATAAATTGGTCCAGTTAATCCTTCCTCAATGTGTATCTCACAGACCCATAAAAGTTTAAGTCCCTGCCCTCACCAGAGTTTCTCAGCATACTTGGAGAGACATGTAAGAACTGCAGTCCTCCTTCAGGACAGAGAGAACTCAGCTCCATTCTTTCCTCCTTAAAGAAGTTGAAGGAGAGTCTGAGGTGATGATCCAGAGGCAGAGAGGGAGAGAACTCCATGTTAGTAAACAAGTTATGTTTACTTTCAGTTTTGATTGGCAGCTGGCTCAGGGCTCAATCAAATAAACTTCTACTATTTTCATTCCATGCAATGCTCTATATTTGGCAGCAAGATCATCACAGACACCGTCTATTCCAGTTCTGGGAACCCCTAGACTTAGCAGCCATAACCATTTTCTGGCTGTGGCTATAGTATTTGTTCCATTTGATTGATTTGGGCTTGACCTGCGGAGCAGCAATTTTTTTAAGGAGTCTGTTTCAATTGAGCACATTTATTGCCCCGTTATTATGATTACATCTCTAACGTTCTATCTTTGCTCAACAAAAGAATTATAAGTTTTGCAAGGCAACAGGGGTGACGGAAAGAATTTTTCTAGATTTCATTAGGTCAGTTTCTCATTTTCCTATAGGTCACCTTCAACAGCATTATAAACCCATTCTAGGGCAATAAGGGCCCAATGACTAGTCAATACCTTATCTATGGTTTCCTATGGGAGCTTTTCCATTTCAAGGAAATCTCCCCCTAAGATAACCAAAGCTACCTTACAGCAGCTGGCCCCACTCTAAGAAATTCTAAGTCTCCTAGTGAATCTAAGGTTGGTATGACAGTCTACAGGAGAAAATAAGCTGTAAAATGGTGCACTTTAAAAAACATCAAGAGTTAATACTTCCTAAACAAGTATTATATACCCCATACCTTCATCTTCTAAGTGAACCACCCAAGGTAATAGTTATTTGCTTGATTTCTACCTAGAGTGGTTACAAATTTCTTTCCTTGTATGCCAGAGCATGAAATTATAACTGTTGTTACAAAGAGGTTCAGAACTTTCCTCCAGACCAAATTGGGTCAGTGGCCTACTTGTCAAAATGGATGGATCTGAAGCCAACTGTCAGACTATCAAAAACATCTCCATACCTGGAATAGGGCTAGGGCACCTTTCAGACAGCTGACCTTGAACCTACTTCCAGGTACTTGAATTACAATCACCTCTCCTTGTTTTCCTCATCAACAGACAATAAAATGGAGGGCCATTTATTCCCTAACTGACCAAACAAGTTGACCAACACATTCACTAATGAGGTCCATGGATTTCTCTCAAACCTCATTAATCGACCCAGGAGGTCCTCATCCTTTCTCTTCCAGAAACTCAAGTCTCTATCAGGACCCCATTCTCATCCCTAAAACTGCCAAGAACAACGAAGGGTCTGAGGTTTTATCTTCTTCACAAGCTAACAAGTTAGCCCGCCACAATTTCACAGATGCTGGCAGAGTACACAAGACTTTTGGGTCAAAGACTTATTACTCACAATAATGAGACTACTTCCAATAATGGAAGCCCAACTATCAGCATTTTCTTGTGACAGTTCTCTGACCCCCATTTCCCTCAAGGTGACATGACACCTGTACATGCAATGTCCTGTACTGCAGCAAAACGACCCTAAATGCAGGGATGCAAAATATTTTTTATAATGGACAGTAAACATGCCTGCCCCTAGTTCCAAAGGAAGACATTATCTTTATTATACTAGATGGTAAGCATGCCTGCTTTTTGCTATGGAGGAAAGTACTATCACTTTCTGCTAAAGTTGTTCACAAATATCCTTGAAAAGAGAGTCTGTGACAATGGCAGTCAATGCCTTCACTCATTTCAAAAATGTGAAAGACTCATTGAGAACTGCCTTCTTCCAAGAGTAGGTTCACAATATTCCAGTCTAAAGCCCCTCTGTGTCTTCCCTATGCACTTAGAACACAATTCTAACTCTCAAAACATACAAGAAATGATGTTATCCTCTCTATTCCATAAACATCCAATCTCCATCCCATTTCAGGACCTTTGTACCTATGGGTGCATGAGATAAAAGAAAGAGAAGCATAGAGAATGCCATTCCAGTTCCTGGCTAAATAGACACAGAGCAGACCATCTGAGGAGGGTGTAGAGGAAAGCTGATCAGAGAGGGACACCACCAGGCGACCCTCCCTCTACGTGCCCCACTCCCTCTCTCCACATCTCTGTTGAAACACCACTTTCTTGATGTTTCTATGGTATCCTGTTCACCACTGTATTCACAGAGACTGGCTTGTCGTAAATGCTCAAAAAATGATTGTTAAGACTGATGGTGCTTTTCTGCCCGGGAATCTCCAGTCTGGCTTCCTTCTTGAGTCCGTAATAGGCAACTCTACCTTCCTGGAGCTCCAAACATCGGACTGAAGAGGAACCAGTCCTGTTTACTCTGCATCAAGAGCTGCCGCGCCGAGGTGCCTGTAAAACCGCTGTGCCGGCCACAAGAGTCACGCTGGCGACCTGTGGGGCTCCTCCACTGTGAATCTTCTGGTCAGTGAGCGACCAAAATTTGTCTGAAAATGTGGCGTCCTCTCGTTCTCTGCGCTTTCACTGGGAGCTACAATCCCGAGATGTTAGCGATCAGCCATCTTGGATCATCAGTCTTAACGCCACTGTTTTGGCTGGCGCAGTGGGTTGCTCAGATTTAGGCCCTGGGAATTAACAAGTTGGACGTCCACGCAGAGACCTAATTTGAAAGTTGGTAATTACAAAGACGACAGGTGGATAAACTTACAACAATGGGAAGAAACCAGCATAAAAAGGCTGAGAATACTCAAAATCAGAATGCCTCTCCCTCTACAGAGGATCACAGTTCTTCATCAACAAGGGAACAGGCTTGATGGAAAATGAGTGCATTCCACTAACAGAATCAGGCTTCAGAAGGTGGATAATAAGAAACTTCTGTGAGTTAAAAGAACATGTTGTAGCCCAACGTAAAGAAACTAAGAACTTTGAAAAAAGGTTTGATGAAATCCTAATGAGAATAGACAATTTAGAGAGGAATATAAGTGAATTAATGGAACTGAAGAATACAATGCGGGAACTCCGAGAAGTATGCACAGGTTTTAACACTCGAATTGAACAAGCAGAAGAAGGGACATCAGAGGTTGAAGATCAACTTAAGGAAATAAAACAAGAAGACTAAGAATCAAGAAAAGGATAAAAAGGAATGAGCAAAGTCTCCAAGAAATATGAGACTATGTGAAAAGACCTAATTTACGTTTGATAGGTATACCTGAATGCGACGGAGAGAATGAATCCAAGCTGGAAAATACTCTTCAAGATATTATTCAGGAAAACTTTCCCAACCTAGCAAAGCAGGACAATATTCAACCCCAGGTAATACAGAGAACACTGCAAAGATATTCCTCAAGAAGAGCAACCCCAAGGCACATAATCGTTAGATTCACCAGGGTTGAAACGAAGGAGAAAATACTAAGGGCAGCCAGAGAGAAAGGTCAGGTTACCCACAAAGGGAAGCCTATCAGACTTACAGCAGATCTCTCAGCAGAAACTCTACAAGCCAGAGGAGAGTGGGGGCCAATATTCAATATTCTTAAAGAACAGAACTTTCAGCCCAGAATTTCATATCCTGCCAAACTAAGCTTCATAAGTGAAGAAAAAACAGAATCCTTTGCGAACAAGCAAGTACTCAGAGATTTTATTACCACCAGGCCTGCTTTACAAGAGCTTCTGAAAGAAGCATTACACATAGAAAGGAACAACCAGTATTAGCCTTTCTAAAAATATACCAAAAAGTAAAGAGCATCAACATAAAGAAGAATTTACATCAACGAATGGATACAACAGCCAGTTAACATCAAATGGCAGTAATCCTAAATTTAAAATCGACTAAATCCCCCAAACAAAAGATACAGCCAAAACCCAACAGTATTCTACATCCAGACCCATTTCACATGCAAAGACACGCAAAGACTCAAAACAAAGGGATGGAGAAAGATTAACCAACTAAATGGAGAGCAAAAATAAATAAATACATAAATAAATAAATAGCAGGAGTTGCAATTCTTGCATTTGATAAAATAGATTTTAAAGCAACAAAGATATAATGGTAAAAGGATCAATGCAACAATAAGAGCTAATGATCCTAACACCCAGAAACATAAAACCTATAAAGAGACTTAGACTCAATGAGACAGAAAATTAATAAGGATATCCAGGACTTGAACTCAGATCCGGAACAAGTAAACCTAATAAATATTTATAGAGCTCTCCACTTTAAATACACAAAACAAACATTCTTGTCAATACCACATCACACCAACTCAGAGGTTTAAATGAAATACTGATCGGCCATTATTAATACCCATTTTTAGAATAAGGCAACATTCCCGTTCTCTCTCCCTCTTTTTCTTCCTCTCCTTCACTACTTTTTTTATCTTTCCTTCTCTCCTTTCAAAAATTAAAAAAAAAAAAGATCGTTGTAGAATCTGACACTTAACGTTTTTGAAAAATGAAAATAATAACACTTGTTTGATTGTGATTACATAAGGTATCCTGAAAAGCATCTAACACATTGATTGGCATACAGTGGGTACTCAGACGTCATTTTCTTTTTCCCACCACCCTTTCATCATCACAGTAGCATCTGTTTCTCTCAGACAGAGCATGCATTTATAGCACTCGTTATGACAGATGACGAAACCGGAGCTCACTGTCCTTCTATGGCTTCCCCTAAATAATAAAGTTAGTAAAAGAAGTCTTCTGACTCCTAGCCTACTAAGCCATAGCACTGAAATTATCCTATTTGATATTAAGTATGTGTGTTCACAAGACATAATACCTTTACTTGTAAATGTTGTCTAATTATATCATAAAGGTTTGTTTTTGCCTTAATGTAGAAGAAACCATTTTCTCCTTTTTCTCATATTTTTTTCCATTTTATATAATAAAAACTTTCTTATGAGTATCAGGTATTGCTCCTTTCCTTTCTGGTTAGTAAGAGAAGAAAAGGTCACAGGGCAGGTTTCATTAACCTTTCCTGGGCTACCTTCCTCAGATGCAGGCTGCCTTCGGATGTACATAGTGTTCGTTTTCTGTCTCCTAGTTCTGGAGACAGAGGTCTGATTGCATTTGTTAAGTTCAACTTGGTAAAGAAGAGGAAGCATGATTTAGGCCTTAGGTTCAAGGATAGCTGTCCAATCTGGCTTTATTAACAATAAACCTGGTATTGTCATTTTTGTCTAACTCCTGCGATTATTCACAACTAATTTAAAACTCTTAAAAGAATGGGATAAGTAAGAGTGGCTCCTCAGACCTCAACGACTTTATGTAAATATCTCCCTC
The DNA here is from genome assembly GCA_031835075.1 of Saguinus oedipus. NCBI lineage: Eukaryota > Metazoa > Chordata > Mammalia > Primates > Cebidae > Saguinus > Saguinus oedipus. Next base: position 142,600,916 of record CM063172.1, on the reverse strand, counting down.
ATTGAAGTGTGATTTATTTTATGGCAAATATTTTCAAAGTAAAATCAATTTTACAATTAGGAATCATCAAACATCACTGCCTGACCTATTGAGACAACAAATATTACAACAATCCAATGGGCTCTCACACAGAAGCTACTGGCTATTACTTTAGACGTGCCTTAACAAACTAAACATGCTGGTTTCTATGTCTGCAGCTCCTCAAAAATAGATAAGGGAATAGATGAAATCAAATGAGAGGAACCCAACTGCAGAGAAGACAGAAAAGCTATGATCCAGACATAAGAATTCAAAAGATCTTACAGGAGAATGGGTCTTTCACATCTCAACAGCCCATTAGGACTTCATTTCATTGACTGAATAATAATGGTCTCAGACATCAGGAAAGTAGGAAAATGTTCAGCTAGGAAATTTTCACAGCAGAAAGAGCCCAGGACTGCGGGTCAAAGGAGACTGGAGCTCTCATCCTCTCCTCTCAGCAGGGTGACCTTGGACAAGTCACCCTTACCCCTCAGTGTCTATACAAAGAAAGAAAAAGCCAACGTCTTCTGCTTCTCAACTGGTTACGTTAAGCTGTAAATGTGTTTTATAAACTATACAGGTTCTGTATCTTTTGTCAGACCAGTCTTCTCCATGTTTCCTGTGTTCTAGTCACACTGAATTTCTGTCAGTTTCTTGAAAACAAAAAGGGCCCTTTTTTTCTTATGAGGCCTCTTTTCCTTGTTTCCAGTGCCTGGAATGCTCTCCCCCACATTCTGGAAGGCGGCTGGCTCTCGTCCTTCAGATCTCGGCTTAAATTTCACTTTCTCAGAGAGAACTTTCCTGACCACTCAACCTGAAGTCGTTTTTCCCCTCTGTTTCTTCTCATAGTGCCCTGTTGTTTTCCTTCTTAGCAGTTATCATAATATGCATACCATTTATGTGTCTTTTACCTATTGAGTGTGTGTCTTCCTACTAGTTCATATACTCTGTATGTCCAGTTTTCTACCAGTTCATGTACAAGGCTTTGCACAGTGCCAGGTGCAGAATAGCAATCAACAAATTTTTGTGAGACTTAATGAATGAATATAAAAATGTAAGGCAATAATACCTGTACATTTTACAAAGCAGATGCATGTAAAACAATGTTTAGAAAAATGCTCAATCAAAACAGTTCAACTAGAAAAAAATGTTTGGTGCTTTAAATGGGTAAAACCTAGAATATCTGAAAATCCCAACTACATTCCATGATTCCTTTTCACTGTGAGTTCCATATAGAAGTATGACTTTATAGATGCATTTCCAACAAAAAGGGAGATTTTAGATTAACCTATTAATTTTCTCATTTGTGCCTGTGAGATTGTTCTTGTCTCACTTTCACTGAGGAAAATAATTGAAAATTCAAATATTTAGCAACTTTCTCAAGGTCACAAAAATAATACTCAACAGTCGAGATTCAAACTCAAGTCTTCTGACACAAGTCCAGTGCCTTCCAATACACTAGATTACCTCTACTTTAAAGAGAAAGGTCCGTTCAGAGGGCTGACTAAAACCACTTTGGTTTCTATCAACCTAGTTTCAGACCACTGTGTTTTGCTCTGTTGAAGGATAAACTTCAATAAAATTAACAGTAAGTAAACAGCAACTATGAAGCTATCAGGGGGGTTCACTTCAGGTTTGTTTTCCTTTTAACATTTGCTTTAATTCAAACCATAAAGAAAAGAAAATATTATATGGTAGCAAGACTTAGCAATACTTTAGAAAAACAGGGCCTAAACAGATATAGATAATATAATTATTTTTCTCAAATATGTAAATATTTCATATAATATAGACATAATTTTACAGAACTATATCAAAGTGATTACATAAGTATTATATATATGTATAAAACCATTTTTCCCAAAATGACAATGAACATTATCACAGTGTGAAATCAGTGCCACAGGAAAAACTATCAGAAAGACCCCTTTGCCTTCCCTTAACCATTAATATGAACAAACACAACACCAGCAGGCAGCCTCTTTATGTGGAGTGCCTCCTAAGAGAAATAAGTATTAGTAAGACAGCTGCTTCCGGATAACCGGCTCCTGTGTCTGTGAAAACTGCTACAAACCAAACAGTTTAGATTTTTTGACCTGACCTGGAAATGGAAGTGTTTGGATTTATGTGAAATTCTGAAACGTATAGTGTGAGAATGGAAGGATATTTGGGGAATTTTTCTGAATAATTTCTTCAGTTCAATAATTATCTGACAATTAGATTAGGTACCACAATTTAATTAGATTGAAACAATTCAACTCTCTACAGTTCATTTTGCTACTTCAACAACATTCAGATATTTCTGCAAAATATATTTTGTGAGAATAAAACAAAGGTCCTGCCTTTTCTTTGCTAGGAAATAAAGCTGGTAGAGTTTATGCATAAATAAGGAGACTAGTTCGTTTTTTCTGCTCTTTCATAATAGGAAATAAACTCTTAAAATAGGACTACCTCAGTTTAGAAAGGCTCAGATTAGCCAAAAAGAGAAAATATGATGAATAGAAGACTGCTTGAGAACTAGTAAACAAGGATCATTAAATATACTGTAATTGGAAATATATGAAAAAATTACTGATTTAACTTTAAATATATATAACAGTCCTTAACTACTTTTATCAAAAATGATGAATTAAAATAGCAATTTGAACCCAGATTCGTAGTTAAAATAAACTGAGTTTGATGACGAAAGAACTTCCTGAGTCTAATTACTAGCCTAAGTTTGAAATTAACTTTTTCTAAAATACTCCATTAGACATTAGTTGTAATAATAGATATATAAGGTGATGTAGTGACTACTATATAGGTTTTCAGTATATTCTTATGTATTTTCTTATTATTTATGATACCATAATATTATAGAAACTCTTCCATTTTCAAGACTCACTGGATGAACCAATGCTCTTCATTTCCTCTTTAAAATATACTGGATTGGGCTGGGCGTGGTGTCTTGCCGCTGTAATCCCAGCACTTTGGGAGGCCGAGACAGGTGAATCACTAGAGGTTAGGAGTTCAAGACCAGCCTAGCCAACATGGCAAACCCCTGTCTCTACTAAAAATACAAAAATTAGGCAGATGTGGTGGTGCGTGCCTGTAATCCCAGCTACTCCAGAGGCTGAGGCAGGAGAATCACTTGAATGTAGGAGGTGAAGGTTGCAGTGAGCCTAGATCATGCCACTGTACTCCAGCCTGGGCAATAGAGCAAGACTCCACCTCAAAAATTATATACATACATATATATGTATATATATGTACACCAAATAATGCTTTGACTCTTCAAATGCTAATAGACAGTAAACTAATCTTTAGTAATCTTATGCTCATAACTGTTTCACATTCATTATACTCTTTGGTCCTTACAACATCTTGTTATAAAGCTCGCTTCATAATAATGGCTCCCATTTCTAAATCTGTAACTGAGTAGACACTACAGTCCCCTCAGCAACATTCAACTTCTAACTTCTGCATAACTTTCATAACAATAGTTATACATAATAAATAATAACCTCAGAAATAAAACAAAAATATTTAGACAAAGTACCATAAAACTCTAGTCAAGTACTAAGTTCCCTAACATGAACACATCACCATCAGAAACATCAAAATATATATTAACGTAAGTAAAATCACCAATTTTAATAATGCACATCGGTTACTACATTTGAGTGAAAAACTGTAAATAAGTGGTATAACTCGACGTTAATGTTGGTGATACTAAAATGATGATGTTCATTATGGGCTGAATGTCTGCATTGCCCCAGAGTTCATATGTTGAAGCCCTAATCTCCAATGTGAGATTATTTGGAGATGGGTCTTTGATAGATAATTAGGGTTAGATGAGATCATGAGGAGCAGAGGTCATGATGACTGGATTAACATCTTTATAAAAAGGGGCACCAGAAAGCAAAAGTGAGCAAACTCTTTCTCTCTCTCTCTCTCTCTCTCTCTCTCTCTCTCTCTCTCTCTCTCTCTCTCTCTCTCTCTCTCTCCACCCCCCCCCCGCCTCCCCTCCCAGGGCAAAAAGAAAGCCTTCACCAGAAACTGATCATGCTGGCATCTTGATCTTGGGCTTCCCAATCTCCAGACCTGTGAGAAATACATTGTACTGCCTAATCTATCCAGTATTTTGTAACAGCCGCCTAAGGTGACGACAACAATATGCAACTATAAACGATATTGAAAATTATATTTCTAATAAAAGCAAAACTTCTTTTTATTGCTTTTTACATTCAAGATCCTGAATTCTTGACATATATAAAATAAAATAAAATAAAAAAGTTGTTAACATAAGAAGCTTAATCTTTGAACATAAATAATAATACAAATGTCTTTAGAAATGTTATAAAAGGTACTTATATAGCAATTGATGAGGACAAGCCATCCCAAGTAAGCTTAAGAGTAAGGTTCATCTCCAGGAAACTGCAATCATTAAAGAACTATTTTTCTAAGAACAGTGCCCCCCAGCTCCATCCATGTCCCTGCAAAGGACATGATCTTGTTCTTTTTCATGACTGCATAGTTGTCTATGGTGTATATGTACCACATTTTCTTTGTCCAGTCTATCATTGATGGGCATTTAGGTTGATTCCATGTTTTTGCTATTGTGAATAGTACTGAAATGAATATATGCATGTATGTGTCTTTATAACATTATTTAGATTCCTTTGGGTATATATGCAGTAATGGGATTACTGAGTAGAAGAGAATACATGAACACATAGCAGAGAACAACACACACTGGGGCCTCTTGGAGGGTAGAGGGTAAGAGGAGGGAGAAGATCAGGAAAAATAATTAATGGGTTCTAGGCTTAATACATGAGGGATGAAATAATCTGTATGACAAACTTTAATGACACAAGTTTACCTATGTAACAAACCTGTACTTGTGCCCCTGAACTTAAAGTAAACACCAAAAAAAAAAAAAAAAAAGGAAAAAAGAAACTATTTTTTCAAAACCATTTATCTGAATCTTTACTAGGATATCTATGTACCCCAAAGGTAGATTTATTATTATTCTGCTGTCTAAAATCTGAGGCAGTAGTCTTCATGAGAAGTTCTGGGGAAAATCAAGATTGTACAGAAAGACTCTGTTTTTAAGATTTCCCGCAAACTTTCATGTGAATAAAACAATAAGAACAGCAACCAAAAAACACTGCACCTCAATCTGTTTTTAATGGATCTGAGTCAATGGAAGCTGAATGCCTTCATAAACAGAAATGAGGCTTTCCATGTTTTTATTTTTTTTCCTGGCACAATTTTTAATAAACTAAAGAACTCTTCCTTTCTTTCTCTATAAACTATTCTTGTTCCAGAAGTCCTAACAAAAATGCATTTTAAAATTTTCATGGAAATTCTTATAAAAGGTTTTACAGAAAAAGAAGCAATATAAGGTAATGGAAATTAGTACATATTTAGAAACAGAAAGTAAAGAATTTGTTTTCCATTTCTGCTACATACCAATTGTGTGAAATTCTTTGTCAGAAAAATTAAGATAAAATAACAACACCTGAGTGATTCTGGTGAATAAATGACACATGAACCTTAAACGGATAGCACAGAGTAAACATTCAAGGAAACAGTAACTAGTCTCTACCTTCTTCCTCTATTATTATTATAAGGACAATTATTATTGCTGTGACTTTTCATCAATGTCACCCATCACTACCATGCTGTTCAAAAATAATAATAATAATAATAATAATAGTAATAACAGTAACTATCATTACTGGTAGAAGGTTCACTCCTGGTAGTTAAAGACAACAATTTCCACCTCTTTGGAATTCACAGTTATACAAAACTTACTCAATTTCAGTGACATTTTGTCACAGAAGCTGTAAATAAGTACTTCTAAAGCATATATAACCTTGCTCTTAATACCACAAACAAATATACAGTTCTCTTGTCTGCAATTTTCTAAAAATACTATAGTACATCCAGTAATTATGCATGATTTACTTAGAATAAGCTACACTGTAGGTGCTATGAGTATTCTATTAAAAAATGCAATAACAGAAAGGTAGCATTCTTATCATGAAGCTCACCTTCCCTTACATGAGTACTAAAAATCTTCTGGTTATCTGAATTTCCATTAACAACTTTTTGAAAATTAGAATACTTAATATCAGAAATGAGTTTTCACTGATGAAAACACTAGCCTCTTGACTAGCACTGTGAAAGGTAGAAAAGAGCTCACACATTTCATTTTCATAGAAATTAAAAGTATTCAAGATAAGTAAATCACTAATTATTTTAGCAATACTCTCCACCCTTATGTAAATCAAGTGTAAAAATTAGAGAAGCCTGCAGCTTTCACTTTTAAGAGGATGTGTTTGGCTAAGTCTTTAAGTATTCCTATGACTAGTCATGAACAACAGAAGATTCTGTAATCATCAGAAATATTAAGATAAAATAACAATACGTGAGTCATTCTGGTGAATAAATGACACGTGAACCTTAAACGTATAGCACAGAGTCAACATTCAAGAAACAGTAGCTAGTCTTTAACTTCTTCCTCTATTATTACTATTAGAACAATTATTATTGCTATAACTTTTCGACTATGTCATCCATCACTACCGTGATGTTCAATAATAATTATAATATTGGGAGGCCAAGGCTGGCAGATCACAAGTTCAGGAGTCCGAGACCAGCCTGACTAACACAGTGAAACTCTGTCTCTACTAAAAATACAAAAATTAGCTGGCGAGGTGGCAGGCGCCTGTAATCCCAGCTACTCGGCAGGCTGAGGTGGGAGAATCACTTGAACCTGGGAGGTGGAGGTTGCAGTGAGCTGAGATTGTGCCACTGCACTCCAGTCTGGGCAACAGAGCGAGATTCCATCTCAAATAATAATAATAATAATAATAACACTATTATTACTGGTAGTATGTTCACTCCTGGTAGTTAAAGATAACAACTTCCACCTCTCTGCCTCAGCCTCCCAAAGTGCTGGGAGTTGGAAATTCATCATGCATTAATTGTCTGATACTAAATATAAGATGAGGGAATCTGATATTGGAAGTTTTACATTTATCTCAACTGGAGCTTTCATACCACAACATCTTAAAGGGTGTAAGAGCTAAAGTGTCCTCGATCCTGCAAAACAAATACAGTGTTATTTTTAATGTGTGTTTGCTTGCCAAGAAATGTTCAAAAAATATCTACACGTAAGCCAGAATTTGGTTTGAAATTTCTTTTATTCTTTTTATTTATTTATTTATTTTTGAGATGGAGTCTCACTCTGTCAGCAGGCTGGAATGCAGTGGTGCCATCTTGGCTCACTGTAACCTCCGCCTCCTGGGTTCAAGTGATTCTCTTGCCTCAGCCTCCCGAGTAGCTGGGACTACAGGTGCATGCCACCACACCCATTTAATTTTTTTGTATTTTTACCATGTTGGCCAGGATGGTTTCCATCTCTTGACCTTGTGATCCATCTACCTCGGCCTCCCAAAGTGCTGGGATTACAGGCATGAACCACTGTGCCCAGCTGATTTTTCAGTCTTACCTAGAAGCAAAGTTTGGAAGGGAAAGTAGACAGCCTTCACTCATCTCAACATTTGTCACCTAATAGACTAAACAACCATCATCTTATAACACATATACACATACACAGCATGGAAGCATAGGCATACTAACATGCCAATGCTGTTCTCAGACAAAATATTAAAAATAGAATCACGAATAACAGATAATTGAGAAACTTATGGGTAAGTAGACATAGAAGATAATGCAATACGTATCATAATACATTATTCAGGAAAATTATCTTCATTGTGGGAGAATAAACAGTCTCAGCACAACTAACAAACACGATTTTTAAAAACACACGGGAAATTTATTCCAAAGTAAAGAAATTACTACCCATAGTGATATTTTATTGTAATATATGCTTGTTTTCAATTATAATAAGCTATGCCTGAAATATCATTAGTGTTGGGACAAGATTATCTACTCTTCACAATTGTCAACAATGAATTTTGAGCCAAGACATGAGAAGCTTTGTTAGCGGTATTAAATTGTTGGTTTAGCTACGAATGATTGATTTTCCAAATTTCATTCTGTCTTGCAAGATTCTTCCTTTTATTAAGCTTGGCTTTGACTTCTTTTCTTTCTGTCATTTTCCTTTCAATGCAGCTGCAATTCGGGCCTCATTATCATCATGCATTAGTAAGTTAAGTCAGCTGGATATGTTCATTAATAATAGATTCCATTTATTTTCTTTTTAATAATTTCTAACTTGTATTTACTGATGAAACAGTATCAAAGAAATTTTTAAAATAAAAAATATATCCCATGTATCTGTTAGAAAAAAATCACTAACTTTATTCTTTTCTAGATTCCTTTTAAGATTCAAATTATCTGTTATACCAATTTTATATGCATGTATATGACGTTCTTAACCATTTATAAAATGTACACAAATGTGTTGTATGGTTTCCACTTAATATTAAGTATTATATTGTTTTAAAACATTTTTCATGTTGTTTCATTGTTTATCTTTTAAGCTCCTCATCATAATAAAAAAATGTCAATACAAACTTCCTTTTGAACAAGGTATTACTGGTCAAATCTGTGGTAGCCAATGAATTGTGAGGTTACCGTGTTTTATTAGTTGCAGCCAAATCATATCACATTCTGTACACAAGACGATGCATAAAGTATATAAACTATTGAAACTATCAAACTATTTGTAAAGCTTTGGGGAAGCAAAAATTAAAACATAAATTAAACCTTTATTTAAAATAGATTTGGCAGCATTCAAAAATATTAAGTTGTAAGATTTCTGTGATAGAAAGCAGATTAAGACCTATGGTTCAAGAATAAGTACCAAATAAATCAAGTAGAGATTCGATAAATACTATTTCATCCTGTCCTTTTTTTAATTACTTTAACACAACATTAAGCTTTGCCATTTTAAATTCTTTTAAATTCTTCCTTATGATCTGGATGGGTAAGGGCTTGAAAGAAGGTATAGGTGAATAAATTTGGCACCATGTTGCTAATTGTTAAAGATGGCTGGTGGGTGTAAGGGTTCATTAGGGCCCTTTCTTTACTTATGTACACATTTGACATTTTCCATAATTAAAATGTTATAGGAAAAGAATCTTTCTCACAGTGATACATTAATGACCACATTGAAGAACTTGTACCCAACATGCCTCCTGTAATAAAACATTTAGAAATACAGAGAAATATGTGAAATGGCTGATTTTAGCTATTAGACAGGTAGCGGAGGACTGTAATCCAGAAAAGAAGGTCAGCACTATAATCATAACTGTCTGTCTATAGTAACTTTCTGGGCTGTGATGTGGGAGGGGGTATCTTTAGTTAAGCAGTCGGATAGAGTTCTGGAAGGTTAAGATGAGTGGCAGGAGCAGGGCAGGGTACTGGGAATAACACTACTATGTAGACAGAGAGCTCCAAAAATCTACATGGGACTCACTATATAGTTGCTAAGTACTGAACTGCACATACATAGGTTGAAACACAGTAAGACTGTGCAAAAAAAAAGGCCAATTAATGAGTGTAATCTTAACAATATGCAGTTTACAGGGAGCTAGAAGACATTTGTATTTTACCCAGCCAGAAGAGAGAGGCATCACTAAATATCGGAGACATTCAACTGAGATCCTGAAAGTTCACACCTCAATGGTAAGATAAAACTAACACTAGATTAAGGGCTTCGGTAGCCTCACTATCATACCATTTTAAAACACGCCTCTAAAATTCAAGCTGATTCGGAAGTTACGTAATGGCTTTATGAAACAAGGTTTAACACTCCATAAAAAAAAGACAATAAAATCCAGACAGTCAACAGCCAAATATCCAGCATCTCATAAAGTGTTACTTGTCATGCAAAGAAAATGTAAGCAGAAGAAAAATCAGTCATTATATATAGGCCCAGAAATAACAGAGTAATATAATCTGACGAACTTGATATTAATTGATAATTGATAGTATAAATATATTCAAGACTCTAGTGAAAACATGAATATAATAAAAAACAAATGAAATGTATAAAAATGGAATGGAATGCAATTTCTAAATCTAAAATATAGAAAATTTAAAATAAAAATAAAATTCTTTGGACTGGATTAATAGCACATTTGACACTGAAGTGGAAAAGATCAGCAAACGTGAAGATATAGCAAACTGAATGAGAGCAAGTGACAAAGAATAGAGCTACAGGGACCAACTTTCCTAACTTCACCCAGCTCAGTTCTCTCCCTCACTGCACTCCAGCCCCTCGGTCCAGTTTGCTGTTCACACATGAGAAGCTCCTTTCAGCTTTATGGTTTCTTCAACTCACATCCCCATTGTCTAGAAGCTCTGCCTACATCTTTGAATGGTTGCCTTTCTTGCCATCTGGTCTGTGCTCAAAAGTCCCCATCTCAAACACACCCTTAACTACTGAGTGTAAACTAGCCAACACCTAACTCCAGCATTCTCTATCAGAATATTTTGTTATATGTCCTTATTGCACTTAGGTCTTTGTAAAATTGCCTTTTTCATGAGTTAATTTGAACATTATCTGCCATCTTTCTCTCCCCTCCAAGTAGGATGGAAGTTTCATACCAAAGTGTACTTTTGTCTTCATTCTTGTCACCCTGGCACCTAGAACAGTGCATGGCACATTATGGAAAATCAGTAGACTTTATTTGTTTGTTTCTTGGTTCAATTAGACTGTCAACATCAGAGATTAGGCCCTTATCAGAATGAATAGCAAACATTTCTCTAAATGGCAAAGGGAGCCAGAAACATTTCAAAAAGATTCTAGGAATTATTCTTCATCAAACATTCTTGACTTGATTGGTATTTCATGCCCTACATATCTTCTACTCGAGTTATTTTACAAACTCGTCTGATGACATTTTAAACCAGGTAAGGTTTGCTAAAATAGGTAGACGTCTGACATTTATGCTTCTTTTACTGGAGCTCTCAAATTGGCAGCCCACAAGTTGAATCTTGCTAGAAGATGTTTTTGACTCACACAAAATTTTGAATTGGAAATCAGTATTTATAAATTGCTAAAGCTTTCATAAAAATTTGGCTTTGCAGCTGCTTCTTCTAAGTCAAATGGCAAGGCACTGTTTGCCTATGACAGCAATGAGATGTAGCCCACAGATAAGAAGTTAACCCTGTGGTTGATTACAGCCCCCACATCCCTGTATTATTTGCTCCCAAAGCATTTCATACACTTACATTTCTGACCTGGATTGTGAGACTTTTTTTTTTAAATTTTTATTGCATTATAGGTTTTGGGGTACATGTGCAGAACATGCAAGATAATTGCATAGGTACACACATGGCAGTGTGTTTTGCTGCCTTCCTCCCCTTCACCCACACTTGGCATTCATCCCCAGGCTATCCCTCCCCAGCCCCCCCCCGCTGTCCCTCCCCCCTTCCCCCCAATAGACCCCAGTGTATAGTAGACCGCCTCTCTGTGACATTTTGTTTCAGCATACATGATTCAATCGTGAGGCATTTTGTTTCAGCATACTCTACCAGAATAAGAGACCAAAACTAACTTGTCATCATTTTCAAATGAAGATAAAACTTCCTAATAAAACTCAAACACCATTCACTAATTCATTCATTTATTCATACATTAATTCAACAAATGTTTATTAAGTGCATAATATGTGTCAAGTACTTTCCTAGGTGGTTAAGTATACAACATTGAAATAAAAATATACAAAATCTATACTCTCATAACACTTACATACTAATTGATGGAGATGGGAAAAAAGTAACAAAACAAAAAAAGTAAAATCTATTATGCTACCTAGAGGATGTTTATTACCACTGGGCAAAGCAAAGTAAGTAAGGAATGTCTAGCAGGTGAGGAATGAATGCAGCTATAAAACGGGTTGTTAGGGAACGTTTTATTCAAAGATATTTTGGAAAAGACTCAAAGGGGCTGAGGGAGTGAGTTATACAAACACTTAAGAGATGAACATTTTAGGCATACAGGAAAGTAAGTGCAAAAGCCCTAAGGCAGGTGTGTATGTCTGGTGTATTCAAAGACCACATCCTGCTATTTTGGTTAGGGTGAATTAACTGAGGAGGAGACAAATAAGACACAATGTCAAAGGTACAACTAAGGGTCTATCATGTAGAGCCTCACGGGCCACTGTAAAGATTGTGACTTTGAGTGAGATTGGAAGCCAAGTTTGAGCAGAGAAACAACACGATCTGACTTAATCTTTTAATGGTTTACTTTGGGTGCTGTGCAGAGAAATATACCATAAGGAGACAAGTTAGAAGGCTACTGCAATCATCGAGATGGAGATGAAGCCCCAAGTCAGGTGAATAGCAATAAAGAGGTTAGAAATTTATTAAATTCTGGTTATATTTTAAGGGTAGCGCCAACAGGCTTGCTAATGGATTAGATGTCTATGGATTAGGGAAGAGGTCTAAGTAAGAGATAAAAGTGTGAATCTTCCCTATAAAAATGATATTTAAAGTTCAGAGACTGGATGAGATCACCAAGGGAGTATCCAACAGTAAAAACTTGAGGCTGGGTGCAGTTGCTCATACCTGTAATCTCAGCACTTTGCAAGGTCAAGGCAGGTGGATCACAAGGTCAACAGTTTGAGACAAGCCTTGTCAATATGGTGAAACCCTGTCTTTACTAAAAATACAAAAACATTAGCTGGGCGTGGTGGCATATGCCTGTAATCCCAGCTACTTAGGAGCCTGAGGCACGAGAATTGCTTGAACCCGGGAGGTGGAGGTTGCAGTGGGCTGGGATCGCACCACTGCACTCCAGTCTGGGCCACAGAGAGAGACTCTGTCTGGAAAAGAAAAATAAAAACAAACTTGAAGAGATAAGGAGGAAGATTTAGCAATGGAAATGCCCACTACATGGGTCTGAAGGTTTCAAAACTTATGTTTAAGCAAGACTGAATAGAAAACTTTGCATCATTGACTACCGAAGGGGTGATACTTAATCATTACCCAATGAAGACGCTGAGAGCTTGAAGGATGGGAGGAACTGATTCTGAAAAAGACACAAAACTAATGATGGCAGAACCCAGACTGGAATAAGGGCACACCTAACGTGTGACCTACTATTTGACCTATCCAATATGCTTCCCTTTATACATTTAAACAACATATCATACAGAAAAATAATTATCTAATGCAGACCAGGAAATGCTTACTAAATATTTATGAATGACCAGTTCATAAATTACAGATTTGCCTCAAAGCTGAAAAACCCAATCAAGTTTGAAACATGCAAGATCTAGAATCAGACTTCTTCAGTTCATGTTTACACTGCCACTCACTAGGTACATGACTTTGAACAAGTTATTCAACCACTCTGTGTCTGGGTTTTACCATCTCTAAAATAAGCATAACAACAGTTACCTATGCATAAAGTTAAGGAGAGTAAATAAAATAATCCATTAAAATGCTGGCAACAGTATTTGGCATAGAATAATGCACAATAAGGGTTAGCAATAATTATTACTAGATACTGTGTTAAATCTGGACAATCCTCTTGCCCTTTTCTATATTTTCTATTAAGCACAGCTACAAAATATACATATCACCATTTCAAATGCACATTACTGCTGTAAATCTCCATTTTAAGTGTATATTTTTCATACACATTTTGAATCTTAGAAGTCAGAAAAAGAAGAGTTGAATGGAGTTATATATTTTGAAGGAAAAAATTTTAAAAAGGATAATTGCAAACCTTCCTCAAGAACTTTATAAAGTAAAATACATGTTTAACATAGTAGTAAAGAGAAATAGAAAAGCATATGAAAACAAACACAATGAAACTGTGAGGAAATGCATGGTTTGGAACACATAGCACAATCAAAAGTGCTTGTGAATTTAGATATGAGAAGGATATGATTAAATGTGGAACAAAGTTGCACAGGAGAATGTTACACAAAAAATGAGGTATTTTGTTCTCCCTCGATATCAGGTATCTGGTCTTCTCCAAAGCCCTCCCCATGACAGAGTTGCTACAGTCTTTTCTGAACCTTGAAATAAAACACTGCAGTTTTTTGTTAAACGACTGCTCCAGGAACGTGGAGCTCCACAGAGTAGAGACTGGATCTTTGTCTTTACAATGCCAGTATTACCAAATATTTTTAAAATGTAACTTGGTCACACATCATCCTTAAAACAATGCTTCCATTTCCATAAAATGCAGAATTGCAGGAACAGAGAAACCCCTTCTGCATCATATGGAAAGTTCACGCTCTGGGTACCTTAAGGTGTGTGGTTAAGACTCAAAGCCGAGATCCAGGCAACAGGAGATGAAATTCTTATTCTGCCACTCACTAGCTAAGTCTCCTGGGGCAAATTATTGTCCAAGAACAGGAAAATGGGCATACCTGCCAGATGACAATGATAGAAAGATAGAAGGAAGTAAATTATGAGGAGGACTTAATGCCAAGTGACACAGGAAGCACTCAATAAATATTAGGAATTACTCTGTAGAAATGGTAATAACTAAGAAACTGCACAAATAAAAGAATTGTAGACTGTCCTAAGACTATAATTTTGAGAATGCAAGGTTGCTAATCATAAGATTTTTAAAGATAATAAACTTTCTGAGAAAAATGAATTTGGATTGGCATTAATTCTATCTGGACATTGTAGAACATGCTGAAGATGGTTTGTTCATCTGAGTACAACTTCCACTGACTACTAGTCTTTCAAGCCCATGAAACTGTACATTCTAAGTCCACATCAAGAAAGATTATATAACTACCCCTTGGAAAAAAACTGAATGACTGTATCAAATTTTAGCCCAATATCTGCCCCAAATTAAATTTATTTAGATCTAGAATTTAAAAGAAAGAAAACAAACTTTAATACCTCTGGAACACACAGATGACATAACTCAAAAAGACTAAAAGATAAACCAGTCACTTCATTCATATCAAGCAGTCATTTAATTCTCCACAAGTCGTTTTCTTTCAGGATCTCTAGGCCTGACACAGCCCACAGATGCGATATGAGGAGGGCATTTGACTGAGAAAGAAGTGAGCAAGTCAAGAGTCTGTTGCTTCCTGGAGTGTAGACTTTCATGATCTTTAATTGCTAGTCTACCTACAATCAAATCTTCCACTCCAGGTAAACAGTGTTCAAATAACTCTGAACTAGAAATATTCTCTTTCTCTAAAGATGTCCTTACCTTCTCTTAAGCACTGCATAGCAGTGGGCAGAGGAAAATAGTAAAATATGTCTCAAAATGTATTATAGTCATAGGAGACTTTTCCTTAAAAATTAAGGGAGAATCTAATGAATAGACTGTTTTTATTACTTTATTCCTTTCTAAAAAGTCAGTTTTCTTACAGTTGACTAGGTTAACAGATTAACAATTTAATTATCATTACTCTCAATTTTACTTTTTAAGATACAACTAAAATGTCATTTTTAAAATGTGCATTCTGTCACTTTACTACTGAAACATATGATAAAATAGTAATGCTGTCCCACGTATTCTCTAAATATGCTGTTTTCTAGTTTATTTACAAAGCAAAGATGAATGAGATTGATAATCAGCAAAATTTATATTTCCTTGGAAATTAAAGGTTGAGGATGCAGGTCTTGGGTTTACATTTTTAATTTAAAATACTTTAGTAAATCTGGCTTGTGTACATATGTCTATGCGAAGATATATATATCATACTTACTACGCATATTCATCATAAGATTATGAGAAATTCTAGTTTGTTAAGATACATTAGCCAAATGTAACTCTTCAGAAATGACAGACTCAGCATATTATCATATCTGCAACTTTCCCTCCACATAACAGCTGCAGTATTTAATTAGCCAACTATATGAAAATAGCATACTTAGTAATTTTCTTTCATAGCATTGCTTTACTCAGTATTTTTTACTTTTAAATTTCTTAAGTCCAGTGATTCATTTCAAAGGCTAGATAAGATCTTGGGTCCCATAAATACACATAGCTAAGAAAACAACATGTTGAAAGTTAACAATTTTACTTAATTACAGATACCTCAAGGAATAGCTAGTCCCTTCTCAGAAATAAGACTGTTCCTTTCTAAAACGAAAGCCAACTATTTAACCCTATTAAGTAGAGGGAAGAAAATCTCAAGGCACTAATGGAATTTCTAGAAGATAAGCTAATAAGTTTCTGGGTTCTGATGATACTGATATATAGAGTAATGATTATATAAACATATAATTTTATACCATTCACATTGTTATAAACAATTGAAGGTGGAATGAGTAAAGGAAAAGCTGTGACTTTGGTATGATTAAAGGAATGTGTCTCAAAATCCATAATTTGGGTTATGCATACTTCCCTGCAAATTTAGATGCAATATTATGTTGAAATGTTTCATTAATATAATCTCTAAATGCATAATGTATAAAACATATAAAATATTAACATCAAAATGATCATTCCAAATGCCAGCTCATTTAAAAATACCAACTTTGTCTAAGGGTAGTTTTCTTCCTTAATTGGTTTGTCACCTACAATGGACCAGTTCCAAGTATAAACGGACCATATCAAATATACCGTAAAGCTGATCTGAAGTCTTGACCAACCGGATATGATTAAAATAAACAAGTTATTATGGTGACAAGCAAAAGCAAAATTCTCAAAACGGTGAAATTTAGTTTGGGACTCTTAAATTCATAACATTTTATTTTTCAAATATCAAGAGACACCAGAAATATTTTCAAAAGCAAAAGGAACATAGTTATCTCTTGTAGTTTTCTTATAGTTATTTTGATAACTATAGTTATCTTGTAGTTTTCAAAATAACTATAAGAAAACTGATTTTTAGAAAGGGTTAAAAAATAGTCTATTCATTAGATTCTCCCTTAATTTTTAAGGAAAAGTTTCTTATGACTATAATACACTTTGTTGCATTTTTTACTATTTTCTTCTGCTGTTATTTTGAATATTTAACATATATTTAAAATAAATCACAAATAATGTTCACACATTTCAAATGTGGAAATGAAATTTGTGAGATAAGTCAGACATGTCATGTAGACAAAGGCTTGGGTCTCCTGTTCTCCTCCAGTCCAATATCCTTGGCATATAACTGTGCTTCACATTTATCCAGTGTTTAAAACATGTCCAGTTCTTCTCCTACAATGCTCTGGGTTGCTGTCTCCATCTTCACCCATACTGAATGAACACTCTTCTGCTCTCATTTCTCATCTCAAGAAGAGGTTGCTTTTAAATCTGATGTGACAAACATCACCAAAGTAATGATTTCCTCAGTAATAAATACAATTTATTGATGAATAATGGCTATCAAATGAGAGGACTTCTAGACAATATTTTTCTGATAAATATATAAAACTTTGTACATATCATAAGAAAGAGTCCATATATATTTGATCGCCCATCCTATCACAAAAACTTATTTATAAACACTTATGTGAACTCTTAATATATGTAAATATGCATAAATATTTATAAAAAATATAGTTCTCCTTTAACCCATATCTCAGTCTTCCTTTTCTATTTGAAACAGGAACCATTATCTCAAATGAGAAAATGAATATGTAAACACTTTGTAAATAGTAATGTGGTATGTTACTTGTTATTATTAGTCTTTGTTAAGCATATTAAATTAAGAACACCAGAATACAGTTTACCAGAGTGTGCATGGAGAGGGTCAGGGGTTGGTGTTAGTGGTGGTGGTGGTGGTGGAGGAGGGAATGTTGAACTAAGGTCAGACTAGCTGCTGGGGAACTCAGGTGAAGCACTGAGGAATGAAAAACAACATTGATCTAGGATACCAGCTGAAGCTGAGTCCAAACATCAGATCAAGGTCTGTGCCAAGAAAGGCAAAGTGGAGCAAGAGAAAGAGAATTGAGGTTCAAGTATGGCACAGGGTAGGGACAGAGTAAAAGCATGAACAGATGAACAAGATATAAGTCAACAATCGATCTAAAGTAAAAAAAAAAGGTCATAGGCTCATCCTGGTAAATACAGTTGAGGAGTCACATGCAAGAATTATATCTGTTCATATGTACAGTTTTGTTCTAACAGATTTCTTTACAACCAGGCTTTTGTTAGGTTGGACTAAGGTCATTCTTTTCTGTAAAAGAAACCCACTCCCTCCATTTCCCCAGGATATCTGCACACATTCTAGAACTGTCCATATAATATTTCAAAGAAATGGCTACCACCTTCTGAGACACTTACAAATTACAGCACTCCAATAGCCATTGATCTGTAAATTTTCATATTTATGACAACTGTTCACTTCTCTATAATTTAGAAAATAAACAAAAATTAATTGTAAAAAAATCATGACAATCAATATGCCTAATATAGATAATAATGTTCAAAATGCAGAACTATTAGTAAAGTACATACCTAGGAATCAAATCTGTACATGTTTAAGAAATATTGCATCAAAATGTAAGGGAATTTTCATTTTTAAAATAAATCAGAACTTTTTAGTTTCTATCAATCCTAGTTGTTGATTTAGGTATACTAAATAAAGATTTCAGAAATCTGAAATCCTCTTGGTTAATCCCTGTTCATCCTTGCCAGGCCCAGGTATAAAAATACTAAAGAATTACAGTGTGAATAACAAATTCATGTGCCTTAAGCTAAGTTCAGTTAAACTCAGAGAAATATAAAGAATGACATGTATTGCTGTCATCCTTAAACTGGATGGCAGCAATAACAAACCATGTTATCAGGTAATCACGGGTAATGAATGACGGAAGCTTAGAGCTTACTAAAAATCAGGCTTTCCTGCCCCTTACTTCACCTTCCAATCTGAATCTGTGCTTTCTTCCCTTGAATGAATCCATAAAATTGTCCTGAAATTCAGCCCACTTGGCTGGACTCTGAATATGTGCTCAGGCTTTGGGAAGCCCTTCTGGGTACTGGATCCTCTCTTTCCAGTGCCCAGAAGGGATTCCCAAAGCCTGGACACATCCATGAATCTAATAATGAATTCTGACCGGTAGGTACCAGATCCAAAATGCTTCCATGGCACAGTCACCTGACTCCACCCTGCTACCAAAGAAACCCACAGAAGTCGGTACCAATCTAAACTGGTCTCAGTTTCAACTCACTTTCTGTAATTTTATGATCCTGATTTAGGGCTCAGCCTTAGAGCTCGTAAGTTATCCTTAAGCCCTGATGATTCCAAGTTAGTGCTTTTACGTCAGTCTCTTTAGAGTCCCAGCATGTTTCAAATGATTTCTCAAGATATTTATAAGACAATTCAGCAGCATTAGACCAAATCCTGTCATAAAATTCATCCTGAATTTAACCATGAGAAGACATGATACAAAAGTAAACAGCTTGAAAAAATTTATTCAGTCACTTGGGGAGACTGCTGAAAATCAAATTTCAAAAGATGCTATCCATTCCACACTATTTCACTTGTTGAATGGTAAGTTTTTTTCCCCCTTAAGTGGTAGTTGGCTTAAAGCCACCATCCCCATTAGCTCCATAGTTGGTGAGAAACAGTGAAGATTGTTTGTCCTGCTTATCTAGAAATCCTGCCCTCCACTACTTATTCATTTGTGAGTCAATTTTTTTTCATTAAACTATTGCAAAAGTCCTTTGTTTCAACATTAGAAAAGAATTTTCTAAATTTTGTTCAATGTTACAACTTTAAACTAGAATTTATTAGGTTATTCTTATTTGGAAGTCTGTAAAGCCAAATTCCAGCTGGAATTTAAAATTTAATGTTATAGTGAATTTCGTAAAGAGCTCCACTGCTACTGTTTCATCCACATCTCTCAGAATAGTTCCCCGGTTAAAGTGGAAATAATAGTTGCTTTGATCAAAATGTGGCACAAGTATAAATCCTGGCTCTTCCACTTACCTTTAAAATTTAAATTACCATTTGGTTAAATTCATCCACCTGTCCATCAAATCATTTATTCGTTCCACTAACAATGGATACCTACCATGTTCCAAACACTTTGTAGATACGCAGGAATAAAGCATGAATGAAACAGACAAAAAATCTGTTTTTTTGTAGTGCTTACATTTGTCTGGAGTAAAAAAATTAATAAATAAATGAACAAAATATATGGCATGTCAGATGGTGATAAGCACTACAAGAAAGATGCAACTGAAAAGGAGGCGAGAGACAGTTAAAGTGGGATGGGTGAGCCCCACTGATAAGGCGGTGTTTATACAGAGACTTCTTGGACATGAGGGAAGGAAGAGTACGTGTATCTGGGAAATGAGCATTCCGGAGAAGGATATGCACTGGCCCCAAGGCAGAACTGTGCTTGACAACAGCAAAGAGGCCAAGAGATAGCAAAGGAGGGAAAGAGAGGAAAAGGACTCGAAGCTGAGGTCACAGGGAGTAGTGAAGTTTTTGATATCAAGACTTGTGGGCCAATGAAAACCTTGGCTTTTGTTGTGAGTCATAGGGAAAGCCACTGGAGGATAAGACCAGAAGACTGGTCTGTGGATCTAACTTTTCAAAAGAATCCCTCTGGCTGCTGTGTGAAGAAAGGAATCACATCCAGAAAGACTACATTCAGCCTGTGCCACTGAGCAGCCTGAAATTAGAGGGGGTGGTAAGGAACAGTTAAAGTATAGACATCTTCTGAAGATTTAGCCAACACAACTTGCTGATGGACTGGATTTTAAGTGGAAGAAACATATCATGGAGCCCAAAACTTAGAAAATGGTAAGGTCTAGCTTCTATGTTTATACTTGTTATAGCATAGACCCTTGGCATGAACCCTGCGTTTGAAGACCATGAACACTCATTTTAAGAGAAGATCTTGCAATCATCCAAGAAAGATTCTACAAACTGAAGAACTGAGTAAACACAGCCAACAGTTGCTTAGGCTACCTGAGGGAACCACACTGTGGAGGTGTGAACAAAAAAATGAGATGACCTTGAAAACAGTCTAGGTAAAGCATGCCTATGTGCTGGCCCTTTCAAATAGCACAAGTCCCGAAGGAAAGATTAGATGTGAAAAGAGGCAAAGGCAGCAGAAGAACTGTTCTTGCATCCAGAGGGATAGTCCAAAATTAGTTTGGCAAAGAACGGGACATAGGATTACGCCATCTGTTGCTTCACTTTAAATTGTTTTTCTGTGTGTATACCTACAAGCTCTCTAGTACACAGAAAAGGCATGGAATGAACTTTTACCCACATTTTTTAACACATCAACCCTAACAGTCTTAACATTAGAGACAATTTTGTTTTAACCCCTACAATGGATATGATCACTTCGGATATTATGATGTAATATCCCTTTTTCTTTTAAGTCTTTTCACCACTTATATTAATACTAACCTTTAACCCCACTAGTTGCTAAATTCTATCAATCCTAGGAGCACTCTTTCAAACCCATCTGTTGGTTTTAGCAACTCCTTTATGCACCTCTGTAATCCATCCTTGGCCACTGTCCCTGATGATTCAACATCATGTTACTAAGCTTTTCTGCCTTATAAGCACGGTCCTTCTTTGCCTCAAAGTCAGCATCCTCCCAATTTCTATCCACTTTAGCTACCCATAAACACCTACCTGGACTTGTCATAACTTGTTATTAATCAACCTATCCAAGTTAGAACTCTTAATAGGCCCTCTATAAGCACAAGGTTATCTCTTCTTATCATCTCAAAAACCACATTTCTTTTGAGCATTCTGCCCTGACCACATACCATAGGCCCTTTCTGGCTGTGTGTTTCATTAGGCAGCCAAGAATCCAGGATCATCCTTTCAGAGCCTAATTTTTCCAGTAAGCAAGTATAACTTATTACCCTCATTTCTCTTGCATATTTCCTTCTCCTCTCCAGGGACAACCTCTGCTTTGCAGGCACATGTTATATTTCCCAAATTCCAAAAACAAACAAATTTAATATTCTTCCACTAATGGCTCTGTACTACCTCTATCCATACAGTCTGACCTAACTGCAATAATCACACACTTGCTGGTCTTTAAAGGCAAACAGTGAACACTCACACTGGTATTCATAGCCACTGCTTAGGTACTTTGAATATACAGCTCCACTCATTCTACCAGCTTTTTGAACTTGGTATTTGAACTTGTCACCTTCAGTGAACACTCACACTTGTATTCATAGCCACTGCTTAGGTACTTTGAATATACAGCTCCACTCATTCTACCAG
The DNA here is from genome assembly GCA_031835075.1 of Saguinus oedipus. Taxonomy (NCBI): domain Eukaryota; kingdom Metazoa; phylum Chordata; class Mammalia; order Primates; family Cebidae; genus Saguinus; species Saguinus oedipus. Next base: position 142,578,798 of record CM063172.1, on the reverse strand, counting down.
CTTTTTGAACTTGGTATTTGAACTTGTCACCTTCAGAGATGCTAATAAAATGGGCCTGGGTCTATCTTGATGCACTTTATGACCCTGTCCTGCTTCAGTTCCTTTTCCTGAATACGTACCTAGTTATCTATACAGGCTATCCAAACTCTCACCAAACAATCAATTTCATCAATAATGACTTATGTAGAGACATATGACAAGTCTGTGGCCCAGTATGCACAGAATCTGGGTCTCCTGATACACAGCACATGCTTTTCTCTTATTAGGTGCTGAAATCAGTGCATCCCCAGCACTGATTTCAGCACCTAATAAGCTTTTCTGATGATAAAAATGAAGAGAAAATCAATTTATAAAAGAGCCAGTGATGCCCAGAGACATCATCTTCCTTACACGATAAACCTGATTCTTAAGGGTTTATGATTTTAGTACATAATCCACTGCCTATTTCAGAGAAGACAAAAAAAAAAAGAAGCAATTGGTGATTTCTGAATTGTATTACATGTATTTGTACCCATGCAATATGCTTAGTTTTAGAAAGAACTAAAATTGTTACCTCTTCTATCATCATCATGCTGTAGTTATGCTAAGCACTACCAACTGGGGCTGCCATGTTTCCTTGGAAATTATTTTAAATTATTTGTGGTTAAAAGTACAACACATCCAAAGTATTGTATCAGGATTCGTGGCTTTATGTCATTTTTCTGTAGCTGCAGCTTTAACAGAGGCTGAATGGTTAGCATATTTAACTTCTAGATGTAAAAATAAAAGGCTTAATTTGTATGAATTGCTATCACTATAAATAAGTAGAAATCTTCCTGACAGAGCCATCCTGGAATATAAATACACTTTCAAGTGAAGTGACACAAACCATCTAGTTACCTCTTATAGAGTAAATACAGTAAAATACACATAGATAGTACAAAAAGTAATAATTTAATTTACTACATGTAAGGTACAAAGAGATTTTGAGTTTAAAATGAATATAAATTATCTACATCAAATGCTAGTAAAATTTAGTGACTTTTTTCTTTTTACTAATTAATGTTTCTAAAATGGGTATCTATTACTTATGGTAGAAATATTTTGGTAATTTTCAAGCTAATGACAAGATGGTAAGCCCCAAAAGTAAGCTCTAAAGTAAGTATTTAGCTTTTTCTAATTCTTACAAAGAATTAATGTTCCCCTTCACATTTGAACAAATTATTAAAAAGAAATAGCTTATATAATATTTTATATAGCATAGTTTCAAAGAAAATAAACAGCACAGAAAAGTGCTTTTTACACCGTTGCCATTAAAAAGTTTATTATTTGTCTCGAAACTACTTTAAATAAGAGCAATTAGCAATGTGTACCAAATTAGTGCTACTTTGAGCAAAATAAATGTAGTACAATAATTTCTGAAGGTCTGTTTTTCCATCTAAACTAGGTTTAACTATCCAACATACACAAATAATATGTTTCCACTTTGATTTCAAAACCCATGATGTTTAACAACAAACTTTGGATCTTTCCTCCTAAACTTGTTCACTTTCAGAGTTCTGACCTGTATGACACCAACATTCTTCCATTTATATAAATAAAAAAACCAAGGAGTCATGCATTATATCCCTCTCTGTCTTATTCTCCTATTAGCAATACAATATGAAGTCCAGTCATTTTTTACCACCTAAAATTTATTCATTTCCCACATCTTATGCTTCTCCCTCTCTCATCACTAGCATCCTGGTATGAAGCTATCACATTTTCTGCTGCCAGGTCTACTGTATAGCTCCCTCAGAGGTTTTCCACAGCCATCCATTCTGTGTGGTTTAAACCAAGCACAAATACTCTCTCTGCTACAGACACAAATCAAGCCTAAGTCCCAGGTTCTTGCCGGAGGTATGCACAGACCAAGATTCATACCACACAACACATATTTACACTGTTGATGTCAGCACAGCATGTATTCAGAACCTGGGGAACTAGGCAGATTGGGGTTCTAGACATTGGGGTGACTTTCTGAGTTGATGAAAGATTCACCTACCAGCTGTAGTTAGCCAAGGACCAGAAACTCTGGTTTCAGCCAGATGCACAGGGTGAAGCAAGTAACTACCCAGCTTGCCATCTACTCTCTCCCTCCAACTTTTTATTGTAAAAATTTTCATAGATACAAAAAATGGAAAGATTAGTGCAATTAACACTTAGATATTATCCTCCAGGATTTCACAGTTCTTAACATGTTTCCATATTTATTTTACCTGTACCTTATATGTATCATTGCTGTTAAATCATTTGGAAATAAGTTGCATATGTCAGATTTCACCAGTAATTATACATGATCTCCTAAGACTAAGCTTGTTATTAAACCTATAAAAATTAACAATACCATAAAATCCTCTAATATCTCCAATTATCTCAAGAAGTTCTTTTATAGCTTTTTGAAACCAAAATACAACTGCTTGTTTTGCTGTTACATGTCTTTGATTTTGCCTGAAATATCCAAGCCAGGATTCTTATAGAATATCTCACCTTTTGGTATAATTTAATTCATCCACCATTTCTTACATTCTTTACAGATAGAGTTCTGTTTAGAGGTTTGATTCTGGTCAGGTTTGACTTTTTTCTTCTTGTGTAGAAACACTTCATTTCTAAGCTTAGGTACTCCATATTGTATCACATCAAACAACCTGTGATATCAGGCTGTCCCACTATTTATGAAGTTAAATCTAACCCCTTGATTCAGGTGGTGACACTACGATATCATCACTGTAAAGTCAAATTTTTCCTCTCTTATTAGTAAACAGTCTTTAGAGTAATATTGTGGCACCACAGGAATATATTATTCCCCAAAAGCATTCATCTAACACTTTTAGCATCTGTTAATGATACCCTGATCAGTTATCCTATCAGGAACTGCAAAAATGGTGACATTCCATCATTCTGTCTACTTAAAATAGTTGGCACTTTTCTGTAAAGCAGAGCTTTCCTCTACCCTATCCAATTCTCAAGCATCATTTTGGATTCATGATTTTTAATTTCTTCCATTTGTGTTATGATAAATCACAATCATTATGTTTTATCCTTTATTAATGCCTCTAACCTGTGGTCTACGAGTACAGCCAAAGTCACCTTTGCTAAAAGCAATGCTCACTCACTCTCTCTCTCTCTCTTTTAACTTGTTAAAGCCTTCCCATTGCTCTTAGGATGAAGATAATAAAGACCCTAAATGTGGCCTACAAGTGTTTGATGTCCTGGCCCCTACTCACCTGCATAGCTTTACTGCACCCAAACGCTTCACTCTGTTTTCGGGGTTCCATTCACAATGCAATATGCTCCCTTCCCCCTAAAGAGTGCACACATTATTCCTCCACCTACACCTAGAATGTCCTTTCCAAGAGCCTCTTCCTACTTAACTCTTACTTATCAGTTTTAGTCTTCAATCAATCCCTTCCTCGGAAAAACCATTTAACTGCTTACCTAACTCTACAGTGCTTAAGACAGTTGGATTGTATACATACTTGCATGGTTATTTGCTTTATCCCTCTCTTAACAACTTCACTGCAAGCAACATGAGGGAAAGAACAGAGTCTGTCATTTGTTCATCAGGAACCATGCCTGGCATGTAGTAAGATCACATCAGCTGAACAAATTAAATGAACCTGATGAATAATGTTACTAATTCTTTTTATTTATGTTTAGGACAATTTCAAGAGAGAAAATGAAAGTGCATGCAAACCGCATGTTCTCACTCTTAGGTGGGTGATGAACAATGAGAACACATGGACACAGGGAAGGGAGCGCCACACACTGGGGTCTGTTGCCGGAGGGCAAAGGAGGGACAGTGGGGTGGTGGGGAGGTCGGGGAGGGATAACATGGGGAGAAATGCCAGATGTAGGTAACAGGGGGATGGAGGCAGCAAACCACATTGCCATGTGTGTACCTATGCAACAATCCTGCATGATCTGCACATGTACCCCAGAACCTAAAGAATAAAAAAAATTAAATTTAATTAAATTTAAAAAATAAAGAAAGTGCTTGTAAAGATGTATAAACTAGTAATCAAAGTCTGCTTGAGCACTTATTGTTGAGTCCTTCCATAATTAGCCAAAAAGGAGCAGCAAAGCCCTAGGTATACACATGTGCATTGCTGAACAACTGCTGCAGTTCTTTCAGTTGTTTAAAAAATGTTTTCCTTTATGACCCAGATCAATAAACTATCTTGAAAAAAGGAAATGCAAAAAAGCCCTCTTCCAGGTCATCAGCCATACCTAAATATAATTATCCTTTCTTTCCTGGAATAAGAATTCTCTCACATAACACACTGTACCATAGCAAAAGATATATAAAATAGTCAATTAGCACTTTGGTGACGTCTCACTCCTAAAACTAGCTAAAGAGTATTATTTATTGGCTAGAGTTGTTACGTGGCTCAGTTGCTGGTTAGATTTTTGAATTTAAGCAGTAAAAGCAATTTTTCAAAGACAACTGGATCATAAAATATTCTTTATATAGGTAGTATTTCTAATATTTATATGAATACTAACCAAGATCTACATGATACAGCCTTAATAAAATAAGATTTCATTAGGCTTATTTTCAATAGTCTATTTATTTTACAAACAACTTGGTGGAGGTCACTAGGGTTCTTTTTTCCCTTGCTAAGAGAGATCAAATAGGTAGACTGGCAAATGCAGACTCATGTAGGAAAACTACTGAAATACAATACGACTTTGAGTTTGTGCTAAAATGTTCAGCCCTGGTGACACATGCCAACTAGACACATGGTAGCAGGAAAACACATTCAGGCAGAGCTTGCTAATCACAATTACTAATATAATTTCCAGATATCCCTCAAGAACAACAACAAAATATCCCACTGTGAAAGTTTTACTATTACTACTATCCTGCAAATAAACAAATCACGTTAAAAGAAAAGATTCATTCTGGACTAGACTGTTTTAAATCTATCGTTCCAAAACACTGGTGGTTTGACTCTCTTCTCTCAGGCACAGAAATGTGAGGAGTTACGTGAATTCTGTTCCTTATGTGCCTTTGAGGTACATCATGAACATTTAGTCTTTAAAATTTGATTTTTTTAAAAAAGATTTTTTCTTTAAGCATATGCATCTGCTAATTCAAATTTCTGTTGTCTTTTAAGCTGTGTGGGAAATATCCTCCCTGAAGACGGACTCATTTTCACGGACTGAATGGCAAAGGGGGCTGGAGAACTATAAGGAGGCTCAGTGTTGTTCTGCTCTGTCTTTTTAATTACACTAAGTGGTCAAGATTGAAAGATAGCTGAGAGCAGTGGAATTTTACCAATTAGAAGAACGATTTCCTTAGTATACATACAGCCCACCAGTAAAGTTCCTTACCCTAAAAAAACTTATTTCAGAAGGCAAAATTAGTGCAGCTAACTGCAAAAATTTTGTCTTTACATAGTAACACTCAAAAATTATAGTACAACCTAATCATATATTACTCACTGCAATTATCATGTTACTTATTTTCCCTTTGCTATACATTCATCACTATTGTAATATATTAAGACAAGTGTTTTTGCTAACACAATTAGTATAAAATCAAAGGAAAAAAGAATCATGGAGATTCTTTGGTGTTAGACATTGCTGTGCTAAAATATTGAACCAGTTGTCTCGGTTTTCACAGTATTCTGAACAAATGCTTAAAGAATAAATTAGAAAAACATATTCTTCAAGAAAGCAAATGTTGACAGACTGTCACCAAGTAGGTATAATGTGTTAGTCAATTAATAAGCAACTATTTATTGATTATTTCCTAGATGTTAGAATCACCACCACACAGAATAAAAGTAAACTGTTATGGTCATCTATTTCAATTTCCTTTCTCATGCTTCAATTCTCTCTGGAGGCAAATCTAACACAGAGTTGTCCAGTTTCTTTTGAAACATTTCCATGGATGGAAAACGCATTGCCTCTTAAGGAGACTCCTTCAAGTGTCTGACAGATTAAATTGTTAAGTTCCCCGCTCTGTTGTTTTCATTCATTTATCAAGTATTCATTGAGGGAATACTATGTACCAGGCATGATGCCAAGCTTTCAGCATGATCCTTGCCTTCTCAAGGCTTACAGTCTAGTGGGAGAGATAAATCAATAATCATATAGAATGATTATATAATTATACATTTTGATAAGTTACAGAAAGGAAAGCAAAAGCCCTGGCACATAGTAGGTCTAAAATAATTTTACCACAATCTTGAACGAATCAATGGATGCCATGAGAGAATATAACAATCCAAAAGAAATTAGACTGGGAATCTGGGAAGGCTTCTCAGTGGAAGTGACATTTAAGCTAGGTCCTGAAGGATGACTAGGAGCACATCTGGAAAAGATCCAAGAGAAGGCAACAGAAACTGAACTGACTAAACTGCACATAAGAAAGCCTCAAAGTGGAAGAAGTCTTGGCATTTTCCAATTCTGAAAATAACATCATGGAGAGTGTAACACAGTGAATATGCAGGCCGAGGAGGAGGCAAAGGGGTGAGAGAAAGTGGGAGGAGTCATAGCATGGGTTAACTGAAATAATCTGAAGGAGTAGGAGAAGCTTTTTAAAAGATTTTAGAGTTTAGGCCAAATAAAATTAGAAATCCAATAAAGAGCTTTAATTAAGGGAGATGAGACAGTCAGGTTATGTTTTGTTTTGTTCTTAAAGACCTTCTGTCTGCTTTCCTGTTACTGTGGCCCTAACCCTGATTTCCATGGCTTCAAAGAACAGGACTCATGCCTCCTCTTTATGGCCATCTTCCATTCAGACAACTAATGGAAAGGAGAAGCCACAAGAACTGAGCATATGGCCAGAGTCTCGAGGAAGGTTCTGCTTGGTGATCACATGGAGAGCCAGTACTCCCTGGGCACTGCTGAGTTCACACTGAATTATGAGTAAGTCCACTGAATTGCCATCTCCTTGGTACCCCATATAAGCCTGGTCAGAGGCAGTGACCCCCTTGTGGCAGATATGGGATGGTCAGGAGCTGACAAACCATCCACACAAGAGCACAATTTAACATACCTATGGTTGATACCACAATATGACTGCATAACCTATTTTTGGCCCTTAGAAGGCAACATTTTTGCCCCTGAATTAGGAATTTACCCCCAAATTACTCTGGAAAAGGATTTTCTATCCTTGACATCCTCAAAATATTTTTAAAACCAAAAATTGCTTCAACAATTGGTGAGTCCAGGAAAAATACATAGATTTGGAATCAAAATCTGAACGTATCTGTCAATTATCCTCTCTCTAGGTTCTGAAATAAAAATCAAGGCATCTTCTTGGATGGCCACATTGTGAGGATTCAGCATGGCTGTATAAAAGGCACCATTGCAGTAAAGTAGGTCCTTTCTTAGAAATGGAACAGACGAAGGCTTTCATTTATTATTCATGATGCCTTGTGCCCATGTCAACTCCTGATTAATAATTAAAATTAATCTCATTACAGAAGATTTCATTACAGGATAATTTAATTAAATGATGAATTGGCTCCCAGATGTTACCTTCTGTGCCATCTTTTAAATAATGCTGATGATGACACAGGGATTCACTAGGTATCAGTAGGTCCTTAAGCAAGTGAATTATTTATTGGGTTCTGCCATTCTGCTGATAATAAATGATATTGATCACTACTATGCATTATCCTTCTCCAAAGTCATACATTCCCAATATTTCTGATATTTCACATATTTTTAGAAGTCCATTAGACATTTTGAGCCATCATTTAGGCAGTCATTTTGCCATTTCATAAAACCATATCCATTTGGTAAAAATTTTAATGCACAGAGCCCATTCATTTTATAGGATAAGTATACAATGGGCTCTGAATTAAAAACCTGAAATTTCATCTTTAAAATAAGTATGAGGTGGGATGTACTAATCATTACACTACTTCTAGTGCAAAAAAAAGTTTCATTATTAAAAATAATCAAATAGCATTAGAAATGAAAACCAGAATTTTGTTTGATTTATTTATATAAAAATTCTCACAAAGTCGATGTCCTTTCAGAAAACATTTGCCATGAGCCAACATAAATCACCATTTTTAGGCCCTTTCAGTTACCACATACTTCACTGATGTAAACATACTATTCTCGTTACACTTTGCACAAGATACATATCCTGATAAATCAACATAAGAAAATATTAAAACCACTAAAACAGACTTTTAGAGGTGAAAACACTTAAGAGACATTTCTTTATTTACTTGGGACAAATCTGGCCTTTTTTGAATACCACAGTGTGTGACAAAATATATGCCATCCCAAAAATTGTCAGCTAAACATATAGCTTTTAATTATTCTAATTCATTTATTTAATGCTTCTTATCCCCCTAAAAGTATATATATTAAAATCTCAGTCTAAAATTGTACTTTTGTTATTTGCCATTTCTAACAACAGAGGAGATTTTTTAAATGGGCTTTACAAAATCAAGGTAGAAAATATGACATAATCTTCCCATAAATAAATGTATTGCTTCACTTTAAAAATCTTCCAAAAACTTCATTGCAATTAGCAGAGGGGGTAGTTTATAATCACAGAGCAATCAACTGTATTGTCATATCATTTACAAACTATATTCATCTGCTAATTAGCAATACAAATAGGAGAATCACAGCATTTCAGAGGTAGAACATATCCTAGAAAGCATCTAGTTTGTCTTCTATCCAATGTATGAATTCCTTAAACAACATCCTATAAGGAGACACTCTTGACTTGATTTTCTCTGTTCTCTCAGTGGATATCACAGCTTTGCTAGGAAGCTTGTTCCACTTTTAGCCAGCTGCCAGGATTAGGAATTTTTTTATAGATACCCTTTCCATTTCTCTTGAGATCTCCCAATCTTTTTTTTTCCCTCCTGCCTCACTGTACATTGTTTCATTAAATGGGCAAGTTCCTTACTCTGGCCCAATTCGATCATCTTTCTTAGATAACTCTTGTTTATTCCTATGAAACCTGAGTTCCTTTTCTGCCAAATCATGCCCCTTCTCCTTTAGAATTGATCCCACAGACACCACTTCAGAAATCTTTGACATCACATCACCATTCACTACTATAAATAATTCTTATTAGTGCTTTTATGATTTGTACCAGGCCAATTTATATGTAGGTATATATTGTACACCACTGCAATAGCAGATGTCAAGTATGTTAGACCCAGGTAATTTATGAGGAAATATGAGGCCTTTTGAGAAATACGAAGCACTATTATATTTCATTTTATCAGTATGAACTAGAAATAGTTTTACTGGAAGGTATATGCAAAGTAACATCATTCAAGGGCATCCACATTTCTCACAAAAATAACTAGGTCACCTATTCAACCAAGAATGGACATTTCTGAGACTTTTGTATTAATTGAGACTTGTGACTTGTTCATTCATAGTAAATGCTCATGGTATCTAAGGTTTACCAAAACTATAAAAACAAAAACCTGTGAAACAAAAATTGTCATTTGATTACAAATTCCCCGGCCAGAATTTCAGCTCTTTCATGAGACGTTACACATCATCACTTCTTCTTTATTCCTCTATAGCATTTGTAAAAATGGCATCAACATGCCATAAAATTACTCAACAGATGAGGAGTATTGCACTCTAGACTGGGCACAGATTTGCTAGCACATAGTAAGACTATTAACATAGATCCTATTTATGTTGAGAAAATAAACATTGGAGAAAAATAAATTCAGAAAAACTTAACAACTTTAAAAAGTTTGGATGGTATAAAAACAGAACTAAGAATCATCAAATCATAATTTACTAGAATTAATAACTATTGACACCAGAAAAATCTACAGTTGTAGCAAATAAAAGGAAATGTAACTTCAGATTTAAACTGAAGTGTCATATTACTCTAAGAGAGGCTTCTGCTTAAAAGTGTTTTAAAAAGATTTAGACAAATTAACAAAATATAGATAGAAACACTGAGTGGAAAAATTTATTTGCACTTAGATGGCCCTCCATTTGTTGAAATGAATTGAATTTTGATTTGCTTAAATTAATATCATATGGAGCTTTTGCATGAATATCCAGTACCATTTTTATAAGCCAAACATTTATCCATAACAATCTAATATATTCTGTACCCCTGTGTTGTCATCAAAATAATCCATCTTCAAGATTTTAAAATTTATCAATATTGGGTCTGGAGAGACAACACTTTCTATATGCATTTGTCTGGTTTTTTGTTTGTTTGTTTGCTTGTTTTTACCTATTTGTCTATCCATACAAAATACTAAGCTAATTAGTACATTTTAAATATATTTGTCAGTGGAAGGAAATCTGAAATTAATTTTGAATAAATGACATATAGTAGATACATTTCACTTCTACATATGTTTTATTCTCTCCCTAAAATCAGTCAAGTTATTTAAACCAAGTGTTTTTCTCTTTAGAAAATGTGAATTAGTGCTGTCATTTATTGAGGATATTCTATGTGTTAGAAGATTACCTCCACGGATCTGAACAATCCCTAAAGCCATCGTATGAATTCAACCCCCTCAATAAAGAGAAGAGTACTTAGAGAGTTTAATTTTCCCACAGCCATACAGCTAGTAAACTGATTTAAAATCGTGTGTATGTGACTCCAAGTAATAACCATAATAATAATAATAATGATAACATAGTTTAAGTGTTCTAAATGCCTTCTTTATATTGTTTCATTTAATCCCCACATAATCAATTCTATGAAATGGTTTATTCTTCATTGCACGATTTTAAAGATGAGAAAACTAAGCAGAGAGAAGTTAAATAATCTTCCCATACTAAGGTATAGAACCAGCCCTTCACATCAGATAGTGTGACTCCTTGGTACTCCTCTTAACCTCTGCTCTAAGATTGCTTTCCCAAAGACTCTAACTTATTTTATCCTTTATCCCAGAGAACTGCATTGGTTATGTAAATAATCCTGTGCTTTATTAAAATTCTCCCAACTCGATCCACATTAAACTAACATTGACCATTCTATAGTCTCTAATAATTTTTTCCATTTCGCTTTTACCATCCCGCCCAGCCTATCATCTGGACAATCACAGAGGCTTCCTAACTCATCTTTTAAGCATGTATCATTGTCCATAAACATAGGAAGCAGTCTTTATAGAGTGATTTTATAATAAAAAGAATAACTTGAACTTATGTATATTTCTGAGAAATTTTCTGATATAAAAGGTAAAGCATCACTAGTCTCTTGTACAATTCCATTTACTGAATTGGATCAAGTATTTTGACTCTGGAATAGTAAACAGCAGTTTAGCAGAAATCCTCCTAATATGTCTTTGCTACTCAGGGAAAAACAATCCAATTAGCATTAATTTGATTTCCTGTTAATCTCAAATTGCTATGTTCCATGACCAACATCAGACCCCACTGGTCCTTTTCTATGGCTGTGTTTTGACTATCTTTGAGCACTGATGATAAGGTCCTTTAAAAAAAAAAACACATTTTTAAGGCCAGGTGCCATGGCTCATACCTGTAATCCCAGCATTTTGGGAGGCCAAGGCGGGCAGATCACCTGAGGTCAGGAGTTCGAGACCAGCCTAGCCAAGATGGTGAAACCCATCTTTACTAAAATACAAAAATTAACATGGCATAGTGGCAGGTGGCTATAATCCCAGCTACTTGGGAGGGTGAGGCAGGAGGATTGCATGAACCTGGGAGGCAGAGGTTTCAGTGAGCTAAGACTGTGCCACTGCACTCCAGCCTGGGTGAAAAAGCGAGACTGTCTCAAAAAAAAATTTAATATCAATTTTAGTGTAAGATTTATTTGTAATTTAACTACCAATGACTATAAGATGTAGGAATTCGAACAAAAAATCAAATATATGTCACTCCACTGAAAAGAATCTGCTCCTTGGCAAAACTCATGCTGGGCTGAGAGTGAAGGCAAGAGCTCTCAAGAATGAGGGTCAGTGAGAGATCAAGGCACAGGGGCAGCGGGATGGAAGGCAGCAAGAAAGCGCAAAGCAGTTTGGGTCAGGCCGGCTCTGAGAGCCTAGTAATGGCCAAGAGATGGAATCATGTAATCGGGCAGCACATGGAAGATGAGGACGCTACCGGTATGTAAAGATTAGAGTCAGCTGAGGGTAATCTGCCTATTAGGAGCAGCACTTCAGTCATGGTGAAGGAATGAGGAAGGGAATCCAGGGCTCTGGAGAACAATCAGTCCCTGTGTCCAGGCAAGCCAGCAAGGTCACTCTCTGAAGAGGAAAAAAGGCCTCTGAACCTCAGAGGGCAGGGGTCCAGTTTGCCAGTCACACAGCCTCGCCCAGATATGGGTGTCAACAATATAACGTTGATAATTAACAAAATGGCCCACATCAATAACATACACCAAAAAGACACATTATTTCAGTTCTCTCCCTGTATATATAGGTTGAACATCCTTTATCCAAAAATCTTGGGACCAGAAGCGTTTCAGATTTTCAATTTTTTCAGATTTTGGAATATTTGCATTATACAAGTTGAGCATCCCAAATCCCAAGTCATACTGGTGCACAAAGAGTTTCAGATTTTTAAGCATTTCAGTTTTGGGATTTGGGATTATCAAACTATCTATCCATCCATCTGTCTGTCTGTCTCCCCAGACCTTCCTGGCATCAGTCACAGAGGTGGATATCATCCCACACCCTGCCAGCTTCCAGAGCTGAGGTTCCCCCAGTATGAGTCAAGCTCTGGTCAAGGCTTGCTCTGGAACCAGGCTGCTCTGGGCAGAAGGGTGAAGGGCATCACTGCTTCCATATGTGAGGAACAGGAAAGAAGGACAGAGGTGACACACATCTTCCCAAATCTGAACTTCAAAGATGTATGGAAGTCCCCACAAGCTTTTCCTATAAGACAGTGTCAATGAGGCATAAGAAAAGAGGCAGACCACCAAACAGGAAGCTATAGATATGGCATACAGCAGAATAAACCCCAAGATGGGTAGCTAACAACAGAAGAGGATGTGGCGAGGACAGGCCAGCAAACTACAGCCTGTTTCCTGCTCCTATGGGTACAGCTGAGCCAACAGAAAGCTAGCAGCTACACCTTTCATTTACACCTCATCAATGGCTGCTTTTTCACTGCAATGGCAGAGCAGGGTAACTGCAGCCATGGCTCTATGGTCCAAAACATTTACTACCTGGTCCCATACAAAAAAACATCTGCTGACCCCTGCCTTAGAGAAGTATCAGTCTTTCCAGATGCAGATTTATACATAAAAGTATATGCAAACAGTGAAAGTTTACAACTGTAAGGTTTGAAAGGACATGTCATAAAGTCAATCTTTATGACTTGACAGCTAACCCATCCTGATCAGATGGATCACACAGGTGTGAATATCAACAATAATAATGCTGATACTAACAAAATGGTTTATACCAATTAGATGATATTTCAGTTCTCTCTCCATTTATATATATGGAAGAAGGGAATCCAGGTCTCTGGAGAACAATCAGTCATAATAATATATATATGTATTTTTATATAATACATATATTCTTATATAATATATCATATATTCTTATACATATATATTATATGTATATATTTTTATATAATACATATATATTATATGTATATATTTTTATATAATACATATATATTATATGTATATATTTTATATAATACATATATTCTTATATAATATATACATATATATTATATATAATATATACATATATATTATTATAAAAATTATATATATATTATAAAAATTATATATATAATTTTTCCCACCCTATGGATATGTTTACCTTCCACAAGCTCCTATAGGTCCTTTCTTCTTAGAATAACAATCCTCTTCCTGTATGGCTCCCATTGTTACCTGATTAAACATGCATGCTGCACTGATCACACTCTTCCCACCTGATGAGTGGATCTGTGGGTCCCACAATGGACACTTCACCTGATGGGCTAGCCTGGCATCCTATACACATGCCAGCTAGCTTTAGAAAATTACAGCACTTTTTTCAAAATAATTTTTGAAATATGCTTCATAAATTTTCAATAAAAACTAACAAAACTTGAAAAAAGGACCAAATTTATTAATTTGACTTTTTTTAAATACTGCCTGATTTCCTGATGAAAAGCTTTCTTTAATTTATTATTATTATGAAGAATCCATACTCAATGAAGTTCAAGCAATCTTTCCCTCAACAAGAATTTACTGAGGGTCCCTGAGCTATGCTAAGAACCAGCCTGCACCAGAGAAACAACCTGGTATTCGTTTCTTGTCTTTGCTCTTTCACAAGGATCCTCTTCAGACACATAATAGAATAACTTTATAGATTTATTTTATAGAAATAGAACAAAGAATTCATAAAATCAAAATAGGAATTACAATTACATATTTCATAAGAAAAACTTGTAAAATAAAAAATACTTGAAAATAGAATGCTGCTGAGTCAAGTACTGTATAACAATTCCCTCTTCCTCCTGGCCAAAAGTAACCCCAGAAAACAAACAAAACCAGAAGTTTAAGATCTTCCAAGATTCTAAATTTCTTCAGTTTCCTTCCAAATTACAGAAGCTTAAATAGAATTGTAAATAAATCTTGTAATTGTGGATACTATTTAAAAGTGTATCCAGGTACATAGAATACAGCATAATTTTTGGTCATATAAAGAGATGCACTATATAATAATTCATGTGCTTTCCCTAATTTAAGAATTTTAACTCTATTTTTACTATGAAGCTACAAAATGTTTGAACAGCAGTGGAGAATATATATGCATTATATATGAACTGGTGTCCAATTTTCAAGTTGTCTTTGAAAAGCTGAAGGGCTGATTTTCCAAAGAAGAAGAAATCAATAATATTCGAACTTGTTCAAATGGAGACAGAAATTCTAAAAATTTAATGGAGAGTGAGTTTTAATCCCAAAATGTTTATTCTTATTGTGTGAGAAATAAAAGTAGCCCCCTAGATGTCCAGATATGACATCGTGACACTTCTTATGGACGTATATTAAGAACCTTGTGTTTGTACTACCTCTTTCTTGAGGCATATCTTGTAACCTAAGAGTAGGACTATCAAGCATTTATAACAATACAGAAATAGCTATGATAATTTCTTTATTATTTTTGACCACATTAGCATATCAAACCTGTTACTGGAAATCAAGGTTTTAGAAGCATTCACTCCTGATACATTCACTCCTAATCCTTCTCTCAGTCTCTCTCACATGGATACACACACCCAAAATCCTAGCTTCCCCTAGAACCTCAATATCAACTATTTTATTACGTATATGCAAAAGCTAAACATTTTTGCTGAGCTATTTGGTGATATGAGTAATTCAAATTTTAGTATAAAGTGAAGCAGCCTAATAGCTGGATTTGACAATCGATCTGATTAACCAAAGTTCATGTAATTTTTCAGTCTCAATTCGGATTAATATGTCAACATAGTACATCTTACTAAAAATTTTGAAGGAAGCAGCAGCAGAAACTTTTCCCACTTCTGTTGAAATTCAAACTCAGAAACCTAGGCAACACTCCGCAGTTCTGAGTCTCAGAGCTCTTCTTGGAGCCACTTTAATTCTTAATGTCTTAATTACTTGCACTTATTAAATAATTGAAACCTTCTAACAAACAAAAGATGAGATGGCTCTTCTTCTGTCTGACCAACATGATAGCAGGAGCTTATTCTAAAAACAGAAAAACAAAAATTATGTTGGCTTGGGGAAATATGCTAGTGAGCAGAAAAATTTAAAGCCTGTTACTTATTCACCTTGAGTTTCTGATCCTCACACACATGCAAACACACGCACACACACAGCGATTTTATACTGATATAGATATACATACACAGAATAAAACGAATTTTGCCTTGAGAAGCTGATAATATTTGTATTTAGAAACAGTCACTAGAATCATAGGATTTCAAAGATAGCAGGGTAAGTAGAGATCATTTTGTCAAATCTCACCTGTGACAAAATGTGTAGGCAGGTGTGGTACACATACAAGTTCACAGAAAGTCTGAAATGTGTTTGCATAACATGAACCTTTTTACTAGGGGTAACTCAAATTCTATATATTGGTTCATTCAGTATTTCCAAGACGTAACTGCTATAAATTTCTCATATGCTTATTTACCAGATTCATTAGGAATTATAGTATGTTATAGCAGTCAAGACATAGTCTTGTGATACAATGTGCCCATCAACTCGACCTCAAAATTAACTCCTACTGCTGACATTTTTCTGTGCTGTGTTTTGGAAAATTAGGCCCAACTACTAATATAGTATTATATAGATATAATACTATAAATATTTTAAAGAGGGAACTGTACATATTGCTGAAAAACTTCATGACTAACATTAGTTTCAGATTTACTCATACCCCACACTTTTTTCTCAGCTCCATACTCCATGTTTTCAAAGGCTTCTTGCAATCATGTGTGTCTTGGAGAAAAAGTTGTCTTGTAAATCTGGGTAGCATACAGACAATAATAAAAATAACTGTCTGTGATACTGAATCATAAATACTCCTTTCTAAAAATTAAAAGAGGATAGTCCTTTTATACCGCAGTGACCATAGGATTCTACATTCCTATAATAGCTTTGGTTTACAGTTAATAATCCTATATCACTACCAACAGTGCCTTCTGTCACTCTCAAAAGTATCTGAGTTTGAATATTAAATGGTATAGGCACTTGATCAATAATCAATGCATCCCCTTTTAATTTTTCTCAGCAGTTATTCCCCAAGTCTAGCCTCAACTTCCAGTCAAATTGCTTCCAAACAAGATGACACATTTGATCACTGACTTACCCCTCTGGCTCAAAATCCATAGCAATGATAAATACAATCTGAAAATATACAAAGTCATCAAGCTGTAACTGATATCTTTTAAATACACCAAGCATCTTTAGGCAGAAAATGGGAAAGTGGTAATGAAGGAGAGGCCATGGGCCCTTGGATCTCTATGTCCAGAGCAGGCAAGAATCTGGCTCCTGAGACCATGGGCCTAAAGGAGTTCAACACAGTAGGGAGGACACACCTCAGATGACTCTCAAACTGAGCTAGTGTGGTGCTCGTTTCCCCACCTCAAACCCAATTTCATCTAATGCGAAAGGATGCTGGGGGGAAAAGAAAGGACTTTTGCTGGAATTCTCCAACTCAAATATAAGCCTGCATACCAAAATTCTAAAACAAACAGAAATAAATTCTAATTCCAAGAAATACAGTGAACAAGATCAACCAATTTAAACATGAATTTTTCTCCATATGAAATTATTTTTATGGAAGTTTGTTTAGGATTTCCAAATAGGTGGTAAGGGGGAAAGTTCCTTGTCTTTCTCCCTCCAAAATAGAATTTCTGAAACAACAACTGGCAGAAATGTAAAAATAACAGGAGATACAAGCATTACAAATTTAAAACATGAGAAAGGAAGTTTAAAGATGCTGAAATGAGCAGACAGCACAGAATAACTGAGAGGCTACATCATGTATCTGATAGAAACTGCAGGAAAAGGGATTGCACATAAAGACAAGGAAACCCTATGTGGAGACAAAGAAGTTGAGAATTTTAATAAAGTTGGAATTGCTGACATCAAGAATTTATTTGTCCTACATGAGATTCAGCACAAATAAAGCTGAATCGATACCTGAATAAAACATAATAGACTACCAACAAAGTTAAGTAAGTAGCAAAAGCCACTAGAGAGAAAAAACAGATTACTAACAAAGGACCAACAGATAGACTGACAGCAAGTTCTCACCAGAAACAACATGTCATTCATCCAAAAATATTTTTGTTTATTGTGTTCTAGGCAGAATACAATAGGATAACATCTTTAAAATGCCAAGAAGAAAATAAATTCTAATCTAGACTGTTATGCCCAGATAAAGTATTACTCAAAACTAAAATTAAAAGAGAGCCACCCACCCCTAGACCATTGCTGAATCAATTACTTGAGGATACACTTCGGTATGACAAAAATTGAATCCAGAATACCATGAGGCCATAAAAGAGAGGAAAACCATGTCTCCTGCAGCAACATGGATGGAGCTGGAGGTCATTATCTGAAGTGAAATAACCCAGAAAATAAAATACAGTTAGTTTTTACTTTTAAGTGGGAGCTAAACAATGAGTACACATGAACATAAAGAGGAAATTAATAGACATGGAGACTCCAAAAAGAGAGGAGGGTTAAAAAAGAGTGAAGAGTGAAAAATTACCTATTAGGTTCAATGTTAACTGTTTGGGTTATAGGTATGCTGGAAGTCCAAACCTCATCATTACACGATATGTCTATATGACAAACATGCACTTGTACCCCATGAATCTATAATAACAAAAAAGGAAAAATGAATCCATAAGAATGCAACAGGAAAAAAGAGGAAAAAAAAACAAGTAAAATACAAATTTAATTAACTGTTTACTGTAAAATAAGTAATTATTCAGTATTTACAACATGCCAAGTTCCACTCAGGAAGAAGATATAAATATAAATTAAATTTTGTAAATGTATAAAATGTATGCGTATTTAAAAAGTATAAACGTGAAATCTAAAGAAAGAAAACCATGTTGTATAGCTTTCAAATAAGCAGAGAGAAATAAAATAAAAACCAGAAATCTTTAACAATCTAATAGAAAGCAAGAAGTGGTGGGGGGAGGAGCAAAAAAAAAAAAAAGAATGGTCATCAAAAACCCAATAGAATATGAACACATACAAACATACTTACAAATACAAAAAATATAAGCAACAAAATCTCTATTCAAATACAGAAATTATCAGAGCTATTTTTTAAAATTTGGAATAGGCTGGGCTGGTGGCTCACACCTGTAATCCCAGCACTTTGGGAGGCTGAGGTGGGTGGATCACTTGAGCCCAAGAGTTTAAGACCAGCCTGGGCAACAAAACTCTATCTCTACTAAAAATACACACACAAAAAAAAAATTAGCTGGGTATGGTGGCACACACTTGAAGTTCCAGCTATTTCAAGAGGCTGAGGTGGGAGGATTGCCTGAGCTGGAAGGTTGAAGCTGCAGTGAGCTCTGATCATACCACTGCACTGTCGCCTGAGCGACAGAGTGAAGCCCTGTCTCAAAAAGAAAAAAAAAAAGTTGCAAAGTAAGACATATTCTGCTTAGAAGAGACACCCTTAAAACAAAACCATGCAAAACATGCCAGATGCATCAAAATCGTGTTTTCAGAGGAAAAGAAAGAGATGGACACTTTAGGCATCTGTTGGTGTGGTATGAATGAGAGGCAAAACACAATATGAACAAATAGCCATATGAAAGTACAGAAGGGCCAAAGAGGGGTAGCATAGATGATTAATGGAAAGTAACTAAAGAAGAAAATGACAGTCATGGAATTGGTAGGTAGAAGCAAATTTCAATTAACTGCTTCAGTATTAATTTTCTAAACTAAAAAGAACTCTAGTACTCAACAGCTACAAAAAGATAACTTCATTACCCAGAAAAATCTGCAAGAGCATATATTTATTTTAGCTAATACCTAAAACCTATTTAGGTAGCTGATTATGTAACTATTATGTAAGTACAGTGGTCAGATTTTTATCTTGGAGACTATTATTATGCATGGTGGGAAGATTGTACCTAAGAATTTAAGGAAACAAATAAATGCAGCTTATTTTTTTCCTATGATCATCAGCACACTTTATAATATCAAAGAAATCTCTAAACAGGCCTTCACTGTAATCAGCTATTTGCTGAGAAGAAAAGTAAAGCTTTCAGGCTTTTAAGAGAATTAGGGAGTTTGCAGCTTACTGAAGTGAGAAATAGGGGTAGCCTCTTGACTAGAACGCATATCACATACCCACCCACATAGGGACATCAACAAGAAGGCGATCCTAAGCCCTGCCAGGGTCTGCAGGATGCTCTACGGGATAGCAGAAGTGCTTTCTGGAGTGCACGCTGCCTAGTGTCACAGCCTGCTCCTGTTAGCCAGACCTTGCTGCTGACACTTCCAAAAACACTCTGTTCTTGTTGATTTTACATCTCCCCCTTTTTTGAAATTACCACACTGTGGCTGCCACTCTATTTCAAATATGAACTTCTATTAGAAGATGCAAAACATCTTTCCAATAATATAAATCTTGGCAGTTGGAAAACATGCTTTAAAGTGAATGTAGAAGAAGAACCAATATACCCCATTATCTTGCTGTAGAACCTACTTCTCATCATCATTCACTTCCATAAGCTTCCTGTTTGTGTCCATGGTTTACATTTTTACTTCTATTTCAAGGCTCTACGACTTTGCTTCAGTCACCCTCATCATTTCTGTTCCCAACATTTCTTCAGTATCTTCCCACTTTTCTATCAGTGGCATTTCTTTTACCATTTTGGAAGGAGACTTCAGCAAATTTTCTGATTTAAAAATATCTGACAACCCAACCTCACATAAAGGTAGATTGTCCCCTCTTCCTTAATAATTTCTCACAAAACTGTTATTTTAATGTAATTTTCTCATTTAAAAAAAACAAAGTTTACAGATAATTAAAGCAATATTTCACCTGAAGGTTGAAATTTCCATAAAAGGAGAGATATTTTCAACTTTCCCAGAAAATATTTAGTTTTAACACTTGATGAGTTTCCAAAAGCACTGGGAAAATATTCTATAAAAAACAGATTCTGTGGTTGCTGCCCTGAATAATATCTGCAGCCTCCCCTGACTACACACAGCTGTGCAGGCCAAGTGTGATTTAGTGGCCTCAAAAATGAAATTCTGAGCCGCTTCAGTAATCACAGATCTTTATTGTTCAGGGGTTCCATCAACCATGTTCTCCAAGAGACTGGCTCCGTTCCATGCGGGTGAATTTCCCCTCAGCTTAGACATGTGGTTTTCACTGAGGGTAGCTGCGGAGATGCAATCGTTTATATAGAATTTTCTCTTAAAGTTGTATTAAAAAGTCAGTCACCACCCCAATTACACATCCATATTAGATGAGGCAGGAAAACAAGGTGGCTCCTGAGTTTGGCTCTCCATGGATTCCAATTTCAGCTAGAAATTTCCATTGGTTTGGAGTTCCTATCACCAGCTACTAAAAGGAGAGTGCTATACAGTACTTTAAATTATCCTATTAAATGTTTTATGGGCTTAACATGTCTTAAGAGTTAAAGATTAATAAAGATAGTAAAATCAAAATCAAATTAAATATTTTTAATACTAGCACTTGATTTTTATGTTACAATATTTATTTCTATGTTAACCAAATTTTAGTTGAAAAGAGTATGATTTGATAAACTGAAATATTTTCATGAAGAAGGCAAGTTACACCAGTGTACCTAAGAAAAAAACATGATTTATTATCTATCATGTTGGAGAATTAATGCTGTCTATAAAATAGAATAATAAAAATAAATATGCAAGTATTTATGTTTTTACACAAATTACACCATGAATAGTTAAATTTTTGCCATTCACCCTACAGGAAAGAAGACATGCATGATTCATCTAAAAACAAAAACATTTAACTGTGAGATGTTTCTGATTATTTTTCCACAAATTTTGTCACTAGGTTTCATTTAAGAACATATTTAAATTGCCTTTCTAAATCAAAGAAATGAAAATTAACCATGTAAACTGAAAATGTTAAAAATTTTGTGAAAGTTAACTTTTGTGTATAAGGTATACAAGCATACAGTCACACATGGGCACATACGGTGCTACTTATATGTTTTTCATCTATGTTTTTCCCTAGCATTTCATTTAATCTGTATCAGAAGTCATAAGTAATTTGCAACAGATGAATGATTTAACCATAGTTATATTTTCATCACTTTAACCACATATGTACCTCCATTGATAGCTTTACTCAGATACTAACATGAAACATACAAGCTTTCTACAGCTTAAAATACGATTTTTAAAATATAGAAATAGCTTTCAAAATAACAGCTTCATATTAGGTTTTAGCCATTTTTAATTTCATAAAAGTTAGTTTGAAAAGACAGAATGTTAGCATACTAACCAAAGTCAATGCACAGACTCTCTCAGAAAAAAAAATAAGACATCAGAGAGATCCTCATGGAAAGGGAGAAATAATTCATATACATTTGCTAACACGATTCCTCTACAGTCAACATAAATATAATAATGAAATGAACAAAAGTGACAGAAAATGAAGTCCCACTCTAACAACTGTGTAAGGGAAAGAAGCCAGAGAATTACCCTAGGTATTTATTAATAAAAGAATGAAAAACAGAGTTATAAAATACATTTTACAGTTCTAAGATTATCTGAATAGCTGGATCTTGGTCAGAATAATTTAGCAATAAAATAACTGAATCCAATTTGATTTTCCTATTGGAATAGCAACAATTAACATCACACAGACTTTGCCGGGCGCGGTGGCTCAAGCCTGTAATCCCAGCACTTTGGGAGGCTGAGGTGGGCGGATCACAAGGTCAAGAGATCGAGACCATCCTGGTCAACATGGTGAAACCCCGTCTCTACTAAAGATACAAAAAATTAGCTGGGCATGGTAACGCGTGCCTGTAATCCCAGCTACTCAGGAGGCTGAGGCAGGAGAATTGCCTGAACCCAGGAGGCGGAGGTTGCAGGTGAGCCGAGATCGCGCCATTGCACTCCAGCCTGGCTAACAAGAGCGAAACTCCGTCTCAAAAAAAAAAAAAAAAAAAAAAAAAAAAATCACACAGACTTTATACTTCATTAAATTATCCTAATGAGTTATCTAAATCTATTTTCTCCTAGTAAATATACTGCAGATCAGCTGGAATTGGAGATAAAATTAAAAAGAGAGAAGTCTCCATTCTAAATGATTTTTCCCCTAAATAAAGGCAATAAATGTTAAATATGAATCACAGTGAGAATCACTTCCTGTGGCTAGATACTCAATCTCCACCTCTATCACAACTTTCTCCAGGCAATGTGAAGAACAGACACTGGCAGACAGTTATTCCCCAGTCCTCAGGAAGGAGGCATGCTTGGCTTGGAGCAAACTTTCCTACTCCACAGGAGGAGGAATAATGTTCTTCAATCCTTGAAAAAAGGAAGCATCTCCTTCACTGTAAACCAAAAAGTTAACAAAGCAAGCTCCTGGACACCCTTGCACTGCCGTACCTTATAAGTCCAATATGTAACTTCTATCTTAAAAAAGTAATAAAATGTTATAGGCATGAGTTTGGGGAGAGGTTTTGTTTTTTGTAGTTTGTTTATTTTTGTTTCTTGTTTTTGAGATGAAGTTTCACTCTGTCACCCAGACTGAGTGCAGTGGCCTGATCCTGGCTCACTGCAACCTCCGCTTCCTGGGTTCAAGTGATTCTCCTGCCTCAGCCTCCTGAGTAGCTGGGAGTACAGGCATCCGCCATCATGCCCGGCTAATTTTTGTATTTCTAGTAGAGACAATGTTTCACCATATTGGCCAGGCTGGTGTCGAACTCCTGACCCTGTGATCCACCCACCTTGGCCTCCCAAAGTGCTGGGATTACATGCATGAGCCATGGAGCCCAGTCTGGGGAGATGTTTTAAATAAGAAAATCTTCTTATTAAAAAGAAAATAAAATATAATCTTAGAAGATCTTAGAAGATGTAGATGTGCCTATACTTAATCCTAAACCCCTCTTCCAAACAAGGAAAGGTGAAGTAAACATAACATGGCATAGTCTTAGGCTCAATGCTATAGGGGAATGGAAGAAAGTTCTCTTCTGAAATGAAATATAGCCCAAGATGGAAGGAATGGGAAAAAATGAGAAGCGTGGTAAGAAAAACTAAGAAGAGAAGATAGATTTCTTAGAAACAGAAAGAGGATGGAAGTGAAGAAGCTATTAAAGAGTTAGAGCTCCAGTTAAAAGATTTACTTTGTTGTTGAGGATAGAGTCCTGGGCAAATGCTGTACGGTAAGGAAGAATACCATAATGACAGTCTACCTTGAATGGCTGCAAACTAATATTGAGGAATACAGGGAAATATCTGAGAAATAGTAACTATAGTCATCTATATGTATGCCAATATCAATGTAGAGTTTACAACATATTTTTACAATTCTATTTGACTTTCACCACAATGAGTTAAGCATTTTCAAGTCTGCTTTTCAAATGAGATAGGAATCTGCAATTCAAAAGGTTAAGTGGGCCTCACTGCAATCCAGCCTGGGAGACAGCATGAGAATCCCTCTAAAAAAAAAAAAAAATTCAAAAATAAAAATTAAATTAAATTTTTAAAATTACTACTTCCATTGTATAAAGAATAGATGTCAAAGGAAAGGAGGGAAGAAAGGGACACTGCCAGAAGCAACTATAATGATCCAGAAGAGGGATTATCACAACCCGCAGGAGCAGATGTGAAGGCAGTAGAACTGGAAAGGTATGAACAGACTTGGAACAGACTGAGGAATAAAACGGACAAGCCTGAGTGGTGGTAATACTAATAGACTGTATGTGAGGAATAAGCAAGAAGAAAAATAATAAAACCTACGTTTAGACTTGAAATACTAGAGACACAACTCAACAAGACAGCTTCAAATACAGATGTAGGGAAAACGTCTGAGCGCTATGAGAGTTACAGGATCATCAATAGAAACATTCTAAAAAATGGAAACTAAAGAAGAATAATATATGTCCTTCTAGAAATCTAATACAAAGGAAAGTTCAAAACAGAAAACATGCAGTTGTTTCCTACAAAACGGTAGGCGTGGTGTTCAATTATCCTAGTACTTTAATATTCAGAAATCCATTTTTGGACTTTGATTTGGCTAAACACAAGACATCTAAATCACATAACTGTTACAATCTGTGATGCTTCAAATTTCTTTTCAGTGTTTTTTACAATTTAGTTTCCCCAGGACTCCTCCAAATATCTTTCAGTCACTGAAGTCTTGAAATCAATGGAAATACTGTTAACCAAATCTTAGTGCTATGTTCAACTTCATAAGTTCTCAAAAAACTATCACCAAATATTTAATATTTCTGATGTCAATTATATGATACATTTTTCTTTAAAATTACAATTAATAATTCACTCATCAAAGCTAGAAGAAAAATATCAAACTATAAACTAACTAAATCTGTATCCTAGCATATTATATTAAAATTATATGTCAAATGATTAATGGATGTGGGAAGGTAACGGAAGATGCATGATGCGATAACATACTGGTGGAAGATAAATCAATATTCAGAATACAAAATAATCATATAGATAGTGAAGTAGTTTTCAAGTCAGAATAAGATGACAAACATACAGATGAGAAATAACAAGGGACTAAGATCTCTTCCTGTTTATCAATCAATATTTTTCTAAGAAAAAAACCTTCCTTTTTCAATTAGAAATTATTGAAGATCCTATAAGGCAGCAATTATCAAAACACAACCCAGTGCTTTCACACATGCTTTCTCATTAAATTGTAAATAAGTAAAACTGACCTCCTCACTTTTGCTGTTGTGTGATAACTGAGGCCGCTGGTGTGAATACAAGTCTCCCTCACAACATCACATAAAATCTCACACCAAGGGAAGATTATCTGTTTAAGATGTGTTAATTGTCAGCAAATCACAGAGATAACCCTCTTTTTAATAATATCTTTCCCAAATATCATTCTTTTCTACTCTTCTACAAATTCCAGAAACTTCTCCCCACTACTTTCTTCATCAGGACAGAGTACTGTTTCTTAACCACAAGAATAAGATGAAGCTGTAGGCCAGATAGTCCGTACATTACAATGGGGTTTAATTGTGTAATCTTCTTTCCATGACTAACCTCACTTGCCTTCCTTGTGCCAGAGGACTTTAAGATCCACAACTTTCAAACCAGAAAAAGAGATCTGGTTTCAAATAAGGAGGCATGTTGGCATGTTAATACATTATCTTACTGTGGTACATGGTTTTATTAGTTTTCTATTGAGGAAAGAAAGCCAGAATGGTAAGATTAATAGCAAATTAATGAAAACCACTCCTAAATATTTTGGAGTAGTACTGCCTTAATCAGAATAGAGAACAAGGATTTGTTTGAAAATGTTTAGAAGGTTTTAAAACAGAAATTTTTTATGGAAAAAAGACGTGTTTCCACCACATTTGCTTATAGAACATGTAAGAAGGCATAACCGCCTAACAAGTTAAAATTGAATATTTTAAGAGACTCATTACTGTACTTCTGGTTCACCATATAACCATTATCAGACCCTACTTATATTCTTAATATATTGAAATTTGTTCCCTGAAAACAAGGCAGTTCTGCATTAAACCTCAACTTCAGTATCTTTAATTTTACTATTTAGGGATTTTTTTCACAGCCTATAAAAGAATATTATATTGTTTTAATAACACAAAATATATATTTTAAAGTAACTACTAAAGGAAATTGTATCATATTGGACTATAGCATATAGCAAAATTATACATAAATCTCTTCAAACAATACTTGAAGTGCTTTTTTGTGCTTCTTATATTTTTTGCTATATTTTGTTTTAAAAAGTGAACATAATACTCTAGTCCACCTACAGAAAGTTTGGTAGCTATGAAAAATCATATCCATGGTCACAATCTTGCATCCTCTCTGATTCAATTTAGATAAAAGAGTCTAAAAAATACCCCTCTGAATAATTTTTAAGTTATTTATTAAACATATTTAAAATATTTTACATAGTTGTATTTAAGTTTCTATTCATAAAAATACAAACAATTGTTGAAAATGAGGGAACATGTTTTAGTTTTAAAAATTATTGACTTTGGATAAAAAACTATGGTACACAGACACCATTATATCCTATGCAGTTATAAAAAAAACAAAATCTTGTCCTTTGCAGCAACATGAATGCAGCTGGAGGCCATAATCCTAAACAAATTAACATAGGAACAGAAAACCAAATAACCTCATCTTGTAAGTGGGAAAACCAAATACTGTCACTTAGAAGTGAGAGCTAAACACTGGGTTCTCATGACACAAAGATGGCAACAAAAGACATTGGGGACCATAAAAAAGGGGAAGGAGGGACAGAGGATTGAAAAAGTAATTATTCAGTACTATGCTTACTACCTGAGTGACTGGATCAATCATACTACAAACCTCAGCATCAAAGAGTATACCCATATAACAAACTTACACATGTACCCCAAATCTAAAATAAAAGTTGAAATTTGTTTTTTAATTACTGAATTTGGAGTTAGAAGTCCTGGATTCAACTCCTTTTTCTATTTATTACATATGTGATTTGGGTGATTATTTAACCTCTCTGATCCTAGTTATATCACCTGTAAAAACGGAAATAATGCCTGCATTACCACAAAAATTAAATTTTAGAAGGCTAGCACTCACTAGCTGTATTTGTCCATTTTCATATTTCTATGAAGAAATACCTGAGACTGGGGATTCTGAAAAGGAAAAGAAGTTTAACTAATTCACAGTTTCTCATGGCTAGGGAGGCCTCACAGTCACGGTAGAAGATGAAGGAGGAGCAAAGGCACATCTCACATGGTGGCAGGCAAGAGAGCATGTGCAGGGTAACAGCCCTTTATAAAACCATCAAATCTCATGAGACTTATTCACTATCATGAGAAAAGCACAGGAAAAACCCACCCCCATGATTCAATTTTCTCCCACCAAGTCCCTCCCACAACACACGGAGATTATGGGAGGGAGCTACAATTCAAGATGAGAGTTGAGTCAGGACACAGCCAAACCCTATCATTAGCCATGTAACCTCCAGCAGGTTCTATAGCCTTTCAAATCTCCAATTTCCTCACAGGTAAAATGGGAATTATAAATGTATCTACTTCTTAAGACTGTTCTTATGAATAAGTGAGATAATTTTTAGAAAGTGCTTAGAATCATGCATGTACAGAGTAAGGGCTCAGTAACTCACTATTTGTACTGTTGTCAATACATAGGGAGAAGGCAACAAACAGTTTCCTGAAAGAAAAACACTTACATAAACTTTACAGCCAGTCAAATCTGGATTAGAATGCCAGATTAGTATTACATTTTGAACTGCCTCCAGCTCATAGCACTTAATGGGTACTTGATTAAACAGCTACCTGTTACTGTGGCAATAGATTCTCAATTAAGGTGAGTCATCTCTAAAAGAGAAATTGTTCCTTTCAAACTGTCAAATCCCAGTAAGAATTTTTCTCAACAGATGGGGCATTTCTGCTGAAGCTTTTAAAAGATTTGAATTTTATCTCTCCAAACTAAAAGGAAATCTAAATGCAATAATGTTTAACTTCATTGATTTAATTCTTTAGGAGGCCACAAAAAAAATGTCATGATCTATTAAAAACACTCAAAACCTCAGGGAGCTAGGACGGATGTTGGAATTCTTTCAAACCGTGGAAGTAATGATTCAGGATGCAGAAACGTGCTAGGAGGCTCCTAATGAAAGTCGCCTCACATTCATCATGTGCTGGATCCTGGAACAGCTTTTGCTTTGTCCCAGATGGTGGCTTAAATACATTTGAAACTATTGTTGGTTTATATAGTACATGACAGAAGATAATTTAAACACAATGTCCCAACTGTATATTTGTTTTGGTTATAACACTTACTGTGTATGCAATAAATGCCCCACTACAAAAATAACCAAAAAAAAAAAGTTTTTCTTGTACATAAATCATTCCCTGCTTTATTGCAGTGACTGGAAAGCGTGGATTAAATGCATGTGATACTTAATTTTTTTTTTAAGTTCTTACTGAGGATCTCTGTCAAGTTCAGTTCTTTTATGATTTAAATTTATGTAAGTTACAAATAAAGCATTCCTTTATTTGATGTGTAGAAATTAACTATTTAAATATGGCTACAGTATCAGGTTTTTAAAAATGTTAACTATTTTTTTTTGAGACGGAGTTTCGCTCTTGTTTAAAAATGTTAACTATTATAAATATGAAACAAATGAGAGAATCTAAATGTGTTGATTTTCAATATAATTAAATATCAAACAACTGAAAGATACCAATCTGATTTTCAAATTGAAGATTCAGTTTTTAATAAATCTTCAAAATAAAACATTCAGTCACAAACTTTAAGAGAATAAAGAATTTATTTCTTCCCTTGGAGAATATACTTTTCATCTGGAAAACAGCTGATCAAATTAAGGCTGTGCCAGGTAATGGAAGTGGGAGGCACAGATTACAGCACTGGCTCTACCAGTTACTGGCTACAGCAAGGCATCCCACCTATCAGAACCCCAGTTTTTCACATGCAAAATTAAGAGCTCTGTCTATAAAGACACCACAAGCCTATAGTTTTGCCTTGGGGTGATCTATTCAATAAGAAAATGGCTCTGGAGTCAATCTGTTGAGTTCTCAAATGAACTCTGCCACTTAGCCTCTCCTTTTTCCAGTCTCCTTGTTTGTACATTGTAATAATGCATTGTTTACACAGAAAAGAAAAAGACCCAGAAGCATCATAGACTCTCGCAACACCATTAAAACTGCCAGGAAAAGTGGTTACATTTGGCCCAATGTCTTCTGTGATCATATCAGACATGCCATTTAGAAGAACAAATATGCACGTGCACGTGCACACACACACACAATAACATCTATTAAGCACATATATAATCACTTTTAAGAGTTATCAATAATGGCAGAAATATAACACACATGTCCTTCATATGTATCTTGCCTTACATATTTTATTCTTTCATAGAATCTACTTGAAATTTTGAATAGATAAGAGGCAATCTAATGGACATAGTTGAAAAAGACAGACCTGGTTTCCAGTTACCCACTCTGTGGTCTTGAATACCCTCACTGCCCCAGTGGCATCACATGTAGCAAAGATTCTGGCATAAGGAGAGCTACCACCTTGGGTTACTGAGAAGATTAGGAGAAAACATGCTAAGGAGGCAGTACAATGCTAGCTCACTGTGAATGCTCTCGCTTAATGATAGCAAGATATTAATTGATATCATTTAGCAAGAGCGTTCACAGTGAGCTAACATTGCACAGCCTCTTTAATTCCTGTTCTTAACTCCTTATGAATAGGGTAAGGTTGTCATGTCTCAGATAGTAATGGAACATACATTTTCTCACTCAACTTCAAAGACATGTTCACTATGCTCGTCAACTCAAGGGAGGGCATGGAGCTCATCAAGTGAAACTCAAAATTAAAAAAGAATTAAACTCTGCTGAGCATAGGTAGAAGCTTTAACAGTCAAATGCTAGCTAACATTTATTAATTACTTACCATTTGCCACGCACATGGTAAATATGAAGTGATTTACAGGTGATTCAATCCTTACAAGCACCACATCTCACCACTCCATTCCCAAAAACTGGCCTTGTAACTGGTCTTCCTTGAGCCCTCACCCTAAGTAGGCTATTCTCAAAACAGCAGCCAAAGTGTCCTTGTAAAACATATTTTTATTACTTGCCCCAAACTCTCCGGTGGCTTTATCTCACTCCAAATCATAGCAATGACCAATAAAGACCTACAAACTCTGGCCACTAGCTTGAACTCATTTCTTACTGTAACTCCCACTGCCCCAGCTTTAGGACTCTGCATTTCTCAAAAATGTCAGGCATTCTGTCTTGAAGTCTTTGCATTTGTTGTCCCCTCTGAAATGCTCTTCCCTCAAACACCCTCATTAATTGGACCTCTATGTCCTTCAGGTCTTCATTCAATTGTCATCTCAAATAGTTCTTTCCTGACGATGTTATTTAAAATTGCAGCCTTCCCTCTTCCTCACTCCTAACCTGGTCCCAACATTCTTTATCCTCCACCCAGCATATAACAAACTACATATTTCACTTATATTGTTCCTTATCTATTTGTCTATCTCCCCACCACATTCAGAATATAAGCTCTTTGGAATACAGATTTATCTCATGTTTAGTGCTGTATTCCCAATATCTAGAGAGTCCTGGGACATAGTACACTTTCATAAATTAACTCATAAATGAATAAACAAACCCTGGAAGATAAATCATTTGTATCCCCATTTTATGTGAGAAAAACAGAGAAGGTGTCTGAACATTCAGTAAAATGTAGAGGCAGGGGTAAAACTCTACAAGGCACACGTGAACACCATATGCTCTAGTTCCTCTAAAAATGAAGTTCAAGATTCCTTACCCTGATACATATAACCCAGAGGCTGACCCCAGTGGCTTTCTCCAGACCCACCCTCCAACAACACAGACCAGCTTGAGATTCCTTGTCCACACCTCATTGTTTTACCCACTTCTGCTAAAGCCTGCCCTTCTGCCTAAATTTTCTTCTGCTCTTCTTCCTGTTTCTTCCCTAGCTTGCCTATACTCGCATTTCAGGATTTCACTGAGAATGCAGGAGAAGGAAAGGATATTCATCTTCCTGAAACAGAAATTCTTAAGTGGGGTACCCTCCTCTAGACTCCAGAGAATCCTGCACAGTTCCCAGAGTTGCACTTGCCACATTTTATTAAAATAATACATTAACATTTGTCTTTCCCACCAGATAATTAATTAACTGTGCATCCTCAGAATCAAAATAATATTAGGACAAGATTGATGCTCTGTTAAGGGTGAATTAAATGATGGCCACTAGAAACTAGAAAGTTTTATGTGTTTCAGATATAGGAGGGAAATTACTGCTAGCAACAATATCATACTCATCATCCTTGTTTGTTCAAGTGGAATATCTGTCCATTTATTCCACCAACACATATTGATCTGAACCTTCTGCATGTAAAGCACTGCATTGGACTCCATGGGCAGCTGAAGATAAAGGAGGCAAGTCTTCCCTGTCTGACCCCTGCACCCACCATTCCACTTCCAGCCAGGAGTTAACAATCCCATATTAAATTTAGTGCCACAGGAATTTTATATGACTGATATGAACAAAATACTACTGGAACCATGAGATACCACTTCAGGCTGGGGCAGTAAGGAAAGATAGCATGAATGAAGTGAGTTAAAGTAGGAGAAATTGTTATAGTGTAATATTTGTGATTTTTATTACAGAGATTGAATATAATTCCTAAACCAAGTATTAAGGGATAAAGTAAAATATTCTCTTTTCCATCAATTATATGAACTCCCTGTGTTTCTAAACTAAAATTTTACTCTGTATTGATATTTAAAATATCTACAACTAACCACAGGAACAGAGGAAGGCAGAAAAGAAGGAAAGAAAGGGGCCTAGTCACAGTCACTATTTTAGAGACAGTGAAAAGGAAGGATATAAATATTGGTCTCTCCAGGTTCATACCACTGGCTGCAAAACACTGGTCTGGTCTAGCTCTGGCACATGCCTCCAATTGGCCTTTTGATAGACAGAACAACCTCTCTAGTTAAGTGAATATCTGAAATAATTACAAAGAACAAATCACAGTCAAGTTACCATGAAATCCAAATGACAAGGAAACATCAAGGCCAAAACAAACAAATCAATGTATCTAGTTCTACCAAATATAAAATTAATGTATGTCACTAAGGGGAAAAACATCACAGAGAATACACCGAATACCAATATGGTTACAATCGGCATCTACTAGAACCAAACACAGTATTGTTCAGAGAAAGCCTGCATCATTATAAAATTAAGAATCAAGAACAAGTAAATAAACAAAACTATAGAGAAAATAACTGCCCATACACCAAATCTGTCCTGCCATTTGTGTTTGCAAATAAAGTTTTATTAGAACACAGTCACATTCATTCATTAACATATTGGCTGTGGATATCTTCATCCTGCAATATCAGAATTAAGCAGCTATGCAACTGAGACTGCATGGCCTATGAAGCCTGAAATATTTACTTTCTGTCTTGTTACAGAAAAAAATCTGTAAACCCCTGGATTAGGCAAATAATATGAAACCTTTTTTGTGATTGGTGTTGCTAATATTTCTTAACTACAGCAAACATTTGAAATTCTACAAACTTTTCAAAAAGGTTTTCATTTCATAAATATAAATTTATTATTGTCATATTATAATGATACTGTCATCTGTTCCTGAAGATTTAAGACCCCAACTTTTAAGATCTTAAATTAATCTCATATTAAATTTAGTGCCATAGGAATTTCATATGAGTGAATTATACCAATTTGAGATTTAGTGTAAGCTGATAAATATTAAGTTGTTGTGTAAACGTGTGTGTGTGCGCAGTGTGTATATATTTTCTTAAAAGTCTCAACTTCATTGCAGAAGCTAATAGCTAGGCTAAAAAATCAAAACAAGCATAACTGATTGTTTGCTATAAACAATTTTGTTTCTAGACTATCAAAGCTTCTGGCTGAATAAGTTCCAAACACATTCAACTGAGAAATGATTATTAATGAATATGCTGCCAAAAATGTTATTAATTTTTGTACAACTTTAGTATGAAATTGAAATGCCAGGCACTCAAACCTTTTAATCTCTTCCTGCTCCCATAGGACTTTGATCATGGACTCCTGACAGCCTTCAATATGATCTTTCTAACTGGAAACTCTGCACTGTAACAGAACTTCTACACCATTGCTAGAGAAATCTTTGTTTTTTATATATTGTTTTAAATAGCAAAAAATAAAGCAGAAAAGAAAATATAATTCTATAATTTCTTACACTCTTTTAATGGTTCCCCAGTGTTCTACACTGCAAAACCTAGAACTGCTTCACTAGGCATCCAAGGCTTTTCAAAATCTAGTTTCTGAGTCATCTGCAAAAACTGCTGTTTTGCAAATTCTGTCCTCACTTTCTGGAATACTTTTCTCTCTTTCTATACCAGCTAAGCCTAAACATCACTCTCTAAGAAGTCAACCTGATGCTTCCTCTCTATTCATCCCAGGCAGATGTGCCCACAGGTCAATGACTGTCTAATCAAGTAGACTGCAAGCTCCTTCACAGCATGGGATATGTCATATTCTTCCTTCTGTTCCTGAAACCCAGTGCTTCCTCCTCCAAAGTGCAAACTGACAAAAACACGTCACGTAAATGAAAGGATCGATGTAAACCAGCAGAATAAATCAAGTGTAACAGTGGATAAGAGCTTGAGTTCTGAAGGCAGGTCCAAATCCCAGTTCCAATACTTACTAGCTCTTACATTGTACAAATTATTAAACACCACCAAGTTCCAATATTCCTATAAAATAGAAATAAAAATGTCTTCTTTATACAATTGTGTGAAGATTAAATTAAACAATGCACATAGAATGCTTAACAAGTGCTTAATATGCAGTGATTCCTTGTTAAATGCTGCCTATTAATATCATATGTGCAGCTATTTTCATTCACTTCATATTAGAACATTGTTTCTTCACTAAATAGAAGGCATCTGGGAATCCACTAATCTTGATAATCACAAAAGTCATATTGGTGCATCAAGGGAAAAACCTGGAAATTCAGAATGTACACAAAGGAAAAACTCACCAGCCAAAGAAAACAGTGGTTAGAATTTTCATCATGTGTTATTAATACAATCATATAATGTTTAAAAGATAAACATTCATTCATCATGTTTTCCTTAAGGAAATCCTCTGTAAATGGGTTTTTTCAATGAATAGTTTACATGTTTAAAATTCTTATCAAGATGGTTTAATACACTCTTACGATTATAATAATTCACATATTCCCAAAAAACCCTCATACAGAATATAAACACAAACACACATCCCGTTCATCAGCGTGACTCACATGGATATGTCAGTCTCATTATCGTCAGTGTGTAAAATATGAAACACATGATATGAAAAGTCAAGGCCTGGCTAGAGTTGGCTTTTAGCAAGATGTTTCTTAGTATTTTGCAAAAACTTTGCTTTTATTTTCATAAGCACTGGAAAAATAACTGGACACACAGAATACAGAAGAGAAGCAGACAGCTGCGGTAACCATCTAACTATTATGCTCATTAAAAGCTGTAAAAGGCACTTCAGGAGAGGAGTCTCATAATATTTCTTCATTCCGACACTTTTGTCAATAAAAGCACTTCTCAAAATAATTATAGCCAGTATAAGAATGCAACATGCCTACAAGAAACAAAGTTATAATATATTTTGCCTAGCCAATGTGGCAAAATCCTGTCTCTTACTAAAATACAAAAAATCAGCCGGGAGTGGTGGCAGGCACCTGTAGTCCCAGGTACTTGGGAGGCTGAAGCAGGGGAATCACTTGAAACTGGGAGGTAGAGGTTGCAGTGAGCCAAGATCACTCCACTGCACTCCAGCCTCAACACAGAGCAAGATTCCATCTCCAACAATAATAATAATACATTTTGTAAAAATATTTGTGATTGATACAGAGATTAACTAAATACTGACCAGGAAAAGAAACTAATTTTTGAAGGAAGATCAGGTATCTTCAGCCACATATTTGTGTTGATTCTGTGTTACTCTCATTACATTAATATTTAACATAGATGATGACAGAACCATGGAATAAACTACAGTGGACCCTTGAACAACGTGAGTTTAAACTGCATGGGTCCACTCACTCGTGGATTTTCACCTCTGCCATCCCTGAGACAGCAAGACCCACCCCTCCTCTTTCTCCTCCTCCTCAGCCTATTCAACATGAAGATTATGAGGAGGAAGACCTTTAAAATAATACATTTTCACTTAATAAATAGTAAATCTATTTGCTCTCCCTTATGATCTTCCTAATATTTTCTTGTATTTAGCTTATGTACAGTACATAATATATATAACACCAAAAAATATGGTACTGAAGAGTTTACGTTATCATTAAGACTTCTGGTCAGTGGGAGGCTATTAGTAGTTGGGTTGCGGGGTAGTCAAAAATTTATCTATATATAGATAGATATGTACATATATATATACACACACATATATATGTGTGTGTGTGCTCTTTATATATACATGTATATATGCTGTGTGTATGTGTGTGTGTGTGTGTGTGTGTGTGTGTGTGTATAAAGCTACCACTCCTAATCCTTATGTTCATCTTAACATTATCATCATATAAACTTCTAATTGTAGTGCTATTGTGAAGGACAATCACATGTTAGCTTGATTTTAAGTGTTTAATGGCACCATTTCAATGGTGAAAATACTGCTCTGAAATTGGGTTTCTGGCACATAAGAAAGACACAAAGAAAATTCTAAAAAAGAAAAATAAACAACAAAGAGATACACAGAATTTTAACATATATTAATTTTCTTCATATTAAGGAAATAGCTTCAGGATTATTCAAGATTTTTGTCTGCATTAAAACTGCATGTCAAATTGCATACATTATTGCACACATGTGCTTCGTTTTCCTAATTGACTCCCTGAGGACATTCCATTGGAGTTCCCACCTTAATTCTAGGGTCTTCAATCTAAAGTTCTACCCTGTTCATTCAGCAGACTGCCAGACTTTGTCTCTTTCTCCCAGTTGCTTGTGGTAACCTAAGAAGAGTCCTGCTTCATTCCCCCACTCCAAGCAGAAAGCACTGCAGTGCTAAGAAACTTTATTTATAGCTCTATTATTAATCTCTCAGCTCCTTCAAGGCAGAGTTTCTTTTACTTATCTTTATCCACAGAAGAGCATGGTGCTACCCCTAAAAGGCACTTGGTGAATGAAGGTGTTCACATTTATCACGGTGAACCACATGAAATTATCATTTTTGTGATAATTTCACAAAATGATATTTTTAGCAAATAATTTAAAAGCACATACTCTGTGCCAGGGACTGCTGTGACCACTTTATATAAATCCACACACTTACTTCTCACAACTACCCTTGAGATAGGTACTTTTATTATTCTGATTTTGGATATGTGGAAACTAAGAAAGACAGTAAAGTTAAGTAAACTATCCAAGGTCAAACAGCCCGTATGGTGAAAAACTGGAATTATTTACCTTTATGCTATCATTTTTGACACTACTTTTTTAGAAAAAATAAACTCTTAGTTGAGAATATCAATACAGAGTTATGATTTAAAAAGAGAAACACACAGATTTTCTCGTTCTTTCCACTAAAAGGACCCAAGCACAATGACACTTGTAGCAAGGAGTACATCTATAATTCCAATTTTGGTTTATAAAAGTCGTTTCCCATCAAATAAAGCAGGATTTGTTAGAAAAAATGGCTACTTCCAGATCTGGAGCAAAGAAATGTCCCAGCCTGGGACATCTTATTCTGCCAAAAAGCAAAGCCAGACTCAAAGACTTTAGTGAAGCATGGCAAAAGGACACAGGAGTCGGCTTCAGAGGCTTCTGCCCTAAAATTCAAGACAAT
The DNA here is from genome assembly GCA_031835075.1 of Saguinus oedipus. Lineage (NCBI taxonomy): Eukaryota > Metazoa > Chordata > Mammalia > Primates > Cebidae > Saguinus > Saguinus oedipus. The sequence continues at coordinate 142,541,747 of CM063172.1, read as the reverse complement.
TTGAGTATCAAAATAATTATCAAAGTAAAGAATTATAACACATCAAATTAAAAAACGATCCATGAGACCACAAGACAAGAAAAAAGTAGAGATGTTGGAGAAAAACTCTTTTCTTTACAGAAAAAAATGGTAACTAACAAATACAAAATAAATAATAAAATTTGAAAAGCCTCATATTGCAGCCTCGGTGCAATAATTAATTCAAGCAATAATCCTTAGTGGAGACTGAAACCACTGAGTGAATGGTTGTGAAGAAAAGGATCTTCATGCAACCTGGAAATATCCACCCCACGAAGCTGGTGGACAGATACCACAGTGCTAGGTTTGGTCTCAAACCCTCCTATGTTTACAAAATTGCATGTCAGCAAGAACTACTGTGAATTAGATGTTCAGAGAAATCTTTCCTGGTGCAACAGATGACAAATATTATATAAAAATGAAGTATTTTTTAATGCATGGTGGAGATGGCAGGAAAGTACGGAATACCTCAGAGAACAAAAACAAAGACTTGAAAATTCTGCAGGGTTAGCAAACGCAGGCTATATTTGCCCTGAAATCAAACTTAGGTGTTAGTAAGGCAAAGCCAAGAGTCCAAATTGAGATATTAAAATGTGGGATAGTTACATCAAGAGGGATGCCCTGAAGGGCTGCACCCTCAGTGATAAAGTAGAAAGGCCCCATCTTGCGAGGGGCAATATTGGGGATATAAGCCAGTCTTGACCTTGGCTCAGATGGAGGGAGAAAAGAAGATAACACTGCTCCTAAAAATTCCTAACCACAAGCCTACAATGTTCAATTTGGGATCAAAATTCATGCTATATGTGAAGCCAACCAAATCCTAAATCAAAATTTAGTTTAACCCCAGATGATATGGTTTCCAAGTATCTGACAAAAGTGAATCTGAATTCAGACCCCAGGAGATTCCCACAAATAAGGTTCAAAACAATAGGATCTCAAAAACAAAAACACAAACACTAGCCAAAATAATTACGTGTGTAGATACATTCATAAAAAACAAAATGGACCTTAAAGCAAAGGATATTTGACAAAAGCATTATTATATGTCGAGAAAAGTTTAATTAACCAGAAAGAATTAATGCATGAAATCACCAGGAAGAATTAATGTAAGAATTATTGCATGCATCCAGTATCATAACTTGAATTATGTATGCAGCAAAAATAGAATTATAGGATAAACTGATAAATCCACCACCATAGTGGGAGATTTTAACACATCTATCTTGCTAGTTGATAGATTCAGTGACAACAACAAAATAGTTTACAAGTCACATGATAAAGATCAGTAAGAGAGGCTTTGAACAAGACAACTGGTAAACCTATTTTCATGACTTGATAGATGATAAATAAAAAAAATAGGTGATAAATGAAAAAGGAGAAAGGCTAAGAAAAGTGCTGAGAATGGTTAGCCATATAGAGGAGAATAAAAACCTACCCGACATCATACAAAAACTCATTTTTTTCCCATCTTCTCTCCCGAAAAGTTTCTCATCATAGTTCTTAGGGTCAAAAACTGACAGTCATCACTGACCCTTCCTTTTCCTCAGAACTTCCTTTTCCCATATCCATCATCGGTTTATTTTGTTGGCTGCACTCTACCTCTAAAATGATCAATAATTCCTGCTCACTACTTCAACATGAAATCAGAACTTCTCATTACTTCCACAGGTACAATCCTAGCTCAAGCCACCACCGTCTCATGCCTGAACTACTGTAGCAGGCTCCTAACTGGTCTTCTGGATCCTTCCTCATTGCCCTATTGTCCTACAGTCTATTCTCCATCTAAAACACAAGGCACACAATGTCAGACATTTGCCCAAAGTCTTCAATGACTTGACATCTCCCTCAGAGTAAAAGCCAATGTCCTGACTGAGGTCTACAGGTTTAGATACCACACCACCTCTCAGACCTTGTGCCCTACTTTCTCCCCAACACACACTCTGCTTCAGATACACTGGCCTCATTTCTGGTCCATGATCATGCCACCAAGTTCCTAGTTGAGGAGCACTGCATGAATGCTTCCTTCTGTGTGTAAGCTCTTCCCTCATGTATTCCCATAAGCTCACGCTTTTACTTCCTTCAGTCCTGTGCTCAAATGTCAGCTTTACAGAATGAGCCTTCCCAAATCACCAACCTCCATAGCAATACAGTACAAACACCCCTTATACCATCACTTTCAATCTGGTTACATTGCTTTACTCTTTTCTCTGTAACACTTAATGCCACTAGACAAATTTGTATATTCTATTTCCTTCACTAGACTATAAGTTTTCTGAAAGCAAGAACTTGGTGTTTTTTTTCACCATAGTATTTTCAGCATCTATAACAGTTCCTGGCAATGGCAAGGGCTGAATTAATCTGTGTTTATTAAATTCATCAATGAATAATAAATATGACATAGCAGAGTAAACAAAGACCCTGAAGTCAGACAGACCTGGATTTGGATCCCATTTTTGCAAATTTCTATATGACTTTGGGCAAAATTCTAACCTAACTAGATTTTACTGTCTTGCTGTAAAAAGAGAATGTAAATACCCTGTTTATACTTGTAATTTTTGCAAGGATAAAAATGGCAAATATACATACATATATTTAGTATCTATGAAAAATTATGTCATATATAATCACTGTAGTTTATAATTAGTAGGCACTCAATAAATAATAGGCTTCATTATCATTTTATTTCTGGAGACAACTTCCTACTCTACCTCCCTCCTTAACAGTCTCTGAGCAAATGCAGGACTTATTTTAAGCCCAATCTCAATGCAAAACTTTAAATGTTACATGACAATGACAGTTGTCCTAGTAAGGCTAAATAAGACTCTTTGAAATACAGCTTCAAATGTAGTTTTTCTAGGTCGGCTTAGAGTGCTAGCATTAATCAATGATTCCATTTATCACCACCCTAGGGGAGCACTTGTACATATAATCAGATGAAAACTATAATTATGGAACTGATCATTTGAGCAATCCTTTTGAAATTCAGACATCCTTTGAAATATTAATTTTGTGTAACTAATTTTGCATAGCTTATATTGATCACAACAAGCTCTCCATCCATAGCATATTACTCAAAATATTAACTTTGAAATCACTCAAAATATTAACTTTGAAATCCTTTAAAATATTTAAGTATATTTAGTATAACACTTACTGTCTTGTGTGATATAAATGTTTACTCATATCAATTCAGAGACTAGCAATTCAGCTATATTACATTAAGCAATAGAAATACACTATTTTAGATACTCAAGTAACAGGGAAAGTTAAGAAATATCTACCAAATGCAATTCTCACATCTATGTTTTAATAAGAAGAAATTGGGCAGCTGTGGTGGCTTGCACCTGTAATCCCAGCACTTTGGGAGGCCAATGCAGGTGGATTACTTGAGGTCAGGAGTTTGAGAAGAGCCTGGCCAACATGGTGAAACATTGTCTCTACTAAGAAATAAAATAAAATAACAAAAATTAGCCAGGCATGGTGGTGCATGCCTGTAGTCCCACGTACTCTGGAGGCTAAGCAGGAGAATCACTTGAGCTCAGGAGGACGAGGTTGCAGTAAGCCGAGACCGCACCACTGCACTCCAGATTGGGTGACAGAGCAAGAATCCATCTCAAAATAGGAAGAAGAAGAAGAAGAGGAAGAGGAAGAGGAGGAGGAAGAGGAGGAGAAGAGGAGGAAGAAGAAGAAGAAGGAGAAGGAGAAGGAGAAGAAGGAGAAGGAGAAGGAGAAGAAGAAGAAATTTATTTCAATGTTAAATGACAACATAAAGGGCAAGAGACTGAGCCACTAGTGGTGGCACATACAAGCTACTAGGAGGCTGAGGTGGGAGGACCACCTGAGTCCAGGAGTTATGACTGTGTCTGTGAATAGCCACGACATTCCATCCTGGGCAATGAAGTGAGATCATCTTTTAACAAAACAAAAAATAAAAGGGCAAGAGACCAAGAATATCCTTTTTCTTTATCTTTCCTCAGTAGACTAGAGTATACATTGCATCTGTGTAGTTATTTCAAGTACATATAAACACACTACTTAGGAGGATAAGCCTGTGTATAGCCTACCTATCAACAGTTTGCCAGGGAAAAGAGATCTGCCTAGTTTAGATGGTGATTATCATCATTGTCACAACTCATATCATCTAACAGTTTTATACATATGTGTATATATAAATAAAGCATTCCTGTCTCCGAGGATGGAGTGCAGTGGCTTGATCACGACTCACCACAGCCTCCACTTCGTGGGCTTAGGTGATCCTCCCACCTCAGCCTCCCAAGTAGCTGGGACTACAGGTGTATGCCACCATGTCTGGCTAATGTTTTATATTTTTGTAGAGATGGAGTTTCACCATGTTGCCCAGGCTGGTGTCAAACTCCGGGCTCAAGCGATCCACCAACCTCAGCCTCCCAAAATGCTGGGATTATAGGCATAAGCCACGACGCCCAGCCCTAACAGTTATATTTATAAAGAGCTTTATGTTTATAAGGCACAGTTTAACTCTGACTCCAGTGCAGGCCAGGATGAAGGTTACAGATGAGGAAAGAAGTTCAGAGCAGTTAAGGTGCTATGACAGGTTATATGGTAATTCAATGACTGGGATAGTGTCCCTCCTAAAATACTATATTGCCTTTCTTATTCTCATTCATAATTTTTAAGTATAGTATTTGTCATCAAGCATTCCTGAGAGATTATTGATAGCAAAAAATTTACCTATTTCCCAAATATATAAAAAATAAAACATTAGGCTGGGCATGGTGGCTCACAGGTGTAATCCCAGCACTTTGCGAGGTCAAGGCAGGCAGATTACGAGGTCAAGAGATCAAACCATCTTGGCCAACATGGTGAAACCTCATTTCTACTAAAAATACAAAAATCAGCTGGGCATGGTGACACGCACCTGTAGTTCCAGCTACTTGGGAGTCTGAGGCAGAATTGTTTGAACCCAGGAGGCAGAGGTTGCAGTTAGTCAAGATCAAGCCACTGCACTCCAGCCTGGTGACAGAGTAAGATTCTGTCTCAAAAAATAATAATAATAAATAAAAATAAAAATTGAATTCACCAGATGCTTGTCTACATGTGTATTAAAATGCATATTTACATGCCGACTATAACTGAAAAAAAATTAGTGCTGCATGTGATATGCCTCATAAAAATAAAAACACTGTCATCTATTAATGGATCTTTGGATGAAACAGGCATAGTTATCTGGGCATACATTGATTGGATGGCAAGGGCAGAACAAAGACGGCTGAATTTCTGCAAAATGAAGTGGGAGGAATTGAGGACAAGGAAGAGAAATTCAAAACACTTAGGGAAGAGGAAGAGATGCAAAAGGGGTCAGAGAAAGAGTTCATAGGAATACAGTTCAAGCCAGAGACCCCTAGAGGAAGAAGACCAGTGGCCAATGAATGAACAATGAATTTCTATCAACTGTGCTGTGTGACAGTGAGTGTCAGGTTTTTTTTTTTATATACTTCATTATACTTAGACTGATCCTTAGTTTACTCTAATACATCTATAAAATGACAGAGTTGGACTGTGTGATCTCTACTCGCTCTTCAAGTTTTAACATATAAAGACTCTGCCAAAGGGTTGACATTCAGAAAAAGGACAAAAATATTTAAACAGATTGACTTAAATTTCTGGGGGTGTAAATATACATCTAGATGTCTGGGTCAAAAATGTTGTTTAAAAATGTTTAAATGTTGTTTAAAGTTTTACAAAAATTTTACACAAAAACTTTCGTTTAGATCAACTCCTAAATTTGTTACTTTTCACAAACACAGAGCAACCAGGGACTGACAGTACATTTCTTCCCAATTTCCTTGTGTAAATGTTGATATGTTCAATGTGATGGAATCTAACAGCAAAGCAACTTCCCATTTAAAATCCCAACATCAACATTCAATCCATGTTCATGTAATAAACACCCATATCCTAAGGCCTTCAATTAATTCCCTTAAGCTCAAGCTATTTGATATTAAGGGCTCAAGAATTAAAACAATGTACATATAATTCCAACAATTATGCAAGAATAAACCTAAGAAGAAAAATTAGTCTAGCATTATTAAAATATTAAGCCTATTAAACCAGAAACAATTGGTGTGAAATTTACCCCTTTGAAGATTAGAAAATTGATCCAACATTCTAAAAAAAGTATGCATAACCTGAAATTATCATTAATGATTCCTGATTTACTTTTGCAGAGTAATTTTTGTGCAATGGAATGTGTCTGCATCATCCAAAAAGTAAGCAGATACCATTACAGTCAGTTCCATGTAAATGTTCAGTGGACAAGCACTCTGGAAAGGCCTCTTAACCACTGATAACAAGTTACTTAACACAAACTTTTAAACACCTCTTAGGATTTTTCACAAAGATTTTCAGCCACAAATTATTTCCATAGAATAGTATGCAAGTACTTTAATTTTGAAGGACTTTCAAAATCTAAGATATTAAGCAAACAAACAAAATGAAAAGAAAAAAAAGAATCAGTCTAGCTGGGACCCCAGCCAATAAAAACTTTATTTCATGGAAAGAAAATAAGAAGCTCAAAATCTCACAGTGAGGTTGGAAACAATCACCCTAAACATGAATCAATGTGGATAATACTATGTAAATCACAGAAGCAAGGGAAAGCAGTCAGTCCTGGAGAGAGTGAACTGAGGTGACCACTTTTAAAAGAGGCTAAAGGAAGAATACCTGCACTGCTAGCCATGTTGGAAGCTAGAGTTAGTAGCATCCTGGCACTGTTTGTCTCTTTGATCTTATGAAAATGCTCCTAAAACTGAAGCTGTAAAATGTTTTTATTTTGAACTTAGAGATCTGCAGCCTTACTTTCTTTAATACTAGCTTTATTACCACTTGTAACATCTACTCCATATTTTTCATTACTGAGTACCATAACAAAACTATGGCCTACATATGTAGTTAAGCAACATACAAAATCAGATTTATATTAATTCACCAAAGATGTTCATTTGAAAACCACTGACTTTATGCAGTAGTTATTAGATACATACATTTTATAAGATTTATGAAATAAACAGAAAACACTTTGAGGCAGGAGCTATTCAGACAAGAGTTAGCTAAAATAAGAAAATAAAGCTACAAAGATATCTTTAGGAATTTGAAAATAACCGTAAAATGCTTTTAAACCTTTGTTGAATAAATATTTTAACTTCCTGAATACAACTTAAGTCTATTGTTTAATTCCGGGTCAAAATGAAGTAACCCAAATATGCACTCTGTTATATAAAAGGCCCAGGGGATGAAATTACATCTCTCTCTAATAAGGTCCTTGGAAATCCTATACTAGAGTAACTTAGCAGCCAAATTATTTTTCTTCTGTTAATGCTGATTGAGCAGTAAATAATAACTAGGAGAAAAACAAACATGCAAAATAAAGTTTTCACACCTTTACATGAGTTTTCTTAGATGACCCTGAGCCACCAATTTGAGTAAAAGCTCAAAGGCAATTATTTCATTAACCTTTATATGTGGCAATAATTCATCACAGTTTTATGGGGACTGGAGTTGATGTTAATTTCCAAATATTAAGAAACTGTATGCAAACATATGCTTTCAAATTTTAGTGTGAAGGTTGGAATGATTCAAAAAATCTTGTTTCAAAACAAAGTGCTATTGTTAATCCTCTTAGCCTGATAAGGTGCTTAAACTTTTTCAGTCTCCATTTTGCATCTGTAAAGTAAAGGAGTTGGACAGCGTAATATCTAAAGGTCCCACCACCTAGCAAACAAGTCCGGGAACCCTCTGTATCAAGCATGGCAATATGAAAAGGAGATTAAATGGGTGAGGCATTTAATGTGAAACAAATGAGAGTGTGCTTTAGAATCTCCCTAAAAACCCTGGTGTAGAAAAACCAATACAAACTCCAAATCTCACCTAACTCCTCCCCGTTTTTCTTTACATCAGCAGATTGAAAAATAAATATAGTCTAGGTTGTTGTTTATCCCTTTCACATCATGTCTGGTATAACAGATTGTGAATGAAAGAACATGTTAATAAGGGAAAATAAATGCACATCATCTGAAGACAGAAGTCAGGGTGGGGGACTGAAAAATATACAAAGCATTTTTCTAACAATCTGCCCAGCAGTTAAAATTGCCAACTCAGGAGCCAGACTTCCTGGGGTAAAATCCTGCTCCCCTACCCACAAGTTGGGTGATCCCTCATCTAGAAACTGTGAGACAGTAATAGAGCTCAGCTCATCAAATCATCATGAGAATTAAATGAGTTAATGCATTAATACTACATACACAATTATTTGTAGCACTTAGTCCATGGCAAACAATAAACATTACATAAATGTTAGCTAGGAGCATCTGGGGCTCAGAACCTAGTTATAATCTGCTATCCATGTGTGTCAGCCACAGCGGTTTAGGCAAAATAATAAAAGCAAAGCAAAGTAAGTAGGCAGTGTTTGCCCTGTCTTTTTTAACTCTCATTTGTTTGATTGTTTTCACAGTTCTCCTTTTCCCCTGCTATCCTAGCTCCTGCTAAGAGTTAACACAAACTCTTCAACAGATTAGCCTTTACAAAGTTATTTGCATTCTGAAGAAGTCTGAGCAGAGAAATCAATCCTTAATCCAAGAAAATATGAAATCACAGAATTTCAAGTACTTTGAGGCAAGTACTTTTTAAGTCAATATCAGCTAAGTTTAGTCTGACCCTATTGTCAAATTTGACCCAATCGTATTTATAAAAATAGGCTCTTCTATTTGTTGAAGATGCTGATACCCAAGAAAAACGGGGCATAACGTTTCTTCCAAAGATAATGAGAGGCATATTCATTAATCCCAGAAGTGTTTATTTTTCCCCTTTTCTCTTCCTAATTGTTTCAATACAAAATAAAATAAATGTTCAATGCTAGCACTAGAGCCTTAAGTCCTAGAATGAGCAATATTTTGCTAAAAGAAAACTGAGTATGTCTCAATAATTCAAACAGTAAGTTCTAGGAGATCACCTATAATTTTTTTAAAAAATACAATAGGCCGGGCGCGGTGGCTCAAGCCTGTAATCCCAGCACTTCGGGAGGCCGAGGCGGGTGGATCACGAGGTCAAGAGATCGAGACCATCCTGGTCAAAATGGTGAAACTCCGTCTCTACTAAAGATACAAAAAATTAGCTGGGCATGGTGACGTGTGCCTGTAATCCCAGCTACTCAGGAAGCTGAGGCAGGAGAATTGCCTGAACCCAGGAGGCGGAGGTTGCTGTGAGCCGAGATCGTGCCATTGCACTCCAGCCTGGGTAACAAAAGCGAAACTCCATCTCAAAAAAAAAAAAAAAAAAATACAATAGCTACTGCAAATCTTTATACCACTTAAGCCCTTAATCCTAATCCTGCTTCCATCCACTTCCTGATCTTATCTGGACGAAGGTATTTGCCTCCTGTAAAAAGAATGCATCGAGGAAGAGCACTTTGGAAAAATTCAAAATATACACATTCTCTTACATTTCCAGAGTCCGAGTGTATTACTCCTCCCCAGCTAGTTAACTTCTTTCTGTTCTCCACTAACCCCATCATCCCTTCTGCAACAACTTGAACTCTATTCTCCATTGAATCCTTCTCAAAGTCTGTCATCAAACACAAGCAAGCCTTCCCTTGGAAGAAAGTGCTCCCTTCAATTGCTGTTCTGTTTCTCTTCTTTAAACTTAACAAACTTTCTCTTAATTCCTCATTATCTTCTCTGAATTGAATCTCTGGGATGACTTTTCTTACCACAACTCTCTTGAGACTTCCTTTTGAAGGGCCACCAATAGCCTTCTGGCCAACAATGGAACAATCTCTTTCTCAGTGCCATTCTGCTTGACCTCTTGGAATGTCAGACAGTAATGACCAATTCCTCCTGAGAGTTAGCATGGCCCATGGCTCTGATGACAATATTATCCTGCCGATTCTCATTTTCCTCTCTTTTCTCAGTTTCTTACAATGCATCTTCCTCCTTGCACTTCACAAACATGCTGGTTTCCTATGTTTATCTTCATCCTGCTGCCCTTCCTCAGATGCCACCTCCCCTTAAAAGCATCACCTCAAGGAAAATACTGTTCTACTCCACACAGCCAGCCCAGACTTCTCCCCCATGTCTCAACAGGGCTTCACCAATTGCCAGTTTATAAGTTCTCAAAAGTCCTCAATTCAAAGGCATCTTCCTCTTTCCTTAAGTCATTGATACCTGCTCCTAGACTCTTTTAATGACATCTCCTAAGCTTGAAACTCCAGGATAATCTTTTTCCTCCTCCAAGTCTGCTCCTTGCCCTTCATCCTACGAACTCTATTTGGTTTAGTTACCAAGTTCAGCAAAGCTTTATTTTCAAGTTCCTTTCTTTGATTCTTTCCTTGATGTCTTTCTTTCCACCATCACATCATAAGTTTAGGCCAGGGGTTGTCAAAGTATGGCCCACCACCTCCACCTGCTTTTGTAAATAAAATTTTGATGGAACATGGCCATACCCATTCATTTACTTAATGTCTATGGCTGTTTTTACAACATTTCAAAAAATTTCAAACCCTAACTTAAGCCTTTTTTTTTTTTTGAGACGGAGTCTCACTCCGTCTCCCAAGCTGGAGTACAGTCCAGTGGCACCACCTTGGCTCACTGCCACCTCCACCTCTTGGGTTCAAGCAATTCTTCTGCCACAGCCTCCCCAGTAGCTGAGACTACAGGTGCGTGCCACCATGCCCGGCTAATTTTTGTATTTTTAGAAGAGATGGGGTTTCACCATGTTGACCAGGCTGGTCACAAACTCCTGACCTCTGGTGATCCACCCACCTTGGCCTCCCAAAGTATTGTGGTTACAGGCACAAGCCACCATGCCCGGCCACTTGGCTTAAGCCTTTCTGTGTTCATGCACAAACTCCTTCAAGATCCCCTAAGCCATCTCCCATACTCTCAATTTCCCACCTTCATTACTCTCCCTACCATCTGGTTAATTTTCCTAAAACATCATTTTTAAATATATTAATATTTTGCTCAAAAATTATATGTAATTTTCCATTATGTCCAATTCAGAAAGTCCAGAAATACAGGGCAGTATCTTATACGTCTCTGTCCTTTGGACAGTAACGAACATCATGGTGGCCACCCAGGAACACGAAAACATCTCAGCTTGGCTTCAAAGTGCTTTTCACTCTAGTCTCAGTGCTTCTCAGCCATATTTCCCACTGCCCCATATCCTCATGCCCACAAAGCTTCTGACTGAGTCATTCTAACCTCACCACAGTTCCAAGGTAGGCCTTGTCACCTCATATTCTGTAGCTCTGTGCTTTTATTCCTGACATTCTCTAGGCCAGGACAGGTTTTCTTCTGTCCATACAAATTCATTCCATCTTTCAAGATCCAGTGAAGAAGTAACCTAGTCTGTCTATAATTCCTTTCTTGTCTTTTATTGAACACACTTTCCATGCTGATAGCATAGTACTGTTTACCTTTGCAATACTATTTTGCTTTCTTGCTCAAATTCTGTATTATGTATTTGGCTTTTCATTGCAGTTCCCTCAATAATATATCATAGCATATCATAGCATATGTTCAGATTAACCTTCTCAGATGTTTTGCAGGGAGTATATAAACAAAAATCTCATTGGAAACAGATGAGGTATGGATCAGTGGTCCCCCTGACACACAGAGAAGACATTTGGCAATGTCTCAAGACATTTTTATTGTCACAACAAAGGAATGGGGGTGCTACTGACATCTAGTGGGTAGATACCAGAGATGCTGCAGAGATATCACGTAATGTACAGGACAGCACCCCTCCCCAACACTACAAAGAATTTTGTGGCCCAAAATGTCACCAATGCTGAGTTTTTAAAACTCTAATTAGATTAATTCTTTCCTAACCTGGAATGCCTAGAAACATCACATCTACAAACAAAGCAATGAAAAAATGAGAACTATGTGTTGACTGAATTTTCTTCTACATATTTAACGGTTTTAGTTACTTTGATGGAAATCTCAAAGAAGTGAGTACTGACTGTCTCAATGTCTATTCACAGCTGTATAATTCTCTTTCTGCTATGATGGCGGTGAATGCACTAATCAGTGACCCGGATATGTGATTTTGGAAATTTGGAAAAAGAGACCTCGAAGGAAAATTCACTGAATGTGGCCACATACAGTCTATGATGTAACTCAATGCTTAGGGGTACTAGGATTAAGCAGCTATGTAAAATAGCATCTCCTTAATCTCTAAATTTGGGGTGCCCAGAGAACTTTCCTTTTAATCTGTCCCTATCTAGACTTATTCTTTTGGGGATTTCAAAAAATATAATGTTTTTAAATGTCATTGATATCTTGAAGTCTTCCCAAATTTATATTTCCAGTTCAACTTACTCCCCTGAGTTCCTGATGGTTATATTTGATGCATATACCTAAGAGAAAGTAAAATTTCACAAGCCTTTACTAGCTTAGTTTTAACACTCCCCTAAGAATGTGCCCCCCAGGCAGTGGCATCAGCAATCCAGCCTTCTTCATTCTTAGGAATTTCCCTTGTTTCCCTGAGGCCTCCTCCTCCTTTCTCACCGGAGGAGAACACAGAGACTAAAGAATCATTCCCGGGCTTCTTACTGCCTCAGTCTCAAAATGATCCACACTATCACTTCCCCTTACATTTCATGGACCAGCACTAATTATATGGCCCTGCTGAAATGTAAGGAAACTGAAACGCACCAGAAAAGAGGGGTATAAAACCGGGTTGGTGAAAACACACTGATGCCTCTGCCATCATATCCAAAACTGACCCCCTGATCTGCACCCCCAACCTGTTCTTCCCAAGTCATCCTATCTCAGTCAATGCCAACTCCATCTGCAAAGACCTTGAAGTCATCTCTGATATCTTTCTATCTTAATCCATATCCAATACATCAGCAAGTCATCTTAGTTCAACCATATCCTGAATGCAACCACTTCCCACCTCGAATGCTACTTTGTCGATTTTTCACGTGGATAGTTACAACAGCCAGTCTCTGCACTTGTCATCACAACCTATTTTCAAAATAAAAGCCAGAGTGGTTATTTTGAAACTTCAGTCACATCACACAATCCCTAAGCTCGAAACCCTCCAATTGCTTTACATATCACTAAGAGAAAAAGCTTAAGCCTTTCAATGGCCTAGAAACCTCTGTATAATATGTATCCCTCCACCCTCACATGCCCACGCTGATTACCTTTGTAGCCTTATTTCTGCCTTGTTCTGCCCATCACTACCACCAACACTGACCTCCTTTCTATTCCTTGAAGTTACCTGGCACGCTACCATCCCATGGTCACTGCTCACTCTAACTAAAACCCACTTTCCCCAGATATCCACATGGCTGGCTTCTTTGCCTCCCTTGAGTCTTTGCACATCTTCTCAGTGAGGCTTCCCTATCAACTCTCTGAAAACTGCTGCTGTCCCCTTCAACTACCGACCATGCCTGCAAGCACTTCCTATCCTCCTTCCTGCCTTATTTGTTTTTTCTCCTTGCACTTATTACTATCTGACATACTGTATTTGTTTACTGTTCATCTCCCTCAACAATAATATAAGTGCCACAGGAACAGTAATACTCATCCATTTTGTCCACCAAGTATTTCCAACAATGAAAACCATGCTTTAAATATAGCAGTGCTCCACAAACATTCACTCAATGAATTAGAACTAACTATCCAAGTCTCATTTTAAAAGAACTGAAGAACAGAACTTACATAGTATTGTATAATCTTATGCTAAACTAAAATTTGGGGGGAAAATAGGAATTATTATTATATTCATCTTTTAATCCTTAGTTTAGCAAAGTTTCTACAAGATAGAAAGTCTTGAAAGGCTTACTTAATTGAATTTGCTGAACTACCATTCAATTTCCATACATTCTGCTATCTTATGACTGACTGTTAAAATATTTACTAATGAGGTCAGGCAAGGTGGATCATGGCTATAATCCCAGAACTTTGGGAGGTCAAGGCAGGTGAATCACATGAGGCCAGGAGTTTAAGACCAGCCTAGCCAATGTGGCGAAACCCCTTCCCACTAAGAATACAAAAATTAGCCTGTTGTGGTGGTATGTACCTGTAGTCCCAGCTACTCAGGAGACTGAGGCAGGAGAATCACTTGAACACAGAAAACGGAGGTTGCAGTGAGACGAGATATGTGATTAATGAAAATTGTACAATTAATCTGTAATCATGGTGGAATAATTTAAATTTCTCACTTAAACCCATGATATTTAAAATTGTTTGATCTTCATATAAATAATCTGAGATCAAGTTGAGTTTTGATGCATATGTTATGACACCAAGTGGACTGAAGGGTCTAAAGATCATTTAAGTTGCTGGAAGCAGGTGAGATGATGTGTTTAACATGAAATAGTGTCTTTTGCAGCAGTATGGAAGGATAGAATTGAAGGCCATTATCTTAAGTGAAACAATTCAGATACAGAAGGTCCAATATCACATGTTCTCACTTATAAATGGGAGCTAAACAATGTGTACACATGAAAACAGAGTGGAATAATAGCCACTGGAGACCTGGAAGGGTAGGAAGGTGGGAGGGAATGAGGGATGAGAAATTACTTAATGGCTACAATACACACTGTTCGGATGATGGGTACACTAAAAGCCCAGACTTCATCACTATGCAATATATTCATGTAACAAAACCACACTTGTACGCCTTAAACTTATCTATTTAAAAAAGAAGTATGGACTCCAGAATAAAGACTATGTGAGTTCATATTCCATCAGCATGGCTTCTTAGCTGGCACAAGCTTGAATAACATATCTAAACTCAGCTTCAGTGTGCTCTTCTTTAGACTGGGGTTATGACAGAGCCTCCACACAGGACTGTTATGTGATTTAATGAGATGAGTTGCATAAAGCAGTTAGCATGATGCCTTTATCAATGAACACTAAGTTTTTTCATCAGTGAAATTTTCCATTCATTATATGCTTTATAGTAGAAATTGCATTATATTTATTAATGTTTTCTATTTCTCAAGAGTATTAGACCATGAAAGAAACAGATTATATTTCTATCATAAAAATTATTTTCAGGTTTTTTTTACTTTATTTTTTGAGACAGAGTCTTGCTCTCTCACTCGGGGTAGAGTACAGTGGCACAATTACAGCTCACGGCAACCTCTGCCTTCTGGGTTCAAGCAATTCTCATGCATCAGCCTCCCAAGTAGCTGGGACTACAGGCCTGTGTTACCACGCCCATCTAATTTTTGTATTTTTAGTAGAGACAGGGTTTTGCCATATTGGCCAGGCTTATCTCAAACTCGTGACCTCAGGTGACCCGCCACCTCGACCTCCAAAAGTACCTGGACTACAGGTGTGAGCCACTGCACCCGGCCTAAATTATTTTCATTATAATTTATAAGGTAGAATTATTGGATAATAATATGTAAACTCTAAGTTCAGATACAAGACTTTTGGTAGCCAAAGATATCATAGCTATTTTTTATATCTATACTATCTAAACCAACTGCCCAGGGATCTTGACAACTCACCAGCCCAGAATTAACAGGTAGGAGGCTTGGTGCTACCCTTCTTCCTTACCAAGTCCATGGCAAATCACACTAAATTGATAATGCTACTTTTCCAATGAGCTGGGATGCAGCCATAGGTTCCTTCTCAACACAAGCAGCTGTTACCATGTTATCACAGTTGACTGAAGAAAACATAATATTTAGTCTCTAGATCTTGGCAAACGACATACAATCACAATCTGTATTCTGTATAATATGAGGCTTTCCATAAATACATATATATGCATACACATGTCATATGTGTTCTAAGATTTGAGAAAACGTTTTAACAAATCAAATTATAATTTTAGAAGGTCATAGAAGATAATAACTAATGAAATCTTGTGCTGAATCCTCATAAACACATAAAAACATAGCAATTCGGAATTTAAAAAATGCTTAAAAGTAGGAAAAGGACATAAACAGACACTTCTCAAAAGAGAACATACAAGCAGCCAACAAACATGAACAACTGTTTAACATCACCAGTGATCAGAGAAGTGCAAATCAGAGCCACAATGAAATACCATCTCACACCAGTCAGAATGGCTATTACTAACAAGTCAAAACATAACAGATGTTGGCGAGGCTGCGGAAAAAAGGAAACACTTATATACTGTTGGTGGGGATGTAAATTAGTTCAGCCACTGTGGAAGCAGGTTGGAGATTTCTCGAAGAACTTTAACAGAATTATTATTTGACCCAGCAATCCTACTACTGGTTATAGATCCAAAGGAAAACAAATCATTCTATCAAAAAGACACAAGCACTATTCACAATAGCAAAACACGGAAGCAACTTAGGCGCCCAACAACAGAGGAATGGATTTTTAAAAAGTGGTTTATACACACCATGGGATACTACACAGCCATAAAAAATGAAATCATGTCCTTTGCAGCAACATGGATTGCAGCTGGAGGCCATTATCCTAAGTGAAGCAATACAGGAACAAAAAACCACATACCAGATATTCTCTCTTAGAAGTGAGAGCTAAGCAGTGAGAAAACGTAGACACAGAGAAAGGAACAATAGACAGTGGGAACTACCAAAAGTGGGAGGCAGAAACAGGAATGAGGGCTGAAAAACTACCTCTTGGGTATTCTTACTACCTAGGAGCTGGCATCAATCATACCCCAAACCTCAGTGTCACACAATATAGCCATGTCACAAACCTGCACATGTACCCCTGATAGCTAATATAAAAGTTGACATTAAAAAAAATCTTCCTCAATAAAAAATTAACTTAAAATGAGCTAAAGACTTAAATGTAAGAGCTAAAACTATAAAAACTATAAAATTCATATAAGAAATCATAGGAGTAAATCTTTGCGAAGGCCATTATCTTCAGTGAAGCAACTCAAATACAGAAAGTCAAATATCACATGTTCTCACTTATAAATGAGAAATCATAGGAGTAAATCTTTGTGACCCTGGGTTAGGCAAACGTTTTTATACACAACACTAAAAGCGCAAGTGACAGAAGAAAAAATAGATAAACTGGACTCAAATTTAAAATTTCTGTGTATCAAAGGACACTATCAAGAAAGTGAAAAGACAGCCCACAGAGTGGGAGAGACATGCTTTGAAAAGTATAGATTTCTATCTCTACTAAAAATACAAAAAATTAGCCAGGTGTGGTGGTGGACACCTGTAGTCCCAGCTACTTGGGAGGCTGAGGCAGAAGAATCACTTGAACCCAGGAGGCAGAGTTTGCAGTGAGCTGAGATCACACCACTGTACTCCAGCCTGGGTGACAAATTAACTGTCTCAAAAAAAAAACTATTATTTTAAAAATGATTAAAAAGAGTAAGCCTTAATAATTATTAAACATAAAAATATATGTAATATATCTACTTTGTAACTTCAGTTTAGGTACTCTATTACATAACTGCAAAGTCAAGCTGTAATTGGCAATATGGAGTTAACATTAATTCTGAAACTGATTGAACAGAATTCCGCAGAACTCTGTAGTACATTGTTCAGTTGGATAGTGCAAAAATTACACATTGTAAGCCAGATTCTTTAAACTAGTTTAAAGGCCAAGTTCTTCTAAACAGAATTGGATCCTCAAAAAAAATAATCCAACATTGTTTAGATCCAAATAAAATATATTTAAGATATTTAATAGAAGTATGCGTGCTGCTCAAATTGGTTTAGAGTACCCAAGAATAAAGCAATAGAATAATAGGATTTTAGGATTTTGTTAATGTCATATTATAAATATAAAAAAATGATTTAAATGAAAATTAATCAAAATAATTATGTTCTAGCATACTGTTTAAACACTGTCAGAAATTGGTGATTCTGAAGTTCTATGTCTGCATGATTAGTTTAACAGAATATTTAATTCTATACAATAGTTAGAAATCTGTCCAAATGACAAGAGAGGAGCATATGTTTTAAAGATGGGCTAGTGGCTATAATTAAAGATAATACTGTAGTTCTCAAAGAACAAAGATCTGAGGAATGATCAAAGTCACAAGTATCCTAAGGAAAAGCAACGGAGAGATAAAAATAAATTAATTTACTAAACTAGCTCAAGAATTTTAATAGACATTATTATATTAGCATGTTTGGTGCAAGCAAATAAATACAAGTCATGTCTACAAATGTATGTAGGAATGAATTTCCAAAAGTATCACTGAAACATGTCTATGAATATGTTTCATAAATATGAACAGAATAGCTTTGAAATATTAAATGTATTCATGTCTGCAAATATACATAGAAATGAATTTCCAGAAGTATTAATGAAATATACAATATTTAACATGATCCAATGAATGTGAATTAATTTAGATGTCACTAATAAAATCATGCCACCAATGATATAAGTGAATTGATTTTGTAACAATGTGGAAATACATACGAATGTTCAAGCTCTTAATGCATAACATTTAGGGAAGCAATCCTACTGTAACTTATTCATTTTACTTAGTTTTACTTAATATTCACTAATGTCTTATATCATATAATATGCAACATTAATAAAACATATTTCTTTTCAAACCTGCTGGATTGATCATTAATTTAGGCCATACTCCATCTGATGTTGATACGAACGTTTTCGATGAGAAAAAATATGTAGTAATATTCGGGACCTCCAAAATAGGACTGTAAAATACTTCAATTAATAAGAATATTATATTATAGAAGCTATACAAATAATAAATATTGCTCATCTTCTGGCTGAATACAAAATATACAATATATTTCACAGTATGAAGGCAGCTATTGCTAGGTATAAACTAGATTCATAGCCATTTCTATTAACAAGAATATTTCATTAAAAACTGTAATAAGCTATAACTGGCTGTAACTTATGCCAATTATAGTGAATTATAAAGCTCTAAAATATAATTACAGATAAATTTATGAACATTAAATATTATTTTTAGTTGCTTTATCTCTTAAAATTCTCTATATCCTCTAAGCTAGACTGCCCAATAGGAGCCAGATACACTAGAGGAAAAATTAAGGGCTAAACTTCGTTTTGCTCACATGTAGTTAAATTCATGTTAGAAATTCTATGCAATTTTTTAAGTGAGTCAAATATAAATTCAAGAGTCAGTAATCTACTCTGAGAATAACATTTTGGCTTTCTAAAATTTGTCAGGCTACTCATTAACATACCTCACTAAAAGTATATAAAAGCTTTTGGAGAAAACGTTTACTGAACACTGGCAAGAATCGTGCTAAGTAAGACTACAAGACGAACAAGAACCACCATTACTCTTAAGTAGTTTATAATCTAGTGGTGAGATAAGCAAGTAAACAGATAGGGTTTCACTCCTTCGGGTAAGTGCTGGGTTAGAAGTAAATGCCAAAGGGTTATGGCAGCACACTGCAGAGGGCCCAGACCTAGTGGGGCTGATTGGGTGAAAGGAGGAGAGGGCTGCTCAAAGGGTTGGAAACCTAAACTGAATCTTCAAGAATTACAGGTTATCCTTGTGGGAAAGAGAACCATCTGGGAAGAGGTCTTGCAAATGCATAGAGAACTCAGAGAACCTGGGAGATTCTGAAACTGACAGAAACCAGAAAAAAGACTGAAGAAATAAATAAGCATTAAGCTCTGTATGCTTGATGACACACTTGAGCCTTTCTCTTGAAGGCAAAAAGGGCTTCTGAAGGATAAAAAGGAGGATAGTGATGTGATCAGGGTTGTATTTTAGGAAGACAACTCTAGAAGCAACTTGAAGTAGAACAAGACAGTCAAGAGACAAAATAAAGATCCCAACTAAACTAAGGGAGCTGGAGCAAAAAGAGTAGCTTTGAATGACATTAAACATTACGAGTGGACAAAGCTTTGAGATGGGCGATGAAGGAAAGGAGGATGACTACCTCTTTTCTGGCATAATCTATTCAGTAGCTGATGATACTGTTTACTGAGATGAGTAACATTGGCCTAGAGGACAAAGGAAGAAAAGCTGAAAGAGGGGAGGAGAGCTGGTGAGTTTATTTTTCATTTGCCGAGTGTGTGGACCTGTGAACCTCCAGGAAGGGATGTCTGATCAGTAGCTGGATATGCTAGAATGAATGAATACTCATTAAAGAGCATCTGAATATCTCAGGTATTTGTGATAATAATTAACATTTATTGAATGTTTACTCTAAATGATGCATATGCAAGCACTTCATAAAACATCTTTTTATTATCCTTTGACTCCATATAGGAGGAAGAGTTTAAGTAATTTCCCAATGGTTATAAAGTATATAAGTGACAGGGAAGTCTGATTTTATATATAGCTCATGCCCTTAACTACCATATTATGTTGTATCATGCAAAATTAATTACAAGTTGTGGGGCCAGCGAGAAGTAGGTTTAATCTAATCTCTGCTATTAACATGTTTGACCTTGACACTCTCTACATCATAGTTTCATGTATAAAATGGTGGCCTTAAAAATTGCATTGCAGGGATACTTGGTAAGAATTGGAGAGAGTGTATGGAAAATGCTAGATGCAGTGTACATGTGCCATAAATTACTCCTACTGCTATGTCTACACCCAAAGAAAGAATTCCCCTTGAAATAAAATAGCAGTGATATGAGTAAATTCTCTTTTATCTATGAACTTTATTTTAATTCCACGCTTACTTGTTCTGTATCTTAATAAATGCTATCATTTTTCAAAACATTTTGAGAAATTAATATATTCCATAAAATTTAGAGTAATTTAAAGATTTTATTCAAAGATAAATCATTTACCTGTAAAGGGGCCGATTCTTTTTTTTTCACATTTCTATAGATGCCATAATATGCATAACCCAAAAGCAATGAGGCATGTTGATGTTATGGAGAGAGCTTTGGACTTGGAGTCAGAAGACCTGTGTAAAGTCCCAACTCTGCCACTTACCAGCCATGCCAACAAGGGCAAGTCATGTAACAGTTCTAAGCATTTCTTTGCATGTTTATGAGATGAATATGTTGGTCTACATGTTTTAAATTTAAATTCAGCAAATGGGTTCAAGCTGAGAGAGTAGGCAGGTCACCCTAGATTTCTCGTTCTGAAACCTGACTGCTCATTAGCATCACTGGAAACTTTTAAAAACATACTTTAAAAAGAAATAGTGAGCTCCATGACCTTAAAATATCACTAGAAGAACACCATATCTGATTTACAAGCTCTGTGCTTCATTTTGAGAATGGTGATGTGAAGAATCTTGAGTAACACCTCACTTTAGTGTTAAACATAAAAATATATTCTTAACTGCACTGAAAACAAAATTCTTTCTTGAGTATACATAGACCCTAGAGTAATTAATGGAATCAACCATCCTGGTTTGCCCAAACTTTGCCTGCTTTAGCACTGAAAGTTCTATGTCCCTAGAAACCCCTCAGTCTCTGGAAACAGAGACATACTCTAACATACATGCACACATACATACATACGTACACACATGCGCATATACATGCACACTTGTATGTGACCCTCAGTGTATTAGAACAAAATTCAGATCAACAGCACTCTAATGGAGCATCACCACTAAGATGTTGTCGGCATTCACTACTAACTATTCAAGCCCACCACAGTCACACAGACAGACCTGATTCCAGCAGTCATGATAACTAACATCTATTTTGCTAGAGTTCATGCTGTGAATATTTACAGTCAATAGCCAGTATTTTTAAAATGTTAAAGCCCTTGCCTTCCCATGGCCATTTCTGTTTACCTTACTAAAGAAGTCACACAATTCTAGACTACCATTTGACAGATTTCAGTTTTTTCACTTTGTACTTTTTTGTTACATTTTTCCTGTGATGATGCCATGTGAAATAAATAATAGTATAATATATAATGAAATTAGACAATGGTCATGTCTATCCAAATTAAAGGCAGGGCTATCATTTTTTTTAAATAAAATATCCACTAGAAAGCAAATCAAATTAACTTCAAATGGCACCAGAACTTACACCCCTCTCAAAATTAAACTCATCACATACAC
Source organism: Saguinus oedipus (assembly GCA_031835075.1). Classification (NCBI taxonomy): domain Eukaryota; kingdom Metazoa; phylum Chordata; class Mammalia; order Primates; family Cebidae; genus Saguinus; species Saguinus oedipus. The sequence continues at coordinate 142,519,756 of CM063172.1, read as the reverse complement.
CTTTTCTAGAACCGCATTATTATATATAAGTATCTTTTCCTCAGTTGCCTGATGGAGAAACATTTGACTCTAAGATCAAGTCATGATCACACAAGCTAATAAAGAATAGCATCAAAAACAAAAAAAAGAATAGCATTGGTCTGAAGAACACACTCTCAATAAGTACACACCTTGTTATTTGTGACATCACTAGTTGTCTGTACGCAAAACAGCTCAAAGGACAACTTCAGTTGTATGAAAGTGTCAGGGTGTGAGGGAAGCCCTCCCACTGCCTCTAGTTCCACACACTAAAGAACCACTGTCACAGAGACACCACTAACAAGCGAGGAGGAAAGGCTGCATAGAGCCTTTCCCTTTGGGAAATCAGAACCTTAAAAGGATTGCCACCAATCTGGTGTATTCTTGGTCCTGCAATGAATCTAGTAAAATAATAAAAGCCCTTGAGAACTATGGTTTCTTTCCTCCTTAAAATGAGCAACAATGATGCTAATAACATACTTTCTCCTTTTACACTTCTGACAATCCACAATATCCAGCTTATCTGAAGTAAAATGAAGGAAGTGTATAAAACTGTTTAGACTATCTAAAACATGCATCATGATTTCAATGCCCTAGACTTTCCACCACTGGCTTTCCAAGTAGGAAATCAAGGAAGACATCAAAATGTGACATCATCATTAAGCAGAAACAGTATAAATCTCCAAAGGTCTGGTCTTTGAAAGAAAATTCCAAAATCATCTAAAAATATATTTAATGGAAAACTTACTTCTTACAATATATCCCTTTTAAGTATGATTTTCAGTAGTGTTATCACAACTTTTTTCAGCAAACTGAGAATGAAGACTTACTGATTGCTCATTTAAATCCTGGGGGTCTTCCATGTGGTTTTCTCACCTCTCCTGCGACTCCCAAGTAGAAGCAGCTTCCTTTAAGTAAAAATGATTATCTAAAACAAAAAGATGGAAACAAAGGGGAAAAAAGTTATCTTTATATTCATTAGTAATATAGTAATTAGTAATTTGTAATTTGTAAGAGCATTCTTCAAGAAGAAAATCGACTAATATTGTCTCCATATCTGATGCAATTAATAATCTTGAAAATAAGGTCATGGTAAAAGTGGGATACATGAACCGCTACTCAGGAATCCTGTAAATAAACCAAAATATCCATAGTCTGCAATAAACAATTAATACACTATTTTGCTGAGGGAGGTATGTCATCAAGCAATTGATAGATTAAGAATCAAGAGTCTGAATTAACCATTTACTTTCAAAAGTACATAAAATCATCTGAAAAAATGAGTGTGCATTTTAATATGACAATGTTCTCTTACAGGAAAATTTGTCCGAATTATCAGGTGATTATTCTTCTGAATAAAAATCATTCTTCACTTTTAAAAAATATATTATAAAGAAAATGACCAACCTTAAAAAGCTAATATGTTAAAGAAGGTATTACAAATAAATATGGGAAAGATAATTAATTAGTCAGTAAATGATGATGAGACAACTGGTTAACTATTCAAAAAATATCTTTACACCATATATGAAAATATTTTCAAGTGAATTAAAGTTAAAAAAAAAGCTGTAAGAAAAAAAGTTAAAGCTCTAAAATATATGTCTAATTTTATTAGAGCTTTTTAAAACTTTAATAACGATTAAAGTTAAGCTTTTTTTTAACTTAAATAAGGATTTTATAATAGTAGCAATAGAAGACATACCAAAAACCCACTAGTAACCCTGAATCCTCTCTCTTGATCTCTCTTTTTAAATACATGCATGCACGCAATAATGAAAACTAAAAGGCACAGAAAAATCCAGAAATACCTGTGCAAATATAAAAAACAATGGGCCGATGTTCTTAACATATAAAGAGCTCTTGCAATTCAAATAGAAAGGCACATACTCTATAGAAATATGTTCAATCATCATAGAACAGTGTTCAAATTCACAAGAAAATGAACGCAAATTAAAATTGCAATGATACATTTCTGGTGTCCAAATTCTAATTCCAAAACAGAAAAAGATTATTTAAAAAATTTAGATTTATAAAGTTGTTTATCATAGACGAACATTATCATTGAAGGCATAGATATAATCACTGAAGTCACATTTCAAGAAATATCTAGTGACATCAAAAATTTCTAAAAATACAATTTAAATAAAAAAGAGTATTACAATCTAAAGAAACAATCAGATGCTGTCATGGTTAATACTGAGTGTCAACTTGATTGGATTGAAGGATACAAACTATTGATCCCAGGTGTACCTGTGAGGGTGTTGCCAAAAGAGATTCACATTTGAGTCAGTGCGCTTGGGAAGGCAGATCCACCCTTAATGTGGTGGGCAAAATATAATCAGCTGCCAGTGAATATAAAGCAGGCACAAAAATGTGAAAAAGATGCTGGCCTAGCCTCCCAGCCTACATCTTTCTCCCATGCTGAATGCTTTCTGCCCTCAAACACTGAACTCCAAGCACTTCAGTTTTGGGACTCAGGCTTGCAGACAGCCTATTGTGGGACCTTATCATTATGTAAGTTAATACTTAATAAACTCATATATATATAATTAGTTCTGTCCCTCTAGAGCTAAACTCTGACTAATACAGATTTTGGTACAGAGAGTGGGGTGTCTGATGAGTGTCAGCATTGGGTGCCTTAACCTGGCATTCTGTTCATCTCACAGTACCAGTTCTGCTTATAAAAAGTGGCCCACTAGTCACTCACATTCCACGCCCAGCTCTATGCCAGTGAGCCAGGCTTCTAACCCATTTAATGTTTGAGCATAGGTTGAGATCATTTTGGCCTCAAGACCTCTAATAATTCATTTTACAGAATAAAACTACATGGGGTCCAGAACAGAAGGGTCTGCAACAGGTCCAGGCTGCTGTGCAAGCTGCCCTGCCACTTGGGCCATAAATCCCTGCAGATCCAATGGTGTTTGAGGTGTCAGTGGCAGATAAGGATGCTGCTTGGCGCCTTTGCCAGGCCCCCATAGGTGAATCACAGCAAAAGCTTCCAGGATTTTGGAGTAAGGCCCTGCCACCTTCTGCAGATAACTACCCTCCTTTTGAGAGACAGCTCTTGGCCCATTACCAGGCTTTAGTGGAAACTGAAGATTTGACTATGGGTTATCAAGTCACCATGCAACCTGAGCTGATTATCAAGAACTGGGAGCTTTCTGACCCATGTAGCCACAAAGTGGGTCATACACAGAAGCATTCTATCATCTAATGAAAGTGGTATATACGTGACTGGGTTCGAGCAGGCATAAGTAAGTTATATGAGGAAGTGGCTCAAATGTCCATGGACTCCACTCCTGCCACCCCACCTTCTCTCCCCTAGCCTGCACCAATGTCCTCATGGAGAGTTCCCTATGATCAGTTGACAGAGGAAGAGTAGACTACGGCATGGTTCACTAATGGTTCTGCAGGATATGCAGGCACCACCCAAAAGTGGACAGCTGTAGCACTACAGCCCCTTTCTAGGACATCCCTGAAAGACAGTGGAGAAGAGAAATCCTCCCAATTGGCAGAACTTCAAGCAATGCACCTGGTCGTGCACTTTACATGGAAGGAGAAATGGCCAGATGTGTGATTATCTACTGATTCATGGACTGTAGCCAATGGTTTTTGGCAGGATGGTTAGGGACTTGGAAGAAGCATGATTGGAAAACTGGTGACAAAGAAATCTGGGGAAGAGGTATGTGGATGGACCTCTCTGAGTAATCAAAAACCATGAAGATATTTGTACCCCATGTGAGTATTCACCAGTGGCTTACTTCAGCAGAGGAGGATTTTAATAAATTTATTATTAAAAAAATAATAAAGATAGGATGGGATGACCCATTCTATGGACACCACTCAGCCTCTTTCCCCAGCCACCGATCATCACCCAATGGGCCCATAAACAAAAATGGCCGTGGTGGCAGGGATGGCGGTTAGACATGGGCTCAGCAACGTGGGCTTCTGTCACCAAGGCTGACCTGGCTATGGCCACAGCTAAGTGCCCAGTTTGCCAGTAGCAGAGGGTAACACTGAGCCGTCAATATGGCACCATTCCTCAGGGTGATCAGCCAACCTGGTGGCAGGTTGATTATATTGGACCTCATCCATCATGGAAAGGGTAAAAGTTTATCCTCACTGGAATAGACACTTACTCCGGATATGGTTCTGCCTATTCTGCATGCAATGCTTCTGCCAAGAATACCATCTGTGGACTCATGAAATGCCTTTTCCACCGTCATGGTATTCCACATAGCATTGCTTCTAACCAGCAACTCACTTTATGACTAAAGAAGTGCAGCAATAAGTTCATGCTCATGGAATTCACCAGCCTTACCATGTTCTCCATCATCCTGCAGTAGATAGATTGACAAAATGGTGGAATGGCCTTTTGAAGTCACAATTACAATGCCAACTAGGTGACAATACTTTGCAAGTCTGGGACAAAGTTCTCCAAAAGGCCATGTGTGCTCTCAATCAGCATCCAATATATGGTACTGTCTCTCCCACAGCCAGGATTCATGAGTCCAGGAATCAAGGGGTGGAAGTGGAAGTGGCACCACTCATCAACACCCCTAATGAGCCACTAGCAAAATTTTTCCTTCCTGTTCCCACAAAATTACATTCTGCTACCCTAGAGGTCCTAGTTCCAGCAGGAGGAACACTGCCACCAGGAGGCATAACAATGATTCCAATGAACTGGAAGGTAAGATGGCCACCTGGACACTTTGGGCTCCCCCTACCTTTAAGTCAACAGGCTAAGAAGGGAGTTACAGTGTTAGCTGAGGTGACTGACCCATACTATATAGTTGAAATCAGTCTATTACTCCACAATGGAGGTAAAGAAGAGTAGGCATTAAATACAGGAGATCCATTAAGGTGTCTCTTAGTATTACCATATCCTATGATTAAGGTCAATGGGAAACCATAACAGCCCAATCCAGGCAGGACTACAAATGGCCAGACCCCCCAGGAATGAAGGTTTGGGTCACTCCACCAAGAAAAAAACCTCGACCTGCTGAAGTACTTGCTGAAGGCAAAGGGAATACAGAATGGGTAGTAGAAGAAGGTAGACATTAATACCAGCTATGACCACGTGACCAGCTGCAGCCCCAAGGACTGTAACTGTCATGAGTAGTTCCTCCTTCTTTTGTTAAAAATGTGTGCATGTATACACTTGTACTAAGAAAATAATCCTTATTTTATTTCCTTTTCCTTTATCACGTGACATACTTCATATTGGCATTTAAGTATTGCTAACTTTATGTAATAGTATTTGGGTTGGGGATTGGTACGTTTCCATTTGTATGAAGGATAGTTGTATTATGTTGGGCATAATTATGACCTTATTATTATCTTTATTGGAAGATGATGATCTCAGGAGACGTGTATGGGTTCAAGTTGACAAGGGGTGGACTTGTGATGGTTAATACTGAGTGTCAACTTGATTGGACTAAAGAATACAGATCCTGGGTGTGTCTGTGAGGGTGTTGCCAAAGGGGATTACATTTGAGTAAGTGGGCTGGGGAAGGCAGACCCACCCTTAATCTGGTGGGCACAATCTAACCAGCTGCCAGCGAATATAAAGCAGGCAGAAAAATGTAAAAAGAGAGAATGGCCCAGCCTCCAGCCTACTTGTTTCTCCTCTCCCATGCTGGATGCTTCCTGTCCTTGAACATTGGACTCCAGGTTCTTCAGTTATGGGACTCGTACTGGCTCTCCTTGCTCCTCAGCTTGCAGACAGACTATACTGGGGACCCTGTGATCATGTAAGTTAATACTTAATCCCTTTATATATATATAAAATTTTATATATATTTTATATATATAATATATTTTATATATTTTATATATATATATTTTATATATATAATATATATATATGACATTACATATATATAGTATCTTATTAGTTCTGTCCCTCTAGAGAACCCTGACTAATACAGATGTCAATTCAGTTTCTTGAATATTCAATATCAACAAATGTTCTTCTCAGTTTTACATATATGTAGTCACATATTCCCTACTGCATCCAAGTAGGCATTGTCTTAATTTCTTCAATTTCTTTAATGCTTTGCAGTATTTTCCAAAATAACATGTTATTTTTTATTAGATTACAAGATGTTTTAAAAATTACAAGAAAAATTTAAAATAAATTGCAAAATGTTTTATTCATATATAAACAGAGACACAGATCAAAGGTATGTTTTTCAGTTAAAAGTCAGAAAATGATAACAATAACATATGTATATAATGTGAGTTTCAGTGAGATCTTGATTTAAAATGCTCCAAAACTAGGAAAGCATCATTTTGAAGAAAAGCACCATTTTAAACTGCATATGAAAAGGGAAGAGGGGAGTATATGGGATATGGTGGACTATTAAGCACACTGAAAGGTCATGCAGTACACATTTGAGGGTTTTTTTGTTCTTTTGTTTGAGATGGAGTCTCCCTTTGTCGTCCAGATTAAAGAGCAGTGCGACAATCTCAGCTCACGGCAACCTCTGCCTCCCGAGTTCAAGCGATTCTCCTGATTCAGCCTGCCGTGTATCTGGGACTACAGGAGACAGCCATCATGTCCGGGTAATTTTTGCATTTTTAGTAGAGACTGGGTCTCACCATGTTGGCCAGGCTGCTCTCAAACCCCTGGCCTCAGGTGATCCACCTGCCTCAGCCTCCCAAAGGGCTGGGATTAGAGGCATGAGCCACTATGGCTGACCTGCAGTACACATTTGAATTCAGGAGGATAAGTAGGCAGAGAGTTACAGATTTAAGGTGGTGTTTTGTGTTGGGACAGCACGGGATGTGGAGTCTGAGAAACCATAATGGAAAAGCCCAGCTTTTCCCCTCTTAGCTCACACCCCCACCTTCTCCTCCCACTCTCCCTCTTTTCCTGCTGATGGACTGGTTCCTCCCTTCAAATCTGAGTCTCTCAGCCTGGTCCTGATTCCTGCTGATCCCTTTTTTGTTTGTTCTTTCTTGCTGACCCATCGATCCTTGGTCCTGTGTACTGTCCGCTGGCCCAAGTGACCAAGACCACCCTGGCTCAAGTTCACCTTAGAAGTGATGCATGCAAATAGTAAGAGCTGGTCACTGGTCAGCGGGCGCTGACCTGCCCAAGACTTGACACCTCCCCACCTCATGTCAACCCCTCTATTCTCCCAGACTGAATTGTGGTTGGCCACCTCCTTAAGAGTCATTTTCTCCTCACCACCTTGATAACAAATTAGCCAAATGCTCTCTTTAAAAGGAAAATTTGATGTTCCTTTTTATTTTGATAGATACATGGATTAGATAAATGGCAAAAAATATTGTGTGTTGCCCTGCAAAGGGACCAGACAACTGATTGCCTTCATAAACAAAACAAAGTAAAACCTTTGCATTTCTGAATGAAGAAAAACAGCCCCAAAAGTAAAAGGATACAACAGATTATGGAAAATATCTTCAATAAATAAATATGACTATATATACACTTATTGAGGACATAAAAATTAGTCAGGAAAAGTTTAAATGTCCATTAAATGATTAGGAAAGAATGGGAGAACACAATTCATTATAAGAAAATGTAAATGATAAAAGAACATACAGAAAAATTCCCTTTCACAGTTACTGAAATATGTAAATCTGAGCAATGAGTACACATTTCTTGGATTATTGTATACATATTCAATGCACTATTTATATATTGATAATAATCAATATCAGAAAGGACACCATGAACACGGTGTCTTCATCCATTTGCTAGCGACAATGTTAAGTTGTCTAATATTTTTAGAAAGCAATCCATCTCTGTACTTTAAAAGCTATAAATATACTTAAGCTCTTTTATCCACTATTAATTTTCCTAAGGAGTAAACTTCCCCCCCAAAAAAAGCCCACGAAATACAGATACAGAATAATTCATGACAATGAAAACTAGAAACAGCCTCATCTTTGTAGTGGATTCATTAAACAAATTATGATCAATTGTATAATATAATTTAATTATCAGAAAAGTAATTATAAAAATGATGTGGGGCCAGGCATGGTGGCTCATGCCTGTAGTCCTAGCACTTTGGGAGGCTGAGGCAGGCAGATCACCTGAGGTCAGGAGTTTGAGACTAGCTTGAGCAACATGGTGAAACCCTGTCTCTACTAAAAATACAAAAAATTAGCTGGGCATGGTGGCAGGCACCTGTAATTCCAGCTACTCCTGCCTCTCCTGAGGCAGGAGAATCACTTGAACCCAGGAGGTGGAGGTTGCAGTGAGCCAAGATCGTGCCACTACACTCCAGCCTAGATACAACAGAGTGAGACTCCGTGTAAAAAAAAAATGTGGAAAAGTAAAAATTGTTGATTGTGAATTAGGTGATTTTAACTAGGCTAACACTGATGCACAATTAAGAATGTATTTGGATGCTGATTAATGGGAAACACTAAAAAGTTTTTCTTAAAGAATTATATTTTTGGTTTCATATACTTTAATTACTCAATGAGTTTAGGTTATCTGTGCAATAAGTAAAATTTTGTTTTTCTCAGAAAAATACAGAAGCACAAAGTAAAACCAAATGATGCTAAGATGATTTCACAGATCAAGTAAAACTACAGCAGAAAGTGAAAATGAATTTTCAAAATAGACTCTGCAAGTGGCCTCTTTCACTTCTTCTACAGATTAAATTTCATGCCAAAATAATCTTCTCTTTAAGGGAAGGGATTATTTGTCTTATTTACCTATCTATAGTACCCAGCTCAATGCCTAGCAAATTTTAGTTGTTTAATAAGTATTGATTAAATGAAACATACAATTAATGACAGATGAAATCATAATGTATCTGATAATGTAAACAAAAAAATGGAGTAAACAGCCAGATGATTTAAATTTTAAAAATTCTGTCTCAAATATATAACCATTTCAGCAAAAATCTTTCCTGAAAGATTTTTCTTCCCATTTTTACATTTTTCAGGTACATAACTGACTCCATTTTAACTTTTACTTTGTTTTAGACCAACGAAAGTAGATACTTTTAAAAAGTATTATTTACTGATCTGGAATATTTTAACTTTTCAGAAAATACAATATTGAGAATTAGTTCTACCAGGTAATTTCCTACTTACCCTGACCTAATAATAAAATATACTTACAATTATTATTTATAGCAATTGGAACTACTGTTTATTTACAGCAAAGCATGTTGCATTAGTTTCCAAGGACTCCTTTAACAAAGTACCACAATCCGGCTGGCTCAGAACAACAGAAATGTATTCTAACAGTTCTGGAGGCAAGAAATCCTAAATCAAGGTGCTGGCAGACCTATGCTCGCTCTGGAGATCCTAGGGAAGAATGCTTTTTCTCTCCCCGGCTTCTGGGAGTTGCTGACCATCCCTGGCTCATAGATGCATCACTCCAATCTCTGCCTTCATTGTTACATGATGTTCTCCCTGCCTAATGTCGCATGGCCTTCTTTTGTGTGTGTGTATGTCTCTGTACAAGTTTTCCTCTTAAATTCAACAGTCATTGTATTAGGACCCATCCTAATCCAGTAAAATTGCATTTTAACTTGATTACACCTGCAAAGACCCTGTGTCCAAATGAGGTCACATTCCCACTACAGGGATTAGGACCTAAATGTATCGTTTAGGGGACACAATTTACTCACCACATGTGTACAATTATTACATTGAAATTATTTTTAAGATGTCATCAATGTATAAATGTAATATTTCCAGAAAGCATATATAAGAATTACATTAAGGATACTGATTGTCAGGAAAGAAGTGATAATTTTCCAGACGTACCACCATCTCAGAGTACTGTTGCTAACTCAAGTGAAATTAAATAAGACTTCAGGAAAGATATTGGAGCATAAGAGAAGTAAGCTAAAACTAGACTTTCTTTGTTAACTTCCAGTTTAGAATGTATTTCATGAACTGTTGGGGAGTTATTTACATTAATGTTCCATGTTACAACATAATACTTTGCTTTATATTTCCTTGAAATTTAGATTAATTGTTACTTAGTTTGACTTTTTATGGCAATGTGAATTTTTTTCTTGGCCAATCACACTAAGGTACTAAAATATTATGAGCCTAGTGATTTTATATTATTAAACCAAGTAAAACTACCTAGGCTAATTGCGGACACAGTATTATTTTACATCATAATTTAGCAATGGTTGTTATGTTAAATCCTTTTACATTTTGTTTTCACAAATATATGAGAAAAAGATGAGAACATTCTCCAAATCAAGTAAGAGAAGCATTACCTCATAATAAAGATATAAGATTAAGGAATAACAGTAACCTCATGCTGTTTTATGAGCCAATAATCTAGTTCCTGCTCTATCTCAAGGCTGTTACTCTGGAAAAGGTGGATTTCAAACAGTATTATTAGGTTGGTTCAAAAGTAAATGCAGTTTTGCCATTGAAAGTAATAGCAAAAACCACAATTATTTTTGCACCAACCTGTAGCGCCCTCACCCATTCCGTATTAGATTACTTCTTCTGCAGTTACGTTTTCCATATATAGACCATTCATCATATCCTTTTCTTTAACTCTGCTAGAAGTGAGCTATAAACTCTTGTCTTAGAAAATCAGAATTAAAAATTCAACATTTCTTCTCATTTAAATACATAATATCAAATTTCTATATAAAGTTGTAAGACAATTCTCAGAAATGGAATGAGGCATCATGGCCCCATCCAGGCGAGAGAAACTGCAAGGTCCCATAAGGAATGAGATGCTGAAGGAGGTGTGAGAAGTTTGTATAGATTCTGCAATGTAGACATAATCCTCTGATCACCTTGAAGTCAGAAGTTCAAGGCTGCAGTGAGCTATGATCACTGTCCTCCTCCTAAGTGACAGAGTGGAGACCCTCTCTCTTCTAGAAAATAAAACAACTAGGTTGTCCAGGCATGCTTTGCTCCAACTAAAGAAACATAAATGTGGAGGAGAGAGATCTCAGCTCCACACCACGGCTGGCTTGGAATGATGATTGATGCTGCACATGGGAATACTAGCCCTCTGGATTATATACACAAACGGCACAGTCTTAGCCAGTCATCAAAGCCAAACACCTAGGCTTTCTCACTGACACCCTGCCCATTTGCTCTCCACATTCAGTATATTACCAAGTCCTATCAATACCTCCAAGAGTTTGCCAAATCCTTCCTCTTTATCCTTACTGCTGCTACAGGAGTTCGGCCATCATTGTCCCTTGCTTTGGCTCGATCAGCAGCCTCGTAGTGGTCTCCTTCCCTCCAGTCCCACTCCCTAGATGCCACTGTTCACAGAGCAACCAGAGTGGATGGTTCCAAAATATAGATCTGATTGTAGTGTCTTAAAACAATTCAGAGCTTTGCCCTGTCCTTAGGAGAAAACAGAAATTCTTTAAGTCCTACCTGCAGCCATGGTGGCGTCTAGCAGAAGTACATTTCTGACAAAAGGCCCCTTGAAGGGGCTCCAGGGGTATTTTGCTCCCTGGGGCCACTGTCCCAAGCAGGAGTTCTGGAGATGATTCCTCTTTCTTCTCCCCCAGTCCTGTTCCACTGTCATCGCCATTCTCTCGCCTTATCATGAGCCTCACATTGTCCTTCAGCCAGAGGCCAGGACCTGTACATGAGTCTCTTGTGAGGGTACAAGCATGGCTGAGGGCTATACTTGCCTCTTGCTGCAGTGAAAAGGGAAGAAACGGAAAGTGGAGGAGTATATCCCCCACTGCTTCAAATCCCTGGTATACCCTTGGGAAGAGATTTTTTAATTACAGCTCCTAAAACTTCCATTCCAGCCCATGTACAGACCCTGGGATGGGGAAATAGGTGCCTGAATAGTCTTACTCATGACCTCTGAAACAGACCCTTTCTAACCTGGGTAGGCTTTCAAGAATCTTTGTACCTGTGCAGAGTTGCCTGGGCCACGGGAAGCACCACTACACTATCAACACCCTATTGTTTGGCTTCCAGATTTTCAAACTGCAAGTAAATTTTCAGAAGCATACCTTGTACAATATTAAGCTTTGCTTACATGTATGTTACACACACACAACATATATCCATCCCACAGATGCATATTCAGCTTAACCCATTAGGTACGGTCTGCAAGTCTTCTTGTTACACCAAATCACTTATATCTAATGATTCATCTTCCTTAGGATATGAGCCTGGGAAAATATCAGGCTAGTAGTCCTCCGTCAGTGGCAAAACCTCTAGGATGTAAAACTTGGAAACTTTTCACATCCATGTGGAAAAAAGCTGGTCTGTAGGGAAAGATAGAAGAGAATTGATTGAGAAAGAGCAAAAATGAGGATGGCAAGAGAGTCCTGGCAGAATTTAAGTACCTGAATCTTGTTACTCCTGAAGTCCCACTGTTTCTCTGCTCTTCCTGCTTTTTAGTTGTCCAGTCCTTCCTTGCATTTCCTGAGCTATCCACACGACCTTCAATTAAGTTCTCTTCTTTATACTGCAATGGTATAGGAAGTCTAACACTTTATATTCCTGTTACATTATTGGGAAGTTATAGCTGTGATCAACTGTCCAGAGGGCATTGCTTCACAATTCTTGTGCACCTAGTTACCTACTCTGCCCTCCAAATTTCATTACTGGGTCTGTGAAGCTGGAGCAGGCACTAGCTGGCTTCAACCTCCCGGGAGACAAGCCAGAGAGAAAAGCCAATGGCACAAACAAAGAACACCTAGCTCCAATTCTATGGCCAACTGTTCAGAGACATGGAGATGCACATTCTTGGACCCTGCACATGACTCTCCTCCCTGGCTGCAGAAAGGAAAAACAGTTGAGGTGTCCAAGAAACAGATCTGGGTGAATAGTAATGAGCACCTTGCCTGACTTCAAGCTCCTTAAATGGAGCCAACCTACAAACTAGACGCTGAGCTATTTTTGAACAGTCTATAAAGATAGAACATGGACTTTGCAAAAAGGTAACCATTTAACTCAAAATGTTTTAAAAATGATACTGGGGTTCGTACTTCTCATGCTAAAAGATTGCAACAGGCTCCATTTTGTGATAATCATTTGAGTCATTTGTCGTAAGTTCATTTGATGGCAAGTTTTCCTGGAATTATAAATTATGATAACTTGATTTTTGATAAGCAGGTCCAAACAAGGTGTTCTATTTTGTTTGTGTTTGCTAATTGGTGATGATTGTTTAGACAGCCTAGAAAATGCCGAAGTAATTGAGTAAACTGTCCCAGGAGGACATATGAAAGAATTCTTAGCCCAAGCAACCTCATCACCCCTACAGATACTAAGGCAGACTCTGCAGGCCAACTTTCCTTCTCTTATATTACTCCTATTGCTCTTCCCTACCAGTACTGAGAAATTATTCTGCTGAGCATTTTGTACACACTGTAATGGTTCATCTAGCTGGCTCTCCTATAGCCTGCCAGAAAAGAATATATGTGAAGCCTTTCTTAGAAGCAATCTGCCTTTTTTCGCAGCCATAAATCTCTCCTCTGTGTAACCTGGAAACCTTTTTTGATGAAGACTATATGACTGTATATATTGCTTAACACACATCTAATAACTTTATGCTCCTCCTGAGGAAAATGTATTGCACTTTGAGAGAATTTAAGAATAGATCTCCCAAGTTTAACATTGAACTCTCCAAACCCTAGAGATGTAAACGATCGTTTTACTAGTGGGAATGTAAGTTTAGTAATTCCAAGTAAAGATTGGAATGAAGTAGATCAGCTTGCGAACCCTTGCTTTTACTATGGGGTGAAAAACTGTATGATCTTGGAAAAGTTAATTAATATCTCTAAATATCACTGTCTTCATCCATAAAATAGGGTTTTTAATAATATTTGTATTATATTTTGTTATGATTAAACAAAAACATATTTCAAATATATAAACCACTTTGCTTACTAGTGAGAGTGGAAGAAAACCTATTTTTATATGTTGCTCTTCATATACTGAGTTAAAACATTTTAACATTCTTTGCTGTATAGTAGAGTAGTATCTGCAATTCCTTAAACAAATGTAATTATTTTTAACCCTGCTCAACTAAGAGTATCATATTAACCAGCGATTTCCAATTACCAATTCTCTAAACTCAGCGAAGCTTGTACAAATTAACACCTCGATTAAGTCATTACCATTTGTTACCTTTTAGTGGTCATTCTGTATAACATCAAAGTTGTGACTGGTACCTGTAGTGTTGAGACTGATATGATCAATAAACAATAATAGATGGACATGTGAAAGAGAAGGGAACAGGAAAGCATGAGCATTCAGTGTTCACGGGATGCTAAGAAATTTTAAGTTGGCAAAAGCAGAAGAATAAGGACAAAATACAATAAAGACGATTGGTTATTACAATATTTTGATAATCTTAAAAGCCTTAAAACGCCAAAAAGAATGGCACATGTGATATCACTGCAACAACACATCTACTTCAGATTTCTGACAAACAAGATGAACAGTAAGTGGAGTTAAGGGGCGACTTAAAGGCTGTTGTGATGCTCCAAGTGAGAAGCCAAGAGAATACAGGCAGAAAAAAGCCTGGAGAAAAGGGGGATATAAGGGTAATATGAGAGACCCATCAATAAGACAAAGGAACTATGTGAATATAACTGATAAGACAAATGTGACTTCCAGGTGTCACTCTTTAATTCATGAGAAATTGATGATAGGGAAAAGTTAAGAGGAAAAGGTATGTTTATGTTTGTGTTGTCATTGTTTTGTTGTCATTATGTTCATTTATGGCAATAGACAGGAAGCAAAAGCAAGAGGCAATCCACAGAGGAGGGAGTCCTAAAAGTTTTGTCTCATTTATTGGAGGAGGGCTAGAAAAACTTGGCCCACCATCAGACTTAGCAAAGAAGCCTGTACTATGATGAAGCCTTTGGGTAGAGAATAAAAGAAAATAATTACTTGAGTGAGATAAATCAAAACTTCAGCATTGCAGAAATGTAAATTCTAAATGTTTACTGCATCTGTGGTATGAAAACCTCAAGCCAAAAAAATAAAATCAAGACTGACCTAGAGGTCTGAAATCCCTAGACTCCAAGGGAAGCAAATGTGAAATTGTTCCATAGAGTACAATTTTGAGAGAGAAATCCACCAAAAATTACAAACTACAGACCAGGCATTGTGGCTCATACTTGCAATCCCAGCACATTGGGAGGCTCAGGCAGGCAGATCACGTGAGGTCAGGAGTTCGAGGCCAGCCCAGCTAACATGGTGAAACCGTGTCTCCAATAAAAACACAAAAATTAGCTGGGCATGGTGGCAGATGCCTGTAATTTCAGCTACTTGGGAGGCTGAGGCAGGAGAATTGCTTGAACCCAGGAGGCAGAGCTGGCAGTGAGCCAAGATCATGGCACTATTCTCCAGCCTAGGCAACAGAGTGAGACTCCATTTCAAAAAGAAAGAAATATATATATATATATATATATATATATATATATATATATATGCATGCTACATAAAGAAACAAAACACAGTAGAGAGCAGCTACAACAGATTAGAAATCAAAGAATTTGAGATTATAGAGCAATGTGGAAAAAACTAGATAAGTAAACTTAAAACAGACACAAAAGAAATAAAAATATAATTGAAAAGACACACACACACACACAAAATACATATGCAAATCTGGAAGAGAACCATAAAAATGTTTTAAAAAATATATTCACTGAATTTTTTTACAAGGAACAAATGAAATAATTAAACAGCAAATTAGATGCATCTAAAGAAATGATTTGTGAACCAGAAGGTAAATCTGGTAAATCTCAGGAAGTAAGTTCCCATCCCAATAAAAGGAAATAATGACAATAAAAACACAATTATGTCTTTTCCAAACTTTTCTATAACATCAATTTCTCAAGAATCAAGGTGTGATAACTGTGAGTCACATTTTTTTTTATTACGGGAAGGGAGGAGTCCCAAATACAACAAAGTAAACATGAAAGTTATATAATATAGCAGTAAATCTGATTCACCTAATGCCAAGTTACTGATTTGAATTGTATCCATACTGAATACTAATGAAGAATTGTAATTAAATACAATGCTGTTTGCCTTCCTTAAACTGGGGACACTTGAGGTTAATTTTATTGATCCAGATTTTCAATTGAGACATCCAGGAAAGTTTGAATACTCTTTTTCCTCTACAGGGAATAAATTCCCCTGCAGCATTTGAGTATAAAAATCACTCCACTGATTCTACAACTGAATTAAAAGTAGAGCCACCTTTACCAAAAGCTGCCCTCATAGCTTCCAAAAATCTAAAGTCTTTTAAAAGGGCTGAAGTTGTAAGAATTCAGGAAATAATGTATCAAATAAATTTGGTATTTTGATTCAACTCAATGTTGTGCTTCGCTGCTATGTGTCCTGACTTTATGGGCAAATTCGGAGAGAGAGCTATTAAGAGATATAGAAAAAGAAAACAAGAGAGAATTGATACAAATCTATTTCTTTGTCTTGGGATTATGAGGAAGATAGAAATAGGTGAGATTTATTTACAGGCTGATCACATGAGTCTGTAGGTATAATACTTGAACCTTCTTAGCTCCAGTGAATAGACCACCTCTTTCTTCTTGTTCTTTATTTCAATTCTTCCTTATATATTAGTTTAACAATCTACTTTTCAAAACTTCTACTCTCTGGCCTGCCACTGGAGCCACAAAACATAAACGGAACCCTGCTTTCACATGTATGGCAGTCTGTTAGACATTAGGAATATGCTATCATTCATGTCACTCCTAATCTTTTTTTCTCAAGTTAAGTACAGTGCCCCGGTTAACAAGATCGTATCTTTAATTTTAAAAAAGTCTTTGTTTCCCAACAGGGAATTGTGAGGGAATTCAGTCAGCCACAAAAGCATAATTGCTTAAGAAATACATTAAATGAAAGGCAGATATAAACTAGGTCACAGAGCATCATTATTTTAAATCACCCAATTATAAATTGACATAATATTAATATAGATCAACATTAATGTGTGCCAAACTATCACATTTATACCCAAATAATGTAAAGTAAAATCAATTAGCTGAAATAGAAATTAAGGATGATAATCCTCAAAGCAGCAAGAATGCGCCTTTGAGAAAGACCCTAGGGTTTTGTTTGTTTGCTTGTTTGTTGGAGACTAAATTATTCTTCAGGAAAATTAAAGAGGGGGAAAAAAAACTAATGTTTAAGACACAGAAAGATTTGGTTTGCCTAGTACTTGAACATTCTTTGAGAATCTACAAGTTCATTTCCCAGGGGTCCAAATGCTCTTGGACCTGAAAAGCCCCCTGGGAAAGAACTCTTCCAAGGGAAGAGTTGGACAGCCATACAAACAGAAACCAAGTCTGAGTCCTAAGTCTTGGGGCTGCAAGAAAACAACAACAGAACAAGCCAAAAAAGGTGCCCATTAAACTCTATAGAAGGTGAGGAGGGCAGGGAGGGCAGGTGGCATCACTACATACTCTGAAGTCTGTTACAGGGTACCGGGCTGAGGGAAGCTGCTAGACACTTCTCATTTCAAGTTACTTGTGGCCCCAGCAGTTTGAGCAAAAAGTGAGGTCTGTCCCAGAGAAATCCTGTTTGCTTTAAATATAACTCTGCAAGCTTGTGGAAAGAATGAATTGGGTGAAGAGAGCTTGGGAAAATACTGGTTAAACTAGTAAGAAAAAAATCACAATAAAAAAGGATTTAAAATGTGAGAGCTGAAACTTAGGAAGATGGCAGAATGAGAAGCAGAATAATTTGCCCCCTTTCTCTTGATTCAACCAAATGTAAAGACATCAGGTATTAAAGATGTGGATACTAATCCTTACAGTACACTCTAAGAGTGCTATAGATATTCCTGGTCCCCACTCTATGCCCCAGGCATCTCCTCCAGGGCTTCAGCCAAGTTCTTATTCAAGCATTTCAACAAAGTAGATTCACTCCTGAATTAGCTTCAGGTACTGCCCATAGACACTGCTACGGCCTACACTTGGACAGTCAAACTTGGTTTTCTTAATGCCTTAATTTCTTTTTCATGATAGTGGAAAAAAAATGCAAAGAGTTTCTTTGAAGAAAATATCTAAGATATACAAATTCAAAATATTCATAGTCCCTAAATCAAGACTGTATCAAACAAAAACACTGATCCTTTTAAAATGCATGAATGAATGAGTGCATGAATAGGCAAATAAGCAAATAAGGAATTACTTCTAAAGCACGTGTCAGGAAATGGATAAATTTTGTTTCATGAGATTTCAGATTGAATCAGGCAAACAGAATTGTAGATTTCTATGTATGCCATGACTCAGTGTATAGCTTTAGGAAAACCCTGTAATTTCTCCATACTTCAGTTTCTAACCCTATAAAAGGAGTATATTGCTTGAAATTTAATTCCCTCACAGCAGTGAGAGTTTTGATTCAATGTTTATAAAACGCTTTTTGGCTTCCCTGATTAATAGGCAAAATACTGTCATAGTTTGTATAATACATTTTCCAAAAAGGATAAAGGTAACTGGTTGAATCTGATGTAAAATAATACTTTACTTGAGAAATAAATATCAGTCATATTTATTACCTCTCCATTTCATTTGCTAATTAATAAAAATTACTTCTAACAGAAAAAGTATCAATTTAGTATTCAAGCCAGTTGAAGTGTTATCATCGTAGGCCTCACCTACTTTGGGGGAAGGAGAGTTGTTTTGTTTTTCCAGGCTACCCCACATGTTTATATGGTAAAGTCAGGAATGCTGGGCACAGATTTGAAGGCCCCTAGCGTATTCATTGGTTTCTGGCATTCTAATGTACTCTACTCTTATAACCATAAAAGTACTCTTGAGTGCTTCTGGAAATATATAACAAATCCTTAATCAATTTAAGAGTGTTTTAACTGCATACATGAAATTTCTTGGGAGGAAAATATTAGCTATTCTACACACATACAGTACTTAAGTTAGCAAGAGAGTTCCTTCTCAAAGGCACAAAGCAGCTTCCCCATAGTAATATAATTTTCAGTTTTATGTGCATAAGTCTTATTGAATCCCTTAGAATAACAGGAAATTCTGCAGGAAAAAAAAAATCCCACAAAAATTGATAGCCATATTTATCTAATTCCAGGGGAGTACATTAGCTATTCTGAGTGGGACTACTTTTTAAAGGCACTAGATAACCATTGAAGATTAATCAAAATCTTAATCAAAACCTACCAGGACTCAATATTCTGGAGACAGAATTTTCTGCATATAAGAATCTAACAGTAAAATCAACTGATTAATATACTTCATTTAAAATTGTACCTATCAGATTACTTTAGCCAAGACTTGAGTAGCAATTTTCTAGATTTTGATGCAGTAACTTTCATTTTCACATTAAACAGATTACAGTAAGTTACAGATTTATAAATTAGTCATTGATATGACATAATTGATATTGTAACATGTATAATAATATTTATCGACACATTTAGAATGGAGTAATATCATTTATTATTTATACAATGTCTATCCGGTTCATCTCTATGTTAAAAAGCTACAGTAATATATGTAAGGTGCTTAGAACTGTGCCTGGCACAGAGTAGGCTCTTACTAGAATAATAATAATAATATATCATTCCTCATAAGTTCTCACCAATCACATGAGAGTTAGAACCATGTCTCCTAATAATTCTAGGAAATATTTGATGGTACTAAGTGAAAAAGATATAGTGAATATAATATGTACTGATTTATTTCTTCCTACCATTTTGGTTTAAGAATCATAAGTATATATAATACATACTCATAAAAATAAATACTAAAAATTCTTAAGTGAGAAAATAATTGTATAAATCATATGTATATATTAAATAAATATAGTTAATAGAATTATTTGTCCTAATCATAGTGGAGTATTCCAATTATTTTAAGAGTTTCAAGGAATTTACTACTGCAACCATTCTTCTTAACCAGAGTGCAAATAATTACAAGGTTCAATTAAGTTGAAATTTTTGCATCTGATTTTGTGAGAAAGATGCAAATATTACCTTAAAGATGAAAGATTGTAAATCTTTTTAAAAAGAATTTTGTCACTTTCTATGGAAAATGCACATACATATTTACCTATTAATCTTGCATCTACGGTTTTATCTACAGATATTTTTGGCAGGTGTACAAACAGACATAAAAATCATCATTGCAACATTCTTAGTAAGAGTAAAATCTGGAAGCAGTATAAACGTACACCAACAGGGGAACAGTGAAATTATGAAACATCTGCATACATTAAATAAAAGCACCCAAAACTATATTTACTGATGTGGAAAAATATTCAATATTCAGCAGATTAAAAGCAAGTTTTAAGGAAATCAATGATCCTATTGGGGTTAAACATGTAAAATGAAAATAAATTATATGCTCATATAGTTCTTACATTTACGTATATGTAAGAAAAAAACTGAAAAGATGCACACTGAAGTTTAACAATTTATCCTAATTTGCAGAGATTAAGAATAGGAATATATCCACTTTTTACTTTAAATATATCCATGTTTTTCAAACTTTTTTAAAAAGTATAACATATGTACAGTAAAATAAAACACATAAATCAAAAGTTGACCACTGATGAATTTTTACTGAATAAACACTTTCATGTCACCAGCAAGCAAACCAAGATAAAAGACATAACCAGCATTCCAGAAGCCTCTCTCTTGCTCCCTCTGGTCACTCCTCTCAAAGGTAACCTCTATCATCTCTGTTTTAATATGTTACACAAAAATTATTTGTATTTTTTTTAAGACAGTCTTGCTCTGTCTCCAGGTGCCATGCTAGAGTGCAGTGGCACAATCTCGGCTCACTGCAACCTCCACCTCCTGGGTTCAAGCAATTATCCTGCCTCAGCCTCCAGAGTAGCTGGGACTACAGGCACGTGCCACCACGCCCAGCTAATTTTTGTATTTTTTAGTAGAGAAGGGGTTTCACCATGTTGGCCAGGACGGTTTCGATCTCTTGAACTCATGATCCACCCAACTCTGCCTCCCAAAGTACTGAGATTACAGGCGTTAGCTACTGTGCCCAGCCTGTATTTTTTTAATAACAGATTTTTTAAAAACCTTGCTTTAGCAGCATGAATTTCCCTTTTTGAATATCAAATACACTCAGCATTTATTCAAAGATATCAATTCAAACTATATCCTGAGCTTTTACAGTGGGCCAGGCACTCAAGTTCCTGTTCTGCATGAATTCAAGTATACCTTACAACTCCATGAGGCAGGTACTGTTAGTACTTCACATTTACACATACTGGAACTGTGGCTTATAGCCGCTCAGAAAATTACATGCCCAAAGTCACATCACGAAAGAGTGGCAGAGCCTGGATATACACGAAGGTGGTCTAATTCTAGCTTTCTCAACTGCTTGTCAGAAAAAAACAAATAAAAATAAAGTAGTAAGATGTAGAGTTGGGAGCACAAAGTGTCCCCAACATGAAGTTCTCTCTTTTTGTTTTGTTTTGAGTAAATGATTTAATGTCACATAATACAGTATCTCATCTGAAAAATGCAAGGGTTAGACTAGATCTCTCTCCTGATCTGATGATCCGACTTTGATAAATAAAGTGACCCACTAAAACACAGAGCAAATATGCTTTGTCACGATGTAGTACAATCATGTACTGTACTATGTTCAAAAGTGACTCACACAAGAAATTAAAACCACAATTTTTTTGAAACTATTGAAAACAATAATCTTAATTTAATGTTACTTTTGGACATAGGAAGGTTTTTCTCCCCAAATAAGCAAATTTGTTGGTTTTTGAAGGGTCTTGCCCATCTTTGTATGGAAAATGCCTAAAAACAAACCACTAAAACTAAACAAAATTTTTTCCTTCCTCAATTGTGCCTGAAAAAAAAAAAGATGTAATTTCCCTCACCAAAAGGCCTCGTATATTTTTAATAGATACATCTGGGATTTTCGGTCCCCACATTTTGAAACACTGACACAAACAAATGCAGAACATGCTTCCTCTCGAATGAAATCTATAATTCTGAGGGTTAAAAATTCTTCAAAATAACATGAAATTAATCTTAGCAGAAAGCAACCAAAGAGACCAAGATTTGTTTCTGGAGAAAACTAGAAGTATGAAGACCATAAACCTCAACTAAAACTTTGTCTTTTAAATGTCTGTTCATTAAAAATACCAATGTATGCTGGACATATCTTTTCTTCCACTAGAAAATCAGTAATACTTTGGTACAAATGAGGCTTTAAATAAGTTAGAGTAGAAAATAACCAATAAACTGGCTTCCATGACCACAAGTGAAGGAGAACCAGTTTTCCAAAAAGTAAACAGAATTCATTCTTTATAGATGTCCGGTTTGGGATCTATGCCCTTTGAAGATATGCACAGAATAGTGCAGTTAATTTCCATCAATATCCCCAAGTGCTGAGGTTACAGAGAGAAAAAGAAATGATCTCTCCCCACTGTGAGCTCAAAATATCTCTAGAGGACAGACTCATATATAATGAGCCCCAGCACAATGTACTGCTATATTAATAGTCCAAATAAAGTGCTACGGTATTATAGAGAGAAAAGAATTAATTCTCCCTGAGCCTTAGGGAAGACTTCACAGAGGAGGTGATATTTGAGCTAAGCCTTGAAAGATGAGTAGATTATATTTTTGTCCAGGTAGCCAGCAAAAGAGCACTAGGCAAGTAGGTTATGGGAGCTTGGGCCATGAAGGATAAGGGTGGTGAGAATATGCCAGAGAGAAAAAAGGAAGTGACTGATGGCATTATAAGAAATAAAACATTCATAAGAATAAATAAGTCCTACCATATTAGGATCCACTATACAAAGAATCAACCTGAGAAAAAAAGAGTTATGTGACTTGAATGCTCTGAGGGGTTCCTTGATTTATGAGCCCAGGAAGTGCTCATTTGAAAAAACAGAACCTCTGGATTTTTGGTATCTAAAGGGCTACCAGGCTTCCTGTGCAATACACCTGGCATAAAGTGCCTGGAGGGACCTGTGGTTTGCTGTGCCTTCTTTGGACTTCCTGTCCATGAAAGGAGCAGAATTCTCCTCCACTATCTGTTATTTAAACCCTTGTCTTAAATCCTCCCTGAGAATGGTCCCCACCTGTCATTGGGTTGCCCAGCCCTCACTTTATCTCTCTGCTAACAAGTAGCTATGCATGGTCCATCTTCATCTAGAAAACAGAAAAATATTTCGGTCAAATACAGTATGCTGCATTTGCAGCCACTTTGCCACCTAAGCACAGATTTCAAAATTAAAGCACAAATCAAAGGAAATGAGAAAGAGAGAGAGAGACAAAGTGTATGTGTTTTTGTGTATTTTCAAGTACGTCTACCCTGCCTACTTGAGCACCAACTAGTAAATGATTTAAAAGCTGTAAGTTAGTCTAACTGCTTCTATGATTATCTACCTAAAACAATTAAAGTAAAACCACTAAATTAGACAATGCATATGTATAGAATTTCAAGTATCTTTGCAATTTCTATTAAAATAAAAATTATCTACCATTTAGAACTCTTAAGAAAATTAGTCTGATCATATATTTATAATATTAATGTTTTGTATTTCAGAATAATTTTGAAATTCAACCC
Organism: Saguinus oedipus; assembly: GCA_031835075.1. Classification (NCBI taxonomy): domain Eukaryota; kingdom Metazoa; phylum Chordata; class Mammalia; order Primates; family Cebidae; genus Saguinus; species Saguinus oedipus. The sequence continues at coordinate 142,496,225 of CM063172.1, read as the reverse complement.
AAAACTCATATGGGCAAAGTTATCCTCGCTCACTTTATGTGAACATTATTGTTCCCACTGTGTTCTTTTCAAGTGATTTTTGAAACATCTTTCATATATACCTAGATTATGGAAGGGTGGTACCCAGACTACAGTCCTATTTACTTACATCATCAACTGCCTGTCAATTCATAGATAAAATGTATCAGCCAACATCAAACCCATAGAACGAGAACATAAAACGAGAAGTTTGGATCTGAAAATTCACAAAAGAGAACTTTTACATGTAATATTTTCATTTTTACTTTCTTCCAGCTGTACAAATGCTTTTAGCGCAAAATCCTGAACTTGTGGTTACAACTGAAAGCTAAACATAATTCTTTTGAAATTGTCTCATTACAAAAGAACAATTTAATTCACTAAGTATTTTAATCTTGAGCAGTTATGATTATTAGCAACTTTACCCTTTGCAACACTACAAACTAAGTAAAGTAAAAGCTTCTTATTACTGAATATTTGCCCACAGAAATGGAAAGGTCATTATTTAAAAATGAATTGAAAGTATCTACTGACAAATACCAGGAAGAACAGACACACAGGTGATTCAAATAAATATTTACTTCCTACATACTCACTCTCAGGTATTCTGTTACTCCCACTCACATATTATTTCCAGAAAAGGAAAATATGCTGAAGATGGTCAATCTGTGTGAAGCTTATCTGTAAGTCCCCTCTGTGTAAAGTTAATCTATCAACACGGACTAATGAGAATTGTTTAACTTCATGTTTGAACTTGGAGGAAGGTATTAGGATTCTCCACACTCGACTGGAAATAGAACAATCCTCTTATGCAGAGGCCTGGGAGTTTTTTGACTATATCAGATGATATTAAGATATGCTTAGGTTATACTTTCTCAAGAGGAGGCATTTTTGCTTCCAGAGAATACCGGACAATGTCTGGAGACAACATCATTGCCCAGCGGAGGGAGGGTTCCTGGCATCCAGTGGGCAAAGGCCAACGATGCCACTAAGCATACTACCAGGCACAGGAAAGTATCCCCTGAATAAATTATTCAGCCCAAAATGTCAATAACCAGGACTTGAAAATACTCTTAAATATACTGAAGAATTCAGGTACGACAGCAATATCATCATTGTAAAAAATATACAGATACATCTGGTAGCAGTTCCAGATAAGCAGTAAAAACGGGACCTTGACAATTAATATTTTAACTTTCCTTTTTCCATTAGCTCCATCCTGCCACATAGCCATTATATCTGAATCCAAGAACCAAGTGATAAATTTTATAAATAGAGGCACTATTAGCCTCCTACTGTCTCTGCAAAGGTAAGAATCAGAGAGATATTTAAAGTTACCTTTTAAAAAGTTTACATTGAATTCATCAAGCCCACTGACTACTGAAAATTATACAAATTCTTGTAATTGGTACCTTCAGGCTGAAAAAAACGCAACTGAAGAAACTTAAACATTGGCTATCAAGTACTACCATTATACAATGTGCTTATAATTGCTTAGAGTAGTTGAGGAACCACATAGATGAAAGCTGTAAAAAAATCTGGATTACTATATGTGGAAATATTTAATAAAAGAAATACCACTACACAACGTAAATGGCCAATGCCAATTGTTGTGCACTTTTTGTGTCTTCTCTTAGAGCTCCAAGTACAACCTCGGATTTGCCAAGATGAACCACGTTACCAAATTTATACTTGAACTACTGGACACTCTATTTACGGTCACCAGTCCATTATCCCCCAAAAAGATCTTCAGCTCTAAGTACCTCTGGAACATCTGGGGGTAATCAAATGAAAGATACCCAATCATAATAATAATAACTAATACTCACATCAAGCACTACTCTACATATATTTACATATAGGTACTCATTGAACTCTCATCACAACCCCATGAGGTATGTTCTGTTACACATGAGAAACTGAAGCAAAATCCGTTTAAGTAATGTGCTTGACATTACAACCCTTCAGTGTCAGAGCTGAGGTCTGAACCCAAGAGGCCTGGCTCCATATTCTTTTATGTTTTTGAGATGAAGTCTCTCTCTGTTGCCCAGGCTGGAGTGCAATGGCTCAATCTCGGTTCACTGCATCCTCCGCCTCCCGAGTTCAAGCGATTCTCCTGCCTCAGAGTCCTGGGTAGTTGGGATTACAGGCACCCAGCACCACATCTGGCTAATTTTTGTATTTTTAGTAGAGACTGAGTTTCACCATGTTGGTCAGACTGGTCTCAAACTCCTAACCTCAGGTGATCCTCCCGCCTCAGCCTCCCAAAGTGCTTGGATTACAGGCATGAGCCATCATGTCCAGCCTCCATATTCTTTCTACTTACTATGCTGTAAGAAGAACTGAGTCCCTCAGATTTCAAGTGCTATGAAATATATCTCCAGATCCTTGGCTTAGCCACCAGCCTGTCGCCCAGGCTGGAGTGCAACAGCACGATCTCGGTTCACTGCACCCTCCGCCTCCCGAGTTCAAGCGATTCTCCTGCCTCAGCTTCTTGGGTAGTTGGGATTACAGGCACCCAGCACCACATCCGGCTAATTTTTGTATTTTTAGTAGAGACTGAGTTTCACCAGTGTCACAACCTCTGCTCTCCTTCCCAATCCCTTCACTCATTCATTCGATGGGAATGTAATAACTACCTACTTGATCATACGTCCAGCAGTGTACTGTGCATTAGCAATACAGAAATGACAAATACAGCTAATCCTTCCAGTAAATTCTCAGCTTAAAGTAGAATTTAGACTAATGTAACCTATTACATTTCAATGTGGCAAAGGCTATGTTAAAAGTAGACACTGGATGCTTTGTGAATAAAGAGAAAGAAACGTCCAACTCAGACCCTAGAGGTCAGAGGAACTCACCAGAGGAGGTAACATTTTGTATCTCAAGTCTTGAAAAAGCAGTAGAGAAGGTATTTGCAGGGAGAGAGGGGCAATGTTTTCCAGATTGAAAGCATTCCATGCACAAAGAAATGAAGTGAAAATGTCCAAGGTGTATTTGAGAACTGCAGTATTCCATACAGCTGGAGAAGAGAGTTCTTGTGAGTGGGGAGTGAGAGATGAGAAGAGCAACCTGAGCAAGGTTCTCAGCATGAAGGGGCCTCTTACCTGAAAAGAATTTTGGAATTTGCCCTATAGGCAACAGGCAATTTTCTAAAAGAAATTGTAAGTCCAGGAGGGACCTAAAATATTATGATCAAATATGGTTGAATATCTTAGGTATGAGAGATAGTCTTACAGACAGCTCCAACACAGTCCAGAACGGGCCCCCAGGAGAGGCATCAAGATATCATAACTATACTTGTTATGACAAAGACATTATTATAACCAAGTGTGTATTGACAACTGTCCACCTAAAGCTAATTTGAATACCTGAAAATTAAACCTGTGATCTTGGTCACAATGCTTATCTCTCTAACTAATCTTGGGAATGGTATGTAAAACTGTAAGAACACAATAAAAGTTCCGAAGGCTTCAAAGCTATCCAGAGTTTAAAACAAATCTATCCATCCCACTCTAATGTTGCATGTCGTCAGCAACACTGATAATGAAAAAGCATTTAACAATCGTTCACCAAATACCCAGAACTTTGCTAGGCATTTTCATCAATGAAACCTTTAAAAACTAAAGTCAACAATTAAGGGAAAAAAACTAGACCGAAATTAAAATTCTTCATGGGTCAACTAAGAAAAATAAAACAGTAGCGTCACCTTATCAACTGCAGTTAACGTAAAAAAATTCAGTGGAATTGCTGTTCTTGACAGATTTAATGAAGTTTGCATGCTTAAGTTACCTACTAGAAGCATTATTTGAGATTACTGGAAAACCTGCAAAAGGAAATCTGAATGTGATTCACCCACCACGTGATTAAATTTGGCGAGAATGACTTGAGTCATAACCATACATGAATATATATTTGCATTCAAATATAAGTGAAAATAATCAGGTAATGTAGAGATCTGTTGATTCCCCCAAGTCATCATCACTTTCAACATACTGAACACATTAAGTTAAAAATATTCAATCTCTTAATCAGAACATTCGGTTCTTTTCAAATCCTTTAACGTTAGGGAGTTCCAAGTCAGAGGTGAAATGTAATGAATAGATCACTCCGTTGGGTATATGCAGAGGTCTGTGAATTGTATATATGACCTTGTGGATAATAAGCCCTCCTGGTATGTGGTACACCTACTTGATTAGGGATAGAATTTCAAACTCTGTGCTACTGCTTTTGTGAGTAGAATTAAACTTAATGGCACATGAATGTAAATTTTTATGATTTAATTGTAGTCTTTCACAAGAAATGTCCCTTTCATTTTAAAAAGAAGTGGGGAAAGAGTAACAGAAACAGTAGCAATGATTTACACGAAAATCTAAAGTCATGTCAAGTTAGTCCACTGCTGGTGTTTCTTCTTAAAGTCTTTAAAGGAGGAAAGATCGTCTAACTAATAAAGTCAATCTTTGCAAGTACAAGTCCTTTGTGCCTTATTCGGACCTGTAACTACACGTAGGGAACATTTTGATCAGTTTTAATTTTCTCAGTGCTAAACCGAAGTTGAAGATTGGTTGATAAGAATACTCAAGTTATATGAGGGACAGTAGACACATCTTTCTGCTGATGTGTCATACTGGGAGATATTTTATGGTATCTGACGTCTGTTTTTTAGTGATGGCACACGAACATGTTAGAGTGAGTACTCTGAATTAAAACCCCATTTGCCAGAAGACTCATATTATTTTGCAATTTCAATACACTGAAGACACTTAGAGAGAATTCCAGAGGCAGCCACGGTGAGAGGGCAGTGTTGGTGAGTCATTCTCAGGCCAAGTCACCCAGAGCAGTGCGGCATTTCTCTACTGGGCATATCATCAGCTTCCATTTAAATAAAAGGATTCATGACTGAGAATATAAGTAAATAAAAAAATGAAAACCACTGCTTCAGTGGAAAAATACTATAAAATTGTAAAACAGGTTTCAACAGCAAAACAAAAGTGTTTACCAAGAGAAAAACCTTATAAATGCAATAACCAAATAAACTGAATGTATTTCCAAAATATGGGTGGCTCTGTCATAATTTAAACCTGCCTCCAGAAGTCCATCATGCACTCTTTAACTCTTCAAGCCTTATTAGTCGCTTCAACATAAATGTTTAGATTTGAGATTCAAAACCAGCATTAAAACAACAAAAAACAAAAACAAGGAAACTAAACTTAATAACCTTTAACCAATTTGGATAAGGCTTGAAAAGCAAAGGAAAATTCTACATGTAAGTTAAATATTTAAAAGATCTGGTCATAAGTTCTTGATGATTGGGAAACATTACAAAGTATAGCACTCTCCAAATTCAGTCATTTGCTACCCAGCTTGCCTTCATGACTGTGGCTATTTAGGCCATATTCTTGTTCACTGTTACTTAATATGTTTCTTCCGATAATTTTTTTCTTTGACTTCAATACTTTTTTTGCTCATCTCAAACAACAGTGCCCAAGAAATTACAGGTTTAATATAAAATTTAACAAATTTTTCTAATATCTAGTTACTTTACATAACTATGTAAATATTATTAAATGAAAATGTTCAGGTACCACCGAAAAATGGTGGTAAATGATTGATGGAAGCAAGTGTCCAACACATGCGGAAGGGTAAGGGTGTTGGCCTCATACTCGGGAATTTAGAATCATGGCTCCACTCTGCTGCCTGACTGGGTCTCAGCTTCCTTATCTGTAAAATGGGAACAACAAAAGTATCAAATTTATGGCACAGTTAAGATTAAAATAAGCTAATCCATGTAAATGCTTAAAACAGTGTTTTGTATGAAATTCTAAGTAAATGCTAGCTATGATATTATGATGTGATAGTGATCAATATTACAGTAACAATGATGATGACTTAATAGACAGCAAAACTGCAACTATCTAAAGACCAAAGTGACCACTTTTATTTACAAATACACTTTAGGATATAATCAAGAAAATATGCTCTCAGATATGAGAGCTATTCCACATTGGCTTAATGCAATTTCACTTTGAAAATATTCATGTGATAATAGCAATCAGACTTTGCCTAAAATTATAACCTAAATAAATTACCTGTGCGGGGAAAAGAAATGTAAAAAATTCTAACACGATAGTACATATAGGTCTTTCTCTTATAGTCCAAAAGTATGTTAAAATAAATTTACTTACTGTATGTAAATAAAAGCTTTAAAAATATGAATATGCTATATTAAAACATATCATGCTGAAAAAAATGAGAATTTCTGATATTTTAGAATGGTGTCTTTCTTCATCATCCATGCATTGAAATCTCAGGGTAAGAAAAGGGCCAGACCAACACTGAAAGGTTTCAAATATCAAACAATACTATTATGTCAGTGCCCTAAGATCAATTAGCACCTTTCAATGACAAAAAAGGTTACAGTGAGACTCAGAGGTGCACTCTCTGAAACTGTCTCAAACCACTCTGTAAATATGGTTTTGATAACGCAAAATGGTTTCTATTTTAAATTAATCCATTTCATCTCTTTTTCTGGAGATGTAGAAGGGGTTAGGGGAGTAAGAATAGTGGTGTTCATTTTCAGTATCTCTTTACTAATGAAAACATGGATGAAGAAACACCAAGAATCACAAACTTCAAGAGTAAAATGACATATCACCAAGACATATATTAATGTGTAGTTCCACAAGCAATATTAAGTGACAGCAATGTTTACAAAGTCTTCAAACCTCTTAAAAGCAATCAAAGTTGTCTGTACTGCCTTTTAATGTGTAACTCTTGTTCATTTTCTTCTCTTAAGTTCAGGCTAAATGACACCTGAACTAAATGACACCTAAGTTTGGCTCCAAGAATGGTTTAATAAATATGCAGTGTCCCCCTCATCAAAACACATCGAACTAAAAGATGCAGTATTACACATATTGCAATTTCATTACACCGTTGCCTCTCACCCATCTCCAGAGCAAATGCCTGAAGGAGGATGTCATTTCTTAGTTCACCAGGAAAAATTCATGAGAGAAGCAGGTACACTGCAATGCCACCCCATTCCCCCGGTGTTGATTTCCTTCACCTAGTAACCACGGTAATAAAATCCCCCAACTGTATTTCTGAACATAATTAGTTTAAGATACTCTATAGGGAGGCACATTATAAAAGTTTAGCATTCAGTATATGTAAGAATAATAACCATTTAGAAAAAAACTGTCAAGATTATATTCTCACTGAAAAAATAAGGTGTTTTGATAGAAGTTTGTTCAGCTCTTCAATGAGAGGATTCAAAACGTCTCCTACTTTTGATAGCACGCTTTTCTATTTCTTAAATGAGTGATATGAAATATTTACAACCAGACAGTACCTAAATTTAGGTTTTAAGTGCTTTAACAGCTCCATGAAATATGATCAGCAGCTGCAATACAGAACTATGGTGAATAAACTCCTTATAAAGAGGGGCCTGTTTTTACTGAATGTCCAGTGTTCCTGCCTTTACCTAATAGAAAAAAATGATAATGAGAAAACACAATATATACTTGCATTCTTAAAGTACTTAACACTTAACTAAGTCTTGAAAAAGATTATCTCCCCTTTTCTTGAATTCTGTATAAAAACTGTGAAGTTTTGTAGGGCTAAATAAGTTTAATTTTATTATTTGAAAGTTAGAATGTGAACTTCCTAACATCCTAACTTTTTATAACAATAGTCATGGTCTTTCTACCATTCTACCTTTTTAAAAATTCTAAATAACCTAATTCTGGTGCATAAAATTTTAAAATGAAATATCAAGCCATATAAATATATTTTTAGACACGACACCAGTCATTTAGAGCTTACAAGAGAGATTGAAAACATGAAATTGGACACTCTATTTCCCATGGCTATGTAAAATTTATTTACACCCCAAAGCACAACGTAAATAAAAAGGAAACTCTTAGAAATAGAGAACGTTTCTTTCTTTTTTTTTTTTTAATCCAAAGAGGCTTCTTAAAAGAAAAAATAAAATAAATTACAGCAAAATGACAAGAACTCATCTTCCAGTCACCCCTCAAAAAAGAAACTTCTATGCAGAAAATTCTTTTTCTTCAGCTTCTAGAAACCCTCTAAAATTCAGCATCTATTTTTTTAACAATTAATAATGATTATTTATACAATCATTCCTTTTTATACATATCTTAAGATTTTTAAATTTTTAAAACTTGAACACACTACTTTTAAAATGTTAATTGTGAATATATACATATATGTGAAACTTTTTATTTCGGAAATGAGAAATTCAATATTCAATAAATACTAATAAGAAAACAATGGAGTAAATCTTATTTCAGTTATATTTGTGAACCAACCTGTGGTTACAAATGGCCTTTAAATATTGAAACATACTATTTTCAGAAAATTTACAAAGGAAAACAGGCTTTTGAAAACCATATTGATTTTAGACCTTTACTTATTAAGAAAGACAAGGACATGTCCCTAATAATCATGGAAAGGAACTGTTTCCAACAAATCTAATTATGTTGCTTTCAAAGCTGTAGCTGTCAAAAGTTTTAACATTCTTGTACAGTCATTTCTAAATACCAGTTTAACTCTGAATGAGTTACAACTTTTAATCAGGTGGAACAAACTATTTTTACGGTTTATAACAATAAATGTGGGTGTTGTTATATCTGCTTTCGATATTGTTGCCATAAAAATCAGATTCTGGCAGTCTAGCTCCACAAAACAGTTTGTTTCTTGTTACTATTGCTTTTTATTTCTTCTGATAATGTTATTTGTAAAAATACACAAATGTTTTTGAATGCAGTATCCTAAAACGCCCCATACCACGTTTTCAAATATTTTGTTTTGGATTCTCTCCCTGCCCCCTTTAGTTTTTGGTTCTTCTTGCCAACAATATTTTAAAAGAAAAAAAAGGAATTCAAGTGCAATCCTTACCCTGAGGTTTTAAAAAAAAAAAAAAAAAAAAAAAAAAAAAAAACAAAGACAACGCAACAAACAAAAAAACCATCGTCAACTTTCAGTCCTGTCAGTCACCTACGTGTAAGTGAAACTTCAGAAGCTGTTGATAGGGAGTCCGCGGTTGCTAAACGCTCCTAAGACTCCCACCTAAATCCCGCAGGAGCCCGCACTGAAACTGACAAACGCCCGAGGGTTCACAAAGTGGCCTCAGAGGAGAAGAGGAACAAAATGCCATATTCCAAGAGATGTACTTCGCTCCAACAATTACGTTGATCCCAGGGTGCCAAGCCAAAAGGGGTAAGGGAGAAAGAAAACTGTTAAGTATGAGCTCTTAATGTGAAACCTAACCTGTTGGTTCTCTTAGGTATCAGATTTTGGAAGTGTCTGTAATGACAGCCAGGAAAGCAAACTAATGGCCAACGGCCCACTGGGTTTGAACACCAGACTCCTGTTACCTCCTCACAGATCAAGTACACAACACACACGCACACGGAGGTGCCCCACGTGGAACTGCTTGGGAACCATAACACACGCCCGGGCGCTATTCTGCACCTTGGCAGAAAGGGCAGAGGGACCTGCACCTTCCTCCTCTGCCCTCAGGTTAAGATTCATGAATGACTCTCTTGGCCTGCTGGGGATGATGGGTAGAGGCGCAGGGGACGCGGTGAGGGAGGACAATCTCCACACCACCCTCCCCCGGACACTCACTCAGGGCGCAAACCCCTTCTTCTTCATAGGAAGGAGAAAGAGGGGTGGTGGTGAAAGGAGTCACTGTCCCCCCAAGCAGGGAAAATATGGGAAAAATTAAATTGCGCTTTCTGCCTTTCACAGCTCTGCCACCAGACTCGGTCCGCAAATTCCCTAATCGGTCCGAGCTGTTCCGAATCTCGCAGACAAAGAGAGAAAACTCTTTCAAGTGCTACCAATCGAAAGTTCGGTTTGCTGTGCGGCGCAGAATAAAACCAGCACGCACACGTCTACTTCCAAACCCCGCTTAACCAAGCTAAAAATCCAAACCATGTCAAGTCCCACAGCCTCCCCAGACCCAGCAAGCTTGGAAGGAGGGAAAAACCTGCTCTCCCCACCCAAATACCTTCCTTTGGAGAAGTTATAAGCCTTCCATGGGGCACCCGCTACTCGAGCCAAAGAACGCGACTGCTCTGACAACGCGCCTCTAATTTCACAGACCCTGGCAAACTGCAGGAGACATTCAGTCCACGCCACATAAAAACTATTAAAGTGGGATCGCCGCTGTTGAAAAGTCCGATCAGTGCCTGGAGATTAGAGCGCGAGCCTGTAAAGTACACACGCACCCGGCATCGGGAAAGCCGAGGCTCCTGGGACCCTCCGAGGGACGCTGGGTCAGCATCCTCGCGCCTTAGCCATCTAGGGATCATCAGAAAATAATACATATCATAGGGAAGATGTCGGGGAGACCCCGATGCGCGCGCCTCCGCCAGGTGGAGGCGGGTGCAGGTAGAAGCCGCGCGCTGGACGTCGAGAGACGACAAACTCCGTTACGCTCAGGCTCCGCGCCGACTCAGGAAGGGACAGGCCGGCTCCGAGGGGACCCTTGGGGCGCGGGGACGTCCTCCAGGGCAGAGAGCACCGCTGCAATCCGAGCGGCCCGGGTCCTGAGGCGTGGGGCACCCGGCCTCCAAGCGCCCCAGGGGACGCCGGCGCCAACGCACCGTCCAGCTGCGCCTCTTCCGTCCGCACGGCTCGGCGTTCCCGGCGGAGCCTCGAGCACTTTCCCGGAGAGTTTGGGGGCTCTCCAAACTCAGGCGCACCCGGGAGCCCCGGGACGGGGATTGGAAGAACGGGACACTCACCTCGTAGCCCGGACCGCCTTGGGTTCCCGAAGTGTCTGTCCCAGCCGCGGTTCCGTGCGTCCGTAATTAAGTATTTATTCTCCCTCCTTCCAGTGTCGAAGTTTCCCCTTCGCGCTGTGCCTCTGGTGAAAACAGGACATCCCCTTCGGCCACCCCACAACAAATAGCGTATACAAGCGGGGGAGAAGCGGGGCGGGAGGAGAAGCCGGCTCCGGCGGGGGGTGGGGGTTGGGGGGAGGAGGAAAGGAGAGGAGCCAAAACTCCGACTGCGACCGAGGGTAAAGGAGAAGAAAAGTAAAAGAGAGCGCGCGCCCAGCCTCCGCAGTCGTCGCTCCCCAGCTTTTCCCTCAGCTCCCCACTCTAAGGCAGCGACAACTTCACGCGGACGGAATGGAAGTTTTGCACGGAAGCGGGGAACGGCCGGAGCGTGCGCCGCGCTGCGGGCAGCCTCGCACTTGCGCGCGGAGGTGGGGCGGGGGCGACGTCGCCGCCAGCTACTGCGGGCTCCGGCAGCCGCCGGGGGCCTCGGGGCAGGCCGCCAGGGACGCAGCGGGCGGCGGCGCGCGGGGGACCCACTCCGTTTTTATTCGACCTCGGGTGACTGCCTGTTGTCATCATTTGCGATCTCGCGTGGGGACCCCCCTGGGCCTCTGGGGCCTGGATGTCCCGGGTGGCGCCGCCGTAATCTCCGCGCCCTCCGCGCCACCCTCACCCCGCCCCCACCCGGGCCGGCTCTAGCCGCTGCAGCCTCCAGACTGAGGGGAGGGACCCGCGGCCGCGCTTTTCTCGCTGGGCGAGAGAACCACTGTGGATCCCCACCTGCTTCTATGGGGCAGCCCCCGGAATTGCCTGGAACTCTCTCACTACCCAGTTCCCCTGTGCAGGCCACTGCGAGCCCCCTGCCGGACTCCTTTCCACTTACCCCAAGAGAGGAGACTGAAGGGACTTCGCCTACTTGCAACAACGTAAAATAAAAACTAACCCAGACCAGACTGGGGCGCTTTTTCTGACGGGTGGAAATACCCTTTTCGTGGAGATGTATGTTATGAAGAACTAAGCAGTCTGGGGATAGGCTGTGCTGGTAAGGGCCTGGACCCCTTCCAGTGCTGGGTGCAGGTATAGGCATCCCTCCCAGACGCCCAAAGGTCAAGCAGAAACGACTTATTCCAAGGCAGCGTCAGAGCTTCCCTAGGCACATTGCTGAAATGACATTTCGTGCCTAAGCCTCCTGCGCATGCATTACGCTCCAACATAGGATTTACAATTCTATACGCACATGTGTATATACCACAACCAGGGGACACAGCAAAGGTAGACCGCATAAATCCATAAATTTCGGGTCCATATAATCACCTCTTCCAAAAACCTATTGTCTGTTTTAGCGGCCTCTTCTTTGTCATATTGGTAATAAATGTTTTACTTTATTGATAAATCGCTGAGTGTCAGTCATTGTATTGGTCACTTGTGGTACATGAGTTCATTTGATTTTCATGACAACTCTACGGTGGTCATTATTAAGCCGGTATAAAAGATGAGGAAACCAAAGCCCTAAGAATCATGAGTAACTTTTCCAAAAACAAATCCAGTGGTCTCTAATCACGAAGCCTATGATACAACAAGCAACCTCTACATTACCTTAGGTCTAAGAGTGGTCTAAGAGATTACAGATTAACCGGTTGAAATTACTCCCATTCAAATAAAGTTTAGTTTTAATATATTATTCACTAAGTTACGTTATAAAAAGGTTTGGAAAAAAGATTTCATCCTCAACTTCAGGTTGGCCTTATGCAGCTGATATGAACACTGTCCAATTCAAAAGTAGTTATCAACACTGAATACTTATGGTTACAATTTATTTTTTAATGGGTGGGGTATTACCTACAATGCTTAAGAGGCTCTAGAAAAGGTGGAGTTGTAAATTTAAAATGATAAAGGCCGTCGTTGCTGCTCTCATCACTTGGTGTTCTTTCCTGCAGATTTATTTTGGAAGCTGTAGGCATTGCCAGGCATAATGTTTCCTTTTCTGGTTCTCAAGGTAGAAAGGGTTCTGGCAGTGGGTTTGGCACAAAAGGGATTTGGAGCATGGTTGAGAGCACATTCTGGCCTAAGGAGGAATGCCAGTTAACATACACTGGAGAGAAAAATATCAATGGGCAGACTTAATTAATTTTGCAGATTTATTTTCTCTGTTTCACATGTGAGAAAACGAAGAGCTCAGAATTTATAGAAGCTTGCTAATAAATGGCAGAACTGAGTTTCAAGCCAGCCTTTATTTAAGTCCACTCTTAGTCATTGCGATGCTATTATTAATATTAATGGTATTCAGAAAAACAGTAATTGTTTTAGTATGTAATATGTTAAAAGCCAAATGCACAATTTAAATGTTTTGTGAATCATAGTGTCTAAGAATGCTCTATGGCTATAGCAAGTATCATGTAAGAATTAAGTACAATGATGAATTTAATACTGTCCTCAAAAGGCAACAACATTTTGAATTGCATTTTGGCATAAAATATTATGTGCTAGTTTCACCTATAAATAAAGGTGGGAGATGCATAATTTGAATAAAATAAAAATTGTTACTTTAGTATAGCAAGTTAACATAAATGTAGGTTGACTTTTTTTAGCATGCTTCTTTGTACCCTTCTAAAGTCAGATTTTTCAGTTACACTGACTTGCTTTCAGGGTCATTTTGCTCCTGCATAGTTTTTTATACATCTAGATAAGAATTCATGAACAGAAATTATTTTTTAAACCTAGAATAATATGTTAGTTATTTGACTTCATATTACTACCTTCTAATAGTTGTATTAAATATACACATTAACATGGACACCACTAGGAGTGAGATAAAAGGTCATATTTTCAGTCCACATTTGAAATAAATTTAACATAGGAAATAGAATTTTAGGGTTATAAAGGCAAAAATGTATTGTTTGCTTAAATGAGGCATTATTTCCAGCATTTACATTGAGTACCACTTTTATAATTATGGCCATATCACCTATAATATTATTGACTTGATATGTATCTTTAAATAATCTATTCTTATTAAATAAATTTATCTGATAAAGGGCATTTTTACAGTCACAATAAATGGAAAACTAATAAAACCTACCATGAATAGAAGACAATCTTGCAAAGGAAACTATATTGTAGAAATAAAAGTTATTTCTCATGTACTACCTAAAATTATCTCACACACAGTTTCAGAAACCTTGGTTTAAAGAATTATGTTCCATATGTCATTCAGGCTCTTCAAGATATATTTTCAAGCCTCCCCTTTTCATTACTAGAACAAAATGTTGCATCCAAGTTACTCTAAGGTATTACTTTTAAATTCTGTGCTTAGTTAATAATTGCTCTTGTCTAAAATATACTTGAAGTCTCTGAAGTTGAGCTATCTTTTTAAACTTCATGTATTATTTATTGTTTGCTTACTATCTTACTTATGGCAAAATGCAAACAATTCATGAGTACACAATTAAAAAGCAAATTACTTTCCTTAAATATTGTATCAGTTACTCATCACCTTTCCCCAGCATCTATTAGCCCAGTACTGCGACAAAGTTCTATAGACAAGGAAGAAGAGAGGAAAAGTAGAACAATGGGAGAAACTCAAAGGGCCTAAAAGGTTATGTGGGAGAAACTGAAGTCAGAGACCTGCTGCCAGATTCTAGAAGTGATTCAAAAACACCAGTGGGTCCTGCATGACATGAATCAGGCTCTCAGAATATTAGTACATGTTAAACTCAATCTAAAAAGGGCTATGTGTTGGGAGGAGTGGGGAGATAAAAAAAATATGACTTTATAGTGAAAATCAGTGGAAATACAAGATTCACTTATTAGCAGTTCCCTCAACCAACTTCTCTGTGGTGGGATGCCTCTGCAGTTACCATTTACCATTTGTTTATTTTTCAAATGTGCATGGCTCTGTTTTGGCATTAGATTTTGTATAAGTCAAATCAAACAAACAAAAGTGCTCTAAGAGCTCATAATCCAAGACATAATTTTTGTTTTAATTTCATTTAAAAGCAACATTAAGGGAAAAATCAGGTCATCACTTTAGGAAGAACAGGTTTTAGGCTAAAAATTGGAATAAGACACTACATTTACAGAAAAAGAATGCAGAGGACTGGATGCTTGTAGAAATAATCCCAGAATAAATCTCTTGAGCACCTTTTGGTATATCTATGAACTCCAGCTGGAAGTATACACAATTTTTCAAAAATACAATAATTCAGTTGTTTCTTAGTAAATCTAAGCCAAACCATTTGAGCTTTGGATGTATCGAGTTTTAAAGACCAACCGTAATATGAACAAGGTTGAACAGTCTTTTAATCTACCTCTCTACTGATGACAGACTACAAGAACAAATGAAGATAAAACATGATTGCCCAAGAATCTAGAGCCCTGTGCTGCCGGTTTTCTAAAATCTATAAATAAACACACTTTCTGAGTAATTTTGTGCAGAAAGATCAAGCTTAAAAAGGTTTCTACTAGATTGTGAAAGTGAAGAAATCAAATCTTCAGGGGACCTGCTAAATTTCCTCATTCTTGGCAGGGCCTCTAAAAGAAAGGAAATGCACATTTTCTAGGAGACGGCTTCATTATATTTACTTTTAGATTTTCTCTTGAAAATTCTCTCCAGTTGAATCATTTTAGTAGCATATTAGGCAACTCTACTCCTTCTTCCATGCTTACACTCAGCCTTCAGATGTTTATAAACAGATATCATGCTCACTTTTAAGTCATGTTAGCCACGTTAAACAAATATAAGGCCTTTTAATCTTGCGGCAGTTCAGTCTTTACAAACCGGTAATCATTCTTATTGCTTGTCTCTGAACTATTTCCAGTTTCCTAGATGTTCATTTTTGTTAGAGGTATCCAACATTAAATGCATTGTTCCAGGTGTGGTCTCATTAACATATAAGAATGAGTTCAATTTTTTTTCCTTTGTTTACATTATATATTGCCTCACTTTGAATTCCTACCAATGTATGCTACTTTCATATTCTAACAACTTATGCAGAATTTCTTTTTCTATTTTCACTTCACACAGTATTTTTCTTGGCATACTAATCAATCCAGATTTCCCAAGTACTTTGAATGCACATTCTAAAATATTAGTAATAGTCAAAACATGAACAATATCACTTTCTTGTCCCTTTGAAATCATTGGCTCATAGTCACCCTCATTTCAAAACAGGAAAGCTCTAATTAACCTCTTTTCATAATATATTTATCATGTTTATCATAATATCCTTATAAAATGTCCACTAGTTGTGATTGGAAAGTCTCTACATACAAAATTCAATGACTGGTGGAAGGAGGAATTTGACTTTATAGCAGACAAATAAATTGAGTTGATGCTTCTAATGCAATGCATTTGGCATGGTTAACTCTAGGACCAATTGTATGAAATCTTAAAGTTAGGAACACCGATAAATTGCAATAATCTACTTGCACTGAATACTTCTGAATAAGAATATTATAGTAACAACGAAAAGTGTAATGAAAACTTTTCAATGTGTCTTCTTTCCACCATATTTAATAGTACACTTGGAAACAATTTCTTCAATGTTTTTCTATTTTGAGCATATATTCTCAGCACCCCCAACACACCTTAAAACGGCTTTTCCTGTTCACCTGATTCTTCTATTCCACCATCAACTTTCTCAAAAAAAAAAAGGTATCAGCCCTCAGTGCATCTACTTTGTGACTCTTCTTAATCCTAAAAATTTTTCTTCTGTTCCTGTTCCTTTACTGAGACTGCTCTCTTTAAGGGATCACCAGTGGTCTCCTATTAGTCTTTCCCGAATCTTCAACATCTTTGATGTCTAGGAAGCATTTGGTATTATTGACAGCCATTTTCCATTAACTTCCTTTTCAACTTTCACCATTCCCTGTTACTGCTGTTACTTGAGATCCTACAGAGCTTCTTTTTTCTTCTTTTTCTTTTCTTTCTTTCTTTTTTTTTTCCTTTAGAGTCTCACTCTGTCATGCAGGCTGGAGTGCAGTGGCAGAATCACAACTCACTGCAGCTTCAACCTCCTGGACTCAACCTCCTGAATAGCTGGGACTACAGGCACATGCCACCAGGCCTGACTACTTTTTAAAACTATTTTTTGCAGAGACAGTTTCCACTATGTTGCCCAGGCTGGTCTCAAACTGCTGTTCTCAAGCAATCCTCCTATCTTGGCCTCCCAAAGTGCTGGGATTACAGCCATAAGCCAATGCTTCACAACTCTAATTTTCTTAATGACACTCAAAAATGGACCTAGACACAGGTTCTCTTCTCTTTCTTCACAATGGTCTCTCTTTTGATTCATTTATCATCTCTTCTTTCACCTCTAAATAGGTGATTTAAGAACATAAATGTCCTTTCCAGAATCCTGGTTATCTTTACCTGCAGGTCAAGGTAGCATCTCAAGCTGAATATACTCTCCATCCTCTCCACCTGTCTTGGTTCATTTTCTGTTGCTTCTAAAAGTATACTTGAAACTTGGTAATTTATAACATAATTTATTTATTATAAAGGCTGAGAAATCCAAGACCAAGGAGCTGCATCTGGAGAGGACTTTCTTGCTGATCCTTCTTAAAAAAAAATTAAATGCTTAAGTGAAGGATGTTCAAATACTCCAGCTTATAATCTGATTGCAATACAACATTAAACATCCAATGTGATGAGAAAACTTCTCCAGTATATAACCTGTTTTGCAAGAATGCCAAATAATGTAGCATTTTGGGCAATTTGCTCTACCTCCAAGTTTGTCTCTCTTTTGTATTTTACAATTCCATGTTTTGTTTTGCACTATTCCACATTATCAGAAATGAAGTGGTCTGCTTGTGTCCTATAATTTGAGATCTGTGATGAGCAATTTCAGCTTCATAATATAATCTCAAAAGCAGTCTATAAGTTTGAAAGAGAAAACAGAAAGATTGGGGTGTGTGACCCAGAAGAGAGCTTGAGCACAATCCCCTGAGACAGAAAGCTTTACATACACAAGAGAGGGATGACCGGATTAGAAAAAGGCAGAAGGGAAAGTGCTACGATTTGCATGTGTCCCTCAAGTTTCATATATCGGAAACTTAAATTCCATATTTATATGTTGATTGGAGGTGGAACCTTTGGGAGATAATAGGATTAAATATGATTATTAGGGTGGGGATCCCATGATGGTACTAGTGGCAATATAAGAGGAAAAATAGAGACCTGAGTTGAAAAGTACACTCTTGCCCTCTTTGTCAATGGATGTACTCCACCATATTATGAGGCAGTAAGAAGGCCCTCAGCAGAAGCCAACCAGATACTAATGCCATGCTCTTGCTCCCAGCCTCCAGAACAGTGATTCAGATAACACTTTTTCTGAATAAGTTACCCAGTCTTAGGTATTCTATTAGAGCAGAGTAAGGCAGAAAATTGAAACTGAGAAGTGGGGCTATTGCTGATAATGAATACATGAAAATATCAAAGTGTTTTTGAAACTAGGTAATGGACGGAGGCTGAAAGAGTTTGGAGTGGAGGAGCAGGCTATAAAAAGCTTATATTGTTGTGAATGGAGCATTAAAGGAGATTCTAGTGAGGGCTCAGAATAAAAGAAGACTGGCGAAATTCTGGAACTTCTTAGAGATTACTTAACTTGTCATGACCTGAATGATCCTAGAAATATGGACAATAAAGGCCATTCTGACAAGGTCTCAGATGGAACTGAAGAACAAAGTATTGAAAACTGAAGCAAAGGTCATCCTTGCTATAAAGTAGCGAAGACATTGGCTGTATTGTGTTCATGTCCTGGGGCATTATGGAAGGTGGAACTTAAAAGCAATGAACTAGGATTTCAGGCAGAAGAAATTTCTAAGCAGCAAAATGTTCAAGATGCTGCATGGTTACTTTTGGACACTTACAATGAGATTCAGAGCAAATGGATGGTTTAAAGACAGAATTTATAATGAAGGGTGAAGAATAACATACAAATTTGAAAAATTTGCAGCCTCAAAATATAAAAAAACAATAAGAGGTCTGGGTACAGTGGCTCATGCCTGTAAACCCAGCGCTTTGAAAGGTCAAGACAAGCAAATCACTTGAGGTCAGGGGTTCAAGTGATTCTCTACTAAAAATGCAAAAATTAGCCAGGCATGGTGGTGGGCACCTGTCATCCCAACTACTCAGGAAGCTGAGGCAGGAGAATCACTTGAACCTTGGAGGTGGAGGTTGTAGTGAGCTGAGATTTCACCATGGGATTCCAGCTTGGATGACAAAGCAAGACTCCATCTCAAACAAACAAACAAACAAACAAAATAATTGAGACTGCTAGAAGGGAGTTCATCAGAACAATGGGAGAAAGAGCCCAAATATATATCAGAGATCTTCAAAGCTGCCCTTCCTATCAGAGAGGCCCAGAGGTCTACAAGGAAGAATGGTTTATCATTATTGGCTCAGGAGTCCTGTTAAGGGCTCACTGCCCAGGGCTGCCTTGCTTAAGTGCAACATAACCAGCTGCTCTCAAAAATATAGGCTGTAAACCTTTGCAGCACCATGCCATGGCTCAAGCTGGCCCAGATGCAACTCATACCACTATTTCAGAGGGTGCAAGCAGCAACCCTTGGCAGTGTCCAGATGGTTCTAATTCTGCAGTTGTGCAGAATGCAAGAGCTGTGGGGCCATGGTAGTCTCCACCTGGATTTCAAAGGATTTATAGAAAAGCTTGGTGACCCAAGCAGAGACTCATCACAGGGCAGAGCATACTGAGAGCCCTCACTAGGGGAATGCTGAGTAGAGGTATAGGTTCAGAGTTGGAGCTGTCCTCAAAACCCCAGAACTGTGGGGCCACTGGCAACATTCAGTGCTTCCCTGGGAAAGCTGTAGGGATCAATGTGCATCTCCAATCGGTGAAAGCAGCCCTGTGGGCTGAGCCCAGCAAAGCCACAGGAGTGGGGTTTCCTGATGCATTGAGGACACATCCCCCGCCTCATTGTATCCAGGAGGTGGCACAGGGGGTCAAATAATTCATTTACGGCTGAATTATTTTCAGCTTAAAAATTTAATGTCTGCTCTGCTAGTTTTCATATTTGCTTGGAGCCTGTTACTTCTTTCTTCTGGCTAATTTCTCCCTTTTCAAATAGGAATGTGTACCCTATGCCCATCTTGAAAGTAGAAATTTTTATTGATTTCACAGGCTCACAGATGAGACTTTAGACTTTGGACTTTTGAGTTGGTGCTGGGATGAATTAAGACTCTGGGTCTATGGGGTGAAATGAGTGTATTTTATGTGTGAGAAATACAGGAATTTGGGGGGTCAGAGGCAGAATGCTACAGTTTGATGTGTGTCCCCAAATTTCATGTGTTGGAAATTGAAGCCCCAAATTCCTATGTTGATTGCCAAAGGGTTCTCTGGAAGATACGTAGATTAGATAAGATTATAAGGGTGGGGCCCCCATAATGGGGCTAGTGGCTTTATAAGAAGAGAAAGACCTGAGCTGACAAGCACACTCTTGCCCTCTTGTCATGTGATGCCCTCCACCAGGGTTATAATAGAGCAAGAAGGCCCTCAGCAGTAGCCAACCAGATGCTGCTGCCATGCTCTTGGACTTCCCAGCCTCCAGAACAATAAGAAATAAAATTCTTTTCATTATAAATTAACCAGTCTCAGCTATTCTGTTATAGCAGCACAAAAGAGACTAAGACAAGAAGGATTAGGATTGGATGCCTTTAATTCCTCTCTCTATTTACAGTGCTTCATGTAGGGCTGGGGACATAATTAGCACTCATTATTATTGTGTTAAACCAAGTGAACTCATTTCAGCTTCAGTGTCTTGCTAAGTTGATTTAACTTAAAGTGAGTCACAGTTACCCATCTGAAATGAGAAGAGGATTCCTGAAAGTGCAATTTCAAGATGAAATGAAACTTTTTAATTTCTAAAGTGCTATGTACACATGTGAGATGAAACTTTAGGGAGGCCATTGTTTTATTGCTCCTCAGTTCTGCCTCATCTGAGTATTTGAGTGGTTACACTAGTGTAGCATTTTTCTTTCTCATTAACCTTCATGTAAGCAGTGGTCTACCCAGGAATACAAGAGTGAAAGAATGGGGACAGCCTTCCCAAGGGGAACTGTGTTGTCACTTGGCCAGTCTGAGCTCCTGTGCTAGAAAGCTCCACCTGCTGGCATCTGGCGTAGCAGTTTCCTGGTTTCCAAAGCCTCACCTTCTACACCAATTTTAAAGCTTAAAATTTCCTGATTTTATACCCTAGAGTTGGCAAACACCTAAGAATAAGTTTATATGTCACTTACAGATCTCATCCTCATTCTGTCTACATGAAAAGAGAAAATGCAAAACTCCTTGGCAAATGCCAACCCCACCATCTGAGTCCAGGTACTGCAAATATGAAAACTCCCTGCCTTGAGTCCCTGCATTGCCATGCTCTGTCTGCTCATCGAGTATCACCATCTGCGATCATCATACCAATCAACAACCCATGATGCACTGCAGAGCCCATGCACCACCATCAAGGGTAGAGACAACGGGCTAACAGCAACTGACACCTATGGCTACTTCATCTACCTACAGTACTAGGAGCATTCCTTGGGAATTTTCACATTATATTCTCCAAGTAATTGTATTCCTCTAAGCCATCAAGTGAATTTGGACTATTTGGAACTAACATATCCTGGAATATAACCTCTGAGAGGAAAAGAAAAACAAAACAAAATCAGCAGGCAGTCTAAATTATAAAAATAGATTATTTATCCCCACGAGAGTCAAGAAGGCTATTTGAATTTTGAATTTGTAAAAAATAAACCCATAAACAGCTAATACTTTTTTCCCCAAAATTGGCTCTATTGCCAAAATGTTTTTAACATTTGCTAGGACGGAAGCCACCCGGGATAGCAGTCCAGAGGAACTCAAGGGCATGGTGGCGCTGCATTTCCTCGTTTTCATCCTGGGTTTCAGGATATCAAATTTCTCTCTTCTTTCCCTGGCAAATCCTATCTCACTTCTCCTACTTGAAGACCATTTCTTTGCTTACAAGCCTCATGTTGGAAGTTTCTTCTCCTCTGGCTTCTGTGGGTCTGCTCCGGCCTCAGTCAACTCCAGCTTCCTGACCACTCTTTTTTGTCTTTTCACTTAAATCCTCTCTTGCCATTTAAAGATGGATACTCCTTAGCATTCTGCTCTTAGCATTCAGGCATGCTTACTTGAAATAAGGAAGTACAAAGATGAACCACGCATAGTTTGTGTCTTCCAGAAATTTTTAGTCTACAGCAGAAAACTGAACGTTTAAAAATTGTCACTACATGGGAAAGAAAGTGTTGAGCTCCGAAAGAGACACGTTGACAAACACGCTATTTTAATTCAGAACAGAGAGAATTTGCTTTCAGCTGAAGGAATAAAGGAGGTATCATTTGGACCTGGTCTGAGATCATGAAGAGTATTTATGCCTAGGAATATGTACGATTTAATATAACAAAACCAGAAATGGGTTGGCTCTCTCTCAAGAGGAGTATCTTGACCCTCCCCAAGTCAAGATACTCCTCTCCTTAAGTTCCTTTATCTGTTAATGGGTGCCAGCTATTCAAGGTAGAAATAAGTGCATTGATTCCTAGGCCCTGTTCATCCAGTCAGTTGCTAAAACCAGTAGTTTCCAATTCAGCAATAAGCTTTGTTTTATTTCTCCTTAGTATAAGTTTTTTAATCCTATCTTAATCTGGGCCTCATTTACTGTTACACAAGCTATATGTTTGGGTCAATCCTCAGATGAGTGTGTAAAATTAAAAGTAGTTTTCTATTTCCAAATAGCAAGCATCACAGCTCATCAAGGCTCACACACATTTCACGAATTAAACCCACAATGGCACTGTTTATACATTTAGTTCAATGTGCAAACAATGCCTCATTGAGGGTTGTATTTCAAAACAAACAAAAACTGTTGTAGCTTCTTTTTCATTTCATTGTAACTTTGAAGCGTATGCTTATATGAAAGAGTTAGCTTTTCATAGCTATCACCAGTCTGAATACCATGAGTAACTAGTTCGATTAACACCTAGTTTAACTTTACTACTTGTTATGAAGTCTACAGATTGTACCTTGGTGCCTTTCTTGATCAAACATAAAAAATAATATTTTATGTCTTTATTTATTCAATCCATATTTCACTTAGATTTCTTAAATCTTTCAATATCAAATCTATTATTTCAATGTCATAAGCATATCTGTTAAAATAGTAGCAACAAATATTTTTTCAAGTTAAAACTCAAGGAATCATTCAACTTAGTACTTATGATAATTTTATATTCTCAAAAAAAATTGCACACCATTTTGCAAATGAGTATATGTGACTTTACTCTTGTTTTTAAAGTTACTATATAACCTGAGATTTGAGATGGTCTAACAAACAGAACGGCTTTGTCTGTCTATTAATTTGACCCCAAAATTCTAGTTTTCATTAGTAACTCGTTCTTACATATGAGTTAATCAGTACTTTCAAAAATCTTCCTTTCTTGCAAAGACTGTTCCCTCATTTTAATATTCTTTTTTTTTATTTTAATATTCTTAAGTGCTTCCTCGTGACTTTATGACTTGATGAACTTTTACTACAAGGCCTCCAGAACTTTCTTGTGGGGAAACTGAAGAGCTTCAACTGTTGTATTAAATAAAGAAATGAATATACATAAAACTCCTTAAGGATGATTGCCTTTTGTATGGATCTTCCCAAATCCCCTAAGATTTTTCATAAAATATGGTCACCAAACTCTTATCACATTCTAGATGCAGGCGAACCATAATTGTGAGCAAAACTATAGCAACAAATTCTCTTATGTTTCTAACATGTTTCTTAACAATGTCAAGAAGTAGCAAAATACTTTGTGATAGTTTCACCAGCACTTGGGCCAATGTCTTCAGAAAAGCATTTAATTACAATAGTAATTTCTCCAGGATTGTAACCAATAATTTAGAAGGCATCATCCCGAAGTATTGTTTGTGGTACTGTCCCCTAATCAGTGCCTTTCAATTTACCTCCTGAAATTCACCTGCATAGAGCTGTTCATGCACACAACCTTAAAACATTCTTCTGAATGTTTACTTGGCATTTTACAAAGTAGAATGGCTTAATATCATTTAAAAGATTAAATACTTAATTGAACATTTCTCCTTATAGCTCTTCAAAAATATTATATGTCCCTTCTTTATTCCAGTACCCTGTTCGATACCAAACCTTAAATGTGCCATTTATCCTATTCTGTTTTCCAGCTAGATTCAGTTAGTAGCTATGTCAAAAGAAAATCTTCACTTCTATTATCTAAAATATAATCTTTGATACAGAAAGAATTTAGCTCCCAAAACAAATAAAAAGCAAAAGCAATAGCAAAAGTGGATATTTCTTTCGCCAAATCAATTTGCGTTTCAACATTTACCAGCAATTTTATATGCTACTTATGTCGTTTTTGTTTTTATAATTTGGAAGTGAGGTTCATAAGCATATTACACTTTTGAGGGTTCCCTCAAAATACTTTTGAGTAACTGGGAATCACATTGAACATCTGCCAGAGGGTCAACACTTTAACTGTTTGTAATGATAGATAATATATATGTCCAACAATTGCCTTGCCCAGTTTCATTATTAAGTGTCTTCAAATCTCGCTAATCAATTCCATGTGGTCCTGGTAATTTATCTTTATGGTTTCATACCAAGGGAGAGAGGAGTTGGAAAGGGGGCTGCCCAATTAGAAGGAGGTAGAAGGAGCTGGAGGTAGGGTTAGATAAAGTAGTTAGATGCTGATTCCAGTTGCAGTCGTAGCTAAGAATATCCACTTCCCACTTTTAACAATAATTCTTTTGACAGCATCCATAACCCATAGTCATTTAGCAGTAGTTCAGGACATGGTACATAGTAGGTACCAAAATATATATATTTGTAAGAAACAAGTAAATGTTACATAAATAAATTAATTCAATCTCAGATTTAGAACTTGACACTATTCATACTTTCTTGTTTCCCAAAAGCCACCTCTCCTGTGTTTTGGGGCAGTCATGATTGTATACCTTTTGAGAGTTCTATATCATGGAACCACAGAATTGCTCTGGTATGCCTTAATCTGAATGGCAGTGTTTCTTGAGGTAGGTAGGGAGAGGGTGGTTCTCTCTCTCTCTCTCTCTCTCTCTCTCTCTGTGTGTGTGTGTGTGTGTGTGTGTGTGTGTGTGTGTGTGTACAAAGTGAAAGTTATTAAGGGCTCCACATTCATAAAACTATTGGCTTTTATGCTACTGCCACTCAAGTTTTAAATAACCCGTAATTGATGTCACATAGATGAGAGAAGAGGCTAGGATGATTACAGAATACATACAAAATATTCAAACATTTAATGATGCTTTTAGTTTTTCATTGAAATTTACTACTTTAAATGTACTGATTTGGCAAAGAATGACCTTTTGGCTCTGCAATTTATTATTTCTGTAACACTGAGTGTCAAGAAATTAATTCTCCCAGCACACTTATAGACGCAATAATGGTACAAGTTGGTTATGAGCTGCTTTGATATGTACTGTAAAGCCTTTTAGTCTTTAAAGAGTCCTGGCATTAGGTAACTTTAATTGTTGGTTTCAGATGTCAGTCTCCATCAGGAACACAGCTGGATACTGATAGGTGTCACTTGGGAATAAGCATTTTGGATAACTTTGAAGTCAATTGGACTGAACATGAAAATTTTATAGTTAGTGGCAGATTTAAGATATATTAAAGTATCACTTAAACCAATTACATTAAAAACAACCCAGAATAAAAAACCTCAAAGGAAAATTCTTTTCAGTGGTGAAGCGTTAATCAAGTAAACCAAGAAAACATTTTTCCCATACCCATAATTTCCATGCTTTGGGTCACTCTCATTTGGAAGCAGCCTGTTTTGACTTTCTCCCTTTCATTTCTAACCATCTTCAGTTTTGATACAGTCATATTGAATGGTAGCATACCGGGGACAAGGGCAAAAGACATGCGGGTTAGGTACGTCAGGGACCATATGCCTTGGGAATTCCATCTGTGCCTGATTGTGGCTGATCACTCATGTGTTCACTGGAAAATGTGAACCTCCACAGAAGGGGCAAGACTAATGCTTCTTGGTCCTCTGAGTTGTCTGATTCATAAGAGAATGGGTTAGGAGTGATTCACTTACTCTCTAAAGAGAGCAAGAGGAAAACTGGGCTATTTTCTCTCTGTGATTTTAATACTTCCATTTTGTTTCCTACTGGTAGGCTTACGTACATCAGTTTTTAATTGAATTTTAGTGATTTATAGCAGAATTTTAACACCTTTGAATCAAATGGAAAGTAACATAATATCGAAGTCCATGGATTCTAAATCAGTGAGCAGATCTAATTGCTAAACTAAGATCTAAACTAAGTTTAATGCAGTTAACAGTGCTAAACTAAGTGCAATATGCTGGCATCAGGCAATGAATTGCTGCTTCACAAAAAAGCAAAATAAAGAACATGAAAGAAGAAATAATATGTAAATTGGTTGATATCAATGTTTCATACAAAGATAGTTCCACCACATTCCCAAGCTTTCCAGTTCTTGTTTAACTACTACTTTAGTATAAATAACCTTGTGTTAACACTAGATAAATCACTTTGTTTTATTCCCTCAATTTTCTCACTCTTGGAATTCTCTGTAATGCCATTAGACAGCTTCTTCCATTCTCTGTGTAGATCATGGAGAAACTTTTGATCCAAACTTTTTGTTGTTGTTGTTGTATTACTGGTATACATAAAGAGCAAAGTGACTCTGGGGTTGATGACTGTTTTACAGTTGACTGTTCTATGGTTACCTGCCACTAGTCATATTTAGGTTTATCTCATCATCCAATCATAAGCCACCTGTGAAACAAATAAATTTGTGATTCTTTTTTAAAATAGAGATACAAAGATGTAAATAGAGCTACAAAGGTAAATGGAAACTCTGTAAGAGTAGAGGCTATTATAAACATTATCCAGCCACAGAGTCAGAGAAGTGGCATGTATTTTAAGATATGTATCTATCAGTGAGCTATGCAGTTATTCCTAATTATTTGTGATGACATTTTATAGCTGTAGCATCGAACTGTGTCTTTTGCCCTAGTAGTTTCCCTTTGACACATGGACCAGAAATCATAGTAGAAGGAGCACTACACTAGAATTCTGGGTATAAGTTTCACTCCTGTCACCATTTTTTTGTCATTTAATCTCTGTGTGTTCAGTTTCTTGATATGCAGAGAAAGGGGACCCAGTTCAGTGACTTCTCTCTAAGGCCTACTCCAGCATTAGTGTTAATTTTCCCCTTCTCCCCTTTTAAAGTTGCTTGTTTGCCAACCAATGAATAGGCATTTAATTGTTGCCTAATATGTACCTAGGCTGGATCAATTTCTAGTGACTAAATAAATCTGTTTCCCAACTGAGGCCAGGGCTATAAACGGTAAGTAAATTAAACCAATAGCATAAGGACTGCTCTACTCAGGTTTCTTCAGGTTTTCTGTGAAGTGTAACTGAGGGTCAGGAAGCAACTGCATGCCTGGATCTGGCTGCTAATTTAGCAACAGAGAGGTCCTGTGCTAATCCAGGATAATTACTTTTCAGGTCCAGCTTATCATGGGTGTGCGAATATGGCTGTCTTTCAGATGGTGTTCTGTAACAACTTTCAAGACATAGGGGGAGGGTGAGATGGGAGTCATGTTAGCAGACAAAATTACAGGTAGTGAAAAAGTATTAGCATTTCAATGAACTCACACAAAATAGCAATGTGTGTGTGTGTGTGTGAGTGTGTGTGTGTGTATGTTTATGTGCTAGTGGATATGTTTAATTAGAACTAGGATTGCCATTGGCTGTATAGTTGTTGATAGGTTGAATGATTTGATTTGTTATGAAAATGCATTTTCCCCCAGTGGTCTCACTTGCAGTTCTGTAAAGGATTCTCCAAATACCACCATTCAGAATTGGTTTCTTTGAGTCAAATGAAGATTTTCTTATTCACATGAACATATCACATGACATTATCTTTTAAAGCTAACTCTTTCCGACATGAAAGCAAAGTTGGCCACATCTTAAGAATGTATCACACAATAAAGACATGAGGTAGGGAAATACAGTGTTTGGCTTGGAAAGAAGAAGGCTGGAAGAACTGTCATGGTGAAGATAAATGGAAACCAGAAAGAATCAGCAGGAGAACCTACAACCCCAGAAAAGGAAAGTGAAATACAAGGATAAAAATACATGTTTAGTCGACACCCTGTTGTGTTTAGAGTCCATTGTTGGCTTATGTTTACATCTTGGGTATTTTTGCTAAAATGTTGCCTCTGATTCTTTGAGTACTTAAAGCATTTCATTTACATTTACACCACTTGGGAACTTGTGTGAGGCAGTTTTCTTATTAATTCTGCTCACCTATTAATTAGGATGCACAGGTCGATTTATTGATTTCTCTAAATCTAATGTAGAGATAAAAAGTTACTTTTCTTAAACTGTGATTCTAAAAAGATCAATGGCTGAAGAACAAGTAGGTGAAGAAGAATATTACCAAATTCTAGCAAAGTTCTGCAGATAAATGCCATGTGTTAAAGTTGTATGTTGTAATTTATATGTAGTAAAGTACGCAGCAATATTAGTCAACTTTATTCTGTGCTTACTCCATGTGTTATATGATTAATCTCTTTTAAACCTGACAATTCTAAAAGATAGATACTATTCTTAGCCCATTTTACAGGTGAAGAAACTAAGGGTTAGGTAGGTTCAGTCACTCAGTCAACTCACTCTGCTATGAAGGAAACATAGTGTAACTTCAAATCCAGGTCCATGAGACTCAGGATGAAATGTTAAACAACTCGGGGATGGCTCATTGTGCTTGGGTGGTGGTGGGCTCACACTATTAGAGAACAAAAAAACAGACAAGAACCAAAACCAAAGAGAATTAATTGCTGTGAAATTGATGGTACTATGTAAAAAATACATAGGGGTAAAGACCTGGAATCTGGGGTTATATTAAATCAGAAGGAACTATGATGATCACTATTCAGCATTCCTGCAGCACCTTTCCAAGCATTTGTATAATGGGGTAACTACTATGCAAATTGAATAAAAATTGATTTTCAACCTAGGAAGCTATAGTAGGCCCATGACTAAGAAGTTTTAGAAAAATGGAAAATACAGCTGACAGCATTGATAGTTTGGCATTATTGTTATTCTCTGCATTGCTGTTTGCCTTTGTTTTGGAGGAGCACTGCTGGGAAAATTTCTCCAGCTGGTCCAAGTGCTGTGGGCAACTTCATTCCTCTGGATGCCTTTCAGTGAGGCTGTGCTTTTGGTTACTGTGACCACTCACATAGGATAACATTACCATAGTGGTATCCGTGGCCAAGAGACATGACAGCTAGGGCTGGGATGTTTATTCCACTCTACCCTCACTTGTTCTAGTTCTCTGCAATTTTTTTCCACTTGGATTTTGATATTTGATGCCAACTCAGCAGAATCTTGACTTCAAATCAGATTTTTCTCAGGCCCAATTTAAGATAAAAAAAATAAATAAACATAAATGTGCAACTGGGGTGCTAAATATCAGGTCTAAGGTAGGATATTGGTCCAAAGATGTATGTGGCTGAAGACAGGACTTACGCTCCTGTGTTACCTGAAAGTACATGGTAAGGCTGAGACACAGGAAAGTACCTAGAAATAGAAACAACGCTATGACTAGACATCTTTCCTTTCCCAGGCTCTATACACCTTGCTTATCATCATGCTTCCACTATTAAAGTTCCTTTCTTAAATATAATTATATGTATAAATTAGCCAGAAAAAGGCAATGATAGAAAAATAGGCAAAAGTCTTCAATAGGCACTTCACAAAAGAAGGTACATCGAAAACCAATAACCACATGAAAAATGCTCAATTTCATTGCCGTTGCTGTGATAACAATTAGCAAATTAAAATTATGGTGAGACATTACTATACATACACAAAAACAACTAAAAAGAAAAGGCAAAAAATAACAAGTGTTGGAGAGGATTTGGAAAAACAGACACACTAACATTCTGCTACAGGGAGTATATATATTGATTGGTTAACCAGATTGGAAAACTTTGAATGTTTTGCAAAGTATTTACAAAAGCTGAAAATGTACTCTCTGAACAGACAGTTCCACTCTTAGGTATATATTCACCAGAAATACAATGTTAAGTTCACCACAACACACACAAAAAACAAACAAATAAAACGTGAAGAATACTCATGGCTGTTTATAATACCCTCAAACAGAAAACTACCCAAATGCCAATTAACAATAAAATGAATAAATTAAATTGTGGCATCTTCACTCAATGGAATGCTATATTTACAATGAGAGCCTCACAAATACATGAAACAATATAAAGAAATCTCACCAGCATAATGTTAAAAGAAGCCAAGCACAAAAGAGTATATCTATCTCATCATATATATACATATATATACACACACACATATATATATATGATTCAATTCAAGTAAAGTGCAAAAATGGACAATATGTTGTGGGAATTAGAATAATACATACATTTGGGGCAATAGTGCTTAGAAAAGGGTGTTTGGGCTGTTCCGTTCCTCAGTTTGGGTACTGGTTATTTGTGTGTGTTCACCTTCATTGATTCATATACTTATAACTCATTCATTTTTTCTGACTCTAAGCTATTATTCAATAAAATCATTTTTACAGTGGGGTAAGGGAAGACTTCTTTCAAAATGCATTAATCTGAATATTACATAAATGAGGCTGGGTTTATCAGACTAGTTAGCAATCCCCTTGAAAAGCAGAGAGTAGGGTCTTGACACTACTATATCAAAACTCAGAAGAAAGTTTTGATATAGATGGGAAGATGCTAGGGTATCTGAAAGGGTTTTGAGCACAGGGCAGCTCACATTAGGCCCAGATGAAAAGCTACTGTAGACGTAGTTGACTCTAGGAGGTAGATGGTGGATCCATTAAAGGGCCTGGATCAAGTCAACTGCAAGCAGGTAATAGAAGAAAGAGATTCTGGAACATAAAATGAAAAATTTGGAGGGTAAATGTTAAAAATAAACTTCCCTTTGTTTACAATTCACCCAGAGCTAAACTTAGCTGAAAATAAATTTGATATCATTCCAAGTTTCATAGAGTTTAATTAAACTCTTTCTAATAATCCAGAATGATATCTTGCTCTCCTTGCTAGTTATGTGGTATAGGTCTTCATAAAGAATTGTTACTTCTTTATTAACAATTTACTAGGAGGCCAGGCATGGAGACTCATGCCTGAAATCCCAGCACTTTGGGAGGCTGAGGTGGGAGGATCACTTGAGGCCAGGAGTTTGAGACCAGCCTGGGCAACACAGTGAGACCCTGTCTCTACAAAAACTAAATTAAAAATAAATTTGCCGGTGACAGTAGTGGCACTTGTAGTCTCAGATACTCAGCAGGCTGAGGTGAGAGGATTGCCTCAGGCCAGGAGATCGAGGCTTTGGTGAGCCACAACTGTGTCATTGTACCACCCTGGGTAACAGAACAAGACGTTCCCTGTCTTACAAAACAAAACAAAACAAAAATAATTCACCAGGAGAGGACTGAAAAGGGAAGATAGTGCATATACATTCATGCAGAACATTCATTCTGTAGAGATTCTAAATAGTGAAGTGTTACCAACAGGACTATAACATTTTTGTCAACATAAACTCAATGCAACTCAAAATAGCTTCAATACTAAATACAAGAGATTTAATTAATTAACATTATTCAGAGGAGAATTAATTTCGTTTAAGGAAAACCATTTCCTGTACTAATTCATTCATTAATTTACTCATTTGTTCACTTGTTTCATAAATAATTGATGAATCCCTATCACATATCACTATTAGGTACTTCGCTTCAAACCTATGACAGTATGAACCGTAGAAACAGTCCCAGCCATGAATGCCTCAAAACATTTGAAGTTATAATATAAATTATAAAATTTTAAGTAAAAGAAATGGCAGGACTGGGGAGGAGGCAAGATGGCGTCATAGAGGTGACTCAGGATTGCAGCTCTCGGTGAAGGCGCAGAGGGTGAGTCCTAGCCGCATTCTCGGATGTTCCTTTTATGCCCACAGAGCGTTGAAAGTCCCAGGTGTGGGAGAGACACGGGACGCTAGCAGCCGGCTAACGCAACCGGCTCCCGTCGCCTCTTCGGCCGGCGCCACAGCGGGACCCGGCGCGGAACTCACTGGTCTCGGTGCCCTGTTAAACCGGCAATCTGAGATTTGGAAGGGCAGATTGGCATGTCCATCTGATTGAACGGGACTTGGACAATGAGCCAGACCAGGAGTTTCCTGGGAAGCGTGATCTGAGCCGGGGTAGTGGGCAGCGGCACGGGAGATCACACAGATCCCAGTGCCCTATCGGCAGGCTCCTGGGGCGCCAGTGAGAGAGTCGACCTTTCAGCTTGGGGAGAGGAAGAGAGAGAGAGAGAGAGGATGGACTCTGAGGCAGGGAGCTGGGTGATCAGGCTCGGCGAGTCCCACGCTCACGGGGACAAGCAGGGCGGTGACTGGAGGCGCTTGGGGCTGAGAGTTTTGTTGCCGGCATTTAGGACGGTGCAGCCCGGTCAGGGAGGGGCGTCCACCATTGCTGACGAAGTGCACCCCCCTTAAGTACCGCCCAGGACTGACGCAGCCTGCCGTTGCCGAGGCAACCTGCCATAACAGAGAGAGTCTGCCAGGCAGCAACAGGGCGGACCCGCGTTAGCAGGTCAGAGCCCCGGCAGGCAAATAGTGAATAGACTGCCACCTAGTGGGGCAGGACAGTGCAACAGATACTCATAAAGAAAGCCCCAACTCCCTGAGACAGAGCATCTAAGGGTGAAAAAAAAAAAAAAGAGTGGTGTTTTATGAGTTCTATTGCAGCAGACATAACCTCCCAACAACCCTGAATGAACAACGGAGCTCACAGCTCAGCACTGGAGCTCCTATAAAGCACAGACTGTCTCCTCAAGCAGCTCCCTGACCCCTGTATATCCAAGGAGTCACCCCAGAAAAGGACTAATCAGACTGACATTTGGCTGGCATCATTCTGGAACAAGGGCAGCAGCAGAAGAAACTGGTATCATCCCTCACTGTTCTGCAGCTGCTGCAGGTATACCCCAGACAAGCAGGGCCTGGAGTGGACCTCAGCACTCATACAGCAGAGAGGATAGATCATTAGAGGGAAAACTAAGTAACAGAAATACTTCATCATCAACAATCTCAGTGTCCACACAGAGACCCAATTGAAAAATCAGCCACTACTAAGACGACAGGCGGATAAATCCATAAAGATGGGAAGAAACCAGCGCAAAAAGGAGGAAAGTACCCGAAACCAAAACACCTCACCTCCAAAAAGGACCAAAACTCCTCACCAGCAAGGGAACAAAGCTGGACGGAGAATGAATGTGACGAAATGACGGAATCAGACTTCAGAAAGTGGATAATGAGAAACTTCAGTGAGCTAAAGGAACATGTTCTAAACCAGTGCAAAGAAACTAAGAACCTTGAAAAAAGATTTGAAAAAAGATTCGAGGAATTGATAACGAGAATGGACAACTTAGAGAGGAATATGAATGAATCGAAGGAGCTGAAAAACACAACACGAGAACTTCGCGAAGCATGCACAAGTTTCAACAGCCGAATTGACCAAGCAGAAGAAAGAATATCAGAAGTTGAAGATCAACTCAATGAAATAAAACGAGAAACCAAGATTAAAGAAAAAAGCACAAAAAGGAATGAACAAAATCTCCAAGAAATGTGGGACTATGTGAAGAGACCCAACCTACATTTGATAGGTGTACCAGAATGTGACGAAGAGAATGAATCCAAGCTGGAAAACACTCTTCAGGATATTATCCAGGAAAATTTCCCCAACCTAGCAAGACAGGTCAATACTCAACTCCAGGAAATACAGAGAACACCACAAAGATACTCTGCAAGAAGAGCAACCCCAAGGCACATAATAGTCAGATTCACCAGGGTTGAAACAAAGGAGAAAATACTAAGGGCAGCCAGAGAGAAAGGTCAGGTCATCCACAAAGGGAAGCCCATCAGACTCACAGCAGATCTCTCGGCAGAGACTCTACAAGCCAGAAGAGAGTGGGGGCCAATATTCAACATCCTTAAAGAAAAGAGCTTTCAACCCAGAATTTCATATCCAGCGAAACTGAGCTTCATAAGTGAAGGAAAAATAAAATCCTTCACGAACAAGCAAGTACTCAGAGATTTTGTCACCACTAGGCCTGCTTTACAAGAGCTCCTGAAAGAGGCACTATACATAGAAAGAAACAACCAGTTCCAGCCATCCTAAAAGCATACCAAATGCTAAAGACCATCAACAAAATGAAGAATGTACATGAACCAACGGGAAAAACAGCCAGCTAGCATCAAAATGGCAGTATCAAATTCACACATAACAATATTAACCCTGAATGTAAATGGGCTAAATGCACCAATCAAAAGACACAGACTGGCAAATTGGATAAAAAACCAAAACCCATCGGTGTGCTGTATCCAGGAAACCCACCTCACATGCAAAGATACACAAAGGCTCAAAATAAAGGGATGGAGGAAGATTTACCAAGCAAATGGAGAGCAAAAAAAAGCAGGAGTTGCAATTCTCATCTCTGATAAAATAGACTTTAAAGTAACAAAGATCAAAAGGGACAAAGAAGGTCATTACATAATGGTAAAAGGATCGATACAACAAGAAGAGATAACGATTCTAAATATATATGGACCCAATGTAGGAGCACCCAGATATATAAGGCAAGTTCTTAATGACTTACAAAGGGACTTAGACTCCCACACAATAATAGTGGGAGACTTTAACACTCCACTATCAATAGCAGACAGATCAACCAGACAGAAAATTAACAAGGATATCCAGGACTTGAACTCAGACCTGGAACAAGCAAACCTGATAGACATTTACAGAACTCTCCACCCCAAATCCACAGAATATACATTCTTCTCAGCACCACATCACACCTACTCCAAAATTGACCACATAATTGGAAGTAAAGCACTCCTCAGCAAATGCAAAACAACTGAAATCATAACAAACAGCCTCTCAGACCATAGTGCAATCAAGTTGGAACTCAGAATTCAGAAAATAACTCAGAACCGCACAGCTTCATGGAAACTGAACAATTGGCTCTTGAATGTTGATTGGATAAACAATGAAATGAAGGCAGAAATAAAGAAGTTCTTTGAAACCAACGAGAATGAAGACACAACGTACCAGAATCTCTGGGACACATTTAAAGCAGTCTGTAGAGGAAAATATATAGCAATAAGTGCCCACATGAGAAGAGTGGAGAGATCCAAAATTGACACCCTATTGTCAAAATTGAAAGAGCTAGTGGAGCAAGATCAAAAAAGCTCAAAACCTAGCCGAAGACAAGAAATAACTAAGATCAGAGCAGAACTGAAGGAGATAGAGACAAGAAAAACCCTTCAAAAAATCAATAAATCTAAGAGCTGGTTTTTTGAAAAGATCAACAAAATAGACAGACCACTAGCCAGACTGATAAAAAAGAAGAGAGAGAACAACCAAATAGATGCAATAAAAAAGATAAAGGGGAAATCACCACAGATTCCACAGAAATTCAAACCATCATCAGAGAATACTACAAACAACTCTATGCACATAAACCAGTAAATCAGGAAGAAATGGATAAATTCCTGGACGCCTGTGTCCTCCCAAGCCTAAACCAGGAGGAAGCCGAAACTATGAATAGACCAATAACAAGGTCTGAAGTTGAGGCAGCAATTAAGAGCCTACCACACAAAAAAAGCCCAGGTCCAGATGGGTTCACAGCCGAATTCTACCAGACACACAAAGAGGATCTGGTACCATTCCTTCTGAAACTATTCCAAATAATCCAAAAAGAGGGAACCCTTCCCAAATCATTTTATGAGACCAACATCATCCTGATACCAAAACCTGGCAGAGACTCAACAAGAAAAGAAAACTTCAGGCCAATATCCATGATGAACATAGATGCAAAAATCTTCAATAAAATACTGGCAAACCGATTGCAACAGCACATTAAAAAACTTATCCATCATGATCAAGTAGGATTCATCCCGGGGATGCAAGGCTGGTTCAACATACGCAAGTCTATAAATGTAATTCACCACATAAACAGAAGCAAAAACAAAAACCACATGATTATCTCAATTGATGCAGAAAAGGCATTTGACAAAATTCAACAGCCCTTTATGCTAAAAACCCTCAATAAACTTGGTATTGATGGAACATATCTCAAAGTAATAAAAGCTATTTATGACAAACCAACAGCCAATATCATACTTAATGGGCAAAAACTGGAAGCATTCCCTTTGAAATCTGGCACTAGACAAGGATGCCCTCTCTCACCACTTCTATTCAACATAGTACTGGAAGTTCTAGCCAGAGCAATCAGGCAAGAAAAAGAAATAAAGGGTATTCAAATAGGAAAGGTGGAAGCCAAATTGTCTCTATTTGCAGACGACATGATAGTATATCTAGAAGACCCCATCACCTCAGCCCAAAAGCTCCTGCAACTGATAAGCAACTTCAGCAAAGTCTCAGGATATAAAATCAATGTTCAAAAATCACAAGCATTCCTATACACCAATAACAGACTTAAAGAGAATCAAATCAAGAACGAACTGCCATTCACAATTGCTACAAAGAAAATAAAATACCTAGGAATACAACTCACTAGGAATGTGAGGGATCTCTTTAAGGAAAACTACAAACAACTGCTCAACGAAATAAGAGAGGACACAAACAGATGGAGAAACATTCCATGTTTGTGGTTAGGAAGAATCAATATCGTGAAAATGGCTATACTGCCCAAAGTAATTTACACAATCAATGCTATCCCCATCAAACTACCATTGAATTTCTTCACAGAACTGGAAAAAACCACCATGAATTTCATATGGAACCAAAAAAGAGCCCGCATAGCCAAGTCAATTCTAAGCAAAAAGAACACAGCGGGAGGCATCACGCTACCAGACTTCAAACTATACTACAAGGCTACAGTAATCAAAACAGCATGGTACTGGTACCAAAACAGAGATATAGACCAATGGAACAGAACAGAGGCATCGGAGGCAACACAACACATCTACAACCATATTATCTTTGATAAACCAGACAAAAACAGGCAATGGGGAAAGGATTCCCTATTTAATAAATGGTGTTGGGAAAACTGGCTAGCCATGTGCAGAAAGCAGAAACTGGACCCCTTCCTGACACCTTACACTAAAATTAACTCCAGATGGATTAAAGACTTAAACATAAGACCTGACACCATAAAAACCCTAGAAGAAAATCTAGGCAAAACCATTCAGGACATAGGAGTAGGCAAGGACTTCATGAACAAAACACCAAAAGCATTGGCAACAAAAGCCAAAATAGACAAATGGGACCTAATCAAACTCCACAGCTTCTGCACGGCAAAACAAACAGTCACTAGAGTGAATCGGCAACCATCAGAATGGGAAAAAATCTTTGCAGTTTACGCATCTGACAAAGGGCTGATATCCAGAATTTACAAAGAACTCAAACAGATTTACAGGAAAAAAACAAACAAGCCCATTCAAAAATGGGCAAAGGATATGAACAGAAACTTTATGAAAGCAGACATACATGAGGCCAGCAAACATATGAAAAAGTGCTCATCGTCATTGGTCATTAGAGAGATGCAAATCAAAACCACATTGAGATACCATCTCACACCAGTTAGAATGGCGATCATTAAAAAATCTGGAGACAGCAGATGCTGGAGAGGATGTGGAGAAATAGGAACACTCTTACACTGTTGGTGGGAGTGTAAATTAGTTCAACCATTGTGGAAGACAGTGTGGCGATTCCTCAGGGACCTAGAAATAGAAATTCCATTTGACCCAGCAATCCCATTACTGGGTATCTATCCAAAGGACTATAAATCATTCTACTATAAGGACACATGCACACGAATGTTCATTGCAGCACTGTTTACAATAGCAAAGACCTGGAACCAACCCAAATGCCCAACGATGATAGACTGGACTGGGAAAATGTGGCACATATACACCATGGAATATTATGCAGCAATCAAAAATGATGAGTTTGTGTCCTTTGTAGGGACATGGATGAATCTGGAGAACATCATTCTCAGCAAACTGACACAAGAACAGAAAAAGAAATACCGCATATACTCACTCATAGGTGGGGGGTGAGAAAAATGAGAACACCTGGACACAGAGAGGCGGTCTACTATACACTGGGGACTGTTGGGGGGAATGGGGGAGGGACAGCAGCGGGGGGCTGGGGGGGATAGCCTGGGGATGAATACCAAGTGTGGGTGAAGGGGAGGAAAGCAGCAAAGCACACGGCCATGTGTGTACCTATGCAACTATCTTGCTCGTTCTGCACATGTACCCCCAAACCTATAATGCAATAAAAATCAAAAAAAAAAAAAAAAAAAGAAAAGAAAAGAAATGGCAGGCACCTAAACTAGAATGTGTTTTTTAGAAATCCTTCTGATGAGTTAAAAAATATGGCAGAGAATTGAGAAATAAATTATAATAATATAAAATATTCAGGACTTTAAATTCTGTCGAATATGTTTGTAATACCAGTTTAAAATGTTTGCTTCTTTCTGTACATTCAACAATATTAGATCTGAGTATTGAGGTCCTATAAGGAAACTCATATTGTTTATTTTTGTCTATATTCTACAGAAATAATACGCAATAGAGAAGTCATTTGTTTTCATCTCTTTTTTGGAAGACCTGTTACCCTC
Source organism: Saguinus oedipus (assembly GCA_031835075.1). Lineage (NCBI taxonomy): Eukaryota > Metazoa > Chordata > Mammalia > Primates > Cebidae > Saguinus > Saguinus oedipus. The sequence goes on along the minus strand of CM063172.1, from coordinate 142,457,621 downwards.
TTGGATTGCAACAAAGACCACAGTTTCCACAGTAGTTTTTAATCTCAGTGGATTCCTTTCTTTCTTTGAGTCAAGAATAGCAGAGATGGCCTCAAACCAAGACCTGCAAAGTCAAGTTAACTAGAGCTATTCAACTTCCTTTCTTTCTGAGTGATTGTTCCTCTTGGCACCACTTCTTTTCTTTTGTCTTTTAACAAAAATGTTGCTTAATCTCGTAATGGAGATTTAATACTGTGATTCCTTTTTTGCTCCTTCCTACAGCCAATTTCCCTCAATATTTGAAGAAGATACATACCTACTCATAATTTGTAATTGAAACATATATCTTTAAATCAACAGGCTGTTCTGAATTTAAGATGTGAAGTCCCATCAATTGATGTTTGTTTGAGGGCTTCAGATTTCTTAGGAAAGGGCTGGCCTATTTTTTCTGGGCTAACCAGGCTCCCACCTCTCCCTTCCCCAACTCAATAGGAAGCTCTATGTAGGTATCTGCAATTGCAATTAACAAAGTTCTGGGATAGAATTCTAAGTGAAATATAAAATTATGCTTTGAAAATTATGTATTTATTTGTTCTGGCTTTTTTTAATTGGCCATCAGGGCATTTTTCTTTTGAGGATAGTCATAATCCTCCTCCCTATGTAACCCTCATCTTCCCCATCACAAATAACAGAAGGCTTATAGATAATGAATAATTACAGTGTTGGTCAGATACTGTAATTCTCTCTAATAACATTTTGTGTTAAGTGCTAACATTAACGTTATCTAAGAGATCAGGTTAATAATAATATCTGCCTCATGACTTAAATAAAAATAATGGGAAGTAAACAACATCGTGCCTATAAATTGTTTACATAACTCCTGGTACATGGTAGACACTCAGTAAATTTTTGCTATCTTTCTATTGTCATTATCATTTTATTTATAGAAGATTCTTGTTTTTGTAGCAGTTATGTTCTAAAAAGTCTCCTTGAGCACTGTATTAGCAAATACTGAATCATTGCCCCTAGGGAAAACATAGGAGTAGGCTTCTACAAGTCTCTGGTCACAATATTTCATTAACCAAACAATACATAACTTTAGTTGATGCATGTTTCTGTTTAAAGACACTTTACTATACAGTTGATTCATTAACATTGAACTCAGACAACAGCACTATAACTCATGTCTAAATAAAGCTAACACAAGTATTTCCTACATAAGGTGCATCACAGTGTTCTTGCTCTTAGGAATTGTATTAGTCCGTTTTCAGGCTACTAATAAAGATATACCCTAGACAGAGTAATTTACAAATCAAAGAGTTTTAATTGACTCACAGTTCTGCAGGCTGGGGAGGCCTCAGGAAACTTACAATCATGATAGAAGGGGAAGCAAACACATCCTTCATTACATGGTGGCAGGTAGAGAAGTGCCAAGCAAATGAGGAAAGTCCCTTATAAAACCATCAGATATGGTGAGAACTCACTTTCACAAGAACAGCAGCATAAGGGTAATCGCTCCCATGATTCAGTTACCTCCTACTGGGTCCCCACCCGTGATATGTGGGGATTATGGGAACTACATTTCAAGATGAGATTTGGGTGGGGAAACAGCCAAACTGTATCAGGAATGATAGGCAACATTTCAGCACCATGCTTGGGAATAATTTTAAATAGCAAATCACTAAGAAAAACCACAAACTTGCAAAAAGTCATGCCAAATAGACCACACAAAGGACACTTGTTCACAGTAGGAGAGCTGAAACAAGAAGGCAGAACATTGTCTCATTCATCCACAGCTGGGAACATGCACTTCAGGTGACTCATATTTTTCACTGCTCTGAGCATGTTGGTGAATGACTTTGAAAGCACCAGAAGAATTGACTTCTGAATTACAAATAAATGTCAGCCAGCAAGCAAATTTACAAATACAGAATCTGTCAATAATGAGGATTAATTGTATTGCACTTTCAAAAATCTCAAATAAATTCAGTCTGCCCAGATAACAGAGATCAAGAGAAAAGCAGCAGGAAAAGAACTAGAGATTGACACTTATGCCAGGAAAGGTAGGACCTATGCACATTGTTAGGAAGTTAGTCCTTTTTGCTGATAATAATAATAAGATATAGTATATGTATATTTCTACTTGAAAATGGCATGACTTTGCATATAGAGAATCCTAAGAAATCTACTAAAAACTATGAGAATTAATAACTTCAACAAGATCAATATACAAAAACCAATTATATTTCTATGTAGTGGCAATAAGCAAACTGAAAATGATATCAAGAAAACAATTTCATTTACAATAACATTCAAAAAATATTTAGGAATAAATTCAACAAAAATCCCCAAACCTCTCTGAAAGCCATGAAACATTATTGAAAAAAATTAAAGACCTACATAAATGAAAAGACATCCGTGAATGCAGAGACTTAATATTCTAAAGATAGCAATGCTCTCCAATTTGATATTATACATTCAGCATAATTCTTATGAAAATTATAGCTTTTGTTTGCATAAATTGATATACTGATGTTAAAATTCCTATGGAAATTCAATTGATCCAGATAGCCAAAACAAAACAAAAAAAATTGGCAAACTCACACTTCTTTATTTGAAAACTTACTATGAAGCTACAGTAATTAAGATAGTACAGTACTGGCACAAGGTTAGACATAAAGATCAATGGAATAGAATGGAGAGTTCAGAAATAAACCCTTACATTATGGTCAACAAAGAAACACCTAGAAGAAAATTATAAATCTTGATGAAAATTGATTTTTTCAATTATTTCTTATATATGATACCAAATGAATGAGTAATAGCAAGAACAACCAAAGATAAACTGGATATCATCAAAATTAAAAATAAGTGCTTCAAAAAAACACAATCAAAAAAGTGAACAAACTACAAAAGTGGGAGAAAACTTTTTGCAAATCATGTATCTGATAGGTATCTTGTATCTAGAATATATAAATAATGATTACAACTCAGCAAGAGAAAAACAATTAGAAATGTGCAAAGTATCTGAATAGATAGTCCCTAAAGAAGATAAAAGCACATGAAAAGATGCTACCATTATTTGCTATCAGAAAAATGCAAATCAAAACCTCAGTGAAATACTACTACACAACCATGAGAATGTCTATCATCAAAAGGCAGTTAGTAACAAGTACTTGTGAGAATATACAAAAGTCATGACCCTCAATACTATAGTGCAAATGTAAAATGGTGTCGCTTCTTTGAAAAACATTCTGGTAGTTCTTCAACAATTTAAGCATAGCATTACCATATGACACAGCAGTGCCACATCTAGGTATATATCCAAGAGAAATAAAAATAAATGTCCACACAAAACTAGTACATGAATGTTGATAGCAATAACAGTCATGACAGTTGCAAAATGGAAATAGCCTAAATGCCCATCAACTCATTACTAGATAAATAATATGATACATCCATACAATGGAATATTATTTAGCAATAAAAAGTAATGAAGTACCAATTAATACATGCTATGACATGGATAAACCTTGAAAACATTATGCTAAATGAAAGGATCCAGTCACAAAGGACCACATACTGTTTGGTTCAATGTATAAGAAATTTCTGGAACAGGGAAATCTATAGAGACAGGAAGTATATTAGTGGTTTCCAGAGGCTGAGGAGACAAAGTGATGGGGAGTGACTGCTAATGTGTTTGGGGTTTCTTTTGTGAATACTGAAAACAGTTTGGAATTAGTCAGTTTAGGAATAGGTGATGGTTACATAACTTTGTGGATATACTAAAAAACCACTAAATTTTATGCTTTATAAAGGTGAATTTTATGTGTAAATTATATTAAAAGATTTAAAGAATTTTATAAAATCTCAACTTCGATCATGATGCAGTAATTGCTAAGAGAATTGCCCTCCCACTGGTAATCATCCCAAACATGGATAAAATTTGCGAGGAAGACTTTTGAGGCTTTGGGCAATGGGTGGTAAAGAATTGTCACTTTTGAGAAAAGAAAAAGTGATGAACTTTTTTGAACTTGAGTATATGAAGAATAGAACCCAAACAGAATATAGTAATCTTGTGTTGCTCAGGCGGCAGTTATTTGCTTTCAGAGGCATAGAAGAAGGTGAAATTTGAGAGGCAGGTTTCCAGTGCTGAGGGAGCTATTCAGGTGGGTAGAATAAGATGCAGATTCCATCCCTACTGTGATCCTGGACTCTGGATGCCCAGGGTAAGGCTCCATGAGGCCTAGGAGAGAACAGCTCCTGTGAGGCACAAGGTGAATGAAGATTTCAGAGTTTTCTGTGTGCCAAGAGGGTGAGAGGAAGGGAGAAAAAGGGAGGAAAGACCTTTGCAGAACAGAAGATATGATTGAATATATTTCATAGCAACAGTGCCACGCCATGACAATCTTCACATTTCAAGGGATCAAACAAAACAAAAACAGTCTTAAATAATTATTAAGGATTGTCAACAATGCCAATCCATAAAAATTTAAGAAAAATCAAAATGGAAAATGTTAAATACTAGATTTGCCACCCAGAAGACTCATAAACTGTGGGGAACACCACTGCAGATTGAGAATAATTAGGAGGGGTAAGTCTAAGCATTTGGTAGAATTAGTTTAGCTTGGCATGTTCCGTTTATGTGAAGTGATAGGCTGAAAGAGGAGGAGTAATAGACAAAATGGAGAGAAATTCCAAGATCACTTTCTACTCAATAAATTACTCTATAGAACAGAATTCCTCCAGAAATAGATTTTTACAAGATCAATCCAGTTAGTTTATTCATGTAAATGGAATCCTTGATTTGGAGTCAAACTACTTAACAGTTATAGTAGAAGCATTACTCAATTTTAAAATCAGGGATTAATGTTCACAAAGGTGTCGGTCAACTGTTTCCATTAATACTTTACCCTTGTGTCCTTTCCATTTGAGTAAAGAATACATCTGCCAGTTGCAAACTTTTATTCACCTATTGGCTGAACAAAAAGGCCAATTGAAAATGAGGTTAGGGAAAACCTGAGCCTGGTCTTATCACATTAACAAGTGATTTTAAAAATTGTTTTAACCTTGTAGTATGTGGTTAGTCACCACCATGTGCACCACTAACTCAAACTAGATACTTGTTCTTTTGCCAAATAATGTCACTTTAAATGTGTGCAAATATCAATATCACAGTGAAATTTAGGACCTAAATTCTGACAAGGTGTAACCACATACATGGTAATGAAATTTCATCTGTTCCTTAAAAACTTCTTCTCTAAAGATGCTTTATTTTTGGAGAAATGAAACCCATTTAAGTTTAAAATATCCATTCAGAACAGCTATGAAAAAATAAACTGTACTGAAAAAAATCCTAGCTCTAAGTATATATGGATTTGTTATTCCCTGTAACTCACTGGTAATGTTTTCTAAGGGACTAAACTTTTTAATACATTATGTATGAGAAAGCAAAGTTTTACTGTATTGTATATTAGGTTAAACCCTTTAAAATAAATACTAGACAGTGAAATTAATCACAATATGCCTTCATTTAACATTTTCCTGCAGCTAATGTTCATTTTTTAAAGGTCTGGCTAAGGGCCCAAAGAGGATCATATATCACTGAAAAAAAATCCTAGATTTCTGGAAAACATTATAGAGACATTCCAGTGCATTTAATTTTTAAAAAATGATATTTGTCAAATTTTTAGCCATCTGTTAGACTGTGCACTCTGTGAATATACCACCATTTTAAAGTGTTGATAATGCATCTTATTGGCCTGCCCACTAGTCAAGAGTTCCTGGTAAAATATTTTCCTACCACATAAGCCGCTAGTCATCAACCATGTCAAACAACATTTTCAATCTGGATAACAAAATTCTAAGTTGGCTGTACTCAATAAATAATCAAGAGATATATGATATTAATCATATAATATTTAAGTATATTTAAATGAAACTATATAAAACATAGGAATTTAAGGCAAAACTTTTATATTGATCCAACATAGATAAATTTATTAATTACTATGTTTTATAAATGTATAATTTTTAACCCAGTCTTGTTCAGGCTGAAATTCAGTTGCATATCTGTATTTAAAGCCTAGGACCAGAAATCTACCCTAGCTGAAGAGTAAAAATATCAAATAAATTTACTTAAGTTCTGTTCTCTTTTCCACACGTTATATATTTTGTATATGTAATAAACATATTTTAGTGATATTAATCTGATATTTATTATCTATATAAAATACATAATTATTATATATGTATATTTTTAACTAGAAATATATTCATATGTATAATATACAAATATATTTTTATATTTATAATACCTATATTTATATTTATAAATGTATACTTTATTTCACGATATATAGTGATAAAATATACATAACATTAAATTTATCCTTTTAATCAGTTAAGTGCACAGTTTAATGGCATTAACTATATTCACATGGTTCTGCAACCATCTTCACCATCCATCTCAGGGACTTTGTCAGCCCAGACTGAAACTCTGTACCAATTAAATAATAACTCCCCATTATTCACTCCCCCCAATTCCTAGCAACTACCACTTTACCTTCTGTCTCTGTCTCTATAGAATTTGACCACTCTATGTACCTCATATGAGTAGAATCATACAGAATTTGTCCTTTTGGACCGGCTTCTTATACTTAGTATAATGTCTTCAAGGTTCATCCGCATTGTAGCATGTGTCAGAATTTCCTTCCGTTTCAAGGCTGGGCTATATTCTATTGTCTGTATACACCACATTTTGTTTATCCATTCAGCCATCAATGGACAGGGGAGCTGCTTCCACCTTTTGACTATTGCAATAATGTTACTAAGGAACATGAGTGTATTTGTTTGAGTCCCTGCTTTCAAGTGTTCTGGTATATACCCAGAAGTGGAATTGCTGGATTCTTTGCAGTATATTTTTAATACATTTTTGAGTCTACCCATAGGCTCATTTCATATTTTCCAAGTGGTCATTGCCATTTTGAGGGACAGCAATGTCACCATATCTTTCCCTTAGAGTGTTCCCAGTCAAAACATTTTCTCTCCATGTCTCTTTGCCCTCAAATTGATAGGGCTTCTTATAAAACAACAGTCAAGAGACTTCTTAAGAAAGTCTACCATTGACCTATTCATAAATTATGAATATTTATTTTGCTTAGGGTTACTTAAGAGCTAGTTTTTGGAATTATCAAACTTGGAAGAGGCTTGGGAAAAAAATGTCTATTCTTCAATCTTCATGTAGGGTCAACATAACTCTCTTCTAGTGCAAACTTCAAGAAGACAAAACTTCAAAGCCTTTCTCATCAATCTCTTCTTATAGTTGACACTCTCTCAAGAAGTTTCTTTATACCTGTCCTAATTCTCACTTTGCTGTTATGCTTCTTACCCTGCTTCTCTGTCAGTTCCTCTTACTTTCCATCCTGAACTCCATATCATCCCCAAAATGTACACATTGATCTTTGATAATTCAGGTAAGTGCCATCTCTTCCTGAATGTCCTTCCTGATCTAACAAGATAATTTAATAGCTTCTTTTTCTGAAAAATTGAGATAAAAATTCTTTTTTTCCATTGCTTTGTTGTAAAGACTTAATTGTAAAAGAAATATGCTGAGCACTTCTAAAGCAAATAATAAGCTCTCAATAAAAATTAGCTGTTGTTAGTAATGAAAACAAAATATAAGAGGAATAAATAACAGTTGCTTCGTATCTGTATATTACAGTTTTTGTGTGTAAAACCATTATTACTTTGCCATTTAGCTGAACCATATTTTTTGTTACCTTTTCTACTGCATCTTATTTTCTCACTTTTTACTTAAAGATCTTCCCTGAGTCTTCACTCATTAAATTATCCTCGTATACTTCAGATATCCCTAAACTTGATATAAAAATAGGAATGAAAAATTTCAAATACAATTTAAGATTAGAAGATGGGAGATACTGATTTAATTAACTATCTTCTATCATTATGGTGTGCATTCTCTAATACTCTGTTATTAAGCCAGTGGTGTGTCCTTAGCCTTTTTTGGGTCACATCACAAATATGATGAAGACTATAGATTATCTCTTGACTCCCCAAAAATGCAATTCAAAATTTTACATTGAAATTCTGAGAGTTCATGGATCCCCATGAATATTTCCAGAGAGTCCATAGATCCTTGACAATACTGATTACTGTATAATATAAACACAGTAAATTTCAATTGTTCTATTTTCCTCTGAAATGCACTTTATATTTTTTTGTCCCATTGTTTTATTCCATTCTATTTATTCTTGTCTATAACCTTTATGGTTTTCCAATGGTTAGGCCAAGGCTGATTTAGTCAAATGTTTGAAGATCTGCAAGAAGCCATTCAAAGCACAAGTTAGGGAATTATCTCTGTGTATAGGATAAGTTATTATCCTATATTATCTTTATATAAAGATAAGTTATTTTTTTTAATTCCTCACACTGGTATAACAAGTGTTAAGAAAGTCCTCTTGAGGCACAAACAGCACATATAATTTTTAAAAATTCCTTAGTGTATTTAGAAATTCTAAACCCTAGAAAAGTTAAACTTTCTGAATTAACATAGCAGTTTAGAAGGTTTACATAAATGCAATTTCTTTCTCAAAAAAAATGTTTTCCCCATTCTATAGAAAACTGAACTACCCTGGTGGCTTTTGTAACTTTTTGTGAGATTCTACACTATCAGACTAAATCTGATTCATTCAAGGGCTTTTAAACCAGTGAATACAATTTATTCCTCGTCTGTAATATTCTTATACATGTTTATAGATAATCAGCTCCATTTGAAGGCAAAATGCAAATCGAATTGTGAACAGGGGAAACACACAGGACAAAATTTTTCCCCACGATGAACAAGGCAATTTGATTCTTGTTAATTAAATACATTGATTGCCAAGAAGTCCTAATAATGTCATCCTATAGCGCTTTAATTTTAACTTTAGTCTATACTAAATATAACTTCAACTTTGGTTTGATTATAATTGATCTTATTACATTATATTTGATTGGATATGCCTTATTCTGCAATACTCAGGAAGTGCTCCAAAGAGATACATGCCAATGATCAACCATCCCTCTTTATCTGCTAAGGACTGAGTAGTTATGAGTTTTGTTGTGCTGTGTATCATTAACTACCAGTCAGATGCCACCAGTGCCCCTAGAATAAAAACCATCAAAAGTCATTGAAAACTCCAGGTATCATCGAGTAGGATACAATTGAATAAATTGACAATACAAATGAGAATTTAAGGAGATGCTTCCAGTAAAGTTGTGGAATAACTGATGAACAAAGAAGGGAGAAAGAGCATGGTTGAACAGCAAGTGATGTGATATCACACAATTTCACCTGCGTATTCTATAAATGAAAACATGAAGTAACTGATGACTCTTAATTTGGACTAAAGACATAATTTAGGAAGGAATTTAGTCATTTGAGATTTAAGAAACCTGGCTCTAGACTTGAATTTGCCATTAATATTGTGCAAGATAGTTTTTCTGTGTCGCAGTTGCCACAGACTTTGAATGAGAAGATTGGGTTAGCTTTCCATGATGCTAATCTTTAGCTAAGCTGTTTTAATTCCTGGGCTAATATTATTTATTCTGTACATTTACATTCTAAACATGAACATAGTAAACGGTCATCTTTGCCATCAAGTTAACATCAGGAAATCCTGGTTATAATAATAATTATTATTCCATCAATAATAACAATTATGGGACAGATAATATAACACGTACTTTAAAATATATTCGATTTAATGTGTTTTGGTTTAAAATTGTCAAAAAAAAATTTTTGCTCTTTTGTTTCTTAACAATAGAAACTTTTTAATTTTAAAACATATAATAATCACTTACAGACTATCATCCGCATTTCTGGATTCTAGAGATATTCAGAAGTATGTAGAAAAGGATTCTCTGTCCTCAGGAACAGAGAATTGGGAATATTTCAATACAAATTAAAGATAATCTCAGAGTGTGATTATTCCTTTAAAAAATAAAACTGACTCTTATACATAATATTGGGTGAAGCAGCTGAGGCAATGAGAAGATGTTGCTATAGATAGGATAGTCACCTCTAACAAGGAGAAATTCAGGCTAAGGAACACATTATGAGAATCCATCGTCATGCCAAGACACAGAGATAGGAAGATTCAATGTTCACACGGTGGGAATGAGCTTGCCCTTCAAGGAACAGAAAGGCTAGTGTGGAATGAGATGGGATGAAGCCAGAGGTATACACCAGGGCCAACTTGGATGATAAATCAAAAGTGTCCACTAAAATACTATCCATCTATAATAATTATAAGCTTTTAAATATTTAATATAAGTGTATTCAAGGAACATTTTTGCTTAAACCCAAACTGACTATAAATACTTCTGCTTTCTATGGGGTGTGAGTGTGGAGACAGCGGTGTGTGTGTGTGTGTGTGTGTGTTGGGGCACAAATATTTCTCAAGAGTGTAGTAACATTTTCTTATACCCCTTGAAGAGATTGGCAAAGGACAGACAATGGGAAAGTCCTGAAGCAGATATTTAGAAATGCACTTAGTCTTTACATGTGCCTTGGCAACTCAGAGCTGAGTTTGGATTCCATTAGACAAAGTTAGATTCCCTTGTAAAGGATAAGAGGGAGTCTAGTCCATGTGAAGTGGGCACCAACATACCTTTAAGTCCAGAAATCTCCAATATTGAAAATTGTGTTATTGTTCTGTAAGCTTCTTTTAGTTTCACCAAACTTTCAGTAAAGTCTCTGTAAGAAAAACACTTTTTGTGAGCAGAGTTGCTTTTTTAAGGGAATGAAGGAAAAGGGCTGAGTTCTATGCTTGATTTCATGCAGGGCAGAGAGAATGGATCTGATACAGGAATGAGACTTGGAATCCTGTGAAATCTGAAACTTGAAGCCAGAAGAGACCATAGGAATATAAGTCCCCCAGGAATGCACAGAAATCTTAAGAATGGCATGGGATGGGTGGCTTGAGCTTTTGCGTAAGTTGTATAAGTAAGTGTTTATGTATTTGTGCATTCATTTCCACTGTCTCATTTCTATGAAGACTCTTAAAGAAAAAGAAAGTAATTGGAAGGGGAAAGAGAATGAGAGAAAGAGAAAGAGAGACTTCTTTCTTAGAAACTAGAAGTATCCGTGGTTCCAAAACACCCAATCAAGTTGGCAAGGGGGAAAAATGTTAATTTAGCTCTTAATACAGGGTGGTCAAAACAATTGGCAGACTGGCCAAGTTTTTTACTTCCCAACCCCTTGCTTTGGCATAATATAGACACAGCTCAAAAATAAATATTTACAAGTAGAGCTACATTCACTTTATTCCAAATTCTGAGAAAATTTCATGAACTTTTTTTAGTTTTATCAGAGTGAGAATTCATGTGAATAACTTGTCCCATTTGCTGTGGGACTCTGGAGTTTAAGTGGGTCAGGGTTTTGAAGTGTTGAAAGATATTATAAAGCACTTACAAGTATTCAGCTAGTCAGACTGCTCAATTAGCTGAACATTTATAACCTCAAGATTTTGACAGAGCATGATTCATGTAGAAATGACCCCTTGGACAACAGATGGCTTTATTGTAGGTATGCTTGAAAGAAAACACACGAAGCAATAGGATTTGAAGGAAAAGAAAAATGAAACATTTAGAGAAAGTAAAATTGAACTGAGCACTATGAACTGTACTCTTTAAAAAAGGAAATTGTTGAAAAAATTCACTGATACATTTTTAATGATGGGATGCCCTTTTTAATTTTCTCTTAAGAATATTCAAGACATTCATTTATGGGACATACCACAAAATCAAAATAGATCATAACTAATATCATTAGGTGCAAACCATACTCTACTCATTTTATAAATCTAAATTAAGTATTTTTAAAAAAATAACAGGTATTGGAAAGTAAGAACCAAAATGCCAACTAAAAACTTAAATCCAGAACATTTTTTTAAAATTTTTGTCTCTTCCCCTACCTGCCCCCTGTAGCTAGGGCTACTTATAGTCTAGAGAGTACTCTGGAAAAGTATTCTGGATAAGCTAATTCAAAAGTATATTTTAGAATAACACTGTTACCACCAAAATATGTCAAATTTTAATTTAAAAGGTTTTATCAAGAGGATACATAAGGAGTAACAAAAGGCATCCTGTGAAATATGAAGAATGGGTACTGTCATCCATGGGGCCTGAAACATCTGTAGTAGAGCAAATATTTTATACCAGAACGCTGCCAGCAAGAAACTTTCCTTTTCTCCCAAGTCCCACAGCCCCAAGGAAGGGATTCAGGGCCACAGGATTCAGGGCCACCAGGATCAGCTCTGGTGTCCAACAATTGGGAGCCTGACCGCCAAGAGTCTGGCAGGTCCTAGGCAGAGGAGAGCTTGCCTCTCTGTGGTTCAGGAGAGTCAGGGGCCCTGTATGTGGGTGATCAGCTTTTCTAAGCTGACTGCTCCTATTTCATAGTTGAAACAACCAGAGTTATGGAGCAGTAAAGGGACTTCAATCTGGCCACACTGAGTTAGCCATAGGTGAAAACAGAACACAGTCCTTTAAATCCTACCATCATTACCTCTTCACAACCACTACCTACTTATTAAAGGCACAATAAAGTAGCGTTCCTGCTTATCAACTCTTTAAAACTAAGTATGAAGAAACTTAATAATACAAAACCAGAAAAGAAGCAAAAACAAATTATATTTTTCCATCTGTACTTACGTGGTCATTTATTTTTCCTTTAACTCCTTTAAGTAAGAAGCCATTTTTATAGTGTAGAATATTAATCATCTATTATTTTTACAAATGTAAACATACATGTTAATATTCTTGTGTTTACTTGGTCCCATTACAACTCTGTAGAGTCGATTATTGTTATTATTATTACCTGCATTTAATAGATTAAGAACCTGAAGCTCAAAGAAAACAATTTATCAAAAGTCAAACTGCTGATACAGACTAGACTTAATGTTTAAATATAGAACTTCTGGCTCTAAATTACGTTTCCTTTCCTTTCACTATGCACCTATAACTCGAATGAATCTAAATAAATATTTTTCTACCAATTTATTATAAAAGCTACTACCATCTTAATAGGGACACATACCAAAAGTATAATTCTTGATTAATTTTTATAAAGAGCTTATAAAAATTTATCAATGTTGCAGTGATCATTGTTTACACGTGCAAAATACATTTTTTCCTTTTCAATGTTCATAATATCACCCAGTAAATACAAAAAAAGAAGCCCAACTTCAACATTTTAGATGTTTACTATTATTTCCTCAAACCTCTCCCCTTTTGCATATACATTTCTTTTCTTTTTATAATTTAAAGTATCAGAAAATCCTTTAGGAAATGTAATCATTACCAATAAAACTGAATTGAAAGAGGAAAAAAGTCAGGAGCAAGAGAGAGAGAAATCTAACATGATTCTGGTTTGGTGTTATTACTGTGGCTTAGTCAAGAACAAAAGTGAAATACTGTATTTTGTGGCTGCGCATATCATTTATACATACAAATAAAAGCAAAAAATGGCTTTGTCTACAAATATCGTCCATGAATGAACTCTTAATTAAGAAGAAAAAATAAATGCAACATACGTTATTACTGATAGAAAATACAGTTAAAGTGCAGAACACAGTTAATCTAGTAAGCACATAGCAGTCCACAAATTACTTACAAGGACAATTTAAGCCCTATCGAGGCTTCTGCAGTCTGCTTCTATGTGAGATAGTCATTGTCACTACATAGACTTTTCTGCCCTTCTGCTAAATGCTCCATGGCTTTCTTGGCAAAACTGAAGGTAAGTTATTCTCATCAAGTAATAGAACTGTCATAATTATGATTTTTAGGATCATCCAAATTAATTACAACTTCAAGTATTGACACAAACTAAAATAGCAAGAGCTACTGGTGATCTGAAACTACTCACAGCGTGTCCCAGAGAGTCCTTGGCCAGGAGTACATGTAGCTTAAAAAAAGCACATAACCCTTTAGGCCCAGCAGGCAATTAAGGCCTTGGTGGAGATGTCAGCCATAAGTAGGAAAAGACCTTTCAATTGTTTACATATAATTTTCCTCTGATTAGTGAGAACTTATTTGAATATTTTCCCCTTCTTTTCTCAAACAGGACCATATGGGGTCAAGTTTAGTGGGCAGCTGCTTCATTAAAGAGAGAGACAGAGAGAGACAAAGAGAGACAGAGAGAAAGGTAGTCATTCCTGTCTAGCAGATCCTGTGATTCTTCCAAAGCTGGGAAGAGTAAAATATCTATTCACTTATTAATCTTTAAAAATTTCTAAGGAACTTTGCTAGGGGCTTTGCAGACCATGTAAAATAAGAAGACATTTTCGGACATATATGGCAAACTAATTAAAAAATAAAGTCTGGTGTCCTGAGTGATTGATGCCTAGGTGGTCAAAGTAGATCCACTAAGGTTATTTGCGTGTTGTGTTGCTTGTCAAATAACTATACATAGGGCTTTTAATCAATATTGATTTTTAAATGGTAGAGTCAAAAGAATGTATTTAAATTAAACAATTTTGAAAATATTCTGAAATATTTGAATAGAATTGACTATGGAATAATTGCAACCTAATCGCTAATAGCAATCTAGAATTAGAGTATCTTGGGGGCGTGATTTGAGAAAACCTTCATAAAAGTACATGTCTTTCATTTTTTATTCCATGGAATTGATGGAATACTTCCATCAATATTTCATCAAATATATTTTATTCCATGGAATAAAATACATTTCAATAATTCCACGGAACAGAATACATTTTCATCCTGTTAAAGTTTTAATTTTACTTCTATATTTGAGAATATCAGCTTCTAGAGGATAAATCACTCTGTGTCTTTCTAAATACATTAACTCTTTAATATAATTTTTAAAGGTGTTTTAGGTCATCCAATTATGAACAGTGACGTGGACACCTTTACACATTTAAAAGTAGAATTAATAAAACAAATTACCTTTCAGAGTTTAATTTATTTGTATTTATTTATTTTAAAAATATTAACTTGGAATTTACACATGGGAATTTCCAAATGAGGTAGCAGGCATATGATATTCCTCTAGCACTTTTTACATTATGCTAACAATAAGAAAGATTGACATAAAAGAAAACATTAAGAATTCACAGTTTTGTTTCCATTTATTCTGACATTGTTATTTAAGAAAAACTAGCTAAACTTTCTTAAAATCCAAACATATGGTACAAGGGCCCAAAAGAACCCTCAGACTTCCACATATGGCTTTAACTCAAATAAGAATTTTCACAAGCTGATACAGACAACTATCCCCCAAAATTTTTCTGAATTCCTTGATTCACCATGTGAAGATAATTCACACAGCCACACACACACACACACACACACACACACACACACACACACACACAAATCAAACTAAACAAAACAAAAAAATCCAAAAACCAAAAACCAAAAACCCCCAAACATGGTGGCTCTCACCTGTAATCCCAGCACTTTGGGAGACCAAGGCAGAAGCATTGCTTTAGCACAAGAGTTTGGGACCAGCCCGGGCAACATAGTGGGACCCTGTCTATACAAAAAATAATTTTAAAAATTAGCCAGGCATGGCGATGCACACCTGTGGTCATAGCTACCGAGGAGACTGAGGCGGGACACTTAATTGAACCTGGGAGACCAAGGCTGCAGTAAGTTAGCATCGCACCTCTGCACTCCAGCCTAAGTGACAGAGTGAGACCCTGCCCAACAAACCAAAAAAAAAAAAAAAAAAAAAAAAATTCCCCAAACAAACCAATAACAAAAAAAGAAAACCTGGGTTATTACGTCAGAATTTACATGGAAAAGCTTCTGCTAATAGGATTTCGCCCTGATCTAAATAGGATGGAATTAAGAATTCAATTAATTCAGTCACCTGAGCAGAAAAGCAAGCTCTCAAGAACTGATGAGGATGTGTTGATTTTGTAGCAAGTCATGGCTTTCTCTGCCAACTTTCTCCCATCTTCAGATTGAGTCACTTTGGAGGTGTGGGAAAGCACTGCAGATGAGCTCAATCTAGAAGAGAGGAAGAGATGAGCTAGGCTTGAAAAACTTATACCCCAAATGGTTCTCTGTGTTTCTCAATACAACAAGCTCCAGGACCACCCCCAAACTTGTTTCACCTCCTGAGGGTCACAGCTGCCAGGTGATTTTGTGAAGACCAGGCCTACTGACTCAGGCATCCTCCTCTCTCAAGCTCCTAAAAGAAATTCCTGGCTTCTGTCTCCTTTCCGCCATCAGCTGCTTCTATTTGGGAGATATTTTCCCTAGTCCTGAAGCTATCAACCAAATAAGTGTTGGCTGTGCTGTACCTACTACATAAGTGAAATCAGGGAATCGTAGTGTTATTTAGTACCAGAGTCTTGGAGAACCTGTCATTTTACAAAGGGCTGTAGCAATGGCTTCCCTTTGGCTACCCTCCTTAATTTATTATTATAAATTCCTCTAATTTAAATCCATGGTATATGCCTGAAGGGCTTTGCCAAAATGAAATGTTTTCTGACTTTTTGTTTTCCTTTCCCATTTTAAATTTTTTGCAGCTCCTCATTACGTATATTGATAGGAGTGATTCCAAACACAACACACAGTTCAAAAACATGACAAAATACTCTTTATCTTCAACATATGAGAGTTGCTATTTCCCAGATACCTCCCGAAGAAGACATATTAGCATGGGGGTCTTTTCCTTGAACCACCACAAGTCATTTTTGCAGGTACAGATGAAGCTGAATATTTCCAAACAGTACAGGAAGAGTCTGATTCTGGGGTGAAGAGAAAAAAAAAAACTGAAAAGTGGGAAGAACTACTCAGGCTGAGATGAGAAGACTGCTTGTGGCCAGGAGTTTGAGACCAGCCTGGGCAACATAGCGAGACACTGTCTCTACAAAACATAAAAATATTAGCCAGGCGTGGTGGCATGTGCCTGTAGTCCCATTTACTCAGGAGGTTGAGGCAGGAGGATGGCCTGAACTCATAAGCTCCAAGAGTTCGAGGTTGCAGTGAGCTGATTGTGCCACTGCACTCTAGCCTGGGAGACAAAGTGAAACTCTGTCAAAAAAAAAAAAAAAAAGCCAGGTGGAAGTGGGGAAGAGCCATGGGAATGGGGAGGAAAAGACAAAGCAAGGTTTTTCTGCCAATTTTGTGAAGATGGCCTAGCTGGTGCCCACCAATGAGTATAACTGGGGCAGCAATAGGAAGGAGAATGCAGAATGTGTTTCCCACAGGGCTGGCTTCCTGGGCAAGCGTCATCTGTGCAGGTGCACAGCTGTCCATGATCAGTATAATGCTCTGTGTCTCCATTTTTATTTTTGAACTTATGTTTTATAAATGAAGTCTTATGAGACAATTGCACGTCAGAAGAGAGATATGCGGGTACCCTGCTCAATACGCAGGTACCCTGCTCCTTGCCACCCATGAACAAGACTTTCCGTGGGTTTACAATGGATGAGAGTTCAGTGAGACTCTTGAATACAAGGTAAGCATGTTATGTCTATACCCAACAGCCCCAAGAGGGCATAATTTTCCTTAGAACCAGAACATGTCTTGAATGCAGAAAGAAGGCAAGGATGTTCTAAAAAGAACAATTGCCAAAGACCTTCTATATGTTTTCTTACTTGTGTTTCCTCCCTGTGTTGACCAAGTGCTTATGCTAAAAATGCTGACCTAGAAGAAAAGGGAAAGATAGAAGGAACCCATAGGTTCTTTTCTTTCTGGTGCTTCCTCACCCATTGGTAAGCTGAAGGTAGAAAGTGCTGGTAAGAACATATGCATATCAACAAGTGAAATAAAAAACAGTGTTAATGGTGTGTTAGTTTTATGAAGCACTCCCACTGTTGTGGTAAGAATGAAATACACAGACATATAAGAGATATGAAATACAAATTGTGTAATTTTGGTGATTCTGCATATGAGTTAAATACTTTTACATTTGAATTTAAAACTTACATTGCATTCTATAAAGGTTAATGACAAAATTCATGTTAATAATTTAAAATTTAACTTTACTTAGAACAACACTAAATCACAAATAAACACCATGGTAAGTTTAGAGAGAGAATACAGAATAAAGAAAACAGCTCTATGTTTTAGTCCTTTTTGTGGTACTTTTTCCTGCTTTTTGAACTAAGGGTCCTGTGTTTTTATTTTACACTGGGCCCCACAAATTCTATAGCTGGCCCTGACACTTCTTTATCTCTGACTCCCACTTTGGATTCCACAGTTGGTTTGCTTTTACTATTCAAACCCCAAGTACAAGACTACTTGATAGATTCTTCTCTACCCTGCGGCTTGACACATTAGAGCTAGAGTCATTTCAGGCATAGATTCAATACGCCCTTTCTTTCATGATCCGGACCTAGGCAGGATCGTGGCTAGAGACAGCAGAAAAAGTGGTTCAACCCTAGAAAAAAACTCTCCTAATTTATCATCTTTTCAACAATTTTTAAAGGTAATATATTCACATGACAGTTGTTAGAACCATGGGGAAAAGTTGTTCAAGGACCCCCTATGAAACACTAAATTGAAATTTCAATGTTCAGAATGTGAGATGTATGGATGAGTGCACTTTTTTGAGTACAGAGGTGCCAGCACCCCACTGCAGCAGCCAGTATGGAGTAAACACACTGAAGAACACTTGACAAAGAAATCCCGAGCCTCCCCCTTGGTCCCACGAGGGGCAGATATCACTGTGAAAATACTGCCCTCCCCATTTTGCTGTCTTTCATTCTATTTTTACTGATAGCAAAAACAAAGGAAAAGTTAGGTAAAATAACAAGAGTTATTCAGACACAATAGTAAGAGGAAAAAAGTATCCTTTCATTTTAAATTCAGAACCTGGTTGGGCACAGTGGCTCATGCCTATAATCCCAGCATTTTGGAAAGCTGAGGAAGGTGGATTGCTTGAGGCCAGGAGTTCTAGACCACCCTGAGCAACACATTTAATTTAATTTAAATTTAAAAAATTTAAAAATTAGCTGGGTATGGTAGCATGCACCTCTAGTCCCAGCTACTTGGGATACCTAGGCGGGAGGATCACTTGAACACAGGAGGTAGAGGCTGCAGTAAGCTGTGATCATGCCATGCACTCCAGCCAGGGCAACAGAGTGAGACCCTGTCTCAAAGAAATAATAAATTTAGAACCATTCGTGTGTGGTGGAAACTTCAAGTGACTGGATGTGCAAGTTGTGTGGGAGGGATTGGGTGAAATGGCTTTGCCAGGGTAGAGAAGAGGGAAGAGAAAAAGGGAAGGGAAGAGAGAAGGAGGAGAAACTAAGCTGCTGCATTGGGGTGGGGGAGAAGAGGAGACTCCCCAAGACATTTCAATAGATAGAGAAAGAGGATTTTTTTTTTTTTAGGTTTTGCATTTTAGGTTTTGGGGTACATGTGCAGAATATGCAAGATAGTTGCATAGGTATACATGTGGCAGTGTGATTTTCTGTCTTCCTCTGAAAGGGGAAATTTCAAGTGGTGGTTGCTGGTTTATGTTAGAACGCCTCAGTTCATCTTAAACTCAGCTCTACAGTTCTCTTGAATGTTTTGATGGAAATGGATTGTGTGAGGAAGCCTGAGGGTAAAGACTGAAATGGGGATGGGGGTGGGTGGATTGAAAGGGATTGAAAGGAAGCTCCACAAAGAGGATTTGGGAAGAGACAACATCAGCTTGAGTTAGATTTTAGAAGATTGTCTTTAACCTTTAAGAGGATAGGAAAACGAGCTCATGTCTCATCCAATATTCTCTGTCTTCGTGATAACTTTTAGCTCTTCAGGTGGACTTCTTTCTGGGTACAGAACTGGTTTTCCTCATTCCCTTGGTTCCACTCCAAAGAAAGAACTAACTCTAGTGCCTCCAATTTTACTATCTAGCATTTTCTCCAGCAAGCGAACTCTTTGGAAAGATGATAAAAGAGCAATGTCAATAACGATATGTGGCAAAGGCAGAGAGTATTTCCACTATGAAGGGAAAGCCTGTTTCCTGGCCACCTTGACGGCCTATTTCCTTCACTCTAAGTATAGAACACCAGGGCTTTCCTCACACCTGACCCCTGATGCTGCCAGCGCCAGAGAATGAAGTATCTCTTCCAATTTAAGTTCTACATTTCAATAATATGTCTCAGCCGTTCTTTCAATATAAGGACCTTTTTTCCTTAAAATTATGCTAATGACATATTGTTAATGCAAATATCTGCTGCTTTTTATAAGTTCCTAGGTTTAAACTGTCATTTGCATCATTACAATAAATGGGAGAAAAGTTTTCTTGTCCTGCCTTTGTGTTTTGAACCCTAACACAGAGTGTCTCATGCTTGAGAACCTTATTTTCTGGACTGAGCCACAAGAGGTCAAGTGCCTCATGGAGATGAATCACTTTGACTCCAAGTGGAAATCATAGGCAATTGTTCACAATACCTGCTTTATGTTGATTCATGGTATAGCATGATATCCTCAAGCCTCAGGGGCCTCACCTTCCCCTGTGTCATGAAGAAACCATTTGTGGTTTTGATCACGTGTGATCCTCCTCTGTGCCTGTGGCTTCCTTTTTTCTGGTCAATCCATCACATGCAGACAAAGTCAGCTTTCTACAACACAAATTATATTGTGTTACTTCCTGCTCAGGCACCTTTCAAGATACTCCATGGATTTCAGAAGAATCCAAACCCCTTAGCACAGCATTCAAGAACATTCCCAATCAGAACTCAGCCTTCCTGTCTGGTACCTCTTCTCCTTGCCCTTCCCCTCACCTGTGCAAGCCAGTCTCTCTTTGACATATATTTTTAATACTCTGATAGTTCTGCCTAGCAGTCACTTATAGAGTTGGAGACATTCATACACTCATTCACTTAGCATTGAACATTAACCCTTCCTTCTATTTATTCTTACACTGATGAAATGAGAAGAGGCTAGTTAAATGCTACTCATTCAGCCAAATTTTGTATATCTAATTCTCTTAAGAATAATTTGGAACATTTAATAAAAATGTAGATTTTTTTGCACCACTTCAGACCTAAATAAGAATGTTTGGGAATGGGAGAATCTGAAGGTTATGTGAGTTACTCATATCTATATGGTATTTGCTAGACTTTGAATATTCTATGTAACTGGCATCAAAACATCATTTGACTTATTAATAATACCTCTTCTCAATAATCTCTATGCCACTTAAATGATTCTGTATGCCACAAGAATCATTCCAACTTTGGAATACACAAAAGCAAATCAGGTGAAGATTCATGATCTCCAGTCAAGTATAAAGTCCCATCTTAGTGTGTGATGGAAAAAAAGAGAAGTTAGAAATGGGGAAGAAAGTGAGCCTCCATAAGCAGAAAGATGAGAAGCGTGCACATGGAATTTTTTGATGGGGAACTTATTCAACAAATTTTAGGATTCCATATGAGAAGCAATAGAGTTCCAAGTAATATGGAGTCATCCAATGGCAGTAATTAATATTTGCTTAACAAATATTTACTGGGTTTCTTCTACATGCCAGTAACTGTTCTAGATACTAGAGTTTAGCAGTGGACAGACCAGGCAAAGCAAGCCCCTGCCTTCATGAAGAATGACAGTAAACATCATGACCAACTCCCAGCATCCCTTCTTCCTTTCCTCTGCCAAACAGCAGCAATACAGTGTGAGAAATGTTTCTCTGTTCAAAGAGTGGGCCAACCTGGCTGATGGAAACCCTATTCTCTTTTGCCAGTAGTTTTTTGAAGAAAGGGGCTTATGACCCAATTCTGGATAATTACATGAAAGGAAGTGTGTGCTGGAAGCCAATAAAGATATAGAAAACTAATTTCTCTTTCCTGTTGGACAAGAAGAAGGGAGAAGCATATGGCCTCAATTTCCAGTACCAGAGGAGCTATCTTGGGATGAAACCAACACTGTTGTTGGAGAAAAGGAGATATGAAAATAACTTAAAAAATCCAAAAGCCCAGAAGCCTGTTCTATCTCTGGTCTTTTTTCTTATATCAACTAATTCTGTTTAAGCTTTACTGTTGAAGCTTGAATAGTTTTACTTATAGCCAAGGGCATCCTACCTGATATACATAGCATAACAATGTTTACATATCTATTTGATCCTTGACAACCTTGTTCAGGAGAAATACTCTCTGCTAATAGAAATAGAAAAGAAAAGAAAAAGAGGGAGATGATCCAAGATGGCTGAATAGGAACAGCTCTGGAGTGCAGTTCCCAACGAGAAGGCAGAGGGTGAGTGATCACTACATTTCCAAATGAGTTTTTACTGCCCACAGACCAGGAGATTCCCTGGCAGAAAAGTGCCGTGAGTCTCCAACACAGCTGTTTCAGCTGTCACAGTGGGTCTCCGCACAACTCACACAAATCTGGGCGGCCATTTCAACTGGTGCCTAGAACGCCTGGGAGACAGAGTTGCCCATTCAACTGAAAAAGGGGGACTGAAATAGGGAGCCAGGTGATCTGGCTCAGTGGGTCCCACCCCCACAAAGACCAGCAATCTGAAACATTCTGAATTGAGAGTTTCACAGCAAACACAGCTGGACCTGGGACAGTCCAGCTCTGTTGAGGAAAGGGCATCCACCATTACCAGCAGTCCACCACTACCCAGGCAGTTCACCATTACCAAAGCAGTCTGCCATTACAGAGACAGACCACCATTACTGAGGCAGACTGCCATTACCAAGGCATTTCTAACTATACCTCTATAAACAAAACCACACAGAAGTTCACATGGCAGCTGGGCAGAGCCCATGGCAGCTCAGCAATGCCTCTGCTGGCAGACTGTGACTAGGCTACCTCCTCTCTGAAGAGGCAGGGCATCTCTGAAAAAAGGCAGCCACACATCAGGAACTTATGAGTAAAGTCCCACCTTCCCAGGACAGAGCACCTGGGGAAAAAAAAGCAGTTATGAGTTCCGCTGCAGCAGAACTAAGCGTACCTGCCCAGCAGCTCTGAATGAAACAATGGAGCTCACAGCTCAGCACTTGAGCTCCTATAAGGGAAAGACTGTCTCTTCAAGCAGCTCCCTGACCCCCGTATACCCAAAGAGACACCTCATAAAGGAGAGCTCAGGCTGACATCTGGTGGGTATCCTTCTGGGAAAAAGATAACAGAAGAAGAAACTGGCAGCAACCCTTACTATTCTGCAGCCACCACAGGTGATCCCCAGGCAAGCAGGGTCTGGAGTGGACCTCCCAGCAGTCCTACAGCAGAGGGGCATGACTGTTAGAAGGAAAAATAAAAAATGGAAAGAAATAACTTCATCATCAACAAAAAGGATGTCCACTCAGAGAGTTCATCTGAAAGTCACCAACTACAAAGACCACAGGTGGATAAATCCACAGAGATGGGAAGAAACCAGTGCAAAAAGCATGAAAACATCCAAAACCAGAATGCTTCTCCTCCTCCAAGGGATCACAACTCATCACCAGGAGACAGAAAGGGAACAAGACTGGATGGAGAATGAGTCTGACAAATTGACAGGAACAGGCTTCAGAAAGTGGGTAATAACAAACTTCTCTGAGCTAAAAGAACATATTCTAACTAAATGCAAGGAAACTAAGAACGTTGAAAAAAGATTTGATGAAATGCCAACAAGAAAAAACAGCTTAGAGAAGAATATAAATGAATTGATGGAGCTGAAAAACACAACAGAAGAACTTTGTGAAGCATGTACAAGTTTCAACAGCTGAATCAACCAAGCAGAAGAAAGGATATCAGAAACTGAAGATCAACTCAATGAAATAAAATGAGAAGGCAAGATTAGAGAAAAAAGAGTAAGAAGAAATGAACAAAGCCTCCAAGAAATATGGGATTATGTGAAAAGACCTAATCTGTGTTTGATAGGTGTACCTAAATGTGACGGAGAGAATGAATCCAAGCTGGAAAACACTCTTCAGGATATTATTCAGGAAAACTTCCCCAACCTAGCAAAGCAGGCCAATATTCAAGTCCAGGAAATACAGAGAACACCCCAAAGATATTTCTCAAGAAGAGCAACCCCAAGGCATGTAATTATCAGATTCACCAGGGTTGAAATGAAGGAAAAAATGCTAAGGGCAGCCAGAGAGAAAGGTCAAGTTACCCACAAAGGGAAGCACATCAGACTCACAGTGGATCTCTTGGCAGAAACCTTACAAGCCAGGATAGAGTGGGGGCCAATATTCAACATCCTTAAAGAAAAGAACTTCCAGTCTAGAATTTCATATCCAGCCAAACTAAGCTTCAAAGAGAAGGAGAAATAAAATTCTTTATGAACAAACAATTGCTCAGAGATTTCATCACCACCAGGCCTGCCCTACAAGAGCTCCTGAAAGAAGCACTAAACATAGAAAGGAACAACCAGTACTAGCCACTCCAAAAACATACCAAATGGTAAACAGCATCAACACAATGAAGAAACTGTGTCAACTAATGAGCAAAACAACCAGCTAACATTAAAAGGGCAGGATCAAATTCACATATAACAATATTAACCTTAAATGAAAATGGGCTAAATGCCCCAGTCGAAAGACACAGACTGGAAAATTGGATAAAAAGTCAAAACCTGTCAGTGTACTGTATCCAGAAAACCCATCTCACATGCAAGGATACACATGGCTCAAAATAAAGGGATGGAGGAAGATTTACCAATCAAATGGAGAGCAAAAAAAAGCAGGAGTTGCAATCCTAGTCTCTGATAAAATAGACTTTAAACCAACGAAGATCAGAAGAGAAAAAGAAGGGTGTTACATAATGGGAAAAAGATCAATGCAACAAGAAGAGCTAATGATTCTAAATATATACACTGCCAATACAGGAGCACCCAGATACATAAGATACAGTTCTTAACGACCTACAAAGAGACTTAGACTCCCATACAATAATAGTGGTAGACTTTAACACTCCACTGTCAATATTAGACAATTTTCTGTCAACAAGACAGAAAATTAACAAGGATATCCAGGACTTGAACTCAGATCTGGACCAAGCAAACCTAATAGACATTTACAGAACTCTCCACCCCAAATCCACAGAATATACATTCTTCTCAGCACCACATCACACCTACTCTAAAGTTGATCATATAATTGGAAGTAAATCACTCCTCAGCAAATGCAAAAGAACAGAAATTGTAATAAACAGTCTCTCAGGCCACAGTGCAATCAAATTAGAACTCAGGAATAAGAAACTCACTCAGAACTGCACCATTTCATGGAAACTGAACAACAGGCTCTAGAATGTTGACAGGATAAATAATGAAATGAAGGCAGAAATAAAGATGTTCTTTGAAACCAATGAGAATGAAGACGCAGCATGCCAGAATGTCTTGGACACATTTAAAGCAGTGTCGATAAGAAAATTTATAGCAATAAATGTCCATGCGAGAAGCAAGGAAAGATCTAAAATTGACACCCTATCATCAAAATTGAAAGAGCTAGAAGAGCAAGATCAAAAAAACTCAAAAGCTAGCAGAAGACAAAAAATAACTAAGATCAGAGCAGAACTGAAGGAGATAGAGACACAAAAAAAACTTCAAGAAATCAATAAATCCAGGAGCTGGTTTTTTGAAAAGATCAACAAAATAGACAGACCACTAGCCAGATTAACAAAAAAGAAAAGAGAGAAGAATCAAATAGATGCAATAAAAAAACAATAAAGGGGATAACACCACAGATTCCACAGATATACAAACTACCATCAGTGATTACTACAAACAACTCTATGCATATAAACCAGTAAACCTGGAAGAAATTGATGAATTCCTGGACACTTGCACCCTCCCAAGCCTAAACCAGGAAGAAGGCAAAACCCTGTAAAGACCAATAACAAAGGCAGAAGTTGAGACAGCAATTAATAGCCAAGCAACCAAAAAAAAAAAAAAAAACCCAGGTCCAGATGGGTTCACAGCCAAGTCTATCAGACATACAAAACGGAGCTGTTACCACTCCTTCTGAAACTATTCCAAACAACCCAAAAAGCGGGAATCCTTCCCAAATCATTTTATGAGGCCAGCATCATCCCAATACCAAAACCCGGCAGAGACTCAACAGGAAAAGAAAACTTCAGGCCAATATCTGTGATGAACATCAGTGCAAAAATCTTCAATAAAATACTGGCAAACTGATTTCAACAGCACATCAAAAAGCTTATCCATCACAATCAAGTAGGCTTCATCCCAGCAATGCAAGGCTGGTTCAACATACGCAAGTCAATAAATGTAATTCACCACATAAACAGAACAAAAGACAAAAACAACATGATTATCTTGGCAGATGCAGAAAAAACCTTCAACAAAATTCAACAGCACTTTATGCTGAAAACTCTTAATAAACTAGATATTGATGGAATGTATCTCAAAATAATAAAAGCTATTTATGACAAACTCACAGCCATTATCATACTGAATGGGCAAAAACTGGAAGCATTCCCTTTAAAATCTGGCACTAGACAAGGATGCCCTCTCTCACCACTCCTACTCAATATAATATTGGAAGTTCTAGTCAGAGCAATCAGGCAAGAAAAAGAAATAAAGCGTATTCAATTAGGAAAGGAGGAAGTCAAATTGTCTCTATTTGTGGATGACATGATTGAATATTTAGAATATCCCATCGTCTCAGCCCCAAATCTCCTTAAACTGATAAGCAGCTTGAGCAAAGTCTCAGGATACAAAATCAATGTGCAGAAATCACAAGCATTCCTATACACCAGTAACAGACTTAAAGAGAGCCAAATCAAGAACAAACTGCCATTCACAATTGCTACAAAGAGAATAAAATACCTAGGAATGCAACTAACAAAGAATGTAAAGGACATTTACATTCTTTACATTCAAGGAGAATTACAAACCACTGCTCAAGGAAATAAGAGAGAACACAAACAGATGGAAAAACATTCCATGCTCATGGTTAGGAAGAATCAATATTGTGAAAATGGGCATACTGCCCAAAGTAATTTATAGATTCAATGCTAACCCCATCAAGCTACCTATGACCCTCTTCACAGAACTGCAAAAAAACCACCTTAAACTTCATATGGAACCCAAAGAGAGCCCACATAGCCAAGACAATCCTAAGCAAAAAGAACAAAGCCGGAGGCATCACACTACCTGACTTCAAACTATGCTGCAAGTCTACAATAATCAAAACAGTATGGTACTGGTACCAAAACAGAGATATAGACCAATGGAACAGAACAGAGGCCTCAGAGGCAATGCCACACATCTGCAACCATCTGATCTTTGACAAACCTGAGAAAAACAAGCAATGGGGAAAGGATTCCGTGTTTAATAAATGGTGTTGGTAAAACTGGCCAGCCATGTGCAGAAGGCAGAAACTGGACCCCTTCCTGACACCTTACACTGAAATTAACTCCAGATGGATTAAAGATCTAAACATAAGACCTAACACCATAAAAACCCTAGAAAAAAACCTAGGCAAAACCATTCAGGACATAGGCATGGGCAAGGACTTCATGACTAAAACACCAAAAGCAATGGCAACAAAAGCCAAAATAGGCAAATGGGATACAATTAAACTCCAGAGTTTCTGTACAGCAAAAGAAACAATCATTAGAGTGAACTGCCAACCAACAGAATGGGAAGAAAGTTTTGCAATATACCCATCTGTCAAAGGGCTAATATCCAGAATCTGCAAAGAACTAAAACAGATTTACAAGAAAAAACAAACAAACCCATTCAAAAGTGGATGAAGGATATGAACAGACACTTTTCAAAAGAAGACATACATGAGGCCAACAAACATGTGAAAAAGTGCTCATCATCACTGGTCATTAGAGAAATGCAAATCAAAACCACATTGAGACACCACCTCATGCCAGTTAGGATGGCGATCATTAAAAAATCTGGAGACAACCGATGCTGGAGAGGATGTGGAAAAATAGGAACACTTTTTCACTGTTGGTGGGAGTGTAAGTCAGTTCAACCATTGTGGAAGACAGTGTGGGAATTCCTCAAGGACCTAGAAATAGAAATTCCATTTGACTCAGCAATCCTATTACTGGGTGTCTATCCAAAGAATTATAAATTGTTCCGTTAGAAAGATACATGCGCAGGTAAGTTCATTGCAGCACTGTTTACAATAGCAAAGACCTGGAACCAACCCAAATGCCCATCAATGATAGACTGGACAAGGAAAATGTGGTACATATACACCATGGAATACTATGCAGCCATAAAAAATGATGAGTTTGTGTCCTTTCAGGGACATGGATGAATCTGGAAACCATCATTCTCAGCAAACTGACACAGGAGCAGAAAATCAAACACTGCATGTTCTCACTCATAGGCGGGTGTTGAACAATAAGAACACATGGACACAGGGAAGGGAGCATCACAAGCTGTGGTCTGTTGGGGGGGACTGGGAAGGGACAACAGTGGGTAGGGAGTTGGGGAGAGATAACATGGGATAGAAATTACAGATATAGATGATGGGGATAGAGGCAGCAAACCACATTGCCATGTATGTACGTATGCAACAATCCTGAATGTTCTGTACATGTACCCCAGAACCTAAAGTGTAATAATATATATATTATATATGTATATATATATACACATATATATATACGTGTGTGTATATATATATATACATATATGTGTGTGTGTGTATATATATATACATATATATGTGTGTATATATATATGGAAATATATACTTAAGCCAATATTTCTCATGCCTTTTATTCTCTGCTTTGCCAGCACCTCCTGTTAACGGATCCTTTACTGGGCTTCCCCCAAAATTCATAATATATATTCAAATATATATATGTATATATATATATGTATACACCTATATACATATATATATGTGTATATATATATGTATACACCTATATATACATATATATATACATATATGTATATATAGGTGTATACATATATATATACACATATATAGGTATATATATACAGATATATTTATATATACGTATATATATACAAGTGTATATATGTGTATATATATATATACGTATATACACACACAAAAAAAAAAAAAAAAGAAAAAAAGAAAAAAAAAACCTGGAAGTGAAGAAAATACCAGAAAGTTTTTTTTTTTTTTTTAACCAAAGTGCAAGCATGAGGCTTTGGGATTTAGAAATATGTAGTATGGAGGCAAGCTAACAGTCATTGAACATCGTCTGTATGCCAATTCCTCTGCTAAGCACTTCACAGATTATCTAATTTTAATTTTTATAACAAGTCTGTGAGTTCAATATTATTATTCTTGTTTTACAGATGGCTAAATGGGCCCTGAGAGAGTTTAAGGAATTCACCTCAGCCATAATGTGCCGCAACAGGAATTCAAACTCAAATTTTTTGGTCAGCAAATTCTATGCTCTTTCCATTTTACCATAAACTACTACTTGAGAGGAAAATATTTCCTATGAGTGAGTTCTTATAGAGGAATAATTGTCATGAAAAGGTAGTGTGAGAATTTAAATAACTATGTTAAAGGAGAATGTGTGAATCTTTGTGACTAGAATTACAGTGTGGAAACAGTGAAAGCAATGAGAGATCAAGAAATAAACCTCGAATAAAAGGTAACTAAATAGTATTAGCAAAAATTTCAAAGGCAAAGTTAAAATGACTATATGGGAATTATTTGCATATTGCTTAGGTATCACAGATGAATTTTTGGGGAAGCCCAGTAAAGGATCCGTTAACAGGAGGTGCTGGCAAAGCAGAGAATAAAAGGTATGAGAAATATTGGCTTAAGTATAAGCAAAATCATATACTAGATTCCTGGAAGAAGAGTTTAGAAATAATATGAAGAAAGCCTGTCAAAATGAAAAATGGACTAATTCATCATGGTACTTTTGGACTCATATTTAAGCCAGAGTGGTAATGTAGTTGAACCAAGTTTATTTGTCTATTCATTTGAGCAAAGAAGTGTCTGGAAAAATCACCCAAAATTTGGGAGGCTGGCAGACATTGGAACTTCAATTCTCTTGCATTCCCAATATAATAAATTCCTTGTTATTTGGAGGGGAAGAAAAAGTGTAATGAAATTTACTTGTGCCTATTATGGGGTAGATTCGAGTAAGAACCTCAAATGCAATTCTTGATCCATCATGTTGCACGGACCGCAGAAGAATGGATTCACCATAAAATCTGCAGAGAAGTGGTAGACATTTAATCCTCACAATAATCACGTGGAATTATTGTGTTAGCTTCTGTTTCACAGTTGAAGAAAGGAGGCTTATAGGGTAAGTAGCCATGGGTTATGTTACTTGAGGGAGAAGATTAGGATTAGGATATAGGTGTGTATGACTCAGAAGCCCTGTGTTTATTCATTTCTTGTGGATCTCTCACCCAAACTTTATTTTAAATAGCTCTTTTAGAGGAACAAATATAAAGTGAAAGATTCAGACGCAATGTTCTTCTTATAGCGTTTGCTATTGGTTAAGAGAGGGACACATAGAGGTGAACAACACACACTGGGGTCTTTTGGAGGGTGGGAGGAGAGAGAGTATCAGGAAAAATAATTAACGGATAGTTGGCTTAATACCTGGGTGATAAAATAGTCTGTACAACAAATCCTTATGACACAAGTTAATCTGTGTAACAAACCTGAACTTGTACCCCTGAATTTAAAAGTTAAAAAAGGTAAAAAATAATAATAATGCCAGATCTACACTCAAAACAGCAAGTTTATTTAGCTCAGTCATGGTACTCTTTACAGTATTTTCTTCTTTTAAGTTTAATTTAATGTTGGATTCATGAGGTATACATGCTGGTTTATTACACGAACACATTGCACGATATTGAGGTTTGGGCTTCTAATGACCCCATCACCCAACAGTGAACAAAGTACCCAATAGGTAGCTTTTCATACTTTGCTCCCTTCCCACCCTCCAGTTTTTCAAAGTTACCAGTGTCTCTTATTTTCATCTTTATGTCAATGTATATCCAATGTTTAGCTTCCACTTACAAGTAAGAACATGTAGTATTTTATTTTCTGTTTCTCTTTATAGTACTTTCTAATTAATGTTTACAAATACCATATTGTAGGCATTTTGCAGGTTTTGTAGAGTAACATATTAAATTTATCCTTCTGCCTAAAATAACCAGGAAACTAGACGAAATATAGAAAACCATGATTTTCAAGCAGTAGACAACAGATAGCACAAGTCAGTGATTCCTGGGAGAAGTGAAACAAATAAAGTGGCCAATTATCTGCCTAAGAGAGGGTTTTAGTCCATAGTGCAGGGAGAATGAACTGGGGTTTAGGATTTCAACATAAGCTTCGGAGGAAACACAATTCAAACCACAGCACTGGAGAAATTCTGAGGTCTTTTAATAGGAGAGTGTCTTGATCAGCATTATCCTTCAGGATAACAATGGCAACAGTACATTAATCGGCCTCTGAAAGTCACAACCTCCCTGCCTTCTTCTATTTTTTTTTTTTTTCTGAGATGGAGTCTTGCTCTGTTGCCCAGACTGGAGTGCAGTGGTGGCATCTCAGCTCATTGCAACCTCCGCCTCCCAGGTTCAAGAAATTATTTGCCTCAACCTCCTAAGTAGCTGGGATTACAGGCACCTGCCACCATGCCTGGTTAATTTTTTTTTTTTTTTAGTAGAGATGGTTGGTCTTGAACTTCTGGCCAGGCTGGTCTTGAACTTCTGACCTTGTGGTTCACCTGCCTCTGCCTCCCAAAGTGCTGGGATTACAGGAATGAGCCACCATGCCTGGCCTCCTGCCTTCTTCTATATCCAAACACACGCACACTTTGTCACCAAGCAATTCCCTGGATCCACCATGACTTTTCCTTCCTTTCTGCCTCTCCTATGCTGTTTCCAATCCTGGAATTTCCTGCCCCACTTACAGCTAATTGCTCCTCTTCCTCCAATGCTTATCTTCGGAAGTATCCTAATCGCATTCACAATACATAGGATTATGGCTCCAACTTTTTAGAACTTTTCCTAAACATCTCCCCATCTGACAGGTAGAGTTCACAAACCCTCTGTCATGTAAAATACTTAAACTGCATATATTAGAGTATGTATTATATTTTCCTATATTTCGTGTGCATATTTTTTCTTCATGAAACCATGACGCACTTCAGGTTAGATACAGTATCTCATTCATCTCTGATCTCTTCCAACTAGCTTAGTGAGTGTTACCTATTAAATAAGAGACTGGAGGTATGGAAGCAGCTAATTTTCTGTATACAGTAAGGCTTGCTCTTTGAAAAACTGGTGTGGATTATAAAACATAACCTCTACATAGTGCTTACCTTATGCCTAGTACTGTTCTAAGCGCTAAGTATGTACTACTCAGTTGATCTTCACACACACTCTGTGAGTTGGGTACTACTGTTATCCCAATATATAGACCATGAGTCTGAGGCACACGGAGGCTCTGTAACTTGCTAGGGACTACATAGCCGAGTGAGTGGCAGATGTTATAATCTGGCCCTTGCCCACGCTGCCAAACTGCCTCTCAAAGACATCTGCTTTCTCAGAGTCCTTTACTTTGAAAACCTTTTCAGCTCCGTCACTAATGAGCTGTGTGATATGGGGCAAGATATTTAGCTTCTCTGTACTTCTATCTCCTCATTTCTGAAATGGGGATAGTAATAGCACCATTCTCACAGAATTAATCCATGTAAAGCATTTAGAACAGTGTCCAGCACCAAGGCCACCCCCCTCCCCCACCCCACACACTCCAAATAACTGAGAATTTATTGAACGCTATGAAGCTAATTGAAGCCATACTGCCTCCTGCTGATGATTAATAGTGTCTGGCTTATGAAGAAGGATGATATTGGCAGGGATTTTTTTTTTTTTTTTTTTTTTATGAAGGATGGGACAGAGCTGTCACTTTCTATGGAAACAAGAAAGAGGAGGTCAGAGGTGTTTTTGATAGCAACACAAAGGACCTTTATATGGCTTTAAAAACGATTGCAGTGTTAGAAGTCGAAGACCCTGGGCTTCCATTGGCTTACAGCCGTCATCTTGACCTTTATTCCCTCCTTATAAAGGAGCCATGGAAGGGCACCAGGGAAGAAGAAAGAAAAATTTAGAAAATATTTTAGAAAATAGGACCCTGAAAGGAAATTAAAAATCTGAATTCTGCACAATAAGAAAATCCTGTTCACTGAGCCTGTTGAACAGTTATCAACAATTCTTGAGAAAACTCAAGCAGTTTATGTGTGGAGCCAGTTGCTTTCTAATTGCTACAGCAGGCTACCACTGGGAAGAACAAAGGAAATATTTAGCACATCGTAAATTCTTCTGCAGCCCTGTAGAGTGGCTGGAGTTCAGATTACACGTTTATAACTAGCATTTGAGAGCAATTTCTCCTTCACTTTGAGAATGTTTTTGGGAGGCTGTTCAGCACTGTTCCTCCTATGATGCTGGAGAAATACAGACCCAGTGTTTAAATTTAACAATCCAGTTCATTTGTGTTGGGATATGGTGAGGCTTGGAAAGATATAACAGTGAAATACATTTCCCTTACAGAATTTGCTTTTTAATGGGAAGTCGATTTCTCAGTGACTGTGAAAGTGTACCTCAGTCATATTGGTGGGGTGTTCTGACAGCTCTCTGACCTGGGTAGTGGTCTTCTCTGAAGACCAAGACTGAGACAGAAGAATAGGCAGGACCTAAAAATAGACTCAGTTCACAGTGAAGATAGCAAGCAGGAAACAGGCAGTAAACATGCTTCATGTGGAATGAAGAAGCTGTACTACAGAGCTAAGGAAGAAACCGCCACAATCCGGTAATGACAACAGGAAGCCTCTTGGAGCTAAGACGTCAGAGGTCAGCTGAGATGGACCTTGTAATTGCGTGTACTTTACAGCTGAGGCACATGTGGGTCTGCAGTGTCTGACTTGCCTTTGCTTTTGGAGAAGATAGTTCAATTCTCTACAAATTTTGATGGGAATATTTTCTTAGCAAATATAAAGAGCTTGTCAAATAATTGGATTGCTTATTATTTGAGTTGTCTCCAGGTTTAGGTCCTTGTGGCTGGCCATTGCCATGGGAGTATGTTGTAATTCTTCACCCAGATGATTGACAGAATATGGGAAGCCTCTCTCCCCCATGACAATAAATTGATGTCTAACTCCAATACACAAAAGAAGAGGCTGAGAGTCATGTCTTTCCAATGAAAAAAAGTGGATACTATCTGGACTTAGGGCAGCTACAATTCTCATCCTCCCCGCCCCTGAAAAAGAACTGATAACCTTCTCACTAATTTGCCCTAACTTTTATTTGTATATTAGCTATATTGGGGAAAATTTTCCAAATAAAATTTAAAAACCAAAAAAACAAAAACTAGCTAGACTTCCTATTTATATGACACTTATTCCACGATAAAATTTCTATAGATTTGAACCACAGAACAAATTTTGTCTTTTTCAGGATGAACCTAAACCATAACCTCACTTTCTTCTCTACTCAAATTTATAGCTGCAGCTTCATTTTGGTTTTATACTGAAACAGAGAGTTGAATAAATTTAACTTTTGGTTTTGGTATATAAATAGATAAGCTAACTAACTTGAATAAGGTAGCTATTTAGTTGTCGTATTTGTTCATTTGTTCATTTAATGTTTGCAGTTTATCTTCCAATCTCTGCCATAATTTTGTCCACCTATCAGTTGCTTGGCATAACTGAATTTCTTAATTATATCTTCCATATAACGCATACCTCAGTAGGAAAGAATCTCTTTCTTTATACAGCACATTCTCTGAACATAATCTAGTTAGGTAGTAAAGTTTCTTTTTTTAATATGGCAGAATAACAAGTGATAAGGCAAATTAAAAATGATTCTATACCTTTGCAATATCTGATTTCCTGGCACCATCAGTCAGATGCATATATGAACTGCAAGAATTTATATCATATGCATTTCATTGCTTGAAAACAAAAAGACTAGCCATATGTTTGTAAAAATATATACATAATTAAATAAATTTTCAATATTCAAAAAAATGAGCAGAAAACTAGGGAAATGTATGAAGTGAGGAATAAAATTAAGAATATTCTCTAACAGCTTGTCAAGAATTATGATGTTTGTGAATCTACACTGTAAGTTGATTTTCACAACACATATAATATCTTTATACAACCAGAAGATTTCTAAACTCCAGCCAGTGACTTGCTTATTTCAATAAAAATCTTGATACAAAAAAAAAAAAAAAAAATCCGATACAACCACTCTCTTGGATTTCATTTTGATGGAATTTTTTCTCTATTCATAAGCATTAATAATATTGGTCTAGAATAACCAGATGCCTATGGAAATTTTATTGAATAATTAATTAATTAATATTTGATCTACACACTCTTACTGACATTTTAGTAACTCCAAGAAATTAAAGTATTTAAAAAACAAGCACAATATAAGAACAATCTGTAATAAATGTAATTCTAAGAGGGAATCTTTTATTGTTGTGAAGCTTATAAAATTGAAGGTCTCATGTTTTAAGAAGATAAAAAAAGGAATTCTTTCTCTGCTGTGGAATAAATGGACTATCTCATCCATGAATAATGATTAACGTCCTTTCAGTCAGAGAAAAGGCTCCTAGGATAGGAGTTCACACCTGCAGCATTCATGAATTACAGGCCCCATTCCCTTGAAAGAAACTTAATAATCACTATTTACAGGTGAAATGTGCTTCAGTTGGATATAAAAAGTTGAGATAAAACCTGCCTGCTTTGTTTCCAGTGCTGTTATTTTCCCAGCATTCCATCCCAATCTGTCACTGCAAAAATACTTGAACAGCTTTAAAGTTATCCAAAGGTGGTGTTGTAAATACCTCTTCTTTTCAGCTTAGTTCTGTGTTTATCAGAAATTCAAAGGTGGTTTTAAAGGTCAGAAAAACAAGCTGCCTGGACGCTTGGATTCAAACACAAGTAATAAGGTCGGCATTTTTACAATTGTATTCTTGTTGCCATCCAGGTCTAAACTAGCCTTAAGTTTCCTCATTTTGAGCTGAAACCTACAAAGTCTGGCCATATAATTGTAAGTATACATTTAAATAAGAGTATAACTATAAAGTATAAGTTTACATATAAGCTTGAGTGTAAAATTAAACATACGCAAAGGTAAATAAGCATATAAATGTATTTTTCCAATTTGACAGAAAAGGTTTTCATTATTCTTGTGGCTGTTTTAATCTAAGGAAGATGGTTATGGCACCTCCTCTCTACTTAAATGTCACATTGATAACCCCACACACCATCTACAGTTTGTTTACAAATTTCCTTTGCTCACAGGGTGCTTTTAGAAATATCGAGCTATAATTTTAGAGCTAGAACATTTTACATTAAGAAAACTAAAGTTTGGAATTACTTAAAATGTCTTAAGCTCTAGCAACAAACACTCCACTTACGTCCCCTCATACTAAAAACGGACTGAAGCTGAGCATTGGTTGCTTTCTGTAGATCCAGCTTCTATTCTTTTTCAAAGCTACATGACTCATTTACTGCTTCCTGCCTGAACCGAGTATGGGATCCTGGAACAACCAAGTTATCATTCTTTCATCAACCCTCATCTTTTCATATGGTTACTATTCACTAGCCAAACAGACCATAACTGTGTCTGAGTCTGCGCTTATGAGGATTAGCTTTTGGTAGTGAAAGTTGTAGTTTAGATGTACATTCTTTCATTTCTTGACTTTTAGACAAGCATTATATGAAACACTGAAGATGTAGAGATAAGGCAATTCTCCCTTCAAGATTACAATTTAGTTGGAAACAAAGAGATACGTAGTAAACACAAAAACAAAATTTGCAAGTGCGATGATAAAGGTATGGCAGAGGATCTAGAGTGTGTAGAAAGTCACCTGACCTAATCAGGATATGGAAGACACGGTGAGGTTGAGGGGAAAGATGGATATGTTCAGATTTGGGCAGAGAAGCCTTCTCTGCTGGGCCTTAGAAATTATGTAGAAGGGCACTCATAAGGAACAGGGAGTGAGCCAGTGGTTGTTATTTCTCCTCTTTTGTCTTGGCTTTAATTTATGATAACCCCGCTCTTTAATGCACGTAAGGGTTCTGCTTTTATTAAAGAAAACAAGAGTACTCAATATTCAACTTATATTTAAACTATCTATCAGCTATTTTACCACAAGTTTTTTTCTCTAGGTCTGAATTCAGCATTACTTCTAACACTGTGATACTTTATGAATGTTGCTCAAAGACAAATTTTACTGCTATAAATCATGTATTTTCTAAATACATACCCATCTACTCTTCAGGCGTAATCCTTAGATTTTCATCTATGACCAAATCTGGAGAGACTTGAGATCATGTATGAGAAAAAGAAAGACGATAGAAACTAAGACTGTTTAGTAAAATGAAAACCCACCCCCAAACCCAACACACACACACAAGCACACACAGAAAGAAACCTTATACAGAAACACAATTTGTTAGGAGCTAACATTATTAGCCACTACTGAGATAAGCAAAATTGATCTCAGACACAGAAAAGGAAGGGAAATAGTTTTTTCAGTGTTTTGTAATTGAGTTTTAATATTTAATAATAGCAAAAATTATGTTGTGATGAAGCCAAATTGTTCACTAGTCTTAAGATTACAAATTAATTATATTTATGATTATAATAAAGAAGAATATCTACCAAGTAGACTCAACAAAACATTCTAATGTAACTGCAGGGTTAGATTGATCTCATAAATTATTTATGAAATGCAATTTTTGTTCCTCATTTAAAATGTAAAATTCAAAAAAAAAATGAAGGTTTTGTGGGTTTGTCATTGGTGTGTACTTAAAGAATAATAAGAATAGTAATAGTTTTCTTGTATAACAGAAATGAAATCTGCTAATGTTTGGATATCTAGATTTTTTAGATCATGTTGTCTTTTATTTGAAAAGAAACTTAAGTTATAAAACACAGGAGAAAGTATTTAAGTACCTTCACATATATTCTTCTTTTCAGTGAAATAATGTCAGTCATCAAACGCTATTTCAAGTGCAATCCGTACAGTAATAGTTAACTAGATAAGTTCAAGTTGGCAGTTCTCGCAGGGAGTTCAGCTTCCAACTGTATTGCCAGTTTCTCGTTTCTTTGTTGGTTGTAATAATAGGTTGCCAGGTTTTTTTCTTTCAAAAGCTTATAAAATTCATAGTTAAGAGGCAGGTCTATGAAAATTTAAAAACAAAGGAGAAGATGAATTCAAAAGCAGCTGCTTATGGAGTTTTATTGCCATATTTCACTGCAAGTCATGTTGTCTTCACAGCAGCTTCATACTTAAAAGATTCTGAAAGTTGATTGATTGTTTCCAAACTGCTACATAGTTTTATTTGATTAACCATGTATATTTTTGCCAATATGTCTGGCTACCTATTTAAAGTTAGTGCATAGCTGGCAGTATTACAAAAACAGATTTTAAGGATTGGAATCAGATTTGGCAGTAAAGGATTTGGTTCCAAACTCATAGGTGATCTTAAAATTTCATTTGACATAAAAAGAAAAACCTTTCCAGTCCAAAACAAAAGACTCTACTTTCATTGAAAAAAAGTTTCTTGGCTGCCAAATATGTTTGTATTTCTGGTGTTTTTTGCTCTATCACTGATACCTTGGAAGAAAGAACCTCAAGTGATATTATTTTAAAATATATGCACATATAACCACAAAAATTAATCAAGATCTTTAGATGTGAAGTAAAAAGCTTACTCCTTTAAAGAAAAAAACGACATCTTTTCAAAGTTCATTGCAATAAAAGAATCTTTTGTCCTTCCTCTTGGCATTTTAAGGCTTTAACGAGTTGTTTA
Source organism: Saguinus oedipus (assembly GCA_031835075.1). Taxonomy (NCBI): domain Eukaryota; kingdom Metazoa; phylum Chordata; class Mammalia; order Primates; family Cebidae; genus Saguinus; species Saguinus oedipus. The sequence goes on along the minus strand of CM063172.1, from coordinate 142,418,903 downwards.
TATATCTCAATGGCTTGAAAAGACAGATGTATTTTATGTAATCTTCCATGTAAGCTTTTTTCATTTCCCTTATAAATTACTTTTCCATATTTTAAAATGTAGTTGTGTTTTCAAGGAAAAATGGCCAAAAAATATGAGCCGTTATTTGTTGGCCACCACGAACCTTTAGATAAAGTAGGCATAAATCACAGTAAGCAATAAAATTCCATCCTAACTATAAACCACAACTTTATTGAAGAAATGTCTATTAAAATTGTATTGTCTCATTTTCATCTTACCTGAACATGAATGTATGAGTTTCATTTGAAAGCTAACAGTTAACAACCCATGTTTCATATTCTAATTAACATAAGGGACATCTGTTTCAATTAGAAAAAGCAAACTTCCTAAAGATTCTATGATGAACTGCTTTTATCCTCTGTGAGCTAGGAAAGTAAATTATACATAACACACGAAGAAATAAAAAACAATAAAGAACAAAGATGCCAAACCCCTGAAATATATAATTCAATAATAATCATTTAAGTAAGCACGTCAAGCTGTGTGTATAGCAAGTTCAACTCACAGAAGCACAGACCTAATGAAATGGTTTCTTGCTTTTTAATATCCATAAACCTTTCCTCCAGCTTTTAACTCTTAGAGGTTTGAATACAAATCAAACATAGACCTTAACTTTATCTGAAGAATCTGGAGTCGAAAAAATAAACAGAAAACAAAACAACTACTTAAATGACTTAAACAGACTAACAAACGTGTGCTTTGATGGTTGATTAAAAAGCCCTCAAAGTTAAAAAGGCACAGCTGAGTACATGCTCTACCTTAATATTGCTGTAGTGAGTAATGAGATGCCTCTGGCTTATAAGTACCTAACTGTAATGAAATAATCCAGCCCAATCTTTGCAATTAAGGTAATGTAAATTCTATTATTTGTGGGATACATTAAAAAAAGCAATGTGAGAGCTCCCCCTATTGACCTGCAGTAAAGCATAATGTACCTTGAAATACGCTTCCAAATAAATATACGTAATCAATATACAATTTTGGAAGTTTAAGGGATTTTTTTTAAAAGATAATTTGTGTTCACTGGTTTATCTTTGTAGAAACTAAGGCCTAACAACATTTATTGTCATGGGACAATTAGAGTGGCAGATTTGTCTCTGCACTATTTTCTCTGTGTTATGGTTTGATCATACAGGTAAATTCAGAAATAGGAAAGGGCTAAGAAGACTCCGTTGATCTAACTCCAACTTTCTCTGGTCAAACAGACGCAGAGATGCTAAGGGATCTGTATAGGTTCATGGCTTCTTACTAATAGTTGGGAATTATTGGGTGAGGAGCAGAATTCCAGTTCTATGTTACCTTTTTATTATTTCTGCTCTGGCAGTGTGTTTTGTTTTGAGCCCCACACCTTTATGTTCTTTTGCAATTTAAGAACACGTTGTTAAAAAATATGAGAATTTAAAATTCTGGAAGACAAGAAGACATTCACGGCTAGTAAATAAACTATTCTTCACCTTTTGATGACACATATGTTTTGTAAACTAAAAAATGTGTATTGATAGGATCTTTATATTTTCATACATACCTCCAGCTATTAAAATATTTATATGATGTGTGCAATTGCTTAAAATGGTAATCTGCTCCTATTTTGAAATCACAAAAAAACCATGAAACATATTTCTCCAATATGCTTTTTGGTGAAAATATTAATTGGTATTAATTTGTCATATTTATTGGTAACTTATTGGTCAGCATTTATATTATCACTATGATTCCTGTAATTAATCATGAGATATTATTGATTATGAGATGAACAGGGTTTTTCTCCCTATACTTGAAGGCATGTGAAGATAACATATATGAATTCAATTAGTATGTTAACTCCTAGGAGGCAAGGGATATTTTATGCATCTGTTTTTATTAATCTTTTTTACAAAGAACACAGATGCAATGAACACAGGGCTTTGAATGCAAGTTTTTGAATTGTCACTGCTTGTTATGCAGCTTCTATTGAAGGCTGCTCACAGGTGCTACTACCATAGTCTTATTTCCATTGGAGTGCTTTTCAGAATCCCACAACCGTAATGCCATACCCTACACATGACACTCTTTCAAAATGCCGAGGTCATGTACATGTTATCAAATTACCTTCCTTCATCCTATATGCTCAGCCTCTATTGTAGTTCACTGTAGAGGTGCATGTGCAGAGAAATCAAATGAAACCGTATTTGTTGAAGAAGATCTTGTGCTTCGTGATGAGGACAAGATCTCTGTTCTCAAACAATTTAGGACTAGAAAAGAATAATTCTGTTTCCTTAAAATGTTGACCATCATCCATGTATTTCTTCATACTTCTGTCATTAAAAACATAACAGCAACAGAAATGAGGGGTTTTTTCTTTTCATCAAAATGAAATGTACACATGGCTTTTTTTCCCTCTGGTGTTGCCCCTGTTTTTAAAATTATTCAGCTGTCTGGTACCGTTTTGGGTCCCTCTTCATTCTGCCCCCAAAACCCATGAGAGAGAAGCAGTTCTCTTAGAAGCTCAATGCAGGCAACGACAACTTATACAATATAGTTAAGTTTGAGAATCAGATTATTGCCTTGTGTAAGATGGTACCCTCAAAGTGCAAATCACATAGTAATGTATCAGTTCCCAAATTTGATTTTGCTTTTCAAAGAAGATTAATTAATAACGGTTAAAAGGCGTTTTATTTCTCCCATAGACACACAAACATTTCCTTAAGAAGTGTATAGAATTGCTGTCACACTTCATGAATATATAATGGAGCTAATAAATTATACCACTGCCTTCTAGAGATCTAAAGTCTTTATGGTACGTTTGATATTTGGTTAACTACATCTTGTCTTTTAGTCACTTGAAAAAACTTTTTCAGAATTATTACATTTCATGGATATTGGGTAAATTAGTTACTAGCTTCAATTTCTGGTTTTCCAGAACTTTTCCTGGAATTTAGAATTGGAAGACAAATATAAGTCATATTAAGGTAACTTTGATAGTAGAACTTTTAGAATTGGAAAGAAAGAAGAACTAATGGGTATTAGTACTTCCTACAATATAATACAAATGAACAATCTCATATATGATCAGGGGATGCTGACTCTGGCCAGGGTTAGAGATGAAGCCAAAGCAAGGAAAAGAAGGCAGGTGATGCCACAAGGGTGCTATCTAGTCTCCATAGGGTGTTAAATTACCCAAATTATTGTAGCATTGAAAAATCAATTGGTTTTATTTGTATTTTTTCCCTTTAGCCCTATAGCTGTATATATTCTTGTGTGAGGGTAGGGCTGGAGATAGGGGTGGTGGATTGTAGGGGGAGGGCACTGGTGAAAGGCACTCAGCACAGTCAGGTTACAAAAAGTTTATTCATTGGCAAGTAAGAACAATAGAGCTCATGGCCACATTATTTGCTGAAGACATCTTTAAAATAAATATTAATCTCCACTGACCTGATCCCAGGCTCAGCAGTCAGTGTCATGGGATAATCCCATATTTTAGTAGCAGACATTTTTGGCAACCAGCCATTAGACAACAGGCAAGCGCTTTACTTTCACTGAACTTCATTTCCCACACACAAAATGTTAAGATAGTTGCATGAAGATAGTGGTATTCAACTTCCACCATGGTTGTGATAAATAAGTGAGATATGGGATATAAAATATTAAGTAGGCAGTAATTATAACTATGAATATCAGAAAAAAATTGATTTAAGAATGAGGATAAGAGAGACGTTATAGAAGAAAGTGCTAACTATGGTTCTAAAAGAATTTTACTACAGAAATACAATGATGATGTAAATTCAGACTTTTTTTTTGAGACAGGGTTGTGCTCTGTCAATCTTGCTGGACTGCAGTGGCGAAATCATGGATCACTGCAACTTTCACCTCCAGGGCTCAAGTGACCCTGTCAGCTCAGCCTCGAGTGACTGAGACTACAGGCCTGCACCACCATGACCAGCTAATTTTTGTGTTTGGTTGAGATGGGAGTCTCATCATGTTGCCCAGGCTGATCTCAGACTCCTGGGCTCAAGTGATTTGCCAACCTCAGGACCTCCCAAAGTGCTGGGATTACAGGTGTGAGCCATCGCACCTGGCCTATATATCCATTTCTGAAATACTTGGAGTAGTAAATCAAAAGGGAAAAACTACATGATTATTTTGATAAATTCTGAAAAATCATTTGATATTGTTTTACATTCATTTTTGATTACAAGTAAACTTTAATACATTAGAATTTAAAAGATACTTTTAACACAATTAAAATATATATACTTGTTGGTAAAATAAAATGCAATTAAAACAGAAATAACAGTGGCTCTCGCCTGTAATCCCAGCACTTTGGGAGGCCGAGGCAGGAGGATCACTTGAGGTTGGGAGTTCAAGACCAGTCTGACTAACCTGGAGAAACCCCGTCTCTACTAAAAATACAAAATTAGCTGGGCTTTGTGGCACATGCCTGTAAAACTGGTGACTCTGCAGGATGAGGCAGGAGAATCACTTGAACCTGGGAGGCAGAGGTTGTGGTGAGCCGTGAATACGCCATTACACCCCAGCCTGAGCAACAAGAGCAAAACTCCACCAAAAACAACAACAACAACAAAAAAAAAAAAAACAGGAATAAAGCAAGGATTGCCATCCCTATAGTGTTTAATACTGGTCTTGTCGAGTTTTTATCCAATTCTTAATATTTCATTCATGTGGATGAAATATTAAGAATTGGATAAAAAGATGCAATAATGCAGAGGATATAGTTTAAATTTGGAAAATTCAAGATAATTATCCTAAAGAAGAAAACAATCTTATTTGTAAAATATTTTCTCAATCTATGTATTATATTAGAAATTGGACATATAGACTATGAAAGAAAAAGTTTGCTTTTAGCTACTAGAAAAGAATGTTCTTTAGTGGGAAAAATGAAGCCCCGAAAAGAATATAAGTTAACTACAAATGTGAACACATCCATAAAAATTATTCTTAAAATAATTAAAATCATAAAACAAAAACCACAATACATTTAATTCAGTTTTTGGAAGGTTGAAATATATTTGTAATTAGGATTGTATTAGCTTTTTGATGCAATAACAAGTTTACTAAAAACCCTAAGTTAGTAGGTAAAAGTAACTGCAAAGGGTACTTGGTTGCATCAGATCAGTTCAACTGGCAGAACAGTTTTCTTACTATAAATCAGTGAAACAAAGCTCTGATGGAAAAGGGTATTTTCTCCTATCCTATCCTTTCAACTATTGCCCTATTCTTCATCTTAAACTTTGAGAAATTTCATTTTCGTTTTAAATAATCTTTACTTTCAGTTACAGATAATTTTTTTTTCTTTCTTAAAGAACACAGTAAATTCTGATTCACTGTGTAAATTTGGGGCATACAATTATAATACATGTGTAATTTGAGGTTGGAAATTCATCTTGAAATAATTATCAGGTAAAGTTAATAGAATTATAATTTATATTGGCTGGGTACAGTGGCTCATGCCTGTAATCCCAGTACTTTGGGAGGCTGAGGTGGGTGGATCACTTGAGGCCAGGAGTTCAAAACCAGCCTGGCCAACATGGTGAAACCCAATTTCTACTGAATGAAAATACAAAAAAAAAAAAGAAGGAAAGAAAGAAAAAAAAAAAGAAAGAAAGAAAGAGAAAGAGAGAAAGAAAGATTAGCTGGGTGTGGTGGCAGGTGCCTGTAATCTTAGCTACTCAGGAGGCTGAGGCAGGAGAACTGCTTGAACCCAAGAGATGGAGGTTGCAGTGAGCTGAGATGGTACCACTCCAGCCTGGGCAACAGAGCAGGACTTCATCTCAAAAAAAAAAAGAGAGAAAGAAAGAAAAAAGGATTATAATTTATACCAAAAAATAGCGGATGTTTTATTCCTACTCAGAAGTTCAGGAGTATGGTCCTAAGAGTGATTTGGGAGTCCTAACCAAATGGGTCCTGATTATTAACTGATACCATCACCAGCATAACTATCCTACCAAACTGTCTACTACCCACACACAAAAGTTTAGACTGAAAGATGAAAATCCTCATGGGTAGATGGAAAAATGAGTTGGTTTTCATGACAAGAGAATATGTTTTTATTACATAGCTAAATTATGTGGGAATCAGAACACAAAATAGGTTTCATTCTGAATTCTGGATACACTTCTGAAAAAGTCAGTTCATGATGGAACACAGACAAAAATATTTACAGCAAAATAAACTTTAGAAATGGAAAGAGTAAACCTTCACATTTATGACTTTAGCAACATAGTGCTAGTGAAAACCTGATTCAGTAACCCTTTTTCATATCTCTTGAAATTATAAAATTTCTTTTAGCTATTGTTTTAAAAAAGAAATGGCTTATTAAATTACTTGCATGAGCAGCTTCTAGACTTCCATTTCTGATAATGCATAGATTAAGTGTCTTTAAAAATAAACAAACAATCACCTCCCATTACAAAAATCCTAAGTGCTAGATAAAACTTTTAAAGACATCTTTTTAAATGCTTAATCATTCTGGAAAGAAATAAAGGAAGCAGATTCACGAAGGCCAAAGGGAGCAAGAAAGCATGAACCCAGAGATCTTTTACAGCACTAAATTGGACAGCTGCCAAGTGGGACATCTGCCAAGCCCTGGTACCCTAAGTTTTCTCTCAGTGAACCAACTGAATGGAATATAGATGCTAAAGACTATGGACTGATCAGGTGGGAAGTTGAATTAAACATGGCCTCATGATGCCAGCACCTTCAAACGGTAACATCTTTAGCAAAGAATTAACCAGAAAAAAATACGATAGCAAAAGAAAAACTAAAAAATTTGGCTGCAGATATAGAGAGAAAAAAAAGCCTGAAAATTTTGTAACCACAAGCAAGGCATTACTCAGGTTCTGAGCCAGAATTCATTCTATTTGTGTGGTCCAAAAACCCCAAGATGAAAATTTAGTTTAAATTGATCCTGGGTTGCTAGTGCCTTTAGCCACCCAGCAGAAGCAAACGTTTATCTTCTGTGGGAGTTACATATTAAATCAGGGCCACAAAAAATACATATTAAATCAGGGCCACTTTACCCCTGTAAAGTGCTACAAACAAGGCCTCAATTCAAAAAGCATAAAATACACAAATACTACAGGCTTACTTATTATAAAATAAATATACTTAATGCATTTTTGAATGGTAAGGAAAGCGTCACAAAGGAATACCAGACTATCCAAAATGTTCAGGATTTTTTTTGTGTGGTGAGGGGGGACAATAGAATCTCTATAAATAAAAACTAAAATAATTAATATAATTCAGTGGATAGGCTGAATGAAAGATTTGACACAGCTGAAGAGAGATGTAGTAAATTGGAAGATTAATAAGAAATTATTGTTTGTAGAACAGAAAGACATACAGGAAATATTAAAAATCAGTTAAGAGACATGCAAGGTAAGGAAGCATGTGAAAATATATCTGTTTGGAATTCCAGAATGCAAGATGAGAAATTGTGGAAAAGGCAATACCTAAAGAGGCAGTACACAGGGACTTTCCATAGCTAGTGAAATATATTCAGATTGAGTCAATTCAATGAATTTCAAGCATGATACAAATTTTTTTAAATCCACTCTTGGACAATCCCAAACATGATATATATTTTTAAAAATCCACTATTGGACAAATTGTATTAAAATAATAGAACTTCCAGGTAAAAATAACTGAGAAGAAAAAGAGATTAACTATGAGGAAATGAACACTAGGCTGGTCTCTCAATAAAAAGAACAATATCTAGAAGACAGCATAGTAATATCTTTAAAGTCCTGAGAATTACCTGCAAACCTATAATTATATGTAAGGGCGTATAAAAATATCTTACACAGAAACTAAGGAATTTTACTACACCAGCCTACTCTAGAGGAACATCTCAGGGACAAACTTTAGGAACAAAAATGTTTCAAAATGAAAAGCCTGACATACAAATAGAAATGATGAGAAAAGAAAATGATAAATAGTAGGGTCATCAATACAGAATTTGACTCTATAAAATGATAATTGCCTAATATATGAGGTTAAGAAAACAGAACTACAACAAGACAAGTATAACACGTAAGTTGGGGAGAAGGGTATTTACAGTACATTCTAATTTTCAAGAATTGCATGTGAAGAGTAAAGAAATGGATTAAATGTGGACTTGATTAAGGTACTTTACATTTTAAACATTTCTTGGGTAAACACTAATAGAATAGAAATATAGTTTAGAACTTCTAAATTGCTACATAGATAACACATACAAACATGCATGTATAGTATATAAATCAATAGGTTGGAGAAGACAACCAATGTGTCAATTTAGGAACTAAAAAATGTTTTAACGTGCAGCACAGATTAAAAAGATAAGAGACTGTTATGCCAAGAAGTTTGAAAACATAAATGAATTAAACAAATTTCCAGGAAACTATAACTTGTCAACACTACCTACTAAAAAAAAAAAAAAATCTGAAGAGCTGACAAGTCGTATTATATTAGAATATTGATAAGTGATTTAAAATATTCCCACAAATAAAAGAGTAATTTTAATCTTCAGTCCTATAAAATATGCAAATATTCAAGGAAGAATTAATCCCTACTTTCATTGATATCCCAGAGTCCTCCAAAATGAGAGAACACTCCCTAACTTGAATGTCAGAAGTCAGAAAAATTCCTTCCTTGAGAGATCTGTCTTTTCTCTTAAGGTTTTCAGCAGACTGGATGAGGCCCACCTGTATTATGAAAAGATGCCTTATTTAAAGTCTACTGATTTAAATGCTAATCACATCTTAAAAATACCTTACAGAAGCATCTAGACTGGCGTTTGACCAAACACCTGGAAACCACAGCACAGTCAAGTTGATACACACAGTTTACTAACACAGATAGGCAACATTTTTAGCTGATTAAGTAAACTTAGGCTCAGAGAGATTAAATAACTTTCTCATGGAAATTTGACTAGTAAGTAGCAGAACTGAGATTCAAGCTAAAGGAGGCTACCTCTGATAAATATGCTCTTACTCAACATGCAAAGCTGATAAATGTAAATGTTACAATACAGAATTATCTGTAAAAAAAAGTATATATGGAAAAGCAAAATACCAAATACAGTGAAGACAGTACTCAAGAAGAACTAATAGTTATCATGACTTATAAGAAAGCAACTGTAATTTAAGAGTATAATATAGTGCAAGGATAAACAAACCAAGGAATGGCACAAAACAGAGACTTCAATGGACCAACTCATGCATATACGAGAACTTCATGTGTAACTAAGATTGAACAACAAATCATTGGGGAAAGCATTCAACAAATGAAACAAGTCCAGTTGGCTATTCATATGACAACAAAAGCTAAGTAAACTCCCTAACTTATATCATAAATAAATTCTAGATAGATTCTTAACATACGTAAACAATAAGACTTCAAGACTTTTAGAAGACAGTATTAGTGGGTTGGGTGTGGTGGCTCATCCTTATAATCTCAGGACTTTGAGAGACTAAAGCAGATGGATCATGTGAGCCCAGGAGTTCAAGTGAGACCAGCCTGTCTGACATGGTAGTCCCATCTCTACAAAAAATACAAAAATTAGCTGGGTGCAGTGGTGTACTCCTATAATCTCAGCTACTCAGGAGACTGAATCAGAAGGATCTCTTGAGCCTGGGAAGTGGAGGTTGCAGTGAGGCAAGATCACATTGTTGCACTTTAGCCTGGGTGATAGAGCAAGAACCTGTCTAACAAAAAAAAAAAAAAAAAAAAAAAAGGAGAAGAAGAAAAGAAGATGACAGTATTAGTGAATATCTTTGTACCTTTGGCTCAGGAAAGAATTTCTTAAATATGACATATAGAACACAGACTAAAAAGTAAAATATTTATAAATTCAATAATATTAAAACTGAGAATTTTACTATCAAAAACAACAAACAGAAAATGAAAAGACAACCACAAACTGGCAGAAAATATCTGCAATATCTCTATTTGCCAAAGGATTAGTACTCAAAATACATAAAGAATTTCTACAAATTAACTTTTAAAGAGGCAAACAGGCAAGTAGAGAAAAGAGGAAAGACTGGAATAGCCACTTCATAGAAGAAACTCCCAGAAGATAACCAACAATGGAAAAGATGCTCACCTCATTAGCAGTCTGGAAATCCAGTTGAGGTGTCATTTTATATCCAGAATGGCAAATGTTTTAAAACATCTGACAGTATCAAGGGTTAGTGAGAATGTGATGCAATGACAAATTCTACAGACTGCTAGGGAGAGAATAAATGCATCACTTCAGAAAATGGTTTTGGAGCATTTTCTAAGAGTTTAAAATGTGCATAGTCTGGGATCATCTTCATTCTTAGATAAATGTTGTCACATATACACAGGAATCATGTACACAAAATTGTTTTTGTTTCTTTTTTAAGAGACAGAATCTTGCTCTGTCACCCAAGTTGGAGTACACTGGAGCTGGCACACCTCACTGAAATCTCAAACTTTTAGGCTCAAGCAATCTTCCACCTCAACCTCTTGAGTAGCTGGAACTACAGGCACATGCCATCATGGCTGGCTAATTTTGAAATTTTTTTGTTGTAGAGATGGGGTCTGGTTATGTTGCCTAGGCTGGCTCAAATTGCTGGCTTTGAGTGATCCTCCTGCCTTGGCCTCCTGAAGTGCTAAGATTATAGGCATGAGCTCCTGCATCCAGTCCATGTACACAAAATCCTTGTTTATAGTTATAAAAATCTGAAAATTACTCAAATTCTATCAAAAAGAAAACAGGGTAAATATATAAACACTAAGCAATTTTTTAGAGGGTGTATACGTATGTGTAAAATTTTTGGGGATCCTTGGGGTATCACATCACCAGTCAGAAACCACTGTGGCTAGTGGTGCCTTTGCCTGAGCTTTTCTCAGGCCTGCTGGGCCCACTTGGCCTGGCAGGCTGCACTTGACTTACATTATTGGCCTGGATCCCATGCCTGCCAGGGGTGAGTGGAGCAGTGAGTGGTGTGTGAGTGAGAAAGGGTGGGGTCTGGCCACTGTGCATAGCCAGGCACACTGGCTACAGTGGGGCAAATACTGGCTCCCTGTGAGGCTGCATCTGGACCAGGCATAGTGCAAGCAGCTTCCATGGCTGGCATTAGGGAATGCAGCAGCACCTGAAAGCTTGAAAATGCCAAAAACCACAGAGTCCCAAAGAGGTGTCACAGCCCTGGCTCAGGGTGATCCTAGGTCTGGGCTCTCTGAAGGGCTGCAGCTCTTCTCTCCTGCTTTTTCTATTCTTCTTGTCACCTGCAATGTGGCAAGCAAGGGGTATGTTTCAGCCTGTTTGTGTTACAGCTCTTTTAGCCCTGTCATTTGGCAGATCCTAAATTCTTGTCCTATGTCCAGGAAGAATGAGGTTTGCGAACAAGTGAAGGGTGAGCAAAACAAAGAAGAGTTTTATTGAGTGACAAAACAGTTCAGTGGAGACCTGCATTGGAGAGCTCCTCTCCACAGGCAGGGTGTCCCAGGTAGTGTCAGCTCTTAGCAGAGAGGAGACCCTGGAGTGAGTAGTTCTCTGCAGGTAGGTCATTCTGTTGGATGTTCAGCTCTCAGCAGAGAGGTAACCCTGGAATAGGTAGCTCCTCAATGCAGCTGGTAGCCCCAATGTCTGCTCAGCCTTAACAGAGAGAAGATCCTGGCAACTGGCCATCCTATCATCTCTCCAGGTCTGGCTGAGTCTGGGGTTTTTATGGGCTTCAGTGGGGAGGAAGCATGTGCTGATTGTCCACAGGCAGCCATGGGTGGGCCTGAAAAAAGCACCAGAAGTTCCCACCTCCATGGGGCTGGCAGCCCAGACTCCAGGTTGCAGCCTTTCCCCAACTTGAAGGTGAGGCTTCACTGGGACCTGTTCCTTTCCACTCAGGAGTCTGTCTGCCTCTTGCCACCATTCATGGCACCCCAGCTGTTGGTGTGGAGGGGCGCCTGCAGGCCAGCATTGAGCCACCCTCTGCCCCCATTTGGCCTCCCTCCTGTGAGTGTCAGCTCCCAAAGCACAGAGAGGGCGAGGCCCCCAGGGGCTGCACACACAGCTGGGTTTTAATAGCACCCAGGCTTGGCCTCAACTTTGCTCTGAGATTGGAACAAGTGCCAGGAAAAGGGATAGGATAGCCAATGGGAGCAAGCAGTTCTGAGCTGTGGTTGGGCAGGCCCAGCTGCACCAGGGGAGTGCAAGGCACCCACCCTTCCAACTCAGAAGCGGGTGGGACTTCTTCCTCTTCTTGGCTCCTGCCAGCTTCATGTAGTGTTCAGCCCCAGCTGTGCCTCCTCCACTGCAGCTGGTGTCATGGCAGTGGCTGCTCCAGATGGGCTGCTGCTGCCTGCCATCAAAACTACAAAGAAATACAAGAAAATGATAATTTTAAAATTCAGAAAAATATCAGTGAATCTTTCCGAGATGTGTATAGGACTTCAAAGTATTAGTAATATTCTACTTCATAAGAAGAGTGGCAGGTTTTAACAGGCCTATATGCTTTATATATACTTTTTGAATGTATAATTTTTTTTGTAATTGATATGTTTTTTTTTCCAAAAAAATTCTGAGTGTCTGTTGAGTTTGATGAAGAGTAATAATATATTTTTTTCCTAAAGCAATGGTGATTTTGCTGCTAACTTTGGAGGCTGTGGGAAGATGACTAAGTAAATACTCTCAAAAACAGTATACACGATGTTGCAAAGTCAAGTCAATCTTACTTTATGTATGTTTGTAATTCCAAATGATTTGTACTCACCATCTTGCAAAGGTTTTACTGGGTACAATATATTTCCCTACTCTTTAAAAAAAAGTCTAATGAAACTATAGATTTTATTATGTATATAGTATAGAGATTTTAAAGAGGCTACTGCATTATCCCAATGATGAATACTGTTTGGTTATTTATATGGAGTCTCCAACAATCTCCATCCTGCCTCAGGAGACATGCCAGGATTGTCCCATTCATTGGCTAAGTGTTGATTTTGTATTTCTACAGCTATTTCTTGTACTGAAATTCTATACATAGAATGTAAAAACTGCATTGTCATAGTGAAATGTTTCTACCTTGTTACTCTGATATTTGGATGAAAAGATTTTGTTTTATGTGGTGTTATTTTAATGACAAGAGTAATGTCATTAAAGTAATTGTTTTTTCACTTACCCACATGGAATGTAAGTACAACTTTATTGTTTAATCAAGCAGATAGAAAGCTGATAGGTTTTATTCAAGCTTAAACAAGGACTCTTGCTCAATATATTAAGCTAGTTTTGCTGTTAACATAGGCAAACAAAGAAGGAGAATGTGCTTGGTGCTTAAAATCTCTGATAAACCAAAATACATTTAGTAAAATCCTTAGTTTAAGGATTTAAAAATTATTACTTCATACTGAAGTAGGAATAAACTCTTTACACTGACATCCTGTTAGTGTCTTGAAAAACAAAATGCCTTGTGATAAGTAATCAGATACATCATTATACACCTGTTAGAACAAAAAGTACTGTATGCTGACTGTCATAAAGAGTAGGAAGTAGGGACTGGATGCTTCAAGAGATTGGGCAATAATAAAAAGACATCCTTTCAGCTCAGAGGACAGTAGCTGATTTTATTCCAGACAATGCTGGGAGATGCTGGAACTCATTCCTACCTGATGACTAACAAGGGCCTTATACAGGCCATCAGATGGTATCAGTATCAGTTCAGAATCTGATGGAAAGCTGTTCACACAGTCAAAGTTAATATGAAGTATTATGATACATTTTAAGCAACCTCAGCTCGGAATTTTTTTTCATCTCCAAAACTAGAAGTTAAGCCTGATCTTAATTTGTTGTAGTTGAAAGAAAAACACATTGTAGTTTTGTCTCTTTCTATTTAGGATTGCCAGAGCTACCAGATAAAAATAAAATAAGCTTAAATTTTAATTTCAGATGAACCGTGAATATGTTTTTATTATAAATGTGTAAGACATACTTATCCTAAGAAGTTATTTGTTTATTTTTATTTTAGCTTCCAGTGTTTTAGGTAACAATTCTTTCCCCACACGCTCCCTAGTCAAGTTATAAGGCTTTTGCAATAGTTTTCCTAGGGTGGGTTTTAAAAAGCAATATGGAGTGATGATCCTGAATTCAGTTTGGACCCAAGACTAATTCTGAACATCCGGAAGAGTTAGATGATGTAGGTTTATTTGTTACAGTTCCTGAACTATTCATGCCAAGAGAAAATAAAGTCTTTAGGTTAGCCAACATGGGTGGTGAATCTTTGGATCTTTGCCAGGTGGTGCTTCATTGATTCTTCCTGGCTTGATTTGCATAGGAATAAAGGATTCAGTATGAATGGTGAAATGCAATAGCCTTTGCAAGACACTTAGATTCTGTTTTGCACAATTTGACCAAAAGCAGCTGGTCTTTCTGAAACAGTCTTTATTTTTTTCCCAAAGAAAGCTAATGTCAAGAGGAAAATGCCTAGTGTTTAAACTATAGATTGAACAATCATGTCCCGTTAGAATTTTGTGCCACTTCAAATCACTCCTAACAAATAATATAATTTAAATAAATGTTATTTAAATTGCCCTCATATCTCAAAAAGGCAATAAACAATACTTGCTACAATCAATCTATCTATAAGTATTGACGTGCTAAAAGTCTCAAAGGAAAAGAAGAAAATGTGTAACACATTGTGCTGGTCCTGTTCGTATACATTATATTATCATTATAAGAAGTTATAACAATTTGATAGGAGAGGCATGATAGAGCTATTCGAATGTACTGAAGATCGTCAGAGGCAGTATAATGGAGTGGAAGGAATGTGGACTTTATAATTAGCCCATTACACTGCACTGATTTTTTTAATTCACTTGGGAGATGGCCTCATTCTTCCACATGATTGTATTTTCTTCTTACCCTCCTAAGCATGCCTTGAAATGTCTTTCTCCACTTACTTCCCCCAGGGTGTGGGATAGAACCCAAGCAACCCAGGGTGTTTCCTTCATAGTGTGAGCTCTCTGCACACTTTGGGGACTCCCAGAAAATTTTCAGCCTCTACTCCAGGACACATCAACTCTCCAAACGCCTTATTGCTGGGAATTGGAAGAGTTGGTGTGCCCTGGAGTAGAGTCTAAGAAACTTTGGCCAACAGAACTCATGCTGGCTACCCTGGGAAGTAGAAGTTTGCGGTTGGCGTGAAGGTGGGCCTCTACAGGCATCTTTACTGCAGAAAAGATGATGCTCACTGGAAATAAAAAAACTCAGCAAGCCTACATTATTTATTTTATCCCATGTCAAGAACAGTGAATGAAATTAAGAACTGTTTGGAGATCAGAGCCAAAGGGAGAATAGAGTCACACCAGCACCAGGAAGAAGAGGTGGGAGTCTGTCAACCTACAAGTGCTTCAATCTTCAAAAATGATTTTCTGGATTTAATTCTAGCTAATAGCCATTTTCTAATGATAACAATTTGTCTAAGGCTGGTTCTTCTAAAAATGATACTTTCTGAAGTCTGATGAGGCCCACAGTTAAGGGTACTTGTAGTGGTTAATTATATGTGTCAACTTGACTGGGTCATGTAGTACCCAGATTAACTATTATTGCTGGGTGTGTTTGTGAGGGTGTTTCTAGATAACAGCAGCATTTGAATTGGTGGAATCAGTTGACTACTCTCCTCAGTCTGGGTGGGCATTATTCAATCCACTGAGGGCCTGAGTAGTACGAAAGGTGTAGAAATGAGAAATGAGGAATTTACTTATATGTTCCTGCCTCACCGCTGAGCAGCAACAGCTCATCAGAGTAAACTACACCACTGCTTCTTTGGGGTTTCATCTTGCAGAAGGCAGATTCTGGGATCTCTCAGCCTCCATAATCGTGTGAACTAATTTTTCATAATCTCTCTTTCAACATATATATATATATATATATATATATATATATATATATCCATATACATGCATGCGTGCATGTGTGTGTGTGTGTGTGTGTGTGTGTGTGTCCTATTGGTTCTGTTTCTCAGGAGAATCCTAATACAATACTCATAATGTAACTCAACCTGGTGAGTGAAGAAAAACATACTCCCTCTTTAAGACAATTATATGGATTCAGAGCAAACATCTCATGTCCCATTAATAATACACTGTGTTGACTACTCCTCTTTTCTCTTTTTAATTCTTCTTTAGCTGGCCATGCTAAATAGAACCCCTTCCCACAAAGAAAAGATAGCTGCTGAATTTTCGTGTAAGAAACTCAACCCAGTCATTACTCCTAAGCACTTACTTATTAAAAACAGAAACAATGACATTCATCCTTATACACTGGAATGCCCAGTTGGGCATTTCTAGAAGAAAGACTGATTTGTAAGTTAAAACCAGTTCTTTTTTGGGTAAAGGAACAATATAAAGCATGGGCAAGTATGTGAACAGGAATATCAATGTTCTTGATTCATTTTGTATCAGCACTTGTAATACTGTTATTAAATTCACCTAAGACCAAATCTTTATTGCAAGGTCTTTGACCTAATTGAAAGGTCACTTGAGACATTGTAGCACTTGCCACCTCCCTGAGGAGCTCTACATTTATTGACTTTACTCAAATCAGTTAACAGTGATGCTCTGGCATGTGGTCACTGCCATCTCTTTGCATCTCATCACAGCTTTGTCATTGATTTATGCCTCTCTTCAAGCCTGACCTCCCCCTCCATGCCATCACACCAAGTATAGGCTATCCTAGTGCTGTACGATCAAAATCTCTGATGCTGGGGCTTGGGAATCTACAATATTGAAAAGTTTTCTGCCTAGGATATTCTAGTGCAGCTAGGACATTGACCACTATCTATGAACTTCGTATGATTAGCCTGGGCTGATCCCCTTTTAAAAACTTTCCCAACTCATCATCAGATATTCCAATGAATTGAAATAAAAATTCCAAATGTCTTTAAAATAAGAATTCCAAAATTCATATTTTAACTTTTCACAGCTCCAGGACCTAACCTGCTACTATCTGCTTTCCTAAATCTAACCCATGCCTCTGGACCTTCCTCAATGAGAAGTTTAGCAACACCAGATTCTAACTTCCAGTGGTCTGTTACCTAGCATCTTAAGCATTTCTACACTTTATAAATCCACACGTGCCCATGAAATCCTCCCTTCACAATTTCCAAGCTTCTACAGTTGTCCATTTCCCTCTAAACTCCTCAATGTCCACTTTTTCTCTGGCTTACTATACATCGTAACTCAGCACACCTGTGACTGCACGTCAATGTCTTACCAAGGCAAGCCTCATCCTATTTATGAAATAGTATTTCCCCTTCACTTGCCATTATGTACCCTCTTTTCTGAGAGCTGGCAGGTTTTCTGAGGGCAGGGACAATGTTGCAGGCATTTTGGAATCCAGTAACACATACTTCTTCATACATGAAATGTATTCAAGGGCCAAATGTTGAATAGTTTACTTCCTTGCTCTCCTTATTTGAAATTCCCCCTCTACCCATGCTCACTATCTGCTTGACCTATCCTTTAAAGCATAGCAAAAGCCTCATTTCTGATGACTCACACAGTTACTGGTTACTGACTATTCCCATCACTAAACTCTTTCAAGCCTAAACTTTATGAAACAATGTAATATTCATTTATTCACTATCAAATGTTATCCTATATTTTATACAATCTTAAGTATACATCTAGATTTCAAGATCTTTAAGGAAGAAAACTGAATCTACAACTTTGTGGAAACACACTTTGGGAGCCCAAGGTGGGCAGATCACCTGAGACCAGAAGTTCAAAATCAGCTTGGACAATATGATGAACCCCATCTCGACTAAAATACAAAAATTAGCCAGGTGTGGTGGTGGGCATCTGTGGTTCCAACTACTTGGGAGGCTGAGGCAGGAGAATCACTTGGACCCAGGAAGCAGGGTTGCAGTGAGCCGAGATTGTGCCATTGCACTCCAGTCTGGGTGACAGAGCAAGACTCCATCAAAGGAAAGAAGAAGAGGAAGGAAGGAAGGAAGGAAGGAAGGAAGGAAGGAAGGAAGGAAGGAAGGAAGGAAGGAAGGAAGGAAGGAAGGAAAAAAGGAAGTTGGGCTAGGAGGGAAGGAATGAAGGAAGGAAAAAAGGAAGAAAGGAGAAACAAAGAATGAAAGAAAGCGAACTGGGCCATGAGGTAAGGAAAGAATGAAGGAAGGAAAAAAGGAAGAAAGCAGAAAGGAAGAAAGAAAAAAGAAAAGAAAGAAAAGCAAGTGAACTGGGCTAGGAGAAAAGGAATGAAGGAAGGAATGTAGGAAGGTAAAAAGAAGGAAGAAAGAACGAAAAAGAAAGAAAGGAAGGAAGGAAGGAATGAAGGAAGAGAAAAAGGGAAAGAAAGAAAGAAAGAAAGAAAGAAAGGGTCTGAAAGGTAGACTTACGGGAGACCTGGGGAGACCTGCTTCTCCTATAAACTGGATGTGGAATCCTAGCGAAGTCATTGACTTTATTTCAGCCTTGGTTTCCCTATCTGTGAAAAATAAAAGTTCAATCGTATAATGGTGCAGTGAATTCTAAAGTTCATCATCTGGGGACATTCTAGCTGCCTTAGGAAACTGCTGGAGTGGTATTTAATTTGTTCTACCTATTCCCTCTCCCTGAAGCACTGCTCTTCCAGACACCCACTTGGCTTACTCTCTCACTTCCTTCAAATCTCTGCTCACTTTTCACCTTCTCAATGAGATTCATCCTGCCTACCCTATTGAAGAATTAAATCCACCTTTCTCTCTCACCCTCTCCCCAACCACAGCATACTCAATTATTTTCTTGATGTTGAGTATTTTTGGTTTTTTCACAGTCCTCATCAGCTTTGAACATATATGTAATTTTGTTATATATTGTATTTTTGTTTGCTTGTTTGATGCTTTAGAGACAGGGTCTTGCTCTGTCTTGAAAGCTTATGACATGCTTAGAGCTCACTGCAGCCTTGAAATCCTGGGTTAAAGAGATCCCCTTGCCTCAGCCTCCCAAGTAACTGGGCTTACAAGCATGGATCACCAAGCCCAATTATTTTTTAAAAATTTATTTATTTATTTATTTTGTAGAGATGAGAGTCTCTCCTGTGTTTCCCAGGCTGGTCTCAAATTCCTGGCCTCAAGTGTTCCGCCTGCCTTGGCCTTATTCTGTTTTGTCATGTCTCTCCCCACTAGAATGTAACTCTCAAAGGCCATGAAACAGGCTGCTGTCCTCAGTGGTGTACCGGGAGCACATTGAACAGTGCCTGGAAGTTGATGCACAACAAATATTTGCAGAATGAATGGATCCATTTACAACAGGAACAACCTTTTATAAACTAGATTAGAATCCAAACTCTCTGTAACCTAAAACCATAAACATCATCTTGACTTTGCCTCGTATGACTGACTGAAAAATAGAAGCTCTAAAGCAGAGGTAGGGATGTAATTCTAATAATAATAGATATCACATTGCTGATTTATTTCTTAAAAATGGGTTAGAATGAATTCTTCTAAATGTGTCCTCAACAAGCTTTATGTATAGTAAAACTGTAACTCTTTGGAATCCTGGGTAAATGATACATTCTGCTTATAAATTTTAACCATTAATCTTAAAATATAATCTTAAAATATAAATACGGTACCACATATTTATAAATACAATAGTACTGAATATTAGTCATATTTCCTTGATGAATACAGATTTTATTACTCGTGTTCTGAATTGCAAATAAGTCTCTCACTGTAACTGTAAAAGTAGAGGAAATGTGGAAATGTAAGATAAATATATTTTGCTCAAGTACATACCCTGAAATTGATCATCTTGAAGCATTCTAAAACCCTTCTTATGATTTGCTAATCATTGTGACTTGCCTATTTTAAAAGCAAGTTTTAAAAAGTGAATTTGATCAATTGAGGGTTACAGTTTTAATCACGGGGGTTAATCAAGACTTCACCATGGAATAAGTTTTATTTTTCTTCCTTTCTATCCCTATTTTATATATTTTAAAGCTTTGTCTTCTCTGACCTGTGTACACTTTTTGGACTGCTTTTAGCTTATTCGCATCTCAGCACCTCATCATCTTCCCAAGATTAAGAAAAATGAAAGACAAAACAACGTCGAGTTTGGTGCTCTGGCACTCTGGAGGAAGACTGAAGAAGCCATCTCAGTAGAAGCAGTTGCATTATTTGAAGAAGATTGAAGATGTAGTGCTCAGTGGGCATGGAGTAGGATCACTGTGCCTGAGTTCACAGTGATGGACAAAAACGGGGAGCAACAGTGGCCTGCCACCTTGCCAAATCAGAAATTCTGTTCTATGGAGGTGATAGGAAAGTGGGATTACTTCCTGGTTCTCCTGGAAATATAGCTTATATTATGATCCTCCAGAAGAATCCACTCTCCACCACTGTTGACCAAGAGGAACCAATCCTGTTGTAATAAGGTTATTAAGGGTTCTATTCCCACAACATTTCAAAACTCTTGAGTGGCTCCTTAGTGATTCTGAGGCATTTTAAGAACTAGCAAGACAATGCTTGTGTATTCATTCTTCTGTCCACATTTTCCCATGAATCAGCCATTTTGCAATTAAATTCACTGAGACTGAATGCAAGATTTCAGTACCTTTACAGGAGCATTGATTATTGTTAGTTCAAGAATAACTTTCTAGCTAGCAACTATGTTTCACACTGCTAGAAGGATTCCCTTAGCTACCTCACTCTGTCCCTAACGCAATTCATTTTTTTGTTTTAAAAGAATTTCTGATCTCTTTATGGATGTGAGTATTTCCTAATATCTGAACCCCTGCTGGGACTCTGAGCACTTGTGGAGAATTATTCAGTATGAAAACAGGTAATCACTGGCATGCCAGTGTAGGTCAGGGCATTACCCACTAAGACAACATGGAGGGAAAGAATAATGAGATTTTCAGCATGATCTTACATGCTGTAAGATCAGCTTGAGTCTTGGACATTGGTGAGTTGGCAGGTATTTAAACCTTTGTTTTTTTAAATGTTCTTTCTATGGATGGACTAACAGTTTTCAGAAATTTTTCCATGAAAATTAATATATATTCTGCTTTCAACTTAATTTTTATATTTTTATGAATAGATGTGAAATTAAGATCTGGAAGAGACCATCAATTCAGTCTTGAAATTGACAGAATTTTGCAGTTTCCCTTGAAATCTTTACACATAATTTCAGGATGTTGTCCTTTGCTTAGAATGTCTCCACTTCTACCACCACCTCCTGCTTCTACCCCATCCTCTAGCCCATTTCATGTTAGGAAAACTCTTTACTCAGTATTTTATTCAGACATCCCATCTCTGAACTCTTGGCACTCGTAATTGTTTCATCTTCGTTGCTTCCATTACACTCGGTACAGGTATGTCAGAACTTATCTTGTTATATGTTGCTATCTTGAGGTATTTATCTCATCTACTAGACCTGAGCTCCATGAGGGTGTCGACTTAGTTTTATTTCCAACTGTGATTTTGCATAGACTATTGTAGAAACTTAATAAATATATCTTGAGAGAGCAAGTTAAACTCTCAATGAAGTAATTTTAAACACAACATTACTTGGGTATAAAAGCTCTTGTAACTAAATGTATAACTTGTATTTTGCAATCTTATTTGAGCTAGACTCTCACCATTTTCAGGTATTATACTCTAATATGATAATACATGAGAATGCATATAAAATCAATACAAGGTACTCAAATTAGAAAAAAAATGTAGACATAAGAAAATGGCTTTTTGTTCAATAATTCTTCATTTATTTATGTTCTAAATTTATGTTCTTTATGTTCTAAGTTTATGTTCTTTATGTTCTAGATTTCTTATAACTCAAACTCAAACAAAGCAAATGCAAAGATAATGTGCATTTGGAGTTTTACTAAATATATAATGTAGTGTTGTATGAACTTAGTATGTGACATATAATATATAATGTATAACTGTTCTGAAGCTGTGAAACAATATATTAATAAGGTTAGTTTTAAAAAATAACTGGCTATAAAACTGTCTTTGATATCCTTGTGAAAAGTTGCAAAGAGCATTTACACATACACATATATACACACACATACACACACACACATATGTGTGTGTGTGTGTATATATATGTGTGTGTGTGTGTATATATATGTGTGTGTGTGTGTGTATATATATATATATGTATATGTATATATGCCAGGCATCTTTGCCAGAATTATTCCCCAAGTAAATTTATAATTGAAGACAGTGGTCATAGTAAAAGAAGATCAACTGGCAAGATTATATATTGTAGTTCTGTTTAGTCTTCAATTTCTGAAGCTGATAGTTTAATAAATGTTTTCACTTTCATGATAATTGAGTCAATCTAACTGTCTTGAAGTTTGTATTTCTTAGATTTGTTGGATATATTTTTCAATTCTACATTTTACTTCTCATAAATCACATTCACTGTTTCTTAAATTCTCATATTTTTCCTATTCATAGAAACTTATATAAATGTATAAAACTTACTGTAACTAATTGAATCTGGAGTGTAAAACTTTCTTATTTATTATTCTTCTGGCAAGCTAAAGATTTTGGGTCTCCAATGGACAAAAGGGAAGATTCTTTTTGTCAATATCAATAGAGTAATCTTACCTTTGTGTTTCATAATTTTAGCATAAGTTCTAAATCTATGAAAAAAGTAACATAGATTATAAGTTTGTCCATCCCATATTTATTTTATCATATACATAACTTACAAAATTTAATTACTCTCACTAACAAGCTAGAACCATTCCAAAAATCTTTATACAAATAAAATTATTGTGAAGAATGTTTCCAGTCAACCTATCCAAAATATGAATTGAACCTCAAAATTATTTGGATTGATGAAAATGGACAGAGGTTTATGTGGCTTTTTTAAGGTAAGAGCAGCAAACTGTCAATGACGGATGAGGTGAAAACTCCATGACTGATGCCTTCAGATGCCCACACAGAGTGCCTGTGGTCTTATCCTGCCCCCCCGCTGTGTACACATACAGCATTCTGCAAGGAGGCTTATCCAGAGACCATTTCCTTTGTTTCTCCTACAGAAGGTAGTCTAATGGCTTCCGGAATCACTGATGAGATCTCTCTCACACGAGTTGGTTCATACTCTAGATTAATAGGTCCCTAGATGTGGCCACAAAATCCAGCGGGCAAGCAAGGTACTTCAGAGTCCACAATGCACTTTCTAATAAAGTAAAGCATTGTGTTTCTGCGATGTCAGCTTCACATATAATGAATTTCTGTTGTGACTAACTAGATACTAACAATTAAAAGCACATCTGAATTCATTCATGTCATTTTGCTTATATAATTTCCTAACATGGAGTAGTAAAAACATCACTGATTATGTGGAAGTACAGGGAATTTTTGACATTTAAAATAGGATATTTGTACAACAAAAGTTTGGAACTCTAGGTCTTAAACCATTATTTCATTTTAATGTAAATGCTCAATACATTAATAGGAACAAATGTAAAATACTATGACTTTAATGTGAACACTACAATTTTATGAACAGGGGAAAACATTTATCTGAGGAGGGTGCATTCCAAGAACCTCATGGATGCCTAAAACCTTGGATAGTACTGAACCCTATACATGCTATGTTTTTTCAATCTAATAATCAAAGAGGTTCCCAAGTGACTAAATGGTGGGTAGCATATGCAGCATGGATACACTGACAAAAGAATGGTTTGTGTCCTGAGTAGGATGAAGGGGATGGTGAGAGATTTCATCACACTACTCAGAATGGAGCATAATTGAAAACATATGAATTGTTTATTTCTAGACTTTTTCATTTATTATTTTTGGACTGTAGCTGACCATGGGTAACTGAAACTTTGGAAAGCAAAACCACAGATAAGGCAAAGGACTACTGTAAACTTTTCATTAAGAAGCTCTTTGAAGAATGCACCTTTCAAAAATAATTGTTGCTGCTATTTGCATATTCCCAATGGGAAAAGAAAATGATCAATATTAGCATTGCATAGTGGGTTTCACTTTGCAAAATCACAGCTTCATGTAATCAGTTGCTAATTTGACTCAAGATGACTCATGAAATCACTTGCATTGTACTCCCTAGCAAAAACTATTTCGGTTTTTGGACATGACACATGGCAACAGCCTTGCAGATGACAGTCCAGCTTCAGGGGAAAACAGATTTGCTTGTGCTTTGCTAGTGTCCTCTCTAACCCTCTCCCTTGGAGGTCAACACTGAACATCAAGATAATGTTTAGGAGAATCCCGTTAACTTTCTGTATTTATCTGCAAACTCCCAGAGCATCAGTGACTTCCTTGCTGTTCCCCTGAAAATTAACTTCACAAGTAGTGAAGATTTAGAACTGAAATCAATAGAATGTGTAAACAGACTGATCAGAAACCCTTGCCCATTTTCTGTAATCAACAAGTCATTGATCAACAACAGATACTTATTGAGCACATCTTACCAGAACTAGCTAGTTCTGATGAATTCACAATAGCCAAAGGGGCTATCACAGTGCTTTTAAACAAACTTCCCCTCTAGTAAACCTTCCCATGGCTCCTATACACTTAGTTCACTGTATCACATGCATAAAGAAGGAAAACGACCCTTCCTACTTCCTATATTTCAGAGAGAAAAGGTTCAGATACACCTGTCCTAAAAGAGCCTGAACCAGATTAGCAACCTAGCTGATCTTTGCAGTTAACCTGTGTGTGGTTATGGTCTTTGAGAGACTCATTTATTGATCCAACATATATTTATTCAGAGCTATAACATTTGACTCTCTATGACACACATAGATTGAGCTGTAGATAAAGACTCAAGAGACAGAGGAAGCATATGTATGAGCTCAGTCACAGTCATGGGATTAAAATGCACTACTATTTGCTGATGTGTAGAAATACAGAAAATTGGAATGTTAGAGCTGGGCCCTGAACACTTCTGCTATAGCAGGAAGAAAATGCAAAGTACAAGTAGACTATCTGCTCTCCTTTCTTGGCATTTGAAAATGAGACTCTGTGTGAGAAGCTCTGGGATAGCCTCTTGCTGTTTTGTGGGTGTGCTTTGCATAGATTCATCACCTCTGGGAATAGCCAGTTCACCAAAGAGAAAGGGGAAATCTGGCTCATTGCATTCTGTCAAGTAAAAGAAGAAAATACACATTTGAGTCAGCTTGAAGGTTACTAGAGAAAAGAATTACATAAATGCATTCCTTTTCCCCAAGGCTAGGCTACTGTCAGCAGAAGATGATTGAGTTAGCAAAGGCATTTCCCCTTTTTTTCTAAAATTTTCAGCATTGTAAATTCCACCCATGCATACTGCCCCTACTTGACACCCACTTTAAACACACCCTTTGCAGACAGCATCTGGGCCTGCCAATTTTGTAAACCTCCTTAGTGAACAAGGCCAGATTTCTCATCACAAACACATAGCATGGAGGAAATAGCTGATATTGGCTGAAATGTTTTAAACTAGCCATTCCATTGTACTGGTGAGAAAGGAAAATGAGAAATGCAAACAAACTAAATAATGATTAGCTGTTTACATCTGTAAAGTGATGCTGACAACTTATGCAGAGTTTACTTTTTATGGTTCTACCTTAATATTCTCAAAACAATTGCTCTGTTTCCCTTCAAGTTAGTGATTGATACAGAGAACCACAAAAGAACATATCTTTCTGAAGGAATGAATTACCACATTATATATACCAATTATTTCATATTGTTCACTGGCCCAATAATTTATACATAATATGCACACTATAGATTTATGCATATTAACTTTTAATAGTGATGATGCCATTATATATTTTTAAACTTTTAGTTTTAATTCTGTACCTGGCTGCAGAAATAAAAGTCTACTTTTGTGTGGATGAGTTTGTAAGAAAGATCCAGGTATCTTATAATTCCTTTCTCTTTTATTGTTCCATTTTAAAACATCCTGCTATATTTTCTTTCTCTCATTGGCCCAAGTTGTGTTAGAACTTTTATTAATCTTTAATGTTTTATCTCATTATTACTTTTTGCTCCATTAGTAATACTCACAAATAGGACTTTAGTACATGCAAAAACCATCTGGTATACTCCAGACCATGAGATTCAGAAGACGCATACTACCTCAGAAAGACTTGATTCATTTAGCATTGCTCATTTAAAATATTTTCCTTGGTTAGTCTAGTGCTTGTTTTAAATACCTGTGTGCTTCACTTTAAGATTTATTATGCCCATTAGTATTGCTTTGTTGAAACCATAGTATGTATTCTAACAAGTACCTACAATTTATGATGATAAGTTCAAAGTTGTATAATTATTGTTGTAATTTCCAACTCATTCACTTGTCATTTTTTATTTCCAGTCCTTCCCACAAAAATTTCCAAAATTAAAAAGGCTCTTGTCCAACTTGGTCTTTGTTCAAAAGTTAATAATTTTAGCTTTTAGTGAAGCAAAAAACTGCCTTAAAATGTCATTTTTTTTTCCTATTTAACATAAAAAGATGGGTCACCAAAGTTCAGAAAATTTGGCAAAATGAAACACTCAAATGGCTGATTTGCTAAAGGTCACTTTTTTCAGAATATAATGTTTTTTAACTAATATTTTGGAAGTAATGGATAAAAGTATAGTAAGCTTTCTTCCAACGTGCTTTTGAAATGAAACTTAGTCTTATTTCCCTCTCTAATTCATCCACGCATGTAGATAAAGCCACTGTAGTCAAGGAGCATTATTTGAGCAGCAATGCCAAGCATAGTATTTTCATCAGTCACCTGTTTTTCTGCTATTGCCTATTTTCACCATTAACCATGTTTCTAGCCAGTTTCCAGTCCTTCCCACAAAAGTACTGTCACAGCCAGTACTGTGACAACAGCTGAGGGATCATATTTGCGTTTCGCAGAGGTGCTCATGTACCCGTCTTTGGGTCCAGTAGTTGCTTTGTCTTAGTTTTTCAAAAATGTGTCTCCTCTTATGTAACAGAATCATCCTCATTGATTAGAACAAAAAGTTGTAATCAACTGACAGAATATGGCATATATATTTTCAAGAAATATTTGTTTCTTGCCATAGCAAATTACTGGGTTTCGAAAAAAGAGTGTTTTGTTTTTTCCTACAATAGTTGTATTGTCCATTGAAAACTTTTATGAAAGTTGTTTGCCTGTAGGTAATCCTGGTATCTACCCTTTAAACTTTTATAGGCATGAACTCCTTCCTCCAAATAAAATATTAGTATAAATTCCAATATATAGAAAGACAAAATGAAGTTTCTCTGGTTAAGGTGAAGGTGGTGATTTAGAGCCCCATCAGTTCAGCTCTTCTTTTGCTGTTTAAGATAGTTTCTGAGGCAACTCTACCGACTCCTAAGGCTCTGAAAAGCAAAGTGCTTCTGCTAATGTTTTGCTTTTATTCTTTTAGCTGTAGATGTTACTAGTTAACAGGCATGAGGCAGTTTCATGAAAATTAACATCAAATAAGGGAGGTAACATCTGCATTTGTCACTCTGGAGCTAACCCAAATGACAGATCTAAATTCAAATCTCAAACAAGTTGCATCATCTTTAATTTCTTTCTCTGAAATTAGTATTAATCACCTATCTTGCACAAAGCTTGCTGAGATAAAATGTAAAAACATACAAAAATATCTCAGTAAATGTTAGTTCTCATCCCATGTTGCTATCGATTCTTCTTTGGATGACTGGTGTTTCAAACAATTTTGTAGAATATCTATAAAACTCTTGTTATTACAGGCATAGCTCATTTTATTGTGCTTCACAGACACTGTATTTGTTTTATTTGTTACAAATTGAAGGTGTGTGGCAACGCTGCACCACCATTTTCCAACAGCATCTGCATGTTTTGTCTCCGTGTCACATTTTTAGTAATATTCACGGTATTTCAAACATTTCGTATTATTTTACTATCCGTATGATTATCTGTAATCAGTGATCTTTGATTTTACTTTTGTAATTGTTTTGAGGCACCACAAATCATGCCCGTATAAGACGGTAAACTTAACCCATAAATGTTGGGTGTGTTCTGATTGCTCCACCGCCCCAGCCATCCATTCCACTGTCTCTCCTCCTCTTTCTGTTACCTGAGACACAACAAATTGAAATTAAGTCAACTAATAACCCAACAATGGGCTCTTAGTGTTTAAGTAAAAGGCAGATTCTATCACTTTAAATCAAAAGCCAGAGATGATTAAGCTTAGTGGGAAAGCTATGTCGAAAGCTGAGATAGGCTGAGAGCTAGGCCTCTTGCACCAGTTAACTATGTTGTAAATGTAATGGAAAAGTTCCTGAATAACATTAAAAGTGCTACTTCAGTGAACACACAAATTAAAAGAAAGTGAAAGGCTTACTGCTGATATGGAGGAAGTTGTGGTCTGGATAGAAGGTCAAACCAGCCACAACAGTCCATCTCAAAACCTAATCAAGAGACAAGGCCCTAATTCTCTTCAATTCTATAAAGGCTGAGAGAGGCAAGGAAGAGCAGAAGAGAAGTTAGACATTAACAGATGTTGGTTTATGAGGTTTCTGGAAAGAAGCTGTCTCCATAACATAAAAGTGCAAGGTGAAGCAGCAAGTGCTTATATAGAAGCTGCAGCAAGTTATCCAGAAGATCTTTCTAAGGTCACTGATGAGGATGGGTTGCTAAACAACAGATTTTCAATGAAGACAAAACAGCCTTCTATTGGAAATATATGCCATCTCGGACTTTTGTAGCTAGAGAGAAGGCAATGCTTGGCTATGAAACTTCAAAAGACAAGCTGACTCTCTTGTTTTAGGTTAATGTGCTGCTGACTTTAAGTTGAAGCCAATGTTTATTTGCCAGTCCAGGAATCCTACAGCTTTGAAAAATTATGCTAACTCAGGGCAATCTGACAAGATGGCCAAATAGAAGCAGCTTCAGTCTGCGGCTCCCAGCGAGACAAACGCAGAAGGTGGGTAATTTTTGCATTTCCAACTGAGCTACCCAGTTCATCTCATTGGGACTGGTTAGACAGTGGGTGCAGCCCACAGAGATGTAGCAGGGTGAGATGTAGCAGGGTGGGGCATCACCCTGGAAGTGCAAGAGGTCAGGAAACTCCCTCCCCTAGCCAAGGGAAACTATGAAGCAGGGTGCTGTGAAGGATCATGTAATCTGGCCCAGATACTACCCTTTTCTTATGGTTTTGGCAACTCACAGACCAGGAGATTCCCTCAGGTGCCTATACCACCAGGGCCCTGGGTTTTAAGCACAAAACTGGGGATCCATTTGGGCAGACACTGAGCTAGCTGCAGGAGTTTCTTATTTGTATCCCAGTGGCATCTAGAACCCCAGTGAAACAGACCAATTCACTCCCCTGGAAAGGGGGTTGAAGCAATAATAACATCAACATCAACAAAAAGAATGCCCACACAAAAACTCCATCCAAAAGTCATTAGCATCAAAGATCAGCGGTAGATAAATCCACAAAGATGAGGAAAAAAAATTCCAAAAACCATAATGCCTCTTCTCCTCCAAAGGATCACAACTCCTCGCCAGCAAAGGAACAAAACTGGATGGAGATTGAGTTTGATGAATTGAAAGAAGTAGGCTTCAGAAGGTAGGTGACAACAAACTCTTCTGAGCTAAAGGAGCATGATCTAACCCAATGTAATGAAGCTAAGAACCTTGATAAAAGCTTACAGGAACTGCTAACTAGAATAACCAGTTTAGAGAAGAATATAAATGACCTGGTGGAGCTGAAAACACAGCCACAAAAACTCCATGAAGCATATACAAGTATCAATAGCCAAATCAATCAAGTGGAAGAAAGGATATCAGAGATCGAAGGTCAACTTAATGAAATAAATTGAGAAGACAAGATTAGAGAAAAAAGAATGAAAGGGAATGACCAAAACCTCTAAGAAATGTGGGACTATGTGAAAAGACCAAACCTATGTTTAATTGGTGTACCTGAAAGTGATGGGGAAAATGGAAACAAGCTGGGAAACATGCTTCAGGATATGATCTAGGAGAATTTCCCCAACCTAGCAAGATAGGCCAACATTCAAATTCAGGAAATACAGAGAACAGCACTAAGGCACTCCTCAAGAAAAGCAACCCCAAGACACGTAATCTTCAGATTCATAAAGGTTGAACTGAAGGAAAAAATATTAAGGGCAGCCAGAGAGAAAGGTCAGGTTACCACAAAGGAAAGCCATTCAGACTAACAGCAGATCTCTCTGCAGAAACCCTACAACCAAGAAGAGAGTGGGGGCCAATATTCAACATTCTTAAAGAAATAATTTTCAAACCAGAATTTCATATCCAGCCAAACTAAGCTTCACAAGCAAAGGAGAAATAAAATCATTTACAGACAAGTAAATGCTGAAGGATTTTGTCACCACCAGGCCTGCCTTATAAGGGCTCCTAAAGGAAGCACTAAATATGGAAAGGAAGAACCAGTACCAGCCACCACAAAAACATAGCAGAATATAAAGACCAACAACAACTGCATCAACTTATATGCAAAATAACCATCTAGCATCATGATGACAGAATCAAATTCACACATAACATTAACCTTAAATGTAAATGGGCTAAATGCCCCAATTAAAAGACACAGACTGGCAAATTGGATAAAGAGTCAAGACCCATTGGTGTACTGTATTCAGGAGACCCATCTCACATGCAAAGACACATATAGGCTCAAAATAAAGGGATGGAGGAAGATTTACCAGGCAAATGGAAAGAAAAAAAAAGGAGGGGTTGCAATCCTAATATCTGATAAAATGGAGCTTAAACCAACAAAGATCAAAAAAGACAAAAAAGGGCGTTATGTAATGGTAAGGGGATCAACGCAACAAAAAGAGCTAACTATCCTAAATATATATGCACCCAATACAGGAGCACCCAGATTCATAGAGCAAGTACTTAGAGACCTACAAAGAGACTTAGACTCTCACACAATAAGAGTGGGAGACTTTAACACCTCACTGTTAATATTAGACAGATCAATGAGACAGAAAATTAACAAGGATATTAAGCACTTGAACTCAGCTCTGGATCAAGTGGACCTAATAGACATCTACAGAACCCTCCACCCGAAATTCACAGAATATACATTCTTCGCAACACCACATAGAACTTACTCTAAAATCAACCATATAGGAAGTAAAACGCTCCTCGGCAAATGCAAAAGAATGGAAATCATAACAAACAGTCTCTCTTGGACCACAGAATAATCAAATTAGACCTTAAGATTAAGAAACTCACTCAAAAAAATAAAATTATGTTTATTTATGCCAAAAAAAAAAAAAACTCACTCAAAACCTCTCAACTACATTGAAACTGAACAACCTGTTCCTGAATGACTATTGAGTAAATAGCACAATTAAGGTAGAGTACATGTGTTCTTTGAAACCAATGAGAACAAAGACACAACATACGGAATCTCTGGGACACAGCTAAAGCAGTGTTAAGAGGGAAATTTATAACACCAAATACCCACATGAGAAAGGGGAATAGATCTAAAATTGACACCCTAACATTACAATTAAAAGAGTTAGAGAGGCAAGAGCAAACAAATTCAAAATCCAGCAGAAGATGAGAAATAACTATCAGAGCAGAACTGAAGGAGATAGAGACACAAAAAATCCTTCAAAAAATTAATGAATCCAGGAGCCAGTTTTTTGAAAATATTAACAAAATAGAACACTAGCCAGACTAATAAAGAAGAAAAGAGAGAAGAATCAAATAAGATAATAAAGAATGAAAAAGGGAATACCACCACTTATCCCACAGAAATGCAAACTCCCATCAGAGAATACTATAAACACCTCTATGCAAATTAACTAGAAAATCTAGAATAAAGTGAGATAACTTTATTTCTCACCCTCCCAAAACTAAACTAAGAGGAAGTCAAATCCCTGAATAGACCAATAACAAGTTCTGAAATTGAGGCAGTAATTAATAGCCTAGCAACCAAAAAAAAGCCCAGGTCTAGACAGATTCACAGCTGAATTCTACCAGAGGTACAAAGAGAAGCTGGTACCGTTCCTTCTGAAATTATTCCAAACAATAGAAAAAGAGGGACTCCTCCCTAACTTATTTTATGAAGCCAACATCATCCTGATACCAAAACCTGGCAAAGACACAACAACAACAACGAAGAAAATTTCAGGTCAATGTCCCTGATGAACATCAATGAGAATATCCTCAACAAAATACTGGCAAATCGAAGCCAGTAGCACATCAAAAAGCTCATCTACCACTATCAAGTTGACTTCATCCCTAAGATGCAAGGCTGGTTCAACATATGCAAATCAATAAACGTAATCCATCACATAAATGGAGCCAATGACAAAAACCACATGATTATCTCAATAGATGCAGAAAAGGCCTTCAATAAAATTCAACACCACTTTATGCTAAAAACACTCGATAAACTAGATGTTGGTGGAACATATCTCAAAATAATAAGAGCTATTTATAACAAACCCACAGCCAAATCATACTGAATGGGCAAAAGCTGGAAACACTACCTTTGAAAATTGGCACAAATCAAGTATGCCCTCTGTCACCACTCCTATTCAACATGGTATTGGAAATTCTGGCTGGGGCAATCAGACAAGAGAAAGAAATAAAGGGTATTCAAATAGGAAGAGAGGAAGTCAAATTGTCTCTGTTTGCAGATGACATGATTGTATATTTAGAAAATTCCATTGTCTCAGCCCCAAAATTCCTTTAGCTGAAAAGTAAATTTAGCAAAATCTCAGATACAAAATCAATGTGTGAAAGTCAAAAGCATTCTTATACACCAATAATAGACAAACAGAGAGCCAAATCATGAGTGAACTCCCACTCACAATTGCTGCAAAGAGAATAAAATACCTAGGAATATAACTTACAAGGGATATGAAGGACCTCCTCAAGGAGAACTACAAACCACTGCTCAAGGAAATAAGAGGACACAAACAAATGGGAAAACATTCCATGCTCATGGATAGTAAGAATCTATGTCATGATAATGACCATACTTATGAAAGTAATTTATAGATTCAATGCTATTCCCATCAAGCTACCATCGACTTTCTTCACAGAATTAGAAAAACTACTTTAAGTGTCATATGCAATCAGAAAATTGCCTGTATAGCAAAGAGAATCCTAAGCAAAAAGAAAAAAAACAAGGCTACAGTAACCAAAACAGCATGGTACTGGTGCCAGAACCGATATATAGACCAATGGAACAGAATAGAGGCCTCAGAATTAAACCACACATCTACAACCATTCGATCTTTGACAAACCTGACAAAAACAAACACTGGGGAAAAGATTCCCTCTTTAAATGGTGTTGGGAAAACTGGCTAGCCATAAGCAGAAAACTGAAACTGGACCCCTTCCTTACACCTTATACAAAAATTAACTCAAGATGGATTAAAGACTTACATGTAAAACCTAAAACCATGAAAACCCTAGAAGAAAACCTAGGTAATACTATTCAGGAGATAAGCATGGGCAAAGACTTCATAACTAAAACACCAAAAGCAGTGGCAACAAAAGCCAAAATTGACAAATGGGCTCTAATCAAACAAAAGAGCTTCACACAGCAAAAGAAACTGTCATTAGACTGAACAGGCAATCTACAGATTTCTGCAATAGAGTCATCTGTCAAAGGGCTAATATCTAGAATCTACAAGGAACTTAAACTCATTTTCAAGAAAAAAACAACCCCATCAAAAAGTGGATGAAGGATATGAACAGACACTTCTCAAAAGAGGACATTTATGTGGCCAAAAAACAGAATAAAATCTCATCATCACTGCTCATTAGAGACATGCAAATCAAAACCATAATGAGATACCACCTCGCGCCAGTTAGAATGGTGATCATTAAAAAGTTAAGAAACAACAGATGCGGAGAGGATGTGGAGAAATAGCAAAGCTTTTACACTGTTGGTGGGAGTGTAAATTGGTTCAACCATTGTGGAAGATAGTGTGACAATTCCTCAAGGATCTAGAACCAGAAATACCATTTGAACCAGCAATCCTATTACTGGGTATATACCCAAAGAATTATAAACCATTCTACTATAAAGACACATATGTATAAATAAATAAACACGTATGTTTATTGTAGCACGATTCACAATAGAAAAGACTTGGAACCAACCCAAACGCCCATCAATGATAGACTGGAAAGAAAGTGTGGCACATATACACCATAGAATACTATGCAGCCATAAAAAAGAATGAGTTCATGTCCTTTGCAGGGACATGGATGAAGATGGAGACCACCATTCTCAGCAAACTAACAGGAACAGAAAACCAAACACTGCATATTCTCACTCATAAGTGGGTTTTGAACAATGAGAATACATGGACACAGGGAGGGGAAGTTCACACACTGGGGCCTGCCACAGGGGGAGAGGGCAGGCAAGGGTAGGAATAGCATTAGGAGAAATACCTAATGTAGATGACAGGTGGATGGATGCAGCAAACCACCATCGTACGTGTATACCTATGTAACAAACCTGCATGTTCTGCACATGCATTCCAGAACATGAAGTATATATAAAGATAAATAAATAAATAAAAAGTAGATTCTGATTCACAGGGCTTGGAGGGCTGAGTCTACTTTCCTAAAAAAAAAGAAATTATGTTCTCCTGCCTGTACTTTATAAGTGGAACAACAAAACCTGGATAATAGCATATCTGTTAACAGCATGGTTTACTGAATATTTTCAGCCCACTGATGAGATCTGCTGCTCAGAAAAAAAGATTTCTTTCCAAAATATTACTGCTCATTGACAGTACACATGGTCACCCAAGAGCTCTGAAGGAGATATACGAGGAGATTAATGTTGTTCTCATGCCTGTTAACACAGCATTCATTCTATAGCACATGGATAAATTAAATAATGTTAAATTTCAAGTCTTATTATTAAAAAAAATACGTTTTGTAAGGGTATAGCTGCCATGGCAATTCCTCTAATGGACTGGGTCAAAATTAGTTGAAAACATTCTGGAAAGAATGCACCATTCTAGATGCTAATAAGAACATCGCTGACTCATGGGAGGAGCTCAAAATGTCAACTGTAACAAGGGTTTGGAAGAAGTTGATTCCTAATCTTGTGTATGACTTTGAGAGATTCCAGACCTAAGTAGAAGAAGTAACTGAAGAACTAGAATTAGAAGTGGGGCCTGAAGATGTTGCTGCAATCTCATTATAAAACTTGCATGGATGAGAATTTGCCTTTTATGGAGGAGCAAAGAAAGTGGTTTCTTGAGATGGAATCTTCTCTTGAAGATGCTGTGAACATTGTTAAAATGGTAATAAAAAGATCAGAATATTACATAAACTCAATTAATAAAGCAGTGGTAGGGCTTTAGAGGACTGACTCCAATTTTGAAAGAAGTTCTACCATGGGTAAAATGCTGTCAAACAGAATTACATGCTAAGAAGAAACATTTTGTGAAAGGAAGAGTTCATCAATGCAGGAAACTTCATTGTTGTTGTATTTTAAGAAAGTATCACAGCCACACCAACCTTCAGCAACCACTACCCTGATCAATCATCTGCCATCAGCATTGAGGCAAGACCCTCTACCAGCAAAAAGATTACAACTTGCTGAAGGCTCAGAAGACCAGTAGCATTTTTTAGCAATAAAATATTTTTAAATAAAGGTAGGTGCATTGTCTTCTTTAGACATAATACTATTGCACGCTTCACAGACTGCAATGTAGTATAGTCATAACTTTTATATGCAGTAGAAAACTGGAAAAATTCATGTGACTAACTTTATTGCAATGGCCTGGAACCTACCCGATAATACCTTTGAGGTATATGTGTAGTCACCACATCACCTTCTACATACCATGATTTCCCATCTGAATCAGAGAATTGTTGGCCTAGTGCAGCCTTTATGTGGAACACTGACTTCTTTTCACCAAAATATCCAGGAAAATGTTTTGAGTTAAGTTTGGTATCTTGGTGACCCATTTTCATCTCCTGCAGGCCTTAGGTATTTGACCTGGTTGTCCTCTTTCACAGCTACTATCATCGATTTTCCCATTTGGTATTTTTACTCTGCAAAGCAGGAGAGTCTTTGCTGTTTTCTCTAAAACCAGCACTCAGATCCCTTTAACCAATAATAATTCCAAATAACCAGAGATTAGCTATATACAACAAATGAAAAAGTTACTTTAATTTTAGAAACATGTTAGGAGGCATCTAAGAATACACGAAATCACTTTATATATGTTGTAAGTTCTGTTGCACCTTCATGGAGTCTCAAGGAAGCACCCACAGAGTCCTCAAAAGACCGTCTCAAAAGTGCTGGGAAACTTGTAACAATACCCCTCTGGTTAACATCATTGCTTGTTTGTTTAAGACATCAGTGAGACTTATGAGAGGCCAACAGTGAAGTAAGAACTTTGAAAGAGATGGTTTTAAATCTCGCTTCACAGACTAACTTATACCATACTCTCCTGATGCACTCTATTCTAAGTGATTGATTTCCTGTTTGTTTCTCTGAGCAGGAGACAGTCCTGGAAAAGAGGCTATCTGGGCTTTGTTAGATTGCACTTGAGAGTAAAACACCATGGGATTTTAAGATACATACTCAGCGTTGAATACTGGTCCTTATGTCTACTCTGCCAGTCCAACCAAATGTTTTAGAAGCATAAATAATATTTATTTCAGTTCATTAACATTGACTTTGGATCTGATCTGGGAGTAGAAAATGTCCAGCCTTCTCTTGGATGAATGCCAGATGAAAGTACATGGCCTTCAGCAATAGGTAGAATGAGAAAAACTTGATTGTCAAATCTGGGAGAGTTCCAGAAATGAAATTCTAAAACTTTTCTCAGATTCTGGTTCTAGGATCCATCCATTCATCCTTCCGGCCACTCAGCTGAGCTGACCATTAGATTGTTCTCATTTTCTTGGATCTGTGACTATTTCTTGCTCTTTTAGATGAGGTGAGAACTTCCTTCAGGATCTCCCAGAATTCCTTCCCAAGGTCTAGGATCATCCTGCTAATCTTTCTCTTTATTCCTTTTGAATGACTATAATGTTCTGCCCTCTTCTATTCATTCTCTATGACTCAGTCTTCTTTTCCAGAAGTTGTAACTTCCATCTTAGGTGGTGCCGTTCAGTTTATACTCTAAGCCGGGATCTGGATCCAGCACCTGCACTGTCATCCCAAAGCCTGCTGACCTCTATCACTTCATTTCTCTCTGACAACACCTAACTGCTATCTCTTTTTGTCCAGACCTCTTGCCAGGCATTCCAATATGTTCTTATTTCTAGTCTGAAATTCATGTAGGTGACACATCTATATCACATCATGAGACGTAGCCTACATCCAAT
The DNA here is from genome assembly GCA_031835075.1 of Saguinus oedipus. Lineage (NCBI taxonomy): Eukaryota > Metazoa > Chordata > Mammalia > Primates > Cebidae > Saguinus > Saguinus oedipus. The sequence goes on along the minus strand of CM063172.1, from coordinate 142,381,600 downwards.
TCATAATTCACCCTTAAGTTCTCAGGTTCATCAACTTCCCCCTGATTTTTCCTAGTAACCAATTCAAGTGCCATCCAGGAGAGTAGTCTTTTGAAATCTATAATAATAGTTTTACATTACCAAAATATCTCAAGTAGACGATGGAAAAAATTACTATAATTTACTACATGGGAGAAGAAAAGCTTTTGTATTAAAGCCTTATGTAGGCCAGCATTTCTGAAAATATTTGATTCTGGATAAAAATTGTTGTGTCTTAACATTCTGAAATCATTAAAGTCATGACAAGATTTATTATATTTTTGTTTAATTCAGCGGCATTGGGCATGAATGCCACACCTTCATGAATTTTGTGTTCCATGTATATTCCGACAGAATAATACTGCTCAAAGATTCAGACTTTGTTTATATATGGGCTGCCAAAATGTATAAAACACTATACAGGTGTCAAATATTGTTATTATTAAAGCAAATATGATCAGGTACTTCTTTCATAAAACATAGCAGCAAAAGGAAAACATTCTAAAGTCAAATACAGCTTGCTACCAATGAACAACTCTTCAATGTTAATTAGCAGTCATATATATTTGAGTTTAATTAACTTGAAGAATACATAGGATTAAGTATTAGATTTATGTTAATTTAGTGATTTTATGTCTCCAAGCTTGAGTAATTTGAAGAATACATAAATACGTAGGCTTAACTATGGATTGGTTCAGAGATTAATTCTGATTACAAAGAATTTCTTTGAATAGATTTTTCTTTCTTTTTTTTTTGAGCTGGAGTCTCTCTCTGTTGCCCATGCTGGAGTTTAGTGGCATAATCTCAGCTCACTGCAACTTCGGCCTCCTGGGTTCAAGCAATTCTCCTGCCTCAGCCTCCCGAGTAGCTGGGACTACAGGTGCATGCCACCACGCCCAGCTATTTTTTTGTTTTATTTTGTTTTTTAGTAGAGACAGGTTTTCACCAGGTTGGTCAGGCTGGTCTTGAACTCCTGACCTTAGGTGATCTTCCTGCCTCAGTCTCCCAAAGTACTGGGATTACAGGTGTCAGCCACCATGCCAGTCCTTGAATAGATTATTCATTTGAATTTCTATATGCCATAGTCACAGGCTAGAAAAACAAAATGAAACAATAATTAAACTGATTTAGCCATTCTGCCAGGGCTGAGTCCTTTTTGTTTTGGAGGGTGATGTTGAAAAATAGATGATGCAAGAGAAAAAATAGATTTAAGTCATTCAAGGGAGAATCAAATTCAAATACATTTAAGCAAATTAATTACTCAGTTACATGCCACACTTTTGAACTCTTCTATAGTATGTGTCCTTTGTCATTCTAACATGAGTCTCATGTGCACCATCAGCACAAGATAAGGCCCACTACTATTTTAGCTTGTTATCCATCTGTTAAAATAAAGATTCTGTCTTTCCTCCTTGCAAAAGTGATTGTAGATATTTAGAGAAATCATATCCACAAAATGGGGAGAAGTTATCTGCTGAATATAAATATGAGGTCTACATTTTTAAAAATATAATAAGCATCCATTGAAATGTTTCCAAGGAGATCTAAAAGTTTCAGTTTCTGCATCTAATAAGATAGAATAAATTTCAAAGAAAAATAATATTTGGAGTCTGAATAGAGAAGTATTGTGCATGTAGGAAAACACCTGCGGTCTATGATATGCAATAAGATGATTTATTATCATCCTCACTTCCCCTAGGAGAAAAGCTTTTGGTAGCTATTGTATGACTAAATTATACTTTTGTATTAGTCTGTTCTCACGCTGCTAATAAAGACATACCAGAGACTGGGTAACTTATAAAAGAAAAAGGTTTAGTGGACTCACAGTTCCATGTGCCTGGGGAGGCCTCACAATCATGGCAGAAGGCAAAAGAGAAACGAAGTCATGCCTTACATGGCTGCAGGCAGGAGAACGTGTGTAGGCAACTCCCCTTTATAAAGCCATCAGATCTTGTGAGACTTACTCACCGTCACAAGAACAGCATGAGAAAGACCTGCCCCCATGATTCAATTACCTCCCATTATGTCCCTCCCATAACCCATGGGAATTATGGGGGCTATAATTCAAGATGAGATTTGGGTGGGGATGCAGCCAAATCACATCAACTTTTAATGTAAAAAAAATTAAAGAAACTTTTAAATACATTTTGTCCATGTAATGCATGCAGCAATCTATGCCTAGTAGATACAGCAGAGCATTGAAAGGTATGTCCCAAAAAGTGCTCAGATACCACTAATCCCTGGTTGCACTTGTAGAAGACCCAATCTGTGCACTGATTGCAGAATCATGTCTCAATAGTGTAGATTTTATAAGAGAAGAAAACCACCTGCAATGAATGGCATTCATAATCTCACAGGCTGAAACTCAAGAACTCTTCAGAAATTCCTAATACTGTGCAACAGATAGTTATAACTATTCACCTAGCAATAATGTCCAGGAGTTCTATCATAGATATTTCAAGGATATATTTGACTGCTACAATATTTACATAACATTTAAATTGGATGTCACCAAATACTCAATTATTTGGTCCTTACTAATTGTAGAACACTGAATTGAGAGCTAAGAAGGCAAAATTAAATATGTAAGAATTCATTTCCAAAAGATAATCATGTTTTAACTTAAGAAAGTCAATGGGAAAGATTTCAAGAAATCTACGATTTTAATAAAAAATAAATTAGAATTTTTTAAAAAGAAAACATTTGGGATAAAAGGGAATTCTAGTATCTTTATTGCTTTGTTCCTCAGGTACCCTTGGTCTTCATGGTTCTCTTTAAAGAAAGTTTCCCTTCTCCATGACAGTGTTTGAAGTCATCTCTTTTGGTTCTATTCTCTCTTTGTGATCCTGCCTGCACAACCTTGCTGCAAACTTACCTTGCTCTCTTGATTCCTTTTCTGTCTTGTCCATGTATCTGGACAGCCAGCCCTGTGGTTTAAGATGCTTCAAGTGCTACAGCCAACCACCAATCCAGCCCAATCTTACACCCAGCCCTAGACTCATAATGCAAACAAGACCAGCTTTCTCCACCTCCTTGCTTGCCTGGGAAGTGAATTTGGATAACTTGTATCATCTCACATACTAACAGTCTTTAATAACTACTTTTTAAATAAAAAGATAAATGCTAAGTATCTTCATCCTATAGTATCCCTCTTCCAGATTTAACTAAATTTATGTCTTCTTGAGTTTCCTAAATTTCCACAAGGATGATTTTGATTTTTACATTTGGCTTTTGTTTAAGAAATCACATACTGTAAAATGATCTCTAACCGCCTGGAAATAGATGCTTATCCATATAAGATGGGATGCTGTCTTAATAAGTCCTGGGTGCTATAGGAAATTACCATAGACTGGGTGAAATATAAGCAACAGACATTTATTTCTCACTCCTTTGGAAGCTGAGAAGTTTAAGACAAAGCACTCATCAGATTTGGTATCTGGTGAAAGCCTGCTTTCTCATTCATAGATGGCTATTTTTTCCCTGTTTCCTCACATAATAGAAGGAGAGAATTTTGTTCTCTTTAGCCTCTTATAAGGGCAGTAATCCCATTCATGAAGGCTCTACCTTCGTGATCTAATCACCTCCCCAAAGCTTTACCTCTCAATACCATCACATTGGAGTGTAGCATTTCAACATATAAATTTGTGGGGGACATAAACCTACAAACCATAGCAGATGCTAAGGAGTTTTGGCAGTATGAAAACTGTGTGTTAATCTAGATTTCCTGATGACCCTTCAGTCTAATTGTTTACGACTGAGACCATTTTTCTGGGACTTTGTAATTACAAAATGCAGCTGCCCTGACTCTCTCTGGCTATGTCAGGTTTTCGATTTCCTTGTGCCATTCACATGACATGTTCTGTGGGTACCTTATCACCAGCTAGCAGTATCATGTGATTTACCACATTGGAACTCAGCTTGGTTTAGGACATGAATGAGGTGTGGAGGAAAGTGCAGAGCTAGCAGTTTGTTACACTTATAACTAGGTGATTGTCTGCTGTATAAATGAAACTGTATATAGAAAAATTAAAAGATCTGATGTTTGTACTTGTTATGTAACTTCAGCCTTTTTTCATGTCTTTCTATGTTTTAAATTTATCTACAGTTTATAGCCCATGATAATAACCCATAATGATCTTCCTGGCAGTCTTATTTAGGATAATCACTTAGCTTTTTCAGCATATCAGCCATAAGAGAAGTTGCCTCTTTCTTCCTAAAAACTGAACAGTAAAAAATTATTCCATATACATATAAAACTAGATTTTACTCAGGTTTCCCCATAGCCCATAGATGTGTAAGACTTTTCATTTTTATGTTAATTCAAAGTCCTTTGGGTACAATCACCATTTCTTAAACTCATGAGGTTGAAAGTCAACCAATTTCTTTGCCTATCTTAAAAAAAAACTACTTGAATTAAGCCTTGTAATTTATCCTTAAAACTTCCAATCTATCCTTTAATGCACAAATAAAAGTATATTTCAGGGACTTCTTGTTTCTCTAACAGAATTTTATGGTGAAAAACACTGGCCACGTACTGTTGAAATGAATATTTTTCCCCATTGGTACATTATGTAATAAGTTACAACCTCAGAGCAAACATCTGTCCTATGGAAACACCACGTGTAGAATTCTGAGTTCAGGTTATGTTAAATGGATGTTCTCCAAAGTCATAGTTTCCTTCATGATAAATGACATATAAATGTCAACTTTATTCCATACCTAACAGCTACACATCTATTATTATTTTGACCCTACAATAAAATTTCCCTATGATGATGCCATTATTTTAAGTGTATAATATATCTGACATGCTGAGGCTCAAAGAGCAGGCTGCATCTTTTGCTCTCCTTTTCAAAATTTTGTGGGCATGATTTCTTTTCTTCTGCTACCTTTGGGTTAATTTGTTCTTTTTCTAGTTCCTTAGGGTGCAAAGTGAGGTTTTTAATTTGAAATCTTCTTTCTATATATAGGTGTTAATAGCTATAAATTTCTCTCCAATCACTGCTTTTGCTGCATACCATAAATTTTAGTATGTTGCATTTTTGTTTTCATTTGTCTCAAGCGTTTTCTAATTTCCTTGTGATTTCTTTTTTAAACCATCAGTTGTTTGAGAGTGTTATTTAATGTCTACGTATTTGTGAATTTTCCATATTTCCGTCTATGATTAATTTCTAGTTTCATTCCATTGTGGTTGGAAAAGTTACGTTGTACGGTTTCAGTCTTTGTAAACTTATTGAAACTTGTTTTATGGCCTAACATGTTGTCTATCCTGAAGAATATTCTATGTGCACTTAAGAAGAATGTGTATTGTGCTGTTGTTGGACAGAGCATTCATTAGCTGTCTGTTAGATTGGAATATTGATTTTTGATAAAGTGACAAAAGCAATTCAGTAGAGAAGGGATAATATTTTCAAGAAATAGTGCTGGGTCAATTTAATATCAATATAGTGTTAAAAATGAATTTCTATTTATACCTGGCACAACACATAAAAGTTAACTAAAAATGTATCACATACATAAACACAAAACCTAAAACTATAGATGTGAAACATAAAAAAATTTTTGTGAACTTGGGCTGGGCAAAAGTTTGTTAGAAATGATACCAAAAGCATGATTCATAAAAGAAAAACTGGATAAACTGAACTTTGCAAAATTAAAAACAGTTATTTTTTTCAAAACAAGCCTTATACTTGGATAAAAATATTTGTAAGTCGTATAGCTGACAAAAGATTTGTTTCCAGAATATCTAAACATCTCTAAAAAGCATGGCAATAAAGAAATTTTTAAAAACCCACTTTAAAAACTGACAAAAGATTTAAACAGACACATCATCAAAGAAGTTATAGTAAATAAGCACATGAAAAGATGCTCAAAATCAGCAGTCAGTAGGGAAATGTACATTCAAACTACAACAAATAGCACTACACACCTATTAAAACTGCTAAAATTTAAAAGTCTTATCACACCAAATGCTGGCAAGGATGTAGAGAAACTGGGACTCTCATACACTATTGGTGCAAATGTAAAAAAGTATAACCACTTTAGAAAACTGTTTGACAATCTTTTTAAAAGTTAAGCATGACCTATCATATGATCCAGTTATTTCATGTCTAGGTATATATCTATAACAAAGAAAACATATGTCTATGCAAAGACTTATATGTGAACATTCATTGCAGCTTTACTTGTAGTAGCTAAAAACTGGAAACAACTCACATGTTCATCAACAAGCAAATCGATAAACAAGTTGTGGTATAACCATATAACAGAGCATTACTCAGCAATAAAAGGGAGTGAAACATTGATAAACACAACACTGACAAGTCTCAAAATATTAATATTTTGTGGTATGTGCTAAACTAAAGCAACTGGATAAAATAATTGTGCTAAAACTAAAGAAGCTAGATAAAATTGACACATATGTACTTTCTGATTCCATTCATGTAAGATTCTAGAAAATGTTCATTAGGTCCGGGCGTGGTGGCTCAAGCCTGTAATCCCAGCACTTTGGGAGGCCGAGGTGGGTGGATCGCGAGGTCAAGAGATCGAGACCATCCTGGTCAACATGGTGAAACCCCGTCTCTACTAAAAATATAAAAAATTAGCTGGGCATGGTGGCGCGTGCCTGTAATCCCAGATACTCAGGAGGCTGAGGCAGGAGAATTGCCTGAACCCAGGAGGTGGAGGTTGCAGTGAGCCAAGATTGCACCATTGCACTCCAGCCTGGGTAACAAGAGCAAAACTCTGTCTCGGAAAAAAAAAAAAAGAAAATGTTCATTAGTCTACAGCACCAGAAAACAGATCAGTGGTTCAATGGTTTCCTAGGTGTGATTGTGGGGGGTTGATTGTGAGGGATTACAAAGAGCCTTAAGGAAACTTTGGGGAATGACAGATATGTTCATTATCAAAATTGTGGCTATATGGATTTATACAATTCCATGTAAAAAAATAGTCTACTGTATGTCAATAATACCTCAATAAAACTGTTTAAAAAATAATAAAACAAATAGAATCATGTCACTTCTCTGGTTAAAATCTTCAGAGCCTCTACAGTCTGAGAAAAAAGCCAGCTCCCTGGCATGTCATACAATGTTTTTGATGTTTTGGTCTCTTGTAATTTCTCCACATACATCTGGTGTTCCCATGATATAAAGCAAGATGGAGCCACCCTAAAAAGTTATAACTTTAAAGTCTGCTCACTGGGCAAACATTGTTTATTCTTGGGTTTCAAGCCTCTACCTCTCTTACATACCAGACAGACATGTGCTTATCCTTTGAGACTCAGTTCAAATCACTTTTGTCATTTCTTCCCTGATTCACCAAGTCGTGAGGGCATACCTTTTTTGTAATCCCATGACACACTATTTTAACTACTCTGCTTACACTTTTGATAGATTGAATCTGTTTACCTTTTAGTCTTCTCCATTAGATCATGAGCCTTTGAGGGCAGCTGTTCTGCTTTTTCTTCCAGGCAGGCAGCAGATTTCAATTACTATTTTGTTAAATGAATGTATGATCTCAAGACTAACAAGACAAAAAATTAATTTGATAAAATAGAATAGCATTAGAGAGTAAATAGCAATAGCATGTATATGAAATCATGGTCCCTCAGAGCCAACTACTGTGACTGTTCTAAAAATGTCCTGAAGATAGAAATTATTGCAGAAACCTTCTAAGCATTTCTCATGGAAAGGAGAAACAGGTTTGTATCACATTTTCCATCACTAAATTATTTCATAAGCATCATCATCTAGATTTGTATCTCTCTTTGAGCCCAGTGAGATCTTGATGTTCAAACATCTCAAGTATCCTAGCTCCCCTGTTATTGAACTTAAAACAATATCTGATTATTATATTGCCAGAGTTTTTAGGTGGAAAAAATCTACAAAACTTTTTGTAAGGGAATAAAACTGACTTAAAACAAACAGTAATGGTACAATTAAATTTTTATTCATTTTACCGTATTTTCTTTAGGTAATCTTAAAAAACAATACAATACTTTAAAAGTATTTCCTGCTTCCTGGTTCTTCCACTTTGCTTTTGTAAAATGGTTGCTCTTTCTTAATTAAAAGGCTGCTAGAGGATAAAAAGGTGGTAACACAATCAGGCCAACCTTCTTCAAATTTTCTTCTTTATTGCTTTCTACCTTAATGAAAACATTCTCACACTAAGCCTTAGTGATATCAAAGAACAACATAGCATTGTATTTAGCATTAGTTTAAATCAAAGAAAACAGTTTGTTTCTCTTTAAGAAATCTGAAAGCAAGATAACTTTATAATTTTTCACTTTTAGATTTGGCACAGAAATGTAATATTTACAATTACATTTGTTGTTAATTGCATCATAATTATTTTCACCTATTAAGTCATATGAGAAAGTGACTATTAAGTCACTTCTCTTTAAGTGAGCTTGATAGGCAAAATGACTGGTGACTGGGAAAATTCAGAAGGGACAAAGTTACAAAATCAGCTTCAGAAGAGAGACTCCTAATCCAATTGATTATGCCTCAGAGAGTCTAAGTTCCATTTCTAGAGCTGAGCAATTCTTGTCTGCTCAGCTTTAATAACTATAAAATTCGGACTGATGGAACTATTCCAACCTGTGGACAGTGTGATTAATTCAGAGAACTCTGGCATGGCAACAAAGTCAAGTGTTTCTCACTGTGAGAAATGTTCAACTTATTTCATGGATAAGACCAAACAGATCTGGAAGTACTGTGCTTCTACGGGAATAGGGTTAGAGAGGAAATAGCAATAGCAGGGTAAGAAAGAAGGCTGGAAAAGAACTATCTCTGCGGATGGTTTCTCATAGAGTTTCACCGTGGGCTTTGAAAAGGTTGGAGGAATTAATTGTAGACAACAGGCGGGGAATAAACCCTTGAAGTTTGTTGTACTGTAGACAGATGACTGATTAATCAAGCACCAGGGTTGACCCAGTTATTCACTACACACTGAGCATCTATGATATGCAAGGTGGTGCTAGGGATGCAGAGCGCAGTGAGAAAGACATAAGATTTCTGTTCTGAGAGAGTGTGTCAAGGTGTGATTTTAGGACCGTCTACAGGCTTATGTGTATGTCAATAACCTGGCCATCATCCAGGTTATTAAATAAGAATTTCCAGGGGGCTGGGCATGGTGGCTCATGCCTGTAATCCCAGTACTTTGGGAGGCTAAGGCAGGCAGATCACTTAAGGTCAGTAGTTTGAGACCAGCCTGGTCAACATGGTGAAACTCCATCTTTACTAAAATTACAAAAATTAGCCAGGTATGGTAACAGGCACCTGTAATCCCAGCTACTCAGGAGGCTGAGGCAGGAGAATCACTTGAACCCAGGAGGCAGAGGTTGCAGTGAACTGAGATCACACCACTGCACTCCAGCTGAGGTGACAGAGTGAGGCTCCATCTCAAAAAATAAAAATAAAAAACAAAAATCAAAATCACAAAATTTCTGAAGATTTGACCTGGGAAAACAGTGTAGTTTAACCTCTTACTAGCAATTTTTTATGCATTCCTAAGTGTGAGACCCACTATTTGAGATTCCATTCAATGTAGAAATAAGATGAATAAACAAGCTATTATGCTATGTGGCATAATTTGATTTCTGTAATGGGAAAGTTAGAAACTGCTATATAGGTTTAAAGAAGAGGGAAATTATGTCTGAAGAAAAGAATCTGAATATACCTAAAGAGAAGGAGTGTTTGAGATACATTTACATAGGGTTATGGAGGATTTCTGTGGTCGGCGTTTAAAAGAGTCATGCTCTGGATGAAAAGAATACATGAATAAAAGCAGAGTGTGTTCATGAAATACTGATTTTTTTTCCTTTTGAGACAGAGTCTTGCTCTATGGCCCAGGCTGGAGTGCAGTGGTACAATCACAGCTCACTGCAGGCTTGATCTTATGAACTCAAGTGATTCCCCTTGCCTCAGCCTCTAGAGTAGCTGGGACAACAGCCGTGTGCCACCAGGTTAAAGCTGGAAGTTGGTTAAACTCCCTAACTGGTTGACGAGACATTACTTAAATGGGAAGCCCTACTTTTTCAAGGTTTTATATATTTCATAACATTCTCTGTAAAAATGTAACATTAAATCCTAATATCTGCCCAATTTTATCTGAACCCTGTCATTAATTTTTTTCCATCAAAATGATATCTCTAGTACAGATCTCAGATGCTATAATTTGTGATATTCAATAAAAGACTGAATGAATCTGAGCTGACTCTGAATTTTTCTCTTTATGTTACAAGCTAGCTTCCAAAATACAATTATATTCAGAGTCAGAACACTAATATTTGTCAGGGTATTAAACAATCACAATAGGCCGGGCGCGGTGGCTCACACCTGTAATCCCAGCACTTTGGGAGGCCGAGGCGGGCAGATCACGAGGGCAAGAGGGCAGATCACGAGGGCAAGAGATGGAAACAATCCTGGCCAACATGGTGAAACCCCGTCTCTACTAAAAAATATAAAAATTAACTGGGTGTGGTGGCGCACACCTGTAGTCCCAGCTACTTGGGAGGCTGAGGCAGGAGAATTGCTTGAACCCAGGAGGCGGAGATTGCAGTGAGCCGAGATTGCACCACTGCACTCCAGCCTGGCGCCTGGCAACAGAGCAAGACTCTGTCTCAAGAAAAAAAAAAAAAAAAAAACACAATAAAGGGTTAACTACCATCCCTCTGTGGTCAAAATCAACCAGATAGAGGTTGATGATATATACAGTATAAATCGAAAATGGACATTTAACAGTCATGTTATCTCTGATATAAAATTTTTAGCATAAAGTGCCCTTTTATGTCTTCTCATATGTTATGAACACAGAGATTCAACAACCAAAACGAATGTAGAATGTAGCTTTTGAAAGACACAAATAATTCTTTATTTCTTGGCAAAAATAAGTCATCAGAGAGATGACTTCAGATGAAGGCCGTGGCTGTATGATGTGTTCTTTCATTGCCTATTCATGAAGAACCTGTTTTCAGTTGTTCTAACAACTTTTTGGTTATTAGATAATGATGTATTTTATTTAGTAATCTATTATATAAGCAAAAGAAGAGAAATAAAGCATAAAATGATAAAAAAAAATTCAAACTCTCCAAACAAATCTACAAATTAACTACTACTGAGGAGCAGTAGATGTTTCCATAATTCACATAATAGTCACACATTACAATGTATTTGAAACACTTGTAGAAAACAATGATCTATAGTTTACATTGAAGCAGTAAGATCACTTCTGTGATTCAATATGAAATTTGTTCTGTAGCCATTTTATAACAAATATCTCATGTTTTAAGGATTAAAAAAGCACATGTTTAAAATATTATAGTGAACATATTTTTTGACAAATACATTTATTTCTTTTATCAGAGATAACTTATTATACAATACGGATGCTAACTGAAACCGTGAATAAAGAGAATTGCAAAATAGAAACGTGCAAAGAAACAGTCTTCAAACATAAAACTGATGTTAATAGCTAAAATTTACTATCACTGTCATAGAATATATAGAGAGATTTTTAATAGGAAGTGATGTTAGAAAATGTCCATTAACATTTTATTTTATAATATAGGTCATTAAAATGGTGTAATTTGCCCAAATTCATGTCAGGAGATAATGAAAACTTTGATAATCTATTCATTCAACTAATATTTCCTGAGTGTCTACTATAGTGTCTAATATTCCTGAGTCAGAATATTTTTTGTTGAGAGCAATGGCCAGGAGGATGCTTGAGTGATGCTTATGGGTACAGGTAAAATTCCATGGTCTCAATCCAAGCAGAAGTTATACAAGTCTATTTTACTTTGTTAAAGGAAATCATGGAACAGTTTCCTTAAGATTTGAGTACTTTGCCGTATGTGGTATTTCAGATACACAGTTTACAAAAAATAAAAATAAAGAGACATTCCATAAAACAACTAACCTGGAGTTTTTAAAAAGGCAACATTAAAAAAAAAATACATGCAAAAAAAAAAAATAACCCACAAAGACCACCAAATGCAATTAATGCATCTTGACTAGATTGCAGATTAGAGAAAAAATAGCTATAAAAACTGATTGGGCTCAATTGGGGATATATAAAAATCAAATAAGTCATAGATTATATCCCAAAATTATTGCTAATTTTCTTAGATGTGATAAAGTATTGTTGTATGGTTCTTAGGAAATGTTCACTGGTGTGCTTAGTGATAAAGTGCCAGAACGTATGCAACTTATTTTCAAATGGTTCAGGAAAAAACTGTATGGATGTGTGTTTGTATGAGAGAGAGAGTTCGAGAATATGTGTAAGAAGAATATGTGAATGTGATTTTGCGTGCGTGTGTGTGTAGTAATGTGTGAATGTGTGAGCATGACAGTGTGTGTGAACATGGATGAGAATGTGTGTGTTGAGTGTGCATGTGAGTGTGCAGGAGAGAACAAACTACAACAGAGACAAAATTTTAACAAGGGTTAAATCCGGGTGTAAAGTATCTTATAACTTTCTTTCAACATTTTTATATTTCAAAAAAAGTTTCCAAAAAAGAACTTTAAAAGAAAAGTAAGGGAGAAAAAGGGGAAAAAAAATAATAATCTCTTGACCCAGATCTCAAGACTCGAGCTTCCTGCTGAACTGCTCTGAGGCCCGAGGTGAAACAGAGCTGGGGAAGAATGTGGAAATAATGGGCCGGAGCCGCCGGATGAGTTATATTCCTCACACACAAGGCTCCCGAACACTCACCGTCCTCAATTTTATTTTTATATGGCACACATTTAGAAAATTTAGGAGCGTCCTGGAAAGTTGTAACAGCTGGTCTGCGAGTGTTGGGCCCCGGGGCTGGGGCTGGTTGAATGTCTGAGGAATTCCGAGGCCTCTGAGAGAAGCATGTTTCAGAGAAAGGCCCCAGACTGCCTGGGAGCCCACAGTGTGAGAAACAAGCCACTGGCCGGGCCCTGACAGATGTTATGAAAGGGTGGTGTTAAGTGCCTTTTTCAGGATATTAAACCAGCATCCTAACTGGCAAAAAATGAATTGTCACTGACATGATGTCGGCCCAGCGGAGACCCTCTCTGCTACTTTCTGTGATCTGGGAACCATTACACACAGGCGATCGATAGGCTCCTAGGCTGGAATCTAAATAATGATTTCTAATAAAACCTCCTTTAGACTGCTCAGGCCAGAGGATAGAGACAAATCACAAAACATTATGTACTTACAGCCGCCCTCCCTCCCTTTCTCTCTTTTTTAAAGACTTGAATAATGCAAGAGAGATCTGGCGATAACGCATTAAAAAAAAGCCTTTGCTTTGGTCCTGGCCAATCTGCTTAGCTAATGGCTGTAAACCAACACCCCTAATGAAATAAAAATGTCTCAGTTCAAGTGCATAGCTGCACAATTGTTAACAACGCTGAACTCTGGCTACAATCCTGGTGATGGGTACTTAGTAACACACTGACAATTTCCCATGACTTCCTCCCTGGCCCCTGCCTGTTGAAAAGCAAATAAAGGCATCCTGCCCCAAATCCAAGGACAGTAGCATCAGAGTTTTCGGTCCGGGGAAACAGCAGACTTTATCGTTTTTACCTCTTTTCTCTGCTTGTGAAAGTGGACTGATTATTTTTTATTTCCAATTCAAAGCCTCATGGTGGGTCATGGGCAAGGAGTGCTCTGTCTTGCCCAGTGCTTTTTAAAAGGCGCAGATGAGATAGAGACACAGAGAAGTGTGCATCCTTGAGCCTTTCCCGGCCCCTCCTTTTGCCCTTGGCCTCATAGTGTTGCCCAGCTCCTCTGAGCCCTGTCCAAATGTGCTAAGACTGGACGGCTGTGGTTAAAATGGGTTCCCCTGGCTCTCCCGCACAGCTTGCAGTTGTCTGATTTCAATCAGTGGCAGTTCCCTCCACATGTCCAGCCATCAATCTTCCAGCGCCCCTGGATGAGTGCGGCACAACACGGGGCATGTTCCAGTTAAAAAATAGCCCTTGCCACAGCTTTCCCTCCTCAGCCACCGATAAGTATGCCTTTGATATTTTTATTAAAAAAGAAAGAAAACACATTGGGGAATATGTTTCATTTCTTAGAACCCAGACCAAAGCCCCCGATGTTGAAGAGGATTGAGGTCTGTTGAGAGCGAAAACAGAGAAGAGAGCTGAGTTCTACTTTGGAAATTCCAGAGTTTTGCCAGGTGGAAAAGGCCCACTCTCCAAACAACAGAATCTCTGCAATCTCTAAAAGGATTTCCCATGATATTGTTGGGCCTCAGCATTTTTCCACAAGCAGCAAACCAACATCACCATCTGCCTCCTCTGACCAGGAATATGCATTTCAGTGGGAAACATGATTTTGAAAGACATAAAATTTGGAACTAAATTGTGGTCCCCAAGGTTTTAGCTTTTTTTTTTTCATATGCACTGATGGATTTTATAGCACCTCAGATAGACTCACTCTGTCTCCTGTGTCACTGCACATGCAGTGGCAGGAAAGCAGACAGGGTGGCGGTTGGGAGACTGTGGGAGGTGGGGACGTGTCTCTCCAATGCAGGGCTCTCCTGGCCGGGATCCGGGGGATGCCTGCCCACTTAGTCACTCCAGGAGACTGCACAGTAAACATTCTGTAGCCAGGTTCTGGTGCCTGTTTTAAAATAGTCTGTTCCAACTCATTTACGCTCAGGGGCCCACCTACCTTCCTGGCAGAGTTACTAGAGAACTCTCTGGAATTGTAGGGATGTAGACACTCCAATCTCTGTACCTTTTGTTAATCTTTAAAGCTAAGGTGCGCCTGGCCTGGGTGAGGTTTATTCCAATTAGATTTTTAAATGAGGTCACTTGTCCATTGCTGGGAGGGACTTTTAAGTTATTAAGTCTTATCCCTGGCAACCTAAAAAATGGACGTTAAGGTTAAAAAGGGCCTATCTGCATCCCAGCCCCTCATGCCTAATATTCTTTGGGAGCTGCAAAGTCATCTGCCGTCCTTCTGGTGTATAAGGCTATTTACGAGTGGCTTCAGTGCCGAAAACCTATAAAGGAACATTGGGGAGCTAAGGAGGGAGGGTTTCTAAATGGTATGGTGTGGTAATTTGAGATGAACAAATCTGTAGGTCAGGGAGGCAATTCTATTTTGGAAAACCTTAGAATTAGAAATAATAGAAAAGAACCTGGAATTTGAAGAAGCTGCCAGAACTTGTTCTAGGCCTCTGGTACTGCGTATGCTTGGGATAAGGTTTCAGGAACATCACTAGCCTTCTCCCATGTTTGGGTCCACAGACAATATTTGCAGAAGGTGGCATTCCCATTTTAAAGAACAACTGACTCATGCTCGAATGGGGAAGGTGAGTCCTATCAGTTCCAGAAGAAGATGAAGGAAGCAAACTTTTCAGCAAGTACAATTTTCATGAACAGACTGAATCCAGTGGCTTCCCCTAGTTGCTAGCTTGCCAGATTTTACAAAATTTTACTAGCTTTTAAATTTTAAGTTGTTGAATCATGTTATATATTATTATTTATTTTATTTTATTTCATTTTGAGACAGGGTCTCACTCTGTCACCCAGGCTAGAGTGCATTGGTGCAATCATAGCCCACTGCAGACTTGAACTCTTGAGCTCTAATGATGTTCCCACCTCAGCCTCCAGAGTAGCTAGGACTACAGACATTCAGCACCATGCCCAGCTATTCTATTTTTGTTTTCATAGAGATGGGATCTCCTTATATTGCCCAGACTGGTCTAGAATTTCTGAGCTCAAGCAATCTGCCGACTTCAGCCTCCCAAGGTGCTAAGATTATAGGCATGAGCCACTTCACCCAGCCTAACCTGCTGAAAGAATGAATGAACAAAATTGCTGTTTGTGTTGATACGGATGATTATGATGCTTATGATTTATGACATAATGACTACACTAAAATAAAAAGTGATTTTTTCACTCAACAAATATTTTTGGAGAGGCTGCCATGTGTTAAACACAGTTCTTCGAGGCAGAGATACAGCAGAGAAGATATAGCATTGACACTTCATATAGTTTACATGCTAGAGGAGGAGACATACAATAAGTAATGAATAACAAAGGAAAAGATATATTGTTAGATACCTACTGGCAAATGCTACTACTACTAATAATACAGGTGGTTCGGGATGGCCTTTCTGAAAGATTTACTTGAATAGAGAACCGAATGATGAGAAGGAATAAGCCATAGAAGCCTCTTAGAGAAGAATGTTTCATGCAGAGAAACCAGCCTGCATGTATATGGAAAAGAAAGAACACCTATGGTAGGGTAACCAGCCATCCAGTTTACCTGGGACTGAGAAGGGTGCCAGGAAACAGGACTTTAAATGTTAAAAACAGGAAAGTTCTGGGCAAACTAGGAGGCGGTGGTCACCCTATGTGTGGCTGCACATGCCAAATGAAAGGCTGTGATAGAGGATGGGTAGAAGAGGTAGGCAGGGCGAGGTCATGTGGGCCTGGTCAATATGGTGAAACCCCATCTCTACTAAAAATACAATAATTAGCCTGGCATGATTGTGTGTGCCTGTAATTCCAGCTACTTGGGAAGCTGAGGTGGGAGAATCGCTTGAACCCAGGAGGTGGAGGTTGTAGTCAGCTTTTTATATTAAAAAGACACATGCACACAGGTTTATAACAGCATATTCGCAATTGCAAAAATATGGAACCAACTTAAATGCCCATTAACCAATGAATGGATAAAGAAAATGTGGCATATGTACACCATGGATACTACTCAGCCACAAAACGCAATAAAATAATGGCATTTGCAGCAACTTGGATGGAGTTGGAGGTTGTTATTCTAAATGAAGTAACTCGGGAATGAAAAACCCAATGTTGTATGTTCTCACTTATAAGTGGGAGCTAAGCAATGAGGATGCAAAGGCATAAGAATGATAGAATGGACTTTGGGGGCTAGGGAGAAGGGTGGGTGGTGGATAAGGAATAAAAGACTATATATTAGGTAGCGTGGACACTGCTTGGGTGAGTGTTGCACCAAAACCTCAGAAATCATCACCAAAGAACTTATTCATGTAAACAAAAGCCACCTGTTCCCTGAAAACTAGTGAAATAAAACTTAAAAGACATATTTTTAAAATGTCACCAAAGAGCTCTGGTTGATTACCTAAAGAGATACAATCGTGTTAAAATTGATGGGCCAATCATATTACAGTATGGGAGAGGGGAAACAGGACAGAAAAAAATTAAAAAATAAAACTAGATGTTTGCCATGATGCAGCAAATATCTAGTTACGCTGCAGGAATAATGCGATGTTACTAGAAGTTGCTAGTTAGTGTCACTTGAGAATTTATTGACTGTAGTATAGATACGGCAATGTATACTGAGGAGTCTCTTTATTCTTGGGTACTGTCAGAAATAAAACAAGCAAAATTAAAAACAAATGAACAAATTTTATTTTTAACAACAGAAAGAGCCTCAAATTTTCTAAAGGTTGTTGAAAAGTAGAGTTCATGCAAAAGCTGCATGGAGAGGAGGGAAAAATAGTGAGTGCATGGTGGTGGCAGACATCTTAATGAGAAACCAAAATGTACTTCTTGAATAAAGAGTTACACCTAAGGATCAAAATCTTAAGAGAGTACAGAAACGGGGGTGAGCTGGTTGAAGACAGAAGCCACCCATCCCTCATCCACAACTAAATAGAATGACTAATTCGGAAAAAGAAAAGAGAAGAGTGTACAAAAACAATCATATAGTAACTCATGTCTGCATGAATCAACCTTGATTTGCAGTAGCTGAGGATAAGACAGGGTCTGTGTAATCAGAAAAACAAAAAAGCAAAACTCCAGTAGCTTAGAGCACTACTTTATCCTACCTCTGCTTATAGAAAACTCTTACTATAGCTAGTCCACAAAAACTCAGTTTATTTAATAATAAACCATTAAAATGAATTAACATCTATGCAGAGAAGCCATATAAAATGTTGCCATGTAACAGATCGAATTTTAAGCAAATATTTTGCCATATTTTTTAAAGTTAATGTAGTAGTGGCCCCTATGAAAGAAGAACACAAAACAGAAGATCAAGAACTCAGGGAAGAGATGGAGACACATCTAGCATTAGTTAACAAGAAAGTCTTAAAAATAAATTAAATAAAACAAGAAATAAATTAGAAGGAGCTCAAAATTGAATAAACACTAGAATAAACAACAAAATAGTAATGAACATGAGAGAAATGAGAAAAAGAAAATACAATTAAGATAAATAGTTTAAAAGAATTAGAAAATGCTGAAATAGTAAAAGGAGACAAAGACATACAATACGCATAATTGGAGTCTGTGTAGGAGGGAAAATGTAACAGAACAAATATTTAAATCTAAAATTTAAGAAAACTTTTCTAAAATAAAACAAAAACATGAGTCTAAATACAAAGGGAAGGTCATGTGTGATGGATATTCAACATTAGAACACTTTTGGTAAAGTCCCGGGACTTAAAACATAAAATCTTTTTGGCAGCTGGAAATATCGAGAGTATCGAGAAATAGCAAATCACTTATATGGTAGAAAAAATTAGTCTTCCCTTATATATTTGTATAACAATATTTAATAGACTATCATATTAATATTACTAATATTATAAAATCTCCAATATAGATGATTTATAGCAAGTACTAAACCCTGGAAATAATAGATAACATACCTTGTTTTTATGTGCCTATAAGCCTTTTACAGACATGAATCATATTAGGCAATACAGAAAATCTCAGCACATTTCAAAACATAAAATTTAACATTAAAAACATTATCTAATACAATACAAAAAAACTAGAAACTAAAAGAAAGCAACAACAAAGTACTCCCACTTCCTAGAAATTAGAAAATTCTTAACACCAACTTTCTCAAAGAGAAAATGTATTCTAAAATTATAAAATGTTTAATAAATGATGATAATGAAAACACTTTATATCAGAACTTATGCAGTAAAGCTAACAGTGTCCAAAGGAAAAAAATACAGTCTTAAATATTTTATTAACAAACAGAAACATTGAAAACAAATGGAATTAATCATGTGTCTTAAAGAGTTTAAAAAAAATGAACAAATAAATATCAGAAAGGAATTAATGAGGATAGAATTAACAAGAAGTGCAATGAATAAATAAATGAAACCAATATATAAATCCAAAAACTGCCATTTTGAAAAAATATATTAACTTATTCCCTGACCTAATATTTTTTTGTTTAGAAATTAAGAAAATAATTAGACGATTTTTGCTCAATTTTCAAAAATTCTAGAATCAAAGGTCATTTTTATTGGAAAATATAATTTACTAAAACTGACTCCAGAAGAAATAGAAAAATCTAAGCAGACCAAATTATGTAAAAGCAATAGAAAAGACTGGCCAAGAACTTTCTCAAAAAAAAAAGAAAGAAAAGGAAAAAAACCTAGCACCAGTGAAAACAAGTTAACAGAGGTTTCCCAACAATGTTTTGGAATATAATGTTATTTAATGAGTTCCAGAGTAGAAATTAAAAAGGATGGCTTCTGAACTTTTCCAGAAAATATAAATAAAGCATAACCTGGATACCAAAACTTAATAAAGATTGTGCATACATCTGTGGCATAGAATTCATGGCAGTTTGATTTTTCAAAGTCACCAACAGAGAAAGTGCCCCTAGAACAAGTTTGCTAGCAAGATGGAGATTTATATACTGTAGTATAAGTTCAGAAGTTATATTCCATCACCTTTGCCATATTCTACTGATTAGGAGAAAATCACGGACCCAAACCATCCTCAAAGAAACTTGATTATACAAGGGCATGAATACCAGGAAGCCACATTAAAGTCTGTCCACCATAGCTCCTGACAGAAAACTATGTAAAACTCTCATTTATGAATATCAACACAAAACTCTTGGATAAAATAATGTTTTATATACTATTAAAATGAAACATTATAATCTAGTAGAAATAATTCCAGAAATTCAAGGATGGTTCAACATTTGTAAATTTATCAGAATAATCCATTGAATCTATAGGTCTAAAAGAAAAAACAGATCATTTCCATAGTTCCACAGATGCTGAAAAGGCATTTAACACAATTCAGCATCCATTCTTATTTTTAAAAACATTTAAGTACTTAACATTTAATTAAATCGCCCTTTATCATAATAAAACATATCTTAGCTTGATAGTCAACTAGTTTATTCCCTTCAAATTAGATAAAAGAAGGACATGCAGTTGTACTGGAAGTCAATGTAATTAAAACAGAGGAAGAAATTAGAGACATAAAATTGAAAAGAAAAAAGTGAAATTGTTAGCTTTTGTAAATGACATAAATATGTACCTGGAACACCTAAGAGAATTAGTTAAAAAGTATTATAGGCTATAATGGAATCCAGTAAGATAACAGGGTGGAAATAAATGTAAACCAAGATCAAGCCTAAATAAGATGAGCATGGCCCCTTTCCCTTGATGACAGGAGATTCAATATATCAGTGTTCCACATTCTCAAGACACCAGCCCTTCAATCTCCCTCAATGACTTAAGAGTTTAGTTTGTTTCTCCACACTTGCAGTTTTCAGAATGCTGCATGTGCAACACCACACTATGTATGAAACCACATCTCTTTTCTCTCAAACCAGGCTGCAATTCAATGCCCTCAGGAAAACAACTCTAATTATACTCAGCAAATTATCTACACGCCATTACTCTGCATGCTCCTACACTTATGACAGCAGTTTGTCCTGTCCTAATTTGTGTTTACTTGTATGTTGCTTACTAAGTAAGTGTTAAGTGGTGTATGTTTATTTGTCCAAATAAAGAATTTGAGAACTCTGTCCTTTCTCTTCCCTTCCACCAATAGTGCTAGCTTTAGTGGTCCGTACCCAATTTTAATTTTTAAATCAATTTTCAAAATAGGGAATATATTTCCATATTTCAGACATTAAAATTGATACAATAGCATATAGTGAAGATTCTTTCTTTCATCTGACTTCCCATCTTCTCAGTTTCCATCATCACAAAACGTAATTTTTTTGTGTGTTTATTTTTCCAGAGAAGTTTTATGTTTGTGAAAGCCAATACATTTATAGGGTCTCTTTTTTCTTACTCTGTTTATTTAAATGGTAACATAATGTATACATTTATCTAAAATTTGTTTTATACCTAATGGTATATTTCAAATATCTTTCCATTATTATATTAAAGGCATTTTTAATTTTTAAATTGCACATATTATTTCATTATAAGAATATATTTTCCTGTAATCCCAGCACTTTGGGAGGCCGAGGCGGGTGGATCACGAGGTCAAGAGATCGAGACCATGCTGGTCAACAAGGTGAAACCCCGTCTCTACTAAAAATACAAAAAATTAGCTGGGCATGGTGGCGCGTGCCTGTAATCCCAGCTACTAAGGAGGCTGAGGCAGGAGAATTGCCTGAACCCAGGAGGCGGAGACTGTGGTGAGCCAAGATCAGGCCATTGCACTCCAGCCTGGGTAACGAGAGTGAAACTCCGTCTCAAAAAAAAAAAAAAAAAGAATATATTTTAATTTATTTAACCAGTACAGTATTGATAGACATTTATATTGATTTCAGCCTCTTGCTATTACAGTGTTTGCTAATTGGCATGACAGTTACAGATAGATTTGCATTAAAATTCTAGATCAATAATAGATTCATTTGCAGTAAAGTCATATATTGGTGGCCTAGAATCACCCTGACAATCTACAGTAACTTTTCATATCTATGTTCTAATTTATGAAGTGTTGGTTTCCCATTTTAATCATGGAAAATTCCTGGAGAACTTCTCATTAAAGGCCATTTCTCCTGTTTCCCACCTTTGCTTGCATGGTAATTATATCAAAAAGTCACTCATTTCCAATGAGGATGGGCATCATTCAAGAGATGGAATAACTTCACTCCTCTAACTTGAGATTGTGAAAATACATAGGGTGGCTGATTTCATCTCTTCTTATAAACACTTCTTCAGTAAGAGTGACACATCTGAACACACAGGCAGATGATTCATGTGCACCAATGCAGGCAAAATAATAGCTACAGTTGTGAGCCATATATTGCCACATTAGTTAAGAACCTAGACTTTGAAACCATAGTGCTTCCACTTGCGACTGGGAACATTAACTTATTTGCATCTGAAGTTAGTGCATCTCTAAAATGTGAATAATAATAGCTCCTACCCAGTGTCTGATAAGTAACACTACCTGTAAGTTAATAGTATTACTCTTTTTAGGAAACATTAGCAAATGTACTTATCTTTCATTATAACAGCAAAATGCTTGCATTCTGCCTTTAGCTGAATAGTAGACACAGTTGTGGTGGGCATTCTTAGAGGTTGTTCACATGCATGCCTAGAGCTCTCAGTCTTGATGAGAATCTGCAGAGCCATATGGTCAAGCTCACTGACCAGAAGCTAACATTCATACAAACAGTTTTGCACAACCTCCAATTCTTCATGCAGGCACAGACAGGGACTTGCATTTATGAACTGCCTCAGACTCCTGACTTTTAAGTTTAGACATGGTGATCTGTAACTGTACCTACTTCACTGTAGTCCTCCCCGCATGACTGCCTAAGTGTTATTGATATAAGTATATATAACTATTATACTGTTCTTACACTACTATAAATAACGACCTGTGACTGGGTTATTTATAAAGAAAAGTTTTAATTGACTCACAATTTCACAGGCTGTACAAGAAGCATGGCTGGGAGGCCTCAGGAAACTTACAATTGTGATGCAAGGCAAAGAGGATGCAAGCACATTTTACCAATGGTGGAGCAGAAGAGAGAGACAGAATGAGGGGGGAAGTGCCACACGCTTTTAAACCATCAAATCTCATGAGAACAGCATGGGGAAATCTGCCCCCATGTTCCAATCACCTCCCACCAGATTCCTCCCCAAATTTTGGGAATTACAAATCAACATGAGATTTGGGTGGGAACACAGAGCCATATAGTAAGTATATAACACCCTCTGCTGAAGCCCATGTGATTTCCCTCTATCATGGGAGCCCTTATGGCTCTTCCTCCCTTCTGCCGTGTAACTCACACAGGCACCACTGATTTGCAGACCTCCAATGGGAACCCAGTGGCCAGGACATTTGGGAAATGTACTCCGGCACAAAGCTCCTGCAGTAGAAGAAAGAGCAAAGGAGGGAGTGGAAATGGTTCCACTAACTATAACACCTACCTATTATTTCAATATAGTGAGTAATAAAGTAACAGAATTATCAATAACTATTAAAATTAAAGCCATGGTTTAAAATAATAACAACCAGAGAATTCAAGCAAGTAAAAATGAGTAAATAAATAAGCCCCTCATTGTACTGAGAAGGGTCCACTGAGACCCCACACATAAAAATCACCAGTAACATTAAGTCTATGGTATGACTAACCTTTTCCTGGGAAGGTGGAGCAAAAATCAGAGACAAGACTGAAGTCACTGTTGCTGATAAGGTAAGGGTTAAGGGTAATATTGACTTAGTTCATTGACTACTTATGACTCATTGGCTTAATGGTGGAGCAATGGCATCTGCGCTGAATCTAATGGCTTTGTGTTTATCTGTTCTCCTAACCTCTTCAGAAGCAAATCAATCTTAACCCCCCAGTTAAGAACTGTTTTTCAAATACAAATGTGCTATTTAACTTCCCTAATATTGTATTTTTAAAGCTGGCTCTGAAAAAATATAACAGTTAACAAATAAGAATGACTGAATATAGTTCTAGTACATAGGATTCTAATACATAGAGTTTTTTATTTCTCATTTTCAAAATAAAACTTGTATAAAGAAAACAAAAATGCATCCATTGAGTTGGATCGTCTAGTGGCACCTTGGAACCATTTCTACTCCCTCCTTTGCTCTTTTCTCTACTATAGGAGCTTCAGGCCTGTGTACATTTCCCAGATGTCCTGGCCACTGGGTTCCCGCTGGAGGTCTGCAAATCAGTGGTGCCTGTGTGAGTTACATGGCAGAAGGAAGGAAGAGCCATAAGGGCTTCCATGATAGAGGGAAATCACATGGGCTTCAGCAGTAGGCAGATCTGATAATTTTGCTCCCATTTCCTAGAAACAACTTACTGCAGGACTACAGTCCAACAGGCCATCAGTGGTGGTTCCCTTAGATTCCTGCCCTTCCCAATTTCCTCAACAGTAGCAGCGGTTTCCTTGACTTTTGTGCACTCTGCACTTACAATGGTTTTGTAAATCTTACAATGGTTTTATAAATCTTACAATGGCTTTATACATTGCTTCTATTAAATCCCTTCCCACTTGAACATCTTAGAGCCGATTCTATTTTCCTCTCTAAACGAGACTGATAAAGAGGTTGGTGCAAGGGGTAAAGACTAACAGAATCTTTTCCTAGCTTTGGACTGAGTCAGAAGTTTCCTGGCTCTTCTTGGGCTCCACCTTCGGGCTCCACCTTCCGCCTCCAGCCTGGCCCTTACAAACCCCTCCCCTTTTCTATCCCCACGGCCTGCTGAATGGAGCCAACTCCTGAGGAGGGCAGAGCTCATGATGGAGAAGGTGCATGTTCCAGATTGGCTGTAGAGCTCCTCTATTTTTGCCTCCCTTCCCATGAAAACTTCACTGGAATAGGAAGAACGTTTGATTGTGAGAAGTCACTGAAATATTGTGATTGTTTTTAATAGTAATTATCCTACTCCAATTAATGTATTGTCCTTGAAAGTAGGGACTATGTATTAGTCCATTAAGACTGCTATAATGGACTAAGACTGGGTATTTTATACACAACAGAAATGAAATTCCCATTGTTCTGGAGTCCAAGATAAAGAGTCTGGCAGATTCTGTATCTGGCAGGGTCTGCTTTCTGGCTCATAGATGGTGCCTTGTTGCTTTGTCCTCATGGAAGAGGCCCCTCTTTGGGGCCTTTTTTATAAGGGCACTAATGCCATTGTTCTCATGATTCAATTACCTCTCAAAGGTTCCATTTCCTAACACCATCATATTGGTGATTACCTTTCATCATATGAGTTTCGTGGGGACCTAACATTCAGATTCCAGCAGCCTATATGCCACAATTTTTGTTTTTTCCATGGAGCTGTGTGTGTATCTATATCTCTATATGTATATACAGAGAGATCTATAACTATATATCTAGTAGTAAATGCTTGCTTTGGAATGAAGAAAATAAGAGAAAAAGATGAATGTATTTAAATAAGAATAATTTAATGATTGGGTGATCACTGGAGAAGTTTAGCTTCAATCTGTAAGAGTGATTATTATGTCATATGTGTTTGAACGAAAATAATGTACTAGTCTTCCAGGTTGTGTTGGATGTTATGGCTGAAGGCCAAAGTTAATAAATATAACAGGTTGAAAGCACAGACACTGAGTTCAAACCTGCACTGTCACTTACTAGCTGTTTTTTTTGAAAAAGATACTCAGACTCTTGGGATTTCAGTTTCTTTATCAATCCCTTTCATCTGGGAATGATACTCACATTGTAATTGTCTTATATGGCTGCTGTGTGGGTTCCATGATTTTACATTTATAGAATACTGTAAAGAGTGTCTGGCACATCATATTGTGTTTGTTACTATTGAATATAAAAATATTAAAAGATAGCCCAGGTTTTCTAGGGTTTGGACGTATTTTATGCTATTTCTTTTCTATAATATCCTCCCCTCCTACATTGGTTTTGTTCTGGCTGGCAGAGTCCTATTGAATAGAGTGATAGAAAAATTTGCACTTTTTCCTCATCTTCACAGTTTTCAGATATATTCTGGTTTGTCAGAATTCTTGATTAGAGTCACAGACATCATTCTTGCATTCTGTTCATCAATAGTAAATGTCCCTTTTGTTTCACAACAGTTTTAAAATTTAGTAAGGTTTTAATTTTCTCCTGTGCTTTTAAGAACCTTATGGAAATCTTTTAGCAATTTGGGGATTTCTTGCCTGAAAACACCATGGCCTGTGCCACACATTATTCTTTCCTTTTGTATTCTGTTGTGTAAAACACGGCCAGTTTCCCTGCTCTCGGTTACATGTTGTGACGTTCAGTGTCTCGAACTTGTTTGCCCACCACTACATTATTCATCACACTCTCAGTTTTCCTGTCCGCCCTCAACTAATTCTGGATGCCCGACTCACTGACTTTTATGTCTTTCAGCTTCTCTGTGTTCCCATCTGTACATTCACACACACACAGCTGTGATTTTCTTCTCCTGTCACACCTACTTTTTTGCTGAAATCAGCCATGTGTTCTCAGTAAAGCTTTCATATGCCCTCCAAAAGAACGTTTTAATGTAATGTGTAGTCTTTTGTCACTACAGTGAACAGCACTTACAAAATGCTGTTTTTAATTTGTGCTGCAGAGCTCAAATGCATCATGTTCCTCCCTGAATTAGAGATAATGACCAGGTCAACTACCCAATATTATGACAAACTTCAACTAAATATCACTTCTCCCTCCACCTCCGCCCACCCGATACAGCCATATAAACTCATATCTGTCAGTGGAGTGTAGGAAAAATCTTCAGGAAGATGGCATGTCTTTGATACCAGTTTGTTGCCGACTTTTATATCTTTCTAATACAGTGACAGACATATTAAGACCCTTAAATCAAATGCTATGGCTTTCTTGGATTAGAAGGAATATTTGCTTGAATTTTATCATTACTTATTACTGAATTCAAAAGATCAAGAAAGAATAGCTTACAATGAAGAGGCCAATATTTCTGTATGCAAGGTTCTTGGTGGAGTTTACAAAGTAGACCCCTTACAAGTTACAAAAAAAGTTTTCTAAAAAAGTTATTTATTAAAAGAGCAGTTATTAAATGTGTCTGTGCCTTGCATGCACTTGGTGTTGCTTTCAAGGGCTCCAGTGTCTCGTGGGAGCAGGCAGCGCTGGGCCACAAAGAAGAGTGAGTAGGGTTAGAGAAACACAGAGATACACAATGGAAGGCTCTTTGCAGCATCTGTGTTCATTAAAGCTATCCCAAATGAAACAAACTAGGCCCCCAAACAAGGTCCCATCATGGGAATGGCTCTGACCTCTCTAACCTTCTAATATCACTGTAGTTTGCCTTCAGTCTCATCCTGTCAGGGCTTTGGCAAGGCCCTTTGAGCCCTTTCTTGTCGTTCTCTGAGCCTCCCTTGCTTCCTCCCATTGGCCTCCCAGCATCAGGTTGGCTGCACCCTGTCCTGTCTGGGCTTCAAGGCCACATGTTCCCCACCTCCACACATTTTATTATCCTCTCAGCTTCTTACTCATTTATTAGATGTTTGAGAGATGGAATAAGATCTGATTTATTCTCTCCCCATAAAAAACAGATATATCCTGCAGGGTATAGCACAGTGCAAAGGTTCAATATCTGTGTGGTATGAAAAATGAATATTGGCCTGGCCATCAAGATCTTGCTGGCTCATGGGCCGACTGATAAAGTGTATGTGGTAAGAACACAGCTGTGATTCAGCCTTCCTAGAACATATTTAAATATCTTTGTAATTAAAAAATAAACATGCTCATTTTGAAAACTTTAACAAAACAGAGCTATGTGAAGCAGAGACCCTCTTTTCTTTTTCTCCTCTAGCCCACTGCCCAGAGAGATTCATTATTGTTGTGTAACCTTCTGAACACTCCAATAATGATGCATTTTTATGCACAGACAATAACACAAACACATTTACAATATATGAGTTGCTCTAGATCTGTCTATCTATCTATCTATCTATCTATCTATCTATCTATCTATCTATCTATCATCTATCTATCATCCATCTATTCTTTATTTGAGCAACTATGAAGAAATGCATGACAATCTTGCCCATGTTCTCCAACAGTGAACATGGCACTGAGTGTTTCCTTATGACTCAAGCTCAACTATACGGACACTTATCATGACACACCAGTAATTTAGAGGTTCCCACTTGCTGAAATCCTGTGATGCCCTCTAAAACTGTAGTCAATAGAAGATCTTCACCCAGTGATGAGAGTACTGTATTTTTTCCTATGCCTGATTTCAGCATTTCTCCAATTCCTGCTTAGCTCTCAGTTGCTCTTTTTGTTGCTTTCAGTTGCTTTTTCTTTGCTTCTAATTTGTTGTCTATAATTTATTACATTTGCAAATTTGGTTGCCAGTCTTGCTAGAGATGTGCATAAAGTGAAGGTGAAGAAATTCTAAGAGAGGGCTTCAGAGGGTTCTTTTCTAAATCAGATGCACGTATCTTTGGGCATGGCCTTTGTGATTCGGCAGTTACATGCAGAAGAGTTCCATGTCAAGCTGCTGACAGGTGAGATCGGCCAAAGCAACCGAGACCTTGTGCTTAAAAAGTGTCCCTAGCACAGGGCTCAGCTCTGAACTACAGAGTGTCGCTGATTGGCAGAGACACAGAATCAAACTGTGACCTAAAAAAAGAAAAAGGCTTACAAAAACAACAACAGAACAAACTTTCTATCAGCTGCAGGATTGCTTGAATCTTGAAGTCATGTGAATTGTGAGA
Source organism: Saguinus oedipus (assembly GCA_031835075.1). Lineage (NCBI taxonomy): Eukaryota > Metazoa > Chordata > Mammalia > Primates > Cebidae > Saguinus > Saguinus oedipus. Next base: position 142,353,168 of record CM063172.1, on the reverse strand, counting down.
GTAACTAAGAACTATCAGCTTTAACATACAGACATATTACAGGCAAAAGAAAATAAAGGGTTGGGGGAAGGGGGAGAAAGCCCTGTCAGTAGCTTTGAGCTGCCTCGTTTTTTTTTTAATGAAAAAATTGTTACAAATGGGTTCTTCAGCATATGTTATTAATTTCATTATTCTGGCTTCTTGCCAGTTAAGCATCAAGCCCTGGTTTTTGTGATTTCAGTTGCAACTAGTAAAACTCATGTGGGCATTAACAGAAACAGACAAGAGAACATTTTTTCAAATCAACTGCAAGTGACTATTTTAAAGGGTTTTGTTTCATAAAACCAGTTGGAACATTTGTTTTTGTTGATGAGAAGAATTATGATTTCCTAAAATATGATATTTCCAGCCTATACCAGCCTTATTTGAAAGACTTTGAAAAAATTATTGATACTGGCAGGTAAAATATATTTATGTTATATTTTAGAATGTATAAAACTTTATAAATGTTCATTAAAGTCTTACTTTTTACTTTTTACTGCACTACATAGTTTTTTAAAAAAATAATAATGAACACTATAAAAACAAAAATGCTTTTCTTCTAGATTAAGAAATTATGATAAATACTTTGAGAGCAGAAAGGCAAATGCAGTATTAAAATTTCATTATGAAGGCTCTTTATTACACCTTTTGAAATAGTGTAATTCTTTTTTTTTTTTTTTTGCCAATCATTGAGAGCTTGTAAGGTTGCTGAGGTTGGTTGGCCTTGAACTCTTGGCCTCGCCTTCGCAAGCGCCACGACATCCGGCCGGAGCCACTTTGGGCCCCTGAAATAGTGTAATTCTATTATTAAAAAGGCATTATCCCTGTCACACAAAACACTCAGGAATTAGCATCTACCTTAGTCTTTAAGCTGACATTTATTGAGTGCCAATTATCAACCAAGCACTTTAATAATACTACCTTGCTATTTATCCAGCACATACTACATACCAGGCAATATCTTAAGTGTTTTATATGTAGTCTTCTTAAAGCAATATCTACAAACCTTTGAACCAGGTATTTCTGTCCCCAATTACAAATAAGAAACTAAAATCAGAGACAGTATGTCTTGCCCAAGGTCTCACTGCTAATAAATGTTCATAAGGAATTTCACTCCTTTGAAAATATTTGACTCTAAAATTCAGTGCGACCAATAGTTCTGGTTTGCCTGGAACTGAGGAGTTGCATAGGATAAGGGAGTTTTGGTCCTATAACTGAAAAGTGTCCAGATCCTCCACACGGAGTTGGTCATCCTCTTAGAATCTGTCATTTTACCTGCTGTGCTGTCCAAACTTGCTCTGCCCTGCTCCTCCTACTCTCTTTCTTCAAAGCCCATTGATTGCCTGAAGGATGCATTCTTTTTTTCTTTCTTTTAACCTTGAGTGATAGTCCTCATACTACGTCATATTTTTAAATTTTGAAAATCCTTCTAAGAACCAGGACATTTGAAATTAATATATCCATTCACAGATGCATTCATTCTTTTGTTCAACAATTATTTATTGAATACCTTCCATTTGGCAGGCTCAGGAGTTACAATGGTAAACCAAGTCTGATTCTTGTGGCACTTACGCGGATGGGAGAGGGGACAGATAAGAATCAAATAAGTGTATTCTACATCTGTTGGTGATTGAGGGTTGTGAAGCAGGGCAAGGACAATGGGATGAGATCAGGCTTGTTTTATAATTTCATATGCTGTAATCAAGGAAGGCATCTCTGATGAGGTGACCTGTGAGCACTATTGAGATAGGAGGGAGTATGGCATGGAGGTCATCAGGCAGGGGCAGATACAGTGGAGGGAGCAGGGTTAGTTCAAGTAGGACCTCCCAGGTTCTACTAAGGAAATTGTTGGAAAGAAGTTGTGTATGAATGTGAGGGCCATTCTTTTTTTTTTCTGTTTCTCTTTGCAGTTTGGCTCTGGTGACTAAAATCAGGTTAGAAATTAGGACTAGGGAAGTAGAAGTAACCAGATGGTGATGAAAAGGAATTATTCCTGAAGTCTCATGTTCCCAATCTTTATTGTGATTCTCAATATACAATTTGGAATTGATGAAACTCAGTCAGGTGAGCTGATGCTTTCTTGAGTCCCTAAATCAAATAAGACAGTTATTAATAGTAAGCACTGTAATCCCAGCACTTTGGGAGGCCGAGGCAGGTGGATCACGAGGTCAAGGGATCGAGACCATCCTGGTCAACATGGTGAAACCCCGTCTCTACTAAAAATACTAAAAATTAGCTGGGCACGGTGGTGCGTGCCTGTAATCCCAGCTACTCAGGAGGCTGAGGCAGGAGAATTGCCTGAACCCGGGAGGCGGAGGTTGCGGTGAGCCGAGATCGCGCCATTGCACTCCAGCCTGGGTAACGAGAGCGAAACTCCGTCTCAAAAAAAAAAAAAAAAAGTAAGCAAGTTCTCAGATTCTTTTGGTTCTAAGGTTTTAGCTGAGTGAAAGTAGTAATAATAATGACAATACCCACATAAATACCCTGCATTTGAATACTGATTTATAATTCTTAATACCTTTTTCTTAGCATTGCCATTTATTCCTCACAAAACCCATTGGGGTAAGCAGCAAACATACTAGCAACACCATATTTTATACATGATGAGACTGAAATTTTCAAAAGTAAAAGTTGGTGATTTGTCCAAACCCATATTTGTAGAAGTCGATGGAGCCAGGACTACAACACAGACTTTATCCTTAGTTCAGTACGTCCATGTATGTTCTGCATGTTGTTTTAAAGTGATGGCACTATTTGGAAACTGTACACTAAGGAAAAAGTGTCAAGTCTAGAAGTACATGTTTGCTTTGCCAACATCAAGCATCATTCCACTGCCATGCTGCACTGACTCAATTCATTCTACTTTCTGGTCGAGTGTTCTACTCATTGTGAAAAACTTCTTAGTGGTCTGAAAGGTGAGAGGGCAGTTGAGGGTTCTTATTGTCACTCTGCTCCCAACTGTCTTCTGATCATCTTTAAATTCCCATTTCCTGTAGTTGAGGTTGAGGGGAGAGGTGGGAATGGTTAATGGACACACACACAAAAAAAAAAACTTAGAAAGAATGAATAAGACCTACTAGTTGGTAGCACAACAGGGTGATTATAGTCAGTAATAACTTGACTGTACATTTTAAAATAACTTAAAGAGAGTATAATTGGAATGCCTGTAACTCAAAGGATAAATGCTAGAAGAAATGAATGCCCCGTCTCCCAGATATACTTATTTCATTGCATGCCTGCATCAAAACATCTCAGGTACCCCATAGGTATATACACCTTCCATGTTCTCACAAAAATTAAAAATTACAAAACTACATAAATTCCCATTTCTCTTTCTTTCTCAGCACCTATGTAGTCTAGATGAAGGTAAGCCTCTTATCAGTCTCTTTTTATCTCCTATCTCAGCCCAGGAAATATTAAAACATTATTTCAAACATGTTGGTCTCAATTTAAACCAACCTCAAATTTCACTTACCCTTTAAAAAAACTGTTTGATTCTAACCTTTCTTCAAATTACTTTCCAGCCTCTCTAATTTTCACACCCAACTTTCTTTTTAAAATTGTATTCTCTTTTTCTTCTTCACCTTGTTCTTCCTTTAATTATTTCATTAAATATTGTCATTTTTGCCAATCAGATTGTCTTCTTTTTTCCCATCCTCAGAGACTGCCAAAAGTTTCAGCCCTCCTTATCTTTTGCACCAAACATCTGTTACCCTAGTGCTCCTGTTACCAGTTTTCTTTCCAACCTAATCTTTCCTCACATTGCTGCAGAATGTTCTTCCCAGTCCAAACTGATTCTGACAGTCTCCAGTGCAAAGCAACCTCTGTTGACTTCCATGACCTGCAATATGTAATTCAAATTCCTTAGCTTGGCACACAAGACCCATCACAAGCTGGTCCAAACCTCCTTTTTGAACTTTATTTCCTGCCTCAATCATTCTTTCCCCTTTCGTAGCTCCATGCAGGTGCAAATGCTATTTCTTCTCCCTGATAAATGCTCATTCATCCTCTAACACCCAGCTCAAGGGTCACCTTCTCCCGTTCCCCCGTGTGATTCCAGAGTATGCTGATTATACCCTTTCAACAGTTCTCGCCATATGGCAATACTGTTTTTCTACTTATGTGTCCGTCTCCCCAACTATGCTGTGTTTCACTCACTGTTTGGCACATAGTAGGTTCTTTATAAACTTTTCAGTAAATATTGATATGAATAAAGAAATTCATGAATGAAGTAAAGGAAGTGGGTAACTTTTTAACATAAATATCAACACATATGTCCTTTTACTCACCACGAGGGAATAAAAGTTCAATGTTACAATAAATAATTTACGTGAAAGTGCGTGTGTGTGTGTGTGTGTGTGTGTGTGTGTGTGTGTATACATTTGCCCCGGTAACTATTCCCTAAGTGTATTTCAACTACTGTAGTTTTAACAGCTGTCATATATGTAAATATTGCAATAAATTTGAGGTTGCAGTTTTATGGCACTGAAGTGAAAATGAAAAATTCCAGTGAAACACTAGACTGCAGCAGTGTCATAGAGGCTAAACATTAGAGTTCACTGTCACAAGACATAAAGCCATGTGAAGTAGTGAACCTTTTTTAACCTTTGATAAAAATGCACCTTTAAGAGATTAACAACACAGCTTTTAAAAAGTTAGATATAAGATATAAATGAGATATAAAAAGATAGGAGCATATCACAAAACAGTAGATAAAATTGGATCAATAAAACTCAATATTCAATAATATGTAAAAGGTACTTCTTTTTATTCTTTTGTCTTTTCTAATTTATTTGTAACATGCATGTATTATTTTAATAATGAGAAAGACAAGTAAAAATAGTGTACTTACATAACTCTAAGCTCTTTAAGTCAAAGAAACAGTTAAACTACCCAGAGCCTAAATAAAATTTTTAGCTACTTAGATAGTTTAATGTTATCACTAACAAATTTAATGGTTTTATATTTTGTTTAAGATAAGATTTTTTTCTTCTAATTTTAAGAATAACCTATTTGTGGTGAATATCTAAAGGACAAAAAATTTAAAAATTTTAAATTACTTATAATTACACTAGCTATAGCAAGTGGAATTATGGCTTATTGACTAATTATGTTAATATATCTTTCTTATTCAGCTAGTTAGCATATACATTTATGTGTCCTTCTTTTATTTTAACCTACTGATCTGTCTGAATTTCTGATTATTTCCTCATGAAAGTTAGTCTTTGTATGAAGATGATTCCCAAATTTACATATCCAGTCCTGACCTTTCCACTGAGTTTCAAATATAAGTTCACATATAAAAATTTCTCCCTTAGTGGCTTCAGGCATTTCAAAATCTATCAGGCATCTTAAAGTCAATGGGGCCAAAACAACAACTGACTCCCCCTGCCACATTTCCCTGTTGAAACTCTCCCACTCAGTATTCCCATCTCATAAAAGAACCCCCACATGGGTGGGCCCAGTTGCTTAGGTCAATAACCAGTGGGTTGTTCTTGATTTCTCTCCTTGCACCTTCTTCCATCCAAGAGCAATCAGCCCCCCATTCAAAGCGTGCCCTTCAAAGCTCTTCAACTATCCTGGTGCATACCACACTCTAATATAGGCTCCATCGTCTTGTCTGTAGACTGCTGCAGTAATCTTCTCATTAACTTTCCTACTTGAAATCCTGCCACCCTACGAAGCCTGTTCCAGAAGACGTAAAACCAATATGAATTGTTTTGACTCATAGATGTCAAAATGACTTGAAAATGACAATCATCACACTGAGACTGACAGCTAAGCTTCTAGACATGCCATCTAAGTCTCATGCCTACCCCTTGAGTTCTTCCCATCAGTACTTTGCTGGTAAATGTTTAAAAGGTGGGAGTAAGAAAAGTCCTGATTTGTAGCATTTGTTGAGTACTCTGGTGTACCTACTCCTCTGGTATAAATACGTACTGATTTCAAGCTACCAGTGTGATGTCTCTGACCATGGAACTGAAAAGAGATTCTTGTAATCAGCTCTTAGAGTCAGTATAAACAGGCCACAGCCCATCACTGGGACCCAGCACATGGGGTCTTTTTGTTTCCACTACATACTCTTCTGTGTCAGAGCCTTTGCATCTCTTCCACCAGGACCACACATGGCTGGTTACATATTGTTATTTGGTTATCAGCTGAAATATCACCTGTGGTAATTAATTTGATGAGTCAACTTGGGTAGGCTACAGTGTTCACTTGCTTGGTCAAATAGAAGCAAGACCAACTTGCTTGGTTTTCATTGCTGTGAAGATAGATTTTAGATGTGATTAGGATTCAAGTCAGAAGACCTTAAGTAAAGCGTCTCATCCTTCGTAATATGAGTGAGCCTCATCCAACAGTTGAAGACCTTAAGAGAAAGATTAAAGTCCCCAGAAGAAGAAGAAATTCTGCCTACAAATTGATTTCAGACTCAGTAAGGCAACATCACTCCTTCCTTGAGTTTCCAGCCTGCTGGTCTGCCCTGCAGATTTCAGACTTGCCTACTCTCACAATCATGTGAGTCAATTTCTTAAAATAAACCCCTCTGTCTCTGTCTCTACACACACACACACGTATATGTGTGTGTGTGTGTGTGTGTGTATCTATCTATCTATCTATCTATCTATCTATATCTGTCTATCTATGTATCTATCTGTCTGTCTCTCTAACTATTTAGAGACATGTATGCACACACTATTAGAATGTATACACATCCTACTGGTTGTTTTTCTGGAGAACCCTCACTAATACATCATCTCTTCAATGAGATTTTCCCTGACAGCTTCTGGTCACTCTTTAACGTATTACTCCAATTTATTTTCTTCACTCTATTATCACTTTCTATAATATCTTGCTTACTTACTTATTTATGTATGTGTTTATTGTCTGTTCTCTCCTGGCCTCACTAGAATGAAAGTACCATAAGAACAAGTACCTGGCCTGCCTTGTTAATTGCTGTATCATCCCCTTTGCCTGTCATAAAGTGGTACTTTAAAAAAGTTTATTCAGTGAGTAATACTAAAAAATGTAGTTAGGGGCCAAAGAAGATTTTTTTTTAATGTAAGGTTCTTGGTACTTTAAATGCTTTGTAGAAAAGGTGTATCAGTTAAAAATCTTATCAGTGTCAGTATTAGAGTGACCATCTCAATATTATCGCATTTACATTCTGCATTACTATTTTGTACAAGCTCTGCTAACATAACCAACCCCTTAACCATCCCTTATGTCCTACTAGTCCACTACTCAAAAGAACATCTTTGGATTAGACAACCTGACATACACGTGTGACTCATAGCATGATACAAAACACCTCTTTACTTTCCATCTAAATGACCAACTGTGCATACTGAGGCTATCTCAGACAGACATTAGAGAGTCCACCTGCATTTCTCACTGTCTCCATTTTATTTTCTTTCCTTCCTAGTCCTGGGATCAAGGAGGGATCTCCAGTACCATTGCAATCCTGCAAAATAGGAAAGAATCAAGAAAAGGAGTTCCTCCAGACCCAAGCTAACAGCAAAACACCAACACAGCAATTAACCTTCTCTTGTAAGGTAATACTTGTTCTCTGTCTCTTCCCTCTACCTGAAGAATAGCTTGTTATCGTAGCTATTTATTACATTTTTAATGACCAGTAGAGCAAGCCCCACAGAATACCTCTTCAAACATTTCTTTTATTTTTTGTCTTTTGTTCTTTCTATTATTCTCAGACTATGGTCTCAAAAGGAAGGTTGGGTGAGCAACCCCTCTAGTAAAGGGTTGGGCTGGCGGGTGGGTTGGAGGATGTGTGAAGTCCCATTGTATCTCCCTTCTCCCCACTAATCCTAGAGGCAAAGTCATATCTCATTTTCCATTGGTAACATGTTTTATTATATTTGTTAGTCACATATATTTTCCTCATGTGTGAACTCTATTTGCAAGCACTTGGCCCTTTTTCCTATTGGCAAACTTACTGGTTGGCATGAGCTCTATTTAGTGACATAACCCTTTGTCATTTTTCTAAAAATGCCTTTGAAGTATATTGCTTACCCCTTAATTTTGCTTATAAAATAATTTAATACATCACAGTTTGGACTTTTTATATTGATTTTTTTCTTCCCTTAGCGATTATTTCTTCTTTTTCTAAAATTTGAAATTATATCGTTATTTATATAAATTATTTCTTTATCTTTTTCTGCCATTAATTTTTAATTTATCTGAAATACGTTTGGTTGTAATATTGAAACATAGTTCATTTAATCCACTGTTACAGCAGCATCCATTATATTTTTCTCTTTGTAATTTATTAGATTCTTCAATTTTACTTTTATTGAACTATTTCATTTGGTATGTTGGAGTTATGTCTATTTGTTTGCTTAGTGTTATTTGCAGTGGTGCTGTTGTCATCTAGAAAATGCTTATCAGAATTAGGATGTGTTTCTAGGTTTTTATTCCTATTTCTTGAAGTTGCCTTTTAATTATGGACCCTAAACCACTCTGCCTTGTTATTGTAACCCTGTATTACCTTTTTAATAACCAGTAGATAAGCACCCCAGAATACCTCTTCAAACATTTCTTTGATTTTTTAAAATCTTTGTTTTTTTATTATAAGCATCTTTAGTAGGTACTTATAAACTCAAGAAAATCCTACTAGAAGTTCCATTGTCGTACACAATATCTAGAACCTAATTTGAGAAAAAATCTCTTCCTTTAAAATGTCAAGGGTCTTATCTAGCAACATGAAAAGATTACTACTCTTAATTAAAATAAAAAATTATGGCAAAGAGGTTAAATGAAGAGAGCTGACAGGTGAAAATTATAGAGAAAATTTTGGGTAAATGCCTGATTTCTGGATCCAGGGCCATAATACCAATCTCCCCATCTCCCACCTTCACACAATTGAACATTTTGAGTCTTTTCATGATGAAAAAGACTGTTTTCTTTCAACACTCAGTTGTATATGCTACACATTCAGATCCCTGATGTAAATTTTTGACCTTGCATCTACATCATAGTGTGCATGAAAAATTCATTTCCATTTTCATTTGAAGTGTGAAGGAAGTGTCATATATCTTATAATACAGGAGAGAGATTACCAAAGGAAAGAGGAAAATGAGCAAATTAGGCAAATCTCATAACTCTCTTCTTTAAACAGGGGTAAACCAAAGCTGAAAGCATTCCAATGCATGACTCAATTCTCCTCCTGATCTGTATAGTTAAGGACTGTGTGTTCATAGAAGGCTCGCTTCACTAAGGAAACCACAGTGAATCTATTATGCAGGAGCTCTTATTTCAGGATGTTGCTGCAAGAATTCCTTAGGGTTTTTCCTGTAACCTTGAGCAACCTCTTTAGACATCATTCACCAGTCACACACAACTATATATAATCATACATTACAAAGAAAAAAATTCCCTTACTTTCAATTAGATTAGAAAGCCATATTTTTCTGAAAAATATTTTTAGTCCTTTTCCCCTCAAAGTTTATAATTGCTTCTTTTATTTACGATTGTATGGAACAACTACAATTCTTAAATTAAGAGGATTTTTCAATGAACTTCAGCTCTAACCTTTCTGTTGCAGTGCTAACATAAATACTCAATTGTTGTTTGATTATTTATCAAGGGCTGGACTGTGAGCTTGAAGTTTCCAATTGCATTTTTTTTAATTTACTAGATGTTTTGGAAATATAAGAACAAAGAATAGCTAGAACTCCAGAAAAATGTGGTATCTGATGAAAATACGGGAGTTTTAAATCTTACTATTTCCCCAAATTAATTTACTTATAACCAATTTCCTTCTCACTTAGAAAAAAAATATTTCCTGGCCCCTAACTAAAAAAGTCAATATTAGAAAATGCTTCAAAGAAGCATAAATACTGGAATTCCTCCAAAAAATAAAATTCTTCTTTAAATGGAATTATAACTATTAATTCATTGGATAATGACAATTGCTTCTTTTCTTTATTCTTGCAATAGTGCAATGAATGCATCTCTTTCAATCTAATAAATAATTGCACCACTATTGTTTTATTATGATGTAAAACCTGTGTCTGCCTGTCAAATACAGTACAGTGAGTTGAGAAGTAAGTTTGAGAAGAGTAGTATAGAATATAGCCAGCTTCCCTTTCAAGTACTAGAATAAAAACTTTAGAATTTCTTAGAGATCATTGTTAACAGTAAAATTCTGACATTACCACATTTTTTTTACAAATACTAAATGTGTAAAAAGTAACTTATTATTTTTACAAATAATAAACATATATAAAAGGAATTATATATAATTATATTATATATTATAATAATATATACACATTTATTATTTATTAAAAATGTATATATGCATTTATTATTTGTAAAAAGTAAGAGCATCATGAACTTCATAGTGTCTAGTAAATATGTAAATTGTTTTTTAAAACCTCTATTAGTGATATAGGATCAAATCAAGATTATCAAAAGTGAAAATGAATTTGGTACAATGAAATTACTTCTTGGAGGCAGCTTGTTATGAAACTCTTATGCTCTGTATTTTAACTGAAAGAGTTTCTACAGTTTAGGATAGAACTGGAAAGACCTTGCATAATATTGATGAAGACATCTGAATAGCTGGTATTAAGAATACATTTACACTTTACTTCTTTCATTGCCAGGGCTTCTAGGCCATCCATAGAAGCAATAAATTTATCTAAGGTATTTAGACAATAGAAATATTCTGGAAAAATAAAGATGCACATTCTGGAAAAAAAAGTTCAAGTTATGTTTAAAACACTTGTGTTTACACACAAGGAAGGAAAAAATAAAATTTAAAGCATGAGATAATTAAGTGACTTTTGTGGACTCTTACACATTATCTGTAATAAAGGGGAATAAGGTTATTGTGGCATTTTTAATGAATAAATATATTTTTATAGAACACGAAAAATTTCTAAAAACCAACAACAAAGACATCTGGTATGTGCAACATCAGCATTTCTTTGACACATTTTTATTACAAGTTTAATATATGCTAGATTATGCTCAAAAACTTCCAAAGTTTCCATTGCCTCCTGGAGTCACAATTTTCAATTCTAGCCCAGAAACCTTTTTAAAAATACTTTTGTCTGAGTCTCCTTCTTGGCTAATTAATCAGTATCTCTGAAGGTGGAGCCCACGTATTGGTGTTTTGATAAGAGTTCTCCAGGTGAATCTAATGTCCAGCAAATGTTGGGGAAAAATACCAAATGTCTCAATCTGGCATTCAAGGCTTAGCTCTTCAAGTCTTGGCTCCCATTATTTTTCTCTCTGAGTGTATATTTCACTCTGAGTGATTTAATAACTACATTTGCTTTGCATTTTCCAATCTCTAGACACATCTTTACTAATGCCGTTCTTTCTGTGGACTTCTTATCCCTCATACCAAAGTTTAACTACTTGTTAAGACCCTTACAAGACACTAACAGCTACTGAGCGCCTACTCATGTTCAATCTTCCCGTTCTATCATAGTATTTTTTTTTTTTAATTTTTATTGCATTATAGGTTTTGGGGTACATGTGCAGAACGTGCAAGATAGTTGCATAGGTACACACATGGCAGTGTGTTTTGCTGCCTTCCTCCCCTTCACCCACACTTCATCCCCAGGCTATCCCCCCATCCCCCCCTGCTGTCCCTCCCCCATTTCCCCCAACAGTCCCCAGTGTATAGTAGACCGCCTCTCTGTGTCCATGTGTTCTCATTTTTCTCACCCACCTATGAGTGAGTATATGCGGTATTTCTTTTTCTGTTCTTGTGTCAGTTTGCTGAGAATGATGTTCTCCAGATTCATCCATGTCCTTACAAAGGACACAAACTCATCATTTTTGATTGCTGCATAATATTCCATGGTGTATATGTGCCACATTTTCCCAGTCCAGTCATCAATGGGCATTTGGGTTGGTTCCAGGTCTTTGCTATTGTAAACAGTGCTGCAATGAACATTCGTGTGCATGTGTTCTTATAGTAGAACGATTTATAGTCTTTTGGATAGATACCCAGTAATGGGATTGCTGGGTCAAATGGAATTTCTATTTCTAGGTCCCTGAGGAATTGCCACACTGTCTTCCACAATGGTTGAACTAATTTACACTCCCACCAACAGTGTAAGAGTGTTCCTATTTCTCCACATCCTCTCCAGCATCTGCTGTCTCCAGATTTTTTAATGATCGCCATTCTAACTGGTGTGAGATGATATCTCAATGTGGTTTTGATTGGCATCTCTCTAATGACCAATGATGATGAGCACTTTTTCATATGTTTGTTGGCCTATCATAGTATTTACATTCCATACTACATCTCACAGCCAACTGGAGAAAATGAGTAAGCTAAAGGCAAGAGTAAAATGGGGTTGTGATAACAAGGGTAGAGGGTGCTATGAGAGAGCACATAGTAAGAACATCTGACTCAGACTTGGAACTCTAGGAAAGCTCCTGAGGGCTAGGACCTGAGGAATGAGTGAAAGTCAGGAGCGGAAAAGAGCATGTTCAGAAGAAGAAAAAGCGTGTGTGGTGGCTTAGTCAAGAGACAACATGACTTACAGAGCAGGAAGTGCAAGGTGGGAAGTGGTTGGCAATTTCTAGAGGGAAAAACAGAGGCCAGATTATGCAGAGTGTCAGTTCATAGAGCTTGAGTTTTAATCAAGGAACAATGGTGAGCTAGGGAAGAGTTTTAAGAAGGGGTTTAGCATGATAACATAAGCAGTTTAAAAGTATCATATTTTCTGTGGTGTGGAGGCAAAATTGATTTGAGTGGGAGCAAAGCTGGAGACAGGGAAACCAGTCAGAAAGTTTTTGCAATAATCAAGATGAAAGATTATGGTGGCACAGTCTTATATATGATCACATATCATATAATCATATCATATATTTAATATGTATTAATGATTATATGTTATATGTGATGATATATAAGAGCCAGTGGCTTGGGCTGTGACACTGTCTTGCCCACAGTGGCAAATGCAGATTTGCTCTTTGTTGAGAACTCCTTAGAGATCAGAAGAAAAAGTTTTCAGAGCCATCTGCATGGAAGTGGTGGCTCAACCCATGGAAGTATAAGAGTTTTGCAAAGAAAAAAAATTAGAAGAAGGCAAAGAACAGAACCTTACGGAATGCTGAACTTTAAGGAAAGAGTCAAGGAGAGGCATGAGACAAAGAGCAGACAAGTACGAAAGGGGAGCAAGTGATTCATGTATTGACTAAAGCAAGATTTTTGGACTCCTCCTTGACAAACTTGTCCACTGGTACCCAATCAGGCACCTGAGCAGGCATCTGATCAGGTAGCAAAGGCATCTTTTATTGCATTATATTCTGTATCTGTGAATTCTTCACGAAATTAGAGTATAGATTAATTTAATTTTGCACACCTTGTCTGAAACATGCAGAAGTTGGGTTCAGCATAGCACATCTTGGTGTCACCCCCATACAATATTAGTAGAAAAAACGAAACTGAAGACCAGAAATGTTAATAAAAATAATAAAAAAGAAGGAAGGTAGAAGAAGATAATAGCAGGAAAAAGTATCATTTTAGCAATTGATAGAGATGAGAAATAATAAACACCATCCCTAGAATTTTATTAAGATGGCATCTGTAAAAAAGAGGTTCCTCTGACTTTCCAGGTGGACAGATTACATGCTCCCAGGCACTGTGTGATTCGCCTTCACAGCATGCTTCAAAATTGTTTTAAAATATGTAATTATATAACCAAAGTGTGCTCCCAACTCGTCTAGAATATAAGCATCTAGAGACCCAGGACCAAATTTGTGTCTTCAGCTACTAGAATAATATCTGATAGGTGGAACATGCTCATTAACTAGTTATTAAGTGAATGAGTGAGGGTAAAGATATCTCATATAAAAAGCTCTGAGAAGGAAAATACAAGGTGAAGGGAGGTGGGATTCAGAGAAATGAGAAGTATGACCCAGAATGTAGGAGTCAGAAACTGTTGTAACTTGAAAAAGCACTAATCATAGGTGACCATATGTCCTGGTTTGTCTGGGATGTCTCCAGCCAACATCTGTTTCCCTAGTGTAATTATTAAAAGTACCCCCTTTCAGTTGTTGTGATGAATAAATATCTAGAACATTTAACTAGATGTTGGATGGAACAACAGATAAAGAAAATATATATATATGTGTGTGTGTGTGTGTGTGTGTGTGTTTAAAAATACAACTTCAGATATATTTCATTTGGAGTGAAAGTTTATGGTAAGCAAAATAGTATAGAAATTAGCATACTATACCAATAAATTATAAAATGTAAGGTATATGAGAATTCACGGATCTTTATTTGACTAATATTTAGTCAAATATTTGTTTGTTTTACTTTAAGGATATAAACTTGCTCACAAGGTCCTGATTTTGTATTCTCAAATGCTATTTTCACCACAACACAATGAAATGTTTTGGAGGCTAACTCTGCTTTTGATAGAAGGCGCTACAAGACTATTCTCCTACTTCAAACAGCTGTTTGTAAATGCCATTCTTGAAAAATCAACAACCCACATTCCCAAAGCCTTGGGAATTCCTTGGATCAAAGCATCTTTTAACTGTACATCACTATTATTAATTTGAATGTGAATTTGAAAATTTGCCTGGTGGGTGGAATTGAATTGCCCTGCTGATTTTATTAAGCTGATCAAACTTCACTATCTCGTAGCAATTCTTTTCTATCTACTGTTCAGGATAAACAGATTCTCAAACTAATCCCAGAAAATACCGAGTAATAACTTTTCATTTCAGTGTGGGCCATGACTGGCACAGGTGAGGAGAGTTAATCAGTTGCAGGCTGTCCTGCTGCTCAAAGCAGCCAGAAATCCCTCTAGAATCTTGTTATCCTGCAGCAGATGCCCCAGTTTGAGGAATGGTTGGATTTTTTTCCCTGCCCAGAGATGTTATAAATGTGTCTTATTCATTTTATATCCATACTACCTGGTATATAGTAGTGACTCACTATAAAATATTCTGGCTTTTTATTCAGTTTTGTTTAGCAAGTTTTTGTTTTTGTTTTTTAGACACAAGGGTTTTGCTCTGTTGCCCAGACTGGAGTGCAACGGCACAATCATAGCTCACTGCAGCCTCAAACTACTGGGCTCAGGTAATCTCTCGACTCAGCCTCCTGAGTAGATGCAACTACATGCACACATACCATACCCAGATAATTAAAAAAAAAATGTAGAGAAGGTGTCTTGCTATGTTGGCCAGGCTGGTCTTGAACCTCTGGCCTCAAATGATCCTCCTACCTTGACCTCCCAAAGTGCTGGGATAACAGGTATGAGCCACTGCACCTGGTGCTTTAGCAAGTTTTTTTAATACAATTTAGCAAAATTTATATAGCATGACAAACAGAGAGCACTTACAAATATTTGTTGAACTGAAAAAATTATTATCCACTGATTTCACTGGAAAAGGATTTGAGAAGGCTCATATGAAAGTCATTTATAGGTTTTTTAAATAATTAATTGAGGTCATATTTTTGAAAATTATTGTTGGCCTTATAGATTTTCATAATGATCAGTCTTATTTTTACTATAATAATCCTGTCAACACTTAGAGAATAAAAGTTACAGAGTGAAGGAATAGTGGAGAGGTCATTGTATCAACATGAAATAGCTTCCATCCTCCTCAAACTCCGGCTAGTCTTCAGCCTGATCTTACCTGGGTCCTTATTTACTAAATAGGATGGTTTCAACTACTGCAGATCAAAGTTAACTCATTTCTGTTCCTGATTCTGTTACTTACTAATTGTGTGAATGCAGAGGAGTCTATTGTTTACTGAGTCTCATTTTCTTCATCTATAAAATGCTACCATTGTCTGTTTTTCAATGCTCCCATAAGACCTTACAGTTGCCTTTGTTATCTGAGCTGAGATTTATTGATTTCTCACTGTGTCAGATGCTGTTCTAAGCTTTTTATATCTAACTCATTAATCGTAATAAAAACTCTGTAAGTTTTTCCATCTCCTTCCTATTTTCTCTCCCTTCCTACCTCTCTTATTCCTTTGTCCTTCCCTCCATAACAAGTATATATATATATATATATATATATATATATATATATATATACACATCCTTCCTCCCACAATTGTTGTGGGGGAAATAGAGCCAGAACTCAAGCAATATGGTGCCAAAATTCAAATTCTCACCACTTACTTTATTTTTCATTTTAATTAAATGAGCACACATCTTTTTCACCACTAAAGTGAGAGTTTCTTAAGACCAATGACTGTATTTTATTAACATTTTATCTGCCTTATACCCAATTATTTTGTTGGTACATGACTCATCGTAGTTATGCCATCGATATTTGCCAAATATACAGCTGAATATTTGCCCTGCTACCTCAAAGGGATCACCTATAACTTCTGTGATTAGGTTATGTTATGTGGCAAAGGTGAAGAGATTTCGTAGGTGAATTAAGGTCACTAATCAGTTGACTTTGAGATAGTCTAAAGAGAGGATATGCTGGGTGAGCCTGGCCTAATCAGTTGAGCCCTTTAAAATAGACTCAGCAGGCATGGTGGCTCACGCCTGTAATCCCAGCATTTTGGGAGGCCAAGGTGGGTGGATCACCCGAGGTCAGGAGTTTGAGACCAGCCTGGCCAATATGGCGAAGCCTTGTCTCCAATAAAAACACAAATTCCAGCTATTCAGGAGGCTGAGACATGAGAATCACTTGAATCTGAAAGGCAGAGGTTGCAGTGAGCTGAGATTGCACCACTGCACTCCAGCCAGGGCGACAGAGCTACTCTGTCTCAAAAACAGTAATAATAAAATAAAAGAGACTCAAAGTAGCAGCCAGAGAAGCTCCTATTGGCCTTGAAGGAGCAAACTTCTGTGATGTAGAGAGTACTCACATGACAGGAAATGGCAGCTGGCCTCCAGAAGCTGGGACTTCAGTCATATGTCACCAGAAACTGAATTTTGCCATCACCCAGTGAGCTTGAAAGAGAGTCCTGAGCCTTAGACAAAAATTATGGCCGTGACTGACACCTTGATTTTAGCCTGGTGACACCTTAAGCAGAGATCCAGCTAAACTCATGGTCAGGCTCCTGACCCATGCAGATCATCAGATAATAAATGTATGTTGCTTTTAGCTGCTAAATTTGTCCTAATTTGTTGTGAACAGTGGAAAACTAATCCAGAGCCACTCTAACATTAAAATTTGGGTTTTGTTGAATTTCTAGATATGTGTGTTATAATAAGTGGAAATATGAATTGACTTTGGAAGAGAGAAGGAAAAAGGCTGCCCTCCCATGGCATCCAACAGCATTGGTCTGTACAACTTTCCCGTGCTGTTTTATTTTTTTCCTCTTTACTCCAGATTCCCACCGCTGTTCCCCTCCCGTCCATGGTCACCGTCTTTCATGTTATAATATGGATCTTTGGCTATGTAATGATCCTCACACCATAAAATGTTATTGAATTATTGTGTGTGTGTGCTTTTAACTCATATAAATGATATCTGTAATACTTCTCATCCTACTTCTAACTTTAGTCTCTCAAGCTTATGAGTTCAAAATGTAGCCACACTGGTACTATTCGTTATTATCTAAAACTCATCCGCCACTTATCCATTTCCCTAAGTTTTGGACATTTAGGTAGCTTCCAACTGCCTTCTCTCACCAACAATACTATGGTAAGTATCTTCAAACATGTCTGTGTATGCTGGAGAAATATACTCAAAAGGGGTATTGACTGATCGTAGGGTATATGTTTACACAGTTTTATCAGGTGCTGTCAGACTGCTCTCTAGAAGGCTAGTTTATACTTCAACCGGCAGTGCATTAGACTTCCTGTTTCCGCCTGATCTTACTACAACTTAGTATTGGTTAATCTTTTTTTTACCTTTTTCAACTAAACTAAAATGTCTGATGGGTGTAAAATCTTATCTCATTAGTCAGTTGAATTTCCCCTCTGTGACTTTCCAATTCATATACTTTACCTATTCTATTTCATTCTTTCTCTCTGAGTTTTTCTTCTCCCTCCCTTCCTTCCTTTCTCTTTCTCTTCCTTCCTCTTTTATTTTTATTTGCAGAAGTTTCTTATACATTCTGATGTTGATCTCTTTTTTATGTGTATTATAATTATCTTTACCAAATCTGTAACTTATGTATTTGACCCTTAATTTTAATGTATCAATTATTTTCTTATAATTGAGATTCTGGGGGTACTTTTTGAAAAAGCCTTTCCCACCACAGGATCACAACAATTTTTCCTTTCACATTTAGTTTTCTATTTAATTTGAAATGTATTTTTGTATGCAATATGAGGAAGGCACCTTTTCTTATTTTTCTCCTTATATGGAAATAATTTCCCTCAACACATTCAATTAGCAATCTCTATTTTTCCTCACTAATTTGTGGTATCATCTTTTATTATATATCAGGTACATACAATAAGCAGATTAATTTCTGGGCTATCCATTCTACTTTATTAGTCTTTGTTTCTGTGCTAGTGCCACACTGATTTTTTTTTAATAATTGTTAAGTTTGCATCCTACAAGAAGCAGATACAAAGACGGAGAGAGAGCTGGGAACTTGGTGTGCCATCAGACCATAATTCCAGTCTGACCTCGAGTGGAAAGGAGAAGGAAGGAAAGAAGAAAGATTGGCAAAACCTGTTGGACTGATGTGCAGTTTTAAGGAGAGTTCGGCAAGGTTGTTGGAGAGTCCTGGAGCCAAAGCTGCCTATCAGAAGCCTTCCATGTCCCCCAGTATTGGGCTTGCCTATTATTCCCATCATGCTTAATGGTTGAGTAGGAGCAAGCCTCTTCTCAGGCACAAACACACAAACATGGGAGAGCATTTCAGAGTGCAGCATCTAGGGACTGGCTCACTCATGCTTGCTGCATTAGAGATGGAGAGGGGCACCCCTTTGCTATTAACATGGTGAATCCACATGGGGATTCTAGAGTATATGTTCTTTTCAAGACTGACTTAGTGATTCTTGGCTCTTAAATTTCAAAGTTTGTCAAATTCTTCAAAATATGCTGGTGAAATGTCCTTTGGAATTGTATTGAATTTTCTGATTAATTTGGTAAGAATTGGTGTCTTTAAAGTGTTAAACTTTGCCATTCACAAATGTATCATTCAATTTTATTCAGGTATTGTTTTATGTAATTGAGGAGGCTACAAAGATTGTCCCATAAAAGCCAAGTGCATTAATTGTGGTTAAATGTTATATAATTTAGAAGACTGATTGCTAATACAAAGTTTATTCATCATTTGTCGGGTTTATGATTCTCAACACATCATGCTATGCTTCCTGGGGTCTTGTACATGGTGAAGAATCCTTTTTTTGGTTTTGTTCACACTTTGTCCTTATGATTTCCGTCTCTCCCTTTTACATGGACACGTTTTCGCTTTGTTTAAATGTTATTATTAATAATACCTTCTCTACCTCCAAGTGTTTATGAGTGTATCAGATAAGCCAAAGTGTATCAAGTGCTTTGTAAATGGAAAAGTCCTAAACAGACTAGCATTTCCCCAGCACCTAGCAGAAAGTGAGTGCTCAAGAAATGCTTGCAGACTGGAGATGCAGTAGAATAGTAGCATAGTATAATATATTTTCATTTTTCATCACACAAACTCTCTGCTTGTTGTCTTCCACTACACAATGGGCATAGCCACTTGAATTTCTCAGACTCAATATTTCTTGTATTCTATAAATGAATAGTGCCCTCTTCTTACTCCTTTGCCATAGTAACTTACATTCAGTAAAAGCTGCCATATCCATGAATATCTGCCTCCTGGGATGCTTCTCAGCTTTTTGATATTAAGGGTGAAAATAGCCTTCTTGTGTAAGTCCAAATAAATATCTTGAAGAGTGTCTTCAAATATAACTCCGAATCTTATGAGGTTTACCATCAGCTACCTGTCACAGACTCAAAGATAGTGAAGCAAAAAGTAAACAAGGGTGCCAGATGCATTGTAAATTATTAAGTTTTCAAAACAAACTTCTTCTAAGTGTAACATAGGGAATATGCTTGTTAAAAACTGATGGAGTTCCATCATTTTTATAATTTTATTAATTTATTAATGTGGTTTCTAAATTAATGCTTATTTATCAATAAAATAATTTTAAAATATATATAATAGCTCAAAGACAGCTTCCCACTCAAAGTCCTCATTCAGAAAATGACATTTTCTAGTTCCCTCTAATTTGCCATAATAGGTCTCTCTGTTTTTATCATTGACTTTGGATGTTGTTGTAGCTTGTGGAAATACTGGATTTTCAATCCCCTCTCAAACATTTCCCCATGATTATTTTAGGCCATGTATTGGCCACTTTCCTTTAACTCAGTAAAGACTCAAGAACAGTGTCTGCCTAATCCCCCATCACCATATAAATAGGCAATAAAGAATTTACAGCAAGGTCAACTCTTAGGGGAAAAATATTTAAAAGATCATTAAAGTAATTATTCCCCGGAACCCAATGTAATTGTTTTAAAACCAGATTTCTAGAGTTGTATGGCTATCAAATAAGCAAAAAGTTAAGAGAGTTAGGTACCAAGTGTGTCATTGGCACCACATTCAGCAGCCTTTCAAATGATGGTTTGGATTTCATGGTGAAATCACACAGATTAAATGGCATTCATCATGTCATTGGGTTTTACTATTGGGCTGAAGATACAGGTGTAAAGTTCTCTTCTGGTTCTGCTTGATGTGATTTGAGTTGTTGGTCAAGGCAGCTTTCTTGATGGCTCGGTTTTTGATTCATACCATGCTTGTCACCCACTTGAGGAAGCTCTAGATGAGAAGGATGGAACTCAACCTAATTCATTCATTGGGGATGTGCAGTAACTGTGTACTTCCCACCCAGGTTTATTTATTCAAACCTTCCAGACACCTCCTTCTGATGTTTCTTGGCCAAGACTTCTGTGTTATTATACATGGCCCCATAGCAGCTCTCACCATTTAAAATAAATCTCCATACTACAAATAGGGGGAGGATTCTGGCACAGAAAGAACACCAAACAACAGCATTTTCAAGCACTATATATGTATGTATGTATATATATAATATATATATGCATTATTTTAACTACAGTCAAGACCTAATGAATAAGGAATGTTTGATAAAGCACTTGGGAAACAGGCACATATGTAAGTGCCAAATTATCAGAAATATCACTTATTGACATAATGTAAAATGGAATGTTTGATAAAGCACTTGGGAAACAGGCACATATGTAAGTGCCAAATTATCAGAAATATCACTTATTGACATAATGTAAAATGTTAATGCATAAACCCCCAGGATATGATAATTAATGTGTTTATTTCTAACAAAAATGTGACTGAAGGTTTACCTAGTGTCTACTGATTAAACTACATCAGAAGGTGTATTCATTTTCTATCAAGTCCGTAACAAATTCCCACGCAATTAGTGGTTTAACACAACACAAATTTATGGTCTCACAGTTCTGTAGATCGGAATGCTGAGTAGTCTTGAATGGTTTCTCTGTTCTAGGTCTCACGAGATCAAAATCAAAGTGTCACCAGCCTGGCCTCTTATCTGGAGGCTCTGGAGAAGCCTTTTTCAGACTCATTCAGGTTGTTGGCTGAATTTAGTAGCATGCAATGGGTTTCAGCAGGTTCTCAGCTTCTAGAGGCTTCCCCCATTCCATGGTTCATAGCCTCCTTTATCTTCCAAGTCAGCCACTGCAGAAGTTCTTCTCACTCTTCAAACCTCTCTAACCTCCCCTTCTGCCTCATCTGTTCTGTCCCCAGCAGGGGAAAGTTCTCAGCTTTTAAGGACTTGTATGATTGCATTGGGCCCACTGGATAATCTAGGATTGTCTCTCTTAATTATATTAGAAAGTGCATTTTGCTGTGTAACATAGTCATAGGTTCCAGAATTAGGGTATGGGCATCTTTGGAGGGCATTCTACGTACTACCACAGAAAGTAAATTGCAAGGGAAAAAGTCATTCCACTAGATTTGGCCTATGTGCATCCACTTTTTGGCAGGCCTGGTGACAGGCAACACACTTGGGGAGAAAAATCCATTACGTGATGTTTCCAATGGAATCCTCATCTGTGAGCCACCTCCCATGCGAGAGGAGAGTTCAGTAGCCATAGAACCTACCTACTCCCATGACCCTGTTGGGGACCAGGGTCCTTAAACATGCAAAAGACTAAACAGAAAATTTGTGGATTTTTCAGTTTTTAGTCTCCGTAATGCATCAGTGTCATTATTCAAAACACAATATTCCAATCTTTGGTCCATACTTACGTAAAATTTTCTCTAAAATAAATTTTCAATTGATAACTTTTAAAGTAAAACAAAAGGAAGCCATCCAGGCAGAATTATTAGCTTGCTGTATGACATTGGTGTAATCAGTGCTTCTCAGACTAGATTTCTTGTGCCTTGTGCCTCTTGGACTCAGAATTACTGAAAGGTGAATGAAAATTTCTATTACTTAAAGTAACTTGGGGAATAAAAATGAAGAATTCACTAGAAGGTAAATTTTTAAGAACAAAGGTGGAGGATTTTATTAACTGATGTATTTTAAGCTCCTAGCCTAGTCCCTGACACAGCATGAGCATGTAAGTAATATTTGTTGAATGAATAAATGAATGAATGAATGATGAATAAAAGACATCATATTATCAAGTACAGATTAACCTAATCTGGACAATCTGTCATTATTTTGATTTGTGTTCTTGTTCATAAACAAACTGATGATCTGATGTAAAAATAAATACAAAGAGATATTTTTAATGGACATCTCATAGTTTTCTTAATCAATGCTATAGATCTATTACTACAATATGACAACCTCTGTGACTATACTGTAAACATAATTGTCTCATAGATTAATAAAAAAGTATTAAATGATACCCAAACTCTAAATTATATGTGCTATAATTCTGAATTGTATGTGCTGAAAATCTATATGCATACATAATGCCAACACTTCACTGTGTTCATTATTTCAAACCACCGTATTTATAAGACCATTTCCCATAATTGTTACATGTTGCAAAATTTCTGTTTTAAAAATGAATGAAACATGAGGATAGAAAGTGATATGTTACAATATTAATGTTGATAAAGGCTGTGGATAATTGTTTTTGTTTATAATCATAAATAAATATTATTAGCATTTTACTTTTATAGCTAGAATGCAATATCCTCCAGAAAGCAGAAAAGGACTGGTCTTGGCACCTCCCTGATCCAAAGACTACCGTTTCCTAATGGCCATTAAAGTGGAATGTGAGGCAAAGGGAAGATTTCAAAAAGTCACAAAACTGGGATGCCACTTATAAAAATAAATAAATAAGGATTTGATATGCCAATAAAAATATTTTAATAATATACATATTCTTTCAAATACATTTTTTGATGTTAATGTTTTACATATTCACAATAGTTGTGAATTTAATGAAAATAAATACAAGACAGAATTAGTTAATAACTTTAAGGACTTGTATGTCTTAAAGTCTGTGGGTTTGACGGACTCACAAAAAAGGCTGTGAAAATACCCACAGGTCAGGCATCAAGGCAATCTTCCATTCACTAAAGTTTCTTCTCCTGTATCTCGTAAGGCAGAAAAAGATTACCTTACATTTTCTAGAGAAGTACTAGGGATATTCGAATTTCTGCTACTGAAGCCTGTATGGATATAAAATGATGATCAGAAAATCAAAGATTTTAAAGCTTACAGAATAAATCTTACACTTCTCATCAATACAAATTAAAATTTGAATTCTTTAATAGAAAACAGAGTTGGAGAATTTCTACTATGAATCAGTTACACCCTATAAGCTAGTGTATGTGACCGGGTATGTGCAGAATAAATTGGCTAAGGCTGAAGGGGAAGTCAAGAGAGCATGGCTTGCTTCCAGGGAATGATACAGCCATTGTATCAGCAGGAAAAACTGTCAGTCTTTGGAAGCAACAACTACTAAAAAAAGACTGCAATCCACACTTTCTGATATGCAATTGCCTCAAGCTTTCAAAATTATAAAATGGACAAATTATGGTTCATAGTTAAATTTGTTTTTGAAGAGTTATTCCGAACACTGAGAAAGCCACACAGAAAAATACTTACAAAACTATCTAGAAATGTGACCTGTATACACTTAATTTTTCTATTTGCTTACCACATGATCTTTAGAGGATTTAAAAGAATGTTTACATCCTAGCTTCTAGGCATATAGATTTTCAGGAATATTCAAACAGAAGGAAATATTCTGAAGAACTGTGAGTATAATTTGACATGGGATGCATTTAACAGCTGGAAGGATTTCACACTTAGAGCCCAATTTATAAAACTTTCAAGTTGGCATTGTTTCAGTTCTAGTCGTGGAAGTCATAATTTCCCAAAGAATTTTTTTCTGGATTTGGAAATTATTTGTGTAAGGAAAATGCATATTTCAAAAATAAAGTTATCATAGCAGAATCTGGCCAAGTATAAATGTACAATTTCATAAAAATGTCTGAGGGCATCATCCCACTCCTTCCTACTCTTATTCAATTCAGAGAGCCAGCTTCATTTCTTAAAGATTAAAGTTCTTTCTTTGCAAGAAAGCAGTCTATATTTTCACATCCCATATCCTTAGTTAGCCCAAGATACTTGCTACTGTGTTAAAAGAGAAAACACAAATTCTAATATGATAAATATTAATAATAAAGAATAGAAACTAATTCAGTTTTGTTCTAATGTGTATGTGTGTATGTCTGCGTGTGCATGTTTTGGTGGTAGTTGTGTGGGAGATGGAAGAAAAGTGAGATTAAAATAAAGAGACTGAGGAATTAGAGTGGTTTGCTTTTACTGGCAAGATTAAATATGGAAAATAATAGTTACCTAAGAGACAAACAGCAGAGAAGTGAACCAACCCAATTCTGCTATTGCTGCTATTAGCTGATATGCTCTATATCAGGTCTCGTGCTTCCAGAACACTGGAACATTGATGGACAGTGGAAAAAGTGGGCATTGTATCCTTCCTTTCATAGTATTTCCATGGAGAGGCCCTCAGAGCCTTCTTGCATGTCCAGATTTCTCTAGATTCAGAAAAGTGAATCAAAACTTGGACTCTCTTTTCAAATTGTAATTTGATGCAGCCTCAAAGAAAATTTTACAAAATTACCAGTAATACAGCCACCATCATGAGGCATCGAGTTGCCTTGGCCTTGCCTGGACCATTTAAATGTCTTTCTCTGGCTCTTTGAAATGTCTTTCTTTGGCTCTAGGAGATATTTGTTTGATTTCCACTGCCCCATTTCTTTTAGATTGAGAGAGACTCTAATATACATGAGTGTTTTAAATGTTAAAGATGTTCTAAAATTATATTTAACCATTGTATAGGCACTTGTTACAAAATCTGAAAATGTTGTGCAGCATTTGACATGCCATAGAATGAGAAATAATCATTGATGAAATTTTCACCAACTTTTTCATAGAACCAAAGGCTCCATTCCCTTTAGTTCCATTTGGGATTGCATTTTAACCTCACGTAAATCTGCCTTGCGCTCATTTGTTTTAGCATTTACATTCAAATGTTTTATTTAAAGGAATTTTGACATCTTTAATCTTATGAAAATTACTCTAGTACCATGGGAATCGTAGGCACCTGGGACAAAATATTTTGTATACTGAGTGCTACCGTTTATTCACTGTGTGACTCCGAGCAAATTACTGTACTTCTTAGGGACTCACTTGACTCATTCGTAGTGTATTGCACTAGATTATGGTAAGGATAGAGTAACGTATATTTTACATATACACAGAAAGAGTAATATTATATAGTATATATGTGTACTGGAGAAAGCACCTAGAGTAACACATAAAGGATGGTAATATTTCCATCAGTCATTATTTCTCATTCTATGGCATGTCAAATGCTGCACAATATTTTCAGGTTTTGTAACAAGTGCCTATACAATGGTTAGAAATAATTTTAGAATGTCTTAACATTTAAAACACTCGTGTATATTAGAGTCTCTCTTGGTCTAAAAGAAATAAGATAATGGAAGTCAAACAAATATACCAGCAGGAGTTTTATACTAATTATAAAATGTATCAACTTATATAATGAGTCGTCTGAAAGGTAAGTTTCTTAAGGAAAACGGCAGGAGGAACCACTGGAAGCCTATCCAAATGTAAGTTTTTCAATACTTGAAATCTGGTTCCATTAACAAATCATGTTACACATCATGAAGAATACAGTTATTTTAATTCCTGAACGTTCCCTGATATAATGAATGCAAAACTGAAGATGTGGACTATTTCAAAAAATTATCTGCTATCACTCCACCACTCACTTTAAACAGATCTTTGGCCACAAGCCTAATTAAATAAATAGAAGTATGGTGTGCCCCTGGTGATGTCCTGGTCAATTCCCGTCTGGCCACTGTGAGCTGTGTGGTGAAAACAAGCTGCACAGCTTCTGCTTGGCTGACAGCACACAAGATCACAAAATCTGCTTATCCCTGTTTTGTTTTAACACCTGTGAAAAAAATACAAGACCGTCATGTGGCACACAACAGGCTCAGGTGTCTCCCTGTTTAGAAGTTAGCGATCCTGAACAGCAGGAGGAAACAAGATTGTAATATTAATAAACACCTGCCAGTATTGTTAGACTCATTGGCTCTATCCCAGTGAAATAGTTAATCAGCTAAACCTAATTGTCTAAGCACTAAGCCAGTGTATATTATCACATTACTCCGAGTCTGCCCTGTGATAAAATATGAGAACACTCAGGTACTGTACTGCTCTCTAAAGTAGGAGAGCAGAGTCTATCCTTGGAAATGAAGTGAAAAGTAATAACAGTATTGAGAGCCCTGTTTGTGTGTGCCAGGCACTGTTGTAGATGAATTCTGGGGAAATTGCAGTGAACGGGAAAAGAAAGGCCCCTGTTTTGATGGAGGCCACTTCTACTGGAAGAGACAGATGACAAATAACAAGCCCAGTGATTCCCCTTCCTGCTACACTCACTTCACTGGGTGCATCTTCCTCATAGTATTTATCAGTGAGATGGAGAATCAGAGGTGGGTAAGGAACAAAGCGGACAGAGAGGACAGAAGAGGCCTGACTAAAGAAGAGACATTTGAACAAACAGCCAAAGGAGGAGGAGAAAACAGCCCTGGATAAAACTGGAAGACAGGCAGGATGCGGTGGCTCATACCTGTAATCCCAGCACTTTGGGAAGCCAAAGCAGGCAGATCACTTGAGGTCAGGAATTCAAGGCCAGCCTGGCCAACATGACAAAACCCTGTCTCTACCAAAAATGCAAAAATTAGCCAGGCGTGGTGGCAGACACCTGTAACCCCAGCTACTTCAGAGGCTGAAGCAGAATTGCTTGGACCTGTGAGGCGGAGGTCGTAGTGAGCCAATATTGTGCCACTACATTCCAGCCTGGGTGACAGAATGAAACTCTGTCTCAAAAAAAAAAAATTAAAAATTAAAAAATAAAAACTGGAGAAGACAGACTGCCAAGATCAATACAGATGATTTAGGACATGACATAAGAAAACAGAGGAGAAGGATTCAAACCGATTTCTGAACAACTGCAGCATGACATTAGGCAGAATCGCTTCTTTGGAGTAAAGGAAGTGTGGATGATACTATGAGTATTCATTACAATAAGTGACTCTCACTTTCCTAACAGTGTTAGCATGTTTACTAGGCTTTGAATATGTGCGATCATCTCGGGACCCATTCCTCAGGAAGTTTTTGAAGCACCAAAGCAATGCCGCTTTGAAACCATTCTCTATCAAAGTGTTTTTTCCACTTCACTTTTGCAGGACTTATTGCAAGTTGACTCCTGTTTCTTGAATTATTCAAGTTTTTTATTTTTAAAGGTAGCATGGAATATATAAATACCATTTCCACATGCAGATCAAATGGTTGAGAGGAAAAAACAAGCCATCCAATTGTGGGGGAGAAAAAGGATAGGAAACCACAACTTTATAAAAGTATCTGTTACAACGAAATGTATTTTACTATCCTATTTTGAATTAAACAAAAGGAGGAGATAAAATAGAAAGGAGTTATGGACATTATTAGGTATAAGCTGCCTGAAGACAGACTTTGTGACTGCTTTATCTCTATGTCCCAGACTGTCTTGCACAAAGAGCTCAACAAATATTTGTTCAAAAAAATGAAAACTTAGTGATAACCATGTAATTGACCAGCAAATGCATTGTAAGGAGACAGAATGATAAGAAAATTTTTGTATTATGTGGGCAATAAGAACACAAAGAATATTAATATTAAGGAAAGAAACCACAGAACAATAAAACCATGGCATTGCTTTCCCTTAGGAGAAAAGATAGCAAATAATAAACTTTAAAAGCCAAATAATAGTATCTTGTGCATCAAAGAGTTGGTATAGACATTATTTTTCCTTTATTTTATGGAATATTTAAGCCTAGAAAATAAAAGAGCCTTATCACAATTTGTTTATATGGAAGAAGATAGGGAGATAAAACTAGGTTTTAAAATGTGACCACTCACCTACCCTGGGCTTTTAGTTATGAGCAACTGAAGAACTAGAAGCTATGGAAATAAAACAAGGAGGCTGGAGACCCAAGCTACAAACCTGGTTTCTTTTACATTTCCCAGTTGGACTATTAGAACTGAATTAAAGAACTTTGCTGAATTATTCTGTTGGCCTAAGTAAGTCTGGCCAGAAGTTCAGAAACAGAAACATATTGCAGAGGGCACAGGGGAGTCTCGGACAAAGAACTGTGGCTTCACTCACACACACCCACACACACACACAAACACAAATTTCTTGCTGGTGAATCAAGAGAGTAAGCTCTTTAAACTCTTAAAATTAGAAAAAACAGACATGAGTGCTCTGAACCAGAATTGCTTTAGGAATGTTATAAGCCTTTTGACTGTTTCAATAGGTATGTAATGACACCATTATTAACCATCATATAAACATAACTGTAAATGAAAGACAATCTGAGTCTGTTATAGTGACATTCCATGCTCCCTTTCAATACTGAACCTCACAAATTAAGACCTGAACTGATTATAATAATGACTATTTTAATTCATTAGTGCTAGCAGTGCACAATTCTATTATTCCAACATAAAGCAAAATATTAAAGGGAAGTTATCATTTACATAAATTACTTAAAACACTTAGATCTTAGAAAACTACGTGAGCGTGCAAGGGATCATCAACTCCATTGTAAGTGACAATGTGCAGACGTAGCCTGTTGGAAATTGGCTAAAAACTAAAGAAGAGAACATTTTACAAGGTATGATTGGGTTGATAATAAAACATCACAAAATATTTGATTGGACAAGTAAGGTAAAAGGTTAATGGTAGAATCTAGGTGGTGAGTATATAAATTCACTATAAAATTATTTCAAATCATTGTATACTTGAGAAAATTCTAAATATCATGGGTGAAAACAAGATTTAGGGAAATAGTAAAAAGTGATAGCTAAGAGAAATGCATGAAGAACACAAAGACCTGGAAGGCTGAGATGATACTATGCAGCATCACTGCCCAGTAGAGAGGAAGTACAGCACAGTCGCTAAGGGCACACTCTTTGAAGTTAAACACATCTGGAAGCAAATCTTAGCTCTAGCATTTGCCAGCAGTGTAACTTTAATGTGCTTACTCTATAGGCCCCTCTTTTGGCATCAGTAAAATGGAGACACTATTGCCTACTTCATAAATATATAAACATAAAAAGTCTCCACAAGATATTAAATATTATCCATAGTTGCCACTGCTAACAATTGTGGAAACAAAATTCCACCAAGTGTAGGTTAATAAAGTAAGTGCATAAAACTAGCCCCTTAATGATACATATGAAGTACTAATGCTATATCATTTAAGATGTTTTGGGTGCAAATAGTGAAATAAATAAAGATCAATTTCTGTTTGGCTCACATAACAAGAAGTCCAGTTGTAGAGGGCTTCATGGTTGGTTAATTCAGCAGTGTAACAAAATCAAATGCTCAGGGAGAATTTGGTTTCCTCTCATGGTCCTAAGTTGGGAGCAGTAGCTTTCAAACATTTCCTCTCAGTATGGCATCCAGAGCAAGAATAAAAAGGGCAATGTTGCTTGCATATCTCTCTTGTTATCAAGGAGAAAGCATTTCCCTAGAAATCCTATAACTTACTTACCTTTGTGTCTCATTTTCCAGAAATGAATCACGTATTTCCCCCTAAACATTCACTGACAAAGGAGGATGAACTGCAAGGATTGGTTTAAAACAGTTGTGGTTTATCCCCTAAATTTAGACCAGGGGTGCATCTTTCCTGAATGCAGTATTGCCAAATATCTGAAAACAAATCAGAATGGTGTTGGCAAGAAAAATGAGGAAAATAGCCATTGTGCCGGTAACCAACAGTTGCGTACTATATATGGTACATAATAATTATATGTTAATAAAAACATACGCAGATTACATCCTGATCGTGATACATGAGTGACATAAAATAACAAAATCATCCATGACATAAGAGAGTCTTTAAGCCTGCTAAGACTTCTTGCAGCAAGTGTTCTACCAACGTATTTCACACTGGAGTAGATTATTTGGTGATACTCTATGCTCTGCTCACCTTTGACTACAAAGGATGAAAGGCTTTCATGAAACAGAATGATTCCCTTTTAAAACCAATGTCTTCTCTGTCAAAATGTCTCTGAGAAACCAAAACATCCATAAAAGTGCATTTGCTTTATACATTTCTTCAGGGTAAAATTTATAATTAATTAATGGATTCGTTCATATTATGAAATAAAAGCTTACAAATGCCCATTGTTAGAAAAATATTTTGATTGTAGTGTGTGAATTTCTTAGTTGGAAATAGTTACCACAAGAAACAAAACATAAATGGCACAGTTCAGTTCAAATTTTTACTGTAAAGATGTTCCGTATATAAAATGTGATATTCTGGACTGATTGGTTAATGGAAAAATACAGTTTACTAATACTTAAGTTAGTTACTAAGACTAAAGTTTAGGTAGATTGCTCTGTCATCCGATGCTAGAAAGGTGGACAGAGTCGAGCAATGTACATTATGAAACTTCTGGATAAACAAAGTTTTACATGAATAGGGACCAAGCAGCCCTTTGGAAAACATGCCCTATGTCCCCAGCTAATAGTATTTTGTGAGCCTTGTATTCAAGCCAAAAATCTTTGAAAGTCCTGAGGGAGCTACAGTACCTAAGTTTCAGCTAATTTAGCATCATTTAAATGGGGCCATGCAATATATCTTAAGAGTCTGGATTTCTTTATTTCCAATTATTTAATGGACTCATTGAAAAACAGTTTTATAAAAAGACCTACATGATTTTCTTCTTGTGTGTGTAGAAAATACATCTCTCTACTTCTTTGAACTAAATTTATTTCAAATCAGCAAATATTTCTGAGTTCTTATTGCAAAACCCTATTGTGTTAGGTGTTTTGGAAGAGCAATGGAGCCTAAAACACAACCTCGGATTTCCAGGATTTTGAGTGATATAGTATTAAGTTCTGGGTATCCTCAAAAATTTGTTCTCAAGAATAAGTTTAAGAGATCTACACTGTAAAACATGGTGACTACAGTTACTAACAATGTATTGTACACTCAAAAATCTTTAGGAGTAGATTTTTAGTGTTCTTACCCCAAAATGATACATATGTGAGGTAATGCAGATGTTAATTAGCTTGATTTAACCATTCCACAATGTATACATATTTCAAAACATGCTGTGCACCATAAATATTTCTATTTATCAATTGAAATAAATAAATAAATTATTTGAACAAATCTTTTTTTCTAAGATATTATGTCATTTGCAAACTCTTTTGGAGTAACAAGCTCTTGGATGAAACAAAATTTAAAAATCTGAAGGCAGGTAGGGTACAGGAGTGACATTGCAGGGAGACTCTCCTGTTTCTATGCACATCTATACCACTCAAAAACTTTATTTAAAAATGAACATGTGTTTTTCTGTTAAAAAAGTAATAAACATTTGTTTTTACCTTAACATTTTTGTAACACTAATGATAGTTATTCCATATTCGTAAACATCAAAGAGGTTATACTATGTATGCTGCAGCCAGCCTCCAAAATGCACCTTCTCCACCCCTGCCCAGGGATCCCTGCCTCCTTGTTTTCTTAGCCTCCCGTATTCCCCTATCACGTGGTACTAGGTTTGGTTGATATGACCAGTGGAATATGGCAGAAGAGATGCACACTGCTTCTGAGATTAGGATATAAAAGACTGAGGCTTTCTTGGGGATGAGGCTTTCTTCATGATGAGCTTCTCTCAGAATTCTCTTTGTCTCCGTCTGTCTGTCTTTCTCATTAGCGCTGTGGGGGAAGCCAGATGCAATGTGATGAGAACACTTACACAGCTCATTGAAAAGGTAGAGGTTCACATGATAAAGAATTGAGGTCTGCCAGCCATCATGGAGCTTGAAAGTGGATTGTCCAGGCTCAGTTGAGCATGCAAATAACTACAGATGCAGCCAACATCTTGACTGCAACCTCATGAAGGCCACCAGCTAAGCTCCTGACTCTTAGAAACTGTGTGAGATAACGAATGTTTCTTATTTGATGTTTAGTTTGGGATACAATGTTTAGTTCTGAGATACAATGTTTAGTTTTGAGATAATAGTGTTATCCCAAATGATGCTTAGTTTGGGGGTAAGTTGTTTTGGAGCAATAGATAACTAATAAAATATCAGTGTCATCCCCTGACAGATGATCCCATAACAGGGTCTAGTTTGGTTACTGGAGAACTTATTCATTTCTAGGTTAATATGCTCAGATTTTCTAACTTAAAATTTTATTCTAAAAAGTCCATTATTCCTCAAAGCCAAGTATCTTTACCATTTATTTTTATCTCATTTATTAACAGTGAAGCAATTATTAAAATGTTATTTTTATATGCAAATTATAATTTGCAACTTTCAAATAACTTCTGTGATTGCTAGAAGTATAAGATTGAAACAGTTCTTTTTTTAATTTTTAAATTTTTAACTTTTGTTGGTACTTAGTTGGCATACGTATTTATGGGACATATAGGATAATTTTGATACAAACATAAAACGTGAAATAATCACATCAGGGTAAATGGGATATCCATCATCTCAAGCATTTATCCTTTGTATTACAAACAATCCTATTATACTCTTTTAGTTATTTTTAATGTAAAATTAAATTATTATTGACCATGGTCACCCTGTTGTGTGATCAAATCGGAATACTTCTTTCAACTTATTTTTATTTGTCATATAATGCTATCTATAACAAAGACCCAAATCTCAGTGGCTTAAAACCATCAGTCTGTTTCTTACTCATGTAATTGCGATATAAATATTCTGATAAATGGAAGTTTTCCACATAGTTCTTCAAGTCTTGTGGATTCTTCCCATGTCATGGATCCTCAGCTGATCATCTGCATCTGGCCAGTAGATCAGGGAAGAAAGAGTGTGGAGGATCAAGTAGGATGTTTTTAAGCATCAGACATAGAATTGGTCACTTCACTCATATTCTGCTAGTTAGATCTTTTAAATCTTCCCAGTCTCAGGAATCTTCATAAAGCCTAAAGCTTAGTAAACTGACTCCTTCCTAATCTTTAAGGCTAGCCTGATGAGACTTGAAAAATACATTCTCTCATTTAATTGCCTGTTTTAAAAATCAGAAGTAGGCTCTCCATTTTTGTCCTGTTTCTCTGCTATGGCAAGTTGAATTGCTTCTTAGTTTGCTGTTGTTGCTATTTATTTCTTTCAATACCCAAATAACTCCCAAATAGCTTAGCAGAACTGACAGGAATACTATAATTTGACACATTAAAAAAATAGATAAGACTAACGTAATAAAAATACATTATTTACAATTTAAATTTCACAAAGTTTCTTTTTATTTGTAAGGTAAAAAGAATTTGGAATCCTTGGGTTAGATCATATTTACAAAAGGAACATTTTTTCTTTATACAGCCATTACATAAAATCACCTTGTATATAAATCTAATTTATATAATTTTTTATTTTATGAACACTTCTGTGATTTATACTGCTAGTGCACTTTTAACAATTATAATATTAGTATTCACTTATATACGTGCATTCATATGAATACACTTGCTACATTTATTTTCATACTATATGTACTTTTACGCTGATTCACAGGCCATCTGTTTCATGTGATTCCCACATTATTCTGTTAGTAAGTGGAAGGCTACCAGAGCAAAAACCATAGATATATAAAATTTTCATAATTTCTTGGCATGAATATTACTGCTACCCAGGAGGATAGTAAATTAGTCACTCTACTGCAGAAAACCTTCTAAACTTTTTTCCTTGAAATAAAATACTTATTATTGATGCAAAAGAGGCAGGAAGCAACCAAATCTCCTATTTTGGGGCCAACTTTGTAGTTTCATAGTTTTATTTCAAGTACACCACAGAGGAAGGAAAATTGATAAATCATGAAAAAAAAATTACATAGAACTATGAATCTTATGTGTCTTTTTCTTCTAAAGAATAATTCAAGTGATTTAATGTGATTATGGTTTATATGGAAAAGGAAGCAAAACAGCCCCAAAATCTGGATAAGCATTTAGCAATAATATAAAAGGTGACCTAATTCAGAATTGTAAAATGACACCCAGTGGGATATTTATATTAATACAATGAACAAACATATGGGACTGGAAACCTTGCATTCAAATAGAAATTTTTAAATCACCCTGGAAAGTAACTAAAATGGTTTATTTATTTGAAGAATGAATAATATGACTATGAAGACGAGGCTTCATTTGAATTCTGATCAAATTCTTACTTTGGGGGTCATTTTTCTTTTTATCTTGTAGATTCAGTAATGATTATAATAATCCCTATAATGCATTACTATGAGGACTAGATAAAAAAAATTCAAAACCCTGACTGTTAATTCTTCCTAGTTTTATGTATTTAGGTAAATGTTCTACCTGAAGCAAGTTTAATACCTTTTTCATCTATATGTAACTAGGCATAATGACAGCCTGTAAACGCACTCACCTCCAACACACAGAAATTCAAAATAAAATAAAATGTCTTCTAAATATATAGCTGAAATTCACCAAACATAGGTTTCTCTATGTGCTTGGAATAAAATGAGAACTGAACATCAGAGTGATTAGCTCATGATCTGATGCTGTGGCTCCTATAGTCTAGGATTTATAATTCAGATTCATAAAATATCCAGGAACATAAACTCCCATGAACAAGATTCAGACAGCATAAGAAACAGCACATTTAGATCTCAATAGCATGAAATAATAGAAACAATTTGACAGAATATGCAGAATAAGTATTTTTTTAAATGATTACAAACACAAAAGGAAAAGTTAAAACTATACAAGAACCAAAAGACATCATAAAAAAATTGTCAGACTTGAAAAAGAATCGAATAATAGACACAGGTAAAATAAAATTGCTAAACTGGAAGATAGATAATTGTGTTTTAAAAATAAAAAACAAGAAATGGTTCCATAGGATAGAAAAGGTAGCAGTTAAGAGTTGGAAAACATGAATGAGATTAAGAGATATGGAATATAGAATGACAAGATAGAATCTATTTGTAAGTTTCATGTGGAAAGAAAAAAAGAATAGGAAGAAGGCAATATTCAAAGAGTTGATCCTGGACAATTTTCCTAAATTGATGAAGGCTTGAATTCTCAAATTAAAGAAACATTATACCAAGCATGATAAGTAAAAGTAACTCCCCATCTAAACAAATTATTGCAGAAAACCACAAATGTAGAAAAAATTTTTAAAACAAAAAAACCCTTGACTTACAAAAGAACGATGATTAGATTAAAGCAGATTCCTTCAGCAAGGATGTGATCAGAAGAAAATGGAGGCCAGGCACGGTGGTTCAAGCCTGTGATCCTAGCACTTTGGGAGGCCGAGGTGGGTGGATCATCTGAGGTCAGGAGTTCAAGACCAGCCTGACCATCATGGTGAAACCCCATCTTAAAAAAATAAATAGTCTGGGCACAGTGGCTCACGCCTGTAATCCCAGCACTTTGGGAGGCCGAGGCGGGTGGATCACGAGGTCAAGAGATTGAGACTATCCTGGTCAACATGGTGAAACCCCGTCTCTACTAAAAATACAAAAAATTAGCTGGGCATGGTGGCGCGTGCCTGTAATCCCAGCTACTCAGGAGGCTGAGGCAGGAGAACTGCCTGAACCCAGGAGGCGGAGGCTGCGGTGAGCCGACATCGCGCCATTGCACTCCAGCCTGGGTAACAAGAGCGAAACTCTGTCTCAGAAAAAAAGAAAGAAAGAAAGAAAGAAAGAAAATGGAATATCAAGTCATTGTGCCGAGTGAAAACAAATGTAAAACAAACCAACATTTTCAAGAGTTAAGGTAAAGACTCTAAGGGAGTTTTGAGACAAAGATTCTGAAGGAGTTTATAATTGACAAGGTTTTTTCTGAATAAAACTCTTTTAAAATTGCATTTTAAGAAGAAAATTTAACACAAAAGGAATATATAGAATTCAAGAAGCAATGGCATGAAATGAAATTGGTCAATGGTTGAACAATTATAAATAAGATTTGGTTATATAATTTTTAAATGATTAATTTGGAAGTATATAAAAATAAGGTGACAGTAAAATACTGAATTACCTTTACATATAGGACAAATTGGAGTCAAGCTGTTTCAATGTTCCTTTATTGGCTGGGAGAAACGTTAGGTTTTCTAAGAACCTCAGACTGTGTTAAGAACAGTAGCATGTTAAATTTTAAGGCTGATCTCTTATAGAGAAATAGACTATAAGGCTTTCAAATTATAATGAGAGAGAAAAAGGAATGAAAAAAACTTGATTCATGTTAAAGATGGCAGGCAAATGGAAAAAATAATGAAAAGAGGACTAAATAAAGTAAGATTATCTATGGCTTCCTATGTCTAAGAATTAAGTTCAAAATCCTCATCATGAAATAGGAAAAATATATAGATGAGACTATTTAACATTTCTTCAACATATTATCAAATGGAAAAGAACCATGCTATATTATTATATCTAAAATAATTCAGCTAAGATTGAACTATAAACTTAAAGGAGTAGGAAGCAAATTATGTTATCACTGAACAATCCAAAAATTAAAATAAATTAAATGCTCAGATATTTAGATAATATTTTGTGCCCTCTTCTCTTACAGATAGAATATCTGGCATGATAAAACAAGCACAGAAGGTTTTTGGAATGTCCAGCTGTACTGGAACAGATGTGGTAGCTGAATGAAATAGTTCCTTCTGATGTGGATTTTTCTTCCATTTTCCCAAGGTTGCTAAAATGTAGAGCCATCATTTTATAAACTTAGAAATATAAGAAAATTAAAAGCAAAAGAAAGATATGTTGTTCTTTTCCACAGTTGCTTCGACTCACTTAGATATCCATGTGGGACCAGCTCTAGTCAAATAGTGACGCTTGTGTTTTGGTCCTTTCATCTTAACATCTCATACCTCATCACCAATGTGCTCATTCAGCTTCTCCCTTCAGCTGTCAGAGTGTGACCTAACTTTGCCTTCCCAAACCAGTGCAATAGATGGCAACATTTTTCAATGGCTCTCTTGTAATAAATGTACCTGTCCTGTATTCTATTTTCTCAGAGACTCTTTTTTCAGCCTCCAATGCAACAGTGGTAATATCATCAGTAATGTGAGTGGAATTGTATTTCTTTTACCCTCTTTTACTTAGGTAATATGCGAGTTTTAATTCAAGACTTGGGTTGAAGGTCAAGATAGAACTCTTACTAGCTGTCAGACATGAAAAACAGCTACTCTCTTTGGGCTGCTCTCCATTTACAAAATGGGTTCTTAATTTACAAAATGGAAGAATAATACCTGACGCTGCTCACCTCAAAGGACTATTGTAAACAGGAAATGAGATAAAAGCCATCAGAGTATTTGAAATGTGTAAATCTCTATAAATTATTTTTGTTTTTTTAAGTCTTATTCTAATGATTGACTTTAATATGACTTCTTGGACCCTGAATATTTTTCAGGCATCTTCAGAGTAGTATTATTTCGTTTTAAATAAATAAAATAATCTAGTTACCTTCTGAGGTGACTTGAAAATTTCTATTTGTTGCAAAATTTCCAATCCTATATGTTTGTTCATTCTATTATTAGAAATATGCCACTGGGTGTCATTTTACAATTCTGAGTTAGGTCACCTTTCATATTATTGCTAAATGCTTATCCAGGTTTTAGGGCTGTTTTGCTTCCTTTCTCATCTAAACCATAATCACATTAAATCACTTGAATTATTCTTCAGAAGAAAAACACAAATAATCATAGTTCTGTGTAATTTTCTTTTGAAACACATAAGTAGTTATCTACATTTTCTTCAAATATTTTAAGCCATCTTGAAATGATTTCGTTATTCTGCATTTTGAAATTCAATTTTCCTCCAAATAATATATATTCATGTACTCCCTGATTTCTACTCACCTAGATTCAAAAAGAACAAAAAAAAATTAAAAAGTCATCTAGGAAAATGGGAGATTACCCACACCCATATATTCTGTTTCAGAACAAATAATGTAATCTTTTACAACAACGTACAGGGTATCAAATCAGCCTTCATAAATATTCTATAAACTGACTAAATACTATGACAATAGAAAATTTAAACCTCTTATTAGCTATTTTGCAAGTCCAGTAAAAGAACCAACTACAGAGGTAAATATAAAAACATTTGGATCTAATGTAAGAAATACTCCTCCTTTTAAAAATCATACTTGCTAACTATAGTATGCTATAAAGTCAGTAACACATTCCTTCATCAAAGTGGTATTAATTAGCCACAAAATGTTCTCAGTGCAACTCAAAATATGTTCAAGTAGATTGATTTAGCAAATTACTAAAAAAAGAAAAAATAGATACCAGGGATCAGGTCAGTCTCATAATAAGTTTACACATGCAGACTAGACATACATGCACACAAACACATACAGACTCGCATACACACAATATAATTTCCCATCACTATTTCTCTCAAATAAATATGCTGGTATATAAAATCTAGATGGGTTTACATACATTAAAAATATATTCTTTAATAGGTAATAAAAAGCATGTAAACATCACCAATTGTGACTGGTCAACATAAACCAAAAGAAGGGAAAATCGAGGAGTCTTGTTGGTATTACACAAGCAAGTAAAAAAGCTTTCATTTGTGTATCCCATCTTAAAATCTTTACACGGACAAAATGACAATGACTTCTCTGCAAATTCTAACTTTTGGCATCATGAAAATACAAAAATACGTAAGAGATGGTTCTATCCTTCAGGGAGCTTTGGATGGCAGCCATATTTACTCTAAATTAAGTGTACTTGCTCTCTTATTACCTTAGTAAAAAACAAAAACAAAAATCCTGTCATAGTTATTTCTATAACGCACTTAACTGGTCTGCTGGTGGTCCTTTCCACAAAATTGTTTTTAAAATAAATATATCAAAATGTCAGAGGAAAAGCAAAATGCCTTCTTAACAGACGAAAAATCTCAACTTCAAAAATGTATCTTCATTACATAGAAGACAAATCTTTCAAGGCACGTCCATGTAATCAAACACTATACTAACATCATAGGTAAGTACCAACATCCTAGCGACTTATCTGAGGAATACCGGGTGTTCAATGGAATACCAGTGGTCTCAGGCACTTAGAATTTTAAAAGCATAAAATGAGTTGCCATTGATCCTTCAACAGAGATTTATGAAAACAACGCAGAGTGAGAGTGAAGTAGGTTTTGTTGGTTTAACCTGAGTCTGTGGTAAGTTCATCCAAGCCATTGCCTTGGCACTCACTTTGCCTGTTCTACCTTTCTGTTTGGAAACACAGCAAATATTTCTACGTCAGATTTTTCTAGTTGTTTTCTAAAAAGGTTTATGATCACAGCTGCAGTAGTTATGGGTTGGTTTATGGTACATTGGCCATGGATGGGCCCATCTGTCCAACAGAGTTTGTGTGATACCATACCTTCCACAGGCATGGGCTGCTCTTAAGGAGTGCCTATAAACCTGCTGTTAAATGGACCAGCTGTACTCATAAACCTACATTAGCGGCCTCAGTCCACCCGCCTTACAAAAGTCATTGGCTATAAATCTATGTTCAGTCTATATACGCACTTTTAAGTATTTTTTACACTTCTGAAAAGAAAATGTAAAATATATCCAAGGCTTCTGTGATCCTGACTGAAATAAGAGCTGATTTTTGGGAGGTGTATAAACAATGTCTTTAAAGGCCTCATTTTCTATTTCTTTGCAAGACGTTTGTCCTTTTTTGCAGTCTTTTTCCCTCAGCTTCCAAAAAAATGAGTAAATGATCAACTTTGCTCTTTTTCTTTTTTTCCTGAAATCCTTTGATAGGAAGTTTGGGGGCTTGGGCATGAGTTAACCCATAGTCACTATGTCATTCCTTCCAGCGTGGTAGCTCACTGTGGAACCATGAGCCAGCAGGGGTGAGCCCAATGACCTACACTGGTTCAACTGTGTTGAGAGTGTGCATCTTCAGTGTGGCTAGCCAGGGACCACACACTAGCCTACAATAGACTTCCTCACTCTCTTCATTCTTCATCAAGAGCTGGTGGCGATTAGTTAGTTCTTTTCAAGAAAGGACTCATTTGAGGAAGCTATTTTTCCATCAGAAAGAGAGTTCTGATTCATTTTGTTTCTTAATCAAACATGTTTTATAGAACATACTTCCATACAATTTTTATTACTTATTTTAGCTCTTTTTATTGTATTTATTTATGATACACAATATGCTTTTATAAACATATACATAATGAAATAATTACTAATTTGAAATATTTATTTTTAATTATACTAAATAAAGTTGAAATATTTATTTTTAAAACAATTTTGTGGAAAGGATCACTAACAGACTAGTTAAGCACATTATGGAAATAACTATAACAGGATTTTTGTTTTTGTTTTTTACTAAGGTAGTAAGAGAGAAGTATACTTAATTTATATAATTAAGTCAAGCAAATTAATGTATCATCTCATATTTGCATGTATGTATATAGTAAAAGTACCTAAAATCTAATCTCTTAGCAAATTTCCAGTATACAATACAACATTTTTAG
This sequence comes from Saguinus oedipus, assembly GCA_031835075.1. Lineage (NCBI taxonomy): Eukaryota > Metazoa > Chordata > Mammalia > Primates > Cebidae > Saguinus > Saguinus oedipus. The sequence goes on along the minus strand of CM063172.1, from coordinate 142,312,103 downwards.
CCATCGTCTTTATGCTGTACACTAGATTCCTAGACATGTTCATTCTGCGTAATTGAAACTTTGTGCCTTTTGACCTTTTAAGTCTCCATTTCCTCCATTCCCCTGTCCCTGATAACCTTTCTACTCTCTGTTTCTATATATTTAACTTTTTATTTTCTACCAGCATTTGTCATGGCTTTATATTAGATAAAGCCTTGCATTTGAAGTCTAAAGTATAGATTCCAGGTCTACAACTTATTAAACAAGTGTTTGGGGACATATCATCTCATCTCTCTGAATTTCTCTTCCGCTAAATGGAGACATCTGCTGAATCTCAACTCTATGCCTTCGCTTTTTAGTCTTGGCATCATATCAATTTTTCTACCTATTTCCAGAAACTGTGATTTTTTTACCCATTCCCATTTCCCACTATAGATGTCTAAAACTAAAAATATTTTAAATTGGGACTGTTGCAATTGCATCTGATCTAGTATCTACTTCACAATTTTTCCTCTTTCTAGAGTGTCTGAGATCTCATAATCTAGTTATTTTCTTACTTAAATCATTTTAACTGCAATGTACTCATAAATTTCAAGTTTTTTCTTAAATGAAAAGATATGTCTTCCAATTTAAATGAGGTAACATAAATGTTTTGTTAAAATCAAGTTTGAAAAGAATTTCAAGTTATTTTGAGGATATAAGTTAACCTTCCAAATTAAGCAAATTTAAAACCCTTTAAAAAGTTTTCTTTACGTGAAAGTTTTCATCCTGAAATGTCTGCGTCTTTGAGAAATTAACAACATCAGATTTTCTATCAGTTTTGCAAATATAATTAACCATAATTTATTTTAGACACTACGAACGATCCTTGGATAAATATATTATACATGGTATTAGTAATGTAAGTACTATCTCTATAGGGCAACCTATCGACAATAAAAGTGGGGATAGCAGTGAAGAAAATAGGTACAATAACCCTAATGTCTCCTGGGTAGCAATTATTCAGAAATGGGCTAGGTTTCATATCCATATATGTATCTACATCTATCTATACATATATCTATGCCTGTCTATTTATCTATCTATCCATTGATCCAATTACTATTTTCCAGTAATAAGAAAAGAGTAATTTATATTTCCACCTCAATTCTTTGTAACGGAAAGGGAGGCAGTCAGAAATTCTCTTTTTCTTCTCTAGCTCGATGCAGAGTATTTCAGATGAACTGGAAAAAGCCTTCAACATTACTGGTCCATTCTTTACTTTTAATTTTAGTATTTTCCATGGTTTTCAGATATAACACTTTCATACCTTCCACCTCTTCTCTCTCTCTCTCTCTCTCTCTCTCTCTCTCTCTCTCTCTCTCTCTCTCTCTCTTCTATTTTATTTGTTTCTTTCCACCTCAGTGGGGGTGAGTCCAGGCCAACTCACAGGTGAAGACGGGGCCTCTGTCTATAAGAAGCACATTTTCTTCTACTTGGCTGTTAAATGTTGTTGCTGCTCTGTGCTTGGTAGCCCTTTCCTCTGCTTACTCTATATCTCTCCCTAGATGACCTCATTTACACTCACAGCTTCTATCACCACCTACATTCAGATACCCACAGATTTCTCTCTGTAGCTAAGACCTTTGTTTGAGTTACAGATGCATATATTCAGCAGCTGATGCATATGTCCACCAACCAGTCTCAAGTGCACTGCATATTTAGTGTGTCAAAAAATAAACTCATGATCTTCCCTTCCAGACTTTGTTTCTTGCCACAGTGAAGGGAACTAATATCTATCAAGTTATACAAACCAGGAACCTGAGCTCATCATTGAAACTTACCTTTTCCTTAACAAACTCCTTGCTACATTCAATCCCTCACCAAATTATGCTAATATATCTCCTAAATAAGTTCTGAAATCTATTTCTTTTCCTGAATCTTTATTATGAACTCTGTAGTCCCAGCTACCACAATCTCTTGGCTGGCCTAAAAAAAGCCTCCCCTCCGGTCTACCCAAATCCATCTTGGCCCTCTCTAATCTGTCTCCACATTCTATCTTATGCTCTCCACTGCTCCCTCAACCTCACTACTCCCTAGCTGAAACTTTTCCCTGATTTGCCATTGATGTCAGAAAAAGGAAAAAAATATTGACAATGACTTTTCAGACCCAGAATGGCCTTGTGCCTACCTGCTCTCTCAGCTCCATCTTGTACCATGGTCCCCTTGGCTATCTGAGCTCAACCCCTACTGGGTTAGTCCTGAGTATAGGTGGTGATACAAGTTGAGAGTGTAAATGAGATTACCTAGGTGATTACTCCTTCTTAATCACCATTTTCCCGTTTGTTCCTCATCCTTTGGATCTGGAATATTTCTTATTTTTCAAATTGTGAAGTTCAAGCTTGCTTACTGTTCAGACGTTAGGATCCTGGGCGCCTTAATAAGACAAAGTCTGTTTACTGTAATCTCTCTAGCACCATGCATATCTTCTCTCTCACACAATTCAAATTTCAACTTTTTATCAAATTTTGTGGTATTTTTCCACCCCCTCAAGCATTTATTGTTTTTGTTACAAATAATCCAATTATACTCTTTTAGTTATTTTTAAATGTGCGATTAATTTATTATTGACTATAGTCACCCTGTTGTGCTAGCAAATAGTAGGTCTTATTCACTCTTTCTAACTATTTTTCTTTAGTATGTGGTATTTTTATTGCTGTCTTTTAAAGAGGCTTTAAATTTCATAAGGGACATTGTCAACTTTTACTCATCATTTCTCCAGTGCCCAGGATAGCATGTGGTATATTGTGAGTGGTCAGTATTTGTTGCAAAAATGACTTAACAAATGAACATTCCTACAAAAGTAGCTCCATCTTTTCAATGTGGCCAGCAAAAGCATTTTGTCTGCAAGAAGCAATGTAGTTGAAGAGGGGAAGCATAGATCTTCCAGTGAAACAGATGTGGCTATGAAACCCCCTATTGTACCACTTAGAATGCTTGCTATCTAGAGTCTCCGTGAAGGTCTATTTTATTCTCATCAAAAGTGATGCTGTCCAGTCTATCATTGATGGGCATTTGGGTTGGTTCCAAGTCTTTGCTATTGTAAACAGTGCTGCAGTTAACATTCGTGTGCATGTATCCTTATAGTAGAACAATTTATAATGCCAGATATAGGTGATGGGGAGGAAGGCAGCAAACCACATTGCCATGTGTGTACCTATGCAACAATCTTTCATGTTCTTCACATGTACCCTAAAACCTAAAACACTATATATATATATATATATATATATATGTACATAAAAGGAGATAAAATGTCTATTTTTTCTGTATAGAAACTACCCTAAATAAAACTGTAGAAAGTTATTCTTTAAAAAAAAGTGATGCTAATGATGCCTTCTTTAGGGCTATTACAAGAATAAGGGACACAGAGTAAGTACTTATTAGATAATTAATTTAACAAATATGTTCACTCAAGCAGCAATTGTTGAGTACCTACTATACGGCAGGCTCATGACTATCATTTTTGCTCCTCTGTGTAGCTACTTATTCATCTACATCAATATCAACTTTGTCACTTGTTTGCCACTATGTGCTGCCCCACAGTCACTGTTTCCTGTGTGTACATAGATTGTTTCCTCAAGATTAGGGACAAGTATAATGCACTCAACTTGTTTTTCTCCTAAATGACCTTCAATTCCTATTATTGAATATTTTACATAATAAGTGGGCACTAAATATGTTGGTTGATTTGTTTAGTAATTTGTGTATATTAAATACATAGATAATCACCAAGAAGAAATGCTAAAGAACAAAAAAATCCATAATCTTTGTTACTAGACAATTTAAAATCAAGCTTTATGGAGCAAATAAATGAGAATTGTTTAAAGAAAGTATGTAAACTAAAAGCAAAAGCATTATACTGTATGTCAAAAATTTTGTCATTATAATAGCGCTTAAATATATGAAATGTAAGCTTAGAACAAATAAGTAGTTGCCCATAAACACCTTTAAAATATTTATGATTTTAGCTCTTTTCCAAGTTCAAACCAACTTTCAGGAGACACTCTGTAAATTAGAAACATTTTCTAATATCCTTAGCATGTTTTGTAGGAGGTATAATAATAGCAAATATGGGAAATATTCTATTTTATTTTGAAAGCAACCCTCAAAGGAATTTATTAAATGCCCATGTCAAGATGTGAGTTTGTATTCAACAGACTTAGCTATACTTTAAATGCAAATAAATAAATAAATAAATAAATTCAGATGACCTAACAAAACTAGAGGCATTTAAAAATGAACTAAGGGCCTAACTTCAAGTTTCATTTATTCAATTTAAAATATTTGTAAATGTTGCTTTTCCTCCCTGGGATAAGGTAAAATGTAAATCTTGATCTTTAGCTCAAGAAAAAGGTCTTGTTAAGGATTGAACATCCCTGGGTTAGGAGCTCATAAAATAAAATTTGGGTTTTTCAATATACATCATATTTACTCTTAACATGACATTTTAAAATTACAGAAGTAATGCCAGTTCATGAGAGAGATTTAGAGAAAATTTAAGACATAGAGAAGAAAAAAAATCAACTCCATTTCATGAGCATATGATAAAAAAAAAAGAGAGAGAGAGAGAGAGATTGTCTCACTTCAACTCTAAGAGTAAATCAGGGAGGGGTGAATATGTCTGGAGTCTTTGGGATTTCGCTATTGCAGGAAACCTGAGAGGAAATCCCCGACAAAATAAGCCTGATCCCTAGCAAGACCTAGTTATTGGAAGGGAGCTGCTATTTCAGTCTCAGTGCCACATGGGGTCTGATGCTAAAAGTGGGCTCTCTGGCCAGTTCTTTATTAAGATCATACATTGGTCCAACAGAAGGCTGGGGAATCCAGGAAAAGCTGTTCCAATAAAATTTAATAACTCCCTGGGAAATAAAGAAGATGATGCAGGTATTTCTGTAAGATGAGGTATCACAAAAAGGAAATAAACCATATCTCCATTTTATCCAAGGAGCAATGAGGAGGTATTTGGTACCCGGAGGTCCTCAGTGTTTCAGCTGAGGTGGGAGAAAACAATGCCCAGCAAATACTGGAGGGAGGCTGTCTGTCCAACCCAACCCAGGGCAACAGCAGCAGGGGAGGCAAAGTCTACAAGCCTGCAAATGCCAGAAAAATATCCTCTGGTACCTGGATTTTGGCAAGAAATTATGACTTGTTTTAATTAGCATGTTTTTGATTACTAAAGAATGTTTAAAATAATGTACAAGTTTATTGGTCATATAGATCTGGTGACTTGCCTGTTCATGTCTCTCTTTTTATTCTGTGATGTTTATTCTTTTCATTTAAAATAGCTTATAATCTGGAGATACAATCTTTCTGCAATATGCTGATCCTACTTTTCACAGTTTGTAATTTGTTTTTTAGTTTTATTGATGATGTTTTCAACCCAAATCTATCAGTATTTTATTTTCTCTCCACTCCACTCCAAGATCAGTAAGACATTTGTCTTTAAGCTATTATATTTCATCTCTAAACCACCTGAATAAAATTTTTAATATAATAGCTCTCTAACTCCTTTTTGCATTTTTAAACCAAAGATATGATTACCATTACTTGAATAATTCATTACTTCATCACTAATTTGAAATCTCATCTTTATCATAGTCATGTTACACATATCCATTTATTAATGTATTTATCATCTATCCAATTTATTTATGTTTCCAATGATCTGCTATAAATTCTAATGCCAGTGCCACAGTGCTCTAAGTAATGTGATTTATAACTTATTTTAATATCCGATAATGCAAGTAGGCCTTATTATTCTTCTTTTACAAATAATCTTGCCTACTTTCCTTCATTTATTTTTCCAAATAAATTCTAGAACTAGTGGTCAAACTTCAAAGTAAGAGTCTGTGGATATTGTTTTAGAATTTTATTAAGTGTATACATTAATATGAAGAAGAAGTGAGAACTTTACAATGTTGAAAATTCCCATCCTAGAACAAAAGATATCTCTCCATTTATTGTTTTATATGGTTTTTGAGTAAAGCTTTATAGCTTTGTTTTCATTAGTTTCTGAATAACTTAGTAAAAGTTTATTCCAAATTAGTATATATTTTTGTATATTTTGTATCTCTTTTTTTTTTTTTTTTTTTCCGAGACGGAGTTTTTCACTCTTGTTACCCAGGCTGGAGTGCAATGGCGCAATCTCGGCTCACCGCAACCTCTGCCTCCTGGGTTCAGGCAATTCTCCTGCCTCAGCCTCCTGAGTAGCTGGGATTACAGGCACGCGCCACCATGCCCAGCTAATTTTTTGTATCTTTAGTAGAGACGGGGTTTCACCATGTCGACCAGGATGGTCTCGATATCTTGATCTCGTGATCCACCCGCCTCGGCCTCCCAAAGTGCTGGGATTACAGGCTTGCGCCACAGCGCCCGGCCTATTTTGTATCTCTTGAATCTTTTCAATCCACTGTATTTTGTTAAGAGGTATTTTTCCATCATATAGAAAGATAATCATATTTCAACATAGAATTCTTGACAAATATCTCATACACAGCGTCTCCTCCAAATGCTTTACAATTGATGATATTTTAAGTTTTAGGTAGAGTGAAAACCCCATGGATTTTAGCATGAAAGATATGTACCTTTCAATCCTGTTTTGGCCATTTCCTCATTATGCAAATTTGGCATATCTAGCACACAGTAGGAAGAAAAATAATAGTTCCTTATTTCTCATCCTGTTCCTTATAGTACAGTGACTTGGGAATTTTGTTAGGTACATTAACTAGAAAAAATAATTATATGTAAACATATACACAATTGGGCTTTACACATTAATTGTGCAAACATTCACTGACTAAGCACAAACTACCAGGCACAGTGCTAGGCACTGAGGATGTGAAGGTGACAATATCTGCCTACTGACATGTGTGGTAGTCTCAACTACATCTCAGGCAATCAGCGGGTTGACTGTTAGAAGGCAGTGGTTTCCTCTTCTGGATCTTCAAATAGTGTGTCTGATCAATCTATTTCTTTCTCCTGAGCAGGTTCTCTCAAGTATCTGACTTGCCCATTTTACCAGCTTAATAAATGGTTCTCAGCCTGAGCAAACTGAAGCAAACTACTATCCCCATTTTCATTTCTGAAGTTACTGCTCAAATCTTTATTTCATTTTATGTCGATGCCTCGGAGGCTGACCTAGGATAAATGGAAGCTACCAACTGCCAACTGTGCTGTCAGCTGTGTGGCCGGGTCAAAGGTGCTGGCTGAGCTTGCAAATTCTGATGGTTTGCCAGCAGTGAAGGTATTTGCCTTAGAGGGAAATGATGCCTTGTACATACCTCATCCCACAGTGCTGCTGAATGCATCCATTTCAGGCAATGCTTGATTTGGAGAAAAGAAGTGCAAAAAAAGATGTTTCCTTGACCTCCCCGCAAATCCATAAAACCACTGCAGATGGACAACCACTCTAATCTTTGCCTTGGGCATACCCTTGTGCTTTAACAGTGGAGAAGAAGCAAGTTTCTGTTTCCTCTGAGTGCTGGGAAGTGGCATGACAGCTGGTTTCCATGAGCAGAGCACATACTCCAACCCAGCAAAGAAAAAACTGCGCACAATGCTCTTTTATCCATTCAGCTATAGGGGGTTTTATTACACTCTTTGTACATTCAATACATTTATCTAAATTTTCCTCACATTGAATTCTTGTCAAGAAAAGGCTGTTCCTGCATTTTAAAAATACATATACTTGTGACCAAGCATAACTTAAATGCTACATTTCTAATTTTTTTTTTTTTAGAGAGGATGACATTTAGAAAAAAGTCTATTGACCAAACAAAAATTATTTGACACATGAGGTCAAGCCTTAATTTAGCTGTAGGAATCATTGTCACATCAATGTGGAAGTAGGAATAGCACTAAAAGAATTCTTTTTCTTCTGAAAGATGCACCTCTGACCCACTTTGTGACACATAGTGAGGAGTTCAGTAACTATAAATGTTACCGATGACTCTTATCCTTGGTTTAATTCTGGGTTCTTCTAAATGCTTACGTAGCATACAAATTATCTGCTGAAGTGTAGCCAGGGTTGCCAAGTGAACAGCACTGAAGACGTCAGAAGGGAGTGCAGTTTGGAAGTGAAACAGCAGCCTTTAAATAGCCCAACTACACACATCATGAGATGACTTCAGTGGGGCTCCCATCACTATGGATGGGCTATAAAAGAAAAATCCTCTAGAATGTTCAATCCAGAAGATAACGTTTTATTCAATTACCGCCAGTATATTTACTATGCTATGGTTTCAGGTTTTATTCTTTCTTCCTTTTTTTGTTCACTTTGTCTTTTCTTCCTCTAGAAAATTGTGAAAAACTCAGAACCTGAATGATTTCTAATTTAATCGATTTTGATCACTGCAATCATTAATTTAGATATAATTTAGAAATTTCTAATGGAAAAATAAAATAATTAAGCTAAATTATTAGAGGTTTTAAGGATTGAAAGTGTTATTAAATAATTTTTAATAGTAATTTTGCTAATAAAAACTGAGGCATTGAAGATCTATTGATATTAAAAAATGTGCTTGTTAACTATGGAAAAGAAATTAACAGTTAATTAGTGTTCTAACATGTCAAGCATTATACATATTAAGCTAAGCAGTTTACATATTTGTTCTCATTTCCTCTTTTTACTACCTTACAAAATATGTGTTATTGTCCCCAATCTACAGGACAGGAAGCTGGAAATTCACAAAGATTAAATAAAGTATTCAAGTTCAGAAATAAACTATTTTTAAGTGACCTAATCTGAATTAAAATCCAGGTCTGCTAACCCCCAAGGCTTTTTCTCTTTCCGTTTTATCCCATAGGATTATACACCAGCCAAAAACTGAAAAGGTAAAAATTACAATTCAAATATATTTTCCCTCATTAACAACAAAAAAAAAAATGTAAAAGAAGAATCATAATTGGTAACATTGATATCAATTTTTAAAATATTTGTTTCATGCAATAAATTCTTTCCTTTTAATAATAAATTATTTGAGTGAAAATGGTATCACTACTGTAAATAAAACACAGCTTAATTGACCTTAATATTGCTAGAAAAATTAAATTTGCAGTAGGCTCATGGACTAAATGAAAAATGCATACATATTTGCCACATATAATATAGAAATTTTTTGTATTTTCAATCTTTTTTGAGTATACTTGCCAAAATTGTATTTATTTAAGCTGCACAATGTGGTGATTTGATATAAGCATTCACTGAAATGATTGCCAAAGTCAAACTAATTTACATATCCAATTACCTCATAGTTGCAATTTTTTGTGTGAGTTGAAAACACTTAAGATCAACTCTCTCAGCAAATTTTAAGTACACGATTAAGTATTATTAACTATAATCACCATGCTGTACGTTAGATCTCCAGAACTTATTCATCCTGCGTAACAAAAACTTGTCCCATTGTCTCCCTCTTTCCCCATCCTCCAGCCCCTGACCACCTCCATTCTACTCTCTACTTCTACACATAAACAGGATCATTCATTTATTTGTCTTGTTGTGTTAGCTTATTTAACTTAGCATAGTGCCCTCCGTGTTTATCCATGTTGCTGCAGATGGCAAGATTTTCTTTTTTCTTTTTTAAGGCTGAATAATATTTCATTATACACATACACACAGACACCCAGACACACAGAGTCATGTGTTGCTTAGGAATGGGAATATGTCTGAGAAATGCATCTTTAGGTGATTTTATTATTGTGTGAATATCATTAAGTGAAATTACACAGACGTAGGTTGTATAGCGTACTACACACTTAGACTATATGGAATAACCAGCCTATTGCTCCCAGGTCACAGACCTATATAGCATGTTACTGTCCACACCAGCATCACCGAAGACACGTGACTAACCCAGTGTACTATGAAGAAGTTAGGACGGTTATGAAATCATTAGGTAGTAGGAATTTTACTACCTCATTATAATCTTATCGGACCACAGTCATATATGTGGTCCATTGTTGGCTGATATGTCCTTATGTCCTTATATATACACTACATTTTCTTTATCCAGTCATTATACTTTCTCTTGATTTATTTTTGGATTCTTAGTTATCAAAAGAAAACAATAAAACAGGTCTTTTCTCTGTCCTCTGTAAAGCTAGTCATTCATTTGTGATTCAACATCCCTAACTTTCAAATATATTTAGTGCTATTAGTTATATTTGTATATAAAAAGAAAACACAAAATCACAGTAAGATGAAACTTTTTAAAAAGAACTTGTTAATGTATGAGTTGTGGAAATGTATCCAAATGTCTCTCCCCCTCCCTCCCTCTCTCCATTTGTGGTTGGTGGTGATGAAGTTTCTTCTCAAGGAGGAAACACCTCTGGATAGGCACACAGGTCCCCTCGGATAAGCCAGAGTCTGAGCACTGTTAAAAATGGCCTCTTGAAGAAAACAAACTCAACAGAAAGTCCCATCAGAGGAGAATCTTTTACTAACCCAATGGTGTGTGGTCCTTTGGTAAATTAGAAGTTGAAAGCTAACATGATTTTTCCTTCTGCTATGAAAATGTGCCTGGAGTAACAGGGAGAACAAAATTTCACCTGCTAAATTCTCCTCAATTTTATTCTCTGGAATTATTTCCAAGGAACATACCTCGATGGAAAGTTTACTCTCCAAAGCTATAGTATTCAGTACAGTAGCCATCAGACATAGGAGGCTGTTGACTGCTTAAGATGTGGGTAGTCTCTGGAATTTTATTTTTCTTACTATTTTATTTTATTTTTAATCTCTGGAATTATTTCCAAGGAATATACCTCTATGAAAAGTTTATTCTCCAAAGCTATAGTATTCAATATGGTAGCCATCAGACATAGGAGGCCATCAACTGTTTAAGTTGTGTGTAGTGCAACTGTGAAACTAAATTTATTTTACTTAACTTGAATTAATTTAAATTTAAAACTGATCTCACATTCATTTCTGTTTAACCCACCTATATTGATTCGACAAGTACAGTTGACCCTTCAACAACCTGAGGGTTAGGGTCACTGACAGCCCAACAGTCAAAACTCCAAATATAACTTTTGACTTCCCAAATACTTAACTACAAACAGCCTGCTATTGACTGTAAGACTTACTGATAACATAAACTGCCAATTAGCACGTATTGTTTATGTTATATGCATTATATACTGTATTCCTACAATAAAGTAAGCTAGAGGAAAAAAATGTGATTAAGAGACTCACAAAGAGAAGAAATATAATTACTATTCAGTAAACAGAAATGATCATATAGGTCTTTATCCTTGCCACATTGAGTAGGCTGAGGAGGAGAAGGAGGCAGAGAAGGGGTTGGTTTTGCTGTCTCAGGAGTGCAGAAAGAAAATCCAGGTATAAGTGAACTCGTGCAATTCAAACCCATGTTGTTCAAGGGTCAACCTTGTACAACATTTCACTTTAACTGCTGCATCAAATATAAGGTATTATTTAAATTAAATTTCATTTCTTGCTTTTTTAGTGTGGCTAGTAGGAAATTTAAAATTACATATATAGCCCACATTATATTTGCTATTGTACAATACAAATATCATGTGGGCTATATATGTAATTTTAAATTTGTAGAGAAAGTAGGACAAAGGTTTTTGTAGATAAAGTAGGACAAAGATTCTGGTTTCAGACCGAATGGGATCAATGCCCTATTCCTCTACCTACCACCTGTTGAGCTGTGGGGAAATTTACTCAGCTTCTCTGTGCCCCGGCTTTCTCATCTGTAAATACATGTGACTACCCCAGGTTTATGGGGATTAAATACGTTCATATTTATAAAATGTGTTAAATGGTGCCTTACATATAGTAAGCACCATCTCTACATTTTTAAATTGAGAATAAAAGCAAATTATTCCTCACTAGAAGAGATAGATCAAAATTATTCCAATGGATACTCAGTGAGAGTAAAGTTACCACAGTTAATCTAGTGATCTAAACTAAATATCTGTAATAGATGAAGAATTTGAATAGTTTTTTTTAAGCCCGCCAACTAAATAAAAGAGATTCTTTTACAACTTTTTGTAGATAGAGGAAAACAGACAAATATCACCCATAAAAACACACACCCCAGGCCAGGTGTGGTGACTCACGCCTATAATCCCAGCACTTTGGGAGGCCAAGGCGGGCAGATCACGAGGTCAAGAGATTGAGATCATCCTGTGGTGAAACCCCGTCTCTGTTAAAAATACAAAAACTAGCTGGGCATGGTGGCTCGTGCCTGTAGTCCCAGCTATTTGAGAGGCTGAGGCAGAAGAATCGCTTGAATCCAGGAGGCGGAGGTTGCAGTGAGCAGAGACCACACCACTGCACTCCAGCCTGGACAAAGAGCAAAATTCCATCTCAAAAAAAAAAAAAAAAAAAAAAAGGAACACTCCTTTAATATCTTTTTTAACAGTTAAACTAGACATTTTATATATTCATTTAGTACCATAAGTCAGAATTAATATCCTTAATTGATTAGTCAGACACATTGAATACCTGCTACCCGGTTCTGCAAAATGAGACATAACCCTGTGCTCAACACACTTAAATCTTTTGTAGATTTATGTAAAATCAAAGCAAAGTCAGCAATTTATTATTGTAGGGTCTCTTTGCCAACCATAAGAAACATAAGGTCCATTTAAGGGTCTACCATTTTAAATATATTCACATTTTTTTGCATTTTGTTTTTTGGGCAATAGTAGAAAAATGTAATTTCTAATTTGAGAGTAGTTCTTTCCATGTTTCATCTAGCCATCTTTATTTAGTGTGTGGCTACTGGTAAATTAGTATGGTCAATATTCTATAAAATACCCCAAGTCTCCCTAGAGGATAAACACATGCACACACATGCATTTGCGCATACACACACAAACACACACACACACACACACACACACGAACAAGCACACAGATCCTCTGGAAATTGAAGACAATCCGCCCACCGCCATCACCACCAAATAAAGCTAGGGAAATCCAAAAAGTAATGTGTTGAGCAAAATTAGGAATATATTGTGCTTGTCATGCTACTTTCAGAGTGTAGCACTTCCCTCACCTCCCCCTCGTCTGTGAAACACATCTGTGATTTCTTTACTAACCATTTTCTAGCCTCTTTCATAAAGTAACGGTTGTGTTCTGGTGTTTTTCATTTTGAATACTTAGAGCATATCTCCCGTCTCATCCACTGCCACATTGTTAAATCTAAAGTAGAAAGAGAAAGTGATCACTCTGGTGACACCAGTTGGCAGCAAAAAATGTGTTGTTTTCAATTACTGTGTATAAAAGCTCAGCCAACAGGAAGGCAACTTAGGATGATGTGCTTAGAGAAAGAACCACCACAATGTAGCTTGAAAATGACAACTCCAACATTTAGCCTTACAAAGGGATTCTTAAAAGAGACACTAGTTAAGGCTGCAAGACTCTTCATGTGGTTTTGCCCAGTCACATAAAGGAAAATTATTTGCCCTCTAGACCAAATGACACAGACAGACACAGCCTGCAACCCTATGGAGTGCTGTTCGACAAAAGAAGTTCATTTGCCCAGCCTTTTGCTCCAAAAGGTTGTCTGCTCCCTGCAATAGTAAAAGTTAACACAATACAGAAGTCTTGCAAATATAAAGGATTTGTGATTAACACTCTACATCAATTCTGATTTTCCATATTTTTTTAGTAGGACCAGGTTTGCTAATAAATTGCCAGCTGTTAAAATCACTAAGCCTATTTTCATCACAACCACCACATAACAGGACCCCTGCAAATACCTGAGGCCTGCTTTTCTCTCCTTATACACTTTTATATTGTTTTAGATGAAACATACCCTCTGCCAGCATTTCTGGGGCTTCGCCGTTAATGACTTAAAATACAGTTACAAGGTTTGGGTGGTAAGTTGGCAGACCTGCAGGCAGCGTGGCATCTGAGGTGATCTCTCACCCTTCTAAGGTTTGGGGTCACTTCAAAAGAGAAAAAAAGAACAATAGTCAAAAGACTGGAAAGCCCCCCCAAAACTTTAACCAATCACTGCCTTGCCAAAAAGTAGAGATTTTCAAAATAATGATTCATCAGAAGGCGGAGTGAAAAAAGGGACTCAAGAGTAATTAACTAGAAACAAAAACTGAATTTAAAAAGAAAGTAGTTCTCTCTCCATCAAATCATGCACAACCTTGTTACAATTAAGGAAGATGTAAAGTTTAGATTTTGAATTATGATCAGTAATATCTACCCTTAATAAGAATCACTGATTTTCTGTCTTACCTTCTTCTCACCAACCCCCTCCAAGAAAAAGTAAACAATTTATTAGAGGAGGTTTGTAAAAAATAATATTATATAAAGATTTTGACTATTTGGAGGAGATTTAGTGAAAATCACATGCTAACAGGTCTAACTTCTCAATAGCAATGAGCTTGGCCCCTGAGAAAACTTTATTTTCATCACGCCACTGCTTGAGTTACAATGCTGATTTTGACAAGTTGCGTTCCTGGTAAAATGTTATTGTTGGCAAATGCAGACTGAAGGAGACAGCTTTGGGAGGCTCCCTCCTGAGTGGAGATGTGCAAATTGACTACAGCACCTGTGGGAGATTCAGGTACCTCTGACCCAGATTCACTCTGTTTTCTAGCACCCAGTCCCTTTGTTCAGTAATGAGAGCCAAATGTTCCCTTTCTCCAATCCCTACGGCCCTGTAATGTGATGCCCCAGTCAGCCTCACAGGGGCCCCCTCACCCTTCCCAGTCCCTGGTTGTGGCTAGCGTTGCTCTGAAATTAAAAAGGGGGTTAAAAGCCTGCAGTTCTCCCTGGTGACATGCTAACCCTCTTTGCTCCTGGCACGCTGATAACAGCTCTGCCCTTCTGAATTTTTTTCACAGTGATCTAGAGGGCTAGCAGGTCAGTTATGGAAGCCAGACTTTTTTTTGTTTTGTTTTGGTGCGAGAGTCATATTTTTCAGCAGGAGAGACTCCTGTCTCTGCCAAAAGCAAAGTCCAGTGAATTTTATTATGCTACATAGGACTCAGCAGGAAATGCCTATGCCTAACCTAAATCATAGATGCTGCAGTTTAAATCCATGCTTTTCTGGCTGTTTACCCCAGCCCCCCGCCTTCCAGCTCAGGAAAGACATGGGAACAAAGTGAAGTCTTTACATTGCGCCAAAGCAGCCGTGCTCCAACCTGCATCTGAAAATGTCAATACGTGGCCTAGTTTGATTTAGAAAGTTCTTCCCTCACCTAAGCCTGTCTGACCAAAAGCCAGTGCCCACACAGAGCTCAATCGACCACACTTCTGCTCAAACAAGAATCTGCCCCCAAATCAAAGCAAGTCTTGGGAATGTTTCAGAAAAAAAGTGTAAAGAGCCATAAACGCTGTGCATGGAGGACCCTTGTTAGAAATTCCTAATACTGTCCCTCCTACCCTCAACTAGGCTTCAGTCTGACTGAGCAAAATTGACCTAGAACATTCAAGAAGCCTTTTCCTTTTGTCACTTTGATCTCAAATTTGTTAAATCAGGTCTTGCATTCCTAGGCCTCCCCATCTTCCATTTCTGTGAACCCCCATATAAATTTCATTGTCACTGTAATGTCACATGTTTTGGGGCATTCACCTTTCTACCAGGGCAAAGAGTTAGACTAGAGTTAACAAACCAATTTAGTTTTAGCATTCCAGGCAAAAGGTGAGGGTAAAGAGGAAGAGTCAAATTCAAGAGCTATTTGGAAAGGAGATTTGTAATCTAACTCTTTATTTAAACACTAGGCATTGTGCTAAGCACTTTACATGTATTATCTAATTCCATAATATGAATACTATTGTTAACCCATTTTGTAGATGAGGGAATTGAAATGTAGAGAAGAATGAACTAACCTCCGTGCTAAGGCATCACTGAGCTAAAATTTGTATCTAAGTCTGTCTGATTCCAAAGCTCAGATTCTTAACGGAAATGCTAAACAGGACTTGGTAATTGATTAGAAGCTGGAAAAGAGGCCTAGGGATCAGAGTGATGCTGCTATATTGAACCTAGAAATGCAAGTCAAGATTTACAATAATACATAGTTTGATGAGAAAGGGAGTTAGCATACAGACCAACTTCCTCATTCAATAGAGGAGGAACCTGAGGGTCAGAGGTGACCTAATCTATACAAGTTCATACAGTATAATATTAGCAGAGCTCAAGCTGGAAGGCAGCTTCTCCAAGTCCCAGGCTATGTTTTTTCGGTTGACCAATGTATTTGGCTCGTTCTTTTGAGCATCTCAATTTTTAGTGCATAGACAATCTTTTAATTTCGAGTTTAAACTAAAAGCAGAATCTTTGATCCACAAACAAGACTGTTCCAGCACAGGAATGTTTATGCCTGCTGGAGGTAGGTACCACTGATCAACGCATCTCTGCTTCCATATCATTTTCAAGTGCCAGCAATAGGGCCAGAAGGAAGGGAATGTTACAGTATTAAGCATTGAGTTCCCTGAACCAAATGATCCAGCCAGCTGCCTGCTTAGAACATCTTGCTCAGCATCTCAAAAAAATTAGGCAAAACAAAAGAAAGTTTAAAAATCTGCTGTTCTGCTTTCCAATGTAAGTTTTGAGTATTGTTCTTTACATGCCTGTTGAACAGTCTGCGAGCCATTCAGATTAGTTGAGAGAGGGTCAGTGCATTATCTCTTGGCCGGCATTTTCCTGACTCATATGAGACAAAGCAGCTCACCATTCCCCTCCTCTGACAAAACCAGCACAGCCAAACTTAGACATAGGGGTCTTACTACGATGCCTAGGCTAGTCTTGAACTCCTAGCCTCAAGTAATCCTTCCACCTTGGCATCCCAAAAGGCTAGTATTAGAGGAATGAGCCATTACACCTGGCCTCAACTGTCCAATTAAAGAAGAATTAGCAAAATTTGTATGCGTTTGTTGTAGACAAACATTAACTTACATAGCCTGTGTTTGAATGTTGTGTTCTAGATGAGGTGCTTTACATGTATAAGTTTATTTAATTCTCACCAGTATCATGATATCTACCTTTCAGATAAGAAAATGAAGATGAGAAAATATTTTTGGTTTAAGGTCATATGGCTAATAACTAAAATGTTTGGATATCTGTTCAAGAGGCCAAAGCCCCCAGTGTCTCCACCGCAACACGCCACCTTCCATGTGCAGTTGTTCAAAGGCACCTCGTGGCCTAAGGTGTAAAGTCCAAACTGCTGAGGAAGACACACAGCCCTCTCTTGTTTACTCTCTCTCCACATCATTGGGAAACAAACATCTTACATTCGACCTCTGCAGTTTCCCTCAACTTCCAAGCAGTTTCAGGTGACCTAGCCATGGATCTCATTTCCCTTCTTTTTGGAAATCTCTCTCCTCACCAAACTGACAGCTGCTTTACAAAACAGGCTGTTTTGCCTCAAGAAGATCTTGGTTTTTCCTCCACTGTCTTCCTCCACTTCCTTATTTTTCATGGTTTTAGAGTCACTGGAAAACTAGGTAATTGTCAGTGGTTATTTTTTTTCATTGAAAAATGTCTACTCAAAAAAAAATAAAGAAAAAAGCAGCATTTTGAATGGAATGAGTGCTTGGGTTTGCAGCCTCTCAGCACTGCTTCTCCATGTGTGCTGCCATCTATGACAGTGACTAAGGCATTCCGCCCAGGACACACAGGGAAAATCGTTGCTGCTTGGCAAACTTCACCCACTGATATGGCAGGAACCTGTTCTGCACTTTGGTCCCACCAAAGCCAAAAGAAGGGACCCAAGGCACATAATCCTGACCTGGGAGGAAAACTTAAATTCACTCTCAGCAGGATGAAAATATCACGTCATCCACACAGTATCTTACTGTCTTCAGGAGTGTGCAAGAAGACTTTTCAGGCCGACGAAGAATTCATCTTGTCCCAAGTGGTAGCACATATGTGAGGAAATAAAAGGAAATATCCCCAAATGGAGAGCTCAAGAGATAATGATGCTAGACACTTGTAAATAATAGTAATAATAGAAGTGAATAACACAAAACCTCAAACACAGCCATGGAAGTACGCCCAGGAAGAGCCATGCTTGTCTTATTATCTCTGTCTTCTCTCCATCCTGGAGAGACTTTCAGTCCTTACCTTCATTTTCATTTTAACCCCAAGAATAATAACATGGGCTTCTATCTCATGTCCTCAAGGGGGCATAGCAGCTTGTAGCAGGTGGAGACGTGAACAATGTCCTTTTCCCAGGCATGATCTGATACATAGATATTCACCTACTTTAAAAAATACAACTCATGATACATAGATATTCACCTACTTTAAAAAATACAACTCATGATACATAGATATTCACCTACTTTACAAAATACAACTCATAAAAAAATTGAAAACCCTTGACAGCTTTTAAGGATTGCAGATACCACTGTGGGATCAAATCTTATTATATATCATTACTGAAAAGACTTATGTGAAGATATTTTTGGAAAATTCAATTGCATATCAATTGACACCCTTGAACTAGCTATAAAAGGAGCCCTGCTGAGAATAATTTCGTAGGAGGAGGTACCTTTTTGATATATGGACTATGACCCCTACTTTATTTGTTTTATATGTTCTGTTTTTACTCATACTTTTCTTTGTTCACAGCGGAGACTTTCTGTTCCAAATAGACTGGAGAGCTAAGATGTTCATACAACTTCCAGATTTCAAATGGTCTCCTTTAAAGAGGTCTCTCCTGTTTCTTCTAGATGGCACAGAAGGTAATGTGAAATTTGGAGTAAATGTACTCTCTAATGTATCAAGTTTAAAAATGTACAAAGGGAACATTTAAACCCAAAGGGCAAGTGAAGAAATCAGGAGCTGGAAGGCAAAGGCAGGGGAAATTTGAAGAACTCGAGTTTCATGGGGATATTAGAAGAAAAAGTATATATATACAGATACTAGTGCCAAGGCACGACATAAATATTATGAAGTTCAACAAAGACCTTTAACTATCAAACAACACATGGAATTGCCTTTAAAGTCTACTGGAATTTTCACCGAAGGTAGATCAATAGACACAAACAGCAGTTTATTAGAGATGGCACAAGTCTAGTAATTCACAACTATTTATCATTTCAACAAATGTCGCCTGTACTGTGCTAAGCTAAATGAAGGGCTCATAAGAAAGACCCTTTTTCCAAAGGATAACGTTCTAGCAGCCAAAACAAACACTGCAACAAACAATAAGGCAGTTACAGAGGAGGCAGTATACAACAGAAATGAAAGCACACGAAACCCAGCAGGGCACAGAGGGAGTGGTTAATTGTCAGGAGGATGGTCAGAGAAAGTATCCCAAAGGAGGTCATATGTCAGCTAATCTTGACAGATGAGTAGGAGGACCAACATCTCAAGATGACAACAAAGATACCACATACTACGGTGAAACCTGCTCATGTACAGAAACAGGAGTCATTCAGTTACATTGAACAAGTTTTTCCAGCATTTACCTCTACCCCTAGCGCTATGTTGCATTTCTGTGGTTATTAAGGGAAAAAAAGGCAGATTTGTAATCATAAGTAGGAAAATAAGGCTTACATTCATAAACTAATAAGCATATAGAAAACAATTAATCAAGTGCTAAAGATTGTATGTAGACATTAAGTACTGTAGAAGTCAAATTTTGCCATCTTATTATTTACTATATTACTAGGCAAGACAGTGGAAGGTCTATTTTTTTTTAATTTGGGCTCTGGGGTACATGTGCACGTCCTGCGTCCTGCAGGATTGTTGCATAGGTACATACATGCCATGATGGTTTGCTGTCTCCATCCCCACCCTGTTGTCTACATCAGGTATTTCTCCAAGTGTTATCCCTCCCCATCCTCCCACCTACACCCCTGGGAAGGTCTATTTTTAAGAAATATGATGTGTGAGAAACTGGTAATCATAGTCCATCTAATTAACATTTGTTCCAGATAGGACATCTGAACCAATCATTGGAAATTAAATGCTTGATCGTTTAGAAAAAAATTGGCAATGTAGCAAATAATCTTACCACAAGATTATTCGCCAAACAGAACTTTGCATTCTTTCTTTTAACCTCTAATAAAATAGGTTGTGAAGTGCCTTTTGCTTTTTCCCACGATCTAGCTGAACTTTGAGAAACCTTTTGAGATCACATGGTCAGCTTCTTGTTGAACCTGACTGAGTACTTAAGCAATTGTTGAGGTTGAGAATTAGATATCAAATGGTAGATTAAGACTAGAATTTCACTGAACCACAGCTTCCATTATGAGGCTATTTCTCTGACCCTTTAAGCAGAGGCCCGGCCTTGTCAAGCCATGAGACTCTCTTGAAATAAGTGACAACAAAAGTGCAAGTTAGCAGAGACCAGAGCCATATATCTTGCCATCTGTAGTCCATGGAACACCAGGAGGGACATCTAGGTAACGGAGAGAAAGAAAAAAGGGTTCTTAACAGCATAGCCAACAAACTGCTGCATAATTACATAATAAACAAGCACTCCACCTATAGTTCTATAAATACAAGAGTATCTTCAAATCTGGCAGACTGCCCTCTTAATGGACAAGTTCTAATAAATAAATGTCTTTATTTAATCTTCTAAAATGGATATATGAATTATTAGTTTCTAAATAAAGTTTATTTAGCATGTAACTATGTCAAAGCAGTTTCTTAGCAAAATGGGTGGAGGATAATGACAGAGTCTTTGATGGTATACAGGTGCATAACCACTACTAGTACCCTCAGTGACACAGGAGTGTGTGACGGCAAGCACAGCTGGTTATGAATACTTCATCCTATTAAAATAGTAGGTCCAAAGCATAGGCTTTACCCCCCAAAAAATCTGAACACATTATCCCAGTGCACGCATTCAGAATTCTATGTATTTTCATCTTCTAATTCTGCTTCTCTCAAATTAATCCAAGCTGTGGTCCTCTCTGTCTTTTGGGGAAAAAAGGAAGGAAGGGAGGAAAGAAAGAAGGGAGGAAATGAGGAAGGAGGGGAGGGAGGGAGGGAACTTAATAACAGACAGATGAGAGAAAAATAGTTTATGGAGGTGTCTATGATTTACTCAACCAATACGAAAACAGTCATGTGTCACTTAACAGTGGGTATACGTTCTGAGAAAGGTCACTGGGAGATTTCATCATTGTGGGATCATCATAGAGTATACTTTTGTTACACAAACCTGCTACACATAGCCTAGCCTACTATACAACTGACCTCTATGGTATAGCCTATTGCTCCAAAGGCTGCAAGTCCATACAGGATGTTGCTGTACTGAATACTGTAGGCAACCATAACACAATGGTAAGTTTTGTGTAACTAAACATAGAAAACATGCAGCAAAAATATGATAGAAAAGATTTTTTTAAAAAAAGGTTACATCTGTGTAGGGAACTTACCATGAATGGAAACTGCAGGACTGGAAGTGGCTCTGGGTGAGTGAATAAGTAGTAAGTGAAGGTGAGGGCCGAGGACATCACTGTACACTACTGTAGCATTTATAAACACTATACATTTAGACTACACTAAATTTATTTTTTATATTTTAATAGTAAATTAACCTTAGCTTACTGTAACTTTTTTACTTTATGAACTTTTAAATTTTATAAATTTTTGACACTTTTGTGATAACACTATGCTTAAAACACCAACACCTTGTACAGTTATACACAAGTTAGCCTAGCTCTACACAGGGTCGGGATCAACAACATTGTGGTATTCTACCTCCACATCTCATCTCACTGGAAAGTCTTTAGGGGCAATAACACATATGGAGCTGTCCTCTCCTGTGATAACAATGCTTCCTTCTGTAAGACTTCCTCAAGCACCTGTCTGGGGCTCATCTGTAGGAAATGTTATGCTTTTCGGAAATACATCCCTGATGCTTTGCTTGTTTTTTTAATCATAGTTTTGCATGAGTAATATGTTGTGCTACAACATTATGCATCTGATGTCACTAGGTGATAGAAATTTTGCCCATTGTAGTTTTATGGAACCACCTTCATATATCATTTGTTTTTGACCTAAATGTCTTTATGCAACATATGACTGTATATTTCTAGCTTTCTCTCTGACAAATATTAGACCAGAACTAACATACCACCCTTATCCTTTATTCCCAAACAGAAGATAAACTCAGAAAAGAGTTTAGTCAAGATGTCGACCTACTTCAAATCTCTCAATGCCCACATTGACTGAGTCACGAGCCTCTTTTCCCTAAAATATACTAGGACCAAATCTGAGGTTTTGCCGATTTAAACTCTCCTGATACTCCTTAGGTACTTTCAATGCAGCTTGTAGTTTAGACCACAAAGAAAATTTGAATAACATGGCAGACCATGTATTATATACCATGTATGTATATAATAACATATAGACTTGAGTAGCCATTACAGTCAATCTTGCTGACTTCCATGTCTTTCAAAACCATGGAGATTTTCATTCTCACTTTCTTTTTTTCCCTTTACAAATTGGCATTTACCAAAATAAAAAAAGGAAATTAAATTATATAAACTACTTTTATGAAATATTGTTGGTCTGGCTTACATTCCCAGTAAACTGTATGTATATTCATTTTATGGCTTAAAATATTATGATTATACCTCACGTTTTTAAGCTTAAAAGGATTTTTAAAACAGGCAAAACCAAAGGAAAAGAAGAGAATATTGGTATTATGAATTAACCTTCATAAGGTTTTTCAGCATGTCTGTTCTCAGGGACTGAAAATCAGATACCCAATCTTACACAGAGGCTGTGGGATGTCATTGGGTTGTGGAAAGGATAAAAATCCTTTCACTCTCTTGCCTTCCCAGGTTTTGTGGGTTTGAACAAAACCCTTATAGCTATTTGGACTTGGGTTTTGTGGTTAATATATGATAAAGGGGTTATTACAATGTGATCCTTGAGCATTTAGCTCAGCTGTAGCCATCAATCAAGGGACACCTCTTTTTTGGCAGTACACATTTCCATAAAAAATTCTCTGGCAGATCCAAGTTAGTTAGTAATGACAGAGTAACCTCTATGTCAAGCAACATGCTTGATAAATTTTGCACGTGCTATTGACTGACAGAAGCTCTGGCGTTCTGATAAGTGGTATGCGCAAGCCTCAAAGAGCATGAAAACCTCATCTTTCTTTCCTAATTAAAGTTGGTTAAATTAAATACATAATATTTATGAAATTTAAAACAGATAATTTAGAAATAATTTCACATTTTAGTGCCTATTCTTTCTTAGTTCCTTTTCTTTATTCTATTACACATGATCTCCCTAAAACATCTTTCTTATTAAGCTAATTCATATTGCTGAATGATTCAGTTCAATTTAACAAAAATGTCCTAACCCCCTAATGTATTCATACTTGACGTGGTGCCAGTGAAAGATAAACAAGACACTGGATGTGACCCCATAAGAGCTTACATCTCATTCACATTCAACTAGACAACTATTTGCATCTTTCAGGATCAAGTTCAAAGAGAGGTCAAGGTTGGGGAGATTTTTTATTTGATTCTAGGTTTATCTTAGCTTGTTTGCGTTTCCCACTACACAGACACTGGCATACTGGGATTGTGTTTTTCTACTTTGTGAAAACAAACAACAAAAAAAGACCATCTATGCAGCAGCTAGATTACAACGAGATCACCCTAACATCTGTCTTTCTCAGCCATTCAAGTAAGGCAATGATGATTCTGATTTTGAAGAAGGACAGGAGGATCTATTATCACCTACTGTGGTCTGTTATGCCACTTCTGTTCTTGGAAAAATGGGGAGAAAAACATACCTAATTTAAACAAAAAATTCTCATAGATTAATTAAGAAAAGTTTAAAGAGATAAGACTAAACAACCACTGAGTTTAGCTTGTGAATTAACTCAATGATTCTTCTGTTTATAATAGAACCTGTTAAGAGGCAAAATTTCGGCCGGGCGCGGTGGCTCAAGCCTGTAATCCCAGCACTTTGGGAGGCCGAGGCGGGTGGATCACGAGGTCAAGATATCGAGACCATCCTGGTCAACATGGTGAAACCCCGTCTCTACTGAAGATACAAAAAATTAGCTGGGCATGGTGGTGCGTGCCTGTAATCCCAGCTACTCAGGAGGCTGAGGCAGGAGAATTGCTTGAACCCAGGAGGAGGAGGTTGCCGTGAGCTGAGATCGCGCCATTGCACTCCAGCCTGGGTAACAAGAGCGAAACTCCGTCTCAAAAAAGAAAAAAAAGAGGCAAAATTTCAACTCTGAGGTGTGGATAGAGTGCCCACTGACTGCTATGTGATGCCTACATATACAACAGGATGGAGTTTAGATGATTCATTTCTAGTTTGGTTTTTCTAAGAATATACTCCGGAAGTGACCAGGACTCTATGTATGGAAATAACTATACCCAGCAGCTCTGTCTATTATAATTGATATACAATGTGAGACACATAAGTAATTTTTCATTTTCCTCAAAGACCACAAAGTCATATTACCACAAAAGAAAAAAGGAAAAGAAATTTAACGATATATTTTTAATTAAATTATAAAAATATCATTTCAAAATGTAGTTAATATTCAGAAATGATGAGCTACTTGATATTCCTTTTTTCATACTAAATTCATTGAAATCCAGTAGGTATCGTCAACTTAGAGCACAGACCTCAATTCAAAGTGGCCAAATTTTAGGTACTCACTGGTCACATATGACTAGTGGCTGTCTTATTAGTTGGTACAAATCTACAGAATTCTTAACACAGAAAAGGATGCTATTATTAAACCAAACAAGACTGTTAGTGTTGACCTTCTAGGTTGGAGGATCAAATGCAAAATTTTGTGTCATTTAAATAAGCTCCAAATGGCAAAAACAGTCCAAACCCCATTTTTTGAGATAACAGAAAAGATAATCCAATTTAAGTTTTATCTTATACTACAATCTGAGCAAAAATTTTCATTAAACTTAGCAAGAAATTAAATAATGTTCAACAGCATTTTCCAACCAATTACCTAACAGTGTAATATGATTTTGTCATAAAAGTGTTTTTTTATTCCAGTTATTTACCACTGGACAAAACCAAAAACAGTTCCCACCAACCAGTTCTCTGGGTGAGAGGCAGTCACTTCTATCAATCCAGATGAACAAGTTCATAAAGAAAAGAAAGAACTTTAAACTAACATTTATATTATAGTGGTATAGTCAAACTGCTCATCAGAAATAACAACAGTTTCTGGTGTAGTTTGGCAGAAGGAGAGCATGCAATGGACTTCTAAAGATCAAAACCAACCAGATCTATAATCGTGTGTTCAAACATTCTCATTTCAAAAAGATAGAGTTTATTTGTTTCTGAAACAGCTCATTTGGTATTCACAGAAATATGTCCTTAACTTCCCTTCTAACACAAGTATGAATTCCTCAGAGACCACAAGAGCCAAGTTTATACTTAACTATAGTGGAAAGGTTTGTCAAAATGGTATTTTTCTATTACTGAACTTTTATTTTTGTTTATTTAAAAACTTTTATATTTTTTAAAAAAATGTAAAACGATTATACAGGCAATCCAGTTGTAATTGTGCATCCACCCTTTATATAAACTGTTCTTTTTTCCTTTTCTTTTTTTGAGTCAGAGTCTCACTCTATCGCCCAGGCTAGAGGGCAGTGACACAATCTCAACTCACTGCAATCTCCGCCTCCCAGGTTCAAGTGATTCTCCTGCCTCAGCCTCCCGATTAGCTGGGACTACAAGCACACACCACCACACCTGGCTAATTTTTGTTTTGCATTTGTAGTAGAGACAGGGTTTCACCATGTTGGCCAGGCTGGTCTCAAATTCCTGACCTACAGTGATCCACCCACCTCAGCCTCCCAAAGTATTGGAATTACAGGCCTCTGGCCTATATAAACTGTTGATAAAAGCTTTTTATGAAAAATAAAAGCTCTTCCAAAACAATTTTAAATTTCTCATTATGATTTCATGTTTTTATGATAAATGCTGAGTAATCATGGGAAGGGGGAGGTGGGGTAGTGATGGACTTCAGTTAAGAAAGCCGAAGACCAGTGTCAAGGACTGTTCCTGGTCCGCCACTGACTGCCTGCAGGACCAAAAATGCATTGCAAGTTTCTGGGTCTCAATTTTCCTCATCTATAAAAATTGAGAATCAAAATAAATCAACCACCATAAATAAACAAACAAATAAATAAACTTCAAGATTTCTTCTATTATGTGAATTATAGTGAAAATATGATAAAAATTTAAAAGCTTAGTTACTCATTCAAAATCAAGGAAGTTTTGAATTTTCAAAGGACTGAACCTTGAAAAAGTAACCCATACTAAGTTTTCATTGTAGAAGTAAACCAGCTTTCTAGACAAAGGCTACAATTGCTTGATTCTGCCACTTCCATTAAGCCCCTAGGAACTTAATTTTAACGCAGTATCACCTCTTCCAAAGCTAACACACAAAGAGGAAGACCCCAACATTGATTATTTAAGTGTAAAATTGTTGTGTACGGACAAATTAGTTAACTATGTTCATCCCATCATCTTACATAGATATAAGAAAAGCTATGAGTGCTATGGATGAACATGTATTTTGGCTACACCCTTTCAGGAGACAGGAAAAAAAATCATTTAGTTAACATGACCTGAAAGAATGAATATATCTCCATAAACTGAGTACTATACTCCTCATGAAAATATAAAATTGTGTCATATCGTGAGGATCAAAAAGACCCTTTGTCTTTTGATTGTGTTTACTGTGTGTGAAATTTGAGAAAAGATTCAAATATATTAAGTTTAATAACTTTCCATTCTTCTATGGCATCAGATGTTCAGTGTGAATAGTCATTCTGTTTCTAATGTTCTAAAAACAAGTAGTCATCAACCCCAAAAAACTACAAATGTAAGTAGATAGATAAACAGACAGATGATAGTGTGTATGTACACACACATACACATGTAATATCTTTAACTTCCTTACAAGATATTGGTTTTGACTATAACTTCATAGATGTAAAACTTGATGAAAAACTGGCCTAATGACCAGGTTAAAATGAAACATAAGAATGAACGGTCCCTTGCTCTATCTTCTAATGGAAAGCAATACTTTTAATTATCATTTGTATACAAACAATGGTTTATGTAAAATTCAATCCTTTATTTGTATATGAAATGTCTAGTTTGTTCAGTTGAAATATGCATCCATTCATTCTCCTTTCCCATTTCTTCTCATGTGATGATTCTTATGACATAATTAATATTTTTAATTATATGATAATGGCACTGGTCCTAAAAATAAATCCTTAGTTTGTATCTTGACATGCCTGGATATACAGCCCTGCATTTTTATGTCTGTCATTCATCAGTTTTCTATTTTTTATTTTTAATAAAATTTTTAAATTCATGTGAATGTGTTCTACTTGACAACATAACCACTTTATAATATATATTGTGTATATGTATAATATACATATACATATATTTATAAACCATTCTTTCTAATATTTTATTATAAAACTATTATAGGAACGTAATTGTAAACAAAATGAACCATTAAGCAAACCAAAAATAATGAAAAATCAAAATATGCACACTGTGCAAAAACATAGTCACATAGATTTTGCCTTATATAAACTTCACCGTGCTTATGTGGGTTTTAACATATTTCCCTGGCTTTAAATAGGAAAACATCTTAAAGCTCAGCCCATGGGAAACCCAAGCTTGATTAGTTTTCCCTTTTACTACAGCCTGCAGAGTGTAAAACACAGCACATCAGAATTGAATTTGTCATCTCCAGACCTCACAGGAATTTTAGGAACTACATAGTAGGAAGCCATCCTGGTACTTCTCTTTGCTTTAATCAAAGTCGAAGTTTCAATTTAAACATTCAGGAAATCTCCCTTATTTAAAGCAATCAACTCATTGCTGACAGGGTCTGGCCTTACTGTGTTTAATTTTTTGGCATCAAGCAAAACTTGATTGGCCACAGCCAGTACACGAGGGGTCCTCCACTTCCCTCAAAGAAGAGAAGGATTCCAGACCTTTGCTGTATTTAGCTTGAGACATTCTTGCATTTCAAATCAGCAATACATTCGCATAAACCTAAACTGGAAAATAGAGCAAATGCTTAAAACCTATGAGGGGTCTCAGAAACAAACAACTGTCCCTTCAGCAAGTGGTTCAGCTGTGAAAGAATATTTTGAGACAAAATTGGTCATGCTTCTTTATTCTGCCATTGATTTCTTTCAATTTTGTCATGCTTTTTGAAATACGTGGCAAGTCACCTACCTGCACTTTAATTTCAGGATTTCAATTTACTATAGCTCAGGTAGAAAACAGATTTAGCGAGGCATAGATGGAGAGGGCTGATGGCATGTTCTAAAGCTAGACAGGAGCATCCCTCAGGAAAATGTATTTCAGGAACAGTCTCATATGATACAGATCTAGAAGCAGGTATAAGTGTAGAGGTTGAAATGGAAACAGAGACAGACGTCCTACCACACTTAAGAAATCTGCAGGGAAAAGATAGCTAACAGATAAAACTATACCGATTACACTAAGATTGAAGAGCATCACTAGAGGTCTGAAAAATAAATCATGCAGTCAAGAACTTGGAATGGCTACATCTGTTCTCAGAGCTCTTGATGGCTCGTCTCCTTACACTGAGCTCTCACAGATGAGAAAAAATGATATACAGCTTGTTAGTTTGGTTCCTCCATGGAGATAGAGCCAAAGCATTGCTAAAAATCTTCTATACTAGATTCAACTCTGATCCTTTGCAATCCTCCAAAGGGTTAGTTCTCCAGTAATCTTTCCTTCCCAATAAAAAGCTTAGAGATTTGGTGAATTATATAATAAATTTACTAGTTCTTATGAGCAGATTATTTAGAAGGTACCATATTAAAACATTTTGAACTTTTAAGATGGCAAATTTTGAAATAAAAATTAAATAGCGAAAATATTTCATGCTGGCAAAATGTTTCAAAATGTACAATATCTTAGAGTGTTTCTAAAGTTAATTTCTGCATAGGACTCTGTTATTTTCCAGAATATTTAATTGGTCCATGCATTCAGGTTAGGGTTGCCATAACAAAATACCATACTGGTTGGCTTAAACAACAGAAATTTATTTTCTCACCGTTCAGGAGGCCAGAAGTACCAGATCAAGGCCTGGTAAGGCTCTTTTACTGGCTTGTAGATGTTGTCATGTGGCCTTTCTGCTGTGCACAGGGTGGGGCAAGGGGTGGGGGAGATAAGAACATTAATCTTATCATCAGGGTTCCACACTCACGACCTCACTTAAATTTAATTATCTCCTTATGGGCCCTATCTCCAAATACAGTCACACTGAGGGTTAGGGCTTCAACATGCAAATCTGAAGGAGGGCACAATTCTGTCCATAGCAGCCTATTAACAAGATTTAGGATATTTATGTTGTTTATCTACCACACAAGAAAAGTTCTCTTTCTCATTATTAACTCACAAATCCACATATAGCTTCTTCCTCCAAATGCACACATGTATATTGTCAGATATAAATGACATTCTTGGAAATCAATATGTGCATCTGCATGTTGCAGTGCAGAAATCTGATACGTTTTTACTAGAAGGTTTAAGTTTCATTGCTGCTACTGATAGAAAAAAAGGCCAATTTACCACTTAATTCCACTCACATTCTAGTCACATTCAGACTCTATAAACCAAAATGTTGGGATGTTCAGACTCTCTACAAACAAGAATATTATTTACAAAATGACCTACAATAATTGCACTCAATGATTTTATGGTTTTTATGGAAATGCCTCTTCTCTACCAAATAGGAAAATAAAACTGTACAGAAGTTGCTCGCACAAAGTATAAGACGAGGTGTTACCCACTTTTTAGGTACAGCGAAATGCCTGTTACACTTTCATTTTTCAACTATGGCATACCACAGCTCAAAACCCAAGGGCAAAGAACTCACTTAACTAAGATACATCCCATACATGACAAAAATGAGACTGCCTTTCCTGAAAGATGATGTAATATTTAAGGTAAGTATATTGTATTACTAGATTTTCTGTATTTTTTCCTTGTAACTGTCACCATTTAGATATGATAAGTGAGTACAACTACTTGATATACTGTATTTTATTTCCTAGTCATGCATCACTTGAGCCAGAGCTTCTCCCGAGTGTGGTCCGGAGATCCCTGGGGGCCCTCTGGTTAAGACTAACTAAGCATTAAGACCAATGCTTCATGAGGAGGAAGAACTTGATGGAGCAGGAATATGAAGTAGAGAGTGATCACTGCGGAAAGCAATTATAGTCATAGAAATACTTACCCACAAGAATGGGGCAAGGAGCAGAAGTCTGACAGATCTAAAGCTAAAAGATTTATCACTAGGGCATCATGGATGGAGGGAAAGCATGAAACTACTAAACCGTAAGACGACTCCTCTAATCCAGGACTGTATTTTCTTCTCTTTAGCAAGCCATGGGACCTCAACTTGCTCTTCTTTTCTCTAGCTCCACACAGTGTCCCTTTGGGTGTTCTCCACCATCACCATTCTTATCCAATCCCTGCTACAGAGTAGGCAAGGTCTTCTGATCATTCCTTTCTCAGAGTGTTAGCAATGACAAGATCTCTTCTGTTTCATGTAGTTTGCTGCCTATGACTAAGGGGGAAAGCAGAGAATTTTTTAAAAGTAGCAAGTATAGAAATTTACAGATATCTCATTATTCTTATACCCCTATGCGATGGTAATTGGATTTCTGTCCTTTACTTTTACTTCTGGGAATGGGACTCTCTGCTCATGTCTTTCTCCCTGTTAGGACAGCAGATTCCTTACTGTAAGGCAAAATTATTTAGCTGGGGGAACATTTTTGATGTGTTGGTGATGGGCAAAACTGTACTAAATGGCCTGTTTAATAATCTTGCACTAAAAAGTCCCACACAAACCATTTCTGCACACAGCACTTAAAATATTTTTTCATACTATTCTGTTTTTAAAATGCACACAAAGTTAAAAGCTATTTAAACATTGAAATGAATTATATAGTGAAAAATTTATCCACCCACTTTACAATAGTCCCACAATCGGCCTTATCTCCATCCCAGATATCCACCGGAATATATTAGGTTGTCACTGTATACAAGATATACACACACATACATAAACTTATATAAAAATGAAGGTATGTGTGCATACATATATATTTTTTGTTTCTTAATGTAATGCAACATACTGTGCACTGTCCCAAAAGTCTTGGTGAGAATTTTAAGCTTTCATAATTTTAGAAGTATAACTGCTGTGACTGAGCACAGTGACTCATGCCTGTAATCTCAGTTCTTTGGGAAGTCCAGGCAATCGTTTCACCCAAGCTACTAGATCAGAAATCATTTTGCCTTTCATTGTCAAGTGAAAAAGGTACTTTTAATGTAATACATATAATATAATCCTTCTTCGGTAAAAAACAAACCCACTGTGTATACGTGTATATACTGTGTGGATGTGCCTGGGCAATATATATAACAGCCTTTTACTGTTGGATAGCTAGGCTGGAGGACAGGGGGATGGAATAGGAATAGAGAGAAAAAGAAAGGGTTACCTTTAATTTATTATGTTACTTGGTAATACAGACATAGAGTACTTAAGTAACTTTTCAAAAAATCAAATAAGAGGTGTGGTGCAGCAGCTCATGCCCATAATCCCAGCACTTTGGGAGACTGAGATGGGAGGATCACTTGAGCGCAGGAGTTTGAGAACAGACTGGGTAACAGGATGAAACCCCGTCCCTCCTACAAACATAAAAAAGTATTTGGGCATAATGGTGAACAGCTGTGGTTCCAGCTACTCAGGCGGCTGAGGTGGGAGGATCACGTGAGCCCAGGAAGTCAAGGCTGCAGTAAGTCAAAAGAAAAAAGAAAATCAAATAGGCCGGGTGCGGTGGCTCAAGCCTGTAATCCCAGCACTTTGGGAGGCTGAGGCGGGTGGATCACGAGGTCAAGAGATCGAGACCATCCTGGTCAACATGGTGAAACCCTGTCTCTACTAAAAATACAAAAAAGTAGCTGGGCATGGTGGCGCATGCCTGTAATCCCAGCTACTCAGGAGGCTGAGGCAGGAGAATTGCCTGAACCCAGGAGGCGGAGGTTGCGGTGAGCCGAGATTGCGCCATTGCACTCCAGCCTGGGTAACAAGAAGGAAACTCCATCTCAAAAAATAAAAATAAAATAAAATAATAAAGAAAAAAGAAAAGCCTCATTTAAAAACTAAAGAGATGAGTTTTATAAAAATGCCAAAGATCTATACACGCAGTTTCAGATGAATAACTAATTATGGGGATTGGAAATAAGTATATCAATTAACTCCCTGTATTTGTTCATTTGTTCATTTTTTTTTATTGAGACAAGAGTCTTGCTCTGTCACCCAGGCTGCAGTGCAATGGAACAATCACGGCCCACTGCAGGCTCCAGTGATCCTCCCACCTGAGTCTCCTGAGTAGCTGGGACTATAGGTGTGCACCACCATGCCTGGCTAATTTTTGTATTTTTTTGCAGAAACAGGGTTTCGCCATATTGGCCAGCCTGGTCTTAAAGTCCTGGGCTCAAGTGATCCACCAGCCTTGGCCTTCCAAAGTGCTAGGATTATAGGTTTGAGCCACCACTGTGCCTGGCCAGGTTCCCCTGTATTTATATTAGCTCTTCAGAAGTTACTCCTTTTACAAAGAAAAAATATAGTGTAACTAAACTATGTGTAAAATTCAATATGTCAGACACAAGCCGCCACCCCTAGTCTGTTAAGTGAGTAGAAATTTATGTGAAAAGCACAACCAATGTTTTGAATACCAAGTCAAAGGGAGGGGAAATAAACATTTAAATAAAATACATTTAATGTCAGTAAACTGAGTTGACTGAAATGCCATTCAAACGGACATGCGCAAACCCTTGCAGACATGAAAGATATTAGGACCTACACCAAAAGCGAACCGGGCAGCAGATAGGAAATATTAATGGTGTCTTCTCTTTTCTATTGCTGCATTTATTAGGTTTTCATTTGTGTTTATGTTTACACAAAAACTGAATATATTACACGTATGTAAGGGTATTCACTGATGCTCAAAAGTTCCTGAATCTGTTTCCTTCACACACCAATTGATAATGCATTTTACAAGCAGTAATCACACTCTTACAAAAAAAAATCCTACTTTGAGGGCTAATTCTTACCTTCCTTTCTCTTCTGTTTTCTCCTCTTGGTCCGTTTCCCATCAGATTGAAAGACAAACATCTGGGATAATAAAACAGCAAGTTATACACATGGGAGGGGCACTGATAACTGGATTGAGGCAACGATGATAGTTTATTGAAAGCTTATTATATGCCAAGCTCTGTTTAAAGTACTTTACATATCTTAATAAACTTAATCCTCATGACAATTTTGTTTGTCAAGCAGATCTATATTTATCAGGACCAGCAACAATAAATTCGACGACAAAAGTAGTAATATGGCAAAAGCAGGCAACTTAGCAGGTTCTAGCCACAGGTCTCATAAGCAGTAAGACAGGGAATGTTTTAATGACCTCGTCTTTCTGCTCTGCCTTGATCTCCCTTAAAGCTCATCCTCTAGTTGGCACAGAAGTCTCAGTTTCAGCAAGGAAGCCATTCACGTCATTCTTACAGCAGGGAAAATAGTGAAATTTCTGTTTCTGATCCAGGTAATGTTACAGAATTTTCCAATTTGATTTATTCTTTTAATGTTTTATCTTCATAATTAAGAAAAATCTTGGACTCACTTTTCAAAGCTTAAGTGTGTGCTATTACATATACTACATAAATAATAAGTGAAATAAACTTTGGTTTTTTGATTTGTTTGTTTGTTTTTCTGGTGAATCAAAAGAGCGAGATTGACATGGAGCATACTGGCCGGTTATTATTTAGTCTCATTTGATATCAAGTCAGGGTGCTTGAAAAGTCGCAGCCAACTTTTAGTTGACCATCTGGGAAATGTATAGAAGTAAAACCTCACTGTCCTTAAGAAAAGTTGCAGGATTCTATTCCTAACAGTTATCTCAAGTCTCAATGCAATTTGTCGCTGCAAGTCTTTCTTAGGATTTATGAACACTTAGCCAGCAGTAAATTCTACCAGAATTAGTGCTCAAGGTCTCATGTCACTGGAATCAGTATGTCCAGGAGGGTCTCTTTCAAAGGAGAACAGTAACCAACCACGAGCAGTTCTACTCATCTTTAGGTGAACTGCAGTAGGGAGACACTTAAAGTCCTTGTCCAAATGGTGTAGTCTGGTCCCTTACTCCCAATGTGTTTCCATATCTGTTTGGGGATCTTTTGAGTTTGGAATAAAGGTACGCAAGTGCAAAATCTGTTTTCCTTCAGAAGCTTTCTCTACAGCTAACCTCCATATCCCTACTGTGCCTTCCGGAGTCTGATTGTCTTGGCCTGCCCCAGTGCCTTGACTTCTTGTCATATTGCAGAAAAGGGAGCATTAAAGAGAGTCCCCACCACCTTCTAGGCCTAACCCCCCTTGACACTCCCTGGGACATTTGAGTTTTGAACATCTCCAACTTAAGAAAGGAAAGCAAAAATCGCATTTAATTTTGGTGTTATGAATCTGCCAGAAAATAGGGGGCCTGGAATAGCCGTATGCTAAAAAATACTGGTCAAAACCACGATGAGACTTTTTTAAAAAAATAAGAGGTTATGCAAAGTTCTGGCTCCTCTTCTCTTCCAGCTGCTCTCTCCCAGACCCCTTCACTATTCTAAGGGCCGGAAAGACGTCTATACACAGGGTCATTTGTGGTCAACATAAAGTAGACTGTAGACTTGGCCCTACTCAGTTTGCCTTGTTAAAAATAACATTAATACACATTCATGGCAGAAAATTTGGAATATTCAGAGAAGTATAAGGAAAATAAAGGTTACTCTTATGCCCACCACTCTCCCCCTTTCTTAACTGCTGATCTAAAAGCAAACAGAGGAATCAAAAGAGCCGACAAATGTTCCCAATATTTTCTGGGTTCTTTTTACATAGTTCATACCCAAATATTTATTTAGTCAGGGAAAAGGCAGCAAAATGACTAAGCAAAGGCACTGCCTCAGAACACAGCAACTTAGAGGCAGAATACACATGAATGGTCATCTTTTCAACTTGAATCAACACCCAGGAATCACCTCCATGTTACTGCTGAGAGAGTATATGCCGGATTCAACTCATTGAATTCACAAATGCTCCTCTAGATAGTTGGCTGTCTATATGAAGTTCTGCTTGCTAAGAAGTTGTACTGACATTATGTGCCTCCCTCCTACTTACTGGTTCTGATCAGTCCTCTGGAGCAACATAGGATAAGTTTAGCTCCCTTTTATGTTGTCCAGCACAACCAAATATTGCATCCTCCAAAATCTTTTTGTTTCAAAGATTAGGAACCTATTCTGGACATTCTACTCTGAATGAACTCTGCTTTGTTTAAATCATAGCATTCAAGACTGAACAAAGAACTCTAATATTACTAAAGATGCACATGTCACATCATTTTCTGTGATGTTGACATTGAATACCTATCAATATCAACCTAATAGTCAAACTCCAGTTAGAAAATATTTTTGAATAACAGTAACAATCAATTTAACCTCACTGGCCATACTCTCCACTGCTGATGGAGGCAGTGATGTTGGCCATAATCACCCTACTCCAGCAGACTTGAAAGCATACCTTAGAAAATTTTGGTGCCTTTGTGTATGCTGTGATGGTTAATTTTATGTGCCAACTTGGCAAAGCTATGACACCCAGTTGTTTGGTCAAATACCATTCTAGATGTTGTTTTATAGGTATCTTTTCAGATGTAATTAACATTTAAATCAGTGGGCTTTGAATAAAACTCATTACCCTCTATAATTTGCCTGAGCCTCATCCAATCACTTGGAAGCCCTAACAAAGGGGGTAGAGTGGCTCCCCAAAAATGAAGGAATTCTTCCTGTATGTTGCCAGTTCATTTCTTAAAATCAATTAATCAGTCTCTTTCCCTCACTCTTTCTCCCCAACTAGTACATGTGTATACAACATTCTCCTCTTCCTTTCCTTTCTTTCCCAGCTGTCCCTTACTTTATCTTCTCAATCTTGACACACCCAGTCAAACACGGACCCTTAGCTGAATCTAGCCTCAATTTATCTTCTATTCCTTAGATAAATACCTTCATTTCTATATACAAATCATGGTTTTCTTGGCCTCATTTCCAAGCAAGTATTTTTTGGTATTTCCCCTTACTGAAAGGCTTAGAACTTGCTGTCTACAGAACCACAGTTCTTCCTTCAAAACTCTGATAGAATCACTTTGCAGGAAGCCTTATGGTGTAAACTCGTGTGGCTCTGCCAACTGAGGCCTCCAGAAACTTCTACAAAACACACACCTCTGTCATCTGCTTCTATTCTATATCCTTTTTTGTGTGCTTTCTTGTTGGTTTGTTCATATTTTTTATTTTATCTAAGTTTATATTTTGCATTTATATTAAAAGTTCATTAATGACAAGGAACATGTCTTATTCTCTGAAGTCTCACCCTGAATGATGTTCAAGACATGGAGATTTCTTAATAAATATCCTTCACTAAAACCTATTCAAATAACTCAAGGTTTGCCTTTGTGAATAAAGAGCCAGAGGCAGAATTAGCCAGATTTCCATAATATTTAGCCCCATTTGGGCCTTGTTTTAAGACCACTGAGAGATTTAAACATCTTGCTGTTCACCAAGCTTCTATGAAGACAGATTTCCTGGGGGTTTATTGTTAAACTTTTTAAGTTCTCCAAGTCCACATGTGCTGAAATTATATGTAATGGTGTAGTATTCCTCAGAGTTTAATGTGCATTGGACTCACCTGAAAATGTTGTTAAAATATTGATTCTGATCAGAAGTTCTGGATTGTGTCTAAAATTCTGCATCTCTAACAACTGCCAGGTGGCTGCGGCTAAGTGATGCTGACAGTGCTGGTCCAAGGACCGCACTTAGATGAATGTGAGTCTAGCAGAAAGAACATAGGCATCGAAGTCAGAGCTAAGCCCAAACTCTGCTCCCTCACCTACTGGTCCTGGACAATGCCTAGATCAAGAAAATATTGTCAAGTTTAAATATATATATATATATATATATATATATATATATATATATATATATGAAAGCACATTGGTTAGTGTGCTTTCATATATATATATATATAAAATATATATATATATTTAAATTAAGATTACTGAACACGTACTAAGTGTTCAGTAATCTTAATTTCTTTCCTACTATGTGACTGACTACGCCTGTCTACTTGTATTATACCTTTCATAATACCTGCTCTTTAAACCCTGTCAGTTTCTAATAATGATATTTCCCCCCTCAAACATCTGTATGTGCTTTCTTTTTAATTTCCACTTGATTATTTTAGGTTTTTACCATCTTGGTAAAGTAAGAAACTGTTTCTGTACTTCATTCATTTTCATGTCCATGGTCATTCCACATATCATTGTGTGGGCTTTGAAGTCAAACAGACCTAATTATTCAAATCTTGGCTCTGCTACCTACTAGTTAAGATCTTCTGCAAGTTACTTTATCTCTGCAAACTTTATTTTTCTCTCTTTAAATATGAGGATAATATTTACCTTGACTTTAGAATGTATTGAGAAAACTAGTAATATAATGTAAGAAAGATAGTAAGGGCCTAATCCATAGAAACAATTTATGTCACAGACTTCTTATACTTCATTTCCTACTGATAAAGGTGGCAGAACTACAAAAGAAACTTAATGCATGGCCTTAAAAATTCTCCACTGTCAAAGTAAGTGTTGTAACAGGAGAAGAGTGGGACTCGGATCTGGAAGGGGGGTCACAGTTTCTTTAGAGTTTTTCTTAATTGCCTGCAAGTACAGAAATATGATAAAAATGTTTCATGAGTAAGTCATTTTTTTCCCCTAGGAGGATCCTCCAGAGTATCTCGTCTACCATACTGACAAAAGCCGAAGTACTGAATACATAATTTTGGACAGAGCCTGGAAGCTTGTAGCTGGCTGCTCTCAAACTACATTAATGCCTACTTTTCTTTATATAAAACATGCCATGTTTGCTGCTAGCTATGCATTGCTCCTTTTCATCATTTTAATCACTTTAATCACTTCAGTGTAGAATTTTCAAATAATCTTACAATTGCTACAAGATAAAGAGGCATGAAAGATTGCCAGTTCATGGTTTTCCCACTCTTTTCCCAAGACTACAGTTTTTTCTCTGCTGTTTTTATTTTAGAGGAAAAAAACAAATGTCTAGTGTTTATAACTTATACCTTGATAAATTAAATGATATCACAAGATAAACACCAAGAGCTGACCACAGTGCTAGTAGAAACAATTGATAATTTTGTCAGCAAATTCCAAAATAGTTGCAATTACGTTTTTACTTTGCAATGCTGGCCCATAGCCAGACAGAAAAATGCATGTCATTTTGCTATTCAAGTGCAAGCATATATCATCTCAAGCTTAAATCACATACTGAGCAATGCCATTAGACCACTATAATTTTCCTGCTTTGCTGGGGCTCTAGAATATAAAACATTCTGGGCCAGGCATGGTGGCTCACACCTGTAATCCTAGCAATTTGGAAGGCCAAGGCGGGAGGACTGCTTGAGCCCAGGAGTTTGAGATCAGCTGGGCAACATGGTGAAACATTGTCTCTATTTTTTTAAAAAACTTAAAAATTATTTTTGAAAAAAAAAGCAGAATATAAAACATTCTCTCTGTCTCTCTTTCTTTTATATTCTTGAAACCACAACTTTTAAAGCCTCAGAACCTGTAGTCAGAAAAACATAATCTACCATCATGCATTTTCCATTTTATTTCACAAATAAATTGTGAATTTAAAATTTTGGCTTCATTTAGAATTCTAAAGTCACTTTAGCTAAGAGCCAACATTTTCCCACCTCCACTACTAGTTGAAAGCATACTTTCTAAACTCTTGTTTATCCAAGTAGTAGTGCTCCCTTGTAGCGTTCCTGGTCATATTTCACTACTAGTTTAATTAAACTAAGAAAAGAAGTGAATAATGTGAGCAAATAAGAATTTAAAACTTCATATTTCATGATCTCCTAAAAATATTTTCCATACCACTTTTCTCCAGCTTTGAGTTAAATTATGAAATATTCATAATTTTATCTTTTAATATGTTTTTCTTACTCGAGAAGAAATAAATTATGAAACATTCATAATTTTACCTTTTAATATGTTTTTCTTACTCAAGAAGATGAGACAATGAGTTCCTGCTTACAGAAATGAACTCATTCTCTAAGCTTCTACTCCAAACAGAGGTAATTCAAATAAACATTTCCACTTAAAAAAAGTTAGACAAAATGCTTTTGAGTATGTTCTCAAAGGAAATGAAATCTACTAAGATATTAACGAATTATTGGGACAGATAATGGACGAGGATAGAAGTCTGTGAATATGCATCTGAAAGTTGAAGCTACTTACCCTCTGAGAACACTTCTTCATTCTGGATGGGGCAGCTGTAGGGCTGACCTATGCATGTGACAAACCAGCAGGACCAGGGATCAGAAATTGGAGTTCAGGGCCTGCCAAAATGGTAAAGTCCTGGTAATTCTCTCTGCTTTTGCTTCACTATACCTTTGGAATTAAGGGTGAACTAAAAGGAAAGAGATCTTCACAGTTGCCAGAACTTAGCTTTACAACATGAAATGCTTGAAACTGGACTGAATAGATCCCACCTTGCCAGTTCTGCCCAGATGGCTGACAAAAGCAAACTTAAATCCTCCCTGAAGGAAGATA
Source organism: Saguinus oedipus (assembly GCA_031835075.1). NCBI lineage: Eukaryota > Metazoa > Chordata > Mammalia > Primates > Cebidae > Saguinus > Saguinus oedipus. The sequence continues at coordinate 142,272,400 of CM063172.1, read as the reverse complement.
ACATCAATTGAAGCCTCAAATTATTTTTTTTTTTTTTTTTTTTTTTTTTTTTTTGCCAATCAATGAGAGCTTGTAAGGTTGCTGAGGTTGGTTGGCCTTGAACTCTTGGCCTCACTTTCGCAAGCGCCATGACATCCGGCCGGAGCCACTTTGGGCCCCAGCCTCAAATTATTTCTATAAACAATTTTACAAAATCAATTAATGGCATATAACAAAAAATAAGTCACACTAAAAGAAAATAACACATATAAGGAAAATAGTAGAAATAAGAATAAGAAACAGAAATTTGCACAAAATGAAGACAAAAGACACCAACTATAAAATAACTGTGCTTTTTATGTTCAAATAAATAAAAGATAACATTGAGTATTGAAACTGGAAGTTATAAAGAAAGAATCAAATGGAAAATGTAGAATTTAAACAACATTTATCAAGATTAAAAATCAGTGCATAGGTATAACAGTAGATTTGACCTAGCAAAAGAGAATTATTGGTAGTTGTAAAATAAGAAAAATAAAATTTCTAGAAGAAGAAAAATAAAGGGAGAGGGATAGAGGTAGAAGAGAAAGAGAATATAGAAAAGGTGATAGGAGATTTATAGGAAATATTAAGAATTCTAATATGTGAGAATCTGACTTCCTCGATCCAAGATGGCCGATCGCTAACAGCTCGGGATTGTAGCTCCCAGTGAAAGCTCAGAGAATGTGAGGACGCCACATTTTCAGAGGAATTTTCGTTGCCCACGGACCAGAAGATTTCCAGTGGAGGAGCCCCGCGGGTCGCCAGCGTGACTTCTGTGGCCAGCGCAGCGGTTTTGTCGTCGCTTCGGCGTGGCAGCTCTTCGTGTACAGTGAGCGGGACTGGTTCCCCTACTGACTGGTGTTTGGAGCTCCGGGAAGGCAGAGCCGCTTGTTGCGGACTCGAGAAGGAAGCCAGACCGGAGATTCCCAGGCAGAAGAGCACCATCAGTCTTATCGCGGCTGTTTTGGCCGGCGCAGTGGGTTGCTCAGATTCCAGCACTGGGAATCAATAAATTGGATGTCCTCTCAGGAACTTAATCAGAAAGGCGCTAATTGTAAAGACATCAGATGGATAAAATCACAATAAAGGGAAAAAAACAGCCTAAAAAGGCCGAGAAAACTGAAAGTCAGAACCCCTCTCCCTCTACAGGGGTTAGTAATTCCTCATCAGCAACGGAACAAGCCCTAATGGAAGAGGACTGTGTTCCAGTATCTGAAGGAGGTTTTAGAAGGTGGATGGTAAAAAACCTCTGGGAATTGAAACAAATTGTTCTAACCCAATGGAAAGAAACTAAGAACTTTGAAAAAAGGTTAGACGAAATGTTAAAAAGAATGGACAATATAGAAAGGAATATAAATGAACTAATGGAGTTGAAAAATACAACACGAGAACTTAGCGAAATATGCACAAGTTTGAATAGCCGAATTGATCAAGCAGAAGAAAGGATATCAGAGGTCGAAGACCGACTTAATGAAATGGAACAAGAAGACAAGAATAGAGAAAAAAGGATAAAAAGGAATGAGCAAAGTCTCCAAGAATTATGGGACTATGTGAAAAGACCTAATCTACGTTTGATAGGTGTACCTGAATGTGATGGAGAGAATGAATCCAAGCTGGAAAATATTCTTCGGGATATTATCCAGGAGAATTTTCCCAATCTAGCAAAGCAGGACAATATTCAACCCCAGGTAATACAGAGAACACCACAAAGATATTCCTTAAGAAGAGCAACCCCAAGACACATAATCATTAGATTCACCAGGGTTGAAACAAAGGAGAAAATACTAAGGGCAGCCAGAGAGAAAGGTCAGGTTACCCACAAAGGGAAGCCTATTAGACTTACAGCAGATCTCTCAGTAGAAACCCTACAAGCCAGAAGAGAGTGGGGGCCGATATTTAACATCCTCAAAGAACAGAAATTTCAGCCCAGAATTTCATATCCTGCCAAACTAAGCTTCACAATTGAAGGAAAAATAAAATCTTTTATAAACAAGCAAGTACTCAGAGATTTTATTACCACCAGGCCTGCTTTACAAAAACTTCTGAAAGAAGCATTACACACAGAAAGGAACAACCAGTATTAGCCTTTCTAAAAATATACCAAAAAGTAAAGAACATCAACAGAAAGAAGAATTTACATCAACAAATGGATCAAATAGCCAGTTAACATCAAATGTCAGTAATCTTAAATTGAAATCGACTAAATTTCTAATTAAAAGATATAGCCAAAATCTAACGGTATACTATATCCAGACCTATTCCATATCCAAAGACTAAAAACAAAGGGTTGGAGAAAGATTTACCAACCAAATAGAGAAAAAAACAAATAAATAAACAAAAAGGAGTTGTAATTATAAAACAGATTTCAAACCAAAAAAGATAGAGTGGTATAAGGATCAATGCATCCTAACACCCAGATACATAAGACCCATAAAGAGATTCAGACTCAACGAAACAGAAAATTAATAAGGATATCCAGAATCTGAACTCAGATTAGTAACAAGTAAACTTGATAAGCGAACTCTCCACTTTAGATAAATAAAATATACATTCTCCATTTTAAATACGTAAAATAATGATCGGCCATTATTAATAGCCATTTATAGAATAAAGCAATATTTCTGTTCTCTCTCCCTCTTTTCTTCCTTTCTTTTCCTTTCCAAAAAAAAAAAAAAAAAAAAAAAAAAAAGAATCTGACTTCCTCCCAGGAGCCATCTACCCCAAAGTGCTGAGCACATCAAACTCAAAATGGCTGGTGAAAATGCTCGCCTCTGGTAGAAGAGCTGCATGTAAATTGGATAGCAGAAGGAAAGCAATTTAAGTCATGCAAACACAACTCAAGCAAAAATTGAGATTAAAGAGAGAGCGGCTGTAACTCACACCAAATATTTAGTAGCTGCAATTTTCATTTTTTACTGCCAAGTTCAATTTACGAAAACAACAATAAAATTTATTTAACATCAAAAAAAAAAAAGAATTCTAATATGTAAGTATTTAAAACAACAGACATAGAAGAAAGTAGAGCAGGAGAAATATTTGAAGAGATCATCATTGAGAACATTCAAAAATTGACAAAAGGTATTAAACTACAGATTCAAGAATGCTTACAAACTCCAAGCAACTTTTTTTCTTAAAAAATCACACCTAAGTGCAAACTTACCAAACAGAGAGCGAGAGGAATAGAATAGAAATCTTAAAAGCAGCAAGAAATATAAGACAGATTATCTTCAAAGACACAAAAAGTACACAGAGAGCTGTCTTCTTAACAGGCAAAAAATAAAAGCAACAGAATGGAGTAATATATCTATAGGTCTGTGGAAAAAAACCTGCTAAGGTACAATACTACACCCAACAAAAATATACTTGAAGAATAAAGGAGAAGTAAATATTTTTCAGACAAAGAGAAATCAAGAGAATTCCTCTTCTAAGCACTTGCACTAAAGGGTAGTCATTAAGCATGAGGGAAATAAGTTCAGATGTAAGGTTGGGATGCATGAAGAAATGGAGAGCAATGAAAAGGGCAAATATTATATTGTTATAAACAAATATTAATTGTATATAATTACAATAATGTAAAACTGAAATAGCGAGATATTGGTAAAAGGATAGATTAGATAAATGGATTAGAATGAGAATCACACAAATAGACGTGCACATATAGATGACTGATTTATGAAAAAGTTAGCTCTATAGAGCAATCGGGAATAAAATGTGCTGAGACCATTGGCTATCGATATTTTAAAAATGGAAGTTGTTCCTCTACTTCATAAGATACACATAGAAAATAATTCCAGGTAGATTTTTAGATCTAATTGTAAAAAGCAAATAAAAACAAAATTTCTAAAAAATACTACAGGAGAATATCTTAATGATTATATAGTAAGAAAAAACTTTCGAAAGACAGAAAATTCACTAACCCTATAGGCAAAGATTGATAAATGGCCTACATTGAAACTAAAAATATCTTTACCAAAAGACAGTTTCAAGAGAGTGAAGAGGCAAGCCACAGGCTGGGAATGGTATGTGCAGTACGAGCATCTGACAAAGGAGCTCACATACCAAGTCTACAAAAAACACTTAAAGATAAATAAGAAAAAGGCAGCTCAATTAAAAAAATGGGCAAGATATATAAATAGATACTTCAAAGAAGAGAAAAACCCGAAGCATTCAAGAAACATCTGGAAGAGAGTTCAATTGCATTAGTAAGATGGTTTGGATCTGTGTCCCCATTCAAATTTACGTTGAATTGTAATCCCCAATCTTACAGGTAGGGCCTAGTGGGAGGTAATTGGATCATGGGTGCAATTTCCCATTGTTTAACACCATTCCTCCTTGGTGCCATCATCACCATGGTGAGTCCTAGTTGAGATCTGGTTGTTTAAAAGTGTGTGGCACCACCCCTCCTTCCTCCTGCTCTGGCCATGTGAAGAGCCTCAGTTCCACTTTGCCTTCTGCCATGAGTGGAAGCTTCCTGAGGCCTTTCCAGAAGTAGAGGTTGCTATGCTTCCTGTACAGCCTGCAGAACTATGAACTAATTAAGGCTCTTTCCTTTAAAAATTACTCAGTCTCAGGTAGTTCTTTATAACGGTACACGAATGGACTAATAAAATTAGCAATAATTAAAATGCAAATAAAACCAAATTGAATAACTACCTATCCACAAGAACTACTAAAAAGGAAACAACTGATAGCCACAGGTATTAGTGAGGATGTGAAACAAATAAAACTCTCATTACCTGATGATTGAGTTGTAAATTGGGATAACTTCTTAGAAAACTGTTTGACATTATTTACTGATGTTGAACTTACACATAACCTATTGACTCAGCAATTTCTACCCAATGGTAATGAGTGCATGTACTCCTAGAGACAGGCATGAGAATGTTACAGTAACATTGTACCTAATAATTCAAAACTAGAAATAACTCAGAAGTCCATCAGAGGTAGAAGAGACAAAAAAGTTCTGGTCTATCCATACAATCCTTCTGAATTACTTGATAAACAACTAAAAACAACATCGTGTACGAATCTCACAAACATAAAGTGAAATGAAAGACCCCAGACTAATAGACTGCATACTCTGTGATTCCATTCAGTTAAACTTCAAAACTCTGTCACTGAAAGAGAGTGTTAAAAGATGCATGCTAGTACAGTGTATCTTTAAAGACAAGCATGAATGTCATTATCATAAAAGTGATAGTAACAAAAATTTGCAGAGGAGGAAGTAAGGGATAATGACTAAGGTACACAAAGGGCTTTTCGAAATCTAGAAATTTGCTATTCCTACTTCATAATTATAAGGGCATTCATTTTGTAATAAATCACTTAACTTAGAGTTTTTGTTCTGTTTCTGTTCTATATATGTGTTTATACATTACAGTAAAAAGTTAAAAACTAAACCAATCTAAACTAAACTAAATAAAATTAATTTTGGCTCAAGAGTCTACTTTTTCACAGGGAATCATCTTTTGTGATTTTTTTTTCAGGAAGAGAAAGAGTAGAGAATTTATATGTAAAGCGTAGAATTGTTATCTTGAGAAGAAAATTGTTTATACATTGTGAATATAGCAGAAGTTCATGTGCTTGTGGTTTTGTTTCATTTTGCATTGTTTTTAACAGTTCCTAAAGAGATTGTATGAGATCAGAACATACTGCTTGAAGGAAACTACTTTTTTTCTTTCTTTGCTTTTCATACTTAGAGAATACAAACTGAAGAAAAAACAAACTACTACAAAGAATATATTGTGATACAAAAGTAACTGAAATTCAGTATGAGAATGTGTTGACCTCTCCCTTTTCCTTTGTGTTGACTCTTAGTTCATTTTAGCAGACTGCTTTTGAGTTGGTACCTTCTGTCTTTAGTTTTCTCCTTTTCTCTTAGGCATTTCTTCAAATTACAAGTACCCCCAAACAACCTTAATTCAAATGTCTTTAATTATAACTTGAAATGCATGATTTCCCATTTTCTACTGCTTTAAAATTTCCCAACGATGATGACCTCACTGCTATTCTGAAGTTCAAAACCACATACATAGCTACTAATCCATGGTGGATTTGTGCCAAGTGTTACTCCTGTCCTCCGAACTCACAACACTGATGAGATTGTGATCATTAAAATCCCTCAGGGATGAGAATTTTACATGTTCATGAGTGTCTTCTGCTCAATCCTTCTTTGCTCAAGCACAAAGGTTCTTTTTGAATTACTCTGAACATGGAATTGGGTTATTATATTGATATGGCAGTTCTATCTATGCTCTCTTGCCCAGCACATAGATATCTTGAATAACTTATGACTAAAACTATTCAAGCCAAAAGGAGTTCTATGAGAGTAAGTCCTGTGAGATCTGACACCTATTAAATAATGTATTAACACCCCAATTCTCCACAACATCCAATTAATTGCTAAATCCTATTAATTATTTTTATTGAAAGAAAGCAAGCCACCATCATTTCTTGCTCAAATGACTGCCTAGGCTCTCTTACTGGTCTCCCTGGTGCTAATCTTGATCTCTTTGGAATGATTACACTAAAGGTAAAGATATCCTCTTATTCACTGTTTAAGTTTCTTCCTTCCAAAGTTTCCCAATGTTCTCAGCATAAAGTTCAAATTCATTAGCAGGACTCCAGAGCCTTCCTAATTGGGCTTCTGATGACATGAAGAATCTCTGTGAGCCAGCATCTCGAATTACTTCTGTCCAGAATGTACCATATTCTCTTCTCTTTCTGTGTCTCTGCACTGTTCCCCCACAGAGAATGCCACTTCTATGCCTTCCCTCTTCCTCTCAGAACTTCACACGGGTAACAGCTATTTCCTATTTGGCCTTTCAGTCTCAGCTTAGATGTTACTTTTTTTGGGTCTCCTTCTCTAAATACCCAAGTCTGGATTACATACCACCCACCGTGTGTTTTCATAAGAGTCTATACTTAGCCCCATAATATTCTTATCACTCTGAATTAACTGTTCATTTCCTTTTCTGTCTAAACCACAAGTCAATAAACCCTTAGAGTGCAGGACTTTTATCTGTCACACAGCTAATACCAATGGCTAGCCCTGTGCTGGCACAGGCCGGGTACTCTACTAAAAATAATAATTCAATGTTGGATGAATGAAATGGTTCAGTTAAATGTGGGTTTTAAAAAGCTGTACTATTGTTCAGTATTAAATGGTAGTTAATATTAGGTAACTCCAAATGGAAGAATATTAAGAGAGCAGAACATATAAGTAGCTGCTTTATTTATAGCAATGATACCATAAACTATAAACAGAAGGAAAAATGTTTTAAGGAGGTACTGAAAATGTGCTTCAAGTATCTTGCCAAACATTGAGAAAACCATGTTAATAGGCATTACCTCCAAAAATGGAGGTGATGCTTTTCAAACCCCAAATCAGAACATATGGTTTGACTAACAATTTTTGTAGTGTATACATCTATTTACATAGCCATTTAAAAATGTTTTAAAATATATCATATTTAATTTGACACAATGAATTACCCTTCCTGAAGATAAATTACTCGGGAGAAAAACTATGCTAAAAATATGAAATATGCGGCTTTTGAATCTATGCGTTTAGAATGTTTTTAATGAGAACATGTAAAGTAAATTAAAAATTTACATCATAAATTTCAGAGATAGGGCAGACTCTGGGATTGGCTCGATTCAGTGGCTGCATCTCCATTTCTCTGCTATGCCTTTACCTGCCCTTGCCTGTGTGGGCGCATCCTCAAATTGGTACAAATGGTGATAGCAGTGCTAGGCCTTACATTGGCACACCATAAGGTATTTACAGGAGAAGAGAGCACTCTCTCAGAAGAGCCTAGCCATCTTTCTTCATGTCAGATTCGATCATATATCACATGTAAAATAATTGCTGTGGCTGCATTGATTTAGCACTGTTTCTGAACCTGTCCCTGTGGCAAGGGTAATGGGATTACTGTTTTTTAGACATAAGCTTCTTTAGAAGCTAATGGGCTGCCCAAAAGAGATATGAACACATAAATAAAAATCAGGACATTCCCAGGAAGGAGAAATGGGGCAATGGTTGATGGAAAAGACAATCACCAGTTTCTACTGTAATGAAGAAGAGTATAATTGATTTTCAATTACATTTTCAATTTTTTTTAATAATTGTTTTTCAATTATGCTATATACAAAGGTGTAGAACGGGCATACCTTTATGTAGATTTTAGCAGAATTAAAATTGAGCTAAAGCTATCTTCGAAACTTAAAGGATCACATTTTAGCATATAGTATATTTTAATCCAGATAACACATACAAAGGCTCACCATTTCCCCTTTGGCAAGTAATAAATGAATTAAAGGACAAATTCCAAAGGCAAAACACTGTTCTAGCCCAAAAGAAGTATGGGCATTTAAAAAATATTTTCTGACTGGTTAAAAAAAAGTTTGTTTGAGTAGAGTATTATTAATAAAATATGCATACATGGAAAAAATGAGTACAATTTTTAAATTATGTATATATTTTTATGGTCAAAGGATGGAAGTAGACATACCTATGTTGTTAAGTGCTTCAGTCTTTCGTTTCTCAAAAAAAGTGAAAAGCATATATAATATACAAAAATCTGTTTATGTGTCTTGATTAGAAAATGCATTTAAATTGTGTATTCCAATTTTCTGGCTTCCTCAAGAAAATCGTAACCCAAATTTTACAATATGAGCAACATAAAGACAAAGCAAGGAATATATACAACTCCTTCTTAAACTGAAACTGCCTTAAAGCACCAAACAAATGATTTGCTTTATGGTGTGTCTGACTTGGCTGTACTAGCAAATTCGGCCTGAGCCACATGCCCCAAGATCATCACTTTCTGCCTTTTCCCACACACAAAATCTCATAATATGCATAATATGATAGGCAACTTTCAAGTTAGAAACATAAAGGAAATTTGAAAGCCATCTTTATTTCCTCTATTAACTTATTATTTATATTGCGAATATTTTTATTTTGTTTAATTAAGGTATGTTTTAAACTTTTTATCAAGAAAAAGCAAACTTAAAATGTAATACATTTTACATTATAACAGTTTGCTTCAATAAATCTAGACTCTCTTCAAATAATGTTGGGGTTATATCATCCTACCTATATTAAACCAAAGTAAACATTATTTATATATAGGTATATATTTTTTATGTTCAGTTCAGGAGACTAAGTAGATAAATATTTTAAAATAAACGATATAGAACAAAGCAGGCATTTAAGAATTTTTCATATATTAAATAATATTTTTAAAAGAAATAAAATGTTATGTGCTAAAATGCATATATATATTTTTCTTTTAGGTTCTAAAGAGAAAATTTCTGTATATGTATGTGCAAAAAATAGAAAGGCAACATGGTTAGAAGATCTTCAGTGAAAGTAAATTTATTATTGTCCTGTTTTCACATGTATAGAGTTCACAAATGTCATCCCATTAGAAGAAAGACATATGGTTTACAAACCATTTTAAAAGTAGAACTTCACAGCTTCTTTTAGTGGTTCTAAGCTGTACTTATTGCCAGGTTCACTGTGGTTACCAAAACCTTGTTTTTCTAGGACTGAAAATATTTTGTTACTCAAAAACCATGTCATATTATTTACATAAATATGAATAAATTATATTTATCATATAATTTAGATAAAGAGAGCTTAGGCCAAAATCAGAATAAAAACAGGTTGTTTGCACTTGAAGCAACATATCTTTGAAAAGCCCAAAAGTATTTATAGAACAGCCCTCCTCACGATGCTGTTCTAGCCTTGACTCTATCACTCTTTTCTTAAGAGTCTTCAACTTTGTCCAACTTCCAATTGCCTTAAGTGTTTGTGCTGCTATAACAGAATACCATAGGCTATTTACAGGTAATTTATAAAGAATTGGAATATATTTCTGTACAGTTCTAAAGGCTGAAAAACCCAAGATCAAAACAATGGCATCTGGTGAGGAACTTCTTGCTGCATTCTCGCATGGCAGAAGGTGAAAGGGCAAGAGAGATGAACACTGTATTCTCACATGGAAGAACAAAAAGAGACTGAGTCCACATCCACAAGCCCTTTATATAATTGCATTAATTCATTCAGCCCTTATGACCTAAATGCCTCATGAAAGGCCACACCTCCCAACACTGCTGCATTAGGAATTAAGTTTCTAACACAAAAATTTTGGAGGGAATTTTTAAATTCCTCTGAAACAAACATGGCACCAACTTTCCAATTTATGTCTCCTACATAAGAGAGGAGATTCTGTGAAGTTCTTAAAATATTGTATAAACGAGCGATAAATACAATAAACACAAAACATTAAGAAAGGTGGCCTACCACTCAAAAGGGGGGCCAAATTTTTCAAATTATTCCAATGTTGCTTAACCATGTGAGACCATAAAGAAAGATGAGACTCTCCTCAATTTGCTTTATAAAGACAGCATAAATTTATTCCCAGAATCTGTGTACTATATTCCAGAAAATAAAATAAAATTGAATGTGGAATTATAAATGTAAAATTATTGTTTCTAATTTAAAGATTACAGATCTTTAAATAGAATTTGCCACCCATTACATATTGATATGTAAATAAACAACAAACAAAATTAAATTAAAACTTTGCCTTGCTTGGATATGACTAGTATTTAATCAGAAAGAAGTCATTTTTCAGGGACTTAGCATCAAGAAACTAGTGCAGTCCTGCCCTTTTGTCCTGGTTCTGAGATTTGAGTTTTGGCTCAGTTTTCTGTGCCTGAATCTCTTGCTCAACAAACAGTCTTCCCAGCTCTGCCCAGCATCTATCCTTTGAAAAGCACTTCTGAATTTGAACACCTTTGCTTAGTTAAGGTCCCCAAACTGCTGACACTAATCCTAAGGCTGACTGCCTTTGGCTCACCTTCAGGTTGGTCACCTGGACACCTGGATGCTGACTTATCTGAACTGGCTGATGTCAGAGCTGTTACTGTCTCCACTCTGCTGGACCAGACAGCATCTCAGAATATGGCATTCAGTCTGTCCCTTCACCATCTGACTAATCCTCATGGCTATTTGGGTTCTGGGTATCAGTCCCTCCCAAGTCTGACTCCTTTTGATTACCTTTAACCAAGCAGTGCCTAACAATGACAGACTTGACTTATATATTACCTTCCTATCCTTAATAATTAATCTTTGTATCTGTCCCCATAACAACAGCTAAAAAAAGAACACTGATGTGACACTACTATCAATAATTCAATTTCCCCATGGAGACATGCACACACATACACAAGCAGATAAATACATATACAGACACACACACAGGAGACTAGATGACAATTCGCCTATAATTTCCTAAATAGGTAGAATTACCTTAAATATTAATGAAACCTATCAATAGGTCAATTTCCTCATTCCTCAATACAAGTTATGGGGAAATTGATTTATTGATAGGTTTCATTAGTGTTTAAGGCAGTTTCCTGTACCTCGTAGTACCTGGCAGATGCTTGTTCAGTAACTGACAAGCTATATGCCCAATTTCAGTCATGGTCCTCCTTGCCACGTCCTTCCTGTACTTTCTAATGACATGTCTAGTTTTTCTAACCACTTTGTATTTCAAGCCTTTCTATGCCTATTACCCTTTTTCTACTCAATTCTCAGGAGTGAACCTTTCTGGATGAAGCTCTTTAGAAAATCTGATACCCATTGTGGTCCCACTGGTCAAACTAAAATGCCTTAAAAACATTAATTTAGTTCATTAAAAACTGTTAGAACATTTTTATCCAATATGCATATTTCAAAATACATTTGAATATATACTAATATCAGTTGTATCTCTCTTCAGATTAAAAGGCACATTGTGTTTATTCACCATCAAGAAATCACTTAATATGTCACTTAGAGGGATTAACAAAATGTTTCAGGGTACTAGTGAAATGCCAGGATCAGAACTGGCACATGCAAGGAATGTTTCTGTTTGAAATATGGCAGTATTACTCCGAGAAGAGGCATGCGAAATTCTATATGCTACTTTATTAATGTGGGCAGCAACGTAATTTCTCAAATAGTTTTGTCTGACTTTCAGCATCAGTGGCAGTAAATTCAAGACACATTTCATTATAATTTAAGTTATAGCATGTCTGAATCAAGTGTCACCCATCATTCCCTAACTACTTACCACCTACACGTATATTTTCACCCACCCATGTTTGCTTATTGAGGCCAACCTATCATATCTTACCAAGACTGTCTTCCTGAGCACCTCCTGAGTCCCCATTTCCCACAGCCCTCTCCCTATTTAGTCTCCTTTCCTCTGTTTTCTCTTTTTTCTTTTTCTTTTTCTTTTTGTTTTTTTGAGACAGAGTCTCGCTCCATCACCAGGCGGCAGGCTGGAGTGCAGTGGTGCCACCTCAGCTCACTGCAACCTCTGCCTCCTGGGTTCAAGCAATCCTCCTGCCTAAGCCTCCTGAGTAGCTGGGACTACAGGCGCACGCCACCACACCCAGATAATTTTTTTTTTTTTTTTTTTTTTTTGTATTTTTAGTAGAGACGGGGGTTTTACCATGTTGGCCAGGATGGTCTCGATCTCTTGACCTGGTGATCTGCCTGTCTCGGCCTCCCAAAGTGCTAGGATTACAGGCGTGAGCCACCGCGCCAGGACTCCTCTGTTTTCTTTTGGCCCTGCTCTCCGCGCTTTCTCTCATCCCTAAGTTCCCCCGCTCCCCCTTCTCAGTGCTGAAAGAGGAGGGACAAAGTCAAACTGACTTTGCAACATTTAGGTGGATTCCTTGCTTTAAAATCTTTAACGTCATGAAGATCTGTATTGCTTTCATTCAAACCCAAAAACCATTCCAGATTTACATGAATTAAAGTTGCATGTGGATCAAGAGATCTTTGACTTTCTCTATCTTAACTTGATTGCTAGGCAATTATGAAGAATAAAGAATAACAACATCTAACTAAAAAGGTCATTAAGAGGATTAAATGAGATTCTGTAAATGTGTTTTACTCTAATCAAGGTAATGTTAATTAGTCTGACTTAACTAGGCTTTCCCATAACAATCAGACTTTTGTCTCAGAACAGATTATATAAGTTTAAAATCATTTACATAACTCTGACCCAACATTTGCAAATACTTATATTTAAATCAGAATGCAGTTTTCATATAAAAGAGTCATCCATTGACCTAGTAACTGACTTCATATCATATTCAGAAAAACAATTAATTATAATTATAAACATAAACACTACTGTTTTAATGTAATACTAAAGTAACAACTAACGGATCAAATTAACAACTTCCAAAGAAATATGTAAATTAAGCAGATGTTGGAATAACAGTCTTCTTATCCATGGGCTTTTTGCTGTAAAATTAATTTTATGGGTAGAGTTAATCATCTTCTTTATTTGGATTTGATCATTTCCATATAGAAAATTTAAGAGTAACAACTTCAAAACTAGTAGAACTAATAAAACAGCTATCTGTAAGGTAATCAGTTATATTATAAATATTAATGTAATAGCTTTTGCAAATGTTTCTTAGCAATGGTTTCATTTGAAAAGTACTTGATTTTTTTTATTATTAGGTAGCCAAAATAAAATAAAATAAAAGTATTTACAAAATGATTTCATTAAAAAATTAGCCATGGCTGCGTGTGGTGGCTCATGCCTGGAATCCTAGCTCTTTGGGAGGCTGAAGTGGGTGGATCACTTGAGGTCAGGAGTTCGAGACCAGCTTGGCCAACATGGTAAAACTTCATCTCTACTAAAAATGCAATAATTAGTCAGTCTTGGTTGAACATGCCTATAATCCCAGCTACTCAGGAGGCTGAGGCAGAAGAATTACTTGAACTTGGAAGTGGAGGTTGCAGTGAGCTGAGATCATGCCATTGTACTCCAGCCTGGGCAACAGAGTGAGACTCTGTCTAAAAAAAAAAAAAAAAAGCTAGCTACAAAAATCCAAAAACAAAGCAAACAGCACAACAAAAACTTCCAGGCAAAATTAACAACAAAATGAAGAAGGAATAGGAGGAGTAGAAACAAGAGGAAAAGAATCGAAGAGAATGAGGACACATGCAAAATAAGTTTTCAAAGAATTAATATTTAATTTTATTTTGCAGAATAGTCTTACAAAAGGAAGAAATCGTCTTACCAACTATCAAAACACACTGTAAGGCTACATGAATTAAGATTCTGATAATGTTTAAAAAACAAATAAAAAACAAAGACAGTAGTCTATTCCATGCTTATATTAATATAAGAGTTTAGTATATTTAAAAAGTGACATTTTGAATTCCAAGGGGAAAATAAATGTATAATAAATGATATTATTAAAACAACCCTCTATTTAGGAAAAAAAAAGAATCCCCTTACTCACACTGTATTCAAAGAATACTTTCCAGATAGATTAAACATCCTAACATAAAAAGGAATATATAATAGAATAGAATACAGTAAAATTATTTTTTTGACCTCCCTAATCAAGACATAAAATCTCAAAATCATAGTTCAAAGAAAAGAGAATTTTTTAATTCTTTAAACTTTTCTTTTCAACAAACAACAGACTGATGTGGCACGCATAGGTAAGAATGCATCATTAAGATGTACACTGTATCATTTGTTCTATCAGCCAAAAATTAGAGATAATACAAACATAGTACATACACATATAGTGAAGTAGGCTGGGCACAGTGGCTCAAAACTGTAATCCAAGCACATTAGAAGGCCAAGGTGGGAGGATCACTTGAACCCAGGAGTTCAAGATTAGCCTGGGCAACATGACAAAACCCCATCTCTACCAACTAATATATACATATACACAAACACACACACACACACACACATATATATATATATGCACACACATACATATATATGTATACATATATGCATAACTTAGCCAGGCATGGTGGTACACACCTGTAGTCTCAGTTACTCAGAAGTCTGAGGTGGGAGGATTACTAGAGCCCAGGAGGCGGAGGTTGCAGTGAACCATGGTTGAACCACTGCACTCCAGCCTGGGTGACAAAGACTCTGCCTCAAAAAAAAAAAAAAAAAGAGTGAAGTAAATGTTCGTAAACTGCCTAAAACACTGTTCATATTGTATTGTTGAGTGGAAACATCAAGTTGCAAATATCTTAATAAAATGTTTTAATATAATCCCATTTCTGTGAGAAAAGCAATACACACACACATTTACATGTGCTTAGAAAATTTTTAGAAAAATAGATGCAACATTAGCCAAATTGTTAATATTGTTAGCTCTAGTGACTAAAACTGGAAGAAAGGCTGAGGAACTTTCATGTTATACTATCCACACTTTTCAATTACTCCAGTGTGTTTCTAATACAAGCATGTACTACATATGTAATTTTCCTAAAATAAACTCTATTTTTATAATAGTTGTAGATATACAGATAAATTGAAAAATTATACATAGTTTTCGTAACCCCATGCTGAATGTTTCCTTACATACATTAGTATGGTGCATTTGCCAAAACTAATGAATCAGTACTAATACATTCTTATTAAATAAAGTGCATGCTTTATTCAGATTTCTTTAGCCTTTCCCTAATTCCTTTTCCTGTCCAAGAATATGCCACATTACATATAATAGCTGTGTCTCCCTACCTGTGACAGTTTCTCAGACTTCCTTGTTTTTGATGAACTCGACAGTTTTGAGGAGTATTGGTCAGGTATTTATAGGATGCCTCTCTACTGGAATTTGTTTAATGTCTCCTCATTGTAATACTGGGGTTTTGGGTGTGGGGGAAGAAGAGAATGAAGGTCAAGTGTCATTTTCAATCACATCATACCAAAGGAAAATGCTATCAACATGATTTATGGCGGTCCATGTTACCTTAATCACCTGAAGTAGCATTTGTCTGGTTTCTCCACCTGTAAAGTTCCCCTGCCCACCCAGCCCTGTTTTCACACTATACTATTTGGAAGGAAGTCACTATGCACAGACTGCACTTATGAAGCAGGAATTTATGCTCCCCTCCTTTAGGGTATTTATATAAAATGTTTGGAATTTATCTATATAGATTTATCTCTTCTCCCACATTTATCAATCTATTCAGTCACTTATTTATGTAAGTATAGACTAACAGATATTTACTTTATACTATTAGTTATAAACCAATACTACTTTATTTCTTTTATTGCTCAAATTGTTCCAGCTTTGGCCATTGAAAGCTCTTTCTGTTGGCTCCCATACTTCTTTGACATACCTCCTCCCATGTGTTTTGTTTTTGAATCGTTCCATACTTCCTGGCACTACAAGATGCTCTGGGCTTTTTGTACAATTTTTTCACCAGCCCTAGAATCAGCCATTTCTCCAAGGAGCCCTGGTTCCTTCTACTGGAGAATGGTATTAGAAACAAAGATCTCAGCACTAAGTATGTTCTTCACAAGTGGAATATTTTTGTTTCTAGGTCTCTCTGCTGACAGAACAACAACAACAACAAAAGTCTATATATACCAACCTCTGTAAATACAAATACCTAGAAATATTTCTATAGCAGCCATCTGTATCTACATTTAGCAAAACATGAGTTCAGGCCAGACACGTGGCTCACACCTGTAATCCCAGCACTTTGGGAGGCCAAGGCGAGCGGATCACTTGAGGTCAGGAGTTTGAGACCAGCCTGGCCAACATGGTGAAATCAGGTCTCTACTCAAAATACAAAAAAAAAAAAAATCAGCCGGGCATAGTGGCGAGTGCCTGTAATCCCAGCTACTTGGGAGGCTGAGCCAGGAGAATTACTTGAACCCAGGAAGCAGAGGTGGCGGTGGGCCAAGATCGTATCATTGCACTCCAGCCTGGCAACAAGAATGAGACTCTGTCTGAAAAAATAAACAAACAAACAGAAAACATGAGTTCATACTGACTGTCTACAATTCTAAGCCAATACCACACCATGCTAGCCTCTTTCTCTTGTGTGTCTGTGGATTTTCACTTCAATAGTGGGAAATCTGGCTCCCACCATCTACCATTTACATACTTAATTTTTTTATTCCATTGTGAATGTACATCAGTATCGGAATTGTTTCCTGTACTCCTATGAGAAACATTAACTAGTATAGAGCTCATGTGCAGTTTCTTTTACCTTTAGTCTTACAGACCCTACTCGTTTTCAAAGTCAGCATCTTTTGCCCTCACCCTCCTCAGTGAGGTGGTTTCTTTCTTTTTTTACATTGGTAATGCAGATATATTCTTGTTATAATCTCTATTTCTTCCTGGGATCCCTCAATCTCCTAAATAATTTTTTTTGTAATTTCATACTTTAGGGTTCACTCTTTCTTCAATTAAGTTCTATGGGTTTTGACAAATGTCACATATCTGCCATTACACTGTCACACAGAATCATTGTACTGTCCTAGAAGTCCCCTTTGCTTCACCTATTCAACCCTTCCTCCTCCCACTTTGACCCCTGGTATCCACTGATTATTTTATTGTCTCTATAGTTTTGTCTTTTTCAGAACATCATATAACTGAAATCGCACAGTATGTAGCTTTTTCAGACTGGCTTTTATCATTTAGGAAAAAAAATTTCTAAAGCAAATAGGATGTAATGCATTTAAAGCTTAGAAAAAGGAATATAAATGTTGAGTATGGATTAAAGTTTATAAGAATCAAATTTAAAATCCACGGTCTTTGTAGCACTCAGAGGCACTAGGATGGATAGAAAATACCCAACAAGCATCCTTTGTGAAAAAGTTCTTAATTCCTAACCCTGTAAATCAACGCAGGAACTGTCCGCAGGAGTACACTGGCCAGTCTTAATTGCTGGGGATGGCTGGTCTAATGGGAGAGGTAACTTCTAAAGAAACTAAGATTTATCCACAGCTAGAATTCAAACCATTTAAGGGATATGGTTAAGAGAGTAATTTCATTCTAAATTTGTTATTTCAATACCAGACCTTTTGAGAAATCATATTATGTTTAAAAACCAAATACCCATAGGTATGATACAGTCAAAAATATCCTCCACATGGCTTAATAGCGTACTATTTAAAGTGCAAAAATTATACCACACAGAAGCATGAGAAAGAAATGTAATGATCAAGCGGTTAAAGGGAATGTATTCTACTTAAGGACAAACGATTGTTTCTTGAAAAACGGCATTTAGACAAACTGCAAGTAAAAATATGTTTAAGACATTAAAAAAATTATTGTTAAACCAACAACATTAGGTAGAAGAATGTCATTTAAATTTAATACTGGAGTCTATAGATAAAAATAAAACCTTATGAATTATTCAAATAGAAGATGCAGACAGTTTATTTTAGACTCCTAGGTACCACTCACACTACTGTTCTGAGTCAACTACTCGTATTGTGGTATCCTTGACTCATGCCAAAGCCAGGAAGTCCTGAACCAGAAATCTTCCAAGAAAGCCTATTCTTATGCGATATTTAATCTGATCTTTTTGGCAAGTAAAAACTAAGAATAATTTTGGATTGGGCTTCTGAACTTTTTGGCTGCTTATCTAAAGCAAATAGAACCAAACTACTGAAGGCTTTTGTACTTAAACAAACAAACAACAATGAAATACTTCTTTAGGGGAGAAAAGATAATTGTTTTGTTCCTTTAAAAACTAATTCAAAGAAGATTTGAGTTATGCCTTCTAGATTTGGGCCAGAAAATTCTATTTTTTATTATAATCAGAGAATAATAAGAAACAAATATCTATGGGCTTCTCTCAGAATAGGCATATCTTTCCCAAATTCTTTAGGATGTCTAGAATAAAACTATGACACTACCAAGGATTATTTAAATTTGAAAGTCTTTGGGAACTGAGAGTGCAAAGCCTAGTAGGAGTTGTCAAATTATCTAAGATTTTGTCCAGTTGAGGTCTTTGGAAATTACTTTTAGCCAATGGAATGGAGGGAGTTTTTTTAATAAAGATTTCACATTTTTCACCTACAAATATTTTTTTAAATTATAACATAAAAAAGTGAGAATATAAGGAATATGAGGAAATGGATACCCATATATTGTTGGTGAGAGAGAATAAACAATTCTTAGAATACTTCAGTAATAAAAGTAAAATCCACTAAATCATGTGTATCTTCAACTCAGTAATTCTATTTCCACTCAGGGAATGGGTGCAAGGATTTAGTTTCAAGGATATTCATCAGAGCACTTACAATGGTAAATATCAGAAACATCAAAATGTCCAATCACTTGATTTTAATAAACAAAAAAAGAACATAAATGATCTTTTTTTTTTTTTAGACCTTTTAAGTTTACCAATAACTTTATTGGGTAAGTGCTATTGCTACTCCCACTGAGGAAATTTACATGTGAGGAGATTAGGTAACTTGCTTGAGTTCACACCCCCAATAAGCAACAGAGCTGGGCTTTGAACCGAGGTTACCTCAGTCCAGAGTCCATACACTTAAGTCACAGTCAACTATGGTTATGGCTCATACTGACTTGAGTTTCTACTGTGTCCATCAAGCTGAGCACATTACCTGTCACATTAGCCTCTCTAGTTCTCACAGCAACGCTATAAAGTAGACATTCATTATCTGTATCTAATTCGTAAGTAAATTGAAGTCATTCTCAGTAATAGGAATCTTTCTTCCAAGCTTGTTTTCTGCCATTAACCCTTACACCTGTTCTTACTGTTCCTATTAAAAAATAATTCATCAAGCATGGGACAATAAGACTCCTCACTCTTAGAAAGCCATTCCTCCTTGAGACCTGAGGAGGTGCATGTAGACTTGAATATCTTTTCTTGATTAATTTCAAAATCATTCTCTTAAAAAGATATTTTTTATAGAACTATATTATAAGGAAGTGGTCCTCTTCTAGTTTCATTGAAGACAGGAGAGGGTGGATTACTTTTTATTAGTATCAGCATATTTCAGCTAGGCAAATGGAATCAATGTGCCTTTTTTTTTTTCTTGAGACTGAATCTCACTCTATTGCCCAGGCTGGAGTGCAATGGTGCAATCTCAGCTCACTGCAACCTCCACCTCCCAGGTTCAAGAGATTCTCCTGCATCAGCGTCCCGAGTAGCTGGGATTACAGGTACCCACCACCACACCTGGCTAACTTTTGTATTTTTAGTAGAGACAGGGTCTCACCATGTTGGCCAGACTGGTCTCGAACTCCTAACCTCAGGTGATCCGCCCACCTCAGTCTCCCAAAGTGCTGGGATTACAGGCATGAGCCACCACACCTGGCATCAATGTACCTTTTATGTCATATTTCACTGGTTAAAATCTGTATATTACTTCTGAAATTAAAAAATTAACATTGAGTTTTTTCTTTTTAAAGTAAATGTACTTAAAAGAAGAGATGAAGAATTTCTTGAGTTAGGAACCAAACCTCTATCTCAAGCTCCATAATATATTCAAATAACAACTGGTCAACTCTGCAGTTGTAGTTTAGCATCATATTTAATAATTTAATATTGTGCTTTTTGGCCCAGCTAGTTCTCTTAATTTATGACCTTTAACCTTCTTTAGGAAATAGCTACAGTGCTTTGTGTAAAAAAAAAAAAAAAAATCTGGGGAAAGATTATATAGTAGAATAAAAAAATTATCCCCCCAGCTCTTTCAACTTTATTTTGAACCTTCATTCCAGCTGATTAAGTCAGATCAGAGTTTGGTCCTTATTAAAAGTGTTAAATTTTGTAACTTATAGCAAAGATAAGTGCAGGAAAAAAAGTTTTGCAATCTAAAACATTTTGAGAATCAAAAAGCAAGGCTTTGAATGACTCTGGTAATAAAGCTAATGCATAAATAATTAATACAGAGGATCCTTGGACTAAAAAAGGGAAGAATTAGTTTAAGAGGAAACCAAAGGATTAATACTGTATTAATGAGTGTCCATGAATAAGAATCTTGTGCCCTATCTCCAATTCCAGGAAAAACCTGTGAGGGCATGAGAGGAAGGGTGATGAGCTGATGAGGGAGCTAGAATAAATACCTCATACAGCTATTGTATATTTTAGCATATACAATGATGATTATCACACTTTAGCATGCATCAGAATCACCTAGAGGGCTTGTTAAGCCACATATTGTTGAGTACACACTAGTGATTTTGATTTAATAAATCAGTGGAGCCTAATAATTTGCATTTCTGGAAAGTTTCAGGTGATGTCAATGATGATTAGGGAACACATTTTGAAACCATTGATATAGAGGACTTGTCTTTTATTTCCATGGTGTGCTGAATACTATCCATTTACCCCTCCAGATGTACTTTCTGCCCTTCTTCACATTGCTCTGAGTTCCAGGAGGCTGTCCCCGAGCAGTATGAGTGAATCAGTGAATTTCCTTCTCCTTTAGTCACACATCCATAAGTTAATGTGTGAATTAAACATTAGTTCAATTTGTTTGAACTAATGGAGGATACTAACAGAAGGGAAAGAAGAGAATGGCATTGGGTATTTATTCCCCAGGGTTCCTCTTTGCCCTATCATGGCAGATTGACTGTCTCTCTAAAGAAGGACACAGAAAATGTCATGAGGCCCTCTCCAGCCTTCCATAATTGTTCTCTTGACTTGATCCTTGCACATAAGGGTGGTAACAGTTTCCATTGCCTTTAGCCCTGGGTTCTGGCAAATTCCTTATTGTGTTCCCAGAACATGCCCAAATACTTATAGTCTCTTTTTTAGTCCCATCAAATTAATATTTTTAGCATAATAGATGTTTCCTGTCAGTATCCTAATACAGCAGGATAAGTGGTCACGCTTAAGCAACTGGTTCCCTTACATCCAAAATGTCTAAGATGACAAGGTCTACAATAGCTCTGCTGAGTTTTTTGCAGTCCTGAACTTGAAGGCTCTATATGTCTCTCTCAAGAATGTGAGGAGAATGGTCCTGGAGAAAGAAGGGTCCTTATTATATAGTGGCAGAAAGTTAGTAATACTGCCACTAGCAGGATTGTGGAAGGCAGAAAACCAAGTGCATCACTTAAAACTGTGTATGTAAGTATGCCACTTCAAGAGTAGTTGATGACCAGCCATTCTGAGCCACCAGACAGAATGCAAATCCCTCTGTTCAACTGTCCTCTCAAGTAGCTAAGGAGACCTCAAGGCAGTGTGTTGAAGGTGCTGCTTTATTTCTTCTGATGCATGTATTAGAATGCAAGACAGACATGCTGAAGGAAGAACTATTAACAAAACGGAGCCAAGGATTGTTGCCGATGAATATTCCCGATTCTCTAAGTGTCTAAAATTAAAATATTAAGAGATTAAGAAATTGCCCCTGGATGTAAGGATCATCTCCAGGGTACTATAAAAGGAACATGGACCAAACATGAGGGTGTGACTATAAAATCTCTTAAGACTTCATAAAGAGCTAAGGCATTGTCTCAGAACACCACCTGATCATACAATAGGGCTTCTGCCTAATGGAATGAACCTCAGTAAGACATTAAGTTCAAACTAAGGTTAATTTGTTACTCAACATTAGATAACTAATTGTAGTATAGCGTAAGAGCCATATTGTGGCTATAAGATTAATGATTGTCATGAGGCCCACTCAAACATCTTGCAGGGCTGACACTGTGTGTCTAGAAATGTGATACAGTGTGGCCCAGGGATTTCCAAGAGACCAAGCCACCTCAGCACAGAAGCAATTCTCATAAACCTTAAAAGAAATCTTACTCTTACAAGAATAGCTTAAATTCTCTTTACGAAAGAAACATCTGGTGACTGACCTGGATCGAAAACCTTCCCAGTCAGGCAATCATCTGACTCCCAACTGTATCTAGTTCATGCCACTGGACTGCTCGCGATATCTGTCTTGTAAAAGCACTGCATGAATGGCTTGAACATCAGATGGCATCTAAGACTTCTCTCTGACACGAATCAGACTGATGGGAAGAAGTTGCCCCTGGGGAAACTGATGAACTAGGACCACCCAAGAATCCCAAACATGACTACTACACTGTGTTGTTGAAATTTGGGTTACTTTTCATTGTTGTTTTGCATAACTAAACTTGAGTCCTGAGAATGCACATCTGCAACATTTTAATATCTCAAAGGAAAACACAAATTCAACTGGATCAAAACTGAATTCTCATTCTCTGTCTCACTGCATGGAATAATCATCCATCTTCTCAGTCACTACGTAGTCCCCTCTTGCAGCTCTCAACTTCTAACACACACACATGCACTCAGTAATTGGATATCATAGATTCTGCCTCTTTGATGATCCCCTGCTTTCATTCATATCTTAGTGAAATACTTTCTGCCTGGATTATTGCAAACCTGACTGATCTGATGGCTTAGTTTCTCACATATCCACCCACAATGTAACTACAAGAGTGACTGTCCTAAAATAAAAATCAGGTTATAGCCCTTTCCTTTATAAAGAACTTTATTGGTTTTCGGGAGAAAGCTCAGACACAACAAGTCTTGCCATACTTTGATTCCTGACTATGTTTCTGCTTTATCCTCCACAGCCTTCTCACGTAGATCCTTTCCTCTGACCATACTAGTTTACAAAACACATAATGTGTTCCTTCTCTGTGCTTTTCATACATACGGCATACACAACAGAGGTTGCTCTTTCTTTACTTCTCTCACTAGCTAATTCCTTTTCATAGTTTGAAACAGCACCAATATAATGCCCCTAACTTATGGCTGTGTGACATTGATCAAATTATTTAAAATTTCTGAGACTTCATTCTCCTACAAGTGAATCGAGATTATGGTAGTATCTATATTCTGGGCTGGAAGGAGGATTAAAGAGTTTATCAGAGTGTCCAGCATCATTGTTTGTGTGTTTTCATAGCATCATGAAGAAATTTCTTTTTAGAACACTATGACCTTGTTTAAAGAGAGATGATGTTAGCATGCCAACATCCTAGGATACCACTTGAAATCTCAGATGTATACATGTCACTTCAAAGGCAAACACCACAATCATTCTTCTCAACCGGCTATTCTCAGCCATCAGAATTTAAATCCTCTGGTCAACTAAGTACTCTCAAGTGTTATTATTCCGTATTTTTCCTCTATGAACCTCCTTCCTAATTCTTTTCAACACTCCTTTTGAAAATAATGTTTCATTAAAATAAATGTTACATTCCCATATTCCAAAAATACTCCCTCTATAAACTTGTCTTAACTAAAATCTTCCTCTTACCCCAAAGCCTTTTGAAATGATGGGTTTTCATTTTCCCACAATGTGTTTATCAAAACATCACAAAGACAATATTTGCATTCTCCTCTTTCCCCCTTTCTGCGGCTACTTCTAGACCATTGCTTGTCTACATTTATGAAAAGTGAACAAACAGAAAAAAAACAAAAAAAAACTCTTTAAAGTTTCAGACATTTCTTCACAATATGCCGAGTCTTTTTGGATATAGTCTGATATCATTTTTTTTATGCCTTATCTTTTGTTATCTTTTTTAAAACACAGGTAGCTTTTGTTTCTTTTTGGCGTGTTTATCCTCTTTGCTGTCATCTGCTAGTTGTTCCTCATGGTGAATTGCTTACTTGATTGTGTTTGCGATCTGGACTGTGGCCTTATCTTCAGAGAATCTCGAGAATGTGTCTTCCTCCTCCGGAGTCCTGTTCTTTTTACATAACTATACAATTATCATAAAGTGATTAAACAAAGTGGGCATTATTACTCCTACAATATTGTTTCACAGTTTTTGGCTTCCAGACCCTACAGAAAGAGTAAATTCAAGTCTCAAAATCACAGGGCAGAAGCTTATGGATACAAATAACCAAAGAGACTCATTTCCCATCCTCACCCCAGGACTAGACAAACCCCCATGTCATCCTCTCTGCTGTGTCAGAAAATCATGGTTGAAAAATGCCTATCCTGACAGGCAGTTTGTTTCTGATCCACCATTTGATTGAGGTTGTAGCCCTGGCTTTAGGCAGAAAACTCAGAACTTCTATCTCAACATAACTTAAATATCTGCTTTCCAAAGGCATGTAAAAGCCAAAACCTTGGCTACTAAGATTGAAAAATACCCCCAGGCTACTGCAGAATAAACCCTTACTCTTCTGGTTTTCATTTTCCTCTTGGGTTCTAACTTCCAGATATTTCCTCATGTCTGCGTAGATGTGTGCTTTTATGTGTATGTATGTGTTTATGTATG
Organism: Saguinus oedipus; assembly: GCA_031835075.1. Lineage (NCBI taxonomy): Eukaryota > Metazoa > Chordata > Mammalia > Primates > Cebidae > Saguinus > Saguinus oedipus. The sequence goes on along the minus strand of CM063172.1, from coordinate 142,247,338 downwards.
GATATATTCTTGCAAGGTCAGTTTGGCATATAAATAGACATTTGTTATATTGTATCCAGCAATTCCAGGTGATACAGAAGGGTTTTCAGGTTATCTAATCTGCCACATTTACAGAAATGGAAGCCTTCTGGTCCATTTCACCTATTTTTTTTCTTTATGGTTTTTTCTTCTAGTTTCGGCTATTCAGAGCTTTGACTTTTCATGGCCCTTACGCACAACGACATTCTCTTTACCACATGAATACCATGCTTCATGGATTTCACTATTGATATGCCCAAGATACAAGAGGGTTTGTCCCAGCTAACAAGGATTATTTCCTGCTTAAAAAACTTTGCATAGCAGCCCATCATTACAGGCTACTGGTCAGACTGTAGACTGGCAACCCCAGTGTGAGCAACTCACCAGTTGGTTTAATGGCTATGATCACTGGCCATTCATCTACAGAATGAATGCTATCACTGCAGACTCTTCAGTGAGCCAATTCTCTTATATAGTGACTAGCATTATGAAAGTAACCATGAGTGACCTACATAAAGCCTTCTCACCTTGGAAACCCAGGAATATTAGTTACACACCAAAGAAGTCTCAACGTCAGTATGATAAAGCTGTGTATTCCCTTTCAACCTACTCCAATCTCATCCTTGAAGTTCTTCTTCCAGTCTTTCCCACATACACCCTAGTGTCCTTCCTCCCATTTTCATTTCAGCTTAGCCAAAAGCTCCCTGGCATAGAACTTTTTTCTACTCAAGTAGGTTCCTGCAAATGGTATAATTATGTTGTTTTCAACTCCCGGATCCTAAAGCTTGAAACCATCTCTATAGGTGGTCTCTAAATCTCAGAGACCATCTCTCTATATAAATGAAAACAGGTTGCCATCAGGTGCCAGCTTCTAAGGCTAGAAATCAGTATTTTTCAACCATGGTTTTCTGACATATTGGTTTCAACAATTGTGAGATAATTTTAAATATGTTGTTATTAACAATAAATGCATAATACTTATGAGAGATTTGTTTTTTATTTCACAATGTCACTTGCATCATGATCATTTGCATTCTGAGCAAAAACTTTAAAATAAAAATTTAAGTAATATCTCAGTGAAATCTCTGCAATTGAAAACTACAGACAAAATTCATTGGAAGGAAATCAGGGAATAAAGAGGGGCTTAAAATGTATCAGAGGATGAAGAACAAGGCTTCAGAATACACAGAAAGCAAGTCAGCCCCCAAAGCTCAGAAGCAGGGGCTCCCACAATGGTCTCCCAACTGGCAAAGGCTGCTGAGGACCCCACTACCCGGAGGAAGGAAAGCTAACCATTAACATACTGCTCGTTCTTCTACTGAAGATTAACATTCAAAAGCAGGGCAACTGATTGGTCTAGATTTGTCCTTGGCTAGAAGATAACAGGCCTTTGATTATAGCAGTAAGGATGCTGTTTTAAAAAGGAAAATGAATGTTGAACAGTGAAATAGAATATAACATGACTGCATAGATAGCAGTTTCAGTAAGCAATGCTTGTCTGCCCTATGTTTGCTTTCTTACTCGGAATAGAAGATGGAGAGTTACAAAACAGTAGGAACCAAGTATTTTATACAAACTCGAAGCATCCTTTAAAAGAGCCTTAAGCATCACGTTTTTTAGAAGAAGCCAGTGCTTTAAAAAACTTATGTGTGTGACAAAGATAGCTCTTGATTCAAATCCAGAAGCAAAACTAACAAGTATAATGTACATGCTTTGTAAATATTCTTAAATCAGCAAATACAAGCCTACCACTTGTTATAAAACAGAAAGAAAAATAAGTTCTCTGTTCCCACCTCAACAGCCTCCTTTGTTTACCCCTGATTTCTGTGGAGGTTTTCATTCTCCCTCCTCTCAGTTTCTTCATGCTCTGTGCTCATTGCGTGTGAGTCATGACAAGACTCTCAGAAGCAGGGTTGCCAGAGTGGGGCTGGCATCAGCGATCATTCCTGAAGTGCCAATGGGCATGATGTGCAGACAATTCCAGGCTCTTCCTTGCCTTCACAACTTTTGGTAACAGGTGCAGCAAATGAACTCCTGCCATCGTCTTCCTTAAATGCACACAAATAAAGTGTTACTAAGTCTTGGATGTGAAGTGTTGCCTACTTCCATGAATCATATTTTGTGTTCATGACTCTGCAACTGGGTATTAGTCATTTAGACTTAATTAGTTTCTTCAAAATAGCAAATGCTTGTGCCAATAATTTAATATCCAGATATGATTTATATAGCCATATAACATCAAGAAAAATGCCAATTTGCATGCTCAACCAGTAACAACAAATAGATATTTCTTGCACTCTGCCGATGAAACCCCGAATGAACTCTGAGAGTCATGTGTTGAAACTGGCTGCTCTCCTACATTTGTAAGGGCAGTCAGAATTAAGGACTGACTTTCAGCGATGCTGAATCCAACCAAGAGCTTAACAAGGCCCCATTCAAGGAAAATGCAAACAGAACAAATCATCCTTCAGGCAACTTGTAAAGTTGTATTTAAATTTAATAATTTTATCAGATTTTGACTAAATGACAAAATTACATGACAGACCTGTATTTTTTTAGGTACCTAAATCACAACTACTAGGAAGCAAGCATGCCACCAGAAATATAAATAACTCTTTGAATATGATGCTTGGTTTTTCTACAACAAACGTGCTCAAATGTGTACAAATGGGTCTCATCCTTAGCTTTATTTTTTTATGCATTTAATATTTGAAGAGACAAAAAAGAGCAATTTTAATGTGTGGACTGTCCCTGAGATATTTCTTAAACTATTTGCAATCCTCACAAGAGTTTGCTGAGGATGAGCAAAGCATATTTAAATTTCCAAATGAACCAGCAACACTTTTTGAGTTCCTACTGTGATTTAAGTATATGAAACATCTCGAAAAGTGACTGGAGAATGTGTTCTAGACACAAGTATTTGTTTTTAATTTAATAAATATTCATTTAACATCTACTAACATGGATGTGATCACTAAACAAAGTAAGCCTCCTTACAATTTTTCAAAGTAGGAAATGTATGACTACCAGTTTTAACCATCAGAGTCTCGAATAATTGCTATTTAATGAATACTTGATACAATATCACCATATGATGATATATGGGGAAAGCATTTAATCTGGTGCCTTCGAGAAGGGCTAGTGACCTATGCCATAACTGAGCAGGAAATGATGAGCTGGGTTAATCAGGACCACCCTTGAAAACTTGAATTAAGTGATACGGATCAAGTGAGGAAGTTAATGGTGAATATAAAATTAAAAGGGTATGACAGAAGTGAACAGAGAAATCATGATGGGTCAAATTAAAGAAAGGGTGGGTCAAGTTCAAGAAGAACCAGAAAAAGAAAAAGCAGTTAGTAAGGAAAAGAGATAAAGTCCCCAGTCCCAAGAGCTATTTTGGGTTTCTGATGGGTTACTGCTTCAATTGCAATGTATGTACTTCCTTTGTTTTATTACATTGCTGGGTACACGGCTTGAGTCTTTTTCTCTTACAAACAAACAAACAAAGAGCCCAACTAAGGTATAGTCTACGCCTGTTAATCCTGAGTATGGTTGCATAATGCAGCAGCTGTCTCTCCAAGAATGCTGCGTCTGCAGTCTCTCTGACAATTAAGTGTTCTTTGCATGATCAGCCATCTCCTGCTCTGGTGACAGAAAGTGAAAAGTTAAAGCCCTCTTGGCACTAATAATTTCTTCCTTTTCAGATCCTGAGGCAAAAATAAGGCATCTCACTTGAGTAAAGATGAACCCTACAGCACTTCCGGTGCAATGACTTTACATTTCTCTCTCTGGCAACAGGGCTAGAAAGTATGTCCTGTTAGTTACTCTAGGCACTAATATATTTTTTGGTACTGTGCTATATGCCTAAAATGTAAAGATTAGTTAGACATGGTACTTATCTTCAAGGGGTTTGGGTTCACACTCTAATGATAAAATTCACATGCAGCTAATTACAGAAGGAAATAATAAATATTCTAGTCGTAGCTTGTTTATTTTAATATGTTGTTCAACTTTTCCTTGTTCATTTATGAGTTATTTATTTATTCTAAATATAATTGGAGTCCTTTGTTCTATACAAGCATTGTGAATACCTTCTTCTAATCTGTGACTTGTCTTGTGTATAAACAACGTTCTAACAGAGGAAGATTTCTGCCTAGAAGAATCAGAAAAGAATTCACTAATTGAACTGAACACCAAAATACATGTAGGAATTCATCAGGCAGAGAATGGTAAGGGAATTTTAAGATAAGACAGTTCAAAAGAATGGTACGGAGTTGAAAAAGTGTGAAACTTAAGAAGTAGCACACCTGGAACCCAAGACACACACGCCAAGTGAAGCACAATGGAACCTTGGAGGCGGAGGTTGCAGTGAGCCGAGATGGCACTACTGCCCTCCAGGCTGGAACCCAAGACACACTTGTCAAGTGAAGCACAATGGAGTGGTGGTTCACACCTGTAATCCTAGCACTTTGGGAGGCCGAGGCAGATGGATCACGAGGTCAGGAGTTCGAGACCAGCTTGACTAACATGGTGAAACCCTGTTTCTATTACATATACAAAATTAGCTGGGTGTGGTGGTGCGTACCTGTAATCCTAGCTGCTTGGGAGGCTGAGGCAGGAGAATCGCTTGAACCTGGAAAGTGGAGGTTGCAGTGAGCTAAGATGGTACAGTCCACTCCAGCCTGGGCAACAAAGCGAGACTTTGCCTCAAAAAGTGGGGAGGGTAGAATTAAAGTGAAATAATAAAGGGCATCCATTATGTGTCATGCAAAGAAAAAGACACATAGAGGAGAGGAACCAGAGGAGATTTTTCTAAACATTCTTATGCAGAATCCTTTGATCTCAGTATAAAGAATTTTGATATATAACCACCATTCCAATCAAGACATGAAATATTTGAAATACCCTAAAAGGTACTTTCACCCCTTCTAAGTGAGGCCCTCTCACCATTAGAGATAACTATCAATTAGTTTTCCCAATCTTTAACTACATATAAATGACATTCTACAGTCTGCATTCTTTTGTATCTAGCTTTTTGTTTCCATCAGTGTAATATCTTTGCAATCCATCAATGTAGTGTGATTCAGTGGTTCATTTATTTTTTACTGCTGTGTATACCTTACTTGCATGAATATATCACAATATATTTACCATTTGCCTTAGCTAGCTTAGATCAGCTTGGGTAGAACATACCATATAGAAATTTATTTCTCACAGTTCTGGAGGCTTGAAAATCCAAGAAAAAGGTGCCAACAGGACTGGTGTCTGCTGAGAGCACTCTCCTTGGGTTACAGATGGCCAACTTCGCCCTGTGTCCTTAACTGGCCTTTCCTTAATGACTGTCTCTTTCTCTTCCTATGAGGGACCAAATCCTATCATGAATGCTGCAGCCTCATGACCTCTTCAAAAACTAATTAATTCCCAAAGGCTAAATCACCATATACCATCACATTGTGGGTTACGGCTTCAACATGAACTTTGAGAGGACACAATTCAGTTCATAACATCATTTTCCTCTTTCTGAAAATTTTGATTATTTTCAGTTTGGAGCTACTGTAAATAAAACTGCCATATTTTTGTACAAATCATTATGTACACATACACACTCATATATTATATGTACATATCTAAGAGTGGAATTCTTAGGTCATTATGTTTAGCTTTAGAAGATAATGCAAAAACAGTTTTCTCAAGTTGTAATAATCTTATTTCTCATAGCAATGTATAAGAATTTTAGTTGATCTGTGTCTGTCCTAGCATTTGGTACTGGCAGTCTTTTTAGTTTAGTTAAACTAGTACACTATGGTGGTATTTCCTGTGTTTTAAATGTGTATTTCCCTGATGAGCAATGATATTAAATATCTTTGCAAATGCTGATTGGCTATTTGGATATTCTCTTTTCTGAAGGGTCTGCTCAAGTCTTTGCTTATTTTTTTTTAACATGCTGCTCATCTTTTCCTTATTAACATGAATTATTTATTTATTCAGAATATTGGAGCTCTTTGTTCTATGTAAACATCGTGAATACCTCTTTCTAATCTGTGACTTGTCTTTTCACTCTTCCTGTGGTATCTTAGTAACATAAGTTCTTAATTTAAATGAAGTCAGATTTACCAAATTTTTTTTGTTTTATGGTTAGTGCTTTATATGCCCTACTTAAGAAATTTTTGCCTATCTCAAGATCATGAACATATTTTCCTATAACACTTACTTTATAAATTTTGTCTTATTCATATTTTAGGTCTATAATCCATCTTAAATTAATTTTTGTGTATGGTGTGAGATATGGATCAGAGATAAGGCTAAAGATTCATTTATTCTGTATGGATATCCAATTTCTGTAGTACCATTTACTGTAAAGGCCATCATTTCCATATTGCAATGACACACATCTTTCTCAAATGTGATTGGCCATATCTGTGTAGATTTACTTCTAGATTTTTTAATTCTGTTCCATGGAGTCTTTTATTAGTTTTTTTTTTCATTGCACCTATGTATACTATCTTTATAGTAAATCTTAAAATACGGTAATATAAATCCACCAAATGTGTTTATGTTCTTCAAATTTATCTTGTACTTTCTAAGACTTTTGCAATTCTGTATAATTCTAAAATCAAACTGACAATTTTAACATACAGAACACACATTGGAATTTCATTTGGAAATGTATTGAATTAATAGATCAGTTTTGGAAGAATTTAAATTTTAACAATATGGAGCCTTCCAATTCTTGAAAATTATGTGTCTCAGCATTATAGGTCTTCTTTCATCTCTCAACAAAGTTTTACAATTCTCACTGTAGAGATCAAATACATTTTTTATTAAATCTATTCTTAACTATTTAATTTTTGATGCTATATGGAATTTATTTTACATTTTTTTCCATTGTTTCTTACTAATAATCAAAATACCTGGTTTTTGTATGTTTATCTTCCATCTAACAATTGTATTACATTTATTTATTTCTATTATCGTGTTTGAAGATAATTTTGAATTTGACAATTGTGATTTAGCTTTTTCTGAATTTTTCAACTACTCAAACATTTATTCATTTATTTTTGTCTTACTGCAATACACATCACGGAAGGATTTTGAAGAAAAAAATGACCTGGTTGCATCAGTATTTTAAAAAATATTCTGGTAAAGGTGTGGAATATATATTGAAGGAAGACGTTAAGTCTAGAGAAAGAGATTTCTCTTAAGAAATATATGTGGGAATCCAGAGACAGATGTATATTCAAGAAACTTTTCAGAAATATAATTGACAAGGGATGGCAATCAATTATACAAACTAAGATCTCCAGCCAGGGTGCCTAGTCATTACATTGTTTAAAGGATATTAAAAAAATGAAGTAAATATAGGTTAGGAACAGATAATACAGATGAACACATTTTGAAAATCTTTGATATCCAACTTGGATCCCATTTCCATATCTTACAAAACTAAACCAGTAATTGTAACACCTACAGAGACTAGGCGTCTGCTCCACCTAGGGGAGGGAGGGCGGATATCCCTGAGTAACCACGGTTTGAATTCTCAGACACAGCTAAGAAGTCTAAATGTGGAATCCAATGAAAGCAAGTTTATAGGTTGACATAGAAATAAGTTTGGACAGCCTGTTTTTCTAATTAGAACCATAAAATATGAAGGGATCCAGGTAGTGGAAAGCAGAAGCAAAGCTCAGAGGAAACATCTAGACATTTTATAGAAAGAGTAGAAGCCATGAACAAACCATAGTCATGAATTAGCCAAAAGTTTTGAGGTAAAAGAAAGCTAAGAGGAAAAGAAAAGATATAGAGGTAAAGAAAGACAAGTTGCAAGAAGTATTTAAATGGAAATTCAACAAATATGAGGGGACTTCAAAAACGTTGTGGGAAAATGGAATTAAAAGGTAAAAATAAAATATAAACTTTATTTCTCAACATAACCTTTATCAAGTTCAAGACACTTTGTAGTCAGTGATACCAGGCATTTAGTCCATTCCTAAAGAACTGAGGGTCCTAGGAATTTAATCATGTCAATGCAGTCTTTTTTTACGTTATTAACTGAAAAAAATGAGTGGCTTTTACAGATTTTTAAAGATTAGGAAACAAAAAGAAGTCAAAAGGGACGAAATCAGGACCATGAGGTGGATGCCTAATAATTTTTCATTGAAACTCTCACAAAATTGTTGTTTGAGGAGAGGAATAAGCAGAAGCATTGTCATGGAGGAGAAGGACTTGGTGAAGATTTCCTGAATGTTTTTCTAATAAAGCTTTGGCCAACTTTCTCATTAAAAGCAGATATCATCATTCTTTGGCCCTCCAGAAAGCCAACAGGCAAAACGCCTTGAGCATCCCAAAGAACTCTTGCCATGACCTTCGCTTTTGACTGGTTCACTTTTGCTGTGACTGGACCACATCCACCTCTTGGCAGCCATCGGTCTGATTGTGCTTTATCTTCAGAATTATACTGGTAAAGCCATGTTTCGTTTCCTGTTACAATTCTTTGAAGAAATGCTCAAGGATCTTGATGCTACTTGTTTAAAAATTTCATTGAAATTTTAACCAATTGAGATGTCTACAGCATTGGATGTTGTTTCTGCTATTAATCATCAGTCCTCTTTAAGTAGAGTACAAACAAGGTAAATTTTTTCTTTGCAAGTTGATGTGGAGGATCTGCCACTGCAGGCTTTGTCTTCAACATTGTCTCACCCCTTCTCAAAATGAATTATCCATTTGTAAACCTGATTTCTTTAGGCCATTGTCCCCATCAATTTTACATAAAGCACCAGTGATTTTACCATTTGCCCACCCAAGTTTCACCATAAATTTGATGTTTGTTCTTGCTTAAATTTTAGCAGAATTCATGTTACTCTATTAGGGATTCTTTTCAAACTGACATCCTTCTTAGTGACTCAAACTAGATCCTGTTCATACATGTTATAACAAGTTAGTACAAGTATATTTGGGTGCAAGAATTTTTGAAATCTATGCATAGTAATTTCAGAATACACATTTTCCATGAACTTTTTGAAGACCTCACCTATCTGATACTTACCATGTTCCAGGCATGTTTCTGGATTCTGCAGGTGAAGCAGTAAACAAAACAGGAAAAATAATACCTGCCCTTATGGAAAGACTTTATGTTAGTGTGAAAAGAACAATACAATAAATGAAAAAATATATAGCATATCAGAAGGGGTAAGCTCCACGGAGAAAAGTAAAGCAGGAAAGAGAAATCATGTGTTGCATGGAGAGGACTATTTTAAAATAAGGCAAATGAAAGCATAACTAAAATGACAATATGTGCAAAGACATGAAGGCAGCAACAGAACCTACGCTGCATGTATCTGAGAGAACAGTGTGCCAGGCCAGGAGCACAGGCCCAAGGCAGCCATGTAAGAGTGTGCCTTGAGAAAGGGGCACCTTTTCCTAATTCTCACAAAGACAACCTTTAGGCTAATGGAAGTCCTGAAAATAGCCACTACAAACGCTTTGCATTAGGACCACATTTGGCATGTTCAGGGAACACTAGAGAAGACAAGTAAGGCTGGGATGGATTAAGCCAAGAAGAATGTAGGAGGAGAGAAGTCAGATGTAATGGAGGCCATGAAAATACATGCCTCAGATCTCTATCTTCCAGGAGGTAATTGACTGATGGCTCCAGTTGCTACACTTCAAAATTCATCACTGTATTTACGCCAACGCCACTATTCCCAACAGGGTACCCCAGCCAATAACTGGGCATAGCAGAAATACTAAGGCAGGCCAATTCTTGAGCAATGATGGACTTCACTGATGGGGGACTTTAACTACAGGACTCCCTGATAGCTGTGCACTGCCATCTAAGAGGCTCCCACCCAACCCTGCTTCCTTTCTTCTTTCATTCACCTGAAGACTGACCTGCACTGAAGTCTTGATGGCTCTCCCACCTTCATATGGCTCCCTTCCTGTTTTCCCTCACAGGTGTGTGGGAAAATGGACAACAAATGGATTGATCACTCCCAGATTCAGTGTCATCAGCTGGCTGATTTAATGTATCGCCAATTCCCTTGGTCTGCCTCGTCAATTAATTAACCTATGACACTAGTGTCTGCCAGAGTCAAGTCCAAGTTCACTCCCCTGTTTTGTACAATGTACATGTAAGTACCTGTTACTCACTTTAGGATCCAGTTTCTTTAGCCAAATCAGTGTCATAAGCTCCCTTCCCCTACTAGCCTTTTCTAGTCCCTACTTATATTGCATCCCATCCAAATCAAACTCTACGGCTGGGCTTCTCGCACACAACACAAATTTGCTCCAATTATGATAGCAACACTATAAACTTTCCTGTTCTTCTGGTCATAAGTTTAGTAGAAAATCCTCTCATAGTAGTCAGATTTTCTATTTAAAATAGTAATCCCAGCTATTCAGGAGGCTGAGGGAGGAGAATTGCTTGTACCAGGAGGCAGAGGTTTCAGAGAGCTGAGATCGTGCCATTATACTTCATCTGGGCAACTGAGTCTCCATCTCAAAAAAATAAAAACAAAAATAAACATAAAATAGTATTCCTGGAGGAGAAACTCACTTCCACTAGAACAACTCACAAGAGGTCGATGTTTATTGGAAGTCCCTCATGGCCTGTGAGTTTTCTTTGGGAAGTCGGTCAGCTCTCCTTTCATCAAGGCAGCCACAAGATTGGCAGAATTAGAATGACATTGTAGGTCTACATGAGCCAGACATAAATAAGTCATTTAATGTCATCTCTTGTAACTTTGGTCTTTCTCCATGTGCTCCAGCCACAGGGCATCCACTGTGCCTCTCCAATCAGGCTGCTCCTCTCACCTGGACAGTAAAATGGACAGAAAGTAATACCTCTTCAGGCATCTAATGTTGTGGCTTTGTTTATTTGCATTATTCTTCTATTCTAGTTATTTTACACACACAGAAAGAAATGAGAAGCTGCTATGTTCATAAAACCTCAGAAATTTCAAGCAAAGAATATTTTAGATAAAATATTTCTACATATTTTTATATTTTTAAAAAGTTTAAACTAACTCTCCTCTTTTTTCTTAATATAGTGAATATCTCCAAAGGAATGATAGCAGAGACATAGCTTGAAAACAAAAGTCCCAATGTGAACCAAGTTTAGAAAAAAATGAGATGGAAGAATACTCAAGTTGGCTCACCTTCAATAAACAGCAAACTGTAATTTTGGAAAGGAGAGAAATGTCTCACAGAAAAATCATTTAAAAATTTCTGATGACTCTTTCTCTCCTAGAAAAGCTAACAAATTCACAAAGATTTTAGTGTAAGCAAATTTGAAGCTTATAAACAAATTTCTCCCAATTTATAAAAGTTTTTAAAGTTGAAAAGAAAATTATCAGTCCACACAGAACTGGCCAAAATAAAAATGTATAGAAAATTTTAGAGAGAATCAGGAAATAAAAACAACTACAATTTTACCAATCGGTATCATCAAAGCCCAACCCTGCTGCCTTTGTTAGTGACATTGTAGGTGGACACTGGGGTAGAAGACAAAGGTTATTGTAAATTCTTGGCATCACGGTAGGGTGGCCACAGGGAGTGAGAACTGTGCTGAGGAAAAACAATTAGCCTTATTCTTGGTGTCCTCAATTTGTAGAATCAAGATCAACTGTTGAAAGCCACCATGAGATGGATTTCACACAGGTAAAAGTAATATTTTTAGATATTCAGAGATTTCCAAAGAAAGCTTCCTGGTCCAGCAGTGGGATTTTCATCTTTGGTCTGTCAGAAGCCAAGCAACTATTATACTTCACAAATGGTTGTAAAAAAGTATTTCCCAAGCTTCAGTCATTTAAAGACATTAGTTTTTATTTATGTACTATGTCTTGATTTTTAAAATTAAAATGATACCTTCTTTGCTTAAATACATTAATGTTGAAAGTAGTAATATCTTTTATATTAAAGGTTTGATGTCTTGATATTGTCTTTTTTCCCTCTTTAAAATGAGCACATAGCCGGGCGCGGTGGCTCAAGCCTGTAATCCCAGCACTTTGGGAGGCCGAGGCGGGTGGATCACGAGGTCAAGAGTTCGAGACCATCCTGGTCAACATGGTGAAACCCCGTCTCTACTAAAAATACAAAAAATTAGCTGGGCACGGTGGCGTGTGCCTGTAATCCCAGCTACTCAGGAGGCTGAGGCAGGAGAATTGCCTGAACCCAGGAGGCGGAGGTTGCGGTGAGCCGAGATCGCGCCATTGCACTCCAGCCTGGGTAAGGAGAGCGAAACTCCGTCTCAAAAAAAAAAATAAATAAAAAAAAAAAATAAAAAAAAAAAATAAAATGAGCACATAACGTAAAACATTCACCCATGATCCCTCTAAAGTCACCTCATGTACCACCAGTGCTACACATTTCAACTTTCGGAAACCTATTATAAAAGACACATAAGCATAGAGAGGGGCCCTTAATATCCTTTTCCCTCTGAGATCTATGATTCTAAATAATTGATACTTGTTGAAGTGTGACTTTTTTCTTTGGTGCTGCTCAGCACAAAGGAATCCTTACAGTCAAATAGAAACTTCAGCATTGATAGACTTTTATCATTTCAAAAGTGCTTTCACTTTTATTATCTAATTTTACCTACTGCGCTCTGCACAGAAATAGTAGGGGTAAGAAAATACAAGCACATAAAGTTGCATTAAGCCTAACATCATACAACTGGTTCATGGATAAACTAGGTCTGCAGGTTAACTCTTAGTCTGATGCTCTTTTGGTTAAGATAATTTTATCTTTAGTGAAGAAAATTAACTAAACCATTTGCTGTTTTATACAGCCTTTGATAAAAATATTTTTCTTTGTTTCCCCGAATAGGAAAACCATGGCTCAAATAGCAAAGAAATCTCTGAAAAAAATGTTTGCCTGACTACTTCATCTTTACACATTCATATAAAAACAGAATGAATAGAAAATGTTATTTCACCTAAAACAATTATCATGGTAATAAAATTCAAATGTTTGAAGGAAGAATTTGGGTAATGCCACATTTTTTTAATGTAATTGTTCTTGATGTTGTTTTGAATGACCTTCTGATATTCCAATAAATCAATAAAGGAATCTGTATTTTTTGAAGGCCTCATATGTGCAACACTAGGATAGATTTTTAGGTAAATGTATAAATCAATGTGACAGCATCAAGGTTATAATCAAACTAATAAAATAATTCTAATACAAATGGAAGAAAGAGTGAACAGTTTATTCAATGGAGAAACCATACTAAAAAAATACTTTAATGGATCTTTTATACCTTTCAATAAGACACTTATCCTCTCTGAGTTTTTTCATTTGTGAAATAAGAGGGCTAATTTTGTTCTCATTTTTTGAAATTCTAAGATCTCTGTCTTAGAGTGGATAAAATTAAATAAAATAAGAAAATCACTGAAGAAACGGGTAAAATGCAAAAGAGATCAATTTGATAGTCATTAAATACATTTTGCGAAGCAATGCTTGAAGTGATATCAATATTTAAAATGTAATTCAACTATAAGGATAAGTTAAAGTTGTAGTAGATTAGTTAACAAATAATTCTTAAGTAGCTATTCATGCCAGGCACTGTTATAGCGGCTGGTGATTCAGGCAAGAGTGCTTGTCTATAATGGAGCTTATATTCTAAGACTGGGGTGGGAGGCACCAAAAACTAAACATTAGCTAAGGTATTGTTAAGTGCTGCCAAGAAAGCAATGCACAGTAACTTGATAGAATCTAGCTACAGCAAGTGCAGAGGGAATTGCTACAGACTATTGTTATAGAGCCCTTCTAATAAGGTGATTTCTGAGTAAAAACCTTCTCAAATGATTAGAAGAGGTCATGCAAAGATTTTGCAAAAAAAAAAAAAAAGAGTTTTAGGAGGAACCAAGAGCAAAGGCCAAGGGTCTAAGCAAGGAGCAACTAAGCATTTCTTAAAATAAAGTAGAGCAAAAGCTATAGGAATAGCCAAGAAGGTTGGAGGATGCTGAAGTAAAAATGTTGATAGAGCCTTGTGGTCCTTGGCCATATTTTGGATGGTATTGATGGCGTGTAAGCAAGAATCAAGTCATTCTGGGCGTTTTCATGGGATTTTGAGTAAACTACCTCTTAACAACCGCAGCACCATCAATGACTTCTGATTTCTTCTTGAAGTTCCTTCATCAAGGGCAAATTCATCTTTACTCTGGCTGGTCTCTTACTTCTTCTTTTGCCCATAGGCATCAGTGCCTTCTTTCTGGTAGCCTTCTTATTAGAATCTAAAATCATCCCATGCTGCTGTTTCACACTTAGTGGTCCACAGGGTGGTCTCACACATTCTCTGGTCTGACAAACTTCAGCAGTGCAAATCTGAACAGAGCTACCTCACCTTGGCTCCACAATCAAAGAAATTAGACCGTCCATCACTCGCCTTTTAGAATTTTTTTTTCAGATCCAAACACTGACTGAATGTGGGGGTCAGGATCTTATTAAAACCCTTTTCTTTTGGCTTAAGATAAAAGAAGACTCACAGCATATCACTTCTTTTAATATCATGTCCCATTTCTAGCCCTTACTTTTTCTACTTTCTATGTGGGTGACAGGTTAAAAAGATCTAGTTTTTGCCCATCATCTTTGAAAACATGGTGTTATTCAAGCTTCTAAATCTTATTGTCAGAATGTTATCTACAAGAAACACAGAGGGATATACTAATCAAGAATGCAGTCAGTAAAATACAGAATGTGAAAAACTGCAGGACAAACAACCCAGTTTTTTCAACACATTAATGACAAGGGCAAAAAATAAAGAGGGGAAAAGTCTATAAACTAAAAGAAACTGAAAGACACACCAACCAAATATGAATCACAGACTTTGTTTAGATCCTAAGTCAAACATGCTATCTATAAAAAAAGGTTATGAGACAATCAGGGAAACGTAAACACTGGCTAGATATATGATGATATTGAGGAAATACAGTTAAACTTTTCACAGGAATAATAGTATTTTGGCTATGTTAACACTGACATTTTCTTATCTTTTAGTAACACATACTAAGATATTTTTAGATGAGGTGATATGATGTCTGGAATTTGCTTTAAAACAATCCACTAGTGGAGGGAGAGGCATAGAGATGAAATAAGACTGGCTATGTGTTGAAGCCCAGTGATTCATTCCACTATTCAACAGACTTCTGTAAGTACTTGAAATTTTCCCCGAAAATGAAAAAGAAAATGCTGCTTCATGGTCTCAGAGCTTTCTTTGAATTGTGGCATTGATTGTCTTGATGCCTCCATTGAAATATCTAAGATTTTCCATATGATGTGTTACATGTGCCTACACAGCCAATTCGTGGGTTGCCTTGTAGGCTGCTCACTTTTACCTTACAGTATTGCTTCTCCTTGAAAACTCACCTTCAACAACTGCTCCACTTTCTCCTCAATGAGTCAAAACAGTGTTGGACAGTCATACCATAATGGAAGTAGCATGATATGGAAAAAAGCTCCCCGAATTTTTGGTCTATAAGTCACTTTCTTCTATTATAGCAATTCTGAAATTGAACAAGTTCTATCACGAAGTTCTGTGTAGGAGACAGCTATGGTTCTTATCAGTCTCAAGGGAGTGACTTCATTTTGAGACCAGGCACTTTAAATTACATATATCGATGCCTCCACTTTATAGCCTTTTAACATAATATTTTAATGTAGATGATTTATGAAATATCAGTTGCACCTCTGGAGTATGCTGGAATTAAATGTCATTTAAAGTCTTGTCCTATGATGACATTATGCTACTCTGGACCCTTTCTCTGTAAAATTGCTTCTCTTTTTTAGTATCTACTATAAATTTTATGATTGATTGCAGATATTTGTCTGCAGGGCCCAAAGCCCTTACACTTCTTTCTTGTGTCGCATTCCTTATTAGGTCACCCAAAAATAACAGTGCCAGAAGTTGTTATGAAGACAGATGTTTAAAAGAATTTTAGGGTGAAGCTCATGAAAAGAAGGAGCTACATAATATGCTCTGCTTCGTGTTTCACTTTCTCTGAACTCAAATGGTCTTCTTTTTATAACATAGGTAAAAGAGAGGTGAAATTAAACTTTCTCACCACTATTAAACATTACAAGTTACAGATGTATGTCAACTAGGTGTCATTAATATGTCAGAAATTATTTAAATTCTCTTTCCCTTCTTAGGATTGGCAAGAAAATCACACACATACACACACAGATACACACACACAGACAGCCCCAAAACGACAATGAATTCATATCATTACGTAGAATTTCCCAGTATTCTCATTGTATTTTTTTGCACTCCAAAATAATGTGTTTGTGGACATGAAGAATAGACAAAGAGCTATAATCTCATTTAACCAGAATATGTAGATACTTAAAACTTAATCTCTTATTAGCAATTGTGAAAAAAGACCAAAGGTTGGCATTGATATATTCACTAGCTAAAAGGACACAGAACAGGTCATTAAACTTATAGACGAAGTTTGGAAATATAATAAAATTCACCATCCAAAGACCATTTATAAGGAGCAAATTCATTGGATTAAGTAAAATCTTAATGTGATGAGTGAGAACAATAAACCAAATTAGCCTGGTAATACTTTTCATAGAATTGCAAATCTAAAAAATCAGCAGAGGAAAACAGGTCTGATAAGTGGACGCTGAAAAACCATCTATGTGTGTCCTATTGAGATAACTGGGAAAATGTAGCTTTGCAAATTATGAAGGAACACACATCTGAGAGAGTGCCTGACCAAAGAATAAGTCAGAAGGAGAGAAAAATAGCACACGTAACAAATGCAATTGAGCAAAAAATAGAGATTATCTTCAGTGACTCACATTTTTATTGATTGCTTAGACTTTCAAATGATATTATTATAACATTACATGAATGACTAGCTCTTCATAATAACTATATTTACAGTGCTCATTACGTATTAGAAACTGCTGTAAGCACTGCACTAATCTTATAATCTTCACAACAATCCTGTGAAAAGGTATTGTTATTATGCCTTATATTACTTGTGATAAACTGAGGCATGAAGAGGTTACTTAACTTGCCCCAGGGAATGGTTGAGTTACAGCTACCATTCCTTACTACCCCTTGCCTTTGAAAAGACAGGACAAACTTACATCAGATAATTAGAGGACAATTATAAATATATTCCTAAAGCTATATGTGCATAACATGCTGAGAATGGATATGCATACATTAGAGAAAGGGCTGAGTAAAGGAATGAAAGAAATCAGAATATGTAATTAGGATAATTGCAAAATAAACTACTTTCACATTTGTCATCCCATTCAGGGGAGAAATAAAACAATCTGCATAAAGATGGTACAGAAAAGAGATATAATTAACCACAGTTTCAACCTGAATTAGCAAAATAAATTAAAATAAATGAAAAATGTATGAATGGCATGAGAATATACTACCATCACACTTAATCAGTTTAGTTTTTGCCACCACGTGATCATCTGGAACTCAAAAATGCTGGTAAATGGCCGGCATAGTGGCTCACACGTGTAATCCCAGCATTTTGGGAAGCAGAGGCAGGAGGATAACCTGAAGTCAGGAGTTCGAGACCAGCCTTGACAACATGGTGACACCCCATCTCTACTAAAAATACAAAAATTAGCCAAGCAAGGTGGCACACACCTGTAATCCCAGCTTCTTCGGAGGCTGAGGCAGGAGAATCTCTTGAGCCAGAGCCAGGAGGTGGAGGTTGCAGTGAGCCAAGATCACACCACTGCACTTCAGCCTGGGTGAAGAGTGAGACTTCGACTAAAACAAACAAACCAACAAACAAAGAAAATGCTGAGAAACGCTATCCAAACAGCTAGTAAATTTATATTTCCTATACTCCAGACATTGCTTTATTAGTAGTGTTATTATTTTCATTTTTACTATAAAAGATCCTTGTTGTGGTCCAAAATCAGTGTTAAAGTAGATAAGGTAAGCCGCAAAGGAATGCAAAGGACAGGCCAGCTGTAGTCAGGGCTGGTTGGGAAACGGGTTAGAAAGCCTGCAGCGATAATGATACCATTCATTATCTGACAGGAGAGAATCAGGGCCAGCCAGTGTTCCCTAGCGTGAACTTTATTCTATCCAACGTTCTCTTCAAAGTAGTCTGCATAGTGGAAAGTTGTGAAGGATATTTTATGGCTGATGTTAAAAGCTTACTTAAAAAAAAAGTTTAATGAAGGAAAGAATGAAATGTTGTTTTTAAAAAGGTAGGATCTAGTTTAGATTTAAGAAAAATTTCTCGGCTATAAAAACTTCCAATCTCTGTAATAGCATAGCAATGTAAATTATGGACTCACCTTCTCTTAGCATTTTTATGGCCAAAGGAGAAAATGATATTGCTGGCCTGCCTAAAATAGGGAGATGGACTAAATAACTTCAAGGATTCCTTCATGCTAGTTAATTTTGGGGTAACTTCAGGGAAGAACAGACACGATCTACTGTTAGGTTTTTGGCTTAGTCTCAAGTGACTGCAAAGGTTTAAAAAGATCTGACTGAAAGCATTCAGATATATGAACTCATTATGGTATCTTAGATATACTTACATCAAAATCCTTAAGGATGTGAAAATACATTTCTACTGACCTTCTTGTATCTAGTATCTGCTGGTCCTCGGCAAATTTAGCCCTGGTGTGTCCCTAGCACTGAGGCAGGGGTTTCAAATTACTGATGAGGTCTTCTGCCTCTTTAAAAGTGGTATTAAGAGTACCTAGGAGTTCTGAGCAATATCGTCCCTTTTTAGATCTGTCCATTCATCATGATCCCATGCCAGAATTTGTTAGGTAAACATGATTGACAGACAGCCATCTTTATCCTTTATATGGCTGGAGGTCAGCCCTGGTGGAAAGTAATGCTTTTTTAATTAGCTGTTAGAGGATTGAGTTTCCTTTGTGTGGATTGCATGCTGCTGCTCTCTCTCTGAGCTGGTATCCAAAGTGGGTATCTCTTATGCCTTACATGCTCAGTATAACTCAGATGACTGAAGAACAATCATAAAAGATTCATATTGAAACTGTTTTATAAAAATGTTCATAGCTGGCAAAAAAATAGAGAAAGAAAACATACTTGAAATAACAGTTCTCAGAAAGAAAAATGAGCGGCATTTTTGCAGGCTATCTTGGCAAATAGTGGCTGCAAAGAGAAAATTGTTTTGTTGCAATTCTTCAGCTGCAAAAATAAAATAAAATAAACACAATTTTTAACTGTAATGTGCAAAATATAATTACCTCCTAGGAACTGGTCCTTCCATTTTAAGGTAAAATAAACCCTGAAACAGTTCTGGTTTGGCAGAGTTTGAAAAAAAAAGGCAAGCATTCGTGACTAATTCAACGGCACTGCACTACTTCAGCATCTATTGTGAGGCAGGGTGTTCACTTCAGAAAAAGCTAATGACTTTTATGCCTAAAATAATTAACTCAGTAATAAGTGAAACCACTGTGAAATAAAAAATGGGTGTGTACAAAATACTGATACATATTCAAAACACATGCTTTTTATTTAACTGTAAAATTGTTGGGCTACGAAAGAAACACTCAAGCTTAGAATATGAACTTCTAAGTCATTTATAAATATAGTGACTAGATATGCTGGCCTGGTATCAGGACTAAAGTTATATAAAGAGCCTCAAAGTGAATTTTCTACCTTATGAATCAAAAATAAAATCAATTATTTGTATGCAATGTATAAAGACACAGACTCTATCTCTTTGGTCTAGTTTCATGTCTAAACCGATCTATTGATTTTCTATATGGCTTTTTTGTTTTTAATTTCACTGATTTCTATTCTTTTATTTATTATTTTCTTCTTCTTGCATATATTACACTTAAACATTTCTTATGGTTTCTTAAAGTGAGAGTTTAGATAGTTGATTTGAATGCTCTCTTCTTTTGAGATGTTTCTTCCATCATGAACTTTTTCTCTTTTTTTTTTTTTTTTTCATTAAGAGGTAGTATGACATTTAAGAGTATGAGATCTGGACCCAAACTGCCTGAGTTTGCAAGTGAATTCTGCCACCTACTAGCTGTGTGATTTTGGGAAAATTACTTAAGCTCTCTGAGCCTCAGTTTCTTAAATGGGGCTAGAAATACTTTATGCTTATCAGATTGTTTTAAGGAATAAATGAGTAAATATATACAAAGAGCTTAGAAGTTTTTGCAATATGAGCAATTTGCATGCTATTACTACTGCAAGTAGAATGCATTTATAAAGCGTGTATGCTCATCAAGTATATTTTATAATAAGCTAACTTCCTTTAAATAACACATCAACATTAGCAAATAATTCCTTGTGTCTTTTCACTTGTGACTCATTTCTCACTGTATAAACAAAATATTGGGTTGTATTTAGGAATGAAGAGGAAAATCTACTTAGGATGTTGATGTCATCTATTACTCAATGGTCTCTAAGCTAATCATAGAGGCCAGATAGTCTTGGAGAGGCCTCTGAAACTAATCAGTTTCAATCCAGATAGTCTTGGAGAGGCCTCTGAAACTAACCACAGTTTCAATCCAGGTAGTCTTGGAGAGGTCTCTGCTGCTTGTCTGGTTTATGGCAACCAATGATTAATTATAAAATGTCTTTATTAGCTAACTGAGCTCAAGGAAATTAATTCATTAGTAAGCTATGTTTTTTTCTCTTTTGACATGTTGAATACATCATTCAAATAAACAATCACAAAAGCAAATATGAACAGTTCATTAAGAGTCACGATTATAAGACCAGATGAAGTGCACAATTTTTTTTAAAGAATCAAGAACGAACTGGTTTTAGGAGACACCCAAAATGATGTAGCTTTGCTCGTTTCATGCATGATGTTAAGCAGGCAAATACTTTCTTCCTGCATCTTTCAGCTTCAGACAGAAAAACTGGGCTGTACGATCGGAAACATGAACCACATTTGATGTCACTTGCGT
The DNA here is from genome assembly GCA_031835075.1 of Saguinus oedipus. Lineage (NCBI taxonomy): Eukaryota > Metazoa > Chordata > Mammalia > Primates > Cebidae > Saguinus > Saguinus oedipus. The sequence goes on along the minus strand of CM063172.1, from coordinate 142,226,419 downwards.
TTTTAGTTTGGTAAGGTTGAGTTTTTCCCACAAAGGGTCATAATGGCTGTCAAAAAAATCCACATATAAAATTTGTTTACCACAGTTTAAACAAGCCATTTAATCTGCAGCTGGTCTGGCTGCATGTGAGGACACTAAGCAAAGCACCAGCCGAGTTGCATGGTGTTCACGGTAGAGATTTGTGTATTTACATGACTTTTAGCCAACACCTGGTGTCTTGGCTTGTAATGTGTGTAAGTGGGAGGGGCGGCCAGGAGTTGTGGGCAAAGACACCTAAAATGAGAGAGAGAGAAAATCAATTTCATTAAGCACCTACTATGTGCCAGGTAATGTGCAAAATAAGCCCTCTACGTATCATCTCATTTGTTCAACTGAATGAAAGCAGAACTATAAAACCCTTCTAAAATGGACAGTTGTGTGAGGATTGCAGGTAACAAAGATGAACTGTTTTGGTCTGTTGGGATATGCATCACTGCATAGGATTTTAAAATGCTCATCTGGGGCTGGACATGGTGGCTCACGCCTGTAATCCCAGTACTTTGGGAGGCCGAGGCAGGCAGATCACCAAAGGTCAGGAGTTTGAGACCAGCCTGGCCAACATGATGAAACCCCATCTCTACTAAAAATACAAAACTTAGCCAGGCATGATTGTGGGTGCCTATAATCCCAGCTACTCAGGAGGCTGAGGCAGGAGAATGTTTGAACCCAGAGGCAAAGATTGCAGTGAGCCGAGATCGCACCATTGCAATCCAGCCTGGGCAACAAGAGCGAAAGTCCACCTCAAAAACAAATGCTCATTTGGGAAGGGTTTTTTTATGCCTCTCTTTCCTTCCATGTTATGCTATTGTAGTGCTTTACCTGAAATAGCTACCTGAAATAGCTTTATAGGCACACTCATATCCAAATATTAATGAATGTATGCCATTTAAAATGTATTACTTTCATTAAAACAAAGCTGTTACAGGAACAGGTTTTAGCTTTACATTTTTATTCATCTTAATTCTTTTTTTGCTGTGATCTAGTTTTAAAGGAAAAATGCTGCTCCTCTGGTGTTTCATCTCATTAAAGTATTCCATGGAAAAGGGTTTGCTAGAAATGTTTAAACAAATGCAGCATTATGGGTCTAATTAGCTGGAAGAATACCTGTATAAATGGAATTTGTCAGTCACAAAGCGGGGACCCTTCCCCCACTTACTTATATAATAATCCTGGCTTTCAGAAGACTAATCTCCACACACCATCTACACAGCATCTAATTTCCTCATCAAATTTCTCTGCTGGGTTTAGCCATGCTTGTCAACTTCCCAGCTCCCTCTTCAATAACTGGGTTTATTCTTAGCGTCTCGCCAATAAACATTCCTATGAGCACACCCATGAAAGAATGAAGTCCACATTTCTTTATTGCTCCCTCTTTCAAGAAAGAGTTTTCTGCTCACACTCCTGGGAAAGGTCACAGGTAATTCTGGCTGGTCACTTTTGGGTGGCAGATTGCAGCGAGCACATTGGGCTCTTTTGTTAAATGGTCTCGCTGACCACCAAAGGCGCCCACAAGCTGCAGTGAGACCATCTGGAACAGCAAGGGGGCAATAATGTAGGTAAGACCACCTGACTCAGTCTCCCTTTAAAACACAAAGTAAATCGCTTATCTTTTGTCTCAGGACAAATGTACCTGTTCTGCAAACAAACTTATAATCCTTATTGCTTATATCCTAACTTTGTTGAATGTCTAAAGAGTTTTAAGGCCACATTTTGTGATGAAAAAAGTGGCCATGAGTGACTTGAAAGCAAACTCTCTTTCATGTTGTTTTACAGTGGAAGTTCATTTAAATCTGTCACGTTGAATCTCTTTGAAATGGCTGTCTTTCTAGATGCTCAAAAGGAAGGTGGGCCCTCAGTAAATTGTAGAAATTCATAACCACTGAACTGACCATTTTTATAATAGTCCATGAATGGTGCTATGTAGGTTGAATCATATGCCCTCCAAAAGAAGTATGTTGCCGTACTAACCCCCAGTACCTCAGGATGTGGCTTTATTTGGAGATAGTTTTTACAGAGAATTCAAGTTAAAATAAAGTCATTAGGGTAGGCTCTTATTCAACATGATGGTGTCATTATAAAAAGGAGAAACTAGACACAGACACACACACACACACAGAGGGAGAGAGAGAGAGAGAGAGAGAGAGAGAGAGAGAATACCATATGAAAATGACGGCAGAGATCACGATGATGCTGCAGAAGCCAGACTGCCAGCCACCCTCCAGATGCTAAGAGAGAGGCAGGAAACAGACACTCACAGCCCTCAGAAGGAGGCCACCTTACCAACACCTTGATCTTGGACTTCTAGCTTCCAGACGTCTGAGATAATTTCTGTTGTTTAAACCAACCAGTGTATGGAACAGTCTTTGTCAGAGCAACCCTAGGGAAACTACAGTAGCATCAATGCTAATGACAAGTTCAATAATTTTTTTTTCAAAATATAGGTGGAACTGAAAATGCATTCTTTGCTCACAAATGCATCAGTGGTAGTTCTAAAGGTATGGAATAGATCCTGCTGTTTCATAGGCTTCTTCTTGAGCAAATTGGACATGTTCTTTCCCTCTACTTACATGACTAAATTGGATAAGCAGGCTGGGCGCAGTGGTTCATGCCTATAATCCCAGCACTTTTGAGGGACGGCGGTGGGTGGGTCGCTAGAGCTCAGGAGTTCAAGACCAGCCTGGGCAACATGACAAAACCCTGTTTCTACTAAAAATACAAAAATTAGCTGGGTGTGAAGGTGCATTCCTGCTGTCCCAGCTACGAGGCAGGCGGAGGTGGGAGGATCACCTGAGCCTGAGGAGGTTGAGTCTACAGTGAGCTGTAATCATGCCACTGCACTCTAGCCTGGGCAACAGAGTGAGACTCTGTCAAAAAAAAAAAAAAAAAAGAAAGAAAGAAGAAAGAAAAAGATTACTAGAGCAACAACTACAACAAACATAGGCAAATTGGGCTACATCAAAATTTAAATAAGTAAATTGTGTAAGTCCTCCCTTGCCCTCAAAAGCTAATAAAACCTCTGAGCCAGGGTTCCTCACCTCTGCAATGCTAACATTTGTTGTGGGGGCTGCCTTGTTCACAGTAAAGTATTTAGCAGCATCACTGGCCAGTAGATGACAGTAGCAATTTCTCCTGGGTTGTGAAAATGTCTGCAAACATTTTCCGCTGTCCCTTCAGTTGAGAATTATTGCTCTAAACATATTTCCAGGGAGTAATTGTGATCTTTTACCACACACACACAAAGAATTAGAATAACCTGCCCTAATCCTCAGGTTTTGTGGCCTTCAGAGACTTTTTCCAAATCTTAGTAAGAAAAGCCGTGTTTTATTCACAGGCAAACCAATTCTATTCAATTCTATTACTAAACGCCTCTCATTGACATCTCTACGTTTACAATGGAAACTTCTTGGCATATGAATTTCACAAAACTAACCTCAGAAAGGTATGGACTAGAAGTTCTTGCCTAAGAAAGAAAGCTTGGTTGGGAACAAGGTCTCTGCCTCAAATCGTCACCTCTGCCATTGTGTCGTAAAAGCAGTCATAAACACTATGCTTTCCAGTGAACATAGTTATGCTTCAATAAAACTTTATTTACAAATACAGGGGAATGGCTGGGTTTTGGCCAGGCTGTAGTTTGCTAACCATTATTTTAAAAAGAATAAACAGCTTTCTCTTTTCATGTGTTACTACTTACGCTTTACATGTTGGTGCTTTATTGAAAAGTCACTCCAGATAAAAACTATGCTGATTTTTTTTCATTAGGGCTTTACATTCCTGTATATGATTGAGAATGATAATAATTACATTGGATTTCTCAATAATGAGATGAAATCAGGGCTGCGGACATCAGTCATTCATTGCAGTAAAGAGAAGTTGGTGGGTTCTTATATTTCACTTCTGCTCAGGGGGACAAATGGGACCTGTCTGGGCTGCAGGCCTACTGTCCCATCCTATCCATAGCTTGGCTGCAGGGGCCACTGCTACAGCCTGTGGGCATGCATGGGTTGGCCCTTCTTCTGCTGACCTGAACAACAGTGAGGACTGATTTCTTGGTCTGACTGCATTGGAAGCCCTGAAGACAAGGCCTGCATTGCATTCATCCAGTGTCTCTAAGGGGCCAGCACAAGAAATGTCAGAAGCACTCAAGAAATTGTGTTCCATTCATGCCCACAAATATTTGACCTCCCTGGTACAGACTTTGAGTGGTATCGCAAAAATTTAACCTCAGTGAACAGAATACAGGTCAAAGAAAAGAGTTTAGGACACAAAGGTAGCTTCAAAATAACCTCAGTTATTTATTTCCATTTTTAACACCATAAGGGGATTTGTAGAGCAGAGATGCATCTTTAAAATTCCTCTTCTGCCTGCCATCCATGTCTTTGTTAAATTTAGTTTATTTTAAATGTATGTATTAATACCATCTACATGCAGGACAGTATTCCTAATATCAAGAATGTAGAATGCTGCTTTCAGGTCTGGAAGGTCTCTCACTTTCCTACAACAAATTTCCCAGAACAAAACTCCCCCCAACCCTGACATCAGGCTTCCTGTCAGTCATCCTTTCCTTTCCCTTTCCTTCTAGTTCTTTGTTATTAAACCACAAGACTGGTCTGCTGACAAGCCAGACTCTTCTTTGGAAGGCAGTGCAAATGAAAAACTGGGAACTCACAGGAATAATTCTTTAATTGCAGAACAACACATCCTGCATCTTGATGTATGATGTTGTGTTTTGAAGCACTAAATCAGAATTCAAACAAACTTCTGCTCCTTTTGAAAAACAAAAGAGCAGCTACTTGCCCCTAAGGCAAAAGAGAAAATGAGATGTTTGACAAGAAGAGGAATATAACAACCACTACTACCATTTATAATCTGATGTTCTTTACAGTAGGTAATTTGTGGCATGCACAATGCGGACACATTTCTCCCTCTCTTGAGAATGCCAGTCCTGTTGATGTTTAAAACCTAGACACCATTTGTACTGAGCATGAATATATTAGTTTTCTCTTGCTGTATAAAAAATTACTATGAACTTAGCAGCTTGAAGCAATATCCACTTATTATATCATTACATAGCATAGTGGACTTTCTGCCCAAGGTCTCACCACACTGAAATCAAGATGTCAGCCAAGGTCAACATCCCTAGATGGGATAAAAAAAAGGGCTCCATGTCCTCCTTTAAACTCGCAAGATCTTGACTGAATTCAGTTCCTTGCTACTGTAAGACTGGGGCCTCTGCTTTCTTTCTGGATGCCAGGTGAGCATCTCTTAGCTCTGAGAGGCTCCTGTAGATCTTGCCATGGTCCTCCCGAGGGCTGTTTCAGTCTCACAACATGGAAGCTGACTTCATCAAAGCCAGGATGAGCATGCCTCTGAGACCTCAAGGAGCACTCAGTCCCTCTTTTACAGGGCTCATTTAATTAGAATAATCTCCTTTTGATTGACTCAAAGTCAACTAAGTAGGGACCTTAATTGCATCTTTAATGTAATTTCTTCACCTTTACCATATAACACAACATAATCTAGGGGTCGATCTCCCACCATATTCACAAGTTACCCACATTCAAGGAGAAGACAGCTTATAGGAGGTGAGCACTGGGACAGGAATCCTGGGAGGCCACCTTAGAATTCTTCCTATCATTGCTACTGTGATGACATTGGCAACAATTCATAGCAAACCACTATATAAGAGTTTAAGCAGGCTGAGCATCCCAAATCTGAAATCTGAAATCTGAAATCCGAAATCTGAAACACTCCAGTTCCAAAACTTTTTGAGCACCAGTAGGATGCTCAAAGAAAGTGTTCACTGGGGCATTTTAGATGTTGGATTTCTGAACTTAGAATGCTCAGCTGATAAGAATAATGCAAATATTTTAAAATCTGAAAAAAACTTGAAATCTGAAACACTTCTGGTCCCAAGCATTTCAGATAAGGGACATTTAACATATATATATACATATATATATACACACACACACACACACACATATACATGTATATATATATTTATTATATGTGTATATATACATTATATAATTTCTTTTTTAAAAAAATAAATTATATATGTATGTATACACATATAATAAATGTGTGTATACATATATATAATTTATTTTTTTAAAAAAGAAATTATATAATGTATATATACACATATAATAAAGAAATTATATTTGTAAAAAAATTATATATGTATATATACAAGTTTAAATATATGCTACACATATATACATATATATGCTACACATATATGTGCAGCATAGATTTAAGCTTGTGTATATATATACACATGTTTAAATCTATGCTAGCTTTATTATATATAACATTTTATATATATGCATATATGTGTGTGTATGTGTATATATATATATATTCTGTACAAATACACACACACACACACACACACACACACATCCCCTTAGGAACTCACTTTTAAAGATGGACTCCCAAAATATATAAAATCATGCACATAAGGTCCACAACTATCACATAGAATATTTATTATGTATTTATTAACACTATTCCACCAAATGGCACATGCGTTTAATGCTCTCACTCCACAGAATGAAGTTCAGTCTTGAGATAACTCTGATGATGCAAACAGAAACCCAGATGTGCCTTTCAGGCAATGACTTTCTCTTGCCTGGAAAACTACAAAGTAAATTTGAAACCACGGGCAACACGGTGGCAGTCACATGGATACAATTACAAAAAAAGAGGAAGAACAGAAACATCAGGAGCCTTTAAGCTGTTTTCTAAATTCAGAATCGGCAGAATATTTATGTTGGCAGCATCCCTTAACTCACAGCAGGAGATTTGACAGAATGTACTCTATACATAACCCGCACAAGCCCCAGATCAAGGGGAGAGTATTTGCATAAACAGAATCCTAGAGACCATGTCATCACTATCTTTCTCTTCCTGCTTCTTCCCTCTCTACCCTACAAGCCAGTTGTATTGAGTTTCCTGGGCTACCTTCCACGAACATCAAGGAATGCAACAGAGATGAATGTTACATCGACACCAGCAGTGCCTCAACAAGAGAAAACTGTTTGTACACTCTTTTCATTTCTCAGTGCAAGCAAGCATCTAAAGACTTTGCACCTGTTCTAGTTAGCTCTGGCAAATGCAGTCTGTATTTATATTAATAGAATGATGTTTTCATAACAAAATGGACATGTAGTGATCATGGCATTCACTTTGGATGCTCTCATACGTGTGCAGATTGGGGGAGGGATGACTCTTACATAAAGTCCCATGGCAAGTAGGAAGACCATACACCCCACACTGAATCATCAGGGGACAGTTTGAGAACTTCTGCAATGACCAGAAACTCGAGTATTGGAAATTAGATACTTGATAAAGAAGGAAATAAGCTGGTTATAAATGGATTTTTCATGGGTAGTTCGAAGCTATGAACTCTTTTGTCTTCCATCTCCTATTTCTGTAATTTGTGTCTTATCTCCCCAGAGTAGAGCTGAGAACTGGTGAGATCATCTTTGGCTCCATTCCTGAAAGTTTGTTTTGAGTCACCAGAGTAAATATTGCCCACCCAATCTGTACATTTGCACAAATTAACTGAAACCAGCTACTCAATTCCTTGTTCATATTTGGATCTGTTGATTAACCCTGACAGCTGTAACCTCATTAGTCCAAGCTCTGGCCATAGCTGAGCAGCTGTCAAATTAGAAGGAAGTGAACTCACTGAGGTTGCCTCTATGGACCAGGCATGTTAAAATCAATAGGCGGCTCTAAAAGGCTTCAGTTATGATTTTAATTATAATTTATGTTGTGCTGTAGACTTTTCACCTAGATCTATACTATATGTCTGAAATTGGTTGTTTTTGAAGAAAGCAGGGGCTCTCTCACAAAGTGGGAACATTGGTTTTACCTGGAAGACATTGGGTCTGCATCAGTTGGAAATAGATTTTTAGCATTGTAATACAGACATTTTAATGTATTTTAAAATATTAGTTCCTAATATGTTTTTTGGCAAGAGTCATTCTGTTAGTTTTGTCAAGGGGCCAACAGTATCCTGACTAGAGGAATAAGAAAGATCCTGTGGCTGGTACTCACTAGAAAATAGAGATAAGAAGGGAGGAAAGGGTTAGAAAACACCCCAATAGGAAGGAATGAGGTTTCCCTAATCAGAACACAAAGTTCTCAGAGTGAATTCTGTTCATTTCTATATGAATTTGTAAGGAGAAAGTAGGAAGTGAAAATTCATCATATCTACTAATTAATAGCTGGATGTTCAGAGAAGTGTTGAAAAGGACCCTGGGACAAGGTCAAATGCAATGTGTGAACTTTCTTGGCGGCATTTTCACCATGGAGCAATAGCAGGTTGGAGCAGAAGATGCTCTAAGAAAAATCTGAACGCCTCAGTTCTGGTCCTAGTTCTGCCACAGTCTACTAGTATGGGTGTTGGAAGAGTCCTCAATCTCTCTGGGTCTTAGCAGACTCATTTATAAAATGAGGAAGTTTCTGAGACGATGGCAATGGTCCTGTCCATCTGCAGTGATCAGAGGCTCTCAGAACAAATGATAAGAATATGTTCCATCATGGCCCAAGGTGGGTCTATATACTAATTTTCTAGATGTAGGGAATTCTCTTCCAGTCTTTCATAGTGCCCTTTAGCGTATTATGCAGGCAGGTATTGTCCTTTGGCACCCCCTGGTGGCACCTACAGCTGTTACACCTGCCTTAATCGTTGGGGCCTCACAGGTAAGAAGGGACTGGTAGGAGGAGAGCCCAGGCGCTGTTTACAAAGGAAAAAAAGCAATCCAGAATCTCATTGTTGCATTTTAGCTTTTAACTCATCCCTTCTTAGAGGCTTAGGTGAGCATGCTGATTTTTAAAAACAGCTGTATTAATTAGGTGCTGATAAAGCCTCTAACCTGCTTTAGGTTGAAGGATTTCACAAATGGCAAAGGCTTCTGTTTTTATTATTGTGAGAAAATAGACCAAGAAAAGAGGAAGTATTTAAGTATTTAGTGGAAGCCAAATACTTCCTTTGCACATGACTAATTTAAAATTCCCAGAAATATTGGATAATGTGTTCCCTGACATTTCCTAGGAACAGATTAAAGTAACAAAAAAGTATTGAAAGTTTGCTGAGCTTTTTTCTACCCCTTTCCTTCAATTCAAAAAAAAATTCAAAGGAAGTTTTAATAGTCAGAAGTTAGAGTTTTAAAAAAAGGAAGAGAGAGAAAGTAGGTTCTTAATGTTATGGAATGATAAGTAAATATATTTTAACTATTGTGAGTCATTATAATCCAAATTCTTCTTCAAATCACAATCTATATGTAATTTATTAATTAGATTATATTTTCCCTAATTGCCTCAGTTCTGCTGCTTTTGTCTACAATTATCCTCTTGCTGCCACTTTGGAAGTATATTGAAACTTTGTAAAAAAAGAAAAAAGAAAGAAATTAATTTTGATTTACTGTAAAAGCATCTACAGCATTTTTTATTTAAATGATTTGAAATTCCAAAAGTTATAACTATGCAAAGAAACCTAAGCAAATACAGTATAAAGAAAAAGGGGGAAAAAACACAAAACTTTCATTATTCTAAGTTACATTAATTTAGTCTGATAAGATTATAACAACTATAACTATTTCCAGGTAGGGTTAAAAAAAAAAAAGTCACAGGAAAGAGAAAAGTGAATATTCCCTAAAGGAGAAAAACATTTCTTTGCCGTGTTTACTTGACTCTTTCTGGCAAAAGGCTGTTAACAGTTGTACCACACGGTTCAACCAGGGCTTGTCTCCAGAAAAAAAGTATATATAATTGCATCTCAGAGATTTGGTTTGGAAAATCTGCTTTTGTTTCCAATGCCTTGTCTCTTTTCAACCACGTTTATAAGCATTTTCCAAGGTCTTTACGAGCACTTTGCCTGCCTCTCCACGCTCCTAAATATCACCCTCTGCTCCTTATGGCCAGCCACGTTTTCAGCCTTGGCCAAAGAATGAAACATTGGTTCACCTCAAAGGCTGCCATTAAATTTACCTCATTTATTGACCAGCAGGAGGTGCACCACCCAACTGAGGTCAGCCTTAGCTACAACGCTGCAAAGCGCGTTGGCGCCCCAGACTGCTACCCTGTTAAATGACTGGTGGGCCCCTTGGGCCAGGTAAATCCTTCTGTTGACATATTGGTGGCAATGCCCTTGGAACACCTTTGATCCATTAGTATACTCTCTCCCTTCAAGGGTGTATTTTACTGTGTGTTGAATAAAAGTAACCAGGTATAGAGGAGTGAAGGAAACAAAGTGAGCTCCTACTGGAAGAATAAGCCATTTATACTTCTCTCTCTGCAGTAGATATCAGGCCTATAAGGACATCAAGTTTAAGGCAAATAAAGCCTTGAGAATTCCAGTCTTTGGATAGAACCACCACGGGGCCTCTGCTGCCCTTGAGGTGGTCGGTAGTAAACTGCCTATGAGCCTGCAAGCTCACTAAAAGCCATGCTTTCACTGCAGAATGGCCTTTTGGCATGGATTTCTTTGCTTTCCCTCATCATCACTTTGTCATTCTGTAAAAATGTGAGCTCTCGCAGCACAGTGACTGTTTAAAACAACCTTGAGTACTTGAATACACTGTAACACAGTAATAGTGCCTGTAGTATCTGCTTGTATTTTTCAAGAGGCTGATAAAAGATCATATTCAATATAAGGGGGTAGGGGATTTCCTTTTCTTGGTGCAATTGAATACATAAAAATGTGCCAGATGGGAAACCCTAGGTAACTGAATAATCATTTTATTCATAGACTGTCAAATGGTATCAGGCAATAATCCCTTAAATGTTCCCATTTTAAACCCTGCAAACATGCTACTCTCAGCCCTGACCTGGAGTGACCAGGTTAGATGGTCAGGGCTCTCAAATCCAAATGCTGATTCAGGACTTCTCTCTCTGCTACCAGTAATAGTTCGTCTAGGTGCCAAATTTAGTGGTGGTTTCTTATGATGTGAATACCTGTCCAGCAGGAATTGGACTGTGACCACAAGCCATTTTCCTTAAGTCACAGAATAACTGTCGGATGGTAACTGCTGATAGTCACTGCTCACCAGGCTCAGTAGTTTCCAAGTAAAATACTTTTGTGCCCCCATTAATCCTACAATTAAACAAATGTTGTCATTATGTAGAAATTATCTGGGATGGTAATTCAGTGTTTGATCTTCAATTATTTCGAACCAAAACAAAACAAGCAGAGCAACAACAACGAATTCCCTTCTTCTCTCCCCCATGGCTTAGTCCTTTTCTTCTTACTCTTGTGTTCATGATTTTCTGTTAAGCCACATCAAATCCTTTCTGGCATTAGTAAGAATTAAATTTTTTGAGTTACAAGTTTTATTCATGCATTGCATTCTTCTGAGAGTGAAAAGTATTTCTGAAATGTTTCTCATACAGCTCTGTCTTGTGTAGACGCAGTCACATTTTCCTCTTATTTTGCATAAGAGGGATCCAGGATGCCCTCTCTGGAATAGTACAAGGCTAAGCAGAAGGTCATACAGTAGTAAAATGCCAAAACAAGAAAGCAAACAAAATCAGAATGATAATGCATTGCTACTAATCATTTTATGGGATGTTGAGGCCTCTACATGTACTTGTATTCTTGAGTTGAGTCCAGCAAACTTGGGCAATGTGTTTCAGGTTAAGTGTTAACATGAACAGACAGAAGTTTACTCTGGGTAAGGCTGACTTCCTGGAGTAAATTTCCTAGAAACCCCATATTGTACCAATTTCTGTTTCATTTCCCATAAATGAATAGCAAGCATTGTCATGTATGCTAATACCTAAAAAAATAGTGTTCCTGAAACCACAAAGTAGCATAAGCTCTTAGCAGTTAAAATGTTTCAAATAATAAACCAAATATAAATATGTAAATATAATTTGTGATTGTATATGTATGTGTGTGTATATGTGTGTGTGAGTGTGAATATGAAGGAAAACAGTAAAATATGTTTGTAACTAGAATGATTCAGGTTTGGACTCTGAGATCAAAAGCAGAAAGTAAACTGTACATTAAGCTTCCCCAAAATGTGAAGGAAGACTGTTAACCATTTAGAAGCTATTGTACTTTCTTGTGACTGAAATTGGCAGTCTTTCTTGAAATAAAAAGCATCACCATTTTTATTTGAATAAGCTTAAATCTTCATGATATTTTCTCTCTGAAGCAAATGCATAATTGTAAAACTTCTATATGTAAAACACCCTGTCTTCTTGAGTTTGTAGAACTTCGGAAATGATGGGGACCTGGGCTTCATGCGGGTTGACTCATTCATCTTACAAAAGAAGACTATGAAGCCCAGAGGGATGGCGAGAACTCTCCGAAATCACACAGCTGGAGTCAAGACTTTGCAGGTGACAGTGGCCTTCAACCTTTCTACTCTTGCCTCACTGGCTCACTATCGAACAACATCATAAATGCTAAGATGTTGAGATTTCTCTGTCCCTATATAATACCCATCTGGCCTCTTTTCTTGCATCTTCCCTACAGAAAACCCCGATTTTTAAAAAAATTATAAACAAGCTCACTGGCTCCATAGATTCCCAACTTGTTCCCCAAACTGCTGGCTATAATTAATGTCTACTAATACTGAAATTGTCTTAAGCAAAAACACCTGCAAAAAGTTATTCAAAGTTTTAAACCACATACTGTACATTTCACCTGCAAACACTGGAGTAATAAAACAGGCAAACAGGCCAAGTTACCACAGACCACACTAGAGAATACATTTCAAGTATCCCATACGTTTGAAGACTAAAAAAGGGCTCCAAATGCCCTCTTCATCCTCCTCAAGCACACCAGAAGTGTCTTGGAAATCAGTGTGATTCAGAATGAAAAAAAAAAAAAAACAGTTTCTGATAATCACTTCAATTGCTACGTTTCCTTGGACACATTTTCAAAGTGCTTGAATGGAGCCCCACATGCAAATTATCTTCTCTGAAAAGAAAGCCTTTGCCGGCAAGCAAACGGGCTGTTGAGTTTTTGTGGCAATGGCATACAGATACAAGGTATTTTTAACATTCTTGTTTTGTTCTTGTCTCAACTGACACTAGTAATTTGAGAGAGGTTGAGGGCGTTACTGAATATAAATTTCAAGAAAAATAACTCTTCCATCTATATTGTTAGAAGTAGAATGAATATTCAGTCAAAGATGAATCAAAAAGCTTAGATGCTATATATGGGCGTTTACCTTCCTGAACACAGACTCTTCCCATGATCCTTTCCTCACATGGAGCGTTCACAAGAATCACACTACAATTTGCAACCAATTGTGCTCTAGATGATAGAAATGTGTCTCACATTCATTTGAAAGCTCCTTCTATAAAATTATTGCATTCAGAGCTGGAGATGACAACTCTTTTGCAGAAGAGAAAACTGAGGTCCTGAGAGCAAAGCTATTTGCCTGAGGGTAAAGAATAAGTTAAGGCTTCATTTAAAGACCCAGATTCTAAAGCCTTCACTAAGAAACCACCTCCCACCCTTCTAAATGGTTAACACCACCCATCTCTCATACTCAATTTTTCTTCTATGTTTGTATTGAGTTATTCATTCTTAAATTCGTTCCTCTTCCTTCCTTCTTCTTTCCCACTTTCTTTTCTCCTTCTCTCCTTTCCTTCCTTCCTTTCCTCCTAGCTTCCATCCTTAACCCCTTAGATTATTATTCATTTACCATATGCCATTCATTGTGATGACTTCCAGAAACTAAGAAAAGCAGATGATCCATGGCTCAAAGAACTTCTCATTTTTAGAGAAGACTGACCTGATTACCAACAGGTCCAAACTCTTGAATGTGGCTTACATGATCCTCCACTCTCTGATCCCTAACCCATCCTCCCTAGCTACTCTCCCTCTTCTCTATGCTCCAACCTTACAAGATCCTTTGGGATCACTGAATAAATTCTTCCAAGCTGTGCCATCCCATATGTTCACTTCCTGGACAGATGGGATGTCTCTCCCCCACCCTCCTCATTTGGCTGGCACCACACCATCCTTCATGTCTTAGTCTAGATTCCTATTCTCAGGGAGTTCCATGAACCAAAAGACCATGTTAAGTTTTCCTGCTAATTTGCAAACATTTGGATTATGCCTTTCTATTTCTCCTCACTGCTGAGTTCAATAAGGACAATGATCAGTTGTTTAATTGAGTTAAGTTGTTGGCAAGTTTAGCACTCCTCAAAAGGAATTCATGCACTTCACACAATTAGAGTCCCCGAATGAGGGAGATATAATTCTTCACTGCTTTATTCTGACCAGGCATTCCTGGGTGCCGTGCTCATTTCTGGGAGCCATGCTATAAGAGAGGCTGAATTCAAAGGACAACAATTAGGAACAGACAGTAGTCAAAATTACACTTGCTGGAGGAATTTAAAATAATGGGATAGCTGAGCACGGTGGCTACATCTTTGTAATCCCAGCACTTCAGGAGGCTGAGAAGGAAGGACAGCTTGAGCCCAGGAATTTGAGACCAGCCTGGGCAACATAGGGAGATCCCATCTCCACAAAAAAGTAAAAATCAGCTGGCTCTGCTGGTTGACACCTGTGGTCCCAGCCTCATAGGAGGCTGAGGTAAAAGGATCCCTTGAGCCCAAAAGGTCAAAGCTACAGTGAGCTTTGATCATGCCACTGCATTCCAGCCTTGGTAACTGACCTTGTCTCAAAAAAAAAAAAAAAAAGAAAGAAAGCAAACAAAAAAACTGGAAATTTTTAACCTAAAGAGAGGACTTCAGGAGGCTGTAGTCACTGCCTTCACATAAGGGTTTGTCATGTGAGAAAGGGATTAGATTTGTTCCATTATGTTTCAATGACCAAAACCTCAGAGAGACAGATTTTGGTTCAATACAAGTATGTTCTCCAAGGAAAAGAGCCTTATTGCCTATTTTCATCTCAGAAGTGGTAGCTGAACAAATCACTTGCTGAATGTACAGGAGTCTCAAACTGCAATAAGTTATGCTTTTTTTTTCTTTTTTTGAGACAGTTTTGCACTGTCACCCAGGCTGGAATGCAATGGCACAATCTTGGATCACTGCAACCTCTGCCTCCTGGGTTCAAGTGATTCTCATGCCTCAGCCTCCTGAGTAGCTGGGACTACAGGTGCATGCCACCAAGCTTGGCTGATATTTTGTTATTTTTAGTAGAGACGGGGTTTCACCATGTTACCCAGGATGGTCTCAATCTCCTGACCTCGTGATCTGCCTGCCTCCGCCTCCCAAAGTTTTGGGATTACAGGTGTGAGCCACTGCGCTTGGCCCCAAGCAAAGATTTTTAAAGGATGATAGAGAATTGTATCGCAGTAAAGCTATTATCTAAAAGGACATGATAGAAGAGAAGATCTTGTCACTTTATCTTCCTTCTCTTCAAAACTTCATGTTTCATAAAGAAATGAAACAAAATTATTACTGAAAAGCAAACTAAGTAAAAACAAGGTAGTCTAAAAAGGGAGTGTTAATGTTAGGGCTCTCAACTCTCCACCCTCAACATGAAAACTGAAAACAGGAACTGTCAGTTATATTACTCCACCAGAAAAGCACAGAATAATTACTAGTCATGTCGTTTGCCAACCCGTTTCCACAATGCACAAAACCGAAGGCTACAAGAGTGTGAGTCTGATAAACCATTCATCCAAACTCCCTCTACACATAACTCTGAGTTACCTACACTAAATTATATTCAGATTTTGGCAGGCAAACAACTTGCAAATAAAATCACTGATTTTTCCATTAATCTCAAAGCATGAATGGAATTTTTTAAAATGTCAATCGAATGTCCACAGTGGGAAGTTAAGAGCAACCCACATGTTTCCTCTAAATATATATGTAGAAAAGTTTCTATGAATAAATGCATAACTCAAGACATTCAAAGATGGTGAATTTAAAAAACTAAAAAAAAGCATAGATGAATGAAAGTGACAAATAATCTGCTCTGTTTTTTACAATTTCTAAATGAGACTGAATTTTAAAAATGCCACTTGTTTAACATGCAACAACTACCAAATCAGTTCCAATACTAAGAATGTTTGCCAAGAAGATGATTTTTGCATCTCAGTCAATTTCTAAAAGAAAAACAGAAACTCTACAAAGTTCATTCTGTCCTGACATATTTTTAGATTATAAAAGATGGCTGAGGGAAAAGAGGGCAGTCTTACCGTTATCTGATGAAGGTAAAGAGTGGTTAGTAATTCTTTATGGGAAATTTTATGGGAGATCCATTAGAAAAAGAACAGATTACCACATTCCTGTCACCTCAAGATAGGACAGGAATAATCTGGCCATATTTCCCTGGAAGGGAAGAAAACAGCCAGGCAGAGCCTTCGCTAATGGCGGTGTTTTCAGATGGCCGCAGAAGTCTCTGGGGTTTTCTGGTTGGCTGGCGGCTGGGGTATTACAGTGCAGGGTATGCAGCTATGGATCATTACCGATTGGCGCACCTATAGAGTGGAACTACTGCAGTCCCAGATATGCTATGTTTGCTCAAAGCCGTGCTCTGCCATATTCAGAACTGAGGGAGATGTAATTTATGGTATGAATACATGTTTTTTGGAATCACTATATTTAAAAATTCTCCAAATATATTATGGAACTCATGTAATATGTACCACTATTTTCCCAAATAAGACTGTGTAGATCTTTGTGTTTTTTGTCTGAATGAAATTTTTCCCTTTTTTCTTTTTTTAGCACAGTGGACCAATAGTGATAAAAAATATACTGATAATCTCTCTCCACATTAAAGTATTAATTATAAAAACAATGATACTCCAGAAACACATTAGTGAGATAGTCACTGCCAAAGACCAGGCCAGACTGGTACAAGGCCATGATAATATTTTCACTAATACATTACAAAACGAGAAAAGTATGGAGGATGTAGTGGTTTGTTTTCAAAGCTACATATATTCTAAGAGTTTGTTATTTATTCTGATTGTGTCAGTCCTATTTTGTTGGTGTTTTGAAACAAAATCCCTCTAAGAATAGAATGATGGGAGTAGGTGGGTGTGATCTGTTGTTTGTGGCCTGCGGTTAGGCATAGCCAGGAAGTGTCAAATCTAGGATTCAAACTCAGGTAGCAACACTACAGAGCCCAAATTCTGAATTAACATGCCCTTCTATCTTTTGTACCTCAATTTCCTCATCTGAAAAATGGAGAGTGATCAAAGGTTTCTCTCCAGGGTGTGAACATTACATGAGTTACTATCTATAAGGTTCATAGTGCAGGATACAATACTCCAAACTCTATATTACTGATTGTATTAAAACAACAAGCAAATTGGCATTTTTATCCAAAGTCACACAGCTAATAAGAGTCAGATCTGGAACCCAAACCCATGCTGTTTAGCTACAGCCTACATCCTTAATGTACATGCACTACTGCCTTGGAATCACACTGATTCACAAACACAAAGTGAGTGTGAGAGGCACTACTAAATTAACTTAGTAAATTCCCAGTTTGAAACATATCTGGGATAGAGACAGTCAACGATAGAAATGGGTGGTTGTCTTGTTAGCAACTAAGAGACCAAAAACATTTCCTCTGGGTGGGAAGAAAAGTGCGGAACCAGGTGGGCTGTTTTCCCCGGGGGTCCCAGTACTCGTGCAGCTGTTCTGTGAGGCTAAGAGGCTGAAAATAGAACCAAGCACAATTGCCAACGCGGCCCAACCCTGCTTCAGCTCCTGTAGAAAAGAAAACGTTTATAGGAGGAACATTCATTGATGGTTTATTTTTAATGCTAGATTTAGCATTAGTCATTGGTTTGCTTTTAAAAGTCTTAAGAGAGAGACAGTTGTGTTTCTCAAAAGCAGGTACATAACACACAAAAAGCATTTCAGTCATCACTGAGGAGGCTCTATTCATAATGAAAGAGTAGAAAGCATATTCCTGTAGACCTGAAAGGAAAAAAAGAGGTTTTGAGTTTTTCCCCATTATCTCTTAACTTGGGAAGCAAACTGAAGGGAAAAATGATGGAATTTTTACAGGTTCCTGATCCCACACCTCTCTATGTTTTGTCTATTACTTGCATTTCATCAACTCAATGTAAACATCACTGCTCTTGCCCCTGCCAGGGTAGGAAAACCTATTTAGCCTTCCAGGAAATCACCAGCACTTTGAACTTATATCTTGATGAGTGAAAATTTGATGGAAGAATGAATCAGAAGGGCTGAGTGAATGTTTTGGAACCCATTATATTTTGTTATTCATACAGTTGATCATAACAGAGAATGATCTTGCCAATTAGCACAGCCCTTGCAAAGCATCCCACATCAGGGAAGCTGGCTAGTTAGCATCCTCTCCTGCAGCCTCAAACTCAAAATACGGCTCAAGTCTTTCATCGCTTGTCTACTTTTGTAAATAACTCCAACCATATGAAAGGGTTTTCTTTCTTTCACTGGTAACCATGTTTACTGTATATATACTGTACAACATAAGTTACGACTTTTTGTTTTGGGTTCCTTTTTTAATTAGTTTTTCTGACCAGGGACCCTCTGGTGTTGAAACAGATGTTGTGGGGCCCAATAATAGCTCTCAGCTGCCAAAAGCAAAATAGGAAACTGTGCCCAGACCACGCAGAACAAATGACTGTAACGAGGGGCTAGTCGAGTCCAAACAATAGAGCAAGTTGACATTGCAAATATATAGCAACTTACGCGTGAGCATACACGTGCTGTATTCTCTCTTTTGAGTAACTAGCCTGAAAGACATGTACAAATGAGCTCCAAGGGTATTCCTTCCCAAAACAAGAACACTAATATGTACACCCAGGAACTACAGCTCAGCTAACTCACAACTCAAAGACCTTCCCTCACACACTCACCCAGTCTATAAAATCAGACAAAGATACCTCTACAAAACTAGTTCTGTGGTTTGGAATAACAATCAGCTTTTTTTTTTTTTTTTAATTGGCAAACCTAAGGTATAAATGCAAAATAGGTTCACCAGAAGCGTGTGCTGGTAAATGTTTTAACAACAGACTCTCTGCAGGGTCAGGGGGGCAAAAGTTATGATGTGTAGTATTTTCCCATTTTCATGGTGCAAATATTCCCACCATGATCAGTTTCAAGCTTTCAATATGACATCACGGAATGCAGAGTTGGGAAGAACCGGTCAGTTGGACACTATGTAATGGCATCAAGAGTGTCAGTAATTGAGAAACGCAGTAAAGTAATTAGTAAGTAATGAGATTGAATGTTTATTGCCTTTCTTTTTAATACAGTTTGCTTCATTGTCAGGTTATATGAATTAATTGTTAATTGACTATGCTTAACAAAACAAACTTCCAAGATTCCTGAAAATGTGGCAATTGGCTCTCACAATCCAATAGAAGCTGACGCTAGCACATAGCAAGATCACCACCATCAAATAAAAGGTAATTTAACGCTCTTTTCTTCTGACTGTAGTCCTCAGACCAGCAGCGTGGGCATCACCAGGGAGCTTCTTAGCTCCCTCCTCACACTTCCTGAATCAGAATCTGCATTTAACAGAATCCCCAGGTATTGTTGAGCATGTTAACATTTAAGAAACAATGAACTAAAGAACAATGCGAGTGGATACTAAATTAGGGAATTTTGAAAATACATACACAGTTGTCCCTTGGACAACATGAGTTTGGACTGTATGGGTCTAGCTATAGGTTAATTTTTTTAAACTAAATATGGAGGGAAAAACATAGTTTAGGGGGTGTAAAACCTGCACAGACCAAAAGCTGACATTTCCTACATATATTTTGCCAGGGCAGACTGCAGATTTTGAGTATTTGAGGATTTGGGTATACACAGAGAATCCTGGAACCAATCTCTCAAGTATAATAAGGGACAACCATGTTCACTTTTGTAAATGCTAGAAGCAAATGGATTTTTGAAGAAAGCCCCTAATAATCATGATGTTTCAAAGCAGCTGCAAAGAACTACTGTAAAATCCATAATGCCCTGAGAGTTTTGTTTGGGTGAATTCTGGATAAAAAGTGTAGTGGTCTCCCAGTGGCTTTGGAGGCAAGGATTCTGCTGTTAAACCCCTTGAATTAAAAGTCCTCACTTGCTGCCAAATTTAACAGCTGAGGGATAGCAGCAAAATTATTTAACCCCCCCTTACCTCAAATTTCTCATCTGCACAATGGGATGATATTAATAGTGCCCATATCATTAAGTGGTTGTAAGGAGCAATTAAAGTGCCTGCCCCAGTACCTGGCATATAGTAAGTGCTCATTATACATTAGTAATTATTTCTGTTTCCCATAAGGGAAAAAAAATTCCAAACCATTCTCTATGTATGAACCCATGTCTAAAAATAAGAAAGGTGTGTTTTCCTTGGTATGCCTTCTGAGAATTCTGATTTTGATCAGAAACTTTTACAACAGTTTTATTCTCTAAGATTGATCACCAAAAATAACAATTAAAATTATTTCTAAAATATTATTTTAGAATGTCCAAATTTCAGAGTGATTCATTCCAACTTCAAAAGTCACCTGTGGTAGTCCCAGGAAAAACTCTTGCATTCATAAAAAAAGAGACTCAAAGAAGGTATGACCTCACTTGCTCAATTTTGTTTCAGCTGCATGTGCTGCCTTGAACTCTGTAGCTGCAGGAGAGTTCAGGATGGCAAAGAATAAACTGTAAGAACTTGGACTTTAGTGATGCCACTGAGCCCCGGCATTACCAAACCTGTACAACTTGGAGCAGCTCCACATGGGGCCTTTTGTGATTTGAGATAATAAATAGTCCATAGTGTTTAAACTGGATGAGTTATCTGAACTCATGCAAATTCCATTGTGTTATGGAGAGGTTCAAGGTTGTAGAATGACTTGCCCAAATTAGAAGTTCATACCACAGCCGGGCTTCCCAATACCCATGTGCTTCAAGGTGGGTTATTTGTTTTCTCTCTCTTTCTTCTCCTCCTCTCTCGTCTCCTCTCCTCTCCCACCTTTTCTTAGTAAACTCACAGTAAATATCACCATTTCAAATTTTTTGGACAGCCAACATGATCCATTTCTACATGCAATATATCCAGTGGTATGATGGAGGCCAAAAAGTCCCCAGGAAGCTGTAGACGGCTAAGCAGGCATTCATTCCAAATTTTGTGATTTGAGTAGACTTGCCCTCAGTAACTACAAGGGAGACAGCAACTGTGGCATAAAATTACACCCACACAAATAAAAAAAATTACTCAGTTATGCAAGAAAATAAATCTATTAAACTGACTGTTTAGTATTAAGAAGAAAAAATCTATTGATTTATTTTTGGACTGATTTGAATATTTGCAATATTCAGCCTATATTGTTGATATAACCTAGCCTTTTTGTTCCCTGAAATATGCAATCCTGTGACATTTATTCAACAATGACTTACAAACAAATGCAACATCAATGAAGTTCTAACCAGGAAAAAATAAATTACTTCGAATGATTTTAATGCAGGAAACTGGTTACACAGATGATAAAGAACCTGAGAAGCCATACTGAGGACAGTGAGAAAATCCAGAGATTAGTAACAGAAAGGATGCCATTGATTCAATAGAAGCCAGGCCACAGGATTATTCAGGAGAAGCTGGAATAATAGCAGGCACATCCGATAGGAGCTGGAGCTATGGAGGATATGCAGTCATTGTTGAAGATGCCACCAGACGCAGAGAACTGTCCCAGGAAACACCCTGGCTTTTCTCTCCTACCGTCAACTATCCCATCACAGCCACCCATTGGTAGAGCCTAGCCGGAAGCTAGCTGACATCTGCACCTGGGAAATGTAGCTTGCAAATTTCAGGCACAAGATCAGGACCGGAGCACTGCAAGAGTGAGCAGAGGATCTGAGGACCACGGACCCAGGACCCTCCCAAGGGCTTTATTAAACACTTTGTTTTTGAGACAGAGTCTTGCTCTGTTGCCCAAAATTGCAGAGTGCAGAGCCGCAATTTCAACTCACTGCAACTTCTGCCTCCCTGGTTCAAGCAATTCTTCTGCCTCAGCCTCCTGAGTAGCTGGGATTACAGGTGCGCACTTCCATGCCTGGCTAATTTTTGTATGTTTTAATAGAGACAAGGTGTCACCATGTTTGACCAGGCTGGTCTAGAGCTCCTGGCCTCATGTGATCCACCTGCTTCGGCCTCCCAAAGTGCTGGAATTACAGGCACGAGCCACCACACCGGGCCTTAGTATACTTTTTTTTTTATTAATTAATTTATTTATTTTTATTGCATTTTAGGTTTTGGGGTACATGTGCAGAACGTGCAAGATAGTTGCATAGGTACACACATGGCAGTGTGTTTTGCTGCCTTCCTCCCCTTCACCCACATTTGGCATTTCTCCCCAAGCTATCCCTCCCCAGCTCCCTCCCCGCTGTCCCTCCCTTATTCCCCCCAATAGACCCCAGTGTGTAGTACCCCCTTCCCTGTGTCCATGTGTTCTCATTTTTCCTCACCCGCCTATAAGTGAGAATATGTGGTATTTCATTTTCTGTTCTTGTGTCAGTTTGCTGAGAATGATGTTCTCCAGATTCATCCATGTCCTTACAAAGGACACGAACTCATCATTTTTGATTGCTGCATAATATTAAACTCCCTTTAAGAAAACTTCCTCACTGGTTCAATTTGCTATTACACTTCCTGTCAATGCAGTTGAAAATGTTTCAGCAAAACATGTAGGTCAAAGATAGTTTTATTCTACCTTATTACGTTTCCAATCAAAATAATTAAGAATTAATTCATAATTCTTAAATTAAGTCATTAAAATGACTATTTTAATCAGACACCAACCTTCCTTCTGGTGGGTAAGTGGGTATTCCCAGGTTTAAAAACAAAATAAGGGCAGACATGAGCCCAGTTGAAACCATGAACTCACTCTCACATTCTGTCATCAAAACAAAAGGAGTTTTAAGAGAGGGTGAGAAGGGGCTGGGCACGGTGGCTCACGCCTATAATCCCAGCACTTTGGGATACCAAGGCAGGTGGATCACGAGGTCAAGAGATCGAGACCATCCTGGTCAACGAGGTGAAACCCCATCTCTACTAAAAATACAAAAATTAGCTGGGCATGGTGGTGCGCGCCTGTAGTCCCAGCTACTCGGGAGGCTGAGGCAGGAGAATTGCTTGAACCCAGAAGGTGGAGGTTGCGGTGAGCTGAGATTGGGCCATTGCACTCCAGTCTGGGTAACAACAGTGAAACTTCGTCTCAAAAGAAAAACAAAAGAGAGAGAGAGGGTGAGAAGGAAAAGGAAAAAAGAAAGTTTGCATGCAAATCAGGAGCATTTTATCTACTACACAAGTCACAACATGGAAGTTAATAATGAGCCTTGAATTCTCTAATAATTCACATTCTTTCATCATTCGCTTTCTGAAAAAAACCTATTTAATTTTCATGGTCTAACTAGATTTCTAGTAGCTGTGTTGAAGCAAGTGACTGTAAATTGTATTTTTATATTTTTGAAGACATCATGTACCTTTCCTATATGACATTTATCTTCAAACATATTAATACATTTTCTGAAGATTAAGAATTTTTATTCCTCCCATTTTTCTCTTTCAGGGTGAGTTTGCTGGCTTTTAGTCCTACCTTAAAAAGACAGATTGCAGATTCATTCTTGATTACAGACTGTGTGGGGAATAGTCCAATTTTAATTGAAATTTAAATCCCACAATTAAGTTAGAAGAGCACTTTCTCAATGGATTCTTTGGAAGGTTATCTTTTTCTAAGTTGTATAACTAGGAAATGAAACGGATCATCAAGCAAATTCCTTAGGTTTTTTCATTGCCCATCAAGGAAATGTTTAGCTCATATATCAATTCACTTTTTTTCCTTTGGTATTAAGCGATTTTTATCTATAAAACAAGACGACCCAAGGCACTATAAAATGACTTGTAAGTTGATATTAGAAAGTAGAGAAAAGAAGGAATTTTAAACAAAATGAATGTAAGAGATTGAATACCAATTACTTGAATAAGGCACATACTTTTTACCATACACAGAAAATCAACAATGTGTGTGTGTTAAAAAAAAATCCTATGTATTTAGTGAGTGTTTGGAAATGAAATGAGAATATTAAAGTTTATAAAGTGTTTGGTTGGTTGCATTAGATGGGTACCACTATTTCATGAGATGGATTGATGAAACACCTTTATTGCTGTCAGAACTCAATACAACAGTTCTCATCGAGTGAAAAACACTACAGAAGTATTGTTTGGCAAGAATTTAAAGTCATATTTCATATCAATAGAAATTATGCCTAAGGGCTTGTGTGTAGATTATGTATTAATACCAAAAAACGTGTTATAGCTCTACCTGGAGAAGATACTCAAAACCAGGATATTGAAACACTTGAATGTTCATGAGAATATTAGCGTACAGATGACTCCCAAGTAGATTGAGAAAAGAAGTAAGGAACAGGACTCCTGTAACACTGAGCTCTTTTCTAGAACAGCATATGATGTAATGATCTATGTGTTTGTCTGTCTTCTCTACTGAACCTTAAATCCCTTCAAATTAGGAGTTGTATCTTTTAATCTCTATCCCTAGTGTTGGCATACTCCAAGATACATTGGGAATTTAACCATGGTTTTGAAATAATAGAATGATGAAGTAGTGTAATGTTCACTTGCATTAAAACCTTTTATAAATGTAATTGAAAAGGAGTAATATCATGGAATCCAATTCTCAGATTTGATCTGAAACATTGACCTTATAAAGGAGTGTCTACCTTTGTTCTATTCGCTTAGGGAGTTTTCACAGCATTAGTGACATTGCCATGAAAATTAGCCCTTTGGATAAAGAAACAAGATTTGATTTTGCTTTGTTCAAGGAAACAATCGAATTAATAAATTAGGGCAAAATCTTTACTTAAATTTCTTATCTTGGTTTATGAAGCAGTAAGATTTTTGACTTGTAATAAGATATTTGGAGCCACATTGTAAGTCATAATAATTGGACAATGCAGATCATTGCCATTTAGGATGTATAAGTAACTCAAACTTTTAAATTGGTAGAACACAGAAAAATTAATATTGCTATAAATTTTTATTCAAAAGATTTAGACCAAATTATTTAAATGATAATTCTAAATGCTATTTTTCTATCTTCTTTGATTTTTAGATTCATAAAGATTTACATATTATATTTCTTGAAGCTATATTGCCTATGCTGTGAAGAGATTCTGAATGGCTTTTAAAAATGCACAGCAAAGTACTCAGCAGTGTAGGTATTTATTATGCACCTGAAGATCAAATTTACTATTGTTATTTGGTTATTTAAATGACTAACTTTTCTTAAGCTGAGAAAAATAGTTTTCCCTATTTAATATGGTTTTGTTTCCACTGCTTTCCAGATTTCCGATGTTACAGTTACATAGTAGAAATTCTGTTGTTTCCCATGTTCTTTTCCCCACCAGATGTTTTTCTTTTTCATTGAGTTAAAATATACATGTATAATTTGCAATTTCACTTTTTTTTTTTTTTTTTTTTTTTTTGAAATGGAGTCTTGCACTGTCGCCTGTGCAATGGCACGATCTCGGCTCACTGCAACCTACTCCTCCCTAGTTCAAGCGATTCTCCTGCCTCGGCCTCCCTGGTAGCTGGGATTACAGGCACCTGCCACCATGCTTGGCTAATTGTTTGGATTTTTAGTAGCGATGGGGTTTCACTATGTTGGCCAGGCTGATCTCGAACTCCTGATTTCATGATCTGCCCACCTCAGCCTCTCAAAGTGCTGGGATTACAGGCATGAGCCACTGCACCCAGCCCAACTTTACCATTTTTAAGTGTACAGTTCAGTGGTAATAAAATCATTTGTATTCTTGTTGCTCCCTGCATGGCCCAATCTCTCCTACCTTTCCTGGCCTCTAGTAATCACCATTTCACTCTCTATCCTCATAAGTTTTACTTTTTTAGCTCCCACATGTGAGTAAGAGCATTCGATATGTGGCTTTCTTTGACTGGCTTATTTTAATAAAATGGCCTCCAGTTCCATCCATGTTGCTGCAAATGACAGGATTATATTCTTTTTTATGGCTGGTTAATATCTCATTGTGTATCTGTACCACATTTTCTGAATTGATGGTCACTTAAGTTGATTCCCTATTTTGGCAATTACGAATAGTGTTGCAATAAACATGGGAGAGCAGATATCTCTTTGATATATTGATTTCCTTTCTTTTGGATATATACTCAGTAGTGGAATTGCTGGATTATATAGTAACTCTATTTTTAGCTTTTTGAGGAACCTCCTGACTGTTCTCCATAGTGACTGTATTTTTTTTTTTGAGACGGAATTTCACTCGTTACCCAGGCTGGAGTGCAATGGCGCGATCTCGGCTCACCGCAACCTCTGCCTCCTGGGTTCAGGCAATTCTGCTGCCTCAGCCTCCTGCGTAGCTGGGATTACAGGCACGCGCCACCATGCCCAGCTAATTTTTTGTATTTTTAGTAGAGACGGGGTTTCACCATGCTGACCAGGATGGTCTCGATCTCTTGACCTCGTGATCCACCCGCCTCGGCCTCCCAAAGTGCTGGGTCTACAGGCGTGAGCCACCACGCCCGGATTAATTTACATTCTCACCAAGAGTGTACAAGGTTCCCCTTTCTCCACATCCTTGCCAACATCTGTTATTTCCTGTCATTTTGATGCAAGCCATTTTTACTAGGGAAAGATGATATTCCATTGTGATGGAATATCATCCATTTTGATTTGCATTTCTCTGATGATTAGTGATGTTGAGCATTTTTTAATATACTTATTGGTTATTTGTATGTCTTCTTCAGAGAAAGATCTGTTCTGTTCAGATCTCTTGCCCGTTTTCTAATCAGATTATTTGTAGGGGCTTTTGCTTTGTTTCTGTTTTGTTGAGACAGAGTCTTGCTCTTCCCCCAGGCTGGAGTGCAGTGGCACAATCTCGGATCACTGCAACCTCCTTCTCCCAGGTTCAAGCGGTTCTTCTGCCTCAGCCTCCCGAGTAGCTGGGATTAAAGGCACCTGCCACCATGCTCAGCTAATTGTACTTTTAGTAGAGACGGAGTTTCACTATGTTGGCCAGGCTGATCTCAAACTCCCGACTTCGTGACCCACCCACCTGGGCCTCTCAAAGTGCTGGGATTATAGGCATGAACCACTGTGTGCAGTGGCATAATCTTGGCTCACTGAAACCTCTGCCTCCCAGTTCAAGTGATTCTCCTGCCTCAACCTCCTGAATAGCTGGGATTACACGCATGTGCCACCACGCCTGGCTAATTTTTGTATTTTTAGTAGAGAAGAGGTTCACTACATTGGCCGGGTGGGTCTAGAACTCCTGATTTCTAGTGATCCGTCAGCCTCCCAATGTGCTGGGATTATAGGCGTGAGCCACTGCACCTAGCCCCAGCCTATTTGTGGGCTTTTTATTTGTTTGTTTGGTTGGTTTTTGCTATTGAGTTATTTGAACTCCTTATACAGTTTGGTTATTAATCCCTTGTCAGATGGGTAGTTGGCAAATATTTTCTCCTATTCAGTGGATTGTCTCGTCATTTAGTTGATTATTTCCTTTGCTGTGCAGCCCACCACCAGTTTTTCTCTCTCAAACTCACTCTCTCTTTTTTTTTCTTTCTTTTTTTTTTTTGAGACTAAGTTTCACTCTTGTTGCTCAGGCTGAAGTGCAATGGCACGATCTCGGCTCACCGCAACCTCCACCTCCTGGGTTCAAGCAATTCTCCTGCCTCAGCCTCTTTTAAAATTATTAAATCAATAGTCATAGGAAGTAAACAGAGTAGTCACTATATGATAGTTTTAATTGCCAATTGTATGTAGAGTTGATCATTTCTTCCTGCCTGCTTCCTAGGAAGCCATTGTAAGGGCATTGGCCTTGCTCTAACCCCTGGTTGAGAGCCCAGCCTGGGTGACTTGAATATCACGATACTCTAAGCAGCCTCAGGCAATTGTATGAAGTGAGCACCTAAGCCAAGGATAGCTAAGTCATATGCCTTCCAATGACATTTGACACGTCCTACATTGAAAGGAAAAAATGATGGCTACAATCATTCAGATATCTTTTTCCAGAGATTTTAAGTAAGAAGAAATTCCCAGAGAGCCGTAAGGCCTTGAGCCAGTTAACATAAATGCTGAAATGACACCATGATGCTGTGGATCATGACCAGCCGAAGCCATGTGTAAGCCAAAGTAATGTTAGAGCAAAATATGTTAGCCATAAACAAAGAGGGTGGGCAGGGTGTGGTTGCTCACACCTGTAATCCCAGTACTTTGGGAAGCTGAGGCGGGCAGATCACGAGGTCGGGAGTTCTAGACCAGCCTGGCCAACATGGTGATACTCCGTCTCTACTAAAAATACAAAAATTAGCCGGGCGTGATGGCATGCACCTGTAATCCAGCTACTTTGGAGGCTGAGGTACAAGAATTGCTTGAACCCAGGAGGCAGAGGTTGCAGTGAGCGGAGATCATGCCATCGCACTCCAGCCTGGGCGACAGAGAGAGACTCCGCCCCCTCCACCCCAAAAAAGAGGACAGAGTGGTTGCCCAGCAGAAGCAGAGATGCCCCGAGACAGCATGGCCTGGAGGAAGCCTGGGCTCAGAATTGCCTCCTTTCCATTTCCACTTCATTAGTTCCCATGCATGCATGAATATCCTTCCAGCAGTTTCCCAAAAGGAAAATAGCTTTCCTACTTTTCTGACAGTAAACATAAGCCATCATAAAACAAACAAACAAAAAATTTAAATACAGTAAATAATTTTCAAAAATGAAAACCACTGTAATGCTGTGATTGTTTTATTGACTAGCCATCTGGGCTTTTCTTTAGATGTATTTTGGTGTTCACATATGATTTTTCACAGCTGGTTTGTAGCTTGCATTTTCGACTCAAATGTCATGAACATATTTCCATCCTCATAAATATAGCTTTGCAGCATTAATTCTAATAATTCATAGTATTCCAATGTACCCATATACTCTAATATCCAATAGAAACGTCTTCATGATAGACATTTATGTTGTTTCCCATTTTATTCTATGATAAAGAATGCTGAAATAAATCTATTAGAGCATTATTTTTATTTTATAGATATATTTTTGTCTATTTTTATAATTTTAAATTTTCAAAGTGGATTTGTTAAGACAAATAGTGTATATGCTTTTTTTATTGTTGATTCAATGATAGAATTAGCAGTTTACATTAAGAGTCATTCACTTTCCCAAACCATTGTTAACACAAAGCATTAATCTTTTCCAGTCAGAGAGGTGAAAAACGCTATCTGTCTTTTTTAATCTGCCTCCTTGGACCACTAATGATGTTTTTTGACTATTTCTGTTTCTCCTCTTGTGAGGTTATTGTTCATAAACTTTGCTATTAGAGTGTGATTTTGTTATTGATTTAAAGAGTTCTGTATATAGGAAGATCATTAATACTTTGTCTAGCACATATATCTATTGGGCTTTTAAATAGTTTAAAATATATTTTGCATTCAAAAGTTTAAGACATTTCATAGACAGGATTATCACCCTTTTATGATTCCTGGTTTTCTTGTCACACTGAGAGTGACCTTCCCAAGAATATAAAAATATCCATTCAATTTTCTTTAAGGATGTTTATGGATTTAATTTTTTTATTTATATATTTGATTCCATATGGAATTTATCTTGGTATGATTGAACGAAATATTCAGTTTAATTTTCCCACAATTTTATAGAGTTAGCCCAGCACCACTTCTTGAATAACGTATTATTTCTCCTGGCTGATTTAAAATGCTACTTTTATCATGTACTAAATTCCATGATATATTGGAGATACTGTGTAGCATAGTAGTAAAGCAGTTTGGCACTAGAATTGGAAAGGCTTATATTCACACCGACTAACTGTGTAACTTTGGATGAGATACTAAATTTGTCTAAGCCTCAGTTTCTTCATCTAAAATATGGAGATAATGGCTCATAAGACAGTGTGAGGAATAAGTGATAAAAGGTATGCAGAACACTCAGTCCAGAATCAGGCATTATGAAAATTTCAGTAAAATTAGTTACTAGCTGTACCTGAGCTTATCTCTCTCCATAGCCCAGGCTGGAGTGCAGTGGTGTGATCATTACTCACTACAGCCTTGAACTGCTGACCTCAAGCAATCCTCCTGCCTCAGCCTCCCAAAGTGCTGAGATTACAGGTATGAGTCATTGCAACCAGCTTGATTATTTTTTAGAAAACCCTTCCCTTGAAGTAACTTGAGTGGCCTAGTTAAAACAATAACAATTACTTAATCTCTCTGAGTTTCACTTTAAGCATATACAAATTTGGTACAATATCTACTTCTTAGAGTTATGGTAAGAGTTGGATTCTCATATAAACAAATTGCCTAATAGAATATCTGAAATATAGAAGATATTCAATAATTGGCAATTTATTATCTATCATGGTATTCAGGTAAATTATTACCATAATAACTTCATGTTCTAAAAAGTGACAAGTAGAATTCTGCATTGTTATTAATTACTATACAAAGATGAATTCCAATAGTAAACTTAACTACACAAAAAAAAATCCTGAAGATCACTGTGTTAGTCCATTCTGCCTTGCTATAAAGAAATACCTGACACTGGGTAATTTATAGAGAAAAGAGGTTTATTTTGGTTTCCAGTTTTGCAGGCTGTACAGGATGTATAGTGCTAGCATCTGCTTCTGGTGAGGGTCTAAGGAAGCTTCCAATGACAAGAAAGGGAACAAAAGGGAGAGGGGAGAAGTGCCACACTCTTTTTAAGCAACCAGACCTCATGTAAACTCATAACCACACATTACTGTGGGGAAGGCACCAATCCATTCATGACACATCTGCCCCCATGACCCTAACACCTCCCACTAGGCTTCACTTCCAACATTGGGGATCATATCCAGGGCAAGTTGGTGCAAGGAGTTAGCTTCCAAGGCTTTGGGAATCTCCGCTCCTGAGGCTTTGCAGGGCACAGCCCTCATAACTGATCTCATGGGTTGGAACTGAGTGCCTGTGGCTTTTCTAGGCTCAGGGTACAAGCTGCTGGTGGCTCTACAATTCTTGGATCTGAAGGATGGCAGCCCCATTCCCACAGTTCCACTAGGCAGTGCCCTGGTGAGGACTCTGTGTCAATGTTCCAACCCTGCATTTCTTCTCAGCACTTCCCTAGTAGAGGCTCTCTGCATGGGGTCTATCCCTGCAGCAGGCTTCTGTCTAGTCATCTTTGATTTCCCACATATCCTCTGAAATCTAGGTGGATGTTGCCAAGTCCCCTTCATTCTTGCATTCTGTGTACCTGCAAGCTTAACACCATATGGAAGCTGCCATGGCTTACGGGTTTAACTTTCTGAAGTGGCTGCTGAGACCCTTTGAGTTAAGGCTGGAGCCAGAGAGGCCAAGATGGGAGGAGCAGTGTTCAAAGACTGAACACAGCCACAGGGGCCCAGACCTGGCCCCTGAAACCATTGTCCCATTGTTTTGGATGTTAGCACTTTTAGTTATGCTAATCTCTCTAGAAAGTGGTTGCTCCACAGCCCTCTTAGATTCTTCCCCTGACTTTCCTTCTCTGCCACAAGACCAGGTTTTGACTTTTCCAAGTAGATTGTTAGAAGCAGCCACACTGTTTCTTGAATGCTTTGCTGCTTGGAAATGTCTTCTGCCAGATACCCGAGGTCATCACTCTTACGTTTAACCTTATACAAAGCCCTATGGCGTGGACACAAGACAGTCAAGCTCTTTGCCAGAGCATAACAAGGGTGACCTATGCTTCAGTTCATGATATATTTCTGATTTCCAACTGAGATTTCATCAGCCTGGCCTTTGCTTGTTCATATCACTATCAGCATGTCAATCACAGGCATTCAACCAGTCTCTGGAAAGTCCCAAACTTTTCCTTTTTTTCCTGTCTTCTTCTGAGCCTTCCAAACTCTTCCATCTTCTGCCCATTACCCAGTTCCAAAGTTGCTTCCACATCTTCAAGCATCTTTACAGCAACACCTCTTCCCTGGTACCAATTTTTTGTATTAGTTCATTCTGCATTGCTAGACAGGAACACCTAAGACTTGGTAATTTATAAAGAAAAGAGGTTTATTTTGGCTCATGGTTCTGCCATGCTCAGGTTGTGTGGGAAGCATGGCACTGGGATCTGTCCCTGGTGAGGGCCTAAGGAAGCTTCCAATTATGGTGAAAAGTGAAGATGAAGCAGGCATATTACATGGTGAGAGAGGGAGCAAGAGAGAGAGAGAGAAAGGGGAGAGGTATCACACTCTTTTTAAACAACCAGATCTCACATGAACTCATTACTACTAATTACTGTGGGGAGGGCACAAACCTTTCATGAGGGATCTGTTCCCATGACCCAAACACCTCCCACCAGGCCCCACCTCCAACAATGAAGATCTCATTTCAGATTTGGAGGGAAAAAACATCCAAACTATGTAAATCATACTACTAGAGATGCAGGTTTAGTACTACAGTTAGTACTTTAGAACACATTGCTGGAGTAGGCAAAAGAGGAGGAGGATAGTGGACATTTCAACTTTCATTACTTCACTGGGCCCAAAACAAAACTAAAACTTAGTGCTAAAATTACAAAGATCTAGGTGATACTTTACAGACCTTTATCCAAAGATATGTACACAAGAATGTACATGGAGGCAAGATGTGCAAAGCATTTGTTATTTTTTATAATACCATGTCTACAGGGCAAATAAGAGTATGCATACTTTTTAAGGATGCTGCTGAACTCCAAATTAAAATTTTTGAAAACTAACCAATGAGCCAATTTCCTGAAAGTAATCAAATCTCTGGGCCTAATAATGAAAATAATCAGTTTGGGGTTTTTTTCATTCATTCATTCTCTCTAATACATTCAAGAACCAGGGTCTCCTCTCACAACTCGTTTTCTGTCATCAGCAAAAAAGAAAATTCTGCTCTCCTCCTTTACCTCTGATAGAGGAGAAAGAAAATTTCAGAACACTAGTCAAGATAAATATCAAATGTATTATTATTTTTATTGAACCTTCCAGGGAAGGAGAGTTTCTCATCCAAACGTCCCACAAAAAATACCTAAAGTACAGTGTCTTCTCACTACAAACATAAATCTACTATTAAAAAGAGGAAACAATGCATAAATAAGAAACATATGCCAAATTATTTTTGTTTGGTAATTTCCTATGTTAGCAAAAGCATTATAACCAATTGGTGTCTGATGGTAAGAGTTTAAAATGCCTGTGATACACTGCATAATATGCCATCTGAGTAATTCTGAATGTTACAGGCAGTCACCTTACTTTTAGACTCTGAGGTTACGTTCATGAAGAGAACTGCAGTTGGTATCACGTTGCACAAGCTCCCGGAGCTTGGGGGAGAATAATGACACGAATCAATAATGCTGTCTGGGAAATGGCTAAGAATAAAATATTACAGAAGTGCATGAACATCACCCAGGGGGAGACTTCGGTGCTGATTAAATATGGCTGCCTCAGCTCTCGTCTATGCAGTGACAGATGGGGAAGGAGTGCTTACTTTGGCTTTTGCTACATTTTTCTGAACTAGGGTTACTCAGGTAGCATGAAAACAGGGTGGTGCATGCCAGCTTATTTAGCTTTGCTGCACTTGGACGCCCCCTGAAGGTCAAAACTGCACACGTAGGCAAAGAATTTCTTCAGCACTTTCAACTGGAGCCGTAATTTACAATTAGTTTCCAACTCACTACTCTTTTCAAGGCATCTTTGTAAAAAGAAGTTAACACACAAAATAAAGCATTCCCACCTAGAGTTCTTCTTTTCACTAATCCCCACACTCCAAAGGAAACAAAAAAGATAGTTCATTTGTTCAAGTTAACAAAATAAATCATGTGTGGAGAATTAACAAAATACTCTAAAAGAAATTCTAATTTAAAAACCATCCAGATAAATGTCAACTTTGAATCATATATGAATGCATGAAAAAAGAAAAATACAAATACTAATTTGCAGTGTCAGCGTTAAGAAATCGTTCTCTTCTTTTCTCCATGTGTGAACTGCTAAGTTTTGAAAACATATGCCACAAAAAATATATATAATGTTCTTTGTTCTAGACAACTCTACTATGAAGTTATCATAGTGCTAAGCTCAAAAAAATTCAATACAATTTATTCTACAACAAAGTTTATTCTGCTAACCCTTTTATTTAGACCTTTCACTGAGGCAAAACAAACAAACAAAATTTATTTTGTCCCCGAGAGAAAAAACTGTGGGTGGCAGAGACATTAGCCATTAGTAGTATAGACACTGAACTTTCTCTGCGTGTAAATGCCTGTGTCCCTGGGTACTCTGTGATTGGAGAGACAGGTCCAGGAATGCTTGCTGCCAACTCAGCTCTGTTATAAATTTGATTGAAACCATTAGCTAGAATATAATGAATTCCATGTGTCAGTCTTATTTGCCATTTTTTTCAAGATAAGATTTTTAGAACACATAATTGTGATAAAACCATTCCAGTTAATTTATGTTTTTCTTTTTAACTAGGATTTTTTCCCACATACATATTTTAAACAGTCGACTAGGTACTTACATATTAACTGTTGGTTATGACTCTGCTCTATAAAATTACACTTTTTTTTTCTGAGATGGAGTCTCACTTTGTCACCCAGGCTGGAGAGCAGTGGCACAATCTCGGCTCACTGCAACCTCTGCCTCCTGGGTTCAAGTGATTCTCCTGCCTCAGCCTCCCAAGTAGCTGGGATTACAGGCGTGTGTCACCGTGCTGAGCTAATTTTTGTATTTTTAGTAGAAACAGGGTTTTGCCATGTTGGCCAGGCTGGTCTTGAACTCCAGACCTCAGTTGATACGCCCGCCTCAGCCTTCCAAAGTGCTTGGATTACAGGCATGAGCCACTGTGCCTGGCCTGAAATTTTTATAATAATTGAATAGCAAGTATTTTGTGCATCTAAATCCTGAAAACTCAAGCATAATAAGTGTGGTATTTCAACATTTTTATGTTCTAAAATATTCTTTTTTTTTTTTGAGAAGGAGTTTCACTATTGTTACCCAGACTGAGTGCAATGGCAGGATCTCAGCTCACCGCAACCTCTACCTTCTGGGTTCAAGCAATTCTCCTGCCTCAGCCTCCCGAGTAGCTGGGACTACAGGTGCACACCACAATGCCCAGTTAATTTTTGTATTTTTAGTAGAGACGGGGTTTCACCTTGTTGACCAGGATGGTCTCGATCTCTTGACCTCGTGATCCACCCACCTCAGCCTCCCAATTCTAAAATCTTTATTTTAAAGCAATGACCAGTATTCAAAAGTTTCTTTCAGTCAGTATTATATAAGAAAACTGAAGAAAAATCTACTATAACTTGTAAAGACTAAAGTATCCTAAATCTAAATTAAATCAACCACTCTCTAAAGTTTCTAATTCAGATAGGTAAAGATACTAAATCACATCTTTTAACAAGATTTCCTCCAAGCTTCTGGTCATGGTCCTTTAAAATATGTACACACATACATACACCAATAAAAGGAACTACAGACCTCTTCTGCACAACTTCCATAATACATTCTTAAGAAACAGGCATTTTGGAGAAAATGGTAACTGAAAGTCAATTTCCCATTATTTGTAGTAGAAAAAATTAAAATGTGCTACATACTAATCCCAAGCCACCAACCGTATGTTTAGAACACAATAAGACTCCTCTACATAAGTAACGAACTAGTAAATTAGAATATCAGCTGCTTAAAACATCAATTCCTAATTACTGAAGAGTTAATACTGCAGTTAACACATGCAGTTGCTTTGTGTGGAGTACGGTGGCCTTAACACCAACAGCCTTTTACACACCATTCTGATACCAATTATATTTGGAATATAATATGAGCATTTTCTCATAGACTAATGAGTTTGGGGGAACAACTTTTTTCCTTTACACAAGTCGGCTAAATAATGTTGTTCTGAGGAGATACACATGTCTGGTTACTGAAGAACAGAGGTCTTTTAGGAAAAGGGATCACCAGGGAGACCTCTGACAGAGTGTGCCTAGGTGGCCGTTGTCACTCAGTAACGCCATCAGCTGCCTCAGGAGGAACTGTTTTCTCTTCCTGGAGAGCACAAAGTCCAAAATGAATGACCCTGTGATTGCAACGGTACCCAGCCATTGCCATCGGTCTTCGTTTCCTGGAGTAGTAGTAACAAACTGCTACAAACTTGGTGGCTTAAAACAACAGAACTTTATTCTCTCATAGTTCTGGAAACCAGAAGCCCTAAATCAAGTCGTCAGCAGGGTGAATCCTTCCGAACCTGGGAGGGAGAATTTGATCCATGCCCCTCTCCTGGCTTCTTGTGGTTGCCCACAACCCTTGGCATTCCTTGGCTTAGGAACACATTCCTCCAATCTCTGTCTCTGTCTTCACCTTTCCTTCTTCCCTGTCTTCTCTCCTCTCTTCTTTTGAAAGGACACTTGTCCTTGGATTTAGAGCCCATCCTAATCTATGATGAGCTCATCTCAGATTCCTTAATTTAACTACATCTGCCAAAGACTCTTTTTCCAAATAAGCTTACATTCACAGGTTCTGGGTGGACGTACCTTTGGAGGGCAGAAAGGCACATTTCACCCACCCCACCATTCAAGTTGAGTTTTTTTGATATCACCTCCACTGGAAACCAGACCTGCAGAGCCAAGGCAGTCATTTGCCACAAGCCTCCTTCATCGACTTCAGCTACTTTACCTCCTACCTCTGTCATAATTATCATTTGCTGAGTTTTTTTTTTTAAAGGCAAGACTTGAACTTCACTTACATCTTTAAGGGAGATAATCTGATGTAACTAATTCTGCAGAATTTCTTTAAACTACCACAGTCTATACACCTAAAAATGAGCTGAAAGAGTCAGGAGCCCAAGGGTCTGGTATGTGTGACCCTGTGTCAGGCACCAAGCAGGGGTCTCTGGAAACGTATCAAGAATTCTTGTGGTTTTTCTGATTTCCTTGCCTAAAAACTGCTTCCAATTCACCTCCATTAAAGTGGTTAAATAGAAATCATTCTAATTGAGAAATAGTGTGTGGGAAAAAAACAAACAAGGAGTGATCTAAAGAAATGGCATCTTTGATGGCACTGCAGATTTTATCACTTGCAACTAAGATGACAGTTAGGGTACTTGCAGCCCCCAAGAAAATGAGCTCAGAGGCTTGACCCAGTTTTTATTTGTGTGGAAAGTAAAATTAGTTCATGGTGTTTACACATGTGGATGAAGAGCTTATACATTATCACAAGCACATACATTTATGTATATACTACCTGTGTGTAATTTATAAACAAATACTCATTGATGTTGCTGTCAAAGCATTTTGTTCTTATCAACTGACTTTCCCATTCTGAAATTCCCCTGCCCCCTGCTTTTCTTTTTTTCCTCTTTTTTATTTTTTTTAAATAAAATTTTCTTTCAAGTCCTCTACTGTTACAGTGTTTTGGCCATCAAAGTCTCCTTCTAGCCATTTTCATTTACCTTGTGACTCTGACCCTTTGTGAAGCTGAGCATTTTCAGAGTAAACTGATCCCGCGGGTCCCCAAGGATGTTATTCTCATTTATTCACTCAGCCCTTTGAATGGAGCAGCCTTCACTTGGCAGGCGTTCAGCAGACCAAGATTCAAAGAGCACACAATCCTTTTTCTTCCAGGGGCCTTTCAAAACACGGCCCAAGGTTTGTCGAGGAGCTTTAATGGATGTCAGTCATTTAGCATGTTACGTTTTCTTCATGGCTGCCAGTGAACGTGGTGAGTAGAGAAGGAACAAAAGAAAACAGACAGACAATAGGGGAAGGGATAATTTTCTGAGCCTTTTGTGACGTGACATCATAGAGGGCATTTCTGAGCTG
Source organism: Saguinus oedipus (assembly GCA_031835075.1). Classification (NCBI taxonomy): domain Eukaryota; kingdom Metazoa; phylum Chordata; class Mammalia; order Primates; family Cebidae; genus Saguinus; species Saguinus oedipus. The sequence continues at coordinate 142,188,607 of CM063172.1, read as the reverse complement.
CCATTACTCATGATGGGGGGAGTTAAAATAGAAGAGTTAATGTGCTTGTATTTAAAGCTCCACCGAAGCCTCCTAAGCAACTTCAGAGCCAAGCTTTCAGGAAATCAGGGATCAATTTGAAACCTAGATGCTCTGGATTTGAGACAGCTGCAGTGTGAGGAGGCCCTACTTTTTCTCCCCAGGTGGGGTGATGGAGGGACGGAGTCCCTCTTGTGCCATCTGCCTGGTCACCTCTGACAGCTGCCTCTCGTTTTCTGAACTTCAGAATATTTGGAGGCAGTCTCTGGGGACCAACAGCAGTAAGACAGGGATGCTCAATGACAGTCCCAGCAGGCAGAGAATCGGGGACAGAGGCAAAGGCTTGGGACTGCGCCCCTCTGTACCTGCCCACTGGTGTGTCATACTGGGCTAAAATTACTGGCTGGTTAGTTATCTGATTAAAGTAAGCCTTTCATTTGAGGCTTTAAAAAAATCCAGACTGAAATTTAAACCTTCTAGTAACTTACCAAAACTCCTTTTATTTTTTTACTTGGGCATAATCAACATTTGGGTGGGGGAAAATGATAAAAAGGCACAGAGAGAAACACTTTGTTACTGGCTACGGGCCATAAATTGTTCTGAGATTCTTTTTCTTTTTCTTTCTTTCTTTTTTTTTTTTTTTTTTTTTTTTGGTCCAAAAGCAATGTTATATATGTGAAACTAACTATTGGCATCAGATTTAATCTTATCTACACACACACACACACACACACACACACACACACACACACACACACACACACGGCTACCAGGCCAACTGTATTTTAAAATTAGTAGAATCAATTGATTAAATAAGGTACCAGTGTTCCCCAAAAGCAATTCATTTTTTATTAGTTTTACAATTGCATTGAAATCCCTTTAAATTATAGAGTTCATGAATTATGCCTCTGTCAGGCAGCATCAGAACTACATTTTATGGCTCTTGGATTCCACAGAGGCTGTTGTGGTTTGAAAATAACAGAACAATGTGCTGCTGCTTCACCAGCCAGTTAATGACCAGCCTCCTAGTTAAAGGCCTCAAACTGCACAGGGCAAGCTGGGCTGGCAAGCTGGGCTGAGCCACCCGGGCCAAGGCTGCCTGGCTGGATCCAGGCAAAAAATAGGGAAAACATTCCAAATTTCATTATTCAATCCATGCTGACTTGACTTTTTGAAATTTTATTAATAATTTCTCCATAGTTTATGCTGTCTTGTTTGCTTCACCAAAAGGACATGGCAAAGTTGTGGAGTCAGTACACAGCCATGCACAGGAAAAAGGTGAAATGCCAGGCCAAAACCAAAAGCATTCTCAATCCGTACACAGAAGGCCGGGGGGTTTCAAGGGTAGAACAAAAGAAGAAAATGAGGAGGAAAAGCACAGATGGGGAGCTGGAGAAGGGAGGAAAAAGAGGAGGAGGAGGAAGAGGATGGACGAAGGGAAAAAGCAAAAGAGGGAGGAAGGGAAAGACATGTCACCATCTCTCAATTCATAAATGTATGACCTATCTTTAGATACCAGCATGAGTGAAGGTTTTACAATAAAAAGTACAATAGTCACTAATGCATACACAGAAAAAGCGTTAGAGGGCTGTATAAAAATGGATGCTGACAACCGCAACTTTTAATCTGTTCTTTTCATGTGATATTTCCAACCTACAATTCCCAAGAAAACATAAGACACCTTTGCAACACATTTTTTCCCATCAAGGAAAACATTATTAGTGTGTACCTCTTACTTTTCTCCAGTATATCTTTTCCTTCACAAGGTACAAAGCAACAACCTGGCTGACCTGTGCCAAGCTAGATCATGAACTATTGCTGTTAGAATCAGAATTAACCTTGGCAAAATATTTCTGCTATGGTTGCTGAATGCAACTTTGATTCAAATGTACTTTACTGCTACTTGGCTACTTATCTTGACTCTTTTTATTACAGTTAAGATATGGTAAAAGGAAGAAAGATATAAATTGAGCGGCACTGTGTGTGTATTAGAGAGAGAGACAGAGAGAGAGACAGAGAGAGAGAGTCGTTCTCTCTAAATGCATAAAAGAATCCTGAGAGATGAAAATGAACTTCAGTTTAAATTTAAAGAGAAAATTTTGACCTAGATCCTGACTGTGCTTCTAATATGGAGTACATGAAACGATCGTCACAGATTCTATCTGAGCTTACCAAGGGCTAGCAGCCCTCACCCTCCCTCCTGCTGCTCAGACAGGTAGGCATGCAGGTCACTCCTGGTGGCCAGCAACTCGCCACTATTGAGTCAGCCTGTTCATGAGTAACTGTAATTGTTAGAAAACCATTTTCTTCTGGGAGCATAAACTTACCGTTCTGTGACTCCACCATTCATTTAGTTCTGTAACTCTGCAGCAAAGTCTACCCCCTCTTCTACCGAGCAGCCTTTGAAATTGTTAACACAGCTTGTCATTTTCTTGGGCTAACTGAACACATTCCCCCAGTTATTCCTTATATGATATGGTTTCCAGACCCTTCACCGTCATTCCTTTGAACATGTTCCAGTTTGCTGTCAACTTCTCCCTAAAAATGTAGTGCCCAGAACTCAATAGAGCACTTCCTGCGTGACCACCAGCAAATGAGGTTAGACTAATAATTTTCTTGATATGAACACTATATTTCAACTAACCGAGTTAGGTGTTTAGCAGGAGATCCACACTATTGGGTTAGATTAACTGGCATTAAAATATGTAAATTTACCTTTATATGCTACCAAATCAGATATTCACTATTCTCCACACAAGAAATTGATTATTTGAATCTAAATGTAAGATTTATGTTTATCCTGTTGAATTTTGACTCCTTTGCATCAACCACTTTTTCTAGCTTATAAAATTATTTTCAGTAAATTATTCTCCCCCAACAAATTAGCTAATCCTCCTCAATTTTTATCACTTGCAATTTTGATAAAACTGCTTTCTTTGTCCGAGGCAGTTAACAAAAGAGGGAAGTACAAGTACTCTTAAAGATAAAGAGTTCAATATGGCACCTGATGCCTGACATTCGATAAATGTTAGCAATGCTTCTTGTGAAAATCTTTCACAATCCTCTCTGGCAGGCATCCATTCTTTCTCTCAAAATAGTAACTTATTGGCCAGGAGCAGTGGCTCACACCTGCAATCCCAGCATTTTGGGAGGCTGAGGCAGGCGGATCACTTGAGGACAGGAGTTTGAGACCAACCTGACCAACATGGTGAAACCCTGTCTCTACTAAAGATATAAGAATTAGCTGGGTGTGGTGGAAGGCACCTGTAATCCTAGCTACAGGGGAGGCTGAGACAGGAGAATCGCTTGAACCCAGGAGGCAGAGGTTGCAGTGAGTCGAGATGGCATCACTGCACTCCAGCCTGGATGACGGAGCTACACTATGTCTCAAAAAGCAAATAAACAAAGAAAAAGAGTAATTTATAGAGACTTCGAAAACAAACAGCAGCAACAACAACAATGAAAAGAGATCTTAGAAAGAAAAAAGAGAAGCAGGAACATGAAAATAAAGACTCTCTCAGCATATTTGTCCTTGAGAAGGTCACACTGCTGTAGCCCATGGCTGGGCAGCTGGTGACAGTCAGAAGTCTGGGACAGCTTGTGTCCTCAGAGTTCCCTCTGAGATTTGCTCTCATTTGGTCCTGGCTTTTCCTCTCCACTATTTTAATATAAAAAAGAAAGAGCTAGTAAATTTAGAGTGTAAGTCCAAGAGCTTACATTTTATTTCAATGAACAATGTTTCCATAGTGTCCACATCAGTAAAATGGTGGTCAGAAATGAATGTTATAAGAATTATTTATTTGTGGTTTAGGAAAATAACCAAATAAGTTTTACTGTGGCAGGACAACATATGATAGAAGGTTTCCTGCTGACTCTAGTTGCATCTATAAGCATTTGCTTGAAGGCAATTCCCTTCAGTGAGATATAAAAAAGTATAGTATTACACATTTTTGAAATATATTAAAAAGTATTATCAAAACCACTGGAAAAGAGTTCTGAAATCTGGTAACTGCTGTAACTTTTTTTTTCTTTTTCTTCAATATATCTACATGTATTTTTCATATATGAAGTAAATAAATCAGCCGGGCACAGTGGCTCACACCTGTAATCCCAGCACTTTGGGAGGCTGAGGTGGGTGGATCACCTGAGGTCAGGAGTTTGAGACCAGTCTGGCCAACCTGGTGAAACCCCATCTTTATTAAAAATACAAACATTAGTCTGGCATGGTGGTGCACGCCTTAGTCCCAGCTACTCCAGAAGCTGAGGCAGGAGAATTGCTTAAACCCAGGAGGTGGAGGTTGAAGTGAGCCAAGATCACACTACAGCACTCCAGCCTGGGCAACAGAGTGAGACTCCATCTCTAAAAAAAAAATGTTTTCAAATAAATGAGGGCTTTATAAAGCAACATACTGTCTCTTCTTTTCTTGTCTATGTTCCCTAATTACCTATCTGTGTTATGAAGAAAGGCAAAAATTATTATTATTTTCAGGAAAATAGAATTTATAAAATAGAAGAAATATAGGTTTTATATTTATAAATTTTGAACCTTCAAAAATAGCCATACATTCTATAGCAAAATTAATGTAATGAGGATCCTGGAAACAAATTGAGGAGGTGGATGATGACTGATAGGAAGTATAACATTTACATTTCTGCTAACTTCTCATATTTCCTATTATTTTAAAGTACTCAAGGACCTCATTTTTAAGGACTGATTTTTTGCTTATATCTATGTTTTCTATATGAAAAATAATTTTATATGAAAAAGTTCTAATTATGTGACATATGAATTCACCACAGTGACTTCTTAATCAGTTTATGAGAAGCAAACAGACATGCATCAACACCCTCAGGTCTGATAAAATAATGTTAAAGAGTTGTAAAAATACAAGGATGTGATCTTTTTCAAGAGACCCCCTTGACTTTGGAAATATGTGAATCGAAAACAAAAAAATTAAAGAGAGCTCCAAAACAGAGAGATATGGTAGAAAGGGCTCTTTATCAGACCACAGCCACATGTCATGTACATGGGGAACAGGCTGTGCCCTTGTTCTCTGCCCACTTCTATAGTCCATGAGTGCCCAGTCTTCCCATTGTGACTTGAAGGTCATTAATCATGTGCTGTCTTAATCACCAAACCCAGGATCCTACAGTTACTGAAGCATGAGTGAATGAATGGGAGTGAATGGAGAACAGGAGTCCTTACTGGCACAGGTCCTTCCCACCATGTGTACACCTTCAACTGAGAGAGGAAGCATCTGAGAGATGAGGCCCTTCACTGCACTGGCTCCTGCCTTCCCTTCCTAATGGTTTTTTGTATGTGTGCATGACTTTTGGTTATTGATTCTTTGAAGGTTAGCTGACATCAGATACTTTAAATATCTGCCCACACAATGATGGCTGAGAAAACCAATGAGAAAGAAATTTTCCCAAGTTAAGGCACTTGTCAAACACAACTAGCTTTAAGTAGACATCATTGCACTAGGGGGCCACTTTGGTTTTGTAAGCCTCTTTGAGAGACAGAGGACAAGACATTGTTAGTTCTACTTCTGCTAGAAATCTGCTTCAGACCCACTGATGTTATTTTTTTTCCCTGACTCCTCTGTAAATGTTTTAATATTATCCAAAAAAACCTTTCCGAATAATTATTTACATTTTTTCATGAAAATAAAGGACCTGATTTGTTCATGACTTAATGTTTACTTAGCGATTCCTATATTCTAAACATTTTATTCTAGAGTTCAAAAACCTCTCCTGTAATTTTTCTAAATCTTTCACATGTACTTTTCTTTTATTTGTGGAATATTCCCTTATTTTCATTTAACAAAAAGAATAGTTCATACACCCCACCCCATCCCTCAAAATAGAATAAACATTACTTTTTTGAGAGTTTGCGGAGCACAGAAATGGTTCAATTTATTACTGGCAATGATTTTATAACATAGACACTATGTTTGTACTCACATTATGAAATCAGGTACTGTGTTTCAGAGGGTTTGAATAACTTTCCCAAGATCACACAGCTGAGATATATAGAGCTAGGAGACAACGTACAATTCTGTTCAGAGTAATATTGATTCCCTTCTATGCTTTCTTCCATCGAAACAGCTTCTCAAGTTCTAACATGAGCCTATATTTAACCCCAGCTTTCCTAAGAACATAAGAACACCCAACTCATTAGTCACAGCAACAGTGATCACACTCTACATAAGAAATGCCTGTATCTTCCACTGATATGCTCAGGTGTGTGTGTGTGTGAGTGTGTGTATACACCCGAGTGCAGGAGAAATGGGGAGCGGGTCTTGTTTTTGTATTAAAAAGCACAAAAAGAAACAAAAACATATTTATCTTTATTGCCAGAAGAAAAAAATATATCCGTGTTGCCTTAAAATCTATATGGATATTACAATGTCAAACTCACTTTTTTTTCTAACATCCATTTGATTAGATCATTTTAAAATTTATTCTAATTATAGCACCATACTTTTATGAATCATTGTATATTTGAAATTAAAGGGTTTACTTCATTGGCAATTATAGGGGGATTTTAGGCAAAAAAAAACTAAACTGTGTTATACAGAAGGCCCAAATTACAGTAGTGTCCAGTTGTATACTGATTTTATCTAGACCTCAAGAACAGCACTAGACCTTCAAATACCAAACTTTTATTTGCATAGTCAGTTTTGAATTAGTAAGAAAGATCAAATATGCACTGTATACAACAAAATCTAAGAGAATGTTTGCATAATGTCAGGTAACTATGATGGTTATAGTGACAGGGTAAAGCTACTATTTAAAATAATTGTACTTACTCATTTAATGCTTAAGATGGTCATATGAGATGAGTACTCCTATATACCCATTTTAGAGATGAGAAAACTGAGGCATAGAGTGTGTTGATAACTTGCTCAAGATCACACAGCTACTTGGTAGCGAAGCCAGGATTTTGACTTAAGTAGCTGGTTGTAGAGCCCAGGTGTTTAACCACTACACCACTTTGATAACACTAATATTGTTATTACTATCTCTTTATTTTTGATACCAAGTCTCACTTTGTTGTCCAGACTGGAGTGCAATGGCACAATCATGGCTCACTGCAGCCTAGACCTCCTGGGCTCAAGAGATCCTCCCACCTCATCTCCCTAAGTAGCTGAGACTACAGGTGTGCACCACCATGCCTGGCAAAAAATAATTTTAATAAAAATATTCAGAGTCCACACAGAGAAAACATCCAAATTCCACCTAAAGATGTTTTAGACTCAAATAAATGGAATCTTAACACATTTTTACGAGGAATCTGAATATTTTACATGTGTAACAATTTTATGTTAATGACTTCATTGTAACATATTGAATGTGGTATAAAAATTGCTGTTAGTACTTTATTACTATTCTCTTTTAGGATACTTCAACATTTGAATTATCATCAAAACATGACTTACTTTTCTTAGTTTTTGTCATTTTTAAGGATTCTGGCAAGTAATATTAAATGATTTATTTGTTACTAAAATTTGATATATCCTTAATGATCATTCAGCACATTGTCAAATTATAGAGCTAACCTAAAATGCTTGATGAATAAATTAATAAAAGTTAATGTTTCTAAAAAAAAAAAAAAGAATAAACAGGTTCTCTGTTGGATCCTTTGAGGGTTGTCATAGTACAGTATTAGTTAACGGTAAGAAAATATTATCTGGCCATTTAGTAAGTTATCACTCGAAATTCTACTCCTCGCTGGAATGAGTCATTTAGCACTAGAAGGCATTTTATAGCATCTCTTGGATTTACACATTAAAAAAAAAACCCAGGGCCCTGAGTAGGTTGTAGGAAAACACAGATGATGAACGGTTTAGCCAGGTCCCAAACCAGGGCCTCAGATTCCAAGTCCAGTGTTATTTCCCACTACACCAGCCTCATGTAAAACTCTAAGACACATATTTTAAACAGGATATGCAGTTTGGAAAATTTACTTTGAATTAGAACCTTGTGCCCTCATTATTTTCCATCACTATTTATCTTTGTATCTTTCTCTATCCTAAGGGTTCTCTCTTTTGGATCACTGTTACCTGATTTTTCTAAACATTCTTCCTTGTCTTTCACTTTCTCTTCATAATTGCTTTCCATTTTTAGGCCTTATCTCTACTTTTTTTTTTCTGAGTTTACTCTTTCTGAATTTTTTTTAAAATCCCAAGAGGAGCATTGTTTTGGTTATGAAGGTACCAAGTAACATGTCTTTATTATCAAGTACTTGGATGCTACTTACTGAGTCCAGATACTTACAGTTATCATTGAAATTGAGTTCCCCTTTCTAATTTTTATAAGGTTATCTAAGCCCTTTCATTCCTTTTAATATCTGTTTTGAAATTTGCATTGTAGGCTATGAGAATTCTGTAGATGAAAAAAAATAGAATGAGTGCGGTTAGAATAAAGAACAAGACCTTGGCGTGTAATCAATATGATTCAGTGGATAAGCAGAATTTCCGATTGTTGTATCAGTTTTAAACCAAATTATGCATCGCCCAATTCAGGAAGCTTGATTCTTCCAACATGCTTGAACTATTTTCTGGCAGAGAGTTAGACGCTTGGAAAACAGAGCAAAAACTAACAGAGTTCATGGTGTGGTAGAGTCCTATAGCCTCAGAGTTTCTGCAAAATAGGCATAGGCACTTTAAAGACAAAGGGATTTGCTCCAGGGGATACATTAATGCTTACAAATATACTGTTACATGCTCAAATAGCCAATATTTCATATTTTTACAACTTCACACATTTCAGAATTAGGATCAGCAAAGAATTTTGAAGGAGACAACCCTGAATACAAATTCTACAGCCACCACTTATTAGCCCTGGAGCCCTTGGAGTTTTATTTAACTTCCTCAGCCTCATCTGTAAACACTGCAAGGTTGTTATGACAATTAAAAGAATGTCTACAAAGTGCCTGGCACACAGTGGGTTCCCAGTGAGTGACAAGATGATCCTGATGTTACTAAAATCTCCCATTGATTAAAAAAAAAGGGAAGAGAAAGCCATGCCTCTAGATAAAGTCTCCCAGCAAATATAATTAATACCAAATAACTTACAACTGTAAAAATTTTAAAGTATAACAACAATTTAAAAATTAGATTGGTGACTCAATAAATAAGCCTGTTAGGGGAAAAATAAAATATTCCTAGAAGAAAACCCACAAAAGCTACTCTGACAATTTATAATGTTTACATTTGCCCTTGATGAAATCAATAATTTTAAAAGAAAATTTTTAGGAACTTCGCAAAGAGCCATTACTATGTTAAAATTATTTTTCCCAATATCTTTCATTTTGCTGTATGTAATTAAGAGATCATAAAATATTATTTGCAAGGTTTTATCATACAACTCTGTATTTGTTTTGTGATTCTAAACAGTAAATGATCCAGGGAGAATCTGATACCTGGTAAAGAAAGGCAGACGTCTACTCATGTATTATGCTTCAAACATAGAAATGCTTTATACTGCACTCAGAGACAATTTTAGAATAATCAAAACTAAGACCAAAGAACAGGATAACAAATCCTTGTGGAAAAGCAAAGTGGTGAATCTACACAGCAAAACTTTCTCGGGTTTTCAGTTATGGAAGCAAAGTTCTCTGTTGTTGCCATGGGTCCCGTGTTTTATTTGTCATCTCTAAGCCAGATGTAACTTGACAGCAGCTAGTGGGCCCTCTAAGTGTATTGATGCTTCACTTGGACAAGGGCCCTCCAGAAAGGGAGGCATGGTGGATAGACAGAGGTTCTTTTGTGCCTCTCGCGGACACAACAGGAGGTGTCTGATGCTTAAAAGAACAGCGATAACCCTTTTCTGTTTGTTAAAACTAATGTTATTCCTGTTATTCTAATTTTGTTTACTCTAAAAATTAAAAGTAGTTATTTGAATCAAGCAACATATTCCTAAAAACAGATGAAGTAAGACTTTTTAATA